>JAXCIN010000049.1:1291807-2583615 GCA_038502155.1 Parochlus steinenii | reverse complement strand
TGTGAAGATGATAGGTTTTGAGGTTAAATAAATACATTTAAAATTTATAACCTTGACATAATTCACCGAAAGTTTATCTTTCAAAATAAACTCCTAAATTATCAAAACATTTAAAAACTTCAAAACATTAAACAAAAAAAACTTCCCCCTCTAGTAAAAATACATCCCTGTCCATACCACGTTCTTGTATATCATAGACTTCTAGTCCTTCAGTCGTGTGTGCCAAAAATAAAGGGTGCGGTGAAACATGTAAAAATTAACATGTGTTTTATTTTCCACAATAACCTCTACTGAGTTGAATTGTCGATGCTGCAACGCATAACCTTTCAACTAACGTAGCCAACATTCAACCAAATTTTCAAACATTACAAACATTTTAAGTCTCGAGTTTTGTATTTTATTTGGAAATCTCTCAATTTTGAAATATTTTTGTGTTCGCCATTATAATGGAAATATCAGAAATATCAGAAATATCTGAAATTTCAAACAATATCAAAAATGTATCACTTTTTCGAATTGTAATAATTATTTGAACCATAAAGAATCCTCTTCAGAATGAGAACAAAAAAGAATCCGACGCTTTTATTGAATCAAACGCTGATTTGGATTTTGGACAGGCTCTTCCTATTTTTTGCAAATGATGGAGATGTGACCCCTATATATTTTTTTTGCAAAATTTTGGAAGTTTGTGGCTAAATTTTGAATGTTTTGATTTAAGAGAATTAAATTGTCTTTACAAATTTTAGAGGTGGGGCAATCTCCACTGAATTATATTATGAGATACTGCACCATATAATCCGCCTTTCAGTTTGGTTACAAGAACGTGACTAATATGCGAATATGAATGAACACAATGCGAACGGTTTATTGCATTTGAAGCAAGTTAAAGCGAGTTAAAGCCAAAACAGGCTAAAGGTTAAGAATATCTGGCAGCGCTGACGATGAGGGTGTGACAACAATCATTGAACATTATATTTTTCCATGAAATTAAAACATCTGAACATTTGAGCATGAAATCAAGAAACAAAACATATAATGTGGCATTTAATCCATTCAATTATGCAAATGTGCTTTAAATAATTTAAATAAATGGAATAATCATAATTTATGTAATTTATGGACTGAGGGTGGAAGATCCTCAACTTGTTTAATTTATTTGTTTAATAAAGTAAAAAAACTCACGAGTTCCACTCATTATTCTCTTTCAACACGGCCCAGATTTTAATCAGGCGATTCTCGATTGAAAAAACCTGATAGAGCATGTCTGTAAATCTTTTGTGGAGTGTTTTCATAGAAGAGTTTAATGCTGGAGTTAAATTAATTTGGATTAATGTTGGTTGACCTAATTTAAACAAAAAAAAAGCTGAAAATAGTTAGGGGTCGAATATATAACTAATTAAACATAATTAAAAACGTCGAAGGGTCTTAATTTAAAATTACCCTCATCAGCAAACAAAATTCAAGCAGGATTAAATCTAGACTCGAATTAAAAATACTTCTAGCTTCTAACTATCCAAAAAAGTTAATGGTAAGGTATAAACCCACCCTCAAAAATAGACAGGAAAATTGAATCCTTTCAACATTCAACAAAACGCCGTGAATAAAATTGTGTTCGGGTCAAAATCAGCTGAAAAGTAATAATACGAGCAAAAGTATTAAATTAAAAAGGCGAAATGTGCTACGAAGCAAATGATTGATGATGATTCATATTTTATTTCGTGATTACCATATGAATTTTTAATATTAATGTGCCTTATTCTCTACTACTTGAAATTATGATAATCGCAATAATGAAATTGTACGTTCATTTATCATCCCTCCAGTTAGATATCCGAGCAGTTTCTACACTTTCCACAAATTTGAATGTTCATACAGAAAATCATAATGTATACAATTTGTGTAATTTTGTTTGCCTGAACTTTGAACCATTCAGACGTCATGAATTAAACAAAATAAAATGCACAACAAAAAGAGATATTTTTTTGCTTTCTTGAAAGACTTTCTGCCAGTGAATTGAATTAATCTTGAAAAAATTGTTGAAATGTGGTTGAGAAATGGCTGAAAAAGCTAAACTGTAGGAATAATAAAAAATTTAAAAATAATGAAACATTCAAAACTGAAATGAAAAGGTTTAAATTAAAATTGCGTTTGAACTTTGTAAAAGGTCACGTCTGTTTGTTTGGGGTTTTTCAGGATTTGTGTGTGCTTTTGAAGGTTTTTTGATGTTGCTTGATTTTACTTGATGTTTCAAGCTTTTCCAACACTTTTTTAAAGGGTTTTCTGTGTAAAAAATCGATTTTGTTGCTTGTGCTCTGTTAACTTGGTAAACATGTAAGCAATGTATGCAAAAAATTTTGGCATAATGTGAAAATATGGTTGTTGTGCGTCTCACGACCTAAATACATAATGAAAATTTAGTAATATGTTTTCTCCTTTTTTAACCTTGGATAGCATTTTTTGGTTTCAGAATGAAATTTTGAAATATTTCTTCTGTTTGTGGAATTTAAATTTTTTTCATAAAAATTGTGCTTTCAAATATTTAACTATTTGCTGGAAGACTTTTTACAGAAGTTTTTTTATCGTTGAAAAATTTAATTTTGTTGAAATTTCTCAAGATATTGTCAATTTCAAACTTGAAGTGCGGAAGCTTGCAATAAAAAAGATTCCACCAAACAATCAAACCAAAAACTCATATTTTCAGCAAAAAAATATTTTTGCTCCAGTTCTACATCCGTCAAAAATCCACCGCCATTAAATGTTCTCCAATTGTTCCCGATCAAGCGAAAAAGTTTAATATGCTTGTAATACGCCATAATTCTTTGAATTTTTGTAATTTATGACGTCGTAAAAAATTCAAATTAAAAAATTTTCCCCGAAGAAAATCATTAATTGTAATCAAAGTGGAATACAGTCCATTCATCAAAAGCTACACAATCAATGTTATATCCCAGTAATATCGCTGTAATACCATCCAGTTTTTATAGACATTGTGCGGAGAATTTGTTCTGCTGTTTATGTTGCGAATTGATTTTTTTTTACACATTGAATAATTGATTATTAAATGATTTTTAGCAGCTGAACGGCCAAGTTATGATCTTTGGGGGAAAATATGGAGCATTAAATTTTTGATTTATTAATTCAAAGGTTTTATGGATCACTTTGTTAAAATTTACTTAGACTTACTTAATTTTTTGTTGTAAAGGTATTGAAGTTTCTTTTAAAACTCTTCACAAATTTCACCCCATGTCCTTAACAACCATTTAACTTAACTGCTCCACTCCAATTATAATGACAAAACGAATTTTACACAATACAACGAATTATTTGACGATTCTCGACTGCTGTGGGATTTCACTTCCCATTGATTTGTCAGGAGAAATCACTTTAATTGAGTTGTAAAAATTCCGTCAAGCTCAAAAACTCGAAAAACTCACTCATTATCCTTCCTAACTTCTAATCAAACTAATTAACCGAAATCGAGTTAAAAGGTTCAACTCAATTACGGCAAACTGGCAAAAATGGCAAAGTGTCGGGAAAGCAACCAAGTAAGAAAAAATCAATTAACCAAAAAGGGTTGCACCACTTGCCCGCATTTGATTCATAAATTTTGAGTGAAAATTTTGAGTGAGCTCTCATGATTGGCAGGGTTCACAACTGTTTTTGAGTTTTTACTTGAATTTAAGGTTTTTTTGAACTTGACGATAAAAATCAAATAGAGCGAAAAGAGAAAGGTAGAGAGAGAAGAAATAAATTTAAAATAGCCAAAATTCTGAAAAATAACAAAAAGAGCGATGAGAGAAAAATATTTTGAAAATGAGAAGAAAGAGAGAAAACCTCAAATTTCCAGCTGGTACCCCTGAAATATATTATTTTCCCCAAATTTCATATAAATTCGAGCCAGGGTAATTTTTGGATAATTTGGCAAATTGGTTTTTTGATAATTATAAACAGTTTTTAATATTTTTTGGCGTTGGAGTTTTTTGGGCGCGAAAAATTGTTGTTGGCCGCTTGAAACTGGAAATTAAACCCTTTCAATTCAGATTTTTAATGTAATTACACAAATTATAAAAATTACAAAATATATTACCGAAAATTATATTTTATAAAAATTACACAAATTGCGTTGGCTCAAGTTAACGAGCTGCTTCCTAGCAACCATGCGCCAGCACCAATTATTTATTATTTTCCCAGTTTGCCGAGTTTTATTTTTCTGAGACTTTGTTAGCAGAGTTTTGCCAGCTTTTCCTTTCACAAGGCAACTCAGGCAAAAGTTATTCAGTGCGAAATGCTATTAAATTATCAAATTTCCAGATATTTGAGCATTGAATATTCATGGAAAAGTCCTGAAAAGATGTATCCTTTATCCTTTATCCTTTTTCTGCAACAAACTTTTCCTTTACAAATTTTGCCAACCTTTTGAATGCTAAACATTTTGGGAAAAGTTTTCTTCAGCAAAATTACCGCCATTTAAAGATTTTAGATACAGTTAAGGACTTTTCAGCTATTTAAAGGATTTTTGAATGGTTTTGAAGGATTTAAAATGATTTTCAGAAATCTTAAAAATAACCTCCTTGAACTGTGCAAAGTCTAGAAAAAGTAATTAGAAAACAATTTTCTTACACATTTTCCATTTTTGTTATTATTGCAGGAGTTGCATCATTGGGCCACAGCTTGAGGTGAAGATTGTGGCGTTGGGCACGGTTATTAATCGAATATCGTATCCAGCTGACTATTGCCAGTTGGAGGGCACTGGGCGAGCAGCACAACCGATGCCGATTCGGTGGATGGCGTGGGAGAGCATTTTAATGGTGAGTTTATTTGAATTGATTATTCTACATGTTTTAACTTTTGTTCCAGAATAAAGTTCCAATTTTTGATTAAAATTGAAAATTTTTCGTTTCAGTCCAAATTCACCTCAAAATCAGACGTGTGGTCGTTCGCGGTGACACTCTGGGAAATCCTGACATTCTGCCGTGAGCAGCCCTTCGAGAACCTCACTGACGAGAAAGTGATCGAGAATATTGGACACATCTACCAGGATAACAAGAAGAACGTAAGTATTCGCCACACTCAACAGTTACATGAGAAATCAATTAAACGAATGCCACAAGCCGTAATTTCGCTTTTATTTGAGGGTTTTTTTATTGCAATTGGAAGTATTTTTATTGATATTGGTTGATTATATTTATTTGAAATATTTTTTGAAGGTTCTTTAAGTTTGTTTGACTGTCACAATAAATTTAACTAAGATATGAACAAAATTTTTGCAGATCTTCAGAATTTTTAAAAACTCATTAAAAAAAAAAAATAATTTTAACTTCAAATGAAAATCCTTCATTTTCCCCGGGCCCTCCCGCCAGTTCTCAATAAATTTAATAAATCGAGCTTGGGAGTTTTTCCAGCTTCTAAAGTTTATATATTACGGCCAAATCAATTATATTTAGGATACTTAAAATTGTGCCAATACTTTGCCGATATTTTTCTGTGGCTAGGATTAGGAACGACGGTCAAAGGTTACGAGGCCCACACGCTTCAGCCCAAATTGCCCGTAATTCTCGGTAATTTCGTGGGATATTTCTTCAGGGCATTCCCTTTGCACCAAAATATTGGGAAAACACTCTAGAAAAATTGATAAATTAAATTTGGGAGGGTGGAGTTGGGTGGAAAAATATTTAACTTGACCTTTCTCATTAATATATTTGAATTAAACTTAGATCAACCCACATATTTTATAAGGAAAAAAACTTTTCCAACCAACAAACCACCTTTGCAAAATTCACCCAAAAAGAGTAGAAATTGCTGTTATGCTGTGGTTTAATGACCATTTATTTTTATTTCCTTTTCCACCCCAGCAATCGCACCAATTTATGGCGAATTTTTTTTTTATTTCGGTCAGAACGCATGAAATCATAAAATCATAAAGCATTTGGGCGGTGGCCTTATGAGATGTCGTCGGCCTGGGCAATAATTGTAATTCATTGAGTGGTCCAATGTTGTGTTTTATTGCTTTTCTTGGGATTTTGGCGAACTTTGTGGAGTTCTTAGAAGTTGGATGTTGGTTGGAAATATTTTATTTGACTTTTTGACGCAACAATTAGAAGGTTTTGGGGTTGGTGACCTCATTCCGTGCTTAGAAGTGATCAGAGAATGTAATTACTGTTATCTTGGTAGTTTCTCATTTTTAATTTTTTTGATGAAGTTTTCATTTGTTTATTTGAGGGTGGATTTTGAAAATAATTCAAATGTTTAAAAAAAATAATTTAATCGCAAAATATCTAACAAAAACTTTTCCCCTCATTCCAGACCCTATTGCCAATTCCAGTCAACTGCCCTAGAGAAATTTATGACTTGATGTTCGAGTGCTGGCAACGCAACGAGTCCAGTCGACCCAACTTTAGAGAGATCCACTTATTTTTACAACGAAAAAATCTAGGCTACAAACCAGTTAATGGATATTAAATCCACTACTGCAGTAGTAGCACAGCAAAAATTCAATTATATTTAAAAGCAAACAAACGTGATAATAAAATAATTAACTAATTTAAAGTAAAACAAAAAAAAAACAAAAAAAAACACATAAAGAAAATATTGCAAAACGAATTTAGAAATGGAACATTTTTGCAAAACAAAATGGAAAGTGGAACACAGTGAATTGTGATTTTTATTGAGAAACGAGGAATTAACTGATTTAAATGGAGCGATGATGTATAATTGTGTAATTGGTGTTACTCTTTACGTTTGGATCGGCCTGAAGGTGTATCATAAATATATGCTCCGCATATGGACACGAAGAAATCGAAGATAAAATTTGAAGCAATCGAAGCAAATCTTAGCAAAACGAAGATGGATTGAAATTGATCGGGTTACAATTAAATATTTAGTTTGCTTGACTATTGAGGTAAAGGAATAAAAACATTGTTATTTAATTGCATTTTCTTTGGAAGACATTATTAAGTAGATAAAAATTATATGAAGGAATAAATATTGCATCTAGTTACAGGCATTAAAAACATTAAAGAAATTACTGTACCAGAAACTAATTATTTCTGATGGGATAGAAACACTCTAGTGATAATCATTATTTTTTAATCAAACAAGGTTGGACTCAGGGATGGCCAAACTTTCATTTTATTTGAGATTTATTTGGATTATTCAATATTTCTTGGAATATCGAAGAAATAACTCAAGAAATTGCCATAAACTGCCATACAAAATATAAATCACTTGAACTGTGGTATACAAACTTTTTTCAAATTGACTAGTTTAGAAATCTTGAAGTTTTCTTGATTTTTTTTTTTATTTAATTGAAAAATTGATTTTTTTTTTTACTTACACAAAACCACTAGAAAATCTAAAAAAACTACAGAAAAAAGTTTGGTCACCCCTGCCTCAATGTTAACCTGAATTATCTGAAAATTATCTGAATTAACTGGATTTAACTGAAATAATTGGATTAACTGGAATATCAAAGATATGGGTGTAAGACTAGCTGCCCATTTACATGTAGTTGATTAGTCTCTTCTTGAATGCCCAAGTTGATTTTTGTAAGCCTATAGAATTGAATGACAAACCTCCCGCGCAACCCAGCTCATTTGTGAAGACAAACTAAACTTATCACTAATTGTTAAGAGAACCAAAAAACCAAAAGAAAATCCCAGAATTTCTAAATTTCTATAAAGACTATTTTAGTATTTTTTACCTTTTGTGGATTAATTGAAGAAAATTGCATAACACTGAATAAATACTTAGTTGCTGGTAAATTACCCCCAAGCTATGAATTTAGATAGGGCCATGACTTTCTATCGATGCTGATCGAACTGTACAGAGTAGACGACAATTTTTGACAATAACGGAAAAAATTATTGAAGCATTCTCGAAATATATATTTACATGGACTGTAATGTTTAAGAAGGAACTATTTATCTTAGTTATTATTTTATTTTCTTGAAATTTTGGTGGGGGTGGGTGGTGATAAATTTTTACCGGAGAATAATTTTTTTCTTGTAGAAAATTAATTTTCTTGCAAAGAAAAAAAAAATTTCTACTGAAAAAATTATTTTCTACTGTAAAATGCATTAACCCACCCCAACTTAAATCATCTTCTCATATGGCCTCATAGCTAATTAAAAATCGATAAATAAATTCTTGGCCTTCACAAAAAGTCCCATAATCGATCATCCCTCAACAAAAAGGCTCCCATAAAACTTTTTGCCCATAAACCAGTTTTTTGCTTCTTCCAACCGCAAATCTAAAAAAACATTCGGAGAACTTGAAAAACTTGAAAAAAAAACTCAAAACACTCGAGGAACTGGAAGTTTGTGTTGAAATTTTGTGCCACAATTCTGGTTTGTCTTAAATCGGCGAAATCTAGACAAACTGTTTGCTGAACATTAAAAATGAATGAAAAATAAGGTTTGCGGACAATCATGTGGAAAATCTTGGGAGCTTCAAAAAAGCGTCGTTATTTTTCATTATTTCCCCGAAAACATTAAAAAACGTTGAAAAAGCTTCGGTACAAAAACTTGGAAAACGCTAAATGGAAATTTTCTGGCCAGCGGCAACTTTTAATTAATTTTTTTATGTTAATGTCGGCATTTTTATTTTTATTTGTGAGATCAGTGAAAATTAATGTAAGCGAGGAAATAATTTTTTAATGGTTTGCATTTTAAAATATTTTTCTTACCAAATTAGATTTTTTTTGCTTGAGTTTGGTAAACTGCTAATCTATGAGCGCCTTAAGCCTTCTCTTATTAAATTTGTTAAATGATTAGATTATTTAATTATTTTTGAAGAATGTTCGGAAATTGAATCAAATTTGGTAATTCTTGGAAGGAATTAAAGATAATGTTGAGGATTTCTTGAGCAAAAACCTCATGAATAATATTTTAAGGGTTTTCAACCTATTTTTGAATGATTCATAATAAATTAGTGGCTCACGGGCTTTCCGGTACAATTAATTGGATTTTTGAATAATACTATAAAAATACATTCATTGAAGCTTTAAAGCCTTTTCTGAATTTGTACGGCCACAAAATTTACTCAAAAAATATGCAAAATATCCTAAAACAACTAAAATATGTTGAAATACCAACCAACCCCACAAAAGGCACCAACTAGAACTTGTTCAAGGAAACATGCAAAAAAATCGCTGAAATTTGATATTTCAATCCGATAAAACTTTAATTTCCGATTTGTCTAATGCAGAGGGACTTTCTGGCACATTCTAATTAAAATCCTGAAAACTCTAGAATTACTTTAAAAAGTTGCCAAAAAACCAAAATTATCGCGGCCCCTAATTTTCCTCGCATTTGCTTGGGATTTTCCACAATTCTCCAACCTATTCAATGTTTTTGTAGACAGCAACGACAATTGCTAATTAAATATGAAAATATTTTTCTCCAAGTGAAAAAAAACGCAAAAATCCAATTTTCAGCTCTAATCAAGATTGCGGCATGAAATTTTTACTCGAAAAACTCCAAGAACTCAAATAATCTCTAATTTATTCATAAATTTTTAATTTGCCAACTATACATAGAAATACGAGAAATCCTTATTAAATTTATAAACAAGCAAATTCTAAAAAAAACTTATTAAATTCTATACAATTTTTCCATATAATCCTTGATAAGACTTCTGTTCAGTTAACTGATTTAACCATTTTAAACCGTTTAATTTCTTTTGAAATGAAAATTATAGAAATTTTCCCCTTGTGCCTTTTTCAAACATGGAATGAAATGAAATTACATAAAATACATAAAACCATAAAAACATAAAAATCATGGAAATCATGGAAATGAATTATAAAGAAAGCAAAAAATTAATAAGAAAGAAATATATTTTGACTGCTGCAAAAATTCCCGTTCAGAGAATTGGAGCAATTAAAGCATTAAAGGCAGGATTGGTCGATTTTTCTTCTTGGAAAATTATTTTTTGGGTATTTTAAATAACAGAAGAATTTTCCAAATTTTCTCTTTAATTAAATTATTCTTGTGAAAATAAATGGCTCCAAATTTGATCCTAGAGCTAAACCATGGAGGAAAGACCATTCCTGCCTTCTCAACTCAAAAAAACTACCGAAAAAGAAACTATAAAAAGTTACCAAAATTTCACCGCTACCTTCTACTTTTCCGCATTCTCCAGCTCTTCATAATTTTCCTTAAGAAAAGTAAGAAAAAAATATTTAAAATAATAAAGGTAACTCCTAATGTAAATAAATGTGTAAAAATTTGAAAGTGTTTTTAAAATATGAATAAAAAATGAAAAGTTTAATTTTTCGGGGTTTGATAAGCTAGTTTGCTTAGATTGTTGGGTTCGAAGTGTTTGAGGAAAGAAAAACATGAAAAAACACTTTTGCTATGTAAATAGTTCTTATCAGTTATTTGCATAAAAGTTACAATAAAACATGAAACCATTAAAAGACGAACTGAAAATAAACTTTATCGATGTATTTTCTGTTTTAAAAGTGTAAATGGGATTTAATTGTAGATTGGAATTAAATGGCAAAGTGTAAATCAATGTACTCGATATGTTTTTAGTTGCTCAGTTTATTCACGGATGATAGACTCTTAACTGCCCTTAGTTTACTTTTATAGTTTTAGAGAGCTATTTTGAATTTTATGCACAGAATAAAATTTGTGATTTCTACAACGTCTAGCAAACGCTTTGAATACTAGAAGTATGCTACAAATGCTGTACAAATGGTAGAAATGCTGGAATTGTTGAGAATGCTCCACATTTGGCAAGCACGAAGTATTGAGCACGTTGTGCTTCTCCATAAAATCAAGATTTGCATTGCAATTGTTCTGCTGTTGGTTTGGGGATTTTTGCACTTCAAAGTCTAGTTTCCATCAAGTTTGACTGAAGGAGAAATTTGTTGGTGATTTGAATTTGAGTCTACTTTTATTTTTTTGACAATTGAAGATTTTTTTTGGAAATAGGAGAAAAATCAAGTTTCAACGAGAATTTGACTAGTTCTTTAAAGAATTCTTTAAATAACCAACAAAAAGCTCGAAAGAACCTTTAGTTTTCATTCTCCTCCAAAAACTGTTGAATACCAAACGAAAATCCCTCAAATCCAATTTAATCCAAACAAATCTCTAATCCATTATCATAAATTCCACCCCGTTAATTTGAAGTGCAAGATGATCCCCAACCGAACATCATTGCATCAATCCATTACTTTGCATCATTTTGCAGTAGTTCTGCATTTGCATCAAAATCTACTTCACTTAAAATTACTGGAGCAAACTGCCATACAAGTGAAGAACTCTGAAAAAACAAGTAGAACAAAAATTTTATATTTATGCACTTATCTTCTTCAGTTCTTCGCAGTTGGATTCGGCATATCGAGCATGCAAATAGATTTGCACAAATATTCTGAGCATGAAATTTTCCAATCCGTGATTTTTCAAGTTTATTTTAGTTTTCACCGAGTTTTTCGGGATGATTTTAAGTTTTAAGAGCACTGTTACATGGAAAATACACAAAAAATACGAAAAACCCGAAAAATAAATGTTGAGCACGAATGAAATGCACGATTCCCCACAATTTTATGAAATCTAACAGAATCCATCGAATTTCTACAAAAATGTCACAAATCCGGCGAATTTGCTCTGAATTTGTTGAATTTTTATTTTCAATTTCTGATTTTTACTTCACACATTTTATGGTTTTTATATTTTCTCATATTTTTATACATGTTTTATGATAAATGGAGACTTTGCAAGAGTAAAAAATAACACATATGAAAAATGTCTTCTTCACAAGATTAATGAAATATAAGGAAAATGTAATATCATATCAAGTAATATTATAGAGAACCGACACTTTTGATGGTGCAATTTAATAAAATGTTTTTTTATTTGGTTATACTTTTTACACAGAATTAACCCTTTGTGGAGGGTTGGGAGGGATTTTTATTGGAAATTCATATTTTTGATGCAATTTTGAAAAGTAGTATTGAGTAATACATTTATAAATGTGTGTAGTACTTTTTAACACAATTTAATTTTTGAGTAAAATTTCACCCAAACCTTCACAAAACCTAAAATTAAAAGAAACTTAAGGCAACTTAAGAGAAAGGGATATTTTTACGTTTAACGCAAAATCTCAGCATTTTTGCAAAGTATTATTAGTGAGGCTACAATATGTATAATTAATGGTTATTTATCAAACAAGAAACATTCAAACAAAGCAACCTTAAAACCCATACCTTATTCAATTATTCAATTTAATGGAATTAAGTGAAATAAAGTGCATCATCTGCAAACTTTAAAAATTATGAGTTGAAGCTCGAGTGGAACGTGCCCGAAAGCCACCCAAGCACATTTGACGTGGAAGCTGGTGGAGCTCCTTTTGTTGCGCGGCAAACTCTTTTGTACATAAAACAATTTCTATTACACCGTTTTTATCCTTTAAACGTGACAAAATGAAATCCTTCAAGCGATCAACTTGGAATTCCTCGGAACATTTTTCCCGGGGTTGTTTGTCAAAACAACAAAAAAGCATATAAAATGTAAAAATATTGTTTCAACGTCTTTTTTATGATTTTTATGTGTTATAAGGTTCTTGCCTGTGTTTCTTACGATTTTTATGAGACATTTCGCAACAAATGGCAAATTCCCCGAACAAAAGAAAGTGTTTGAAATCCCGTGAACTTTGAGTTTAAAGTTTTGCACGCTTGAGTTTCTAGGACTTCAAGACTTTGAAGAGGAACTGACAAGAATCCACGATTTAAATAAAAACTAATTAAAAAAATTGGAAGCCAAGACAATCAACCAATAAAATGGAATAAAATGGAAAATGAGCTTTGGATTTGCGTCTTAGTTTTAAGAAATTAATTACTTTTCCATCAAACACTTTCTGCGGTTTGTCTTGATTTTTAATAACTTGCAAACCCCCAAGAAGGAACAATCCTGTACATATGAAATTTTATACATAGGTATTAACTCACAACAAAATAATTAACTGAAAGTCATTAAAACAAATTGAAAGAAGGAAAAGTGCACTGAAAGAAAAAAATGTTTTGATGCATGTAATATTTAACACATAAATATTGATTATTAAAAAATGTGTTAAATATTACGACAGTAAAAAATATTATTCTCAGTGCAAAAAATCATTTCATGTGTAAAAAAATTGTGAATTGAGTAGAAAATTGCATAACACTACTGTAAAAAGGATAAAAGGACCAAAACCGAATAATGGAAAGTTACACTAAAACACTGAATCCTTTGGCAAGGATCAAAAAAAAGAAATTTTACAAAACTTAAAAGAAAAACTGTAAAATTGTAAAGCAAGAAATGTAAAACTATAAAGAAGAAATATTGTAAATTAATTATAAGCTTAATACTTGCAACTTGGAAGTAAAATTGTAAACGAAAAATGGTAAAAAACAATTAAATTTAAAGTGAAAAATTATAAAAATTACTTGCAATGTGTTTCCTTTCACACCAACCATGAGATGACCTTTTATGGGAATAGCTATGAAAAACTCTTTTTTACAGGATGGAACAATAATTGAAGAGGGGTGGATGAACTGAATTTTTTTTGTTTAAAAATTGTTTTAGGTAAGTTTTCAATTCATTATTAAATTCTAGGTTGTAAATCCATCTCAAAAATCAACAAAATATCAGTAATTTATAGCTTGAACACCAAATTAAACAGAAAAACTAATTAATCGCCTATAAAACCAAATTTCCATCATAAATCATATCAATAAATTAATGAACCCCTTAACACCGCAAACATCCCCCAAACACCACCCCCTCCATGTGTGAAAAATCGCTATTTGATTGCAAATGATGCAATTGTTGGCTGGAAACCGAACATATGCTGCTGTGTATTTATTTAATGCTTTTAAAGTGGATTGCGTAAATTTTTTGGTCATTTGTCACTGTTGGCTGCTGGGCTGGAAAATACATGGAAAAACATCCAAATAAACAAAAACAGGAGAGCAGTCATGGTAGCAAAAACCCTTAATTTAGTGAATTCCCTGCTAAATAACCAAATTTTGCTAAATTCACAAAATTTTCCACTAAATTCATTACTGGGGTGACTGCTGACGGATGAGTGCGGTGCATGCCTTCGAAGTGTGCAAAGTGCTTCCGAACAATCATTAAGAATGAGAATTTTTGGAACTGAGAGAAGTATTCACTATTCATTTGTATTATTATGAGTTTTAAAATTTGTGTTGTAATTTTTAACACACAATTATTATGATTTATAAATTATTATTTTTTCAGTGTCTTATTTTAAACGCACTGGAATTTTTTCCACAGTGCACAAAGTAAATAAATAAATTCCCATTTAATTTAGCCAAAAGACGCCGATGCTTGGTGTTTGATTAATTAAGATCATTAAATGGTTCATGAATTAATTTAAATGAAAATAGTGAATGATTGAATGCTCCCGCATTTCAAGAACATTTCAAAACATTTCTGAGCGTCGTTGGATGAATTTCGGGAATCTAGGGAATTTCTTAAATATTCTTTAATGGATTGAGAATGTCTGGGGACCATTTTTCGGTTAAGAAACCCAGAAAAGGACTGAGCTCATTGTTTGAAACTTTTTTTGCCTGAAGTCTGCACTTTTTTGGGTTCAGCTGACAATGGAATTAATTAAGGGCAATTTAAAATAGCTCAAAGTGAATATTAAATTGTGAAGCATATTTTTTATGCAACAAAAAACTAAAGCCTCTTAGAGTACTATGTATTAGGTATTATACCCCATTAGCTTGAATTTCAGTGTACGAAGGACTTATGGGACTGATGTTTTCTATTTTGCTTACTTTTTGCCAGCACCATAAATCACATCACCTCGTGCATTTTTTATTGATTAATTATTTAGAGATCGTATACATAATACATCATTGTAATCCATTCCTGTAATTTGTTACCCAAACAGATCAGAATCAGCCCTTGAAAATACGAATTGCTACTAGTTGGAGTGCAGGGGTTGAGGGGGCGGTTTTTTTTTTATTCTTTTCAGGAAGGGAAATCGATTGATCAACACTAAACATTACAACTTGACAACAATAAAATTTATAAATAAATTTCCAACCCCTGAAAACCGATTCAACGACAAAATTTGCATAATAAATAGAACAGTTAAATGACATTCCCATAAGTCTACATAAACACCAATTAAATAAATAGCTAACAAACCCCTGCCCTCCTTTCCACTTCTTAGTACGCGAGAGCTCGCAGATGTTTGGCAGCAAATAATTCACGATCAACGTAATTACCTCTACAAATATCGTCTGTTTGCTTCTCTTAATACTAAATTACTTAAATTTACTGGGAATTACTGTGGAACTACAGTGAACTACTGGAAACTACACCAAATTACACATGCTCGGGTTGCGGTGGTTTGTTGATAAACTATTCATTCGGATAACTACCATAAATTTAACAAAAGTTCATTATAATTTTCGCCAGCAAAAAGTGGGGACTGTTGGAAATTTTTTATGTGAGATTTTTGGTTTAAAATTCAAAGAATTGTTTATATAAGACCGTAAAATCATTTTGAACAATTTTTTTTTGTAAATTTTAGTTTTATTTTAATTTAACCTTAGAAGTCACACAAAACTTACAACAGTGTAAAATTACCGCCACTGTAGAGCTTAGGATCCACAAGTAATGTTCAAAAGAAATATTGTTGGCCAGCAAAAGTTTTGCTCCGGTTAATCACACGAGAGCACAAAAAGCTATGATTTATGATTATAATGATCGCACACAGTCCACAAACTTTTGTCAGAAACAGACCCTTCGTCCCTTTGAACGTATACAGCCCGAAAAACTACTTCTATCAAGAGATTCGTAATGTTTATGATATGTGAAATACTAAAATGGAAATTTAATTAAATTATGAGTTTCGCATTATTTGTGTGTCTTTTTTATTCGTAAAGTATAATTTAGATTATCTTGGTATAAAGTGAAATTTTGGGGTTGGGGTTTGCTTGAGTTGCCCGCGGGGTAGATTTTGAGTTATTTTTTAGTTTTTTTGTTTTTTGTGATGATAATGATTTTTCTAAAAAATAATTAAAAATCTTCAATTCCACCTGACAACCCCAAAGTACCAAAGTATCCCTCAAAACTTTATTATAAACTCATGATTTAATTTAAAAGTTCTCTACTTGATGCCATTTCATGCTTCATATTTGTTGATTCAAAGTTAGACGTTTGGAGCATAAACATTACAAGACAAGCAGCAAACAATGATGGACTTTTTGTGTGAGATGCTCTCTTGAGAAAATCTTACAGAACTTGGATATCTTGAAGAAATGGAGGCACTGTTAAAAAAACAATTTTTTTTTTATTTCTAAGTTTTTTAGGGGCTATGCATAAAATACGTAACGCTGAAATCGGACCTTTTGGACCCCCCCCTCCCCCCTCGTAACGCTTTTTCACACATTTTAATATGAAGATTATTACTTCGTAACAAATTCTAGACCCCCCCCCCCCCTGCTAGAGCGTTACGTATTTTATGCATAGCCCCTTATTCAAAATTCGGTTTAGCTTGAAATTGATATTAAATTGATATAATTCGAATTTTTAACAGTGCGTCAAAACAAAACTAAAGAAAAAAGATACAAGAAAACAAAATTAGTCTGCCAGTCGCAATATTATGTATGAGGTATAACTAAACAATGATTTATTGGAGGCATCGCAGATTTCTGAGCATCGAATTAGCAGCAAAGAACTCATTTTCTCGTTTTTCTTGTTATAAGATTAACAAGCCAACCGGCCAACTATGTTTTATTTTATTTCAGTGTTTTTGGTCAGCAAAACACATTTTCGTTTTGTTTGAACACAAAATTTGCATTTTCTTCGGAGAAAATGTTGTTTGAACTGTAATTACGACACGTTCACCATAAATTACCATATGTGGAGTTTACACAGATATTTTTTTAGCTTATTGTTGCAGTATATGCAAATTTTTAATTCAGCAGGCAAATGCACAGTAGGACTGAAACATAAAATCATAAAGAGATAAAACTGTTTAGCAATCATAATTTTTATTTCGTATTTTATGCTGAAAACTTAAGGTTGGTCTATACCAAGGAAAATTACACAGTAACTTCAGTTTTCTATAGAAAAATTTATAGGAGAAAAAGATATAATTTGTGAACGGTATAGGCCACCCAATAAAATACACATTTAAAGATTCCACTGTAAAATTGTATATTATAAAATCATACACGAGAAGTAATGCTGAGATGTGCTGTTTTAAACGAATTTTAATGATGTTTGTTTATAGTTTGCATTTTAGCATTTTTGCATTCAGAAAATCTGCAGGAAATTTCTAGAAAATCAGAAAAATATGCAAGACAAACAAAGTCCTCAGTAATATTTTGCAGTTCTTATTCGCTGTATGAGATTTAAATTTTAAACAAGCATGATTTATCGTTTGCCACCAAAGACCAAAGCGTTATAAAAACAGAATAATTCATATCATCATTTGCAACACTGCAGTATTTAATTCATAAGAGATAAGGCAACAATTAAATTAAATTAATAAATTCTCTTTATAGAGTTTATTTATTAAATTTATCAGAAATTTATGAAATTGACATAATATTTTGTATTCTTTATCCACTTTTTAATAATTCTTTTTCAATTTTTCCATTTGTATGTGCTTGAGAACCAAATGAAGGCGAGCAAAGGTGAGAAACTCGCTTTGAATGAGTTGAAAACACTTTATGTGATTTTATGATTTTAATATTTTTTAATATTTTTATTTATTTTTATGCGCTTTCATTCTTAAATATTTTGTATTCTCTTATTGCGCTATCGAGTTGCATTTTGATTTATGGCTGGCAACTCTTTAAGTTTTTACTTGCAATAATAAAGTTGCACCTTTTCAATTTTTATTTCAATTTGATAAATATTGTACTGGGCAGGGGTGTGAATTTGTTCTGCTTTGGTTATGGTAAATTTTTTTTTATGGCGTGAAAAATTTAAATGTTTCAAGTTTGATGTATTCACAATGTTTTGGTGCAGGTAGATTTGCGATAATTAGTCCTTTTAGATTTTAAATATTTATTTCGTGTTTTTTTGGTAAGGTTGACTTGTTTCTTTTTAAATTCCTTGAAAAAATGAAAATATCTTTAATTTTAAGATTTTTAAACAATTTTTTTTTTCTGTTTTTTACTTAATTACAGTTTTAGCTTAATCTTTATAATTTTTCAAACAAAAAAAATTTGTTAAAATTGAAAATCTTTAAATAAAAACAATTTATTTTTATTTCACCTCACTAACAAACTAAATCCCTCTCAAATCTTCAATCTATCCGAACCCTCCTTCAGCAACTGCGGAACTGCCTTCAAATTCAATTTATACAATTTATACTTATTGGATTCCCGATTTAATAAATTGCATTGCAAGTCAAATGTGAATTCAATCAAGGTTGATTCATTTGAGAATAATTTCTATTCACCACAAGACACTCTGGCACAAGGTAAAGCAGAAGAGAAATTCATAATCACATAAGAATTATACAAAGAATCGTTGAAAAATGGAAAAACTCTTTGGGAGAAGTCGTTGGACAGTGTTGAGAATTTATTTAAGATTTGAATTTTTAAGATAAAATAATTCTAATAAACTTTCAACAGTGCCAAAAACAAAAAAACATAAAAAGCCACAAACAAAATCCCAAGAAATCACGAGGAATATTTATAAGAAATTACAATTTTTATTATTTCTTATTTTTAGTTGCTTTCATTGCACATTTTTCATTATTTGCTTGGCGAAGTTTATGATCCAAGAGTGCAGAGGAGAACGACGGCAAAAAGCACATAGAAAGAGCCGTTCTTTGGGTATGATAAACGACGTGAAATTTAATTTGAAAAGTATGTGCTCGTCTATATAGTGTGTTATTAAATGCACATCTTTATGCTGCTTGATGTTTTATACTTTTTACTGTTTATGCCTTTGCCGGGCGTAATGGCAAAAAGGATGTGCGATGATGATGAAATTTATTTTTAATTTTGCCTCAATAAAATTTAATTGAATAAGCAATTTATTTTTATTTAAACACCACCAGTTTTCTTCGTATCCAAGTTTTCCAGGGCACTGTTGAAAATTTTAATTGAAAATAAATTTTTATCATTTTACGCCTAAAACTTTGTATTCTTTACTTAAATTGACAAAACATTTAAAATCCTTCCAACAGTGCTCTTCTTCCATTTTCCCAGCAAAGTTTACGATCTTTTAAAGCTCTGTGCCGTTTTTATTAACTCGCTTGCATTTTGCAATGAGAGACTTTGGTTGGCACGTCCATTAAGCCATGATTTATGGATCATTTTTCAAACGATTTTTGCAGTTTTGTAGTTCTGTTTAGTTATTTCTGCATTACAAGGTAATTACATGTGTTGAGATTCGTTCAGATGGATTTTGAACGGTAATTTGTAATTAAGGTGGAAACATCGTTTTCTTAGGAAATTCCACCTATTTTTAAACACTTGCTAGTTTGAAGTGGAAAAGTGGGAGTTTGCGGAATTTATTGAATTAATTCAAGATAAGAAATCGCTGTTTTCTCGAAAGAGCGAAGTTTTTAATGGGAAAAGAAGGTGGAAGGCATTCATCCTCTACTTTTGCTAGTTTTCTACATTTAAGGTACTTGATGAACTTGAAAAGATGTGTTTTGTTTATTTGAGGTCAATACTATATGTGTTGAATTTATTTCCTTGAATGTATGAACCTTTCAAAAGAGAGTAATATTTAATGACATTTTACTTTTAAGCTAATTTAAAATTGCTTTCTCTATAATTGCCTTTAATAGCTCTTAAGAATAAGACGGCGTAATTCAATAACAGTTTTTGCAATCTAGAGCATCTCCACCCCAACTCAACCCTAACCAACCCAACATAAAAAATCTAACCTATAAATTCCAAGAAAATTACATCTCTCGCTTCATTCAATTTACTATAATTTTTCCGGGAAAGAGAGATGACAATACTCCCACAATTTTTACATCACAAAGCTTCTCGAAGTGCATACAATGAAACTATTTCCACTATTTTTACTACAATTCTGCTATTATACTCCCCACAAACCCACAAACCAACAACCCAACCAGTAGAGCTTCATAAACCAAGTAAAATTGCGAAAAATCAATAAATAATAGTTCAGATTTGCTTGCAATAAGTTTTCCATTCCATCATTTTGTATTTTGTGTATGCATTCCGAAGTTTTTCCGGAAAAATATAGATAAATATGTTTTTGCCATGCAAATTGCGAATTGGGGGTGCTTCTGGTTGGTTTAAGAATTTAATTTAAATACTTTTTAATACTTTGTTTTGATTGAGAGTGAATCATCAGCGGAAATTTCTCTTAAAAAGTGAATTACATTCAAAAACTCGGAAGGTATCACAATTATTGGAACTCACAGCTTACTTCAATATGGTACACTAAAATAATAAATCATGCACCCCCTTAATATCATGTTGCACAAATATCCACACCACTGCACAAAAATCTGGAGCATGAAAAAAAACTACTTAAAATTTTCATTTCAGCTTCAAAATATATCCCATCAAGCACTTACTGAGTGCTCACGTTAAATTGAATCTGAAAGTGGCTGCGAATTTACTCGCCTATCACATTTTTGAGTTTTTTTTTGTTATATTGAGTAAAAAATGCTCTAATTGAAACAGTTCTGCAGTGTTCCACTCAAGGACCGTGGAAATATCAGCGAAATTAACTTTTTCCCAGCTTTTTTTTTGTGAGAATTTCACGAGTTTTTCACCATTTAACGGCATTTAACCATTAATCATGAATTCCGACTTGCACTGCAAACATTCATCATTTATTATTGCAAATTGCAAATTGTGGAAATGTTGGAAATGCATGAAAAAGTTTGCATTTCGCAATTGTAAAAGTTTTGTGCAATTTTGTTGGGGAAAAAGCTGTTGATTTGCTTTTTTGTGCCAAGAGGGTGAGTTTGAGCTGGAAGTGGTTGAGTCTAATAAATTAATGGATTGAGTTTTGTTTTTACAAGATTAAAAAAAAAATTGTAGATGAAAAATGTTTTTAAAAGAAATTTACTTTGTAAATGGACTAGTTCCATTCTCTTACCAACCCCAACAAACTCCACAAACAAAAAAATCAGGGTTCAGAATGTCTAAAACCTATGTTTTAAACATAAGGTTTTAGACATGTTTTAAACTGTATGTCTAAAACCGTTTTAGACATCATGTCTAAAACCTAGATTAAAAAAAAAAAATTTTCAATTGATTTTCATTCATTGATCATAAATTTAAGCATTTATAAACGGCATTAACCTTAAATATGTTTACGAAGAATGAGAATTTTTAAGTAAGATAATATGTTAATTATATAGATGAGATAATTTTAATTGGAGTGTTGGTCCTTGCCAAGAATTATTCTTATAACTACATTGCTTAAAACTAATGATATTATAATTTTTTGTATTATCGCTGATACTCGAACCATTCACTGCAGCAGCATCACTAATCCCTAGTGATACCCGATAAGTTTCAGGTGAGTTTCGAAGCGTTGTCACTTTTATATTAATTTATATGTTTAACAACCTGCAAAAAATTTATACCTTTCTCTCTGCATAGGGATGGCAGCTTCATATCCCTCTGCTACTTGTTCTTTGGTCTTCCTTCCTTCTTTAGTTCCATTATGTTGAAGTTCTGGAAGTTCTGGAAGTGTTGGAGTCCCTAAAAGCATCAAAAATAATTAGTAAATGATAAAAACACTATTATTAGTTGATGCACATGAGAATCAACCTCCCTCAATCCATGGACCTGAAATATAGCTAATAGCGAAATAGGTGAGAAAAGATTCTTAGCAAGGTTTTTTAGAAATATTTTTAGAATCACTGAAATAAATTTTAAATTACCTGCACAATTCAAACATTCCTGATGAATCTTTGGAGTTCTTGATCATCTTGGTGTTGTGTGGAGGCTCTTGAAGGTTTACATCAAGCTGAGATCTCTAGATAGTTGAAGATCCTTGGTGAATTTCATAATTTTTAAGGAACATGTGTTTATTTACTTTTTACGCGCTAAAATTGTTTCGAAAATGTTTAGAAAAACTGATGAATCAAAATATTTGATTTTTCCAAAACATTATCGGTATAATTTTTAGCGCGTAAAAAGTAAATAAACATGTTCCTTAAAAATTATGAAATTCGCCGAGGATCTTCAACTATCTAGAGATCTCAGCTTGATGTAAACCTTCAAGAGCCTCCACACAACATCAAGATGGTCAACAACTTCGAGGATTCATAAGGAATGTTTGATTTGTGCAGGTAATTTAAAATTTATTTCAGTGATTCTAAAAATATTTCTAAAAAACCTTGCTAAGAATCTTTTCTCACCTATTTCGCTATTATATTTCAGGTCCATGGATTGAGGGAGGTTGATTCTCATGTGCATCAACTAATAATAGTGTTTTTATCATTTACTAATTATTTTTGATGCTTTTAGGGACTCCAACACTTCCAGAACTTCTAGAACTTCAAAATAATGGGACCAAGGAAGGAAGAAAGACCAAAAACAAGTAGCAGAGGGATTTGAAGCTGCCATCCCTATGCAGAGAGAAAGGTATAAATTTTTTGCAGGTTGTTAAACATATAAATTAATATAAAAGTGACAACGCTTCGAAACTCACCTGAAACTTATCGGGTATCACTAGGGATTAGTGATGCTGCTGCAGTGAATGGTTCGAGTATCAGCGATAATACAAAAATTTATAATATCATTAGTTTTAAGCAATGTAGTTATAAGAATAATTCTTGGCAAGGACCAACACTCAGATAAAATCATCTCATTACATGAAATAATTATATCTTGAATTTTATTGTATGGTTACATCGCTCTAAATTTTTTTTTGATTATTCGCTTTAAATATTTTAAAGGATAAATCTTACTTATTTTGCCATAAAATCATTTATCATATTTGATTCTCGTTCTGTGTTTGAACAAGCAATTTAAAATGTTTTACAGGTTTTAGACGTTTTAGAATGTTTTAAACAGTCTAAAACGTTTTAAACATAGTTTTAGAACTTATACTGTCTAAAACCGAAACGGGCATGCCTTTTCTGAACCCTGAAAAAAATGCATTCATTAAAGTTCCATAATGCAAACATTAAATTGCGCTCTTTTCTGGTCTATTTTGGCTGTCGACTTTTCGGTAATGAAAAACTCAAAATTTTGCAAAAACTTTGGAAAATTTGGAAAACTCCAAAACAAACAATGCACTGATGAAAAACTGCAAACAATTGAACTGCAAAATGTTGTTTGGTAAAATAAAAGTTTCCTAGAATGTTCCAACAAAGCTGTGTGCCTCACTATGTTAATCAAAATGTTTGACTGAATTTCATTTTTTGCAAATACTGGGAAGTTTTGAAATTGCATTTTTTGAAAATTGGGATCCATTTAATTCTTGCAAATTGGATTGTGATAAAAAGACGAGGAAATTCCCAGGAAACCAGGTCGGAACGCCATTCCAACAAATCATTCCACTCAGAATTCCGACACATTCTGAGTGTTAGAATTCTAGTATTCATTCTGAGTAGCGTTCCAACTGCGTTCCACTCTGAATGCTGAATGCATGCAACTTGGAATGATTATTAGAACGATTTTGAAAAATAATATTTTTAATGATTTTCTAACGAATTACTGTATTATTAAGTGTAAAATCGACATATTTTTATAAACTGAACTATGAAAATGTGATAAACAATTGAAAAATCAATAAAAATATTTTATAGGTGGCCGATATGATTCGGAATGAACTCAGAATGCAACTCAGATAGAATGTTAGAATGAACGCGAAGTGCAACTCAGAATGAATGTTGGAATGAATTCAGAAGGAAAGTTAGAATTCTAGTATTCATTCAGAGTAGCGTTCTAACTGCGTTCCACTTTGCATGCCACTCTGAATACAACTTAGAATGATTATTAGAATGAAATTTAAATAAAATAAAATGTATGATTTTCTCATGAATAACTGTATTACTAGGTGTAAAATCGTCAATAAGATGTTTAAAAATGTGATAAACAACTGAAAAATCAATTAAAATATTTGATATGTGGTGAATTTAAGTCGGAATGAACTCAGAATGCAACTCAGAATGAATGTCAGTATGAACACGGTGCGCAAACCAGAATGTAAGTTAGAATGAATTTAGAATACAAGTTAGAATGAATATTAGAATGAACACGGAGCGCAACTCAGAATGAAAGTCAGAACTCAACAAAAACTAACTTATAAAATTACTTGATAGCATATATGTTGATGATTTAATACAAAGGACTTTAGTTTGAAGTAGTTATGTTTTACGAATCTTATCAAATTTTGAAGTTTTGGGATGCTAATAATTTTGTTGGTAAAAATCAGAAATACTGTTAAAAAAATGGCAAAAAAGAGTGACTATTTCGGAAATTGATCGGCAAAGATATTTCAAACTTTTATTATGAAAATGTATTTATTTTATTCTGTTATTTTTATTTTTAAGTTTGTGTGTAATGAATTTCAAATTTTTTAGTTGGATTTTTTTAAAGTCGTTATTGTATCAATTTTCAGAACCAAGTGAAAATTGTAGAACAGCTTAGATTTTAATAATTCTAAAAAAATTCTAAAAAACCGATATGATTTTCTGATTTGCTAATAATAAAATATTGATTCCCAAAATAAATTGTATTTTCAAAAAAAAATCTTTTAATTCGTTTATTGCGACCACTTTAATTCATTATTTCAAAATGCAATTTAAAAAACACAATTTTGTAGAAACATTTCAGTAGAAAAATCCTGTTGGATATTTTTTTTATTATAAGTAAGGTTTAAGCCATCGCGTTCTCAATGGTTAGGTAGTGTAGGGCATAGGGCGCTCGTCTCGCGAACGAGAGGTAGTGGGTTCGAGACCCGGGGTCTCGCAGAGTTAAATAGAAGTTTTTAGGTGATAAAAGGAACAAAACAAGGCTTGGTTAAGGTTGGTGGCAAAAAAAAGTGAAAATGTTGGGAAATCGGGGAAATATTCAGGTTTTTCCCGATTTTTATTTTTTTTGTTTTTTGCATCCTTGAATCTCAGAATGAGTTCAGAATGCAACTCAGAATGAATGTTAGAATGAATTCAGAATGAAAATTAGAATGAATTTCAGAATGAACTGAGAATTCAACTCAGAATGAAAGTTAGAATGAATTCAGAATGAAAGTCAGAATGAAAACTCATTCTGAATTTCATTCTACTTAGAATGATTGTCAGTATGATTGTTGTGCACTAGGCCTCCAAATGGAATGCAAAGTGGAATACTTTTTAGAATTCTGACGTTCCGAAATTTCATTCTGAGTGGCATGCTAACTCATTCTAACTGGTTTCCTGGGAATTGCATCAAGGACTTCTTGCATTTATTTTTTAAAACATGCAAAGTAAACATGCAACAATATTTAAGTATTTTATAAGCTTGAGGTGCTTTGAGTGCTGATCTCCCTATAGCTTTTAAATAGGATTAAATTGTCTTTGAAATTAGTTTGTTTTGGACCGTAAACTGCGTAAACCTTAAATTAGACCAGTGAAACCTAATTTTTGAAGAATTTTAAGTCAAAAAACGAAAGTTCAAAAAATAATATTATCCATGAACCTAGGTTCATGAATAGCAATACTTCGAAAATTTTATTGATGAAGGTTTGGACTCAAAAACCTAAAATTTGACCCGCGAAACCTAATTTTTGAAGAATTTTAAGTCAAAAAACGAAAGTTCAAAAAATAATATTATCCATGAACCTAGGTTCATGAATAGCAATACTTCGAAAATTTTATTGATGAAGGTTTGGACTCAAAAACCTAAAATTTGACCCGCGAAACCTAATTTTTGAAGAATTTTAAGTCAAAAAACGAAAGTTCAGAAAATAATATTATCCATGAACCTAGGTTCATGAATAGCAATACTTCGAAAATTTTATTTATGAAGGTTTGGACCCGAAAACCTAAAATTCGACCCGCCAAACCTAATTTTTGAAGAATTTTAAGTCAAAAAACGAAAGTTCAAAAAATAATATTATCCATGAACCTAGGTTCATGAATAGCAATACTTCGAAAATTTTATTGATGAAGGTTTGGACTCAAAAACCTAAAATTTGACCCGCGAAACCTAATTTTTGAAGAATTTTAAGTCAAAAAACGAAAGTTCAAAAAATAATATTATCCATGAACCTAGGTTCATGAATAGCAATACTTCGAAAATTTTATTGATGAAGGTTCGGACCCAAAAACCTAAAATTCGACCCGCGAAACCTAATTTTTGAAGAATTTTAAGTCAAAAAACGAAAGTTCAAAAAATAATATTATCCATGAACCTAGGTTCATGAATAGCAATACTTCGAAAATTTTATTTATGAGGGTTTGGACCCAAAAACCTAAAATTCGACCCGCGAAACCTAATTTTTGAAGAATTTTAAGTCAAAAAACGAAAGTTGAAAAATAATAATAATGGAAGTAATAAAATCATCCTTCAAGCTTCAATTCGAACGAATTTCTGCCCAGAAAAGTCCAAAAATTCGATTTGCAAATAGCCGAAAGACTTCTAGTCCACTGGAACATCAAAGCGCAGTCACTACAGCTTGAAATAGTCAATTTAGGTATCAATCACTGTCCTGCAAATAGTTTTTCCAATTTATTTTCAATCCCATCGAATTGAACGTCATTATAGAAATTTCTAGAAAATTATTGAAAGTCAAAGCAGTAAAGGTAACCAAAAGGTAAATACCTCTTGCTAAAGCTAAAAACTAGAAAAATAGAAAAACTCAAAGAATCCCAAGAATCGCATCATCCAAAATAAAAGTCAATGTATCTAGATACGACATAGTTCGTAAGGTTGGCAGCAAAGTTCGAACAGACGAGCACGCTGCTGGAAAAGTTAATGTGGTTCAAAGTCATCAAAAACAGATGATATCATCAAACATCGCTTAAACATAGTTTTGTTTCATTTCATCCGTTTTTCCCAGTTTTTCCGCTTTTTATTCAGTTTCGTCTCGATTTCGCCAGTATTTTATATGTTTCCTGCTTTTTGTGTTTTATATTTTTTTTCATTAAATCTCCTGGACTGTCGAGTCTGTGTATTTTGTAAATTTATGGTGAATTTTGTGTAGATTTGCAGTCTTGCTGTGACTTTTGGCAGAGCCTAATTTGATGGAAGTAATGACCGTATGAGGCGAGTTTGAGGGGTCAGAAAGTCTTTTCACCAAAAATATTCTGCGGGAATTCAAGTGAAATTAATGCTGGATACATTTTTGAATAATCGTTTAGTGGGTTGAGGTTCTGTAGGTTGGTGTCTCAGTTATCTGCAATATAAACAAATTTATAATATTTAAGCTAAAAATGTTTTAAGAAACATAAATGAAAAAAAATTATTAAATCAACAGCTATTCATAATACAGAGAACCAACCCCCAAAACAGAAAAAAAAAACTCTCCAAAATTTTCGACGAACATTTTCATCAAAATTTCACCAACAGAAGAAATGTGTTCCAACAGAAAGCCAACAAAAGCCTTGATTTGCACTTGCTATTATGGCATACTCAAAAACGTTGTCTCAAGTACCATTTTCAGCTATTTGAGCGAGAGTGTACAACAGTACAGCCCAAGTATACCAAAAGTATATAACAACTCTTTATTTATTTTTCATGCTTCGTCCTTTTGTTAATGAGTAGCTCTGTGGAGTCCTTGAGGAGAATGTTCCGAGGGAAAAAAGTGTGGATAATGATGATGTAGGACATTTCAAGCATTTCGGAGTTGCAGAGCAATTGTTGGCAATCGAACGTTGTTTGTTTGGGCAATATTTGCTCTGTGAAATCCTTCTAAGCCATTTTGCACCATTTTTGTAGGATTTGTGCTTTTTATGCTCTCAATCACATATTGGCAGATTTTTTATTATATTAATAAGAAGTTGAGGGACTAGGGAGTGCGAGCCCGTTCTTTGTTTTCATTTTTTAGGTGGAGAAGGACTAGGTCTTAACAAAACAGAGTTTAATTCATGAATTTCTTTTTAAAAATAAAATCATCTCAATAAATGTTTACATCTCCTCAGTTCTCACAAACCTTTGGAAAACTCCAAAAACCTTAAAAAATTTCAGACAGAGAATTTCCACCAAACAATTTCTAAAGAACATTTTCAATTAAATATCCTAAGCTGAAGTAATAACTCTGGTAATTTCAATAATTACATGTGTTTTCCTTGTTTAGGATTTGCTTCATCCACTTTAATGTGTATCTGCCACTATTCTAGTAGTAATTTAAGCAATTTAGCATAAAATACAAAAATGAGATAAAAATAATAAAAAAGGTCAGCCCTTACGTTTATTTGTATTTATGTATGTGATGCAAGAAATTTCTACTTGATCCTCCAGGTTATACAAAGAGGCAGTAAAAGCAACAAAGCATTATTCTCAGTTGGAAAACATCTGCGTACTTTACACTTTGATTATATTTTGAGTCTTTCGAGTATTTGCCTTTTTTATTATTTTATGCTTGTTTAAGAATATAATGTTAGTTTTAATAATAAATGATTGCATATGAGTGTGGAGGGTCCTTCCTGATTATTCGTGGTGCAACAATTTAGCATTTATGTTTGGAAAATGAGGGAGGCGATAAATTAGACTTTTACCGTTTTTCTGAATTTTCCACAATGACACAGCAGCAACATAAATAATGAATTAATAAAACGTAATGAAAAGAACATGAAATGATTCGTGAAATCTCCTCAAGTGCAACCTTCCATTCCTTTAATTTGATGTTTTGTTGAATTTTCAATGTTTTTTCCAAGAAAATTTGATTATTGAGGTAAAAAGTGAGAGAGGGGTTGCCAAGACATTTCTTACGTAAATTTTAAATTTTTTATTTGATTAATTGCCTACTTACAGGATACATCAGCAAATTCCCCAAAAATATGCAACCGATGTAGATTTAAGATGGATTTCACCTTTATCCTTGATTCGCAGTTAAAATGCAATAAAGCAGGAACAAGTTGCTCCTCCTAAGATCTCAACAAAGAAAATTAAAGTTAATATATACGGCCAGACAGACAAATACAATTTACATCTCATATCCTAATAAAAATCCTAAAAACAGTTCAAAAATGTAATAAAGCATAAATTTAATAAAATAAGGTATTACAATTCCACAGTGCAAGGGCTGCCAGTAGCCACATTAATGCACAGACAGTTTCAGAAGCCTTCCGGCCATAATCTGAATAAATATCAATGAGCGGAGGCGAAATTGAATAAACAAGGGATCAAAGATTTAACCGTCTATTATTGCGAAAGGTGATTTTCACTTTTTTTACTGAGCTGCTGCTTTCATTGTTTGTTGCGATCTCCACACTAATCCTTACGAGAGATGAAGAGATGCGAGGCTTAGGGCGTATAGTTTTGTTGCTTATTGTAACATGCTAGATGCTTTGTCGGTGCTCCCTTGAGGTTTGTTGTATTTTCTGCTGTATTTTCATGTTTTTCATTTCAATAAAGGAAAATGCGAGAAAATTGAAAAATATCCCTAGTTCAGTTTGAATGTACAATTTTTTCCTGGTTTTTCATGATTTTACTGGTTGTCTGTTTGAAGGTTTGAATGTTCTGTGAG
Source organism: Parochlus steinenii (assembly GCA_038502155.1). Taxonomy (NCBI): domain Eukaryota; kingdom Metazoa; phylum Arthropoda; class Insecta; order Diptera; family Chironomidae; genus Parochlus; species Parochlus steinenii. Next base: position 2,554,009 of record JAXCIN010000049.1, on the reverse strand, counting down.
CTTTGGATTTAATCAAGACTGCTTTAAAATGATCTCCATTAATCACAGCTAGCGGCAAGACGTCTATAAACCCGAATTAGGACTAGCGATGGAGCACATTTGATTATGTTGTGCTGCAAATGGGCATCAGGTGGCAAAAGCCCGTTGGATGAATTTTCATTGATCTTTCCTCCCTTGAAAATAATTTTAAGGACATTTATTGTGAAAAGTCGACAGATATCGTCCTCAAAACAATCCTAGACCAAACCACTGTCCCTTCAATCAGTTTTTCAGATGATTCCAGTTTCTCCAAACACTTTGCATTAAACCTCCCTCAACGTAATGTTGTAATATTCGTAATGCCCGGCTGGCACTTATTTTTCACGCACTTTGAGGCACTTTGACAAATAGAATTCATATACCATATCCAGCCGTATCCACTTTAAAAAATTAAAACCCTGTATCATGAAGTATCAACTCGGCATATTAAACAAACGCAAAGTAAACATATGCTGGGAAAGACAAAAGAGTGCCATAAATTTACCATTTTTCACACATCATTTTCCTGGAAATTAATTTTTATTTCAGTTTTTTCTTCAGTTTTTCAGTTGTTCAATGATATTAATGAAATATCGAGGGTATTGTTGAATTGGTTATGAGTTTTGTTAATTTTATTATGGATATTATGAATATTATGGATATTATAGTTATTAAGGCTCTTACTCCTAGTCCTTGAATAAATATCTTTTTCAATTAAATTTTACGATTATTGCTTCTTGGATCTTCAATTCTTAATTTGAGCCCAATTAAATCAATTAATCCAATTAATCCAGGAAATTCAATTAAGACACATAGAACATGCTCCTTAAAAATTCATTAAAATTGTACTTAAGGGGGCAATTCCTCAAGAATGTCAAGTTGCATTAAAATTTAACGATTTTCCCATTTTCACTTTGTAACTTCGTGTTCTTGAGGATTTTTGATCAGTTTTGAATCAACAATGAATGGACATCAATCAGCAACACATAAATACATAATAAAATCAAGATATCAATAAAATTATGTGTTGGACTCAAACCTTAATGAAAAATACATTCTTCATGTTTTGCGTACTTAAATTTCAACCTTAATGATTCTTCCATTTTGGCGAATAAAATTGCAATAAATTCACAGGGCGACTTTGGTGATGCTTGATGTTATATTTTATGCCATTTGGGGTGAAAATACAATAATAAAATAATAATAATGGCCATAAAACCACAACAAACATCAATTTAATTTTAACACTTGATAATTTCTGGAAAAAGTTTTCAGAGGTTCTATTTGGAATATTGAAGATTAATGCTATTTGAGTGGATAGAGGAGTTTTAATATATGGGATTTTATTCTTCAAATTAGCAAATCAGTAACGTCTTTTTTTTTGAATAATAATATTTCGTTTAATCCACCTGATTAATCTGATAATATGATTATAAAATCAATTATCAACTGGATTTGTCTCAGGATTTTAAATATAAAATAACAAAAGAACAATAGTTGAATACCAGAAACGCTGTTAATAATTAATAAAAATTGAATTCAGTCCAATTAGCACACTCAACGTAATAAGGTTTATATTTAATGCATAATTCTACTAAGAAACGATGATATTTACGAGGATATTTACTATTTATTTACTATTTTTTTCTAAAACTTAAGCTCTGTTTACCCCGTAGGCGTAAATAAAAATTTAACTCGGAAAAATTTAAGTCTGGCCGTATACGCCGTGCAGACTTAAATTTGAGATATAAATACAGATTTAAAATTTATGCCTGGAAATGTCAAACTCATCGGTCCCGATTTTTTGATGGAAAATCATTTGTTCTGATTTCTCATTATATTGCCCTAAATTAAGCGAAACAACCTTTTAAAGAATATAAACTTGTAAAAACTAAGATTTGAATGCGTTTTGGATCATAAAATATGCCAAAACATGGGAATTGGAGTTATAAAAATTCTTGTTGATTAATCAACGCCATCGATTATCATAGTTGGAATCAATAATACAAAATTTTATGTACTAAAATGTGAAAAATTCCTCATAATGTTGGCGAAATAAGTGAGATTATAGCTTAATTAAAGCCAAAAGAGTCAAATCACCCAACTGGGCCAATAGCGGAGCTCCAAATTTCATTTTGTCAGGACATATTTTTTGGCAACTGTCAATTTAAATCTGAGATATAAATCTGCACGGCATATACGGGCAGATGTAAATTCAGAGTTAAATTTACGCCGGACTTACGTATGCCTCATTTACGCCGACGGTGTAAACAGAGCTTTAGACAACAAATTTGAAAATGAACTATCCAGGACTCAAAATGGCTAGGAAACTCTACTTAGAGGCAAATTCGATTGTTCAAAAGTATAATTTATTTGAATTTGACAAATTACTTGTGGTTCTGGAGCGTATACTGGTGGAATATGAGACTTTCAGACGCTCGAATAATAAGATGAACAAGGACTGTGATGAGTTCTTGGAATCTCTTATTGCTGGATTTAAAGTGATGGTCATTGCTTTCAAAGTTTCGGCAAAAGAAATGAAAGCAGAATCCGTCAACATGGAAGAGCTCAAGAAACTAACAATTCAAGCATACAAATGCAAGGATTTTGCATTTGTTTTGGCTACCGCAACTCAAGAACTTTGTATAATCTTTGTCGAAAGCAACTACTATGCCATTGCTCGTGTTTACATGGTAATCACTCAAGGATGTTATGCGATGACTCGTGCTGCCGAGCAAAATGACAAAAACTTTTTGAGAATCCATGGAATGGAATCGGAATACGATCCTAGTGTTTATCAAGTTTCTACCAGCATCGAACTCAATTACTTAACCAGAGTATTTTTAAGCTCTATCATTGCAATTAAAAAGGACAACTTCGAGACTGAAGAAAGAGATGCTCAAGAACTGATCTTTGATGATTTACTGGACATTTTGCAATTGAAGGATAAATACGAGATTCCAAAACTGGTGAGAGCCTTTAAGCAAGCTGATAAACTCGCCAACCACATCTACACCAAGATGCCTGCTATGAAGAAGGAACTTGAACATAATGAATTAGCACAGAACATCGTACACTTTTCAAGTCGTGTTATCTACCAAAGAATGCAAGGTGATGTTGCATTTTATTTGAGTATTTTCCAAAAGGACATTCACCAGAACATCAAGCTGATTGAAAAATCTATGGCAACGTACAATTCAATGCTTGCTGAGTTTTTCAAGAAAGATGATTTGATCAATTACATCAGACCTGATTATCCTAACCAAGATCTAATAAGATGTTACCAGTAAGTTCTCTAAATATTTTTACATTTTGTGAAATACTTAAACATTTTTATTTACTTTAATTTAGTGGAAATATGGATAAAAACAAAAGGAACTACAAACATTTGATTCAGCTTAAAATGGCAGAAGCTTGCAGCTCAGCATTATCTCGCGATGAAATACAACCACAGATTCATGAGATCAACATTTAGCTTCGTGATTGCATCTTAATGCTTGAAGCTTACTTGATATTCGTTGATAAAAACATGATCGATATTGAAGCCATTGGACAATACGTGTACGCAATTGCCGAATGCTACCGTTCGATTTGCTTGAAGAACAAAAAGAACAATGAATCAAATATGAAGAACTCCATCCCGTACATCGAGAGATTAGCTCGCATCATCAAAACCGATCATGAATCTCTCAGAAAATCTTCTTCTCTGCCCAATTCATTGTTTGACGCTGGGATGTTTCGAACTGACGCAGAGTGGACCAATGTTTTCATTAATAAGATCGACCACACTGAATATATCCAGAAGTTTCGCATCAATTAATATTTTATGTGTTCTTAATGTCTAATTTGAATTAAGACATTTGATATAACTTATATGTTTGGTAGATTTGCCTTCTGCTTTTCAAAAATAACTCATTAAAAAATATGAATTAATATTCCAAGGCAATTTATTGTCCAATTAATATATTACTTCGACTAAAATGTTGTTGAAGTTCTGGATTCTTTAAAAAATAAAAGCTTATAAAATTCACTTGAAATTACTTAAAATTGGTTTTTGACTCAAAACAAGTGTTTTTCGGTTTTTTTTGTTGCTGAATCCTGTGGTGCGTATTCTGTCACTTTAGACTTTACTCTGTATGTTTTGCTTGTAAATTTTTGTTTTGCTCCAACAATGACGGTCCAGACTCCAGACAACTGCAAAATTCCGATTTAGCTCAATAGTTTCAATAAGGCAGAGATTATAAAAATAGGTAGTTAGGCTGTAGTTAATGTTTTAGATTATGACTTAATAGTGGAGAAGCCTGATTTTCTATCAAAGCGATTTTATTCAACAGAATTATTAGAGATAATGCACATTATTCCCGCGCGGCGCTGTGATCGGATATTTAAATTTTGGTTGCATATTTTCAAATTTCCTAGAATTTTATTGCATCTTACAAATTCTAGCATTTTCCAATTTTTTGTAAGGATATCTTAAAAAAAATTATTATCATACTTTATTAGCCCCTAACAATATGGAATTCAGCAGAAGAACGAGATAAATCGGACTACTAATAGAACTGAAGTTTTGGCTGACAAGACTGGAACCCAAATCGTGGACAACTTGCTGTACACCATCGACACAGAAGTCTAACATCATTACCAGCGATTGACAATCAAGCTTGATGACCATCTAGTGAAGCATTTGAGGATCATCCATTTTTTGATCGAAGAAATTTTCAAGAAAATAACGGGGCATCCTTTAATCAACTACGATTTGTTATAAAGGATTATAAATAAATAAATAAATACCTTCATTTAATGAAGTCCATTCCGAGTTCATTCAAAAATTCAAATAAAACTTTTCAAAAAATTCGGGAGCGTTTCCGCGGTCTTTTCTATTCTAATTGTGTTTAATCCAACTGATTAATCTGATAATATATGATTCTCAATCCAATTATCAACTGGATTTGTCTCAGGATTTTAAATAACAAAAGAACAATAGTTGAATAGCAGAAACGCAGTTAATAATTAATAAAAATTGAATTCAATCCAATTAACACACTCCAGGTAATAAGGTTTATATTTACTGCATAATTCTACTAAGAAACGATGATATTTACTATTTAATCCAAATTAGAGACATAAAATTGAAAATGGACAATCCAGGACTCAAAATGGCTAGGAAACTCTACCTTGAGGCAAATTCGATTGTTCAAAAGTATAATTTATTTGAATTTGACAAATTACTTGTGGTTCTGGAGCGTATACTAGTGGAATATGAGAATTTCAGACGCTCAAATCATAAGATGAACAACGACTGTGATGAGTTTTTGGAATCTCTTACTGCTGGATTCAAGGTGATGGTCATTGCTTTCAAAGTTTCGGCAAAAAAAATGAAAGTAGAATCCGTCAACTTGGAAGAGCTCAAGGAACTAACAATTCAAGCATACAAATGCAAGGATTTTGGAATTGTTTTGTCTTTGGCAACTCAAGAACTTTGTGGACACTTTGTCCGAGAAAACTACTATGCCATTGCTCGTGTTTTCATGGTAATCTCGAAGGGATGTCATGCGATGACTTGTGCTGCCGACCAAAATGAGAGAAGCTTTTTGAGAATTCATGGGATCAGATCAAAATACGATCCCGGTGTTCATCAAGTTTTGGCCACCAGTGAACTCAATTACTTAACCAAAGTATTTGAATGCTCTAGCATTGCAATCAAAAAAGACAACTTCGAGACTGAAGAAAGAGATGCTCAAGAAATGATCTTTGATAATATGCTGGACATTTTGCAATTGAAGGATGAATACGAGATTCCAAAACTGGTGAGAACCTTCAAACAAGCTGAAAAACTGGCCAACTACATCTACACCAAGTTGCCTGATATGAAGAAGGAATTCGAACATAATGAAATAGCAGAGAACAGCGTGCCATTTTTAGGTCGCATGCTCTACCGAAAAATGCGAGGTGATGTTGCATTATATTTGCGAGTATTTCAAAGGGACATTCACCAGAACATCAAGCTGATTGAAAAATCTATGGCACAGTACAATTCAATGCTTGCTGAGTTTTTCAAGAAAGATGATTTGATAAAATACAACAGACCTGATTATCCTAACCAAGATCCAATAAAATGTTACCAGTAAGATTTCTATATATTTTGAATTTTGTTAATTACTTAAACATTTTTATTTACTTTAATTTAGTGATAGTATGGAAAAAAACACGTACAACTACAAACATTTGATTCACCATAAAATGGCAGAAGCTTGCAGCTCAACATTATCTCGCGATGAAATACAACCACAGATTCATGAGATCAACATTTTGCTTCGTGATTGCATCTTAATGCTGGAAGCTTACTTGATATTTGCTGATGAAAAAATTCCTAAAAAAGCCATCGTACATTACTTGCACGTAATAATCGAAAACTACCGTTCAATTTGCTTGAAGAACAAAAAGAACCATGAATCAAATATGAAGAACTCCATCCCGTACATCGAGCGATCAGTTCGCATGATCCAAGCCGATCATCGTGAATCTCTCATTGAATCTGGCAACCCGCCTGATTCTTTTCCATTCTTTAGAGCCGATTTGTTGTACACTGACATCGCTTTGACCGAAGCTATCATAAATGATATTGACCACACTAAATATATTCAGAAGTTTCGCAATAATTAATATTTAATGTGTTCTTAATATTGTCTAATTTAAATTAACTTAATTTAATTAAGACATTTGATGTAACTGTTAATTTTTAGAAACTTAAATGTTTGGTGGTTTTGCCTTCTGCTTTTAAAAATAACTCATTAAAATATATGATTAAATTTTCCAAGGCAATTTGCCCATTTCTAGTCCAATTAGTTTATTAATTTGACAAAAAAGTTGTTGAAGTCCTGGATTCGTCAAAAAAAAAATAAAAGCTTATAAAAAAACAGGCGTGTTTCCGCGGTCTTTTCTATTCTAATTGTGTTTAATCCAACTGATTAATCTGATAATATGATTTTAAATCCAATAATCAACTAGATTTGTTTCAGGATTTTAATTAACAAAAGAAAAATAGTTGAATAGCAGAAACGGTGTTAATAAATAATAAAAATTGAATTCAGAACAACTAACACATCAGGTTTATATTTACTGCAGAATTTTACTAAGAAACGAAGATATTTACTATTTGTTTCTAAATTAAAGACCAAAACGTGAAAATGGACAACCCAGGACTCAAAATGGCCAGTAAACTCTACTCGGAAGCAAGATCGATTCTTCAAGAGTATTCTTCACTTGAATATCGCAAAGCCCTTGTAGATTTAGAGCTTACACTAGTGGAATATGAGAATTTCAGACGCTCGAATCATAAGATGAACAACGATTGTGATGAGTTCTTGGAATCTCTTATTGCTGGATTCAAAGTGATGGTCATTGCTTTCAAAGTTTCTGTAAACTTGATCAAAGTAGAATCAGTCAACTTGGAAGAGCTCAAGGAACTAACAATTCAAGCATACAAATGCAAGGATTTTGCAAATTTTTTGAATTTGGCAACAAGAATACTTTGTGCTCACTTTATCAGAGAAAACTACTATGCCATTGCTCGTGTTTACATTGTTATCACGCAAGGATGTTATGCGATGAGCTGTGCTGCCGAGGAAAATGACAAAAACTTTTTGAAAATTAATCAAATCAAAACAAAATGCGATCTAGTTCTTTATCAAGTTTTGGTCATCAGTGAACTCAGTTACTTATTCGGAGTATTTGAAAGCTCTAGCATTGCAATCAAAAATGATAACTTCGAGACTGAAGAAAGGGATGCTCAAGAAATGATCTTTGATGATTTACTGGACATTTTGCAATTGAAGGATGAATACGAGATTCCAAAACTGGTGAGAACTTTCAAGCAAGCTGAAAAACTGGCCAACTACATCTACGCCAAGTTGACTGTTCTGAAGAAAGAATTCGAAAATAATGAATTAGCATATAACATCGTACCCTTTTCAATTCGTATGTTCTACCTAAGATTGCAAGGTGATGTTGCATATTATTTGAGTATTTTCCAGAAGGACATTCAAGAAAACATCAAGCTGATTGAAAAATCTATGGCAGAATACAACACAATGCATGCTGAGTTTTGCAAGAAAGATGATTTGATCAAATACAATAATTATCCTAACGACAGTACAATTAGCGGTTACCAGTAAGTTCTATAAATTTTTTATATTTCATGAATTCTCTTACTTAAAACATTCCAATTTTCTTTAATTTAGTGATAGTATGGAAAAAAACAACTGCAACTACAAATATTTGATTAATTATAAAATGGCAGAAGCTTGCAGCTCAAGATTATCTCGCGATGAAATACAACCACAAATTCATGAGATCAACATTTTGCTTCGTGATCGCATCTTAATGCTTCAAGCTTACTTGATATTCGTTGATGAAAACATGATTGCTATAAATATCATGCAAATCGTGTACACAGTTGGCGAAAGCTACCGTTCGATTTGCTTAAAGAACAAAAAGAACCAAAAATCAAATTTGAAGAACTCCATCCCGTACATCGAGAGATTTATTCGCATCGTCAAACCCAATCGTGAATCTCTCATGAAATCTCGCTGTTTGCCTCAAAATTTGCCATACCTAGAAGCTCTGATATTGCAAAAAACTGAAACGGTATGGACCGATAATTTCATAGAGACCATCGACCAAGCTGAATATATCCAAAAGTTTCGCACTAAATAATAGTTTTTATGGTTCATGTGTTCTCAATATTGTCTAATCCATTTGATGTAACTTAAATTTTGATTCGCTTTCTGCTATTCAAAAATAACTAATTAAAAAATATGTTTCAGTATTTTAAGAAGATTTGACCATTTCTGGTCTAAATAATTCATTTGTAAGGATATCTAAAAAAATTATTATCATACCTTTATTCAAAAATTCAAATTAAACTTTTCAAAAAAATCAGGTGCGTTTCCGCGGTCTTTTCTATTTGAAAAAAAAAAGATTCCGTTTAATCCACCTGATTAATCTGATAATATGATTCTCAAACCAATAATCAACTGGATTTGTTTCAGGATTTTAAATAACAAAAGGCGAAGAAGAAAAAGCGTGTTAATTCATGAAAAAAAGTTAATTTCAAACCAATTAGCACACTCCAAGTAATCAGGTTTATATTTACTGCAGAATTTTACTAAGACACGAAGATATTTACTATTTGTTTCTAAATTAAAGACCAAAACGTGAAAATGGACAATCCAGGACTCAAAATGGCTAGGAAACTTTACTTGAAAGCAATATCGATTATTCAGGATTATCCTTCATTTGAATTTGCCAAATTCCTTGTAGATTTAGAGCGTATACTGGTGGAATATGAGAATTTCAGACGCTCGAATCATAAGATGAACAACGATTGTGATGAGTTTTTGGAATCTCTTACTGCTGGATTCAAGGTGATGGTCATTGCTTTCAAAGTTTCTGCAAACTTAATCAAAGTAGAATCCGTCAACTTGGAAGAGCTCAAGGAACTAACAATTCAAGCATACAAATGCAAGGATTTTGCAATTGTTTTGACTTTGGCAACTCAAGAACTTTGTGGACACTTTGTCCGAGACAACTACTATGCCATTGCTCGTGTTTTCATGGTAATCTCGAAGGGATGTTATACGATGACTTGTGCTGCCGACAAAAATGCGAGAAGCTTTTTGAGAATCCATGGAATCAGATCAAAATACGATCCCGGTGTTTATCAAGTTTTGGCCACCAGTGAACTCAATTACCTATTCAAAGTATTTGAATGCTCTAGCATTGCAATCCAAAATGATAACTTCGAGACTGAAGAAAGGGATGCTCAAGAAATGATCTTTGATGATTTGCTGGACATTTTGCAATTGAAGGATGAATACGAGATTCCAAAACTGGTGAGAACCTTCAAGCAAGCTGATAAACTAGCCAACTATATCTACACCAAGTTGCCTGATATGAAGAAGGAATTCGAACATAATGAAATGGCTGAGAACATCAAACCCTTTTTAGGTCGTTTGTTGGATCGAAAAATGCAAGGTGATGTTGCATTTTATTTGCATATTTTTCAAAAGGACATTCATCAGAACATTAAGCTAATTGAAAAATCTATGGCAGAATACAATTCAATGCTTGCTGAGTTTTACAAGAAAGATGATTTGATAAAATACAACAGACCTGATTATTTTTCAAAAGATCCAATTTCATGTTACCAGTAAGTTCTGAATTTTTTTTAATTAGGTAAAATACTTGATCATTACAATTTTCTTTAATTTAGTGATAGTATGGAAAAAAACACGTGCAACTACAAACAGTTGATTGACCATAAAATGGCAGAAGCTTGCAGCTCAGCATTATCTCGCGATGAAATACAGCCACAGATTCATGAGATCAACATTTTGCTTCGTGATTGCATCTTAATGCTGGAAGCTTACTTGATATTTGCTGATGAAAAGATAATCGGTAGTCAAGCCATTGGAAAATACGTGTGTACAATTGCCGAAAGCTACCGTTCGATTTGCTTGAAGAACAAAAAGAACAATGAATCAAATATGAAGAACTCCATCCCGTACATCGAGCGAATAGTTTACATCATCAGAACTGATCGTGAATCTCTCAGAAAAGCTTGCCCTCTGCCCAATTTATGGTTTGAAGCTGAGATGTTGCGAACTGACGCGGAGTGGACCGATGTTTTCCTACAAAAATTCGACTACACTGAATATAACCAGAAGTTTCGCATTAATTAATATTCCATGTGCTCTTAATATCATCTAATCCATTTGATGTAACTTAAATGTTGATTCGCCTTCTGCTCTTCAAAAATAACTGATTAAAAAATATGTTTCAGTATTTCAAGACAATTTGCCCATTTCTGGTCTAATTAATTCATTTGTAAGGATATCTTAGAAAAAATATTTCCATATCTTCATTTAAATTTTTCTAATAAAACTTTTCAAAAAAAATCAGATACGTTTTGTTTTGTATTTCAGTTTCTCATAAATACTGAAAATATCCTATTCTGAAGGGTGCAAGTTGAATGTTTTGCTATTCACGCATTTAATTCATAATCGTGGTAATAAATACATCTGAGCTGAAATCTGTAATCTCTGGCCATTGTTTGCGTGAACAACTCAAAGCACATAAAAGCAGAAAAATATTAGATAAAGAGTGGAAAATTCATAAATAACTGAAATAACATAAAAATAACATAAAAGCATGAATTTCCAAAAGAAAATCCATGAATTGTATAAAACAACCTTTTGCTTTGCTTCGCTTTATTTCACTTTAGGTACATTTAAATTGGCAATAACGAGAAACAAGTGGGGTCGAAATCATCCGAAAATGTCTAGTCACATTATTGTAATCTCTTGCTGTATGATTTTGTATGTTTTTATTAATATTATCAGATTAGAAGTTATTTTTCTACTATTCATCGTCACTCTTCGTATATGTGTAGAAATATAAGGCTTTGCTTTTATCCTTTCATTCATTTTTGTTCAAGATATCACCCAAAAATAAGTTTTATTAAAATGTCCTTCATTTTCGGATTTTTCCTCATTCTTCAAAACCCTCAAAAATTTCTTGGAAAAACTAAATTGTTACTGAATAGGTTATTATTGCCACCCATATAATTCCACATAATATTCTGCTGAGCTACGGAAACAAAAGGCAAGAGCAAAACTGCTGAAACGCTTCCATTTGCTAATTGGCGAGGCGACATCAAAAGTATAATTATCTAATTGTTTTGTCTTGGCATTTAAATAGCAAATTAGTTTAATGAGCAGCCAGGAGAGATTTCTGATGGCAGTTTTCGTACTTTTTTGTTGGAATCTCAATGTTTTTGTCAGTTATGTTGGATAGGAAAGTTTTTCAAATTGAATTTTATTATTTCCGTGAAATGATGATTAAAATAAGTTTTGGGGAATTTTCATTTTCTGATTTTAATATTTTAATACGAGTTTTTAGGTTAAGCTATTGCGAGGTGTGAGTTGGTTATTTGTGTGGGAGTAAAAGGTTTGTTTTTCACTAATTTGCATTAGCTAAACATAATTTTCTACCAAAAATCCTCGAAACGCATGTGTTCGCATATTTCTCGCTAACATAGTCACGTTTCCATAACAAAATTCAGTAATGAGCATCACGCTAAACTGTTCAGATAAATCAGAGTTTTATTTCATTAAAATAGCATTTTTGTGATTTTCGTCCTTTCTGAGATCTTTGGTAATTATTATCGTTGAATTTCTAAGTTTCTTTATTAGAACAATTTTCTAAATTTAATGCGTTTCATTCAACAACACATTCCAGGATTTCTAGAATTTAACTCACTTAGAAAAGGTTTCATTGTTGCTTATTTCTTTCTTGTTGGTGGTCAGGATCAGCCCCTATGAATTTATTCAAAATTTATTAAAAAATTCATTCAATTTATTACTTTTAAGAATCCAGTAAAGAATTAAATCCTATTTTATGGGAGGAGTCCAAACCACTTAAGCTATAAGAAAGATTCAAGCGAGTAGAGATTGTCACAATGACAATTAAACACATATGGAAACACATTTTACCCCCATTAATATCGTAAACATGTATAAACATTTATAAGAATGTTTGGTTCGAGTGTTCAAAGTGTTTAAACAATGTCTTGTGTGTTGTATCTAGAGTTACAAGGATGATTTTGTGTCGGTTCTAAAATGTAAATTACCTCTCAAATAAGACACTTTTTGTGTGCGATGCGTGTAGGTGGATATCATCAATTTTACTTTACTGAGAAAGCTGTCTTGGTTTTTGAAAAGTGTATCTGATACTTAAAGTATTTTTAATTTGAGTGTTTTCTTGCTCACTTTTTGGAATTCATTAAAAATAAATAAATCATTTATTAAGTTTCTATCCATAAACGTGTTTATCTTACATAGATTTTGAACTCTAGATTTCCACGGAAACAAAATTAGTCGAAAATTAGTTTAAACGAAAAACATATAAATCCATCAATTTGATTATTTATCATTGAAAGCTTAATATATTAAAAATTGGGCTTTAATCTATTATTTGTCATCTACAGCCAACACATGTCAGTTATGAAATTAAAAAAATAATTATGATTTATAATAAATTTTATCATAATAGCAATTTTGAACTGCATCTCGTAATTGTAAAGCTAACAAGATTGGTATCAGACCTTTTTCGGCAAAGCTTTAAATATGTTATGTATGCAAAAGCAATCTTTATAGTCTATCCTCCAAGATGATACGTTCAGTTGTGTTTATTTGCATTTCAATAGTGATTGGACTTGCTACATTTTCTAGTGGAATTCGTAGAGTACGCTTAACAAGTTTCATGTGATATACCTGATTTTTAATTTATAATTGCGCAGAGTCAACCTGTTGTTAAACTGACAGGGATGAGTTGCAATAACAGCTTGTCTAAAACGGTTGTGAACGTTACTTGTGGTCTGAAAGCATATAGTCGTACTTACGTTGTGATGAATCTTAAATTTTTTTTGACCAGACCACTAAACTCTGGTTCTTTAAATGTGAGTCCTCACGATCAACAATTCAGTGAAAAATATTTCAAAATTTACAATCGCAGATGCGCATGGTGGTTTATTATCGAACAAGAACAACTTATCGCAAATTGATTGATCAAACAATAAATGATCTATGTGGCATTCTTAATGGAGGCAAGAATATTCTCTTCGATCAAGCGATAGGAAGTGCTTTGAATGCTTCTGTGCCTGGTTTTGTTCATCCTTGTCCTTACGAAGGTTCAGTTGGATTCACTAATTTGACCTTAGATTCTAAAGAACAAACTCCAGGATTTATGTTTCCGAGTAAGTTGTTTTTTATTATTTGGCATTGATCGTTTTGACTTTAATAAATATTTGCAGGAGGCGAGTACAAGAATGAATTCTATGTTTGGGATGACATTGATGCAAATATATTCGAAATGTATTATTTAACTAAAATTAATGCTGACTCTGAAATGTGAATTGCAGTGATTAAAAAATAAACTCTTCGATAATTTAAAAACTATTAGGGAAAAATTAGTTTAAACCAAAAATATATAAATCCATCAATTTCAATATTTATCATTGCACGCTTAATATATCAATAATTGGGCTTTAATCTGTTGTTTGTCATCCACAGACATCACGAATCAATTATGAAATTTAAAAAATAATTATGATTTATAATAAATTTTATTATAATAACAATAATTAAGTAACTCAACAACTCATAATTGTAAAGCTAACTGATGTCAGACCTTTGTTGGGCAAAGCTTTAAATATGTTATGTATGAAAGTGCAGACTTTATAGTCTATAGGCATCCTCCAAGATGAGACGTTCAGTTGTGTTTATTTCCATTACAATAATAATTTTACTTGCTACATTCTCTAGTGGACTTCGTAGAGTAAGCTTAACAAGTTCCATGAATAAAACTTAATTTTTAGTTTATTTAAACGCAGGGTCAACCTGTTGTTAAGCTGACAGGGATGAGTTGCAATAACAGCTTGTCTGAAACGGTTGTGAACGTTACTTGTGGTCTAAAAGCATATAGTCGTACTTACGTTGTGATGAATCTTAAAATGTTTTTGACCAGACCACTAAACTCTGGTTCTTTAAATGTGAGTCCTCACGATCAACAATTCAGTGAAAAATATTTCAAAATTTACAATCGCAGATGCGCATGGTGGTTTATTATCGAGCAAGAACAACTTATCGCAAATTGGTGGATCAGACAATGAATAATCTGTGTGGCATTCTTAAAGGAGGCAAGAATATTCTCTTCGATCAAGCGATAGGAAGCGCTTTGAATGCTTCTGTGCCTGGGTTTGTTCATCCTTGTCCTTACGAAGGGTTAGTTGGTTTCACTAATTTGACCATAGCTTCTAAAGAACAAACTCCAGGATTTATGTTTCCGAGTAATTTGTTTTTTATTATTTGGTATTGATCGTTTTGAAATTTAATAAACATTTTCAGGAGGCGAATACAAGATAGAATTTTATGTTTGGGATGACATTGATGCAAATATGTTCAAAATGTATTATTTAACTAGAGTTAATACTGACTTTGAAATGTAAATTGCAGAGATTTTTAAAAAAAGCTCTTCGACTTTTTAAAAACCATTAGGGAAAAACTATTATTATCATCATAATTATTTAATTTTTACATATTGAATAACAATATCCAAGTTTACACCGAAAATGACCTTAATTAAATTCAATATGAATGAAAAATTGAATAAATTATAAAATGTGGTCCAAACTTCAATTTACTCGAATTTACTGCAACTTTTAAACATGAATTTCAAAACCCCACAAAACTTCTACCTCACTCCAAGCAACTGCAATTGACATCATTGCCATTTAACCTCAATTAATATATTCAAAAGGATTCAGCTTTACCGCAAAAACTTTGTTGTGTTGAATTTTCAGAATGAATAAAATTAAAATGTAGAAATGAGCTCATTACAAGAACAACAAAAATAACAAAAATTCACAGAATTTCACTAAAATTTTATACAATTCAACAAAAAAGTTACTAAAAACTAGCTCAGAATCGCTGTAATACTGTAAGTAATTATGCAAACATTCTATGCACAAAAAGTTCATTAGCATTGCAAATCCTTTGAAGAGTGCAGGGAAGTCTGAAGAGGAAGCTGAAATTGATTCCTGGTGGATACACTCGTAGAAATATCAATTCACTCTTCTCTTGAGAGGATTCTAGACCAGAAATTGATTAGTTTCTTTTTAGAGTGAACAAACTTCCCCATTCGTATGCTGAAAACATTTCGTAAAATTTGCTTAAAGAACCTATTAGACTACACAAGGGAGCTTGCACTAAACATATTTTATGGCTTCGCTGTTCCGCACACAAACTTTTATTTGGCGTTCATTGTAGAACTTGGCAAACAAATTGAATCGTAAATGAATCAGACACATTTTAAATTTGCTTCTTTTTATTAGTTTCCTTCGATTAAGTTGATATTATTTACTTTTTCATAGAGTTTTTATGGGAGTTTTATTGGTCTTTATGGGATTCCATAGAAGTTGCTCGTAGAAAGCAAGAAAAATGGCAAACAAGAAGTTTTCCCATCAAACTTGCATAAAAGTGTCATAATTGCGCGGCAACTTGTCGCTACCATTCATTCTACTAGTCCAGACTTAATATTCAGTTACTTGATGAATTTGTGAAAATTCTCGTATTTTATAATTGCATCAACTTATTTCACATAATTTGCATAATTCCTGTAATTTTAATTGGAATTTTCAGGATTCCACAAAACTCGAACAAAACACGAAAACATAAAACACAAAAGTTGTTTGTTCAAAAGTTTCCTTTATTAAATTTTGTACATTTTGTAATTTCATAAAATTCATGAATTTGTAATGGCAGGTAATAAAGAGGGAATGGTCAGGTGGAAAATTTTCGGTAAAAGTCAGTTTTTTCATGATCGTTCAGGTTAGAAACTAGAATTTAATATTAACACGTGGTAGATCTGGATAATCCATGTTGAATTGGTAAACTCAAGGGGTTTTAAATCCAATTCAACCTATGTTTACATTCTAAAAATACTGTCACAATTTTATTGAGTACAAGCGAGGGGTTGATAATGACAATTTATCGTCGACAAAGAGCAATTTTCTGAAAAAGAGCAGCTGAGCAACTTGCTGAGCAGCTGAACAACTTACTGAACAGCTGAGCAACCTAAAAAGCAACCGAGCAACTAGCTGAGCAACTGAGCAACCTAGTGAGCAACTGAGCAACTAAGCGCGCAATTGAAAATTTTTTGACTTTTTTGATTCAGAAAAATTATTATATATGAATTATTTGAGCTTTTGAGTATTTTGTTGTATTTCTAATGCGATCTTCAGAATCTTTAAAAGAACACATATTTAATACTATGATTTCTTATGATATAAAATGAAAAATAAATATTTTCCAAATACTTTTTTGCGTGAATAATTATTTAAATACATAATGAATTCAAAATTCCAAAAATGTCCTCATTCTAATTCTTGTTTAAAAATCGCATTTTAGTTTTTTTTTTTTTTAAGTCCCAACCTGTGACCAAATATGAAATATTTTTAGAAATGTCTGATTTATTATCTCAAGTAGATACTTTATGATAAAATTATTTTTCAAAACATTGCAATTTGTTTTTTGATGATGTTAAAGCCGTTTGTAACAGAAAAAATTTCCTTTTGACACAAATAAAATTGGTAAAAAATATTAGAACCCATGCAGATTCGAACCAAAATTTTTGGCAGAATCAGCATTTAAGTTCAATTTTTGGAGCAAATTAATTTATTGTAATTTTTTGTTTTTTAAATGTGTTGCAACATTTTAGCTGAATTGCAATATAATAAAAAAAATTCTTACACCAAACTATTTGCTTAAAAATTGAAAAAATAAAATTTGATGATACAAAAAAAATCAATGTATTCTGGATAATTATCCAAAATAAAGTTTTATGCTTCGAAACGTTGATTTTTTTCTTGTGAAAACAATTTTTTTTTTTTTTTTAAACGATTTTTTTTGTGTAAGAACATTTTTTATTATATTTCAATTCATTTAAAATGCTGATACACATTTTTAAAACAAAACGTTTAAAAAATTTATTTACTCCAAGAATTGAATAAAATCCTGATTCTGCCAAAAATGTTGGTTCGAATCTGCATGGGTTCCCATATTTTTTGCCAATTTTATTCGTTACAAAAGGAACTTTTTTTGTTACAAATAGCTTTAAAATCATCAAAATACAAATTGCAATGTTTTGCAAAATAAATTTATGAGTAAAATTCAAAATGTCAACAAAAATTCATATAAACAAAGTGATTTGCAAATTTCTGAGCAACTATTGAAACTGAGCAACACAATGAGCAACTGAACAACTTGTTGAGCAACTGAACAACTCGGTGAGCAACTGAACAACTCACTGAGCAACTGAGCAACTCCAAGAGCAACTGAACAACCTACTGAGCAACTCAGAGCAACTTTTGCTTCGACAAAGAGCAACTGCCATTATCAACCCCTCGAGTACAAGCCAAATTAAAAAAAATTCCAATCCCCTTATTCCCTGTCAATATCGCGACTCTTACGTAGGCAGGAAGATTCTGTGAATGAATTTTCGAATATTCAGCGGTTGCAAAGGTAAATCTTTTCCAACTTAATTCAAATTAAATTTTTGCCAAAATTACCAAAGTAAGAAAAATTACAGCAAAAACAAAAAAACAAGAATTCTCGCTGCTTTTGTATTTGAAGACGTTCAAGCAGATATAGCACAAAGACGTAAGAAGTTGCGCAAATATTTTGAGATTATGAAAATACGGTATGCTGGCAATTTAATAATAACGAAGTAACGAAGTAATTTCATTATTTTATTTAGGAAATTTAAATTCTTGTGATTTTAGAATTCTTTAAGATTTGCAAGGTTCTTGGATTTGACGATGTGCAAGTTGTTCTTTAATGTTTTCTTGTTGTTTCTAATGTTTTTCATTATAACATTTTTAATTTTCAATTTTCATTCAAGAATTTTTTCGCAAACTTTTCATTTTTGTTGTTTTTGAGACTTTCTTGAAAATTATTTTTAGATTTTAATGATTTTCTTCCTCAAATGGAAATTGTGTTATTAAGTAGAGATTTTCTATGAAAATCTACAAAACTTCACAAATTTCACAAAAAGATTCAATTTCGCAATTTGCATACCAAATTCCACTTGAAAAACTTGATAGAAAGC
The DNA here is from genome assembly GCA_038502155.1 of Parochlus steinenii. Taxonomy (NCBI): domain Eukaryota; kingdom Metazoa; phylum Arthropoda; class Insecta; order Diptera; family Chironomidae; genus Parochlus; species Parochlus steinenii. Next base: position 2,535,265 of record JAXCIN010000049.1, on the reverse strand, counting down.
TTTTTGCAATTCAAATTTACATTTTCCTACCTTTAATTACTATTTTATGTTTTTAATGCTTTTTCGTGTTGTTTGGAGGGTTGTTGGGGGATTATGGAGCCTTCTTCTGTATTTTTTGTTTGATGGAAAATATGATGGAATTTGTGTGTTTTTGTACAATTTTGTTACAATTTTTCTTTTGCTATTAAATTATGTAATTTGTATTTTAATTCCTTAATTAAATGGATCAAACAGATTTAATAAATTTGATTTAGGTTTTATTTGAACTGACTTTTAAAACAAAGAAAAGACAAAAACTAAAGAGATTTTAATAAAAAATCAAACCCATACGCAATTAACGCCCCTCCATTGAATTATTCCCTTCAAAATTTAAAAGCAAAGCAAAAGTCACATAAGTGATTCCATTCTGGATAATCAAATCCATTTAATTAATTTAAAAGGCAAAATTTGTGCTGTAATTCTCACTGTAAAGCGACTGTGAAGGGGAATTACTATGCAAAATATGTTAAAACATAAATATTTATGACCTTGCTTTTGAAACTTTTCTTCAGTTTTTGGTGCGCAAAAATTATTCATAATTACAATTTAAGAATATTACAAATATTACAATTAGAACAGATTTGCATTACTTCACTGTTCACAAGGAAGAGGAGGAATGGTCGTTGTTAGGAAATATTTTAATATCACACTGATTTTTGATTGAAGAATCGGCAGTGACGTCATTAAATAAAATAGTAAATGTCAAAAAACTAACCTTAAAATACCACGTGCTTTTAAATCAGAAGCCTCTTTAAAAAGTAACCTTTCCTCAAATTACTTGCTCTTTAGAGAATCATTTAGAAGGATACAAGCAAATATTACAAGAAACAAGAGAAATCGGAGTTGGTTTAATAAATATTCATTTAGTTAAAAAACATGTGTTCATGTGTTTAGCAAGTAGAATCTTGTTCGCTAATTGCTCGTCTTGCAATTTTCTGAAAGTGTATTCGCTTCACTTCATACTTTGAAATAATTGCGGTATGAAAAATGAGATTATTAATTATTACTGCATGTTTTGTGTGTTTTTTTGGTAGATAGAACGCGATGAGCGGATGTTGCATGTCAGAAATGTAACAAATTTGCTATTTATTTTTGAAATTGGATGTTGTAAGAATAATATTTTAGCGTTCTTTATTTGTATTTGCATGGTAATGAAAATGAGGATTTATAGTCTAAAGAAGTCGGCACGGAAGATGATGAATTTATTCTATTTGATGATTAGTAGTCTTGAGTAGTTCATAATAGAGAAAAACATCAGGTAAAATCTTTAATTAGATATTTTAACAATTTAAAGAAAACTGCCTCTTTTAAAGAAACATACAATCATACATAATTCTTAAAAAATACTTTCAACAATTTTTACACTTTTCTGTATTTTTTTTGTCATGAAATTGTGTTCATAAAGTGTTTTGTCGCGATTCTTGAAGTATTGCACAATTACACAGCCTCATACTGGCATAATTGTTCACAGTGTTCCACTAAACTCTTGAGAGAACGTTTGTAAAAATCTCAAGACCAAATTACATGCTCAAGTAAGCGAATTACAATTTAACTGAAGTGTTTGGAAAAATACAGTAAAACTTTTTTGTAGAGCAAGATCTTAAAAAAAATTAAAGAATATGACAGAGTAGTTTTTATTTTGCAGAAAGATTATTTCCAAAAGATTTATTTTAAGATTTTATGAACAAAAGACAAATCTTCTAACAAAAATATCAAATGATGCTCAAAAAAATCTTTTGAACTGAAAAATAATCTCCAAAAAATTGTTCAAAGGCTTAAGCCCCTAATTGCTTGCCAAAACTCTCCACAATTATAAATTTCTAATATTCCATAATTTCAAGGATCAACGAGATACCATCTATCAAAAGAACAAACAATTAGAAAATAACATAAAATGAAAATTCTCTTGATGAGAATCATTTTAAATCACCATTTCCAAAATTTTTGAATAATTTTATATTTTTAATGATAATGTAGTCAAAACACTTCAGTAATTTTCGAAGCATCATTTTTCACCCCTAATTTAATCAATCCATGATAATGTGTGCGTAGTAACCGAAAAACTGTCTATTCAATTAGAAATTACTCGGTAAATGGCAAAGTGAGCCATATGAAATTTAAGATGCGCTTTGCTGTTTTGTTTAATTTCTGCGTAGTTGCTTTTCACTTGAACATTTCAGAAAGGATTTCAAGAATAATTTGCTTTAGAACTTTCCCTTCCTGAATTCTCTTGAATATTCCTGAACATTTAGAGTGTTATTGCATTCACAGCTAACAAAATACAATAATACAATACTTTTCAATTGGAAACTTGATATTTTATGACAAAAAGGATTACATTCATGAAGAGCGGAGAGTTTTTATGTTTGTTTGAATGACACACCAAACAGCATTGAATTTAATTGTAAGCTTCACTTCACTTGTTCAATTTTTAAATGTTTAATGTTGGATAATATTAATATACGTTTTTAGTGTAATCATTGATCTGTTTCAATGGGTTGATGAGTTGGGGGAAGTATCCTCACTTCAATTACATTCAAAATGGACGAAGTTTTTTATAATCATAAAAAAATCATAAAACCTCAAACCTTAAAAACCCGGAAAAAATCAAAGATCGCGTTCCTCACCTTTAAATCTTCATCCCCCAATCTTGTAAGCCCCTCAATATCCTGCGAATTTATATTCTTTATCTCTCAACAAAGAAGCTTAAATTTAATGCACAGGGAATCGATGCTCTTGATTCTTTTAATGGAAACAAATCCCAAAATCATTACGGTTTCACTTACATACAACTCGCACTTCATCCACTCAATATTCATAAAAAACGCTCCGCTTTATAGCGCAAATTCACACAATTTCCACAATTTCCACAAACTCAGTGAAATTTGGCACGTATCACAAAATTCTATTCTTATCGCGTGAATTTTTTTATGAATGGAAATTCGTATCAATAATAATGTTACAGCTTCGTAATGATCGTAAAAAAGTACAAAAAAAAGTGTAAAAAGTGTAGAATGCTGTATGTTGCTTGAATAAATATGTCAAAATATGTCATTGCAAATTATGAAAGAGCACTTTGTGCGACTTTTTTCGGGAGTTTGTAATAAAACTTTACGTTGTCATTAAAAAAAATCATTTTCCTATTTTTTTATGTGGCGGTTGGCTGGATGAATATTGTGAAAAGTTGCAAAAGTATTTCGTAATATCTCGCAAAATATGAAAAAGTTTTTTATGTAGCACTCTTTGGTGGACGTAACTCATAACAATACCCACTTTTTGAGCTTTACAGAGTTTACTACGAGTTTTTAGAGGTTTTTTTAATGAGGATACTTAGTTGGTGGTTGTCCAATTGTCCAAGAGTCTCATAACTTACTTATACATTCATAAATTTATTTTAAATATTTAAAAGTATTAGTGTGATGCCAAGATGATTCCAAATTTAGTTCCATCTGAACTTGCCTAAAAAACATTAAAATGACCTTGTTGCTCCAAAAAAAACCATCCCAGCAATACCCTCTTCAGTTTTCCTTCAAAGCTCATAATATTTCAGCAGATTTCATTCTTTTCATAAATTAATAACGAGGCGACAAGCTCGTGCTTCGTCCTGCTTCATCCGTTTGTTACACAACATTGAAGTTCCAACGAGAACAATGGAAATAATTTCTACGATTTCTGCCACTCGAACGTGGAGCCGGCATAAGCACAGCTTTTTCTGCGACAAGTCCAACAACCTTAGGTGGGCACTGTGTAGCAGGGCGTAATCACATCCTGTGCTTCGCTGCTTTTGGGGATTATTGTTGAAGTTTTTTTGTAGAATGCAGAACTTATAAAATTTGCCCTATGAATTTTTACTTCGGCAACAAAAAGTTGTGAAGTCTTGGTTTCATCCAAACTTTTTTTTTTTTTTTTTTTCTTATTTTTGCCTAAAACAAAAAAATTTTTGGTCTAGAACCCGAAATTTTGGGTCCTTGCGAAATGTCAGTCCGTGGTTTTGACTTCTAAACTTCTGTATTCGTAATCTTAGAACCCATCCGACCGATTTATCTCAAATTTTCAGAATAAGCTTTTTTCAACCATAAGCAGCGACGTCACGTTAGTTTTTGAAAATCCGACAGCGCCATCTAGTACCTGTAGTGCAAACTATCATTTTCCCATACAAAATTTTTTTTTTCCTGAAAATATTTTAAAACATCTGAATATGCAAAAACATTGTATTTGTCCCAAAACGATCAATTCCAGAAGATTTTATGGAAATATTGTACCATGACCAAGTTGTCATGCTTACAAAAGTTTTTGAAAAAAACTTCTGTATTCGTAATCTTTGCACCCATCCGACCGATTGGTCTCAAAAATTTCAGAATAAGCTTTTTAACCATAAGACGGTCGCGTTTGCTAATTCAAGAAAATCCTACAGCGCCATCTAGTACCAGTAGTGCAAAATACCATTTTACCATACAAATTTTTTTTTTTCCTGAGATTATATTGAAACATCCGAATATGCAAAAACCTTGTATTTGGCCCAAAATGATCGATTCCAGAAGATTTTATGGAAATATTGTACCATGACCAAGTTGTCATGCTTACAAAAATTTTTGAAAAAAAAACTTCTGTTTTCGTAATCTCAGAACCCATCCGACCGATTGATCTAAAATTTTCAAAATAAGCTTTTTTTAACCATAAGCAGCGACGTACGAAGAGTTTTTGATAATAATACAGCGCCATCTAGTACCTGTAGTGCAAACTACCATTTTGCCATACAAAATTTTTTTTTTCCTGAGAATATTTTAAAACATCTGAATATGCAAAAACGTTGTATTTGCCTCAAAATGATCAATTCCAGAAGATTTTATGGAAATATTGTACCATGACCAAGTTGTCATGCTTACAAAAGTTTTGGAAAAAAAACTTCTGTATTCGTAATCTTTGAACCCATCCGACCGATTGGTCTCAAAATTTCAGAATAAGCTTTTTTTAACCATAAGACGGTCGCGTTTGCTAATTCAAGAAAATCCTACAGCGCCATCTAGTACCTGTAGTACAAAATACCATTTTACCATACAAATTTTTTTTTTCCTGAGATTATATTGAAACATCCGAATATGCAAAAACCTTGTATTTGGCCCAAAATGATCGATTCCAGAAGATTTTATGGAAATATTGTACCATGACCAAGTTGTCATGCTTACAAAAATTTTGGAAAAAAAACTTCTGTTTTCGTAATCTCAGAACCCATCTGACCGATTGATCTAAAATTTTCAAAATAAGCTTTTTTTAACCATAAGCAGCGACGTACGAAGAGTTTTTGATAATAATACAGCGCCATCTAGTACCTGTAGTGCAAACTACCATTTTGCCATACAAAATTTTTTTTTTTTTTTTTTTTTTGTTTTTTTTCCTGAGAATATTTTAAAACATCTGAATATGCAAAAACGTTGTATTTGCCTCAAAATGATCAATTCCAGAAGATTTTATGGAAATATTGTACCATGACCAAGTTGTCATGCTTACAAAAATTTTGGAAAAAAAACTTCTGTATTCGTAATCTTTGAACCCATCCGACCGATTAGTCTCAAAATTTCAGAATAAGCTTTTTTTAACCATAAGACGGTCGCGTTTGCTAATTCAAGAAAATCCTACAGCGCCATCTAGTACCTGTAGTGCAAAAAACCATTTTACCATACAAAATTTTTTTTTTCCTGAGATTATATTGAAACATCCGAATATGCAAAAACCTTTTATTTGGCCCAAAATGATCGATTCCAGAAGATTTTATGGAAATATTGTACCATGACCAAGTTGTCATGCTTACAAAAATTTTTGAAAAAAAAACTTCTGTTTTCGTAATCTCAGAACCCATCCAACCGATTGATCTAAAATTTTCAAAATAAGCTTTTTTCAACCATAAGCAGCGACGTACGAAGAGTTTTTGATAATAATACAGCGCCATTTAGTACCTGTAGTGTAAACTACCATTTTGCCATACAAAATTTTTTTTTTCCTGAGAATATTTTAAAACATCTGAATATGCAAAAACGTTGTATTTGCCTCAAAATGATCAATTCCAGAAGATTTTATAGAAATATTGTACCATGACCAAGTTGTCATGCTTACAAAAATTTTGAAAAAAAAACTTATGTTTTCGTAATCTCAGAACCCATCTGACCGATTGATCTAAAATTTTCAAAATAAGCTTTTTTTAACCATAAGCAGCGACGTAAGAAGAGTTTTTGAAATTAATACAGCGCCATCTAGTACCTGTAGTGCAAAAATTTATATTTTATATATCTTGTGTTTTTTCAAAGAATCTAAAAAACTGTTGGAAAAAATATATATTTTTTTTTTGAATTTTATATGAAAACAAGTTTTACGTGTTTTTCGTTAAGAAACTACCAACTCAAGTCGATCAGAAAGTGGTAAGATTGAATTCAACAGAATTATCAGCAATAATGCACAATATTCCCGCTCGGCGCTCTGATCGAAAATTTATGTTTTGGTTACATATTTTTGAATTTCCTAGAATTTTATTGTTTCATTCAAATGAATTATTCTAATGAAGCATAGGTATTATGTTGCCGAAGTGCCTGCTAAAGCTTCAGCTTTTCCGATTTTTTTCATTGTTTTACTTCAAAAAGGCAGGATGTGTTAAAAGTGAGATTATAAAAGATTTAAAAAGTCTGTAAAGATTCACCTGATGAAAAACTAAAAATAATTGTTCTATAGGATAAATATATGACAGAAAATCCAGGAGACCTCGATAATATCAAATCATCCTATACCAGAACAGATATTCCTGAATTTTAATTAACCAACCCTTTCTATAATTTTAACTCAATCTATGATCCATTTTTTATAAATAAAAATGATTCAATAAATTGAAACATTTTAATCCGATCGAAAAAAAGCATCAGACAAAAGACTAGAGTTATTAGCAGCATTAGCAATCTTGTAGGGCTTATTAGGCACAGTTTAGGATTTTTTAATGTCATCGGACTCTGCGGGAAGTCCCCAATCGTTATATTGAGTTAGTTCCATGGTAGTTCTCATAAATCACTTGAAATAGTTTTTTTTTTTGAAACTCAGAGAAGAATGAGCAGAATAATAAAATTGAAAAAATTGAATAAACAGAACAAATAGAACAAAACTAACAAAATCATATTTATGATATGAGGATTTCAATTATCACAGGCATTTATTTAAATTATAATTTATACAATAAAAACAAATTTAATAAATTCCATTATTAAAAAAACTCTTTCACGGTTTTCATGATTTTGAGTTCTTTCAAGTTCCTGCATTTGTTAAAATAATTCAGAAATTCTTTTCTTTTCATGAATATGTTATGTTTGTTGAATTTTAATAAAGGGGGAACTTATTAGAATTGCTTTAAAATATCTATCATAAATTTCATTACCCCGACCCTTGATCAAATATTAGCTGTATGTCGTACTTTTATGATTAAATTAAATAATAAATGATTTATTGTGTTCAAACAGGAATTAAAATTAAAATTATAGAATTTACAAATAAAAGATTGCGGAATTAATAGGAATATGGTATTGTTGTAGAAGTGCGATTTGTAAATTGGAACAGTTTCTTCAATGGTTCGCAATTGTTTTCACTGTGATAATAAATTTGTTTTTTTTTTGTATATTTGAAATTACAAACAATATTTCTCTAACAGTGTTTTGTTCTTACCAAAAAAACAGAAAAAAACAACAAACTATTGATAAATCCCCATTTCTCTGTAATCTCCAAAATAAATTGTAAATCATTAAAAAACTATTCCCAACAGTGAAACACTGTCGAGCAGAGCAGCAAAATTATTTCTTTTTTTTGCTCAGCAATAAATTACAGAATGTGTATTTGGGAATTGATTTTGTTTCTTTTATTGTAGAAAAATGTGTTGGATTACAAGACACGTTCTGAATAATTTACTGAATCTACAGATTTTGCCCAGATTTTCAATGAAATCTGTGAAATCTGTAATTTAACAAAATTCCCCAGATTTTGCTCGAGTTTCCCGGCTATCAAATTTAATGATCGAGATTTGACTTTTCAGTTTCCAGCTGGATTTGAATTAAAATAAATATGTTTGAGACACATTTTCTGACAAAATAATAAAAAATAATCACATAAATTATCTCCGTTTAAATGAAATTCTAATTAAATATTAAATAAGTTGTAACTTTCTCCTATAAAATTTCACTTTCATGTTTTTTTCGTTCACTTGCTAATTTTCCTGGCACGTGCTTAATTTACTGCCTCCAAATTATGAAATATGATCTTTGTCAGAAAACATATATTAAAAGATAAAAAAATAGAAAAACGGATAAAAAGTAATTATTTGGTGAACTTTTCTTCATCCATAGCAAGTGGCAACCGAACAGATCCCAAATGGAGGGATAACTTTTTTGCCAATGAAGAACTAAAGCAATTCTAAATCTATCAACAACAACTGGTCCACCCGCCCTCGCCACCATCCTAGAACGATAAAGGCTATAACTAAATTATATCGATGATTCTTTTTTCAATTATTTTTTCCTGTTGCGCTTTCCCCATTACTTGTTTTTGTGCCTTTTTTGTACATTTTGCTGGTGCTTGGTGTGCTTCTTCTTTTTTGATGCCCATTTTTCCCAGTCTTTTTTTGTTGTTGCCACGCAAAAAGGCCAAAGTGCTAGGAAAAAATTATCTCATAGAAGAAAATGTATGCGAACAGTATTTGAATACAAATGCGAGGCTGTTGTATCTAGAGATGGGAATAAAATTTTATTACAATCGAATGAACCAGGATATGGCACAACTACAAGACTTTGAGTGAGAGGGTGCAAGTTGGGTGGATTACTTTTGAATTGTCGTTTGACTCATCACTTTCCTTAAAAAATTCATTTTCAGTGGAAATTTGATGGAGTTTTATGGAAATTTCGTTACATTTACTGAAAATCATGGATGTCACATTTAATAGAAACTACCATCATATTTTAAGTAAATCTTTCATGTTGTTCTTTAATTACTCCTAAAATCAAGATTTAAGAATCCTGGAAAACTCTCTTAACGATCCACCCACCAACACACCCTCAATTCCCGCCAACAAAAATAAAAACTGTTCATATTTGTCTAAAAAAAGCGAAACAATATTTTTTACATTTTTCGGATGTCAAGCTTGCAATGGAATGGGAAGATGAATGTGTAAATAATGATCATTTTTATCTTGTCTTGAAATCGTTTTCTTTCGTTTTATGTTGCTTGCTTTCATTGTGGGGGGATGAGGACTCACGCAGAAAGGTAAACAATGAAATTGGTTGGAGCAGCAGCAAAAAAATAAATGAAAGTCATTTGGTTGAAAGGAAAAATGGAATATACAGACTACATAAAATTGAATTATGAGCGAAATTTTTAAGTGAAATTTATAATGAATTTCTTTTTGATTGAAACTTTGCTGTGGGAGTTTTTCAATTTAATTATGTTTGGTAATGTTCTTTTGGTCAAGGACACATATTACAAAGGAATTATGGGAGTTTTAGGGATGTTCCTTGGGGTTGGTAAAGGATCGCTCAATGATGGAGTATTTTTTGGGATGATTGATGTGGGAAGTTATGAAGATTGGAGATTTAAGGATCTTTAAGAAAAGGCTTATATCTTTATGAACTTGTAGAGTGTTTCAGGGCAGATGTTCAATTTAGAAGTAGAAATTGCTTTCTTTAATAAAAATTTTCCATTACATATTCACGAGTAACATAGTGAATAAGGCCTTTGCAAGCTGATAAATAAGCATTGCAGCGTCTTAGTCACTATATATATATATATTGAGTAAAAAAGGTACCAATAGATGGCACTGCCTCAAAAAATCCTATCCTACCAATTTGAAATTTTGTATGGGAAAAGTTGGGAAAAAATGGGAAAAAATTAATAACTTCTCAAAACGTATTTGAATCGAACTGCAAATGCTTTTCCAACAAAAAGAGGTATTTCTACACAAAAAAAAAATATGAAACCAAAAAAAATAGTTAGTCCGCTGAACAATCTTTTCATTTGAAATTGGGTGCTTCCGAGAATATTTTGGCCGACAAAAAAGCTTTTAACAAAAAAATTTCTAGTTGTTTAAAATTCTGAAAATTTGTATTCTAGTCTAAAAGTGGACCAATATTAAGGAAATGACGTCACCGAAATTTTTTTGTCCACACACTTCCGGTTTGAAAAGGGGTCGATAAAAACTGCGTTTAAAAATCAACCTTTTACGGATCTTCCCAAAAATTCATATAAATAATCTTTATTAAATTCACTTTTTTAAAAAAATTCAAAAAATTCGAAAATTCAAGATGGCTGACAAAATAACGGTCAAAAATTATTTAACCTCAAATTTTTCAAATTTTCAATTTTTTATTAAATTTTAAATTTTTTTTTTCAAAAAGCCTCAAATGTCAGCTTTCCATTAATTTTTTGAAAAATATTAAGTGAAATGAATGTCAGCTTTGAAGCTAGGCAAGACTAAAATTGGCGCCCAAGATGAAGGAATTGGTCGATTTTGCTGAAAAATTTTAAATTACTTCTGGTAATTCATGTATAAAAAAAATATAAAAATTTTGACCAAACAAAATTCCTCCATCTTGGGCGACAGTTTTAGTCTTGCCTAATCCCACATATCTCCCATTTTCCTTCATATTTTTCAAAAGCTTTTTTCCTGGAAAGCTGACATTTGAGGCTTTTTGAAAAAAAAAAATTTAAATTTAATTAAAATTTGAAATTTGAAAAATTTGAGGTTAAAAAAACCGTTATTTTGTCAGCCATCTTGAATTTTCAATTTTTTAAAAAAAGTCCAAAAAGGGTTGATTTTAAAAAAGCAGTTTTATCGGTTCAAACCGGAAGTCAAAAAATTTCGGTGACGTCATTCTCCCATTTTTTAGACTAGAATACAAATTTTCAGAATTTTCCGACAACTTAGAAATCATATTCTCTCGGCAGCCCCAATTTCAAATGAAAAGTTTGTTCAGCGGAATAACTCAATTTTTTGTTGGACGAGCATTTGCAGTCCGATTCAATCACGTTTTAAGAAGTTATTAATTTTTTCCCGACTTTTCCTGATTTTTCCCATACAAAATATTAAATTGGTAGGACAGGATGAGTTTTGCATACATTTAGGCGATTTTTGAAACTCGGCCATTTACAGAATATATATACATAAGAACAAAGAAGAGTAACAAAGAGAAAAGATTATTATAAATGACAAAGTATTATGTAATAGCATAATATAATAACGCATGCAATGTATTGCATCACATAACACAAGCGTGTTAAATACAATATTGTAACGGTCAATATTACATAACATAAGTAGAAGAAGAATAGAATGACTCATTGTCACCTGCGTCATAAGGCACAGTGTATTATATAACAATTTAGGTCAATAATACATAATATAAGATGATCTAAGTGAAAGAAGTATAGTATGACTCATTGAATATGTTATGCTGCGCAAAGGTATGAGCAGTGCGCAACGATATATATAAAGTGCGTTGTTATATTATGTAATTTGGAAACTATTAATTAAGTGGAATTATATATTATATAAAGTAAAAGTTAGAATGTTGGGAGGAGCTTAATTATACTATATAAACCCCAACAATAGAAAACCAAGCAAGTCTGAATTAGTTCTTACTTCAATCAGTATCTCTTGGCGTATTCACTATAACCTAGAACCAAGTAGATACTGAACAGTCTTAATTAGAACTCACTTCAATTCATTAACTTGGCGTATTCATTATAACTTAGAACCAAGCTCATGAATAAACTTAAGCAAGAATATATATATATTTATGAATAAAGAACTTCACAACAGAAAAGTGTTATCATTGATCGAGTTTCAGGTACTCATGGAAGCTACTATCTGCACGTATAGGTCAACGAGTATAATTAGGAGGACGACTTAACCAGGACTTCACCTACTTCTACTTATTAAGGTAACCTATTTTTAATCTACTCTCAATCAGTCCTACTTCACCATCCATTAATTAAATGAACTTAATAAAAACTAATAAACTTCCTGAAACTCATTCAAAGAGATTATTAATTTAATAAAGAAATCTAACATCAAAGCCCCAAACAAGTTTTTTCAATTAAATCCATCAAGTTATGCAGGTTCAGACATTCTCCTTATTATATCATAAGCCAAAACTTCACTTCCATAATATAAACCAACCACTTTGAAGCGCTTTGAATCACTTTCAAGATAAGGGAGGTTGCAGCAAGTTTCATGCAGGTAAACTCAACATTCAACAGAACATCACAAGGATTCAGTCATGCGTTGAATGGGCAATTAATCAGATAACTCCACAAAACTACCCAACTAAATTGCCCGAAAATTAAAAAAATTGCTTTATTGTTTGATTGTTTGATTAGCTGAAGAGCAGTAGTTTTTTATCGAGACATTGTCAAAGGCATTTAATACGCTTCACATACTATAACATGCATTGCTGTTTATTTCGAGAGAAAAACATAAAAATTCATGTGCTCTTATCAGCTTGTAAGGATCCCTCGCTTGGCTATGCAGGATATATAGGATACATGTATGAGAAGTACAAGAAATACAAAAACCCCGAATAACTCTTGACTCGCTTGAATTAACTTTCTAAATGGCACTCGAGAATAATCGAGAGAAAAATATGAAAAATTCAGAGAATTGTGCTGGCAAATCTATGCAGGTATGTAATGTTAATATAAGTCCTACATTTTATAAAGTTGAATCTTTTCTGTTTTTTTTTTAATTCAATCTTTTATGAAATAAATTGATCATATCAAGGTTAACATTATTTTACTTTATTAACTTTACCTTGATTTGGAAAATTTTAACTTACACCGTCAAAATCTATAAAATAGAAAAGAGTTCACTTTATAACACAGAGCACTTAAATTCATACATATTACATATGTCTGGTGGTTTGAGATTTCCTTTTTTGCTACTCCAATCCAAATTCAATCATATTAAGTCATTTATGATATCATGTTCCACAGATTCCAAAGAAATACAGGAGAAATAAGAAAATATGGATAAAAATGAAAGATTCCTTTCATGCTTGCTCGAGTTTCTTCTGAAGCGAAAATAATTTCTCTTGCTAGCAATAATTTCGAACAAATCGAATAAAAATCTTATTATGTCCAAAAATAGATTTTGCACACAATAATTCCTTTTTAATATCTTTTTTGGCTGTTCCTTGTGTTATTCTGTTATTCTTGGTGTATTTTTGGTGACTTGCTGTGTTATGGCAGATTCTATGATTATTGTGAGGGCCTTTGTTTGGGTTATTTGGGCCTTTGTTTGGGTACAATGGAAATTTGTCTTCTGCAGAGACAATTATATCGATATATAGCATAAGATAATAATTGTAATCTTACTGGGATATCAAGTAATGTTTAAATCGTTCGTTCAGATGGAAAAGGTGTGCATACGGAAAGGAGATCGATTACTTATTATATATTGATTACTTGGATTATTTGATTAATAAATACATTGGATAATATTTATCATGAACTTGAAAGTTTGGCTATCAGAAATGTGCTCATGAATCCCACAGAATGAAGCAATTATATTTAACCTTAAAATAAATCTAAACGCAACTTCCTGCAAACCAACCTTCACTGAACCATGAACATCTAATTGCTGCCACACAACTTTGCACGGCATTCAAACTTTGTAATTCATTCATATCTTCCCGAGAACTTTAACAGAATTTAAATCAATTTATTTATTACACAAACTTTCTCACAAAATTATTAATGCCTAAAGTTTGATTTTCATATTAAAAATTTGAATATTTTTCTAAAACTTTTCCAGTTTGTGGAGTTTCCAAGCAATTCCAAACATTTTGCAAGCATTTCCAAGCGTCTCCAACAACTAACAATTCCCAGCTACAATCAAGGTCTCCTAGATCTGAAATCACCCTTACCGCTTATGTTTTTGGGTTTATTTTACGAGACGCGGGGCTAATCACCTAAATATTATTACGAGAAATCTATTACGGGTATGTTTTCTCTATGGCGTTGATGGTTGGGACCGTTGTGATAGAGAGAACAACGTGATATGGAATTTTCAAAAATTATTTTCAGCAACCTTGATTTTTTTTGGGACTGAAAAATTTTTACGCGATAGAGAGGATAACGCCATAAAGAGTTTTGTCTTAGAGAAAACATACCCGTAATACTTTTACAAATTTATTGAATCTCCATAACCTCAAATTAAGGAAACCAATTAGACTAAATTCATAGTGATAACAATAAACTACTTCCTGGAGACCTTCCACTTCAACACAAAAATTCAGCACAAAAGTATTTTAATATGGATTTGATATCGTCAGCAATTCAGCATATTTTCTGAAAATTTAGTTTCGGCATTTAGTTTCCCGTACATTAAATAATTTAAAGAAGCAAAAATTATTTTTATGCAAAAATTCCTCGGAGCCGAAAAGTTTTGCGTCGACTTCAACTCTGCATAATAAAACGACAAACTTTTGCAGATGAAAATTTCTAGAAAATTGATTTTACGTACGTTATGATATCATTAAAATACTTTTGAATGTGGAAATGTGGAAAATGTGGGATAATGTTGGGAATATTTGAGAAAATGTGAAATTGCGATCTGTGATTTTGTGAATTTTTTCCCAATTTTCTGCCTTTTGTGAGTTTCTTTGTGCACAAAAATTGCCCAAATTAAGGCAGAAAATGTTTAAAATACTTATTTTAGAGGATATCACTGATTGCTGAATCCTGATAAAGTTCAAGTACTTTGCAAGTGCTTGAAATGTTTTGAATGCTTTGGATGCTTTAAATGCTTTGTAGATCCAATCAAAGTTGGGTGAACACTGAACAGTAATTGAATCATGAAAATACGAACTAAACTGCCAAGTGCATGTCTCAATTCATGTAGAAGCTTGTAGATAAGATGCAAGTAATTAAATAGAGCAGTTGGCTTTGTTTGCTTTCAAGGGGTTGTTGAAAATATAGACATCTGATAGTATTTTCACTCAATTTTAGGGATACTTCAAATTTCATTAAGGTTTTTGTTGAAGATAAATATCAACGCTTTGTTTCGTTGCTGGAATCAAAAGTCTCCTAAAAAAATAAAAAGACGAAAAAAATGGAAGCTAAAATAAAATCTAGGAGACCTCGTTAAAACAAATAAAACAAAATTATAATTTTAAATTCTAAACATTTCTGGGATTGTTTGAAAATTATTTCTAAAAACTTTTCAATTTCCACGAAAATCCTCCAAGTTTCTT
Organism: Parochlus steinenii; assembly: GCA_038502155.1. NCBI lineage: Eukaryota > Metazoa > Arthropoda > Insecta > Diptera > Chironomidae > Parochlus > Parochlus steinenii. Next base: position 2,519,960 of record JAXCIN010000049.1, on the reverse strand, counting down.
AGAACTTCAACCAAATTTTTTCCTCCTGAAAATGAAAGTCGTTCGTGCCTTGTTTTATTTGTCTTTCAGCACCAAAACGATTTCCTTCAATGTTCTACAATGTTTCTTCATAATTAATTGTTATAATTGCGTTGATGATGATAAATCCTTGTTGGTATTCTGATTTTGGTTGAAACAATAGTAAAAATACGAGAAAAACTAGAAATACTTCGGAAATTCTAAAAATAACATAATAATACATTAATAGCATTAAAATACGTTTAGAAAATGTTATTCTTTATTTACCTTGTAATTATTTTATGTCAAAGGCACAAAGGAGCCATCAACTTTCATTTTTCTTCGTTTGGCCTACATGTTTTTAAACACGTGTTGTCCCTATGATAGTCATTTCTTACATTGATTTTCAAAATTACAACAAAAAATAAGTAATTTCAAAGTTCAATTTACAGTTCTAGAATAAATCGTTCAATTTATTTTATACACCAAGATCCATCAAAATACCAAAAAAAGGTGGAAATTACCTTTACTTTTTCCCGTTCCATCTTGTGTCAGCAGTGAGCACAAATAATATCCATTGGTTTGGCATTCACTGAATATTTTCCAGTATTTTCTTATCCTTCTCGTGTTTTCATTTTGATGGTTTGTTTCCCCAATGATTGATAAATTATTAATTTAGAAAAACAAAAACACATTTAACCGACATTAAACACAAAAGTTTGGTTGGTTTGGCTTGAAAAATACTGGGAAAGCATAAAAATATCGGAAAAAAAACCAAGAATATAAAAGTAAAATTGAAGATAATGAGGATCAATGTTGTCCTTTTGCGTTAAGGCGCTCCATCTTTCAAGTTTCCTTGTTGTTTGTAGGTGCAAGGGATGGTGGAGTTGGTTCAGGTATCATTTCTGGTTTATCGGGGAATTTGGGAATGTTTTCTTGGGGAATTGAGGAAGGGAAATATGAAAATCGATGGGTATTTTATTGATTGAAATGAAACTCAGGGATTTTTGGGCAAATTATGAAAAAGTTTTTGTTAGAGATAAAAAAATATTACGTAAGATGTTTGTTTTTAACCTCAATGCTGTAGGTGTGAGCTTTGTGTGGGAAAATTAGAAAAACATGTTAAGGAAACCTTGAAAACACATACTTAAGTTGATTTTTAATATTATGATTTGGTTTGAGTGGATAATAAAAGCATTATAAAATCTAAGCAATTTTCGAACAAATCTAAAGATCCTATGTTATTGAAGCATGAGAAATTTGTTCAAATAATATCTACAATTCTATCCATTTAATTTTATCGATCCAGTTTGAACTTAACCTCTAATAAAATGAAAACGCTCAAAAGACTTTCGAGACCAATAAATCTCTCAACGAAACTACAGAATCGAATTTAATATGATTTTTATTCCCAAACTATCTGCGGCTTCGATAATAAATTTATTAAAATTAATTCCCCAACTATTTCCTCAACTCAAAAAAGTTAAAACTGAAAAACAGCAAAACTCGAAAGACAAACACAGATCTTTCTCATAAAAGTCACATTTTTGCAATATTCCTCACAATTTCTGTATATATTTTTGTTTTGCTCGCACATAAAAAAAAATCTCGCTCACAAAACTATTTATCAAAGAATTTATGGGAAAAGTTCCATTTCCGTTTTGATCAAAACGAGTTGATAATAAAGCACAAGTTTATCCAATTTGAAATTAATGTTGTACGGGATATTATTCGTGTTTTTTATTTAGCAAAAAACTGCTAGTTTGATATCGAAATACTCGGAAAACTTTCGTAGTTCTCGCGTAGATTAGGAAAGCTGTGGAAAGTTTGATGAAATATTTGGTGGGTGGAATGTTTTTTCCAATGTTTCTATTGCAATTTTGATTTTTGTCAAGTAGAAAATACATTTTTCAAGTAAAATAAGAAAATCGCAAGTAAGAATTAAATTTTTTGAAAAAAAATGATTTTGGATGATAAAAAATATTTCTTCCATAGAAAAGTTTTTTGTCAGTAGAAAAAAATACTCCAGTAAGAATTTCAATTTCACCAGTAGAAAATAAAATTTCCGGTAAAAAATAAAATTTATTTTCAAAAATATTTTCCACCCTCAGGACTCCACCAATTGAAACTGAGCAAACGTGAAAGTTTCGTGGGTGCAAAAAAGAGTCGGTGGAAAAAGTATCATGAAAAATATCTGATAGCGAATAAATTTTAATTTTTATCTTAACCAGTTTCGGCGCTTTTTGCTCCACTGGCTCCAACCGTAGCCAAGCAAGGCGCAAAATACTGGGGATACTGCTGAGCAAATATGAAAATTTGTTTATGCTTTTGTGTTGCTTTCATTTGGGACATCCTAAAAACTGAGCAAAACTCAACAAAACTCTGTGAAACTCTGGCGAAACTACAAAAAGGACGTATATAAAAATTAATGTACTCGGGAAAACACATTCATTTGTTCTTTGGTGCTTGTGGAGTATTTCGAGGATATCAAGCATAGGTTGTGGTGTTTTATTCAAACAAATATTGCAGAACACGCGTATACCAAGAACTATTGTATTTTATGCCAACTTGGTGTGGGATTCCTCGGAATTCGGAGGAAATCGTAATTGATGGTGACATTTGATGTTTTCCTCGTTGGCTTTAAATTAAATGGAAAATTTGTGCGAAATATTTTCACTTTTTTTTTTTTTCTTCTGAAAGCTCTTGGAAACTTTGCAATCATTAATTAACCTATAAAATCACTATATTTCTTTAAAACCTCACTAATTTTAAGTAACCTGACTTAGTTGATAAAAGCTTTTTAGTCCAAGTTTCTTTGCCAAAAATTATTAATCCTCTCAAAAATTTAATCCTCCCAGCCAATGTTCCACAATAATGTAAGCAGAGAGCAAAAAACAATCATGCAAACAAATACCCAAAATAATAATAACTTGGGTACAGTGTAGGAAACGATACAAAAAATTCACAAATTGTCTTTGTCAATTTTCGATGAACTTTTTGCTACATTTTCTAGTCATTTCAGTTATTTCAGTTTTTCCATTTTTCTGCTCTTTTTCTGGCATCAAAAGGCAACTTTGCTTGTAATTTTTTTTTTTCATTCAGTTTGGTAGTTGGATGGATAGTGTTTAGCGATAAAATGTTTGTTGTGAAATTCACTGCAATGAAAGTGGAGCAATAAATATTTAGACGAGTTTTCCTACCATTAAGCTGAAATTCTGATTAAAATATTAATAATTAATTAGCAATCCCTGATTGATCGTCAAGGAGACCAATAAAACTCCAACAATTAAACTTGAATTTACCCTCAACTTCAACCTTTCCTTAAAGCCTTCATTCAAATTCATCTGTTTCTTTTACTATGATGTTCTAAAATACTCCTCACACTTACTTTTACATAAAGGTCTAGCATGGTCTAGCCTTATAAGTTAGAATAGAATGGCACAAAACAGAATCAATGTACAATTAGCATACACCCAAAAATATTAACTATGAAAATTGAAAACATCTCAAAACGTAAATTTCCTGGAAGTGCTCAAAACAACTCAACTTTAAATCACCCTCAAAAAACTTTGAATCAGCAAAATGTTTGGTAAACTTCTCAAATTCCAAAAACTTTCTATAACGTGAACCTTACAAAACCTTACAAACCTGATATCTGCTTATATATTAAGGTTATGTAAACAACATTATGATATATCGAGAAGCTCCCTAAAAGCACCCTCATCTTTAAAAAGTATATTCTAAGTATATTTTAAAATAGGCAATCGATAAAAGACCGAGAGTGAAATAAGTTTATTAAAAGCCAACATCTCTAAAAAGGCTCAATGTTTCTCCAACAACCAATGTAAATATCCTACCTTTTTGTGTTTGAGTCTACAGTTAAGCCCGTCTTTAAATATTCCTTTTGTTTGTCTTTGAGCGGAGAAACCTGCAAGCACCAAAAATTGGAATGATATGAACAACAACCACAAAACTTTTTTATTTTGTTCAATTTTTTTCTTCTTTGCTTTCAGTTTTTTTAATGGAAAGACTGCAGGATGTTCATTGGTTGGATAAAAAAGTTATTTTTTTACCGGTAATTTTTTTTCTACTGGAGTAATATTTTTTCTACTTGAGTAATTTTATTTGAAGTATGAGCTGCTTATCCTGAATAGGGACTTTAAAACCCATAATAATACATTCTGACTGAAAAAATATATTTTTACTTAATAAATATCCTTCAAAATCTTCACTGAAATTTTTCCCACCGTATAAGACCTTCTCGCAAAAAGTGCTCTTACACGTAGGAATATTAGATATTTAAAAAGAGATTTTTTATCGAACCAAAACAAAAAATTGTATATTGAAACTTTTTCCACTGTTTTTGCCATTCTTTTCCTTGTTTCCCTTCATTCCGCTATCTGACGAGGTATTCTTCTCCGTTTTGGCGAACATTACGAACATTATTGTTTGGAAATTTATGTCAGTTTGAGAGCCAACTAAATCCCTATCCCATCTGGCTGTGCTGCAAAATATGATTTTTTCATTTACTTGAGCAGCTCTTTTAAGATGTTAATGTGCATAAAAGGATTTTTGTATTTTGAGACATTTCTTTAATATTCTGCAATGTTTGAGAAAGTCCTTGTATTTATTTCATGTTTTTTCTCGTTTCACTGAGTTTTTCAGGAATTTCATTGTTTTCCATTATTTAAATTAAGAAAGTAGCAAAACTTTTCCCACTTGCAGTAGAAGGAATAAATTAAATATTTAAATTTTTCAATATGAACGGAAAATTCTGTGGCACGGAGACTTTTTCAAATTTTTTTATTTATTTTTGTAGGATTTTTCTAGAGTCTTTCATTCCGATTTATAAAATACTGACCAACTATAGATCATCATTACATTCAGCATTTACTGCTAATTGTTTTGTTGTGATTAAATTTTACATTTGGTTTTGACTTTGAAAAGAATTTATATTTTTTAAACTTTTTATCATTATTTACAAATTTAATGGATCTAAATGATTTTGCAATCAAAAAAGTTTTTACATAATAATATCAGTGTTAAAAGACATAGATAATTGAATAATTCCCAAATTTGGATCTATATCATCCCAAAAGGAGATATCAAATCTGTAATCGCCACCTTTAACAAAAAAACTCGTAAAAATTAAAAATTATTAAAATCAGAAATTAGCCTACGTGGTAACGCTGAGTCAGACAAGGATGGACAAGGATGCAACAACTCTGGAACAGTCATTCTGATTGGATCGAAGAGAAACCTATCAAAGAATATATTCTTCCCACCAGCTAATAAACCGCACATGTCTGTAATTGTATGGTCTAGAAACTTATGATAAGTTGTTCGGACTTTGTAGTTGATCACCATGCGTAACTTACATATTTATAGTTGTTTTAAAATTTTAAACTTCATAACATTTTTGTGTTATACTGTACCTGAATTTTGTTAGAGCTAAGTGGCCGAATTATAAAGAGTTCCAAGTTCAATACAGTGTTGGTTCGACTGTAGGACTTCAAACTGCATGTTGTGTTTATGATGGTTCTGGATAAGGGATTTTTACAATTGATGTTAACGAGTTTTGCTGTAACTTCACCCTATAATGATGATCAAGTCAAACTTACATTTAAACTTAAAAGGAGTAAACTCACATAACGCTTCCCATTAACATGAATTGACTGAAATTAAATACATATAAGAAATGTTTTATGAAAAATAATTCCCGAAACTTACAGATGTAAAAAAAATGCTCGACCAAAATATTGTTAGGATCAGAAAAGTCACCACTTTCATTTTGAATTGCTGAACTGTTTTTTGAACTGGCAGCACGTTATTTTACTTTGCTCTCAGTATTTTCCACTTATTGGCTGTTTTAAAGTCTTTTACAGAAATAATTTTACATCAAAATATTAATTAAAAGTTTTCCTTCAACTTAAAATAGTGCATGAAGTGGAAATTAAGACGGAAAATAGCTATTTTAGCAAAAATGTGTTAGACAAAGAATAGTTAAAAAATAATTTCTCTGCAGCAGGTAAAAAAACTAAAACTGTGCAATGTGTCTATTGTAACGATTCAAACAAAAACAATTAAACTATAAACAAGTGTGCGACCATCAAACACTCCATGCCTCCAAAAAACTCAAAAAATAAAAAATCACCAAAAAACAAAACTCCAAAAAAACCATCAGAAAAAAGGAAATTCGGAACCAGCTTCGAAGACGAAGAATCGCAATCAACATCTCGCCCCAAACTGTCCATAACGGCCACTAAACCGCCACCAAAGACTGTGACGCAACCTCCAGCTACCCAAGCCAATTTAAAACTTCCAGGCAGAGTCACCACCAACCCAAAAACTATGGCAGAGGCAAATCTCATTATGGCTCAACTTGAAAAAATTCATAAGGAACAAGTATCGACAAAAACTGAAATTAACAAAATCCAGGAGGAGATAATCTCTTCCCGGACAGTTGCTAATGAGACCCTTAATAAAGTAACCTCAATCCAAACTGATATGGCTGCTGCCAATCAGAAAATTACTGAGCATGATCTTGACATCTCTAACCTCAAAATATCAAATATTTCAATTAATAAAGATATGTTACTCATGAAATCCAGAATTAATTACCTTGAACAAAAAACGTTGGATAATGATTTAGCTATTACTGGTTTTAAAACTATTCCCGGAGAAACTGAACTGGGAAAGATATGCAATCTCTATCGCTTCGAAAGAAACAAGATATTGAATGCATATTCTTTTCAGCTCCCAAAACGCGATAAAAGCTTTAAAGCCAATAATAGAGACAATGAAATTAAAATGATTCTTCGTTTTAGCGTGAAAGAATATCTTGTGGAATTTCGTGTTGCTGCTGGAAATTTCGGACCACTCGTCCCTGCTCAGCACTATGAAGACGCAACGGTGGGCGCAGCTTCATTTAGCGGAGCATTGAAGGACGCAGGCAAAGGCGCTTTGCAGCTGAGGAATGTTTATTCTCGTGCCAACAAGAAGATTAATTGGACTCTGAGATTACTATTATTGGAAAAAAAGATTCATGAAATAAGGTACAAAGATTGTGTATTTCGTATTAAAACTACTGCAAACTCAGAACAAATCTCTGTGAGCACTGAAGAAGAGGCCGAACATCTCAGTAAAACCCTTAATCCAATAACATAAATCTAAAAACCTAACGGCATAATTTCCAATGATTAAGGATTTGCAAAAAATCAGTATTGTTGCATCTCGATGCTTTATTTTCTTTCTCTTTTTTTTGTTGTTTGATGATTTTAAATTCTTGTGGGTTTACAACTAAAATTACACTGTATATATCAATGGCTGGCTGTTTATACGCAATGCTTTAACAATGTTATTGCTGAATTCGAATATTTCTATCAGCAAAACTTTCTTTTTGCAATAAATTTAATTGTTTAGCAGACAAGTGATTTAATTTAATATAAGATGATGCGACTTGCGAGTTTTCTGGCAATCAGCGAATAATTTATACTATAACTCCATAATTATTATGGGCGCTTCTTTCAAATCTCTGCTAATTTTGATCGGAAAATAAAAGTGGTATGGTGGCTTTTGATTGTATATATCTCCTCTCCCGACGCGGCTTCATTTGATTGACTCTAAATCAGAGCTCACCCGATCTTCTACCAAAAAAAAACTTCTTATTTATAAATCAAAAATCATATGAGTCCTTAATTAGCTTCTAGCATTGTTTGCAAGTAAAATTTTATAAAACATTTGAGAAAATTGAAATGTTTTATCACTGGATGTTTTAAATTATTACGAATTCGTTGGGGATCTGTTTGTACTTTGCCCCATTGATCAACTAAAGTGATCAGGTGATGCACTAGAACCCTTGTAATTAAACCGAATCTTCTTTATGGAGGAGCTATGCTTGTCGACTGACTCGTACCTTATGTAGCTCTCGTTAGTAAAATGCATCCAAGACAAATATATTTTCGAAAATTCGTCGTGCTAAAAAATTACACTCGCAATACTAAATAATTACGCAAACAAGACTGAAAAATTTATGCTTGCTTCAATTAAATTGGAACTGAACTGACTTAATGAATAATATGATTTTATACACTCTGAAAAAATGGGTGCAAGAGGTTTTGAGGTGAGATCGCGGGTAGCTGAAAATGCTAATTGCTCTGTTATAGTCATTTCATTCGGGCCGTATCGATTGGTTGATGTAGTCAATTAATGACAACCTAGTACTTTGTGTTTTTTCTTAATTAACACATTGTATGTTTACTTGGTTTTAATGGTCTTATTGGTAGAGTATGAAAATTTTTTTTAATATAAATGTTCTTTTTTTTCTAACTGACTTAAAATACTGCATTTTTACATCTCGCTGGTCGCAGAACTTAATTAAATTAAAATTGCAAAATGCTTGTTCAAACTCAACTTTAAAGTATTAAAACAATATGCTCAAACTTATGTTTAAAAATAAAATTATTAAATAACTCAATAAAGTTGGTAATCTCCACAAGAAGATAAAACATCAATTACTTTGAATAAAAAACTTTGAAATAAACCTGAAATGAAATTCAAATATTCTTTATGCACATTTAATATTTCTGAAAGCACTCTTTGTACACTAAATCGAATTAAAATCTTCACCTCCTGCAAGAGAAAACAAATTGCAAGTTTTCTTAACAAAAATAAAACTTGCATTTAATTTTAAGTTAAATTTAGTAATCTTATGACAAATAACACAAATGAAAAACTAATCAATAACTTAGCGCATCACCTTTTCTCAGACAATTATAAGAACTTTCAAATAATTAACAAAGATAATCTGAAAATACTATATCTCAATATCAATTCACTAAAATGCAAACTCGTACTGCTTGAAGAGTTCATATATAGCTTAAATATTGTTTTTGATGTCATTATTCTGGTAGAAACCAAACTAGATAAAGGGACGGAATCTCAATTTAATCTGAGTGGCTACCAAAGCTTTCATAATATCCGCGATCGCAATGGAGGTGGCTCGGCTATCTTTATAAGGCCATATCTTGACCCAACGAGAAAATACATTTGTGGAGAGGATGAAATTGAAGTTTTGGTTATAGAACTTAAAGCCATTAAAGTTAAATTAGGCTGCATTTATAGACCACCAATAAATACAACAAACGCTTTCAATAAATTTTTCAAAAAATATGATTATGTACTAAGTACTTTTAAAAACTTAATTACTTTTGGAGATTTCAATCTTAATATTATAAATCTAGCAAATTCAGAGATAGTCCACTACCTTAGCCTTCTTTCATCAAACAATTTTGAATTAATAAATCATATGACCACTCCAACTCGAATTGCACAAAATCTTAATACAATAACATCATCTCTTCTGGATCATGTTGCTTCGGACATAACAACACTTAGCTACAAGTGCTGTCTTGGAACATGGGCTGAAAGTGATCATCATTTTATTACGCTAGGCGTAAATTTTCCAAAATATTCGGAAATTAACCAAAACTCAACTGTATCATTTAAACAAGTTAATTTTAAAGAAGTTGGTAGGAATTTAAATATAATAAAAGACTCAAGCCTGCATTTTGATGAATTTCACAGAGCCATTCATGAAAATATTAAAATCAATACAAAAATTAAAACTTTTTCGGAAAAACCCTTGTCCAATAATAAACCATGGTTTACTCCTGAGCTGAAAGTTACGAAAAAAACACGGGACCACTTTTATAAATTAAAAAAAAGATTTCCATTGAATGAAGGATTTTATGAACTTTTTAAATATTATAAATATCAGCTGGTGAAGCAAATTGAAAAAGCTAAGCAAATATATTTTTCTGATTTGGTTAAAAAAGCCTATAAAGATCCTAAAAAGCTTTGGAAAATACTTAAACATATAATCTCAAATAACTCTTCAAAAAATCCAACTAAAAAAATAATTTTAACTCACCAAAATATTAAATATAGTAACCCCTATGATATTTCAAACTTGATAAACAATTTTTTCGCCAATGTAGGGACAAATATAACAAAAAACTATGCTAGAGTCTCTAATGTCCCACCTCCCATCGTAAATATGCCTCAATACAACAATTTCATTGATATTTTCACTCCCACTTTCCCGACTGAAATAAAATCACTAATTAATAAATTGGACAATTCAAGTGCGGCTGGCTTTGACCAAATTAAGGCAGGTTTTTTAAAAGAAAACATTAATTTTTTCTCAGAATACTTATCTTTAGAGATAAATAAAGCATTTATTAACGGACTCTTCCCAGATCTCTTAAAATTAGCTAAAATTACTGCAATATACAAAGATGGTGACTCAACAGACACAGGAAATTATCGACCAATAAGTGTTCTTCCAGCCTTTTCAAAAATTTTTGAAAATTGTATTAAGAACCGAATGGTAGCATTTATTGAAAAGCATCAAATTATCCATCCAAATCAATACGGATTTATTGCCAAAAGCTCCACTGTGTCTGCTGTGACAACATTGATTAATAAAATAATGGAAAGCTTAGACTCATCTAAACGAACTTCTGCCTTGTTTCTCGATCTTAAGAAAGCATTTGACTGCCTCAATCATGAGTGTTTAAGTCAAATGCTTTCGGAGATCGGGTTTCGAGGCAAAGCCTTAGAACTCATAAATAATTATTTTTCTAATCGTCAACAATTTGTTGTTGTGGATAATGTGGAGGGAGAGACATTGGACGTTCAATGCGGAGCCGCCCAGGGGAGCATTCTTGGCCCACTTTGCTTCATTCTTTACATAAATAAAATATTTTATCTGCCTCTTAAAGGCTCCATCCAGCTTTACGCGGATGACGCGGCAATTGTATATTCTGAGATAAATTTTCAAAAATTAAAAATTGCTATGTTACATGACCTAGAAATTCTCACAAACTTCCTTTTAAATATAAATCTTGTCATCAATGCTAAGAAAACTAAATACATCATATTCAAACCCAGAAATTTACATTTAAATGATATCTTTGACTCGCTTACTGTTAAGAACGAAACTATAAATTCAGTTAGCGAATATGAATTCTTGGGCCTTATTATTGATGACAAACTGAATTTTAGTAGCCATGTTAATAAAGTAGCAAATCGAATTTCCCCGTACATTGGAGTTTTAAGACGTCTCAGAAATTATGTTGACCATAAAACACTCTTACTTATTTATTATGCATACGTAGATAGTCAACTTAATTATGTGCTACCCGTCTGGGGCTCAGCTCCTCTAACATATTTAAAAACACTTCAAATTCTCCAAAACAAAAGTATGAAAATCATCAATTTCAAACATCCTTTAACTCCATATTCCAAATTGTACTCTGAAACATTTCTTTCTTTTAATCAAAAATATATATTTGAAGCTATTTTCTACATATATAAAATTAAAAATAAACTTATTAAAGAAAATCTTACTTTACTCTCAAACTACCAAATCTCAAACATAAATACCAGAAACGCGAACAACTTTCGCATACCAAACTTCAAAAAAACACTTTCACAAAATAGTATTTTTTACGCGGGTCTAGATATGTTCAACAAAATCCCAAATAGTCTTAAAGTTTTGAATAAAGTGTCATCGTTTAAAATCGAACTCAAAAAATTTATTTTCAACGCCTACCCAATAAGTTAATAAATTGAAAAATTTTGTGTGATGCGCAACAAAAATTGATTAGTTTTTTAAAAAAAGAAGTAATAAAAAGCATAAATTTGTCATATTATAGTTTAAGATAGTATTTAAGAAAATCAGTTCAAAAAACTATTTACAAATTGAATTAAAACGTATATGCTCTTCGCATAAGTTGGTTACACCATTAACCAATTTTTGAAGGCACTTAAAAATATTTAAAAATTTACCAATAAAGAGAACTGAAACATAAAAAAAAAAAAACAACGGTAGGTTTCAAATTAAAATAGATCAAATTTCTTTTGGTCTGAAATTGGATTGGATGGAAAATTATAGATTTTTGGAATTAGCAGTTCAATAGATACTTCATCTAATTATAAGATCTTAATAAAAATCTAAATATCTTACTATTACGTATGAAACTCCTTAGGCCCGATTTAAAAATGAGTGTTCATTTGACGATATTAAAATCAAACTGCCATACAATTATAAATTTCGGGAGAAAAAATGTAATTCTTTTTTAAGTATATGGTAATTATACATGATCGTAATTTCAGTAATTTTAGTTGAAAAAGTCTAATATATATTTTTAAATATAGATTTTGCTTTGAATAAAATGTAAACCGGTAAAGATATGAGAAAATCAACAAAATTGCTTAAAAAATCATTGATAACCTGTAGAATGTGAAGTTCAAATTTGAAGGACAGTCAGCCAACCACAACAATAATAAGTGAAAAGGATCAATAAAAACTCCCACACAATCATAATTCATTAATGGCGTTACGCAATTCTTTTTTGCTGGATGTTCAGTGCAAATTTTTAATGCAATAAAAAACCTTAATGTATCCTCGTCATCAATTTCGTACGATACAATAACGATAAAACAATATTGTTATAATGTATTTTTGATTTGTCACGTTCGTTGTGTCTCCATTTTTATTCCATTTCCAAGTACACGTTTTAATGCTTTATTTTCCCAATATTTTATCCGAGTTGTGTGCAAATTCATCTCGAGCATTTTATTTTTTCCCAGTTTCATCCATGTTTTATGCAGTTATCGTTCAAACGACAGAAAAATTGATATTTCTGATGTTTTTGATGTTTCCTCTATTTTCCTGAAATTTCTCCAATATTCCTAGAATTCCAGTATTTCAATAGTGTTTTAATGTTGCTCGCTTTGCATTTTTTTTTTTAATTTTTGACACATAGCTTATGGGTTCATAAATTTTTCAATTTTTTTCTTCTGGCACCTGACCTATCAGTAAATCAGCATCTAAAGCTTGAAAGACACATCAACGGTTTCTAATATTTGCTATCTGTTATTTTGCTATTTGCTATTTGCATCATGCTTTGAGTTTGCAGAGTGTTTTGGCTTTTTGCATGCTGATTGTGAATTAATATAGTGCAATGAATATATTGATGGAGTCTGCTGTGCGATGGATTGTTGATGTTCGTGACATTTTAGATTTAGAATGAATGTAAAATTGATTGTTTTGGTAATCTGACGTGGATTTGGAAGCTAATGGTAGGTATGCTCAAGAGATTATTGTTTAAAAAATAAATCAAGGATTTTTATTCAAAGCACGGCCAAAGTAATTCAACAAATAAAATTTCATTCGAATTTCAAGTGAATTTTCTTGTAAATCCAAGAAAAACTATTACCCTCTAAATTTACTAAAAATAATAATTATCAAATGAAAAACCTCCCCACACACACGCCATCTAATGGGAGTCTACTGTTTTCCTCACGTGCTCTCATTGTAAGGCCTCCTGCCATCACCGTCTTTACGACACGTGTGGAGCTAATAAAAATTATAAAATACAAATTCCTTCTTTTATGACTTTATGATTTTATGAATTTATTCTGTTTCGGGTGACGAACAAGTGGCAAACGTATATTTTATTCAGCCTCGTGAAAATTTCATTACGCGATGATTGCAAAGATTAGAAGAAGTGAAATATGATACTTTTCTGCATGGAATTCTAAAGCAGAGCGCTTGGGTGCGGCCAAATAAATTAGATTATCCCGCTCTCTTGTCGCTGTTTGTTTTTTTTTTAATGAAGCCAGCCAGGGTGGGTTACACTTGTACACTTTGCACACTTTGGTTATACGATCGTGGACCTTGTTAATAAATAAAAAATAAATTAAAAACGGCATAAGGTTTTAATGGTTTTAATGCGATAATTTTTGAAAGTCCATCAAAAGCATCCGCAAGTGCTATTAAAAAATGGAGGCACAAGTTTGATGGACTTTTTAATGGGCAAAACTTGAGCAGTATTTTTTTTTGGAGGTTATGTTTATTCAGGGCAGGGGGTTTGTAGTTAACTAATGGTATTCATAAAGTATCAAAATCCAGCATGTTTATAATCCTCCAAACAAAAAAAATATCAAATTCAGTGTACCTTGAACCTTTTCCTCTTCATAATAAATGTAAAGTACAAACCAAGTATATAAAGCTTGTGCAATGTATTAATTTCTGTATACTAAATTAAATTAAACGGTCGTTTGAAAATGTCCAAAAACGCAACAAAACTCGATAACTCAATGCAACGTAGCTCGAACCGTATTTGAAAAGTCCCGCAAAGCATTCGAAACTAATCATTCCCCCATTTAAGCTCCAAAAATATTTAATCAAGCCAATTGTGCACATAAACAAATATATATGAACGAGTATACAATTTATCCCCAAACATTGGAGCATTCAGGCAAGTATTCAAAGTATATATTGCCTATTGTGGAGTATTTTGGGGTGGTTCATACGTGCAAGCGGCTTCGTATTTTAATTCACTATTCCATAAGATTAAAATCAGTTTCAATTTATTTCGGCTTTATCTATTTTTGAATATTGACAAATTCTATTAAAGCAATTAAATAATGTTTGCAATATTTCATAATAAACTGATACATGCATGAATTTCAAATATTAGTGGTAATGGCTAAATTTAATTATATTTTGGGATATGTACATATAAAGTATTTTAATAATTGAGAGTTCATGAAATGTAATTGCTATGAGATTTGATCTTGAGAAAGGATTACAAATATTTAAAGCTTATTTGGTAGTCAAGATTCGTTAGTGATAATACATTTTTAATGACCTTTTTTCTTGTAATTGATCAATCATTCAACTTTTACTTCCTGAAGACTCCCAAGCTAACATTTCTTCAACAAACAATTAAGTTGAAATATGCAATCACATAATTCTAAATTAAAACAAACAAAAAAGGCACTTCTTCTCGCTTAGAATTCAATTTGGCTGCTTGATCACGTCTTTAACGAATGCGAATTTATTTTCATTTGCCGTATTTTCACATTTCACCGAGTCTTCCGTAATTAAAATGAATTATTCATCTTTCGTTGCACTTGATTCATTTGTGTTATCACTCGCAAACCACAAAAATTAAATTAAATTAAATAGAGCAGCGAAACTCTGCTGAAATTGCTGTAGAGTAGTCTAGAAGAATTATTCTCATTCTTTGAATAAAGAAAGTCTCCTAGAACATTTGTCAGTTGGTTTCTTTATAGAAAATAAGGTGGGTTAGAAAAGAAATTATTCCAAGAGACTTTGCATAAAATATTGTCAGCATGCAAACACAAACAATATCGCCTTAATTGTGCTGAGATGCTTTTTTGCCACTTGAAGTGAGAAAATTCTCAGAAAACTGGAGAAACTCGAAAATGAAAGATGAAAACAGCCAAAGAAAATTTCCTTTTGTGCACAGACGACTTTTCCCAGTTTTCCTTATTGCAGGCGTCATAACATCTTAAACTGAGAGAAAAGACTGGAAGAACGTTGTTCCCCCGAAATTAAATTAATTAATCAAAACTCATTTGTTGCTGCCTATGGTGTTGTTCAGTTTTATGGAGAAGTGTTGAAACTTTTTAAATTATCATTTATTGCATAATAATGGCCTTATTATAAATTTTCATTATTTTTGTAGAAACAATTTTTGATGCTGGAATAATTTTATGAATTTCAAAATTTTTATGATCCGTTGTTGAAGATTTTGATTTAAATTGCTTGATAAAGAAGATTCTTTGGGTTTGGTAATTACTTTTTATTTCTTTATACCAGATTTACCACAAATCGGAAAATTTTCTCATTCTATTTAATTTCACCAACAATTCAATTTCAAATAGAAACTAAAAAATTTTCTGGAAAATTCTTCGATAATTTTCTTACCCAAATCTTCGAGGAAGAATGTTTGTTCCGAATTTCTGTGATAGTTCTTATAACCAGCTTATAACTATATTTTAAAATGTTTTTAATGCTTTCTCAGGATTTTAATTGAGAAATAGTCTACGAAATTCTTTAGATTTCCAGACACAACAACAATCATTGTTAAGGGAATGCTGCAAAATACTGCAAAGATTTAAATGTGCAAACCAAAAGCCAAAAAACTTTAATTAGAATTAAGAACGATGGGAGCTTTGGTGATTTTAAATTTTGAGTCTTAATTTTTGATAATATTTACAAGTCATTTTAAAGTTAATGAAGATTATTTTAATTATTTTAATTTTGGCTCAATTTGATATAAATTTTACTAAACTCAGTGTAATTATCACCTTTATTTAAAAAAACGCATGAAATGCTTGCAATCTTTCTCAGGAAACACTCATCAAAAGTAATTTGATGTCCCACAGTTCAAAATCTCTACTGCAAAAATTTTTAGAAGAATAAAACGTCTGCATCAAGTTTCGATAAAGCATTTTGCCAGATTAAAAAGTTTTGAAATTCAATTCACTAGAAGTCGTCGTAAGTTCAAAGTTGAGAATTAAATTTTGCAGCTTGCAGCTCACAGAATCAACAAGAAATTACATGCTGGAAAGCTTTGCAAGGACTTTGTAGGAGTTTCTATTCTCAAGATATTGTTTGGAGATGTTTTGGTTCGGGTTTTTATTTTGTTGCAGTGTTTGCAGATTTTTTGCTGATATTTATTTTGTAGGATATTTTTAAAAATGCATAGTAAAAGTTTCATCATGACAAACATGTGCTTGAAGCATCTGTTGCAATACATCACTTTTTAAAGGAGTTGCAATGTCTTAAGAATCAAGTTATAATTTTGATGCCGATTTGGTTTGATTATTATTTCTTTTCACTGTTTCTAGTGTTTTCCGGAAAAATTGGTAGTTTGAATGTTCAGAGTAATTTTTTGTTGTTGTTGAAGGTATATAGATAAGATTTGTAGATCTTCTCAAAATAATAAAAAATCACCTAAATAGAAACTTTTTAAACTCCACAAATCTCTGATTTAAAAATAATCTACGATAATCAAACTGAATGAAAAATTATTTGAAATCCAATATTTTGAATACTTAGAACAGTTTGAATGATGTGTACACTTTGAAATGCCTACTTTTACCCTCTCATACCTTCCATCATCACAAAATTCCTGTAAAATCTAGCAGCAACCATCATTTTCAATGGGCCCATTGTGCTCAATGTAAACTCATCAATCAATTTCCTCCCGTAAATTTCACAAATTTCATCAAACTTTTTTGTAGCTGTTAAAATTTCTAACAAGGCGAAAATGCCAGGATATTTTTTGAACATGAAAATTTTCATTTATGATTTCCATCAGACTCTTGCTCTGAATACTAAAAATTGTACAGCATAAAAAAATTATTAATAAAAGGTATTTTTAAAAACTCAGGAAACATTTTTAGAAAAGTTTTTTGTGTTGCTTCTCGTGCAGAAAATGTAGAAAATGTGGAAAATGGAATGAAAATAGCCTCGAGGTAAGTTCAAGCTTCTTTTTGCTACTTTTCTATTAATTTTTTGTGTTTTTTAATGCTTTTTTGGATTTTCGTTGTGTTCTTGTATTATATCGCTTTTACTGGTAATAAAAGTAATGGATATTTTTGTGTTAGTCAAGGACTTTTATAGATATTATAGATCTTCACACAAACCATTACCCCATACTATCAATCCTTACAGCTACACTTGAGCTTCTAAAGAAGCAAAGAATGTTCTACAAAGGGTTTTTGATAAGGTACGTTAAGAATTTACTGTAAAGAAGATTAAATTTTTTCTGGCATTTTTGCTAGTTATGCAAGTTTTATAAATTGTGTAATTTTGTAAGTTTTTCAAGCTTTGTAGTTTCCGGCTGTTTTATAAATAAATAAGTTAACCAATTATCCAGCAGAAAAAAATGCATTTTCATCTCGCCAATTTCTTCAAACTGCATTTTTAAATTGCAAATGTAATTTCTTTCGTTTAATTTTTATCCGGGAAATTGTGGCACGTTCGCTCATAATCTTATAAACTATTTTTTTGCTATTTATTTTCTACCATTCAAATGTTATTTCAGGGTGGTTATGCAAATGTTCGCTAACACCAAGTAGAGCAATTCTGGAAAATAAAATTATAATCCTTAATCCATGCAGTGAAATTATTACCACATTAAATGCAATTTCACTTCACATATGCAATAACAATTTGCATAATGTGTTTGTTTTGCAATTGCTGAAATGGCAATTGTAAATAAAATGTTTGTAATTTTTGCATTGGAAAATGTGGAATTGTGAAATTATAAAATTATAAAATTATGTCCTTCACACAAAATATGAAATATTTTAGATTAGTTGGAGTTAACAGCTTGGAAGAATTTTGCATTAATAATAATTGTTTTTTAAATTTATTTTCACAGTCTTGACGCTAAGGAATTAAAAATTAAAACTTATTTGCAATTGTTGATAAGAAATGTTTAAACTTTTGAAATAAGGTCAGTTAGAGGTCAATGCTCATTGCTTACATGTTAAACTGAAAAAAAAACTTATCTAGGAGACCTTGAAACAATGAATAAACTCAACAAAGACATAATCATTTTTATCAGTCGTTCCATAATAAAATAATCATCGAAGTAAAATAAAAAAAATACAAAGAAAACTCCATAAACAACAAAGAATAAATCTTTTGGTGTCTTACACTAATTTTGTTATTACATTAAACTGTAACCCACATCAAAATTATTATCTAGCCATGACTGCAATATAGAACAAAGCCATAAATTATCCGCTACGTCCTGTTGCTTTCCAGTTTTCCACATAAATAAATATTGCGAGATGTTTCAATGTTTTGTCTTGAATCTTTTACTGGTAGCATACAAGTGGGATGCATAACATGTATTGTATTAACAGATGAAGGAACCAGAAAACTTCTTGAATTGATATATTTTACTATAAATGCTTTAGTTACACTCTTGAAAGGATTTTCACCATCGGAGAGCTTTGAAAAAGTTCAAAACAATTTCTCAAAGTTTTCCAAAAAACAATTCAAACAGTGTTTAGTCGGTATTTCATGTTTGGTATGTAACTCAAAAGAATGAAAATACTTTTTATATATTTATATACAGGAACATTCTGGAACATGAGAAATATGGTTTTGCTTGCCCACCACTTACTTACATGTACGAGAATAACTACAGAAAATGTTTGCAAACTTTTGCAAGAAACTTTTACTCCTTTGATGAAATTTGAAAGGAATTTGTGGGAAATTCAGCATCTCAACCTCAATCTTAACGAATACACTCAAGAAAAAGGAAAAAATAAAATTTTAGGAGTCAGTTTGTCGTTTAATCATCAATTGCAACTGCAACTGAAAAAAACTGTTATTACTTGAGTACTGTAAATTTTTTCAGTGAAACTCTTTGAAAGATTAAATAGACCAACTAAAACTTGCTAAAACTGAATAGTTTTACCCAGCAAACTTCCTTTTCAAGCTTTCAGCTCTCACACATTAAACTCCAAGCAACTATTAATAAAAATAACGAGCATTATCCATCTAAATCCCCGCAAATTCCCCAAAAGCTCTGAATAAATACTAATAGAGCTCTCAAAATTGCAAAATAAACACACTTTTTCTTAATACACGGAAAATCCGGTTGTCACGCAAAAAGCCTTTCTAGTTTTCGTAGTATTTCAAAGGAAAATCAATAACGATTTATTTTCACTTTTTAACTCATTTTCATTCTTTCACCTTTTAGAGCTTCCTATATATTTCCTATTTCGCATTTATTTGCTACTGTTATTCAATTTAAAGCATTTAAATATTTTTATTCCAGGAAAGCTTTCATAAACATAACTTTAATTAAATTTCATTGTTAATTCACCTGAATTTAAAACATTTGTGAGTAATCATGTTATCGAATCAAATATCTCGCTCTGCCAAGATTTATTTACCATTTGCATGTTGCCAAGAGCTTGTCTGAAATATAATACACAATTAATTAGCAGAATTTTAATGACAATCAAGTTGCGTTCCTTTCAATTCCACATCATAATTGATACATGTTCCACAAATATCTCATGGCAATTTGTGATAAATTAATGTATTAATTATGCAGTAAGCACGTTCGCCTGTAATTAATTATTTATAAAGTAATTTATTGATGTTTCGCTGCAAGGTAGGTGGATGGAGGTTTGGAAATGGAAGCTGCAGGAAGGAAATGGAACAGGAAATATGATTCGTTAATTGTATGCAATATGCATATAAATTTGTGGTTGGGAATTATTATGCTTGTTGTAAATTACTATTTAGATTAGAAAGGAGATTAAATTGTATTTTAATAAATAATTATTCTGTGGTTATTGAAAATAAATGAAATTCTATTTTTGGTAGCAAAATTGTAGCAATAACTACACAACAGTAATTAATTAAAATAATAAAGGAAACCTGTGAGAAACCTCATTATTAACATAAAAAATGTGGTATTCGATGTCATAGCTAATTGTCATCTCCCAGGAAAAAACATTATTTCAATTTTCAAAGAAAACCACAATTATAACAAGTTGCATGTTTGCATCATAAACTTCACATTTTCCTCTTTCAACTTTCAACTACTTGAAAACTCCTGCGGTAGCGAAATGATAACTCAAACTGATTCCACTCAAGTGCACTGCAAAATATGAATTATTCATTTTAATTAACGCCAAATGAGAATAAATATGCTGAAAAGACGTGATCACTAAGCCAAATTGAATTCTAAATGAAGAAAAGTGGGTCTCGTTAATTGTGAATAATTCAGTCGCATTTGTTGGTGAACACTTAATATATATTTTTGGGTATGTATTCTGCAATGTAAATTATTAGCATGATATCACATGGAACATCAGTTATAATGAGAATGCTCATTACTGGGATGCGAAATGGCAACAACAAAATGAATAAATAAAGGCGCAAAGTTGTGCTGTTCTCTTGTAAAATGAATAGAACACAATAATGAAGCATAAAGTTTTTCTATGATATACTCCAAATTTGAGGGATGAAAAGGAAAGGTGGAGGTTTGCATAAAAAATAGCTTCGAAGGAAACTAAGTCATAATTGAGCCCATAATAATTATAAACTAATCATTTAAATTAATCGTCAAAATCTATAACCACCACCTTTCCATTAAGTTTCAAAAACTGTAAAAACTAAAACATTGTAAAACTAAAAACTAAAAATATGCTCCGTACAATCATACAAGCTCGAAATATGTGTGGCTGGCATAAAATGTATAATGAACAAGTTTTGCCATTTAAAATTTCTCCCAGGTGCTCAGATGGCTGGTAAGGGATTTCATGAGTATGTGTTGTTATATTATTTTTGTTATTTTTCCAGTTAAAATTTGCCAAATGGAAAAGTAAAATGAATTTGTAATAATAATAAAGCTACCTTTTATGAATGATACAAAAGCACTCATTTTAAATTGTATCCCTTTATACCGAACTTTATACCGTACATGAGCACATTATGTGTAATTTAAGGTAAAAAATCCTAAATAAATAATTCCCATTCATTACGAAAAGTATATATAATATGAGAATTGAGAATATAGGCACACGTAACGTCACATGTAACGTGTCATATGTTTTCTGAGCTCTATTCATTATGCTTCCATTATTATTAGACCTATGATGGATAAAATACGAATTTATTTAAGCTCATCGTATATATTTCATGTGTATGAAGATCCCAATGGGTGGAATTTTCTATTCATTGTAGTTTTACATTGAACAAAAATCAACCCAAGCAACTCCTTGCTCCTACTTTCCACACCAGAGTTTCTATATCCAACAAATTCGACTCTAAATTATATTTTAATGTATCATCATTCCATTTTCCGAAAAACATGACATGTATTCATTACCTGGAGAATTAAAAATAATAATACACATACTATACAAAGCTCACAAAATACATACAGACAAGTTAACAATGAAAAATTAAACAGTTTATGCTCCAAAAGGTATCATCCGTTCGCTTACAATAAAATTTATTGCAGAATATTCCGAATATATTTATGGGAGACTATGTGAAAGAATGAAGGATATGTTCAAGAAAGCAGCTATTGTTCCCTTTTTCCGCAATTATTTCATATTTGTTACAATTTTGAATGAGGGAGCTCTTGAAGCATGTTCAGAAATATTCATATTTTTCATATTCAGGGAGAAATTCTCAAGTTTTTCCCGCGGGAACATCGTGAAATCTTTGTTATTTAAAAATGGGTGTTGCATAATAACTCTTTAAGTCATTTTTGTGTGTGGGCTGTTGATCTTTGGTACTTTTATTATTCTTGAAGTTTTCGATTGAAATGCATAAATATGAGCATTGACAAAAAAATAGTTGACAGGCGTAAAAATTTCCAATCATATCCTAGATCTATCATTCTTTCAATCAAATGTGTTCCGTAGATGATTGAAAGTTAACCAAACCATTAGAGAAAAAGTCGTTGGCATGTAAATCAAATCAGCAATCGAAATTTAATTACAAGCACTCGGCATGACAATTTCATTTACATACATTTTGATTATCTTTGTTTGGATCCAAAACTAGAGTTTGCATAAAATTCACAGCGATTTGCCAGCCATTTCTATCAATTGAAAAGGAAATTTTTGGGGAAATGCTGGGAAATGGAAGATCAAAGAGAATTTTGTGGAAGCGGGGGCGAAAATGTGAAAATACAATTCAGTGGATCAGAACGGCTTTCAAAATGTTTGCGAATTTTTATCTACACATCAGCATAATTGGGGATATTGAAGTCGATTGTTCAAGAAATCATATCAAAAAGAGGAAATTGAATTTTTGAAGGAATCAACCTATAGGAAGGAATATATGAATCTAAATAATTCTAAAGTCACCATTCAGATATATTTATCAATGTTCATCAAAACTGCAATATGCAGCAAATAATTACCAAAATAATTACCCAATAATAAAATAATTACCTAGATAAAATAGTGAATATATTTACCTCAATATTTACTTGGTCACTATAAACTTGGTAACTTTTACTAGGTTAATAAATTATTATACTAGGTATATTATAAAGAGGTACTATATTATTAAGAGGTTATTATAATTACTGGTAATTTTGATATTCTGACCTTATTTTCGAATCATGTATTTTTTTAAAGTAAAATTTATTCAGGTAAATATTAATTTTTGGTAAATACGTTTACTCATTTTAAACACATTTCTAGCCAGATTTTCGACATTCTGATTGATATTTCGAATCAGGTATTTTTTAAGGTAAAATCTACTATATAGTATGAAAATGTATTTTTGGGAAATACGTTTACTCATTTTAAACACATTTCTAGCCAGAATTTCGACATTCTGATTGATTTTTCGAGTATTTTCAGGTTTTTTTTTAAGGTAAAATTTACTATATAGTATGAAAATTTATTTTTGGGAAATACGTTTACTCATTTTAAACAGATTTCTAGCCAGAATTTCGACATTCTGATTGATTTTTCGAGTCAGGTATTTTTTTAGGTAAAATTTACTATATAGTTTGAAAATTTATTTTTGGGAAATACGTTTACTCATTTTAAACACATTTCTAGCCAGAATTTCGATATTCTGACCTTGTTTTCCAATCACAATTAGGTAAATATTTACTAGGTAATAATTTGTTAGGTAAATATATTTACTATTTTATCTAGGTAATTATTGGGTAATTATTGGTTCATTATTTTGGTAAGCATATTTTGGTAAACTGCAACATGCATCTCATAAGTCATTAAAAACACTGAATGATGTCAAGCTAGATAACAAAATCTATCAAAAGTTATCCCACTCTATCATTCAATTTAAGCAACATCCAGCACATTGTGTGTGTTATGAGCGAATGTTTAAATATGTGCTTGGTTTATGGGGCTGTTAAAACAGAGTAACATGTATTCAGTACTTACATGAATTTTATGAATAGAAACGTATGAACAGTTTAAAGATTAAAATCATCTTCACTCGTATTTAATCAACTAATGACGAATTTCGCTATGGCAATTAAGTATCTCCACTTCTCCGTTTAATAGAGCATCAAATCGAAGGATTAAATATTTTATGTGCATTTATGAGGCGGAGTGATAAAGTTTGCCAAGCAAATAATCATAAAAAATATGTTTAATAAAGTTGATATTGAGTTAAAAATCATTAAAATGGACGTGGTTCGATGGTAGGATCAAGTTGGATGGGTTTTATGGTGCAGAAGGTTATTTGCTTTTAAGAAGGGGTTGAGTCTTTTTTAATATATTTTTATACATTTTCTGCGTGTCACCATAAATTAGGAATTATTAGCTAATATAAACAAGGATCTTAAAAGATAATGGAAATAGAAATTCTAAGTTATCCCTAGAACGACCCCTAGTGATGACGTCAATTAAATCTTTTCAACATCATGCAACATGCAATATTTTTGAATCTACCAGAACCCAAACTAGTATACTCAAAACAACAGGAGAGAAAATATTTGTTAGATAAGAAAAGTCAACCATAATCTTGTTTCCTCAAGCTTCAAAGTGTGCAATGGCCAAGAGTCAGATATTTCATAAATATAAAACTATTTAAGTTAATACTGTTCATACTTTGCTCTTACATCTTAACATTCTCTTTATAATACCAAGTCTTGTATCGTACTTCCTGTTGCTCCTTGATATTCTATTAAATGCTTTATATTCCCTAAATCGATTCTATCAAGCTTTTATGTACTTAATATAACTTTGCTGTAATATTTTTGAGCTTATAAAACTTTGCTGGAAGACATTTAACTGTCTAAAGATTAAAAAGCAGCAAAAAGTTGGTAAACTAGCATCAAAGAACTTTACTTTACCTGTTTATGAGTTTATGAAATTTATGAGTTTTACAAAATTCCCAGTTTTGAGGTTTAAAATTTTCATTAAATGAGAATTTCAATCCGAAACAAACTTTGCAAAAACGCAAAACTTTTAAATCATCTTTACAAATTACTTTCCATCTAAAACACAGAAAGTTCATTTTAATCTGGAGCTTATTTCTGGCAAAATTTCCTTCTTTCAGTTTGTTTACAGTACGTTTTGTACCGACTTTGTTGCAAAACTAATTGCTCTAACTACATGCACAATTTCTTTTGACTTTTGCTGTCTTCATCTTT
Organism: Parochlus steinenii; assembly: GCA_038502155.1. Taxonomy (NCBI): domain Eukaryota; kingdom Metazoa; phylum Arthropoda; class Insecta; order Diptera; family Chironomidae; genus Parochlus; species Parochlus steinenii. Next base: position 2,494,944 of record JAXCIN010000049.1, on the reverse strand, counting down.
CTCTCGTTATTAAACTGGCAAATTTAAACTCAAACCAAGTAAATTAAACAAAACAGTGAAAATGCAAAGTACATTTTCTGATTTTGTTTGGAAAATGGAAGAAAGTTTTCTTTGATGCATAAGTTGATGGAAGAAATGAGGTTTATGATTTTTTTTACTTTGAATCACCAAAATATCCAATAAATCACTATCAATTTAAATACATCCATAAAAATTCCAAAAGAGCTTAAGATATAAAACAGATCTAATCAGTCCCAAACAATCTTCCAATAAAAATATATACCAACAAAGCATTTATTGAAATACTGGCGAGAAATATGGCGAGACCTTTTCTAAAGAATTCCATAATAAACTATAAGTAAACTTAATAAAGAATATATACAAAAATACAATTTTAATGATCCCAATACACAATATTCACAAAACCCATAAAGATATTTTTTTTTATCAAATATCGAGGAAAAATCTAAAATATCGACCAAATGTAAGTTTGTACAATTTATGTCTATGAAATCCTCGACCCAAGCTATTTAGCATTTTTATTATTATTTTATCTAGCATGCATGATATTTCTTTTATGATCATTTCAAGCTGTAGCTGGTTGAGCATTGTAACATTATTGATTTTGCCTCTTCATAAAAAAAGCTCATAAAAATAAGAAAAGAAATCTATAAGTAATGTATTATGAATATTGAGTGGATTTCTAGGACATAATAAAACCACTTGTATTGATTCTACAATCTATATAGGAAAAATATGCTTTTTTAATGTTGCTAGAGTGGTTTTGTAAAGAGTTTAATGTTTTTAGGTTAAATCAATTTTGAATGATGCTTATAATGTCCTGAAAATGTTGTTTTACTAGATTATGAGATTTTGCTGCATAGTAGAATTATTCTATATATATATTTATATGAGTTTCATCAAGTTTCTTGATTTCTTGATTATACTAATAAAAATATTAATTACTTATAAAAGCAAGCAAATCACCAATAAAACGTCTACAACAACCTATTGAGATATTTCAGCTCATTAATTTTCCACCCAAGACGAAAATAAACTCGTCTATAAACCCTCAATGAATGCTTCTCGCAGCATGTAGCCCATCATCAGAGATTGAGAGATTGAACTAAATGTAACTGTGAAACTAATAAATGCGCCATAATCGCTATTAGTATAATGCTGTTCGCTAATCTCATGCATTGATCTTTTTATATTTGCCTTATGTGTGTGCTTGCGATCATGTGAATGAATAAATTGTTAGCAACTAGAACAATATACAAATAAAAGATTACACAGTGGAAGAGAGAAACTTGTAATAATTGTCTGCGATATATTACATTCGCTTTGAGCTCGCTTTGAGGATTCTAATTCATAATACTCGCTTTTATGCTATTTATATGCTCCTAAAATTTATGTAAGTATATCTATAACACAATGACGATGGAAGGATTTCGCGTGGTTATATGCTTTATGCGAATGAATGAAACCAGCTTTTGCGTCTGAAGAGCTATTTCTATGGAAATATTAAATTTGCAAAGCTGTAATTATTGTATCCATAGGAAAGCATTTAGAGATATTTTGGTTCGGGGGTTAGGGGTGACAAAATTGTGGTTTGCGAATCATTAAGATATGATATTGAACTAAAAGAACAATTTGGCCAAACCTGAAATAAAACATGATACTGATTTATTTGTTTCCAAGTTTTTGTGCAACATTCATTCGATTCACTCAATTCAGTACACTCAGCTTTGAGGATTGGAATTAGGGGGAAATTTTGTAGAATTTTCAGAAATATTTTCCAAGTATTTGCAGTATTAAGACATAAGTAGATATAAAGATGAACATCTGATGCACATTATCTTTGTGGAGAAATAGATATAAAGGCTTTACAAAGTTTCTTGAAAACAAGCAAAAACAACGTCTAGAGATTATTATTGATAATATTGTTTAGCTTCATTTGTTTCTATTGAAAATTGTTTTGTTGATCTTATCGGATTAGAAATTAGTTTCTGCATCAAATCCAAAAATTATCTTACTACATAAGCTCATATTATTGAAGACAAAAGGACAGTTTAGTAAATATAGGCATTAAGCAGGAAGTATGAGCTTTGCATAATAATTTTATGTGAATTTGCATGTTTAAGTATTTAGAGTATTGTCAATTCTATTTCGAGAGCATTAGTACTTAATCTTGTAAAAACAATAATTGTTATAGTTTTGGTTTAAGATTCAATTTGTTTTGTTGTTTACAATATTGTTTATAATTCATTTAATTTCCCAAAGGTTAATTTTCAATAAACAAGGCTCTTTAACAAAATATACAAAGGAAATCTATCTGTCTCTACTCTTTGAAGAAAATGCTTTCAAAATATAAGAAGCTTACTTACTTACCACCCACAACTTTCCTTTAATGTTTTACATTATTATTATTTCTATGTGATCTTTCTGATGTATTTTAAATATTAATTAACTCTTTGAAGTCAGATCACTGAATATAAAAATAGAAAAAAACCTTCAAAGAAAAAAAAAACACCAATTTTTCCGTCATTGAGGTAATTTGCATAAAATAATAATAATATTCTTTATGAGACTAAGTTTTCTTGAGCACCAATTCCATGTTATCATGAAAAATTCCCCCTAAAAGCTAAATAGAGGAAAACCTAATTTATTTACATTCCAAAAAAAACTTCAATCAACTATTCACAACAAGCACTTATCAAATAGTTGCATGCATATCCTAAATCTAACAAAAAACTAACGAAAACATCGACTAGTAAAAGTAATAACAGTTCCATAGCCAAAAACCAATTTTTCTCATGAATGTTTGATGCATAAAAATGTTTGGATCGCGAGCTGAAACTCGTTTGTCGAATAAAAAGCTCATTTTATGCATTCAGATTGCCTCAATATACATTTTTACGAGCATATTTGTATAAATTAGAAATTTTCCATTTCCTCGTAAAAGTAAATTTTGTGAGTATTTCGTGTACTTTTGTTTGCTGGCGCTTTGAAAGGAGTTGTATTTATTGTGTCGGAATGACCACTTATGTATATCTATCAAGAACATTAAATTCATTGTAAAAAAGCTGAGCAATCCACTTTTGAGTGTATTCAGGCTCGAATTTCGCTGTTTCCTTTCTCCATTGACCTTACTATGGAGACATCGTTACGTGACAAATGTATTTTATTGGCTTTTCTTACTAATATAAATTGTTATGATCGCAAATACACGAACAGATAAATTTTTATTTACTTTCGTAAAACGAAATAATATTACGAAAATTAATTTTATTTGTTGAGAAAATATTTTCACAATCAATAATTCAATATGGCTTAAGGGAACTTTGCCAAGAAAACGGACAGACTGTAAATGTCTTTATAGCAACAAATTGAAAAATGGAAAATATAAGTGAAATAAAAAAATATATCAGAAATAAGAGCTTTTCTCGATGATATCTTTCGCGTGATGGATTTTTTATTACTATTAACACAATTTGGTATGTATTAGCTTTCTAAAATATTTTATTATCATTAACGATTGAAAGATTCAATGAAGATTAAAGAATACATGAATTTTTGGCATTTTTGCGATAACATTCGTCACATTTCAATAAAACACTGATGAAATTAATGTGTATTAAGTACTACCACTTTTTCAAAATACAGTTTTAAAATTGTGGTAATTTTATTGATTAAATTCCAAAAACCGTAAATAAAATTCTCCAAGTGGCCAAATCTACACATTCGTTACTTTTTAATTGATTTTCTAAATATTCTCGGTTTTTGGTGCGTGTCAGATGTAATATTCATAAAATGCAAATAAATCTTCACAATAAACATAAAATTACACAAAATTGAAGTAAAATGGGCAGCAGTACGGAGGCATTTGGAACAAATTAAACGTAATCAACATGTAATTTTTGGTAATAAAAAGTAATTTCAGGTGGCTACTTATAGAAATATTACAAGAAATTCAGAGAAATACGAATGTATTCCCCGAAAAGGTAGGGAAAGTGGTTTTCGGGGTGAAATTTATGTTTCTTACTTTGTTATCGTGCAGTGGGATATAAAGAAAATTAATTTTAGAATACTGATCGTAAATTTTAGTTGCATGGCAATTGGAACAAGTTCTGAAATATTCAAGTTGTTTGGTATTGTAGACTGAGAGAGCTATACGAAAAGAATGTTCGTAATCACAAATGGAACATAATTCAAAGAATTTCAAGTCACCAATTAGAAACCGAACCAAATTAGTAATTATTGCTTAAAAATGGGAGCTTCCATTGTTACTTTCCTACATGCATGTCCAAACTAATTGTCTAATTTTTGTTATCTCCCATTATTGCAGTGGTCACGGTTGTGAGCTGGAAAATATTAAATTAGTCGAGTTATTCTATTTTTCCATGAACAATTGCAAAAAACATGGCAAACTGATGAAAACTGGGAACATAGAAAAACTGTTATCAGCTCAGTTCAACATTGTTGGCTCAAATTTTGCTTAATGAAATATTCCTTTATTAACTTTGGTACTATACAATTTGAGTAGATGGACGTTGAATATCTGGGTTACTTATAAAATTGTGATAACAATGTTTGTTTTTTTGATGCAAAACTTTATATGACAGCTTGAAAATTAAAATACCTCGTTAAACAGTTCATTTAAATTATGTTTTATGCTTCCCGGCCGGGAAGCATAAAACATAATTACAACATACCAGACGGGATTCCACAATTTTAGTTCATTTAAATATAGATTTTCATTTTTGAAACGCTGTGATTTTTCAATCATAACAATACAAATATCCATCACAGGTGCCTCTTCTATTTCAAATCCTAACAAAACAAAAAGTCCTTGTAAAATGCTCCAATCTAACAAAACTATGAAATTTGCCTCATTGTGCACGTAGCGAACATTTTTGATGTAATCATATTTTCGGTTTTGCAATATAATTTTGCTATGATATCGGACGAGCTTAATTATTTTCATTGCACAAAATAGAAAATTATAAACAATTTAGTTTGTTGGATATTTTGGTCATCAAAACGCTCAAAAAAGGTAAAACTGCAGAAATTATTCGAAATTGTTCAAAATTGTGGAACTTTCGAAATTGATATAATATTGTTGATTAGTTTTCATCAGGTGCTTATTTAGCGAATGACCAAAGGGAAATATTTCATTTATCAAAATGGTTGGTTCTGTAATTAATGATTTAGGAGTTAATGCACGTCAAATAAAATAGGGTTTATTATATATTTTATGGATTTCAGTGTTTCTATTAACTTGGGAGTTTAGCAGTTTTCATAGTTTTTGGAACATTATTTCTATGGAATAACTTTATTGGGTCGATACCATCGTTTCGTGCTTTATTGTGCTTTTTTCGTAACAATTAAGTTTACGAGCTTAAAGTTTTTAGTATCATTCAAGTTTTTGAGCATAATTACATGGTGACTGCTACACAATATTTTCCATTACACATAAAACAAATTTTAACCATTCATATGTACCTCCACTGTATTGTTCCTTTTACATGCATAATTTCAAATCAATCAATTTGCCTCCATAAATTACATTCCACAACCCACGCTCTTTCCACTCAAAAAAACTCTTTGATCACCCACTTTTTGGTATCATTGATTTTTGTTGAATTTTGATTAAAATTCATACGCTCCATGAATATTTAATTCACCTGAAAATGTGCGCATGAAACGTCAAATGCGATTGAGAGCCTTTTATCGCATTGAAAGTATTAAAAGCATGGAAAGCATTGAAAGCTTTTCATTTGGAAGTTGTTTCCTTTGTTTGAAACATTTTCCAAAAAAGTTTGATGACATTAATGTTTAATTAAATATTTTAAATATTTTCGAAAATATCCTACGTATTTTCGGTATTTACGAGTATTTCTATCAAAAACACAACATTTCTGTCAAAATTACAAAAGTGTTCCTGGCAGTTGGAGTGGCTGAATATTGTGTATACTGTATATATGAGCGTATGGCAAGTTTGGGAGTTTTAATTAAAGATGTAATGGAAATTTGCCTGATAAGCTTTAAATTTCAATTATTGCAGATTGTATCGGACTGTATTACCATTTTAATTTAAATTGGGAGGTTCATGGGGAATTCTTCCAAAAATGTTGTCTAATAATGTATTTATTTTAAGTATAGGGGGAAACCTTATGTTTTAAGTTATTTTTCTACAAAATATACTACACTATTTTATTCTACTAAATATTTATAGAAAATAGTACAAAGAACAACAAAAAGAACCACTGTAAGTTCTTCTCAAAGTAATTGTGTTTTTAAGAAAAAACTGCACCATCTCTCCAACTTTGTTTTAAAATTACAAAAACGTCTCTTGTGGCCTTTCCTGTTATTTTTTTGTCCAGACATGACAAATTGAATTTAATGTACCATTTCCCTGCTCGCCTTTTTGCTTCAAAGCTTTGTAGTTTTGTAGCCGAATTCGATTATTTGGAGTGACTTTTCTTACCGGAAAATGAAGAAAATGGCTTAAAATGCATGCGGAAAGAGGAATTGTTTTTGTTCGAGATGCTAGCTCACAGTCGGATAGTCGGATAATGTGCATTATGGTAGTACTGTGCAATATGAGATGGCTGCAGAATTAAAGTGCAAATTCAATTGTGGATGCTCCGACAATGAAATGATATAGTCACATCTTATTCACTTCTATTTGGTGTTGCTCACATTTCTTTTTGTAATTTTATTATGTGAAATGATGGGAGGGGCACTGTTGTAAGGTTTTATTGTTAAAAACTGTTTATCGTTCAAAATTTTTTACTTTACAACAAAAAATACTTTATTTAGTGATACAGTCATAAAAATTCTATTTTTAAAATTCTGTAACATTCTGTCAAAAATTGTATTGTCATTTAAGTTCTCAGAACTTCCTCCAGTGTCTTTTATTATTCCATAAACTGGCAGCATCTCTTATTCACGACACTGTTTGATGTATTTTTTTGCTCTCTGCTCAGCTTCTCTTGTTTTATTATGTCACAGGTAATCTAATTAGAGACGAGAATCAATAACATGATAACCTGTAATTTTCCATTAAAACAATGAGCTCGAATGCTTTCCTTTCTCGACTTTTTGCTGTGTAACTTAATACATTGTGCTTTTGTGCAAAATTTATGTAATTTCTAGGAAATTCTCAAAAGAATACGGAAAATGTTGAATTGTTGAGAAAAGGCTCTACTTATGCCATTAGATAGAAAGTCGAGAATTTGCATGAAATGTGAAATTCAGACATTCACAAAATTGTGAAATGTAATCCTCGCTGAGAGAAATATGAAAATATAATACTTTAAAAACATAAAATATCAAACAATGAGTTTCCATTCATTACTTATTCAGAAAATTTTGCCAAGCATGAGCTGTTACAAGGCATCAGGCAGTAGAACAGCTTCAAGCTAACAGGTATGAGTTACATATGAAACTGGTAATATTTTGGCAAATAGAAAGCAAATTCAAATAAAAACACACTGAAAGAATTGTGTTCTTGAAATTATTAAATTTATAAAATTTTTTATTGAAATAAAATTTTAATATTCACAAAAACTCTGGAAAACTTCTCTCAGTGTCAATAAACGCAAATTCATCTCCAGGACTCAACAAAAGTGTAAAAGCGTCTCAAAAGCGCAAAAGTATCAGAAATTCCTTTTGTGATGTGCTTCACTGCTTCAGTGAATTTTTACATAATGTAACTGTTGATGCTCCATGCTTTGAATTTTTAATGAGTTTGAATTCAAGGATTCAAGTCTCTTATCGCAGTATCTGGCCAGATTTATTATTTCAATAGTTACGGGCGCTGCATGCACCAAAGTGTTGAAGCGTTGAAATGCTAAAATACGGCAGTCATTAAACCTTAATCGAGATGTAACCTTTAAATTTGCAGATACTGAGTTATCTGATCTTTTTATGTCGTAGTAAAAACTTGAATTGTCAATGTAAGCTCTTTTAATTGTTTAACCTTTTGAATTTTAGTCTTTTGTTTGGAAAATAGAACAGAATCTAAAGTTTCATGAATTGGTAATGTATAAAATTATTTAAAAAAATTTCACAATATTTTTCAACTGTCAAAGTAATCTGTCAAAAAATCAAAAACTTTCCAAAAAGGTATAAATAGTTTCAACAAAACCATCAAATTATTCATCAAAATATATTTGTCTCAGTATAATATCATAAAGATCTTCTTCTCAGTATCTCGGCTTGCTCTAAAGCAACAAGGGTTTCAATTCTTCTTTTTACTGAGAAAAATCCTTCATGAGCTTAATTGCGAAATCGATCATATTTCCTATTTAATCAAGTCATTAGTAACTTCCTGGCAGCAGATATTTTGTATCTTATTTCGGATGAAGAGATATTGTAAATTATTCGGCATTTGAGCTTCGAAAATGCTCTATGCTTTTGCCTTCTTAAAAATGCTTTCATTATTCTGTTGTTTAATCAGATTAGATTTTTAGGTTAAGAAAGAATGTTTAATGTCTGTGTTAAAAGTTCCTGCAACTTTATCAAAAGTCTAACCAACTTTAACACTTTCAAACTATCTCTTTTGCTCACATCAATTTAAATTAAAAGTAGAAGAATGGAAAATAGTGTAGAATTCCCAAAAGAGACAGAAAACAAATTGAAGTCATTTGTTTGGCTGGAAATTTGCATGCTGTGGATGCTTTTAGATTAGGCTCCTGCGATTAGTGATTTTAATAATCGTTTCGATTGTCGATTCGATTAGTGAAAAAATCGCGATTTCGATTCGATTTCGATTATCTAAATTGAAAATATGTAGTGTAATTTTTTAAACAGTTTTTACGCTAAAGCTAAAAATTTTATTTTTTTTGAATGATTTCTGAATTGATTTTTGGCCATAAAAAAGATTGCACTTCAACCAAACCTTAAAACTATGTTAGAAAGGGCCAAAAAAAGCCTACCCGTGTTACACAGAATGTTTTTGGAAGGTCTGAGAACTTGAAAATTTTACTACTAGACAGCACATTTTTGTATTTTTTTTTTGAATAATCTTAGTTACGAATTTTTAATATTGATTCAGAATGTAGACTGAAAAAAGTGCTATTTTAATAGAAACATCTCAAATATATAAATTTACAATAGATGCATGATTAAAATGATTCTAATACGGTGAGCTATTTTGAAACTACTAAAATAATTTTGAGGTTTGGTTCAATTCCGAGACACTCGGTTTTACAGTGTTTTTAACAAACAAAATTAATAATTAAGGAAAGAATGAAGTAAATAGTGGTCGCTTATAATTTTATACAAAAAATAGAATCCTAATTACGTTTGGCCCATATCATAAGATCAGCATTATGTTTGGAAAAGTGGTATTATTTAAATAATCGAAATCTTCGACTATCGATTTACTAATCGATTCGATTATCGATTATTCAAACTAATCGCGATTCGATCGATTTTCGACTAGTCGCAGGAGCCTATTTTAGATGCATTCAAAATCTACTAAAATGTTTTTACTTGTTCGAGCAAGTCTGTGAAATTTTTTTCAGACTTGGCAATTTTGCAAAAACATATTTCTAATTTGGCAAATTTAACAAATTTAAGCAATTCTGCAAAATCCGGAATATCTAGCAGGAAATAATTAATGGAGACAAACTTTGATAAGACTGTTTAAATTGATTTTTAGAAGCTTTTAGATTTTTTGTGGTGAGTCAGGGATGGCAATATAATTTTATACGAGAAATCAAAGTTTAACAACAAATATATAAGTTTGCCAACATCTGTCCGAACTTTTCAAATTTTATTTTAATTGATTTCACTTTTTCCATCATCTTTTTATCAGCTCAAATAACTGTTTAGCTTTATTAATTAAAAAACAAAACAAAAATCCAAATTTGGATTCTTAAGTATTGTCATTAAAATTAATTTAAGAGTCTATAAACATTGATAAGAAACCCACATGCATGTTTTCTTTTAATTTTTCAGAGTTTTTTTGTTGTTCAGTCAATTATGTTCTTCTCCGTATTCCTTTTAATTAATTAAAAATACTGACATTTTTCTAGAAAGCCACAATAATTTTTAATTTCCATATTAATGAGCTGATAATGGAGCCACAAATAAATAACAAAATAATTTGTAGCGGTGGTTTAAAACACATCGATATGCATAAGTTTTGACGCAAATTAAAATGAATGTTCGATTTTTTCTCCAATAAATTTAATTATTCAAAAATAATACAACAAACTAAACAAAACAACAAATAAAGACGAAAAATCTTGTTTTAATTAATTTCTGATAAACATGGCTTCGAATACATTGGATGGCTTTAATGATTTTAATGCGGTTTAATGATGAGAAATGTTAGAATAATTGATTATGCATAATCAGTTAATTAAAATTTCTGGAAAACACACAAACACAAAAGATATACAAGCTGAGTGACAGTAAACACTGACACATTTTTGATTTTATCGTCATTAAAACTTTTCGATTGATTGGCAAAAGATGTTAAATAGAATTATGGCAATTAAACCGAGATATAAATCTTAGACATAATGAAAATTAATTGATATAAATTTGATTTGATATTCTGCTGGGCTCTTTGGTTAGAGATTATGCTGATTTTATTGAAAATTAAAAGTCTAGTATGAAGTTTGTTGTAAAAAACCGGCAAGTAGTTAATCATCGCAATCTTATCTTGAATTCTCTTTTTATTTTAACATTTATGACTTTTCTCAGCTTCTTATGTTGAATCGTGTTGAATTAAATTATGCAAAGAATTGATTTGAAGAAAAAATAACAATCACTTAATTACTGTGAGAATTGATATTACAAGATCTTCTCGAAAAAAATCTCCCTAATAAATATTTGGTTTGTTCTTTTTAAATGTTCTGTGAAGTAAAATGTGGTTAAAGAGAGGTTCTGTTAGATTTGATTATTTAGAAGACATTTTAATTAAATTACTAAAATTCTCAAAGATAAACGAAAACTCTACATCAAAATATAACTACAATCAAATCTCGTTTATTTCTAAAACTATAAAACCAAACAAACTTCAAATTTAACCACAAAATGAGCTCAAAATCTGCACAAGGATAATTTACGGTTCCCTTTCACCTCGTAAAATCCAGTTTAGTCAACATTAATTTAGGAGAATTTTGTAATGGAACATGTGAAATGCAAAAAATTCAAAAACCTCAAAAAAGTCATGTCTTATCTCCAACTACTTTAGGCTGAACAGCAAAGATACACACAAAATACCTCCCCAAACAGCTCTACAGTATCAATGGAGCAATCGATCATTATTATCTGCAAGAAAATATTGAAAATGTGAAACTTTATAAAGTGCAATCAATTTCCTTTAATTCAACACAACTGCCAAGGCTGCTGAAGTACTGAAGTGTCACCAGGAACATGTGAATATGTGGCATATCAAGCGTAATTTACTCTTGCGGTGCGACAAAAAAAATGAGCAAGCACACATAAATAAAAGATAAGGAACTTCTTCAGTTTCTCAGTTTCTCAGCTCTTTTCACAAACATCATTCTTAGAAGAGTTGTGAGCTTCATAAATTACAAATAATACTGATCGAATATTCCAATCACGTGCGAAACGGGTTTTTCACAAAATGAAAATAGATTTCTGCTTTTATTTTTGTTTGCATAATGATTGGTGTGTCAACGAATAAAGTAATGGACAAGATTTTAGATCTTCAATTAGTGGTTTAAGTACTTTTTGAAATATAATCCAAGTTTTTAATATTCAGAGGATAATGATTAAAGACCAATACATTATTACTTGCCACTATACGCTTTCCTTTTCCGTTTCTAAACAAATATATTAAATAAGAAGACGCGGCTTGTGTGTGCAAAGGATATATTTGAAAATATCACAACAAAAGTATATTTGGCTGATGATCGTGCCTTATCTTTTAGTAAATAATGCTTTCCTATTGAGTTTTTAAATTAATATTCCAGACTTTGGTACTCAGTAAAAAAACTGAGTTTTCTGAACAGTCTGATAGTCGCTGTGCAAATATGTTTTGAAGCCTATGACAATAATAATGATTGGAACATTTTTCAAGTTGAAGGTGGAGCAATTTTTTTAATGACAAAACGTGACATTGCTTTTAGAGAGAAAAAAATGGTACAAGATGTTCTGGGGGTGAAAATCCTCTTTTTTTAAGGTAAAATTTTAAGAAGAATGGTGTAATGGAAGGAAAAGGAAGTGAGAAGCGATTTTCAAGATCAGAATAGTTTGATGGTAAAAGGTTTGGAGTTACTCATAATACTGGTGACTGTCAACAGGAAATTTCTCTTTTTATTCAATTTTTGAGCAAATATTTCAATGAATTTTTTAATTATGTAAAAGTGCCTTGATCTCTTAAATTATGCCTTTCTACCATGTGACTCTTTCATTCCCAAAAAAATTTAATTATAATGATTGATTGAAAATTACAAAATTGCATGTTACCAAGTATTTATGTGGTTGTGAATTATCCTGAGAAAAATCAGAATGTAGACGACAGGCATTCAAATTGAACAAATTGTAAAGATTGAAAGGGAACCCTGTTTGTTTATGGAAAAAATAATCTAGTTTGGCATAAGGACCATCATCCACTTATAGAGACTTTTTGATCAAATGTAATCAAGCTACGGCAGCTGCACAATCTAAATAACCTAAACACTGAAATATTATTCTCAAACTACTCCAGAAAAACCAGTATACCTTCTAGCGACTGGTCCTTCAAATATTGTTGATTTTGCCATAATTAGATTATAAAAAATATATAAAAAGTCCTCTCAACCAACTATTCATGCCATTACCTCAAAAGATTTAAAATTCTCATGAAAATCCAGAAGAACATTTATGCCAACATTCACAAACACAATGCAGGCCACGTGCATCAGGAAATTTAAAATTGGAGTGCCTATTTGGCTAAAAAAACATCCTTTTACAAATTTTATGATTATATTATCTGTGTATGTTTGGAAGGAACTGTTAAAAATATTTGTGATAATATTTTCAAATTCTAACAGCTATTGGAAAAAACGAGCTTAAGCATTTTAATCAAACTGAAAAAAAATGTATATAAAATAAATATAAAAGGCAGAAAATCAATTTGTAGATGAAAGTTACCTTTTCCAGTTTACCCTCAAAATAATCAGAAATTGTTATTTGTTATCCCTCTCGTTAAATATGGCGGACTTCAACCCCATTCTGACGCAATATCTTTTGTATTTTTTTCATTATTATTTTGTAGTGTAACAAAATATCCAACAATATCTTAGAAAATCTAAGAATTTCGAAGGATATCTCAGAAAAAATAGAAACGTTCAAGTTTTTGCATTTTAGGTGCTTTAAGATGATATTAGGTGTTTTTGATGTTATTTGTAAGGGTTTATGAGATAAAAGGACAATTGTGAAGATGGTTAGGGTTCTGGTCGTCTTTTAATTAGGCAAGGTAGAATGAGAATGTTAAATTTTAATTAATGTTCTTCAGTTTTTGCGGAGATTTTGATTTTTAAGACAATTTTTAAGATATCATCAATTTGATTGTTATTTTTTCAATACTTAAGAGTTAAGACCAAACCAAATATTCAACCCACTAAACTTTTTTGAAAGGTTGAGCAGCAAAGTTGAAATTTATTCTCATACATAATTGAAAATCCATTTCTCACGTAAAATTTAATAGAGTCATAAGGAAGCTCATTAAAACACAGTTTTTACAACCACGAAGTAGCTTAAGTACATCCATATTAAGCATCGAAAATATTAAAGTGTTGTAGTAATCAACAAATCATATTCGCAATATTTCATGATTTTTTGATATTGCGCATATTTCAACTCTTTTAGCTAGAATTAATGGATTCATGCAAATGTGAATTTTTTATTGCAAAGACACATGAAAACTGTAAGAAAAGTATTCAAATCACAATCCAAACAATTTGGGCTCGTTTTGATAGCTTTTTAACCATAAATAAACTGAAAATAAACGAGAATGTTCACAAATCCGATTTTTATGCTAAAAATTATGCAAATCATTTTAATTGTTTTTAATTTACATGTTTGCCACGAATGTCTATGATTGCGTTTGAAATGCCGAAAATATCCGTCGAAAAAGTTTGCCATTCATTTATTAATGAATTGTTGGGCAAGTGCGTGTCAGTGGAAATAAAAGAACAAATGCTAATTTAATGGGCCACATTCAACCAAATTAACAAAAGAAACGCTGAAAGCTGAAAGCTGCTTTGAGATTACCAACTGCTGTAAGATTGTGGACTTTTTGGCAACAAAAAAAAAGGCGTTTTGTTATTTTTCATTTCAATTTCAGCAGAATAAACATGTAATTAGGAAAAATGCCGAAACAATTAAGGGAACATAAAAATCTAGAAACAGAAAAGTTTTTTCAATGTGTCTGCTAATTTGCTAATTTGATAATTTTTAAGGTTAGAGTTGAGGTGGTGGCCGGAAATGTTATTCAATTGTTGGTGGTTCAGGAATAAATGGTTTTTAAGTGTGGGGGTAAAGTCATTGAATCAAATCAAAAAAAAATTAACTAAAACTTCCTCTCAACTCTCATAATAAATCACCAGATCATAATTACCCGCCATAAATATTTTATAAATGTAAAAAACAACTCAACTTTGAATTTTCCCTGTACTCAAATTTGGATGTGGTTTTTTAAGTACCTAACAAAATAATGCAAATGAATTAAAATTTCATGATCTACATTCACAAGCTCAAAATATTACACAAATACAAAATGCCTCAAAAAAACATAACAAAAAATTACCAAAAAACTGGAAAAACAGAAAAACAGAAAATGTTGCTGATATCAAATATGCATGTTTCAACGATTTCAATATGTTTCTGTGGAATTTATGCTCGCATACAAATTTTGACTGTACTTCGATATAAAACGAGAATACTTTGCAATACTCTGAAATACTCTGAAATATTCTGAATATTCAAAAGGTATACCAGTTCTAAAGGTAAAAATCCGTATACCATGAATAAATAATTTTGCTCCCCATAGCTCGTCAGAGGAAAAAGCACAAAAATTGCAAAAATTACAAAAAATACAGAAAAAGCAACATGTAAAAATTTTTGAGCTGTGAGTTGTGAGTTGCTGAATTTGTAGCTGGAAAAACAATGTGGAATTTTTAATTACTTTTGGAAATTAATTTTCGGGAAATATTTGTTTTATGAAATTTCCGCTTTTGTGGAAATTTTGCTGAGCATTTTGTGAAACTGAAACGTTTCATGAAAGGTTGGTATTTCACTATTTTTCGTTGCTGGAAAAGCCCACTCATGTTTGCTGGTTCAACAGCTAAAATCAACACTGTCGTGGGGGGCTGAATTTATTGATTCAGGAACTCGATAGAAAATTCCCTTTATAAATAACTGGAAGACCAGTAGTTGGCGAAAGTGGAGGTCGAACATGGAAAAAGTTTTGAATTGGTAAATATCCGTTTTTATTGATGAAATGACAGGGAAAGAAATTGTCAACATGAAAAACATTTTCTCCTTAACCATCATAATCCTTGCTAAACCTCATATACCTCCCAAATACTTTTCCTAAATACTTGGAAAAGCTAATAAATACATTTGTCACGAAGCGATGTCTCCATAAAATAAACAAATAAAAAAGCAAATAAGAAGAAATTTTTTAATGGGCTTGTGTCTAACATTTCAGCTATAGTTTCAACAACTTTGGTAATTTCTACACAGTTTCTACAATTTGAGCATTTTTGACAATTTTGGCAATTTTAGCAATTCCAGGAAAACCATTGAAAAACTCTTCAAGCCACTAAATAAAGTAAACAAAAAAATAGTTTAGGCTGCAATATCGTATTAGATCGGAGATGTTGTTTTAATCTACTTAGAAACTAGCAAGTAGCTTCAATTAAAAAAATTTTAAGAGCTCTTTTCTATCGATTTTCAAAAACTCCCCCAAAAGTTCATTTGCACATAGTCGATGATGCAACTTAACAAAAATTGCAAAAAATTCGAAAAACTAGTTTTAGGTCAAACTATATTCTTCACAAACATTTATATTATTATTATGATACATTTGCATGCCGGAAAACTTTCAAAACTTTTTGTTGCATGAATTGCCATTTTAAGAGGATTTATTGGTTAATATAAAAAAGATTATAAATGATATGAAATATCCATCATAAACGTTTTTTTGGGAGCTTTATTAGCTTTTGGCGAGGCATTTTAGGTCAAATAAATTCGTTTGAATTGTTAATAAAGCTTTGAAGCTTATAAAAACGAAGAATGCTTAGTAAAAATTTGCAAAATTCTGAAAACTCTACAAAACTCTGTACAAACAGAAATAACTACAGTCTGTATGTTATTTTAAAAAAAGCGTAAATTTATATTTGATATGAACAAATTTTATGAAATTCATACAAATGAATATCATCATATATTATCATGAGTGCTACAATTTCCAAAATATTCATATTAATATATTCTCGTGCACGTTTTTGGGTGAAAAAAAAGGAAATGAAACTCCAAATATTCGGAATCCTCGGAATGGTTCAGTGAAAATTAATATTTTTCCCATTTTTGGGGGAAAACTGGCGGCAAATTTGTTTTACTTTGATATACTTGCTATAACCACTATACAGTTATACTGCTATGTACCCTCAATGAGTACATAACTAGACTGCGAGTACATTGCTTTGCATTGCTTCGTTATTAATTTTCTTTATAGACATTGATGGTGTTTTTACGCTTTTTTGTATATTTTTTTTATGAATTATTTTTATTTAATGTTTTATTGTTCGTGGAAAAGGAGGAAAAATGAAAAATATGGGAAACTCGGGCCACAGATGATAAAATACCATTTTGTAGCATTCGAATAAAATTAATGTTTGCAACAAATGCGATATGAGCTTTGTTTGATGGTTGGGTATGAGGGTGGATATTTAATACTTTGATTCGTTCATCGTTGAGCAAATTTTATATTAAATTGGTGATTGAAGTTCACTGTGGAACAGTATTTTTTTTATTCGCCCCAAACCCTGAACAAATTCTTCCAACAAAACAAATCCTTTAATTTTCATTAAAACTCAAATTGTCATTCCTAAAAGTAATTCTAGCAAATAACAAATCCTTTCCATCAATAAACCAACTTCTAGCACTCACAAGTCTCCAACATTGCGTGTCTGCAAAAAGCTCTCAGCTAAATATAACAAATGCATTAATTTAAATTGACTTTCACAAAAAACACTTGACTGAGCAATTTACCTAGCAAAATGTTTCAGTTTGAATGAATATTTCAAGTGCTCCAAACACTTTCCTAACGCCAGTCCAATGAATTGAGCTACTGAATTGACTTGTCAATGTAAATATTTATAAAGTTGTGCCTGGCAAAATTGCGAAATATTTACGAAAATGGATTTATTATGTCCAAACTAATAGAGAACCTGGTTAAGCAGTGTCAGCCGGAAAAGTTTTGCGCAAAAGCTTCCAGTTTTGTTGGTTATTATAGATAGACGATTTTATTTGAATTATTTATGAGTAAACTGTATAATGCGCTCCGAGTAAACACTTTGAAGGTAGAGCAGATTCTGTCAATTTTAAAGTAGACTTGCAGATGCCAGGTAAAAACGTTACTTTTTGAGATTTTGTTGCTTCTTTGCATGTGTATAAATATTAGTAACCTGCGAATGTTTAATTTTCTTACTGATTTATATTGATCTACGTCACAAAATTCTTAGATCTCATAATTTACATTCTTGAGGAAATTGATAGAAGATCTGGCCAAAAAATCTTCCACATTGATTAAATTAGAGAAATAAATTCGCAGGTCCCAAAAACTTGCATTCGAAAGAATGTTATTTGTTATATTTTTAATATTTGTGTACATGTTTACATGCCTATGTTGCGTTTAATGGAAAAACCATGTCAATCAATCAATTGTTATTCAAACGGAAAATATATATTTTAATGTCTGATTTATCCTTCTTTATCATGCAAATCTACGAAATAAAAAATCTACGATATCACGGAAAAATCTGAATATTTTATGGGAAAACTTTACCTTATTTTCTGATATTTTTCTTGGCGGGAAGTTTGGGGAGTTTGCAAGTCCTGAAGTTTGAAACGATATTTTATTTGATACTTCTAATGCTTTATGGCAAAAAACCGAAATTGTTAAAAAATATTGCACCATGTAGATGAATTTATCGATGGAAAATATTTGCAAACTGAATTTTTCTTTGCTACACTATTTCAGTACTTTATGCAATTTAGATGGTATTTGAACGAAAAATACCTTTCACGCTCATGCACATTTTTCCATAGTGTCAATTACGAATATTTTCAAATAAAATGTATTTTATATTAAATCAAATATTTGGTGTGGCATGTTGGAGCATATAAAGCAAGAATGAAATACTTTGCATGGGGAAATCCTGTTGGTGAAGCAAAAACTATTCTTTACATTCTTTGGTAAGTTTGTGTAGACAAATCTCTATAGAGGTCTACATATTCGTATTATTAGCAATTATGATTTGAAAATGAAGCATGTAAATTGAAGACAAAACAATTTTTTTAACTCTCAACTCAAATCAGAGGAGGAGCAACTTTCCATCATTTTTTATAGTTTGATAGTTAAACTCTTTCTGCAATAAATGCAATGAAAAGCAAAAATAAGTATGAAGTGAATAATTCAATGAAATAAGAAATCACATAAATAAAGAATTTTTTATGATTTCCAAGATATAAATTCATGGCGAGAAATAAATTTCCATTCATTTTTATGAAATTTCAAGTTTCCATAAAGTTTCATGAAAAACTGAATAACACAATTCTTTGTTGTTAAAAGCTTTCGCAGCTCGCAAACGACTGAAAGTTTTGAAAATCACGTGCGCAAACGTTAATTGAAAAGCGATGGGGAATTGCATTGGAGCTTTTTGATCAAGATTCTAGGCACATACTAGCGATATAAAAATTAAATAAATTGAATGTTTGAATGATTTTTTAATGTATTTTTCATTTGATTGCTCATTTGTATCAATTATGCTAGACGGGAAAGTTTTGCCGGAAATGATTCATTTTGCAAGCTTGAAAACCTTGCAACTTTTTGGAAAATATGAGGAAAACTATGAGGAATATTGAAAAATATAAGGAAGTATTGAAAAGTATGAGGAAACTGAACACATTTTATTAAAATTCAAAAACAAACAAAAAGTTTTGCCTGCCAAACAGTTTTTTCGAAACTATGCTATAAAGTGAAAACTATAAAATTGTGAACAGTGAAATTATGCTTGAAACCATAAAGTTCGAATATTGAATAAAAGTTATGATATTTTCATTACGCCAAGTTTATTAGAAAATGTTTTGATTCATATTTGCCTTGTTAGAAGTTATGGGATATTTTAACATGAGGAACAAGATAGATTTGGTATATATATTTTAAAAAACATTCTAAGGATGCTTGTTTGTATGTTTAAGCTTTTTAAAGTATCTGTTTCGATTGATAGCCTTTGTTTATGATTTACAGTACATTTTCATAAGGTTTTTTATAGTTTTATTGAATTACCAGTTGCATACTCAGAACAGCTAAATTACACAAAAAATTACTCATAGTGGTGACGTTAGTTTTGTTTTTTCTGAGCTTATGAGTGATTGTAGTTTAAATAAAAAAGTAAATACCAATACTTAAAAATTTAAATATTCCCTAAAATGCATCAATAGCTAATTAAATTTTGATGCTGAGGATTATGCAACCAGCAGTGGTCAAATATGAGTTTCTTTACCTTTTTTTCTAAAGAATATTCAGTACTTTTCCGCACATAATTTTATTCCGAGCTTGTAATTCAACCAGAATTCAATTCAATTCAAAAGAAAATAAACAAAGAAAAAATGTTACAAGAAATTTAATTAAAAATAGCATGCAAAAGCTATCCTAAGAATTTAACGAGATTTCTCATGCTGTGCATTTCATTAAGTAAATTTAGTAGAAACGAGTGAAGCAAAATATGCTAAAAAAAATTCAAAACAAGTTATATTCATTTTACTCATATTTTAATTAGCTTGTTTTCTATAAAAAGAGCTTTACTATAATATTTAAATTATCAAAACTATAAGAGCATGAAAGCTTTTAAAATGAAAGAATGGCTTTGCATTAAAAATCTGCATTCCGTTATAAGTTGCCATTAAAGTAGTGTCCTTTGTATAATTGTAATGAAAAAACAAGCAAAACTGCAAAATACTTGCAGCATTTCAAGAGTCCACAATTTCCAACAATTAAAGCTTTTTTAATAAAAATAACTAGCACAATTATTTTTTGCTGGATTTTTAGAAAAAATTAATTGTTAGTTGTTTGTCGGTCTGTCCGTATGTGTGAGGATTTCGTTGAGAATGCAACTATATCTAAAAAATAAGCTTCAAGATAAGAAATCATCAAAATTGACAATTGCCGTAGCAATCTTACCTCTCCTTCTCCAAAAGACTGCAGGGAAAAATAATAATTATGCTTAAAAATGGTGGAAATGTGGGTTAACAAGAAAATGAATCACAAGAATATTTTTCTTTTCATTATAATTGTGCCATTAGGCAATTTAAAAAATATATAAAATAACGCTGCAAAAACCAACAAAGGCCTTTTCAACTCGTTTTTATTCAGCTCGCTGACATTATTGTAGTATATCTAGTGGTTCTTGTGAAATTGCTGGAATGACTTTGAATGGGAACATTTGGCAGAATTTCAGATTTTTCTTCCTTTCATACAATATTTAATAAGGATTTTGTTTTCTTTATAATAAATCGAAAGATGTCTATAGAATTTTTCTTGGAAATTGCAGTTACTATCAAGCAAAATATCAATGACAGCTGAAAAAAGGATTGCGTGCCTAATTTATCGTTTAAGCCCGAATTAAATATAAATTATTATTATTATGGTGTTTATTAAAACAGAAAACCTTAAAGATTATAACCGTTCTTAAATAAATGAAATACAATGTTTGAATAATAAATAAAATGTATGGACCATCAAATACTGGATTCAATGGTTTTTAACTATAAATAAAAAGATCATATTTTATAATACAAATTTGTTTCATCAAGAAATCCAATTAAATTTTTTAATTGATTTGAACAGTTTCCTAGAGATGTTGGAAACTCGATTTTGAACTGCAAACGTTCTTTCTCATATTTTTTACAACAAGACAAAATGTGTTTGACAGTTATTACACACTGACAAACTTCGCAAAAAGGAGGAGGACTATTATCAAAAATATAGCTATGAGTAAGATTTGTATGACCAATGCGGAGCCTGTTAATAATAATTGATTCTTTTCGTGAAAATTCATTATTTTGCCATAAATCTACATCTTTTTTAACTTCTTTTAATTTATTTGAATCAGAAACATTCCAATCAATTAGTTTAAAATTATTAACTTGATTATTGATAAATGATTTCATATCTTCAAAACATAGAACATAACTTTGATCAATATCAAGCAACAACGCATCCTTAGCAAGTTTATCTGCTTTTTCGTTACCATCTAAACCAACATGCGATGGAACCCAACATAGAATAATACAATAAAATTTTTTATTTAAGTCATTCAAAAACTTCCGAATTTCTTTCACAAAACTGTTGCTATTGTCTTTGGAGTCTATAGCTTGAAGAGAGCTTTTTGAATCCGTAAAAATGACACATTTTTTGAATGCACATGAACTAATTTGCTGAAGAGCACATAAAATTGCTTGTATTTCGCAAGAAAATACCGAGGAATAATCCGGTAGCCTAACAGACAAGTTGAAATTACTTTCAAAAACCCCAAAACCACCTTTCTCTTCTATTTTAGACCCATCAGTATAAAAATGATGGAAATCTTCATATCTTTTGAGTATTTCGGAAAAAAGAGATTTATAAACAGAAACTGATACATTTTCTTTTTTTGAAATATTCAAACTATAATTTATTTTTACATTAAAATCTTCCCAAGGAGGGATAAGATTCAATGTAGAATCCTTAATTTTTGACAAAATAATTTCATATTTAAAACTTAAATCTCTCACTCGCTTATAGAAAGGTTTAGTGTTAGACAATAGGAATCTACAGTCAGAATTAAATTTAACTTTTCTGCTAAGAGGATGAAGAGTTCTAGAAGCAATTTTAATTCCGTTAACTAAAATTCTTTTTTCCATCAACAATTTTAGAGGTAAAATACCAGTTAAATTTTCTAAACTATTTATTGGGCTGGTTCTAAAAACACCAGTAGCATGCCTCAAAGCATTGTTCTGTACTGAACTTAAAGATTTGAGAATAGTCTCTCTTGCTGAAGTAAAGGCTGGCAAACCATACTCAATTCTCGATAGGATTAAAGTTTTATACATATGTAAGATGATATCCTGGTTTAAACTATATTTATGATTTTTAACTAACTTCAAAAGATTCATTTTGGAATTACAAGTTGCTTTTAACTGCCTGAGATGATAGTGCCAATCAAGATGTTTATCAAACCATAAGCCTAAAACTTTAATAACGTCTTTATATTGAATTATATTGCCATTGAGACGTAAAATTGGATCTATATTTTTGTCTTTGATGTTGCGACAAAAATGAATTGCAGTAGATTTTTCTGCTGAAAAAGTAAAACCTTTTGAACTACACCAATTACTTAAGACATCAATAGCTTTTTGCATAATTTTACCACCTGTAGATATATTTTTAAAACTTCCATATAATAGATCATCATCCGCATATTCGAGAATTTTAATAGAAGGAGGCAAAGAAAGCTTAGCTTTATTAAAAGCAATCAAAAACAAAGTTACACTCAATATTGAGCCTTGTGAAATTCCATTTTCCTGTTCACAAATGTCTGAAAAAACATTTCCCAAAACTACTTGAAAAATTCTTTGACTCAGAAAATTAGCAATAAAATTAAACATTTCTCCATTTATTCCATAAGAAGCAATACATTGTTTGACATAATGTCTCCATGTAGCATTATAGGCATTTTTCAT
This sequence comes from Parochlus steinenii, assembly GCA_038502155.1. Taxonomy (NCBI): domain Eukaryota; kingdom Metazoa; phylum Arthropoda; class Insecta; order Diptera; family Chironomidae; genus Parochlus; species Parochlus steinenii. The sequence continues at coordinate 2,471,961 of JAXCIN010000049.1, read as the reverse complement.
ATCGAAAGAAACTGCTAAAGTATGATTTTTATTTTTAAAACCATCTTGAATGTCTGATTCAAAAATCAAATGATTGTCATTTGTTCCTCGATTTTTCCTAAAGCCATACTGTGAATTTGAAAATATTCCACTAGATTCCAACCACCAAACTAATCTATTATTCACCATTTTTTCCATTATTTTACATAAGCAACATAAAAGGGATATAGGACGATAATTTTCTACATTCAGAGAACATTTTCCAGGTTTAAGAATAGCAATAATTAAAGCAAGCCTCCAAAGAGTTGGAAAAGACAAATCAGTCCAAATTTTGTTGAAAAGTTTTAGGATAAAGCTTTTATTGTTGTAGTTCATATTTACGATCATTTCGTAATGAATTGTGTCTACTCCGGGAGAGGATACATTACAGGTTTTTAAAGCTTCATTCATTTCTTCAATCTTAAAAGGACAATTAAAATTATTTTTAGCACGAGACAATCTTATTGAAAAATTCTCTGATTCATCTTTTATGTTTAAAAACTCTTGAGAATAGTTTGAAGAGCTTGATGTTTTATGAAAATGCTTACTTAAGTGATTTGCAATTTCCTGGCGATCAGTAACAACAATATTATCTACTTTTAAAGCCTTAATTTGAGAAACCGTTGAATGACCATCAAGAGCCTCAATTTTTTTATAAATTAAAGACATCGGCGTATTAGAGTCTACGGTCTTTAAATAGTTATAAAAAGCAATTTTTTTGGCGTTTCGAATTACAAATCTTGCTTTTAATTTAGCCAATTTATAATTCAACATGTTGATGCTAGAAGGATATTTATCAAAAATTTTGAACATTTTTTTCCTGTTTTTAATTAGACTTTTGATATCCTCAGACCACCATGAAACATAAATAGAAACGAATTTTATTGAACTATTTGAATAATAAACAGGATATAAAGGTGTTAAAAGTGCTGGAAACATTTTCAGGGCCGTTCGATCAAATTTTATCCGAAAGATTAAAAATATTTCAACAAGGGTAAATGTCTAGTCACTTGTGTATTAAAAAAAGCTTACCTACTTTTATATATTTCTTGTTCTCCTTGAAGATGAAAATTCCTCCTACGTTTTTTCTTAACATGTTGTCAAAAATGAATAAATACCACAATTCTGAGGAATACTCAACATCCTTCCCTTCAATCCATTCCATCATCAAACAATACCTGATCCAGCATTTTATCAAACAATATAGCCAATCAAACAAATTTTTCGACAAACATTTCCCAAAATTTGTTTTGACATATTGCAACAAAAAAAAAAAGTTTCGCAAAAATATATGTTGATGCAAAAACCCAAAAAAGCTCCCCAATTTTCCACCCAGCATGATTGACGTGCACACAAACACTTTTTTCGTGTTGAATTAAACATTCATAGATTTATACGATTTATGAACACACAATTTGGTGCGATCAAATGCCTTCAGTCGAGTGGAAAATAGAGCCATCACAATTCATAATCGTAAAATCGTTGGCCCAAACCGAGAGAAATTAATTTGCCTAATTTCAAGCCGAAAATGTGCGGAATGTTCTGCAAAACTTCTAATCCAGTAGTCGGGTTTCAAGTTTAGGCGCTTTTTGGGAAACATGAACGAGTACCTGGGTTTATTGAGCTCATAAAGGGCTTTGATATGTTGGCCGGGAATTCTCTGTGGTCGTAAATATGTTCCAATTAGAATGCCTCTCTAAAATTTTGCCAGCCAAACAAGCCATACATAAACAATTTCATTAATTTAAATAACATTGAGCATGTAGGCAGTATGGATGAAGATGAAACATGAAATATTCAGCAGATTATTTCGTTTGCATGATTACGTTTGAATGGGGATTGAAGGGGTTGGAGGAAGAACGGATTAAGTTAAATTTGTTTACATTTGTTTGCACACTTTAAAAAAATACTTGTCCAATACTTCAAACATTTTATGGAACAATCCAATCCTCACTCTAATCTCCTCAACACACAGAAGTATGTTTTGTGCAGGCTCTGTGCTTTTGTGCTCGGCAATTTGTAGCCGGAGCCTGTAACTTGTGTATACTTTTTGTATCAAACTTGCATATTATGATGTTACAAAAAGCAGTACGAGTTCATGTTGCGCTGTAAAATTGTAAATTGCAAAATGTAAACAGAAAAAACAGAAAGAACTTAAAACCATAAAAAGCATAAAAAGCGTCAATGAATAACTAAAAATACCTTGCGTACCTGAACAACAAAATGAAAGGTCGTAATTTCATATTCGCAGACGATTTGGGGGTTTTTATAGTCTCTGTGCATAATCTAGATTTGATTAAAATTTTATATTGTTTTTTTGAGATTATTTTGAAGTATTGTACTCATTTGGGAGAGATTTAGTCATCTTGAATATTGAAAGATCTATACTTTTGTAAAACTTAATTTAAACTTGATGACGCACGTGTTAACTTAACAAAACGGCAAATACGCCTTAAAATATGCAACCAGTAGCATTATATACTTGTTAAACCTCCCACTTAAATCTTGAAACCTTGAAGTAAATTAATAAAGCAAATAAATTAAACGAAAATACTAAATCCTCTACCATTCCACCAATTGTTTTCTAAACGCATTTTTATGGATCATTAAAATAAAGATGATGGTTGTGCAAATATTTCCCAAGAATCTGCTTGCGAAAGCAAAACGAACGAATATTAAAAATGATTTTGCGATTTCGAAATTGCTCCCCAAAATTATGCAAACCGCGCTTTGAATGGAATTTATAGAATTTTATTTTACTGTTCCTTACAACAATAATGTTATTTCAAATAATCTAAATATTATTTGATCGGAATGCTTGAATCGGAATTGAGTTGCCAGGATTTCTGCGAAAATACTCGAAAATACTGAAAAACTGAAAAACAGCCATAAGCACGAACTGCTCCCGCCAAAAATCAATAAAAAACAGACAGTTCATTGTTTAAGCATCATTTCAGGTGAGCACAGCTAATAATCTGGCCACTCTGCATAAAACCACTGAATACTTGAAAATATCACTGAATGTTAAAATAAATTTCATAAATTTCATAAATATCATAAATATCATAGTCAATAATTTCCGCTTCAACAAATTAACCCTTAACATTTCCCCCATAAACATTTGTTTCAAATTTTCATAATTTAATTCCAGCATATTTGAAGTAATGTTGCGCGAAAATTTAAACTGCGGAGTTATTGGTTAAAAAATATGCAGGCCATAAACTTTCGCTAAATTTGAGTTATGTGTTTAAAAATAATTTTTTATGGAGAGAAAGACAATTTAGTCGCAATTTAGGGCAATTTTTGTGTTTTTTTTAGATTTAACTTTAATCGACGTTTCCGGGAACTTGAATTTTTTTAAAAAACAGAAAACTCAAAAGAAAAAGTCAAACAGAAACTTTCAGTCTAAAAACCCCATATTTCATTAATTTTAACGAAAACTCAAATTCTCACTATGCGCGTGCATTTTTCAGTCATTCGAAACTGTAAACAAAATTATCCAAATATGCTAGTCCCGAAAAACTCACGAAACTCGCAAAACACTAAAATGCACTAGAGTAGCCAAAATAGCACTAAAATTCAGCAAAACATGCAGACTGGATGGACAACAAAATAAATAATAACGGTAGATACAATTTCCGGCTTGGTTGAATGAATATCGATAATTGATGGTGTTGTCTGAATTAAATAAACCAAAAAACATATTTTGAATTTTAATTTATTATTTTGGAATGGAGGTTTGGTGTAAAAGGATTGCACATTTTATTTAATTTTCAATCAATATTGAATCAAATTATGTTTGCAAATTAATTTCCTGAATTTTTATTGAAACATTTTAATAAATTTAATTTTAGATTCAAATTATCGAAAGATTTAAAAAAAAAATAATTGGGTTCTTCGCATTTTCATTCATATTATCCTGATATTATTTAAAGTGACAGTTTTTTTTTAAATCACTTCATCCTTCTTTCCTCAACACTCTTTGACTTGTTGTCTATCAAGGGATTTATCCAAAACATTTCTGACGTAGTTTGGAATGTCAAAAATTCGTTTGAACCTTTTGCTGAAAATTTTCCATGTGCATTACTTTTCCACTCTTTTTGCTGTTTTGGTTAATATTTCCTCGAAATAAAAACAAATTTTTGCAATAAATAAATACACAACATTGTTTGCATTTTCCAGCTGAATTTTAATTACATATTTCAGTGCTGATAGAATTGTCATGATACGCGAATACGCGATAAATTAATTAAAAAATTCCCAGCTTTTGATTTGCATTTGCATACGTAGAAATTTGTGTGGGGGCAAATGGTAAATTATCTGAACAGATATCGTAGTCATGGAATTATTGATGAAAATAAAATTATGCTATTGAAATAATTATTGTTATTATGCGGGGAAACTCGAGGGATAAATATAAAATGATCTCCCGCCTAAATAAATTATATTTTGCTTGTTTTGTCGGAAGTTGTGGTTAAAGGACTGTTGTTATAGATTGGATGGTGAATATAAATTTGTCTAGATACTTGGTAATGAGGACTGTTTTGGAAAGGATGATGATCTCTATTCACATTTTCTTGAAATATTCTTTAGGTTTCTTTCCATTAAAGTCCCTTATTCTAAATTCAGAAATTCAAAAGGGTTAAAAATCCAAAATAAATTAGTATCTACTGCTTCAGCCTGATAAGTGCTAAAAAATTAAAATAGCTTCATCACAAAAAGGCATAATTTCGTAATTTCGATAATTACGAAATATTTAAAAAGCCTAACAAGCCGTTCAAGAAAAATTGGGGCACAATCTGCAGAATTGATTTTTTTCACAGGTAATTACTCCCTACCAGACACATTCAATCTTCGTGCTGGCAGCAGATGCTATACCTGAGCCTGTCATATATTCCTAAAATTAATTAACTTTTTTCTAGCTCGAGAGGTAATTAATTATAAACAAGCGATATTCTTTCTGACTCCAGGCGAAGCTTCATAAATTCTCAATATTTCAACATTTTTTGCTCGACTTTCACCCCCATCCTTTGATTATGGAAGCAACCAGCAAATTCATAGAAATTTATGCGACAACTGTTGATTTTCCAGACAGTTGGCTTCATAGCGCAAAATATAATTTTGGGGAGCTAAACTCGACATTTTTGGTTGAAAGGGCGGATCGTTCTATTACTTTAAAGTTGATGTGCTTTAGAGTGTGAACAAAGCGCAATGATTTAAGGAGATGGAAAGTTATGTGTTTTGTAGATTTATGTACAATATTTATTGTTTTTCATCATTTCATTGAGTCTATGAAAATTTATTATATTTATGCTTTTAAAAAGTTGGTGGGCAATTTCTGAAGTATCTTTTAAAAAAAGTTTTAAAAGCCAAATACAATTTATAAATTTATTTTTAAAGAAATAATTTTAAATATCAGATCTGGCCAGTCGTCTTGCTCGTTTCTTAGCAGCAAGTTCCTCTTCTTCCATTTTCAGCTTCTCAGCCTGAACTAAAGCCATCTCAACAGCAATCTTATCCAAATCAGCTTCTCCAGAAATACTTTCAACTAATTCTGTGTGCTCCAAAATGCCTTTGCGCAATAACAAATCAAAATTTATGTTGACTGAGTATTTGAAGGGCATTCCTGATCGTTCTACTAAAGAAGTCCAGTGTTGAACTGTCCATGCTGGATTTTTCAAGTTTTTGATGATGGCAATGCAGGGCTCAAATTCTGTAATGTCATCAAGGAACTTCTGAACAATTGCTTTTAATTTTGGAATTTCATCGAATAAATCCAAGCATTCTGTGAGGGTTTCTTTGTACTCGATTATTGAGCTCTCCATAATTTTTGGATCAACATTTATGATAGGATTTCCAATCCAAGCTTCTCGCCACTTTATGAACTCGGAAGCTGTTAGCCAGAGCTTTCTATATGGTATGAAGCTCAAAATGAGAGAGTTCAAGCTTTCTAAACTGTTTTCAGGGAGCTCCATGAGCGTTTGTCGCATATTCAGGAGATTTCCTCTTTCCAGCATTTCAATCAAAGTTTTATCCAGCTTTTTTATTTCTACCGAGATCTCGAGCACCTGAAAGTGAAGAAAATTAAAAAAAATTTAGATTTTTTGTTGGTTTTTAGATAGAAATTCAAAAGGACCTTCAAAACATCAAACTGAGAAGAATATGAAGAGATTTGCACGTTCAAGGACTCAACGTTATCATTAAATATATTAATTTCACTAAATTGTTGCCTCTTAAAGTGCTCAATGTCAGATTCCAGCTTAACTTCAGTCTCCTTTATCTGCCTGTAGATTTTAGCGGGAAAACCCAAAGTATTCCATTTTAACTTGAAGTGATCCTCCAGAAGGACCCACCAGAAATAATCCAAGATCTCATACTCGTAGAGTAAAATACGCATTGAATCAGCTAAATTATTTATTTCTATGGGGAGAGTTTGAATCCATTCTTTAGTTTCGAAAATATGTTCAATGGACTTGGACTTTTGTTCGAGTTTAATGATCATGTCAGTGTATTCGTCAAAGATTGTGAATGTTTTAACCTGTAATTAAAATACATATAATTTATGGCTTGAGACTATAAAATTTGAATCTACCTTCAAATTGCCACAAAGCATAACCAGTAACTTTTCAATGATATCTTTCCTCTTAGCTATCAATTTCATCTTCAAAAGTTTGACATCAACACGAAATGGACCAATCACAATCTTGTTTGGCAAATTAATCTCCAACTCTTCCTTAAAACTGATCTGGCGAGAGATTTCATCTTTAATTTCAGACGAAAACTTCATTGTCTCTTTCACATGATTAACATACTCGACAACATTCAAAACTTGCAGCTCAGTGTACTGGTCAAACTTCTTGGCAAAAGCGTTGAGTGGAATCAAAGCTTTCCTGTAGCAAAATTTTAGACGATCTTCAAGTTTTTGAATATTTTCATCGAGAAGACCAACAGATGATAGTCTAAGATTGCTGTCGAAGAATAATCGAGGCAGCATGAAAGGATCAATTATTGGAATAGAGTGGCACTCAATCACAGCTTCTTCAAAAATCTCAGTTAGTAAAGCTTCAAAGTGCATGGGATCCGTTGAGTAATTAGCGCCATTTTGATCTAATTGAAGGTTCAGTAAGAAGACTGGCCTTAATATTGAAAAAAAAGGACTCATTCTCAAATCATCACTCCATTCAAAATCATCAGGTACATCCAGTAAAATCTCACAAGAAGAGCAAAGAGCTTCCACGTAAGCTTCAGTGGAAAAGCTCACAATATTACGTAAAGCACTTTGCATGTATTGTTTAATAAGCTCTAACAATTTTGATAACTTGGAACCTTTGAGAACAAAATGATTATCCGTTTGAAGATCAAAAGCGCCTTTCCCAATACCACCGAGGATTTCGGTTAGCTTATAAACAATATTCTGTGTCCAAACTGTCTGCAAATATGAAATCACTTCAAAGAGATGTTTTCCTTGTGCTACAACGTAATCTTCCAGTTTGATGATGTGAATGGTGAATTTCTCAAAAATAGATATCTGAGAGACGTTATCACAAGATTGAATGATGAACTGCATGGCTGTGTAAGGTTCGGGAAGACAGTAAAGCCAGACCCAACCGAATAATCGATGTGCTTCGGGGTAATCAAAATAGTCCTCTTCTTTATGGAATTTAGACAGCTTGAAAGGAGTTTCTGTAAAAAAAATAATTATGAGTTTTTCAACTTTTCACTTAAATTTTAAAAAAAAGTTAAACCTTCAACAGGAAGTGCCATGAAACCCTTCTCTGGATAAATCTTCAAAACAAACTTCAGAAGAAGAATGAGCTCAAATTTTTGATAATCCATAATTCTTGACATCTCAAAAATCTCAACCCACCATTTGCTAAGTTTAGACTTTTCTTTGTTAAACTTGCCATTGATTACATCTAAAAGGTCGACCCTTATTTTTGGAAGTCCTTTGAACTGCATTGAATTCACCATTATGAAAAATCTGTGGGAAATTTCAGCGTTTTTGTGGGAGGCCACAGCTGTTTTGATTCTGGAGGCAAAATTGATCGGATCCTCAGCTAAGAATCTGATGTAGATTCTTGGTAAATTGTACTCCAAACCTCTTTCAAAGTCTTTAACAAGCCATTTCCTCGTTGATTCAGAATGAGAGAGAACAGCAACCTTTTTCCAGCCATAAAATGTATCCACGTTGTCTTTAGTGATGTCATCATAAGGTGGTGGATCGGAAACTGGCAGAAAAACTTCAGCAGGAAGTGGATGTTTTTCACCATCAACCATCATTTTATTCAGCCAATCTTTTGGAGTCATACAGTCAAAACTTTCATCATCAAACCATTCCAAAGGGAAAGCTTCCGAGCTTTTAAGTTTGAAGTCGTGATTCAAGTGATAAGGAATTGGTACAAGTCTCAATGATTCCACACGAAGTTCTTTAAGCGCTTGAACTAGACTTTGCTCTTCAAATTCCTTCTTTTTATTAAAAGCTCCAACTTCAAATGACATTGAACCTTTTTCTGGAGTAAACTGTAATTGAACTTTTGGCTGCAAAGTTTCATAAGGAAACTTTATGGAGTTTATTTGTATCGTATTTTGAGCTTTCGCCAGAACTTTCATTCTTTCGGGTAGAGGAATCGTTTGATAAGGGCCATAATTTTGAACCGCCTGGTCAACCAATTTAATTGACTGCTGTGGATACTTTTGTGATGTATGAGCCTTTTTATCAGAATCATCCATGGGAGGTCTTTTGAGCAATATTTTTCCTGTGGCATCAGAAAAATATCCTCGATTTGATTTCTTCATTTTTAATTGTTTTGATCTTAAAGTTTCTGAATTCCTTAGAACAATATTGAAAGTCACTCAACTTAAAAACTTTTTAGCAAAAAGACTACTCTGTTTTTTCAAGCAAATAAAAGTTTTCTTCACTCAAACAAATACTTGAAGCAAAATTGTCTAGAACTCTAGAATGTTAAAACCAAGCATTTTTGAGAAGAAATACAACCTCGAGCGATTTATTATTCATTATATTGTACACTTTTTATTGACATAAAATCGAAGATATTAAAAATAATATATGAAGGGATTCTTTCGTGAAATTGTGCAAAATATCGGGAAAGTTGGTAGTTCTTTTGTCAACCAAGCCACATGAGCCAAAAAAAAATCTTGGAAAATTCTCAAAGATCTTCAGAAAAATTTTAACTAAGTTAATTTAAACTGCAAACGCGCCTTTATCATTCATTTTAATAAATCGAATATATTTGATAATATCCCGACATATTCTTCGATTTTCCTCCAAAAAATATATAACAAATATAAATTTCACGGATGTCGCTTTAACCCCCCTCAAACACAAGCTGTCAACAATAGAGCATTTTCTAAAGCTTTTCCGACAAGAAACACATCAAGTAACATCTTTATTATTTTTCCGTCTTACTTTTTTGTTGTTATCAGTGTTCTTGCATTTTATAGCTGCCGGCCAAAGAATATACAGCAAATCATTCTGAAACTGAAGATAGAAGAAGCCTAGCAGAATAAATTCTTTATAGCGAAATTGAAAATGTATCGATTTTAGTTTTATGTTGACTATATATAATATGTAAAAGGGATTGAAAAGGATGGTATTTAAATTAATGTTGGAATCGTTTTTTAAAGATTTTCCAAGAAATTTTTCTTAAGACTTCCTGATGAAAGATAAATAAAGTCTTTAAAACGTTGACAAAAAGAAGAAAAAATACTAAAATTATTTTTCAAAAATATTCCATCCCCATTTTACTTCCCACCCTTTCTAAAACCGTCTAGTTTATAAGACTACAAAGCTGATCAATCATGCATTAAACTCCATAGAATTACTATTTATATGCAAAGTAAAATGTCTATTTATTGAATCCGCCATCAAATATTCAAGATGTCAAAATAGCATACTTCTTGTACAAAGCTAGCTCGACAAAAGTCTATAAACTGCATTAAACTCAGTCAAACTACAAGAAAACTTCAAGTAAACTCCAAGAGAACTCAATAGAACGTCCCCAGAAGGCGAATAGCAAATAGCTTCCCCGGCAAGTAAGCCTCGGGTGTTTGCAAAGTTCTATTCAAATTACATTTGGTAGTGCAATATGCTAAATTGTACGTAAATGGAGGAAGTTAATCAAGTCACGTGTACCTGCAACTTAAAAATCAGGAATTGGAGCTCCTGTAATGGAACTCCCACGGCTCTAAAACTCGTTGAAAATGCAAATAAAATCAATCATTTATCGAAATGAATTTGGAGCACTTTGTATGGTAAACTTTGAGTTAGTCAGTTTCTGAGTTTATGGCGCCAAATTCAATGGAAATCTAGAATTGAAAATTGTTTTATGGAATTATAGTGTTCTAATTAATTATTCACTCAATTAGCAATTCAACAATTTCCATCACTTTATCGTTCAGATTAATAATGCAAGAGCTCAATTTAAGAGCAGCTCGAATCTGCTATAATTTACGAAAAGAGGGGAAATTTATGCAAATATTCTTTTGTCTAATGGAGCCTGCAATGTGTGCTCGATTTGTGGTCCATCTTAAATGTCTTAATACTGTAAAAGTCTCGGTTTCATTAAAATAAGACACAATTTCCCTCTCAGACTTTTATCCATTTAACTTCCTAAATTTTCCAAATTGAAATTCAATTAATTTTATTGACTTTTCCCTGAAAATTCCTCCCAATTTTCTATTCAAAAATTGATAAATTTATTGAAAATACATGGGAAATTTCGTAAATGGGAAAAATAAATGAAAAATGACCCAATTTACATGAAACATAAAATATCAATAATCTAGAAGAAATTTTGTGTTCTGGTGGCAAAAAACGAAAAATGATAAATTGCTAAATAATATTCAATATTTTTGAAAGCCATCATAATTTATATTTAATGTTCCACATTTAACAATTTCTACATAGACCGATATAATCACACTTCTTGATATTACATTTTTGTTATTAAATTCTTTTGAAAAAATCATATTCCCCAAGCTGAAAGAGCTGGAGGAGCCTCAAGGAGTAAACTAAAGCAACTAAAGTATCTATAAAGTAACTGGAGTGGTGAATGAATGGAAGAATAGCGTGGAAATGATGTAAAACGAATGAGATAGAATAGGAGGCCCCTCGTGATTTTTTTATGATTATGATTTTTTATTATTGAATAAAATAAAAATGCTGATGAGGCGTACTGAATGGGAATTAAAGTGATACTTTCGCGATTCAGTGATTTGAATGAGAATCTTTGAATGCAAAATCTGGTAGAGAAAAGCTGGAGATTAAATGTATTTTTGGAAGGGGGTTGGAGATGAATTATGACTACTGTAATAAATTACAAAAAAATTGTGAACTCCCACAATTTTTTAAGTCCATCAAAATACGAACATTTTTGAACATTTGACTGACATCATTGCCTCAATCAACTCAACCACAACCATAAATATATCTCAAAAGTCCCTTCATCAAGAACTCATTAAAATTCACTGGCAGCTCTTATCAGTATTCAGAGTGCATTCAAATGTTTACTTCAAACAAAAGCAGGGAGCATTGAATTAAAATCAGTTAATACAGGTGTGGCCACTATTTTTTACTTGCATGTACAACAAAAAAAAATAGTAATGTTCTGTAGAAACATATTTAGCTACTCCTGATATGATAGGCAGCAGATCTATTTATCGGATAAACCCAACTCATGCAGATTTTTCATGTTGTTTAAACCATAAACTGCCATAAAACTCCATAAACTCATCTCGCCTACAATGCATTGCATAAATTTGTGTGCTTCAAATGCCAGTATAATCAAATATCGACGTTAAACCAACTAGAAATAATTTATGGAGTATAAAACGATAAAATGGGTTGAGCGCAGTTTTTTTTTTGCTGGCTGCATATAAAACGAGTTTTTCAGCATGTTTACATATGTCATGCGAGGAAATGAGTTGGAAAATCTACATATACACACTTTTGCCTGATATGCCAGTTAATTCTGAAATACTGGCAAAAATCACAGTATTGCATTTTTATTGATTGTGCACTGGAAATTTATCAAATAATTCGATTTTTCGGATGAAACTCTTCACAACCAATTTTATTCAATTTCTCGCAAAAAGATTTTCTCAACAGTTAAAGCCACTTTTAAAGTGTAATAAAGTGTGCTAAAGTGAGTAGAAGCACCAGTTGCGTTTCGCTCATGAAAAATAAAATTCCAATTTATCCAGAGCTTACGTACAAAGCATTCAGATTTTTTGCACGCTGAGCCTTATCAAGATATAACTGCGTGTTTTACTGTGTAACATGCCGTACAATATTTATATGTAAGTTATTTTTATTTGAAGAAGAAAAGAGGGGTTAGTATTAGTTTTTTCTTACAAATTATGCAATCCGATTAACAATAAGTTTGAATGATTCTACCTTCAATAGTTTGAATAAGAAAAATTCATTCCACCCAAAAACTCCCTCCTATAAAATATGTGAAAATGTAGAAATAAAAAAAATATATCGTTTCATGTATAAATCCGCATGATAATAAACTCATTTCCTCGAAAATCCAACAACACATTTTTCAATTTGTTAACCAAATTCGTCGCTTTCCCTTTTTTTTAGAGGAGCGCACAGCAAGCAACATAAATTCTATGAATTCAAACAAAATTCACCAATCTCAAAGTATTTTTACAATATTTCAAGAAATCAAAGCCTTGACAACCAAGAGGCAAAAAAAGAAAAAAGACAATCTTCACCATTTCCAAAGAGTGTTTTGTTTGTCGACTCCATTCAAACATCAGGACGATTATATTGATTTCTTTCACCTTCCGCGAAATAGGAGCAATATGTACGGAAAGTGTCGCACAAACATGCAAATTGAGAAATATTCTGATAAAAAAACGGAGCACTGAATTACCCGGAAAAAAACACCATGAAAAAGGTATTTTTCTAATTAATATTTAATGAGGAAAATGTATTTTCAATTTTTCAATGGGGATATAAATAACATGCAAATATTATTCAAAGTAGAAATGATTTTTATTATAAATACATTTATACATTTATGAAGCACAAAAGGAAGCATCCATTCAATCAATCACTGCAAAAGGCAGAAGCGCAAAGACAATCTTTTTCACAATTTTTTTGAATTTTTACGATTGACCTTTTGTATATGTGGATCATTGATTTCCTTTCCTCTCTCAAAAAAGGACATACACATTTTATATGCTAATTTTATTCATTGGTCATTTTTTTTATTTTGTTAGTATTGCTCATATTATGTCCTCAAATATTTGACTTGATTTAGGAGGATTTGGCTCGGAGCACAATTTCACAAAGTTATTTGGGATAGAGTGGTGTATTTTAATGTGGACGGTATTTAATATTTTATCTACAACTTATTCATGCAGGGCTTTCAACTTATCAATCAAATTATGTTGTCAACAGTGTTTTCAATTATTCACGTTAGAAAATAACTAAAAAATAGATAACTACCCCCATTTGCCCACCCACCCGGAATTGAATTGACTTATTGTTCTTTTTGTGCTTTCATCATACCCATAAAAATATTCTTTGCTCATCATAAAATATAATTATTCGATTTTACTTCATTCAACTCGAAATTCATTCAATGTTTTTTGATGTGCGTTCAGATAACTGATTAATTAAAATCAATTTTATGGTGAAAAAGACAATTTACTTGAGTAAACATTGGGGTAGATTTTTGTGGGGGAGTGTGGGGAAAGCAAGTTTTATATTAGTTTGGACTTTTCCTTAAATATTGCAATACAAAATACAATTCAAAACGATGGAAAAACATCCAAAAACCAAACAAAAATGCTACACACGAAAAATTTACTACGTAGACAAGGCATTCATCCAAGCCCATAAATCCGACAATGATGTATTCATGGCAAGTCATAGTAATAATGATTATTACTGGACTTTGTGTGCATATTTCTGAGGGTACATTATACATAAAATAATGTTAGCTCACTCTTAAAGGATAATTTTTATGTTCTCACAAGCACACAACCAAGCAACCAAACATAACGATGGACAACACACAAAATCTACAGACTATGTTATGTATGTTACCAAGTATTTCAAATCACACAAAATATATTCAACATATTGTTGCCGAAAATTTTTGGGACGCACATTCTGTCGACCAAGCAATAATATATTATTGTGACCATTTTATGTGCCCGAGATTATTATGTGCATATATCATAAAAGTTTATGTTTGTCGTTTGTGGATGCATTGAGGGTGAAAGTTCATTATACTATCTATGTTTATCGGCAGAGACTCATGACACACAGGGCACGGCCAAGATGGAGATAAATTCAATTAGTGAAGATTTTGAGAGACTGTTAAAATATCTTTGTTTCTATGCAACTATATTATAATCAACAGTATCGATAGTCTGAGACTTGTGAAAATTGTTTGGATTACTTTGTTATTTTATGCTATTTTGATTGAAAATTGAGCTTTTCATTAGAATATTATTAATTGAAACATAAAATACAAGACTCTTCCAACAGTGCATTTCTACTGTGTTAAAAGTATTGGAAAGCAGATTTACAAAGTTTGCAACCAGAATTTATGGAATTGATTGGAATTTATAGGAAACCCAATGTATGTTGGGATTTAACATGTTTTTGTTTTAAAAAATTGCCAGCAGAACGGCTATGTCATGAAAGGATTTTGGTGTCTCTGTCATAAAACAAAAAACAAATGAAAGAACGTAAAATAAAGGATTTTAAAACAGCAAGAAAGCTTTTCACGTCACATTTAAAGCATTAAATGCTAATCCATTTGAGGAGCCAGAAAATCGTTTAATGATGATAGAAATGTGAGATTTAAAAATGCCACAAAAGTTAAGGAGATCTTTCAAAAGACTGTAAAGTTTCATGGAAAATTCGGGAAATGTTCAAACTGACTGAACTCAACAATGAAAAATTTAAAATGTGCTCGAAATATAATTAATTCCGACAATCTGGCAGAAATAAGAAATATATCAGGAAAAAGTTTCCACCAGTTTTCCATTTTTCAATTTTTCCTCATTAACTTTTCATAAACAAACACCAAACTTTTCTACTCGGCTAGAACATTCTCTTTGTCTTTAGTTCTTACAAGTTTTATAAAAACTTTTTCCAAGTCTTTCAAAAGGAACATTTCCTCTAATAATTTTTACCTTCAAGATAATTTATATTTTTCGGCATATTTTAGTTTTCTTGAAATTTCAAGAGTTTCGTAAAAGTTTCATGGAAAAGTTTGAAATTTCTGTGCTCACTTCAATTTTTGTGCTTGCTGTACAATTTGTAACATACTATCAGTTGAGCTAAAAGTTTCAGTCAAAGCGTTTCTGGATAGATCTAGCTAATTAAACCCAAGAAATACTTTTGAATGGTATTGGGAATGTATGTCAAGATTTTTCAATGAGAAACTTTACTGTTAAAGTAATGTCTGTGAAAATGTGTTTACGGTGGAAAATTTTGTAATCAAAGAGAAGTAAGTACGATCGTACTTTAACTTTAAGGAAACATAGATAATTAAGCTATTCAGTTTATAAATTAATTAAATTATGTTCCTACTCTTCACTATTACACAAATATTTAAGTTATCTGCTATATTATAAGAATTTTGCAAAACAACCTTTTGTTTATTATTATTTTTCAAAACAAACCTTCAAAAGCAAAATACCTCAAACAACTCAATTTCGTCAGGTACTTTATTACAAATTTGTGTAATCAACCCATCAAAATTAAATAAAGTCTTCTCCAACATTGAATAACAATAAGTCTAGACTCCGTCTCAAAAATATGTAAATTTTCAATAAAAATCTTCATCTTTGTTGGTAATGTAAATTCAATTTGATCTCTTCAAAAGCTCCCTCACAGTTTTATTTGCAAAACTTTATTAGATTGTTTACGGTTTATATATTTATCATCCTTTTTTCTTCATTTATTTACACCTGCAAGAAAAAAAATTTTGTGCAGCAAAAACTATCAAGAAAATATAAAATTTCATAATGTGTCAGCTATTGCAAAAAAAAGGGAAAATGTGATGTTTACGAAGCACGAAACGAATTAAATTGATTGCATTTCGTTTTATGCAATTCATTTTCATGGAAATTCTAAAAATAGATTCTTATGTTAAATACAGAAAAATATCATCAAAAGCATGATAGAATCAAAGAAAATGTGGATCAAGTAATAATAAGCTAACATTAACAAACTATTCATCCTGGAAAACTTGACAATTACCATATATAAAATGTTTTCAGCATGTGCATAAAGACTTGCTTTCTTTTTGACGAATCTTTTGAATTTTACAATAATGTACTTAAGTTTGTGCAATACATTGTTTCAATACTAGAATTCAGATCATTCACAGAATAGTCCTTTTGTTCTGTTTGCATACATACTTAAAATATGCAACAACGGTTGATATAAAAACCATTAATGTTTGCTTGGAAGGTCTGTTCTCATAATAATTGGCATATTCTTGGATTTTTCTTGTTTACTTTTTATTTGAAAAAAATTTACTTTATGTAAACAACTAATAAGTAAAACATTTCAAACAACAAAAATTCTATTAAAAAAATTCAACAATCAGACCTTAGATGTGTTTGAAAACGTCTATAAAAATTCCAACAGCAAAAAATCATCGAGCAAAACCAAAAAAAAAATGCCAAACATGAAAAACATTTTAAGCTTTTTTTGTCGAGCGGAATGGCAAAAAAGTTTCCTCAGAGAAGCAAGCAAAAAAAAGAAATGTAAATGCAAACAATGTACTCATTCAGGTATTATTTTACACTGAAGAGCTTTTGCCGTTGTTGCTCAGCATAAATGATGAATGAGCATTGAGCGAATTGAAACAAAGAACCTATACGATTGTTGCACATTTTTTACGTCTCGTGTTACACGGGCGAGGAATCCCAAGGGATGCATAATTTAATTTGCTGTTTCCACCACACAGCAGCACAGCAAACTAATTTGTTGGTTTGCAGGTTTTTGGATCTGAGAGCTTTTTGGGCAGGGTTTTGTTGAGAGCTTTTAAAAATCTTTAAAGAAAATCCAACCAACCATAACAAACCACTAAAACACAACTACATTAACTACAATTATTTACATAATAAATTCCGTGTTTCTTCTAGCAAAGTAAATTTAGTGGAAAATTATGCAACATTAGCAATATATTTTCCACATTTTTTAACTTTACTACACTATTTGTGTTCACATCATTAAAAATTATGCTATTATTTTATCAAATATTTATATTTCATTATATTTTCTTTATTTTGCATAAAAGGCATGCCAAAAAATATTATTTCAGCTACATTAAATTTATGTTTATAAGAATGTTTTCAAGCAAGTTATTTTTTTGGAGCATGTTTGAGTAAGATTGTTTTTGAATAGAAAAAGTATAGTTTTTTTTCTCGTTTAATAATTTCTTAAATGGAACTTTAGTCGAGACAAAAAATTTTTCAGCTTATCAAAAAAGTTTCTACGGTAGCAAACTCATAAATTATTTTAATTAGTGAACTTTATATCTTTTCCAAAATAAAACCTCAATCAACTTCAATTAAAACTTTTAACCTGATTCCGAGTTTTTCGAGAAGCTCCATGAATTCAAAAATGGAAAAAAGTGGGAACAAAAGTTCTTTAGAAATTGGTTCAGTTTTTTCATGGCTTACCCTGAATGGCAGCAAACTAATTATAAGTGACAGTAAACTCTTGCATAATTGAGTGATTTGCGAATGCTTTCCACTTTTGGCAGTGCTAGAATACTGCGATAATACCAGGTAATACTTGCCAATTTAATAAAGGAAAGAGCAAAACTTGATTAGTGCTTATTATCTGTGTTTATTTATTCATTGTGTTTATATCCAGCATCCAAAAAGCATGGCAAAAAAGTAGAACGAAAAGTTGGCCAGTGGTAAATTACAAAATTACAAATCCTTCCTTCGTTTCTCTTCCTCGGCGTCCATTAATATTTCACAATTTTAATTATGCAACAGGAAAAAATGTTTGTCTTTCACTGTTCATTGTTAGATACTTTACAATTCACCGTTATCAAGAAATAATAATGAGAAATGTCTATATAAAGCCGGATCTTGGAGATTTCCAGGATTTTGAGGATTCTGAGAATTTTGTTCATATAATGAGAGATAAGTCTTAAAAGTCTGTAATTTTTGTAATTTTATGTAATTTTTTGTAATTTCGTAATTTGGTTTGGTCACCTTAATTATGCAACAATAATTTGTCGAGCTCATTATTTTTTCAAAGCTTTATATTTATGAGCTTTCAGGAGGATTTGTGAGGTGGATGTAGATTTAAGGTGGTTTTTTGTTGACGTAAGGTGTTTTCAGTTTCTCCTGATTTATCAATTATTTATTGACAAAAAGACATTTATGGTTAGTCACAAATAGCAAAAATAATTCTAAGATTTGATATTTTTACCAGAAAGAAAATTCATACATTTTTAAAGCTTTCAAAAAGATTACGAAGTCTCATAAGCTGTTACGACTTTCTAAATGCCAAAAAGATTTCATTCCACGCGACATTTACAATTCCACATCTTGAAAAATTATATTTTTTTTTTAAATCACAAATATCATAAAAAACCTTTAAATTGTGTCTGAACCGCCAAATGTATAAAAATATGAATTTGAGGGATTACACAAAAGTCTGACATATCCACGACTTTTGTCTGGAAAAACATGAATCACAAATTTTTTTTGCCAACATGAAAAGAAGTGAAGCTTAATCGCGATTGAAAGAGCATAAATGGTGGAGAAAAACTGGAAATAATTTTTTTTAGGAAAAAATGAAGAAACATCAATCAAAAAGATTTTCTCCAACATTATGTGTGTTTTTTTGTAGTCATCATTTTGAATGGATCCTATGATCATTATGAAGAAATCCAGAGGAAAATATTTGAAAAAGATTGCTTGGCAAGTCATAATTTTATATTTTTTTGGATGAATTTCTGACCTAATCCTATCTGTTAATTCTATCTGACCAAAGGACAATTGGACCTGAAAGATTTATTATATTATCAAAAAATCATTCAAACATATTTCTATTCTTTTAAAATCTTTCAAAAAACTGCAAAATAAAATTGGTAAAAGCTTTCCTTAGCGACAAATAAAATGGAGAATAAGGAAAAATGAGGAATCTTTGTCTGAAAAATAAATCTGCAAAAATCAAATGATTCCTTTCATTATTTTTTTTTCGCTACCAAATGTTGCTTTCACAAATAAATCGCTTTTTGCTAAATATTTTCATATTTAATATCTTTTAGGGTTTCTGGATAAAAAACCAAAAATGCGACCCACGAAACCTAGTTTTTTAAAGAAATTTTGGTCAAAAAACGTAAGTTCAAAATAATATTATCCATGAACCTAGGTTCATGAATAGCAACACTTCGAAAATTTTATTTATGAATGTTGGGACTCAAAAACCAAAAATGCGACCCACGAAACCTAGTTTTTTAAGGATTTTCAGTCAAAAAACAAAAGTTCCAAAAATAATATTATCCATGAACCTAGGTTCATGAATAGCAATACTTCGAAAATTTTTTTAATGAATGTTGGGACCCAAAATCCAAAAATGACCCACGAAACCTAATTTTTTGAGGATTTTCAGTTAAAAACCAAGAGTTTCGACCCAAAAAAAAAGTTGGAAGATGTCGCAAAAACTGAAAATTCAACACAATAATAGCCACAAATTTTAAATTTTCTAAAATTAGATTAACTAAATTTATTTTCGATTTTTTAACATTTTGTTTATATGAAAATTTCAAAATTATTAAAATGCATTAATTAATCAATTACAACTTTTTTATTTCTTTTTAGTGACTTAATTTCAAAATTTGTAATTCCAGATTTATTAAAGCAATTCAAAAAACTAATTCTAAATGAATTCTAAAATAGTGACATAGTAATTGCACACTTTTTTGCCCTGACTACCGAGAGTGTCATTTGTACGAATAACAACTTCGTTAAAATACTTCTGCAACTCATTTATAACTTTCTCCTGCGATTCGATCTTTTTTTGGATCAAAATTCCAATCAAATTTAATTCCTTAAGCTTAGGGAAATGCACAATATATTTCAGATCAATTTCATCGTAGTCACTTTCATCATAGTCCAAAGTTATTTTCTCCAAATGCTTCCAGTTTATGATTACTTGAGAAAAAACTTCGTTGTTGAGTGGAGTGCTTACAAGTTCAAAACAGCGTACATCTGGGTGATTCATTACAAACTGGCTCCAAACTTCCAAACGCATGCTATCAACCTCAAGCAATGAAACTTTATGAAGATTTTTAATTTGGAAAATTTTCAAATGATTTCCATAATGTCCCTGAATAGTTAAGGCCACGCTTTGAAATACTCTGTCACCAGATGTAAAGGTTATCTTTTTTCTCTGACTTCTTGGTTCGTAATTTTCAGGAATGTCGATGTCTAAGTCCAATTTTTGGACACCTACGAAACATTTTGCCAATTTGTCCATAAGTTCAATGCTAAAATCTTCTTCACATATCAACTTCAAATGCTGCACACTCGAGTTTCTTCCTTGAAATGATGAATTTATCAAACGATTAGGTGCTGTAAGAAATAAATCCAAGTTCTTCAAATTCATTCCAATCACAGTATTCACCAATTTTTCATCAATACAATTCTGTAGAGAAAGTTCTTGAAGTTGACTTTGTGATTTCAAAAACTTGACGATACTGTCGTTTTTGAGCTCATCAACAAGGTCAAAACATTTCAGACTGAAAGTGATGTTACTTAGATCTTCGTCTGAGAAGAACTCGGTTTCTTCAAGTTTTAGGGTCTTCAACTTGTTCTTGTTGCACAAAAAATTGATTCCGACTCTAGTTTTGTCAAGTTCAGCATAATTCAATTCAAGAGCATTGGAGAATAATTGGTTTAGATCGATTTTTCTCTCATTTACCAGAAAAAACGGTTCAGTTTCGATGATTGTGTTGTTAATTGTGAGTTTTTTGAGTTTACTGAACTTTGGAGGTATTGTGATTTTTGGAATTGGATCATACTTTTGAATGAAAGCACAAGACATGAATTTAATTTCTTCTAAATTAAATAGTTCATTAAATATTAGGCTAAAATCATGTACACTGATTCCACAGTTGTACAACTCAATAGATTTCACGCTTGCCTTGAAATTATCAATTACCAGCGAGATATACTCAATATCTTCGATACTTGTAATGTCCTTAAGTATCAAATTTTGGAATTGACGATCACTGCGAATTAATGCTTTGGAAGTTTGAACTTGATTCAGTGCAGATATCTCCAAGTTTTTAAAATTAATGGTAAGAAACCACTTGGCGTAGAGTTTCTTGGTAGAAGTGGTGATTTCGTAGAGCTTGCGAGAAGTAAGTGTTAATTGAAGAAGATCTTTAGGCTGAAGCGAATCAAAAATGTGGACCAGCAACTCATTTGGAAGTTTCATCATATGTGGGTATTCTTCATCAGTCGTTCTGAAAAGTAGAAAATGTCAAATTTTATGAGTGAATAGAGTACATAAAAGTTCAAGACAACTTACTTCAGCTCATTAACTCCAGTTATTATTGAGTCCATCTTGAGATTATTGTGATCTCTTATTAATTACTTTATTATTTAAGGATTGTATTATACAATTACGTCAACACGTTATGATTAATTGACTTGAAAAAGTTTTTGAAAAGTAAATAATAATTTGACATTTGATGATTTCGCCGTAATGATTTTGTAGACTTTTTATGTCAAATTTTATACCGTTCCTATATAGAGAAAAACATTGTTTAATTATATAATTATTTTGCTGTTTCGTCGCGTATTAATACTTTGATTTCTCAAAACCTTGTGAAATATTTTAGATTCAAGTCATAAAGCCAACAAAGCTCGTAAAATCAAGAATTATAAGATGCATTCAAACAAATTTGCACACAAAAAGCAAAAGTAAATAATTTTTTTCAAAAAATTAAAAGATAATTTATTTATTGATGATAACATTACTCTTACCTCTTATAGCCTTCAAACCACTGATGAAAACAAGGACTGTCATTTGATGAAACTGCTTGATGAGCTGCTGATCCACATTTTTGACTATCTCCAGCCTAAAGATCTCCTTCAATTGACTCTCACCTCACTCAAACTTTACAATATCACTACTTCTGCGAGCAAACTATACAGCAAATGGACCTTTTCGGTAAAATTTGAAAGCATGGAAAACAAGAAGAAATCCAGTATAGATCAAATCCCACTCGTTAGAGCTCTAATCCGGAGTGATCGCATCTTTCACAATCTTCACGCTACTGGAATTTCAAATTTAGAAGATGTTAAGCATCTTTTGCTGCTTGTGGAAGGTTTCAAGGATCAATTGAAATCAATTGAGCTGTACAAATGTAAAATCGAAGAGAATGATTTAGTGCTTTTGTTGGATGATCTATCATATTTAAAAGAAATCATTCTCACTTCTTGTCTAATCTACACTTTGGACAAGGCGATTGTTATCACACCTCCAGCGTTTCATACTCTCGAAAGAATAACCATAAGATACGATTTTTACAGCAGTTTGAGGTTTGAAGAGAACGAAGTAAACATTAATTTCATCAAATTTTTCTCCAATGCTTCACAATTAAACTATGCTAAACTTCTTAGTTCCAAATCAGATCCAACATTTTTGTGCAACAAAGAAAACCTAAAGACTTTGGTTCTTGACCTTAACAGTTTCTTCACAGAAGAAGATTTGAGCATAATCACTTTCAGCTTAGAAAGCTTCCATCTACAGAATAGTGGTCATAACGATACTTTGAGTAGATTCTTAGACCAGCAACCTCAACTAAACGAAATCTCGCTGATATTTGTTGATTACAAAAAAGCCATTGAAAATATTATTGCCATGAAAAATTTGAAGAAGTTGACAATTCTGACCGTAGAGCCACTTAATTGGAAGATCGGTACTTTGTTTGAAAGTACAAATTCTAGTGTGGAACACTTAAAGCTAAAATGCAGCCAAGGATGCAATGTTCTTTATGTAAACCAGCTCTCAAGTCGTTTCCTAGGAGTGAAGAATTTGGAGCTAGACTTATTTGTTGATGATGATTGGGGTTACAGATCAATAATAGATAACATGGATTTGACTTTTAATTCTGGTGACGAATTGGAAAACGTGGATCTGACATTCAGAGGATGCAACGAACTAGCGCTTACGCAATTACGCATTAAAAACCTTCATAAAGTTGTGTTGGCGAATGCAACAATCGATGATCTGCTCAGCTGGGAATGCTTCTTAAGTTTCCATCCACTTGTTCGTTCTTTTGAAACCAAAGCCAGTGACCTCAAGAGTCAACACATTTTAGCAATGACTGAACACTGGAAGAAATTGGAGCATTTGAGATTGGATTTTTGGGACAACGAAATAACTGATCGAGATTTGCAAACCATTGAGGAAAACTGTATTAACCTGCAGGAGCTGGAATTAGTTGAAGCCAACTATGAAACTGAAATTTGCTCACTAAATAGCATCATGCAGATTTTAGGAGAAAAGTTTAACAGAGTTCAATGGAATTTCGGTATAAAATTCGTTAGAAAATAAAATAGCTATAGTTGAATATAAACACTTAAAACGATAAATTGATTTATTTTTGAGCTTTATTTTTGTTAGTAGCATATTCGAAATTTTACATATTTTGTTGAATTTATTAAGAACAAATAAAATATTTTTTCTTCTTACTTTAAACATTTTTTGTTTTAATTCTGTGAATCTTTTATTTAATTTAGGCTAGGCTTAGTATTCTAAAAAGTAAACTGAAAATCTGATGATTATTCAAATTATAAATATCCAATTAGAAATCTTTTAACTTTGAATTTAAATTTAGACTTTTTTTCTAACTAAAAGAATATAATAACTGCGCGAATTTCCATAGTGGTCTTCAAACTTTTCACCAAAAATCTTCAGGATCTGATTGTGTCGGTTCTCCAGGTCATCATTATTGAAAACAATTTTAAACACAAGTTGTTTCAACTCGGTGCAAAGCAAAATGTGAGTCAGATCAGTATCTATCCATTCATAGTTCAAAGACATATTCAATCGTTCCAGTTTTTTCCAGTATGTGTGGATATTCAAGATTTGTTCTTTTGTTACAATTCTGGTTTCAAAATCACGAACATCTGGGTGATTGGCAGCGAATACATTGAAAGCTTCCAAGTCCAAAAAATCTGCGGTAACTGCATGGAGATTCTTGATTTCGAAGAGAGGACTAGTAGTTTTAGAAATTCCACCAAAATCTACCTCGACACTCTCGAGTTTCCCTCCAGTGTTGAAAGTCAGTTTGTCTTCTTCCTGGATAAAGCTGCCACATTTCGGAGCTCTTAGCTTTAAAGTTTTCACTGCTAGGAAGCATTTTGCCAGCCGATTCAAAAACTCGATACTGCAGCTTGAATTATTAACAAAAGTTAGATGCTCCACACTCGAGTTGGTTTGTAGGAGAGCTGAGGTATCCTCAAATTCAATCAAATTTAAATCTAAAATTTTCAAATTCTTCATTGCAATAACCACGTCAAAGAGACTCTCATTAGTATACCGATGATAATCTACAATGAGCTTCTTAAGTTGAGGTTGTTTTGCCAAGAATTTTTTTAAATTATTATCGGCGGGTGCATTATTAACATTAAACCACAGTCCAAAGTTTTCTAAGCTGAAAGTGATTTCGCTCAAATCTTCTTCGGTAAAGAATCTATTAGTTTCAATATACAATGATTTCAGATTTTTCATGTTGCATAGAAATCTTAAATTTCCACTGTCTTCAATTTTAGCATAGTTAATTTGAGTAGCATTGGAGAACAATTTGAAGAAATTATTAATTTCTAATTCCTCAACATTTTGCGATGGGTAATGCGAATTGCCTTTCATGATAATTCTTTCGAGTTTATTAAACGAGGGAGGTGTGATGACAGCTCTCTTGTCTAAAATGTATTTTATAGAAAAGAGAGTGATCTTTTTCAACCCTGATAGCTCGTTCATCAAGAACGCAAAATCGGCCTCTTTAATTTCACATTCGAACAGCTCAATTGATTCCACTTTATCCTTGAATCCGCCAATGAGCAACAAAAGATATTTCAGGTCTTTCAAACTATCAACTTCAGCGACGTCAAGATTCTGAAAGATGCGGTCACTGCGAATAAGTGCTCTGGCAGCTGAATTGTGATCCATGCCTGGTCTCTTCCAATCAAACCATAAGGTCCACTTGCCGTAGAGTCTTTTAGTAGATGTGATGATGTCGTAGAGCTTGCGAGAGGTGAGCGTTAAGGATAGAAGATCATTAGACTCCAGGAAACTAAAAATGTGTATCAACAACTCAATAGGAAGTTTCATCAAATCAAAGTGCTGGTCTTCATTATTGATTTGAAGACTGTAAAAAGAAACATTAGTGTTAAAACGATTAAGAAAAACTTCAATTAACATACTTTTGCTTTTTGTTTGTAGTTAGTTCTGAATTCATCTTGAAATTCTTAGTTTTTCGAGCTTTTCTGGTTTGATAACTTGCTTATGGAATGCTTTAAAGGCTTTTAAGTAATGAAATAATTGATTTACAACATGAATTATCGTTAATTTGATTTTAAGCACGAGTTTCTCTAGGAACGATATTATATTTAGGATCTTTAGATTTGACATAAAAAGTCTACAAAATCAATACGGCGAATTCAACTGACAGCTTGTTCTTCTTTAAATTGTTATTTTGAAAAAAATAATCTGCATATGAATCGAGAGTAAACAATCTATAAAATATTTTTTTAACCATTTAATAATTGCTCATTGCTAGAAGATCTCAATAATTTCAAGATGGAATCAATATTAACTGGAGTTAATGAGCTGAAGTAAGTTGTCATGAACTTTTATGTACTCTATTCACTCATAAAATTTGACATTTTCTACTTTTTAGGATTAATAAAACGATTGATGAAGAATGCTCACATATGATGAAACTTTCGAATGAGTTGCTTATCCGTATTTTTAGTTTCCTGGAGCCTAAAGATCTTCTTCAATTAACACTTACTTCTCGCAAGCTCTACGAAATCACCACTTCTACCAGGAAACTTTACGCCAAGTGGTTTCTTACCATCAATTTTGAGAAGTGGAAGCAATCTGCACACAATCAAGTTAAAACTGCCAAAGCATTAATTCGCAGTGATCGTCAATTCCAAAATTTGATAATTGATGAAATCTCAAATATAAAAGATGTGGTTCATTTTTTGCTGCTGGTTGATAATTTCAAGGAAAACGTTAAAACGATTGAGTTATACAACTCTGAAATCAAGGAAGATGATTTGATCCGAATGCTCAATGAATTGCCAAATTTAGAGGAGATGTATTTAATGTATTGCAAAATCATTCAATGCCACGCAAAAACAGTTTCTCCTCCAATGTTTAAAAAGCTCAAAAACTTCAGTATTTACATTCAATTAAATGATTATAAACGAAAATATGATTTATACTGCATAGAAAGTGACCTCAGTCAACTTTTGTCCAATACTTTTATCAGACCTGCAAGAAAGTTTTCAGATTCTTTCATTCCGCCTAAATATTCAACTTTTCAAGAAAGATTTGATAAGTTCTACAATGACTCCAGGAAACGATTCAATAGAATGTATGAAGCATCAAGTTCTACCTAAAAGAAATTCATAGCAGAATGTAATACAATAAATCAAAATAAATATTTATAAAATGTCAAATTAAACTGAAATATGTTAAAATAAGAAATTTTTCAGAAATAAAACTTCAAAAAATTTTTTTTTGGCAGTCATGTCTTTATTATTCAGTCAATCTCATTTAACTCTTAATGCTACGTTGATTTGTTTTACAATCACACAATTGTTACAAATTGCTCAAGATTCATACAAAAATTCAATAAATTTCACTTAGTTTCCCTATTTAGCCACACAATTTGCAGTTTTTCCGAGTTTTGCATAAAGTTTTTTTTTTGTTTAATTTTTCGATAATTTTGCATAATTTTTCATTCATTTTCTTTAGAGATCTTGCAACTACACTAGATAACATAGGTTTTGAATTTCCTTCAAAAACCTACCTAAAGTTGTGTTGGCGAATGCAACAATCGATGATCTGCTCAGCTGGGAATGCTTCCATCCACTTGTTCGTTCTTTTGAAAGCAAAGCCAGTGACCTCAAGAGTCAACACATTTTAGCAATGACTGAACACTGGAAGAAATTGGAGCATTTGAGATTGGATTTTTGGGACAACGAAATAACTGATCGAGATTTGCAAACCATTGAGGAAAACTGTAAAAACCTGCAGGAGCTGGAATTAGTTGAAGTCAACTATGAAACTGAAATTTGCTCACTCAATAGCATCATGCAGATTTTAGGAGAAAAGTTTAACAGAGTTCAATGGAATTTCGGTATAAAATTCGTTAGAAAATAAAAAAGTTTAATATAAACACTTTGAAACAATAAATTGATTTATTTTTGTCATTGATAGCTTATTCGAAATTTTACATATTTTGTTGAATTTATTAAGAACAAATAAAATATTTTTTCTCTCTTACTATAAAAATTGTGTGTCTTTAATTCTGTAAATCTCTTATTTAATTCAGGCTAGGGACTCAGCATTTAAGTTATACATCTTAAATAAGAAATCATTCAACTTTTAATTTAAATTTAGACTTTTTTTTCCAATTATTGTAAGAGAAGAACTTTCATCACGGGAGATGATTTCCACAAGCATTTCAAACTTTTCACCAAAAATCTTCAGGATCTGTTTGTGTCGGTGCTCCAGATCATCATTACAGAAAACCAATTCAAACTCCAGTTCATTCAACTCGGTGCAAAGCAGGATGTGAGTCAGATCAGTATCTATCCAATCATAGTTCAAAGCCATCCTCAATCGTTCCAGTTTTTTCCAGCATGCGGGGATATTCAAGATTTGTTCTTTTGTTACAATTCTGGTTTCAAAATCACGAACATCTGGGTGATTGGCAGCGAATACATTCAAAGCTTCCAAGTCCAAAAATTCAGCAGAAACTTTATGAAGATTCTTGATCTCGAAGAGAGGACTAGTAGTTTTAGAAACTTCACCAAGAACTACCTCGACACTCTCGAGTTTTCCTCCAGTGTTGAAGGTCAGTTTGTCTTCCTTGATGTAGCTGCCACATTCCAGAACGACAAGTTTCAAAGTTTTCACTTCAAGGAAGCGTTTTGCCAGCCGATTTACAAACTCGATACTGCAGCTTCCATTAGTTTCAAAAGTTAGATGCTCCACACTCGAGTTGGTTTGTAGGAGAGCTGATGTATCCTCAAATTCAATCAAATTTAAATCTAATCTTTTCAAGTTCTTCATTGCAATCACCACGTCAAAGAGACTCTCATTAGTATACCGATGATTTTTTAAACTGAGCTTCTCAAGTTGCGGTTGTTTTACCAAGAATTTTATCAAATTATCGGTTGTATTAGGAATATTCCACAACAGTCCAAAGCTCTCTAAGCTGAAAGTGATTTCGCTCAAATCCGCTTCGGTAAAGAATCTATCAGATTCAATAACCAATGATTTCAGATTTTTCTTGTTGCACAGAAATCTTAAATCTCCATCGTGATCAATGTTAGCATAGTAAATTTGGGTAGCATTGCAGAACAATTTGAAGAAATTATTCATTTCTAATTCCTCAACATTTTGCGATTGGTAATGCGAATTCCATCTCATGATAATTCCTTCGAGTTTTTTAAACGAGGGAGGTGTGATGTCAGCTCTCTTGTCTATAATGTAAGTAACAGAAGTGAGAGTGATCATTTTCAACCCTGGTAGCTCGTTCATCAAGAACGCAAAATCGGCCTCTTTAATTTCACATTGGTACAGCTCAATTGATTCTACTTTATCCTTGAATCCACCAATGAGCAACAAAAGATATTTCAGGTCTTTCAAACTATCAACTTCAGCGACGTCAAGATTCTGAAAGATGCGGTCACTGCGAATAAGTGCTCTGGCAGCTAAATTGTGATCCATGCCTGGTTTCTTCCAATCAAACCATAAGGTCCACTTGCCGTAGAGTCTTTTAGTAGATGTGATGATGTCGTAGAGCTTGCGAGTGGTGAGCGTTAAGGGTAGAAGATCATTAGACTCCAGGAAACTAAAAATGTGGATCAACAACTCAATAGGCAGTTTCATCAAATCAAAGTGCTGGTCTTCATTAGTGATTTGGAGACTATAAGAAGAAACAGGAGTGTTATAACGATTAAGGAAAACTTCAATTAACATACTTTTGCTTTTTGTTGGTAGTTAGTTCTGAATTCATCTTGAAATTCTTAGTTTTTCGAGCTTTTCTGGTTTGATAACTTGCTTATGGAATGCTTTAAATGCTTTTAAGTAATGAAATAATTAATTTACAACATGAATTATCGTTAATTTGATTTTAGAGTTTCTCTAGGAACGATATTATATGAATGATTTGACATAAAAAGTCTACAAAATCAATACGGCGAAATCATCAAATGTCAAATTATTATTTACTTTTAATTTCAAAAACTTTTTAAAGTCAATTAATCATAACGTGTTCTAATTGTAAAATACATTCCTTAAATAATAAAATAATTGATAAAAGATCACAATAATCTCAAGATGGAGTCAATTATAACTGGAGTTAATGAGCTGAAGTAAGTTGTCTTGAATTTTTAAGCACTCTATTTACTCATAAAATTTGACATTTTCTACTTTTCAGAATTAATCAAACGATTGATGAAGAATGCTCACATATGATGAAACTTTCGAATGAGTTGCTTATCCGTATTTTTAGTTTCCTGGAGCCTAAAGATCTTCTTCAATTAACACTTACTTCTCGCAAGCTCTACGAAATCACCACTTCTACCAGGAAACTTTACGCCAAGTGGTTTCTTACCATCAATTTTGAGAAGTGGAAGCAATCTGCACACAATCAAGTTAAAACTGCCAAAGCATTAATTCGCAGTGATCGTCAATTCCAAAATTTGATAATTGATGAAATCTCAAATATCAAAGATGTGGTTCATTTTTTGCTGCTGGTTGATAATTTCAAGGAAAACGTTAAAACGATTGAGTTATACAACTCTGAAATCAAGGAAGATGATTTGATCCGAATGCTCAATGAATTGCCAAATTTAGAGGAGATATATTTAATGTATTGCAAAATCATTCAATGTCACGCAAAAACAGTTTCTCCTCCAATGTTTAAAAAGCTCAAAAACTTCAGTATTTACATTCAATTAAATGATTATAAACGAAAATATGATTTATACTGCATAGAAAGTGACCTCAGTCAACTTTTGTCCAATACTTTTATCAGACCTGCAAGAAAGTTTTCAGATTCTTTCATTCCGCCTAAATATTCAACTTTTCAAGAAAGATTTGATAAGTTCTACAATGACTCCAGGAAACGTTTTAATAGAATGTATGAAACATCAAGTTCTACCTAAAAGAAATTCATAGCAGAATGTAATACAATAAATCAAAATAAATATTTATAAAATGTCAAATTAAAACTGAAATATGTTACAAAAAGAAATTTTTCAGAAATAAAACTTCAAAATACTTTTTTTTGGCAGTCATGTCTTTATTATTCAGTCAATCTCATTTAACTCTTAATGCTACGTTGATTTGTTTTACAATCACACAATTGTTACAAATTGCTCAAGATTCATACAAAAATTCAATAAATTTCACTTAGTTTCCCTAATTAGCCACACAATTTGCAGTTTTTCCGAGTTTTACAGAAATTTTTAATTTTTCGATTTTTTTGCATATTTTTTCATTAATTTTTTTTTTATTAGCAAAAAATAATTTATTCACACAGGATTCGTTTCACAGAAGCACACTTGGATTTGATTTGTTTTCTCATGAGGGGGTGGGAGTTGGAAAACACAAAATGCATTATGATTGTTTCACTTATCACAAATTGCAGCACTCACCTTAATTTAGTTTGGTTTTTTCAGATTTTCAGTCAGTCAATTCACTCACAGTAGTTTTATTTTACAAGACATTTAATTAAAGACAAACAACAGAATAATCAGAAAACTTAACTATTAATCATTTAAAGCTCATCCAGTCTACAAAATTATTTCTTATGTCTCGAAGCAAATAACATAGAATCAAACAAATTACCTATTGACTTTTTTATGTTTCTATCATGTTTTTTCTAAGTTTTTCACGAGTTATTAATTAATTTTAAAGTTCTTGCAACTAAAATGGAAATTGTGCTGATTTGTGGGTCTTTTGGGAATAAAGTAGGTCGAAATTGTCATGAATGATAAAATCTCATCCTACTTTTTCTATATCCACCACTAAAAAAAAGGCGTTATCATCAAAAAAAATAATTAAAAAAAAAAAACAAGAAGGAAAGTCAGTGTTTCATTCATAAGTGAAAAAGAGGCACCCAAAAAGCGGCGCATTCAAAGAGTTTAAAGAGTTCCCCATTTGAGAACCTTTTGGAACATACACTAGTATACACAGGTTGGAAGGAAGCTTTATCAGTTTGACTGTAGGGCACGCAAAAGAGAAAAATTCTAACAAAAATATACAAAATGGCGTCTTTCCTGTGTGGAAAGCGCGTGGCAAAATTAAAAGCGCAAACTTGCTAAGCCCTCAAACGGAATGAAAACTTCCTCCAACGGATCACAGACAAATTACCTTACACCTAAAATTTGATTTTTTCCTAATTTATTTCATGTTTTCAATGATGATTTTTCATAATCTCGAATGAGTCAATTTAGATAAAAACTAGGTTCTTCAGCTGAATTAACCCATTTTTAACTAATTTCTAATAGAGATGGTTCGTTAAACCAAATAAAGCATCTTTTCAATAAAAGATCACTTCAGTTGGTCTAACGAGCTTCTCTTATACTCATAAAATATTCATTCAGTGTACAGGATCAACACACACGGATCCCAATCACTCTTCAGAGTGCACGCGACATAACAATTGGAGAAACAAACGGTTCATTTATTCCTTGACTAAGCCTACGCAATCTTACGTTTCAGCTACATTTTGCAAGAAGGAAAATGTCACAATAGGCTGGAAAAGCTTCATCTCAGCCTTTTTTTACTAGATGTTTTCGTTCTTGCACCAGTTTTTTTTTGCGGCGAATTAGAGCTTTGGACTTTTTATCGTGTTTTGCGGTGGTTTGCTTTGACTTTTTTGTTTTCTGAGTTTTCCCGAGCTGTCATCGAAGGTCATTGGATTTTCTGTTGTTTTCTAGAAAATTAGTTCAAGGATAGAACAAAATTAGTTTAAGTTTTTAAAACAATATTCAATCGTTTATCCTTCCAAATTCAACACTTCACTCTCGGCAAAACTTTCAAGAAGCAAATCTCATTTTCTCGCAAGCTTCCTTTGTTGAAATTTTCATTTATTTCGTTTGAAAAAGTCCAAATCCCTAAAACAATTTATTAATTCCTAACTTAATCCTAAAGAAATTTCTTTAATTAATAATTCCTACATTTAAATTACTCAATTCATTTCAATAATTTCAATTTCAACTTCAATTTCAACCAATTTTTCATAAACAAGTAGTTTCACATTTTTAAGCTTAAGTTTTAGAATCTTTTGATGGTTTCATACATTGCATAGAATAGATATTTCCTAATTTCATATTTTTTCTCTACGGAACAGTCATACACAAATTAAAGAAAAAAATTCAAAGTGGTTCCTATAGGATAGTTTCATTTTGTTTTAAGGTTATTAACCTTTAACCAAAGACTATACTCAAAGTAAAGAAAAGAAAAACTAAAAACGGTTTTTGCGCGGACAGAATTCGTGGGAAGTTCCCTAAATGACTAATTGTAACTAAATTAGAAGCTAAAATTACTTTTTTGTTTTGTTAAATAATCGGTGAACCGTTTTTAGTCTTTAGTTGCTGCAGTTGCATTAGATTTCCTTAATTGTTAAATAATTGTTGTAATTATTTTACTTAAATTGTAAGTTTATTCCCTTAAATTCTTAATTCTTAGAGCTACAGCGATTCTTTGAGCTTAGAATCTAAATCTTTTGGCTTTCACACTTTAGGCACTCTCGTTTAGTTACACAATTAAAATTAAATTTTAGGTAAATTCTTCAAACTTTCTCTGTTTACCAAACAAAAGATTTTTTCCAAATATTTAACGAGTTTCGTTCAACGATTCTTGCAATTCTCATATTCTTACCTCCACCATCAATTTCATCCTTCAAACCATTAACATCTTCTTCAATTTCTTCAAAATAATCATCGAAACGTCGCAAAAAAAAAATCAAAATCAAGGTGGAATAATGTTTCGCATTCATCACGGTTCATTTGGAAGGGTGGCGACCTTCTTTCTTGGTGTTTTCCAATTTATTAAACCAAATAAAAAATTTCAAAAATATTCGAAAATTTCAAGTCGAATTGTCGAACCAGGAAATTGAAAAATACTTAAGAAACTTTAAATAAAAATCATTCACAAAATCGTTCAACTGTCCCACCCTCACCAAAAACGATGGACAACTCTCCACAACAATAAACATGAAGAAATTCATCAAAAAACCCAAAAAATATTCACGACTTTCTCATTTAAAAAGTCCATTAATTCATAAATTGCATTAATTCACTAATTCATTTAGGTTCAGTAATCAGTCATGGCATAACGGATGCGCTCTCGAGTCACACAAACGCACATTCACATTTTTGCATCAAATTTTTATTCTGTGTATTTTTTACTCAAATTTATTCAAAGGGATTAACTAAATTAATTAATGTGCATTTTGCAAATTTTCGACCAGTTGACGCCTCAATTGGCTTCTAACATAATTAAATAATTTTTTCTTCGTCTAGCAAAGCGAGCGAGCTAATTGAGCCACCAACCGGAAGTGACAAGAAAAAGTGGAGATTTTTTAGCGCCTCTCTTATGAATTATCAATTTTTCACATTTTACAAAGGGAAATCTCGACTTTTTCCTGTTTTGACCTCATTTTCCAGTAGTTAGTAAATTTAATAAATTTAAAATCATCTTTCTACCCCAAAAACTTAAACATTAAAAAAGTTTTGCCATTCATAAAAAAAAAAAATAGTAGAAAGAATTAATGCGGTAGAGGGACTTTGAAACTCCAGTAAAGTTGTACAATTAAGTTACTCACGTGAGTTAAACAATTTTTTCACCGATTCGTCCGTTTACCGAATTAAACTTAAAATAGTAAGAAATAATAAAATAGAAAAGTTTTCTTGGCATTTCCTTCAAAGAGTGAACAAAATCTTTCTAAAAATAAATGTTTACCTTACTGGATCAATTATTGGTTTAACGGATGCATTTTAATTTTTAAAAAGTTGTTTCGAAAATGGCGCAAAACTTCGCAAATTTTGCGCGCCAACTATTTTCGAAGAATCATTGTTTGCTCTTAGTTTTGGTGTTTTGGTGTTGTCACATCCTTCTTAATTGGTATTAAAGGAGATCCCTAATTATTGTTGATCAAAAAGTTGGAGCCAAAGTTGTTGTTGTTATTGTTGAGGTTTGTAGTGGAGGCCGCGGGCATGTTGCTGGAATTGGAAATTGGTGGCATGTTTTTTAGCTAAAATGGGGCAGGCAAATAGTAACAAGCAATTAAACACTTTCATTGTGCAATTGAATGAAATTTCAAGTTATAAAAAAGTTTCTCAAAAATCTTTACTTAATGTATTAAAAACGATCAAAACTCACCAATTAATAACAGGCTGTGGTTGCTTCAGCTTGCGTATTTCCTTGAGAGCCCAAGATGAAATTGTTTTTGTTCGCTGCGTTCTTGATTTCTTTCCTTCTTGCAGCAAATTGTTGATGGTCTCGTCTTCAAGCAGGGGACTTAGTGGTGGACCAAAGGCGGTGCAAAGGTCACCTATTAAGCCAGCGCTGATTGCAATGTTTGTGTCCGAAAGCTAAAAAAATATCAAAAATTTACTCAAAAATTCTCAAAAAATCAAAAAAATTCTTACTTCTCGATCCTGTCCAATGCTGATGATAAATTTGATGATGAACGCAACATGAGCCTGCATGAGATTAACATCTGTACTTGGTGTATTGTCCAACCCCTTGAGACCTTGTATAATTCCAGTATAAGCCTCCAACACACTTTCTCTCAGCTGATTCAAATAATCAATCATGTCATAGTCCGAGGTGTCAACATTCACTTGAGTTGCATGCAAAAGCATCTGCAGCACAACATTCAAGTACTTTTTGAAGTCTGGTCCGATGCTAAGCGCAATGTCTCCGAAAACGGACAAAATTTGAGGTTTGACGCTGCGATGAAGCTGAGAGTTGCTCAAATTTTCCATTAACATTGTCATAATTTCGTCGCAGTACGGTAGGATTTTTGTCTTCAAGCCACGGCAAATGTCACCAACTAGTCCAACAGCCACACAGCAAACCTGATACTCTTGATGATTCTTTAATCCCATATAAAGGTATGGCGTGAATGCGTCCATATACTTCAAGAACTTATCTCCGAGCAAATCCACCAAAGTTGAAACTGCCATCAAAGCGTCTTCTTGAACTCCTCCAATCTTACCAGAATTGCTGTTAAACATGGTGAGCAGTGCAGTCATTATTGCATCAGAAATTTGTGGCGCGTCATTTGGTTCCACTTTTCTCAACACTGATTGTAAAGTGGCACAGAGCAGAGACTGAAGATCACTTATTTGGTGACGATCACCACCGTGAACTGTAACGTGAGTCTCCATTTGTAAGACTTGGTTGAGACGCTCCAAAATTACCTGAAAATTAGACAAATTGTTAGAAATTTTAGATTTTCCGGAATTTTAGTAAAAATAACTCACCATAGTAGTTTTCTGCACTGTAACGTAACAATCATTAGGTGAGTTCTTAATCATCTCCATCAAAGCTTCATAAGCAGCCGATCTCAAATTACTCTGCGAACCATCAGCTCTATCTGTGGTCTCCAACAATCTTGTGATGATAAATTCAAAATACTTGGAAAGACAATAAGTGTCGGGAGTATCTTCATTTTCTGAAACTGCTTCGTAAGCTGCCTCAGAAAGTCCAGTGAAAGCCCAACAAACATTGCTGGCAACACGTGGCTCAGCTTTTAGACCGTTGATCAAGGATTCTAACAGAGGGTTAAGGTATTGCTCATTGATTGCCGCTTCAGGAATCACTTCGCAAATGCGGCCGAATGTCCAAGCTGCAGTGTCGCGAACGATTACCTAAAATATTTTAAAATTGGTTAAAAAGGATTTTCAAGGAAATTTGATTGGTTTGAATTAAAACCGTTAAATCTACAACTTTTCCATTTATAAAAGAATACTCACACTAGAATCATACATAAGCTCAATCAGAGTAGGCATAGCTTGCTCCACTAGTGGCTTCAAAGTGCTAGCATCCAATCCACTCAAAATGGATCCAAAAACCATCAAAGCAGCGTCCCTAAATCTCCAGTTCTCCGATTTAATGTTATCCTTGATGAATGGCAAAACATGAGGAACAATCTCATCTTCACAACAAGTAGCCAACAGCATCAAACAAACACCACCAGATTTGCTGGGATTCCAGTCATCATCATCGTCAAACTCCTCTTGCTTGGTGAGTTTTTCCATCAAAACTGGTGCCAAATACTGCAAAGCTCCTCGAGCATAATGCCGAGAAACTCTTTCCGGTGTTTGACCAGACTCGACCGCCTCCTGACTCTCTATCGCCAAATCTATTTCCTCGTCACAAACATTGGACCAGAACTCGATGCCTTGTAGACCCACTTGGTCGTTGTCGCTTCGCATCGCTTCTAGAGTTATTGGGAAAAGAGCCTGTGCCATGTAAGGCTCCATGTATTGATAATAGAGCGTGAGAATCTTCACCAAACACTGAAGTGCAGCAACGCTGATCTGCTGGTCTGTGCTTTGAGTGGCTTCGCAAACAACCTGGAATTTTTAAAAAGTAGGATTTATTAGTATTGTAACCAAGAGCAGGAACTTTATTAAAAAATCGTCGTAATTCTCCAAAAACTCACCTCCATGATAAAGTTTCTCTCTGACTCCTTATCAAAATTGGCCTTAGTAAACTCCAGTGAATTGAGAAGTGCATTAGTGGCGGCTAATCTCACATGGTTGCTGGGTTCTGTTTTGCGCATTCCATGAATGATGGCGGTAAGAATTTGGTTCGACTGTGGCTCGAGCACTTCAGCATTAATGTCTTGGCAAATGTAACCGATTGCTTCCAAAGTAGCTTCGCGTTCCATTTCTGTTGAGCGCTCGTTGATAACATTACTGACCAAGTTTTGCATCAGGTTAGCCCATTGACCGACGCCTAGTTCGGTGACTGCCACATAAGCGACACATTGAGCGGCGGAAGAGGGTCGGTGGTTTTCTGTACCCAAAGCACTGATGATCTACAATAAAAAATCAGGAGCATAAGTTTCTTAAATAAGGACTGTAAAATCCAAGAAAATTCATAAAAAATAGAGTCAGGACGAATAAAAAAGATCCAGGAGCAACATAGTTGAGATTCAGGTATAATTACATTCTTTTTGATATACTCTCTGGTGTCTTCTGGGAAGGTGAGCCATCGTTGTTGATACTGTGACTTCAGCGTGGGATCTTTGCTAGTGAGATGGTTCTTAATCTGCAAACCGGCGGCCATTCGAGCCACCGGACTGTTTCCAGCGTGTGATAAGACATCGGAGAGTGCTTTTAAGAAGTCTGGAAGATTGGTGGTCGCGGCTTGCTCCAAGTACTCTTTCGCTGCCTGCAGCTCATTTTTTTCTAAAGGAAAATAGGAGAAAGTTTGATTAATTCAAGTTTTTGTGGAATCTATTGTAGTTTCTGAATCAACCTTGAAAATTTTTGTGGAACTATATTTATGCGCTAATGTCAAGGTAGAGAGCCAAAACTTTGATGAATTATGGAAATGTAGACATAAATTTATGTAATTAAAGATCCAGGGTTTGAATAAAGTCTCGAGATTTCCGGGTAAACACTCGAAACTAGTAAAATCCATAATTTATTGATGACGCAATTTAAAAATTATTTGTTCCATTCTAGTATTTTGTATGCATTGTAAATGTAAATTGTAATTGAAGTTGAGTGCACTTTAAATAAAATCATATGTTATAGTATTTGAAAATGCTGAATCTTGCAATATTACACGACAAATTCTTCAGTTAATTAACTTCATCAACTGAAAACCCAAATTTAGCCAAAAATTCAAAATATGACGGCCATACTTCGTCATCGACTTTTTTGTTGTTTTGCACATTTTTCTGCTTTTCAATGATTTCGCCAAAAATGCCAATAATTGGGGCAGGCTTGGATGAAGAAATCTTATAAGTAATTGGTGGGGAGTCGATTGAGATTAAAATAGATGAGTAAGTGAATTCTGGGAAACCGCAATGAAATTATGCGCGCCACAAAGCCACACACAAAGCCCCAAATTATCTAACACTGAAATCGGCGTTGAGACACTATAACTTCTATTTATTTGTTTAATACTTTACGGGGTAGTTGGTTGAACTTAAAATTAGATTCGAGCACTGCTCAATTAAGTGTTACACTTAGCGTGATTAATGAATTAATAGGAAAACGTGACTGACCTGAGCTTGTGGTTTTCTCTAATATTTGAACTAGTTGCAAAGTCATTTTCATGAGATATTCCTTATTTGTTTGCACACTACAATTTCTTAAACACCAATTAGGGCTTTGTTAGGTAGCCACTATTTTTTCACTGTGAATTGTGTGTAAAACGCTTTGCAATTACCGGTAGTGACGATAATTAGCGAGAAGAATGCATACATGACATTTGAATTCGCCGCATATTTATGTTTTTTCGCCGGAAGTGTTTGATAAATTTGAATTCTTTGAAAGACGTTGGAAGTTTTTACAATAAATATATTCTACTTATTATATTTCTATCATAAACCCTTTTTGTGCCAAAACAACTAACTGAATACGTGAACTTAAGACACAACAAAATTAAACTAAAATCAGAAACTCAGAATTCGATCTCTTCAATAAAAATAAAATATTTACTGGTTTCGAACTTAAATTTGAAATTATTCTTTCGAATTCTTCACACAGGAAGTTCAAATTTTTTAATAATTTTTCTTACAGGAAATTCCATGGAAATTCGAACTTTTTTTTGATCTTCTTTTAGATATATTCAACCAAAATTTTTTGACTTTTTAAAAATTTGGACCGTTTGGAAAATTTCAAAAAATTTCACTCAACTTTCCAAATTCACAAAATCTCTTCTCATTTTCCGAAAGAAAAATTTTCTCTAATGAGCTTGCGCCAAATAAACGTCACAAAGCTAAATATATGGCAACGCATTCGAAAGGGGAAGGCATCACTTGGCATATCAGAGCATAGCTTTGTCGAGCTCAAACAAAAATAAACCAACTAGCAGTTTTCTTACATTTTTCTTCTAATTTCTGACTGAAAACTTCCGTGGAATTCCTTAAGACTACTGAAAAAGTATACAAAGTAATGGTTTTCATTTGAAGCGACTTCAAAGTGTATCGAGAACCGAGAAAAGGATTATTTGAGGTGAGTCTACAGCAGCCGGTGTCACGATATTTGCTTTGCTATTAAAAAAGCAATAAAATTGATTTTCTGAGGAATGTTAGAATTACAATTTCCTTCAAATTTTGCTCAATATTATTCAAGTATTTCTTTTTTTGTGATGAAAAATTCCTGCAAAAATTTGATCCAGAGTTTTCTTATACTCTCTAACCATTCGTGAAAATCCTGGTGGTTTTCCCTGACAATACAGGAAGCCAATTAAATATTCATTTATATCTGAAATGCTAATCCGATGCTCCAATTTGATAGTGTCTAGCTTTATAAATTTCGATGGAAAACTCATACATAATTAATTTGACAACAAACTAACACGACTAATCATTTGATCTAAAAATAGCATAAAAAAGCAAAATTGTGGCATAAAAACTTAAAACTCACTTTTTTTTTAAGTTTTCAGCATAACCAAAAATAATCAATTAGTCAGTTAAAAATGGATCGAAGATTGCTTTAGTAAGTTTCTTTGAATAATTTAACTTGCCAAGAATTTAACTAAATTGTTCCTTAAAGTGCTTTTAGAGGATTCGTGGGCTTTGTAGCTTTTATAGACATTGGGTCAGCTGCTCGAGCCTACATAGAGAAGAGAAGTTTTCTTGGCGATCATTCGGATAATCAAATTCGTGATGGTAAAGTAGAACTCATTAATATTTAAGTAATTTGAACTTAACACATTTTCAATTCTAGGAGACTTCACAATTAGTCGAGTGCTGGGGATGTTTTGCCTACTCAAAGCTTTTGCTTTGATCCACTCTACTTTATACATTCATTATAAGCAAGTGGTCACTATGGGACAATGCTCTCTTGTTATCACTTTGCTGTTGTATTTATCGGAAGCCTTATATTTTAGGTGATTATACTTTCATAAATTGCATGGAAAGGATTTTACTTAAAATCTTATTTAATCATTACAGAACAACCACCTTGAATTTCTATGTCGTGTTCCCTTGCGTATTAAATTGTAAGTTTTTTGAATGTTCTTCGAGTTTGATGAAAACTATTCAAATCGCATTAATTGCAATAAAAATTTCCTTCTAGTTATTACCCTTATCGGCCTGATTTACATCCCTCACCGATTAAAATTGTGGGGATCAAAGATAATTGAAGATGATGAGAACTCTCAACTTTTAAGGAGAATGGGAAACTTTAAGAAGCGAAGACTCCAACAGTCCAAAAGATCATCATAGGAGTTTCATTTCGTTTAACCACCATAAATAACTAAAATAACAGAAATTAGTAGAATAAGTATATCTTAACATATCTCATCACAGAGAACTTGAAAAAATTTGCACAACGCAAAATTATTGAATTTTTGAAATTAACCTTAGAGTGTTGAGTTTGTTTAGATTTAATCTTTGAATATTTTAGGATTTGCAATTTTTGGAAGAATTATTAAGCAATATTAAATTATTTAGAAGAGCTCTTAAATCTTTGCAAGAACTTTTCTTAGAATAAAATAATTATTATAAATACCTAATACTTAATCCCTCTTAACCTCATCGAAACACAAAATGTCAATTTTTGAAAATTCCAAGAAACCAATTTTTATATCGATAATAAATCTTAATAATGATAATAAACCTTAAAAAATATATTAACACTTTGTTTGCTGATTTATTTGTACTTAGAATGATTTTGAATTTTCAAGTCTTATTTTTACAGTTTTACTTTTTGGTTCTGGAATGTTTTTTAAGTATCTCAAACTTAATAAACTACATAAACGCATAGGCTATAGATCACATAAAATATACTGAAAACAGCATACGCTATTATCTTGAGCTTAAGTTTGATTATAAATGTTGGCAATGTTATTGGAAGTTTCAAAAGGAACAAAAGCGTCCAGTAAAGAGTCTTAAAAACACTTTTTATAACATAGAATGGAGATGTGAAGAATCCTACGATAGAGTTCAAGATCCCATTCAGTACTTTTTTGATGATGGAGACAATTTTAATTAGTGAGTGATAAGTTTGTGTAATTAATGATAAAGAGATGACAAAAGTCAATAGAAACCACACAAGACAGAAATAAAATCTAAAATTTGGGTTGATTGTAAAGAAGCTTCCAATAGATTGTGTCAACTGATTGAAGAGTCTTTCTATTTCAATATCCATTTTTCAAGTTTTTGTTGTCGTGTAGTGGTCCTAAAATAATGAATTTATTAGAAAATTATAAAAACTTCAGTAAATTACATTAATTTAAACAGAACTTACAAAAATGTTTATTGTTGATTTTATCTGTACATTTTATAGCTTCCATTAAGTATCTTTTGATCTATTTTTTGTAGATTTATTAAGCTGATATTTTAATTCTCCTGATCGCAACAAAGAAATTGTTTATTTTCCGATTATTTTCAAATAATAAGTTTTTCCCAGCAAAACAAAACAAAAAACATTCCGGCCTGCTGGGAAATCGATTTGAATTCGCCGCACACTAACACTAACACATATTGCACTGGAAATGGCGGGAAAAGATGATTGAATAAATTATTACGATATTACAACGCGATATTACGCTTTCGTTATATAAATTGCAGTCAACAACAAGTATTCTTCATTCTTTAAGATAATATGATAGTTTTAGATACAATTGTTCTGTGAAATTTAGTTGATCTATTCAGTTGATTAATCACCATCTTTACGCGTATGGAAAAATGGAAATGTCATTGTACGTCTGGGCTGAAAAACATAAACTGAAGAAGATAGTCTATAGAAAAATTTTCGTTCCTTAATTCTATAGGCTTAAAAACAGTTCCTTAACAACTTAAATTGATCCAGGAGTCCAGGGCAAACCAATATCTCCCAAAATGTCTAGTGCTTGGGTAAATTCAGACGGAAGTTGAAATAAA
Organism: Parochlus steinenii; assembly: GCA_038502155.1. Lineage (NCBI taxonomy): Eukaryota > Metazoa > Arthropoda > Insecta > Diptera > Chironomidae > Parochlus > Parochlus steinenii. Next base: position 2,429,560 of record JAXCIN010000049.1, on the reverse strand, counting down.
TATTTTTTTTGACGCGTTTAATTTCAGGATTTTATGGAAGATTACGATGAGGAATGTTTCGAGTTAGAGAAACTATTGCAAAAGTTGAAGTTCGAAAATGAACTTGATGAATCCATAAATCAACGTAAAATTCAACTTAAAATTTTTACAAATTTTCGTGCTTAATTTTTTTCGCTTCGTTTTCTAGATTTGGTTGAAAAGACTCGTCGTAATCAAAAAGTAGGCAAAGAGTTAGAAAAAACTTTGGCTGATGAGAAAACCGAAAGCAATACATTGATGAAAATTGACTTGAAAACAGAAGAGAACTACATTGAGTGAGTATTTATATGGATTTTTTCTGAATTTACTTAAGTTTTTACTTTTTATAGACTGACCAAAGTGTTTATTCAACTCCACACTGACAATTTCAAAGGCAAATATCTCAAAGTAAAAAGCCAACTGAAGGAAATACAAGCTAAAAAAGCTGATGAAGTTTTTATTGCGTCCAAGCGCAAAGCTGATAAAATATTGGCTGATATTGAGAACACCGAGCAGAGTAAGTTTTCCACATTTGGGTACATTAATAACTATTTCTAAATTTTTCTACTTAAAGTGAAAAATCTACGCCAAAAGCAAAATGAATCGAAGGCGTCAAAAGATGAACTTGAGAAAGAAACAGGAGAGCGTGATCAGTTGAAGAAAGAAATCAGTGAAGGGAAGAACAAGGCAGAGACAAAAATACAGGAGTTTATTGTGGAAATGGCTCAGCTTGCTTTCAAATACAACACAATGATCTGCAAGGTTCGTTAACAATAATAACATAACAAAACTGATTCTAACTCTTGATTCTATTTTAACAGTATGAAGTATCAGGCAAAGCCCTAGCTTCTTTGACTCAAAATGTTCGTGAATTTAAGGATACTGCACAGCCTCTGCTGACGGATCCGATCCCAGAATTGAGTCAACTCAAAGAGAACAACGTTCAAACTCCCTTCTTGGACAAGATTCTCTTTACTTTTCCCACTTTTGAGAACCCTTTCAAGGATCCTAACAAAATTCCCAACTTGACTGGAGGAATCAAGAAGGTTGTTCCAATTTCCCAGGCACTTAATAAGCAGCATCGTCTCCAGAAGATTGTTCGTCATTCGGAAAAGCCGAATAACCAGACAGTCCAAAAGAGCTTTATCATCAACCTCCTGGATGATGACGATGATAACATTGAAAATGATTATGATGGTCAAACAAAGCGTACAAGTTTGGTTAAACAAACTCCAAAAGCACGTTCTATGCAATTGAGAAAGGATCGTTCACAGAAACTGAAATTGCCGACGCCAGGAAAACGTCCAGTCACTTCGAAGGGCATTTTAAAAGAAGCCATTGATAAGGTACTCAAGAACCAAGTGATTGCAGAGCCAGTTCCTACGTTGCCAATTTCGTATCCGTTGCCTATTTTCGCAACATCAACACCTAAAGAATTAAAAAAGAAGAAGGAGACAGTTCGTAAACCAACCGACAATCTGGTTCAGAAAATGTTGGAGACCCCTCGTCAAGTCAGTAAGCGACATGCAAGTGCAGTTCCATTGACTCCACAGCGATCCGTCAAGAGAATTAAAATTGGAGAAGAGAAAACGCCAAAAGCCACTAAACCAAAAATGAGTGAGATTGCTCAAGGAAGTCATTCTATGGAGCTAGATCCAGCTCCTGTAGTCAATAATATTGAAGTTTTGGAGGTGGAGGTGGTGAAGCCTTCTCCTACTAAAGGCAGGATGACTGTAAACAGTGGAGGAGCTCAGAAATCTACCCAGGAAAGTGATTTGTCCCAAATGGTCGTGGAAGATCAAGTTACTCCTGCTCCAATAGAGGTCGACATACCAGCTGATAAAACAGTTGCTAAACCTGGAAGCTCTAAGACAAAAGACAAAAAGAAAACTGACTTTGATAATCGATCTGTTGTAAGTATTTTGTTTTTTCTTCATGACCAAAAAACCTCAAATTAATTATTTTAAATTTTTCATCTAATAAGTCGAGCGACGGTGACAACATTTTTGGACAGGACTGCGGCTCCTTTCCGCTGAGTGATTTTGAGGATTCAAGAGTGTCCAGTGATGAAGCCAACTTTGACTTTCTTAACGGTTCTGGTAAAGGATTCTCTGAGAATGCTGATAATGATAACTCCAATTCTGGTATGGATTTCTTCGGGATTCCTTCCTCATCCAACAAGAAAGAGGACAAACCATTTTCATTGTTTTAAACAGATCCGACATAATGAAGAAATATAAAAAATAAAATTTAAATTCAACGAAAATATCTACAAAGGACCAAAATGTAACAAAAATCAAATGTATCACAAAATATGAATTCTAAAATCAAAATAAAAGAGATACTGAAATGTGATGTTTTTTATTCAAAGATGGTTCAGAATATAAAATAGGTCCAGTACAAAAAATTAAGCTTTATGAAAGCTGACAGAGTAAATTAATAAGTTGTTCTGGAGTATCTTAGAATTAAACATAAATTCATGCAAGTTCGACATCAATTTCCTCTTCTTTCTTTTCTTCCTCTTCATCCTTTTTTGACCCCATTTTCTCCAATGTCCGCAGGATTTCGCACCCAACTCGCGCCTCATATTGGAAGCGGTTTCTTTCAGCTAGTAAGCGTTGTTTGCTCACGTCCAATAAATTCTGGAGTAAACTGCAAACTTCTGTCAAGCATTAAAAAAATAATGTTAGGTTATAGTGCTCCTAAAGAGTTATTGAAAAACACAACCTGGTTGCCGAAATAGCTCTTCATCATCTTTTTTAGGCTCATCAGTGTTGGTGATCTTATCAACCATCAAAGGCTTAACTGCTGGTAGCTGCTTGGGCATAAATTGTAACACTCCAGCTGGAATTGGGGCTTTTACAGGCTGAACTTGGATTTGACGAGGCAATGCCTGATCTACATTGTTGACGAGACGTGGAACCGTGTTAATCAGCTGGCCATTAACCTTGAAAGTAGTTACTATCTCATTTGTAACCAGATAACGTTTTTTTGCGCTCGTCACATAAACCAATCTTGGAGGCTGTGGTCGATCCGCCTGCACTTGTACAGATTTCTGAACTGGTGGAGCAACCAATACTAAAGGAGAAACCACTGGAGAAACCAACCGAGGTCTCTTGGCATCAGGACGTGATTCTGGTGATTCCAAAACGCCACCAATAGAGTTAATCAATTGTACACCGGAAGAGTTCCTGTTAATAAGATTATTTAGTTTAAAAATTTAATCAACAAGCTAATTGAACTTACCCATTTGATCTTCGTTCTTGCTGATCAATAACTGGAGACTTAACAAGAGAAGTCTCTGGCTTGTTGAACGATCCATTCGAATCACAGTTTTTAATGGCTTCATTAGTGTCAGCTCTTTCTTTAGGCAAATTCTTATTAATTTCTTGGAACTCTTCAGCCATATTCATGAGTTCTTCAATGTGCTCATAGAACTCCCAATCAGATTTTGATACTATTCCAGCATCAACCTTGATCTTATTTTTCTTATAAGTATCCAGTAAAGATTTAAATTTTATGGCAATTTCGTCAGTGGTCCTGGGAAAACCTTTTAAGGTCATTTGGGATGCAATTTGAACGAAGAAAGGCAAGGTGTCCGCTTTATACATAGGCAAAACTCTCTCAAAGACACCTGAATCGCTTAAAACTTCCAGTAAGACTCTGATCTCACCATAACTGTACCTCCTTGGAACCATAGTGGTAGAAGCTTTGTCTTGATTTTGCATCGTGCTTAAAAGATCGGGTTAGATATAAAAAATTAATTGAATTGATCTCAAAACAGTTTTGATAACGGCAAATTATTAGTAAAACTTTAAGGTGGTATAAAAATGAATTAACACCTAATAAAGACTTAGTTGGCCAAGTGAATTAATATAAATGCTGACTCAAAGTTTATGGGTTTTTATTATGTCAAAAAATGCTTTTAAAAAGTCTACAAATGAATTCGCTGGTAATTTGTAGACTTTTAAGAATCGGGCTTGTCAAAAGTTAATTTTTCAGTCCTCCAATAAATTTGAAATTGAAGCTTAAGAAAGCCATAAGAAATGTCGAAAAGAGCTCCTAAAAGTTGCAGAATTGTTGCTGTCTGCTCATCAGGTAAGAAATACTCATAATTCCAACGTATTATTATAATAGAAAATTTTTCATTTAATTGCCTCAAATCCAGAAGCTGAAATGCACTCAAAACAACTGATGCATCTTCCCAGAGAGCTGCTTTTGGAGATTTTCAACTATTCTGGCAATTTGAAGAATCTTTTGATTGTGAATCGAACTTTTAACCAGCTCATTTCGCAATCATTGAAATTAATGAGACGTCTGACTCTCGTAATCGAATATAAACATGAAGACAAGTGCAAGCCAAAAGATGTTGGAGCGTTGATGGCAAGCAGCAGGAAGTACAATAATGCTAAGATCTTAGGTAAGTTTATTGGAGCATTTTCATTAATTTACTGTCACTATAATTTTTATTTTTAGGAGACCACATTCACCCTAAAATAACAACATATTTGAAAGCTTCCCAAGCTATTGCTAACTGGAAGTGGAATAAATCATCAGTTGTAGAGCCTTGCACTGTTCAACGTGTTCTCAAAATGCTCAGTAAAATGACTTCTCTGCAATTGGAATTTCACTATAAACCTAACAAAATTGAAGTAGTTCTAATTGAATTGCCGGAGTTACGTTGCTTCAAAAGTTACGCCCATAACATAGCTGCTCTGAAGCACTTTATGGGAGCACGAAGTTTGAATGAGATTCAAATTTGTGAACTGTTCCAAAGCTTCTATTTTCCTCAAGCGGATCTTAATTTGGTTGTTGAATTTTTATCACAACAGCTGGCACTAAAGAAACTAAAATTAAACGGTTTTTTGGTACCACGTATTTTTTCAACCGATCACAATTTTCTGTTTCAACTGACCTCGCTTGAATTTCACTTGAAGAATGTAAGAATTCACTTAAAGATTCTGATACAACTTTTCTCATACATTTTTTATTGTTTTTTCAGTTCCAAAGTCAAATTCTAATTCTACCACAAATCATGCTAAACTTCAAAAAGTTTCTGAGATCTCAAAAATCGATCACCAACCTTGCCATAAACGTGCCAATGTTGGATCAAGAGTTAATACATATTATTCTTAAAGAGCTGCCTGAATTGAAAGTCCTCATTATCAGCTACAACGATTATGCGTGGTCTGATCCATTCGCAAAAAACCTTAGCATCACAAGATTGATAGTAATGTCATGCGGATCACCTCCTGATTTTTGCCTCAAGCTTTTGGAATTTTGTCCCAATGTGGAGTTTTTGAGCGTAGACTTGTGCAATAATGACATCACTTATAAAATGTTTAAAGTGATCAACCACAATCTGCTAAAATTGAAGAAAATTCATATCGCTGCATCATACAGAGATTTGTTTGCTGTCCAGATTCCAACAGTCGTGGAAGTTGCATTTTCTTTCAAAAGAATCTTGGATACTCATAAGATTTTGTTTCCAGTACTCTTTTTGCTTGCCAATAAGCAAGTTCAGATCGTTCACTTGGCCAAAGGAATGGAATGTTTTTTCGATATCAGCAAGAGTCCCCAAAGCCACAACAAAATCGTCAAGTATTTTGATAGTGAGAGGGAACTCAATTTTCATTTCTTCAAGTTTTGAAGATGAGTTCTGAGATCAATACAATTAAAATTCATGTAATGTGAATATTAATCAGTAATTTATTTTAAAAATAAAGAATTTTGTATCAACCGAGTATCATGAGTATCATGAACTAATATCATGAAGCTTTTTACGACAAGAAACACTTGAATAAATATTTTTGTGGATTATTTTTGGCAAAAACAAAACTCAATACACTTAGAATATTTCCAAGTGTGCATGTGATAAATATTAGAAAATTTCTCCCTCCTAAATTAATTGATCTGGAATAATTCGGAGTAAAAATTGTATAAAAGCTTTCACAGCAATTCATAATCGATATCCCAAAGTTCTAGAGAGTTAATTAATTAATCAAGTTATAGCAAGTGATTATGAAAATTTTAATTGTGTTGGTGATTGCCTTGTTGGCATCATCAGCGGTGGAAGTAAATGCTGTACCAAGTGAGTACCAAAAGAGGACAGATTAAGTGTGAATATAATCATAATACTTAATAAATAATCCTGCTATGTTTAGAAAGAGTGGTCTGCTACTATTTGGCTCTTTATGATGGGGAGGGAGGTCTAGAAAACATCGATCCTACTTTGTGTACCCATCTTATTTACGCTTATGTCAGTCCTGATTTAGCTGGAAATATTCAGATGACACAACTTGACATTGGTTAGAATTTAAATACTTTGTTAAAAAATGTATTGTTGATCGATTTCCTATCGATTACAGATACCATACCAAAGATTACAGCCTTAAAAGCAAAAAATCCCAACCTCAAGATAATGGTTGAATTTTCAAGAGAAGATTTTGATTTTTACGCCTTCCTCGTGATAATAATATTATATATGAATCTTGTTGAATCTTGTGTTGTGAATAAACAGAAATATTTAAGTTTTCACTTGTTGCTCGTTGAAAAACTATGTGTATACTTTTGCGGCACATGCTAGTGTTCCAATACATTTTTAAGGTTTCATTCCAATATTGCGATATTACTTAATTTTTACGAATTATATTCCAACGGGGAAAAAATGTTGCAAATTACTCAATAAGAATTATTTGGAGACGTCTCAAAATTTCTTGAAAGATTTTTTCAAATTTGTTTTTATTTTGTTTATTTGTCTCATCATCGGATTCAAATAATCCAACAATCCATGGGATTCAAATGGATCGTATTAGAAATTATTGTCATCATTCATATGTAGCCCCTGACTGAGCAAATAAAAAAGTTGAAAGTTCTAACAGTCAGTCGGTTGAAGTTGCTTGAGTCTCGTAAACGTTCAAAGCTCAACAGCTAGAGTTAATTATGGAAAGTGTGAGCGAATATCCGGAAGATATTCTTGACGACGAGGAGGCTGATGACGATGTGAGTGGCTAAAGTTCAGTGAAATTGCATGGAATTCCAGTACAAGCCAAAATTTTAACTGAAATTTGAAATGAAAAGTTTTTCAATGCAATTAAGGTCAAAGTGTATTGAAAAATAAATCGAAAGTACAGAGAATGGATTAACTCAAACAAACATGTTAAAAAGGATTAAAAATTCGTTACCTTGAGAGATTATGCAATAAAACTTTGAATTGAATTTTGCATTCTGATGCAAAACCAATCTAAATGACGTCATGTAATTTTCTAGTGCTAAAGTGCTGCCAATACCAAACCACAAAATTATAAACCAACAATTCTTGTTATTTTAATAAGATTATGGAAATTATTAGGTTTTTCTTTATTCTAGCAACAAATCGATAAAGTCGCTCAACAACAAAATAAAAATATGATAAATTGTGGAACTGAAAGAGTGAAACTTGATAAGGCTTGGAATTGTGTCAAATAAATGGTTTTATGGTTTTGCAGTGCATTTATGCTAGTTGAAAGGCCTAAGACAACCTTAAAAAAGTTCAAATTAGAAAAATCACTCAATAAAACTTACATTATCATTTTTGGCGCAAAAATTTTATAAATAAATATTTTGTTATTATTTTAATAAATTTAATTTAAAATAAAAAAAGCACAGGGGTAGGGACTTCCCCTACCAAAATGGGCTTTTAAAAAAACAAACAGTCAAGAATTAATAACCAGTCAACACTTCATTAAACAATTAACATTGGAGAACAATTAACTCTAAGATTTATGCAAAAAGTCGGCAAAAAGTTCATTCATTCATTCATTCACTATAATTAATTCTGATTTGGCGTGAAAATCAAATCAACTCTTATAAAAACGTGTAATTAAAAATTTAAATAAACGAGAATAAGTTCATGATCAAATTCGATTCTTTTAAGTAAATGCAACATTATCGTTAAAAAAAAAATGTTCAAAAAAAAATGGAAAGTAAACAAGATGAAAAATGTGCGACTTTTTACTTGAATTAACTAAAAATGTTACAAAAATGAAAAAAAAACTACTGATCTTGAAGCTGCAACAAACTAAACCGCAATTTTAGGTTCATTAAATAAATTTATTTTTTAATCAATTTATTCTGAACTTGTTATGGGAAATGATTAACCGGCTACAAATAATAATTAAAAACAGTATACTGATTAGATTTGCGCTATAACAATACTCAATCAACGTGTTTTAATGGCATTATTTATGTTATACTCGTGTTATACAATAATTTTACGAGAACTTTACGACTTCTGGAGTTTCTAGACAGTGATTGTGATTCATATTTGATCAGTCTTACTTGAATAAATTTTGTCGCGCCAATATTATATGACATTTCCTTGAAACATTAATATGTTCAATTTTAGGAACCATTCGACTTAGATGAGCTCCTTCCTTCAATTGGCGAGTTTGGAAAGTACCAAAAGCTTCTGCTTTGGTTTATCTGCTTGCCAGCTTGTATTCCATGTGGCTTTTGCGCCTTCAACCAGCTTTTTATGGCCGACACACCCGAGCAGTATTGGTGTAGAGTTCCTGACCTCCAAAATTTTACTGTAGAAGAACAAAAATTCTTATCAATTCCTATTGATGGGGTGAGTTATAAATGTTTTCCAGTTCAATGAGCTCATATTACAATAATAACAACATAATCTATTAGGACATAAGTATTTGATCCACAAGCAGTTTAAGTGCTTCTTTCCTATTGTAAACTAGGTTAAAATTCTATATTCAGACTTAATGTCGTCATGGAAGTGAAAACTGACGTGTATCAGTTTATTAATAAACTATATTCTTCTATTTTGAACATTTTAGAATGATGGTAGTTACAGTCACTGCAGTCGATACGCTGTTAATTGGAAGGAGATTTTGGAAAATAATGACACTGAATTAGCTCCGAATTCTAGTTGGCCTACAGAATATTGTCGTGATGGTTGGGAATATAATCGAACAGACGTTAAGTCGTCCATTGTTATTGATGTGAGTATTATTTATAGATCACGTGTTTTTGTACTCAACACACATTTTTCTTTCAGTTCAACTTAGTCTGCGAAAAAGACATTTATCCTACTCTCGCTTTGGTAGCTTTAAATATTGGAGGACCTGTAGGAGTTTATTTGTTCGGAGTTTTGAATGACAGAATGGGAAGAAGGTTCTCATACTTCTCGTGTTTGGCAACATTACTTACTGGGAGCTTTATAACCGCTTTTAGTAAAGACTTTGGAACTTGGGCATTCAGCAGAGTAATTGTCGGATTGACCATTCCAGCTGTTTATCAGATCCCTTTCATTATTGGTAAGAAAATCTTTTTATTTAAGAAAATGGCGAAACCGTTAAAAATTTTTTTTCGTTTTTAGCACTCGAGCTTGTCGGACCAAATTACAGATCCTTTGTAACGGTTATGACTTGTACTTTTTACACATTTGGATTGATGATGCTTGCCGGAGTGACTGTTTTAGTCCAAAATTGGGTCAAATTAGCCCTCTACACGTCGGTTCCGTTCTTGTTTTACTTTCTTTACATTTTCATTATGCCCGAAAGCCCTAGATGGCTTTTAGCGAGAGGAAGATTGGAAGAAGCTCTAAAAGTTCTTGAAACTATGGCTCGAGTCAATGGAAAACATTTCCCAGAGACCTTTAGGAATAAACTTGAGTTGCGAGTGATGAAAGAGAAACATCGAAAGTTTAAGAAGAAGGAGGTGAATATATCAGCAGTGGATTTGTGTAGAACCCCGAATATGAGGCTTAAAACAATTCTGATCACTCTAAACTGGTTTGCGAATGAGACGGTTTATTTGGGGCTCAGCTACTATGGACCATCTTTAGGAAAAAATCCACCTTTGAGTTTCTTTTTGTCTTCTTTGGTGGAAATACCAGCATACGGATTATGTTGGTTGGTGATGGATCGCTGGGGAAGAAGATGGCCTATGTGCACACTCATGATCCTAGGTGGACTCGCTTGTGTTGCAACAGTTCTTCTTCCAGCTGAAGCAGAAACAGAAATGCTAATCCTATACTTAGTATCCAAGTCGATGATCTGTGGATCTTTCTTGATAATTTATCCATTTGCTGGCGAACTTTATCCAACACAAGCTAGAGGTGTTGGCATTGGCTTCTCTAGCTACGTTGGAGGACTTGGATTGATCATAATTCCATTCATTACATACTTGGGCAAAGAAAATTTGCGTCTACCACTCTTTATAATGGGATGGGTTGTTATTTTAGGTGGATTTACTGGATTGAGGCTACCAGAGACTCTTCACCATAGATTACCTCAAACCATTGAAGAAGGAGAACAATTTGGAAAGAATTTCACACTAAAAGATTGCATGCGTTGTATTCCTTTGGACCCAGTATCATCCCATTCTGGTTCTTATGAAAGTTTGTCGGGTAAAAATGATGATCTTGAAATGAATCAAGCAACTCCTATGAGTAATGCAACAGAAAAAACTCCTCTAGAGCTTGCTAGGTTACGTAGAAAGTCTATGAAAAAGTTGACGAGGCAGCCTAGTGTAATGGATACACAGAAAACTAGGAATGGTGGAATGCAACTCACTTATTGGTTCTAGACATTTTATTTTAATGTACAAATTATAAATAGTTTTTGATGGTTTAGATTTTAAAGCAAGTTTTGGCGAAAAAGTATTCATGTTGATTAAAGATATGGAGCAGATAAGAAAAGATCAAAACTTATTTTCATATTTCTTTATTTTACAGTAAATTTATAATAGTACAATAATGGCGTGCTCTGGTAACACTGATAATTTTTCTTGCATCTTTAACATTCATCTCCATTAACACACCGATCTTAACTGTTTTATCATTTTTTGTTTTAATTTAACGAAAGGAAAATATAATTTCTGTTGACAAATTATCAAAAAAATGGTAACATTGTCAATCAATGGCAATTTCTAAAGAATTTTGAAATTTACTCTAAAAATGAAAAATTCTCTAGATTTAAAACACAAAAACTCGTAAAAAAGTTATTCTAAGGAATTCTACAATTAAACACAGTGAAATTACATGATAATTAGTTCTTAATTTAATGTGTGTCCTTTCATAGTTTGTACACAAATACTTGTCTTATATGCTAAGCTACTTTAAGTTACTAAAACTGTAAATTATTATGTGTCTATATTACTGAATTTTCTGCAAGGAATCTATTTATGCTATTTATGCAAAATATTATGTTTTGGAGTAATTTTTCCAAACTATTTTTAGTTTAAATATTTTGTAGATTATTATCAACAAAAAAATCACTATTGTAAGATCTATCAACTAATAAATTAGGTTGTTCCTTTCATGAGTTTTTTTATTTATTTAGGGACTGTCTTCTAAGGTGCATTTTTTAAAGATTCATTCAAAAACTCACTATAGAGTTTTATATCAACTCTAACTGATTAAAAATTTTGCTACATGAAGTTTATGCTGTGGGGACGGCGAAAAGATTTTTTCCAGTATTCGTAAAATAAGGCAATTTATGATTCATGTCCATTTTCCTGTCGTTTACTTATACAATGCCTTTTAAGTTTTAGTATTTTGGGTCCAGGTTATAAGATTCATTTTATCATTGAATTAGTAAGATGAAAAACTTCATATTTGTTGAAAAAAAATTTTTTTGAGATAAATTTCTTAAGATCTTTCAGTAAAGATGTTTTAAAATTAAAAATTATGATCAATTTCTATTAAAAATAAAATATACAGGGAGTAAATGTAAAATTTATAAAAAACTAACGTTCCATTAAAAAAAATCACAAATTCTTATTTTATAAGATTTTTTTCTTTTTCTTGCCAAGCATTTTAGAAAAAACTTCAAAGAAGGATTAAAAAAAAATATCACATCTATTTCTTATCAATATCCAAGTTTCTAAATTTTCATCAATTCATTTCTCTGTTCCAAGTTGTTTCAAGTCTCAACATTCCAAGGTTCCAATTTTATAAGATCAAAAAAAAATTTCTAAAATTTATTTTGATTGTAAATTATTCTTTAAAATTTCTGATACCAAAAGGTACTAAACTTTACTTCGCAAAAATTGTAAATATATTTTCTTTTTAGCTCGAATAGATTTTCTGAATTAAATGGCACATTCAGGTTTTTAAGAAACTTCTATTAAGTTATTTAAGGTCTGATTAAATATGGTGGAAATTTCGATTGAATGATAATGATCCTAATTTATTATTATTTAATTTATATGTAAAATTTGTGCTCTGACACATCAATGGCCGAAAATTTTAGTTTTTTTTATCTTTTTTGTACGTATACATTGTCTAATTTTATTCAATGGCAACATAAACTGGTATGTGGTAAGTGGTAACATATTTTATAACCTATAATTCCTAATTATGCAAATATTTTAAATATTATCAATTTATTAATTAATCAATTAGGTATAAAAGGAAAAGTTGGCAGTAAAATCATAAAAATACGAAATGAATGAAGAAATCACTAAAATGGCCTAAAATATTTCATAAAGACTAGCATTCATATTTTCAAATTTCTGTAATTCGGTGATTCAATAATTTTTATACTAAAAAAATACGATTTTTAATGGATGCTTGATAGTTATCTGATTTCGTATTCAAATTGTAAAGTATATTGAAGATGATCATAATCATTTTAAGTAGAATAAGGTACATTCTTACAAGGTACACATTTTTTTAACGTTCTATGCTCAACATCAAACTGTAATCATAATATTTTAATGGTTATAGGTGCGTAGCATGTTTAAAATTTGATTTCTTTCAACATTTAAAATGTTTTTCAATCAACAATTAAATTGTTCTCAATATTTTACTATCATTCGTCCTTGAATATAATATCTTGTTAACATATAGTTGTATATATTTTATCATAATTATATGGTTAATTAATTTCCATAAATATACTCTGTTGATGTCTATAGTAAATATTTAATATTTAAATACATTCATCTCATAATTGATCCAAAATATATCATAAAGTACAAACGCTACATTTTATTCTAATTTCTAAATGCTACAAAAAATTATTTTGTCTAGGAAAAAGTTCAATGAGTATTAAATCATATTCTTAACTCATAAACGCGATTTAACTTAAGATCTGTAATTAAAACATATTCAAGGAAATAATTATTTAAAATGGTAAACTGGCCACAAACATATTCTCAATGAGAGCAGGAGCTGGCACGAGATCCTCAAGCTTTAAGTAGAATATCCGTTGTAATCCTTGAACGCTTAGAGATCGAAGCTCTGGCAATTTTGCTAGTAGTCGACTGAAGTAGTGAGGCTTGCGTTGAGCTTCTGAGTTGTACGTGACATGGTCGCGCAAGCTGTTGATCACTTTGAGTTGGAGTTGCTCTACTTTTTTGGGATCTCGTAAACCGTGGCGTTCTATAAAGAAATTTATATTATTTTAAAGAATTCTTTAAAACAATATTTACTAACCTGTAACAAGGGTCAGAGCACACAAACACGCAAATGCTGAGATATCGATTTCCATGGAGTGTAAACTCTTGCTGAACTCTAAGATAGTGTTCAACCAATCTCCGAAAGACCGTTGGCATTGTTGCTTGTGCAAAACCACTCCGCTGCAGAAAGTCATCTTGGTATCATCAGATCTCGCTCGATAAGAAAGTCTCAGCACAAAAAGCTCCAATGAAGCAGATTGGAACAAAAGCTCTTGATCTTCAACACATAGCTCATTGAATCCTGGTAACTTTTCAGCAAAGTGTTTGATGACATCCACTGAAGTTGTGAGCAAATTGTAGAACTGTCTTACTTTGTCAGCTTCTGAGATGTTGGGCTCCATTAGAGATGGCTCTCGATATTGACTGTAATCCAAAGTAGTCAAATCTGGTGTGGTATCCACGTGAGCTCGAACCAAAGCTGTGATCAAAGAGACTGGTGGGCTTGGCGGCGATTCTTGTGGAGATTTTGGCTTTGATGGCAAACGACCTCGTCGTCCTTTCAAGGAATCAGTCCGAACAACTTCCTTGACCATTCCAACAACCAAACATTTTTGGAATCTGCAGAACTGGCAACGATTTCTTCTCCTTTTGTCAACTGGACAAGCTTTGTCAGCCAAGCAAACATACTTAGCGCCTTTTTGCACAGTTCGCTTGAAGAATCCTTTACATCCTTCACAAGTTCTTACTCCATAATGTTGGCAAGCAGCAATATCTCCGCAAACTGCGCATAATTGCGACGCACATTGGGGTGAAGGTTTCTGCATCATAGAGTTAGCAATGCTCGAAATTGCAGCTCCTGCCACTTCATTAGCATTAACAACATTTGGATTATTATTGTTAATGCATGATGGAGAGCTTGAAGCTGAACTTGATCCACTTTGCATATTATACTTGGAAAGAGATGTTCGTGTTTTTGGACTTTCACTGCTGGAGGTCGATTCTGATCTCTGGATTGGTAGAGATGCTCGACGATGGCAAGAAGTTGAGATTTGCAGCTCAGTGACCGTTGGGAAATGTGGTAAAGAGTAGGTGTCTTGCGATGGAGTTGCAGAGCCGTACTAGAATGATATATAAATAGTTAATAATTGGGAAATTAATTATGTGTTGAATCTCACCATTCCATGACTCGGTTCATACTGCTGATAAAAATTATTCGGCATGTATTGCGCCTCCGTATGTTGTTGAAATCCGTAACCATGTCCATGCATATTATGCAAAGAGTGTGGATTATGAAATGCAGCGACACTTTGGTGCTGTGCAGCTACATTGAAACAATCCTCATCCATCTTCAGACCAAGACTCTCCAGCTGGCTGTTCTTGATCTGGTATGTGTCTTGGAAACTCGGCAGGATGGAGCTGGGACACAAACTTAGGTCAGAAGATGCTTGCGCTCGTTGAACGATTGGTTGAAAAACTGAAGTAGTTTGACGGCAAGTTGTAGCGAGAATTGGGTCACTATTCGATCGCAAAGTTAAAAGTCCAAGTTCTTCAGTAGATGATGTTTCAAAGGTTAAATCCTGGTCTTGGTCGTTGGTGCCGGGAGTAGGTGTATGTGAATCCGACAAAAAAGGATTCTCCTGCTTGAAATGAGTGATTGGAGGTGATAGAAGGTTTGATTGTTCTTCTTCTAACCCAACTAATGTGTCCGACGATGAATTGGAATGCTGGTTAGATTCCAAGTACGGCCTAGCAGATTGATGAGAAGGCAATAAAATTTCGTTGAACGATCCTAAACTCTCCGATTCTTGGAAATGCTCGGGCTGATGGAATTGCTGCAAATGGTGTTCTTGTTGTTGCGATAAAAAATACTCAAATGAAGACGAAATTGAACTAAAAGAAGCCTATAATTAAACGAGAATTGAATTTTTGATTAGATTTTGTGTATTAGGCTTGGTTTTGTAATAGATTGAGGGTTATATTGTATGTTATATCGAGTTTGTTTCCACTATATCTATTCATTGTTTATGAGAGAGGAGGAGCTGCCTATATCGATACTTTAATAAATGTTATAAGAACCAAGCGCATGTTCAGGCACCCTTCCGTTTTTTCTATTGGTGGCGTAAAAACACCGATTTCAGTTTTATAAAGTTTAGGGAGAACGAGCGCCATTAATTATCCAAATTGAATCGATATATCAACAGAAGGTGCATATCCAATTATTGAATTATCACATAAATAATTAAATATTTTAATTTCTTGCTTTTTGAAAAATTATAAAAGTTTTTGTTGAGTTGAAATCAATAAATTAACAAATTTACAAGCAAAATGATTTTTGATTTTTTAGCGCAAATTTCATAGAATTGAAGAATCGATTTATTAATTTTACACATTACAGTTTCAACACCGTTTCTAGGGTAGGCAAGGCACTTCGGGATCTTACTGAATATTTTGATTTATTGTAAAATTGTTAGTTGTACTTCAATTTAGTGTTGCCTGATACTTTTTATGGTTTTATTTTAAAATTTTCTAAAATAATTTTTTCAGGCAAAAGACCATAAATCATGCAGTCTTGGAAAGATATTTAATTGAAATTTAATAATTCATACATCTGGTAACAATGAAAAATTTGAAAATACTAGTAAATACCGTACGTCTTGCATATGCAAGATTATTAATACAACAAGTAACTCAATAAATGTTTATCTGTTTGAAAACGCTCCTCTGTTCTCTCCCGCTGGGTGTTTACAATACAAAATATACAAAATAAGCTAAATGGGAATTATCATAATGTTGATTATCAGCTTAAGATAAGGCCTCAGTATCTTTTTGTCAATTATTTCTTTACAAGAACTATACAAAACAATTTCTATATCGTCACGGATAGAAAATTAATGGAATCAGATAAAAATTCGAAATCACTATCTTAGATGTTTTATTTTGTTGTTTTTAGTTATATTAGATTTTTATTGTTTATTGCATTGGAAATTGTTTTTTTACCGTTTATTTGGATTTTTTAATAGATTGGATTTTTTAATAGATCGATATTAATAGCGATATGTTCAACCTCCATTCAGTTTTAAATTTTTATTTTATTGTTATGCTTTTGTTCGGGTTTTGGACACTTTTTTTAATTTAAAATTATTTTATTAAATTTGGTTGAAAAAGTTGTGGCATTAGAAACAAAAAAATGTTTTTAAAATGTGTCCAAATTCCAATAAAAACCGCTACAAAGCATATTTTAAAAACTGTCGTTATAAATTACAAATGAACTGGGAGCAAATGTTGAACTGCTGAAGATTTTTTCGCTTGTGATAGGTCGGCAGTGATAACTTTAGCATAAAACCAAACATAAAGCAAAAACAAAAACTGCAAGAAATGTGAACACAGCAAATATTTTTTTATGAAAACTATGAGAAATCTGAAAAATCTGAAATCGAGAAATCCTACTGGCTTTTCAGATTAACTTTTTGATATTTTTGCAGAGATTTTACATTTTTTCATGCACTTCTGCAGAAACTAATGATTTATCATTTTTTATAAAAAACTCACTTGTTGTGGTTGCAGAAGCAACATATCGCTGTCGCTTCTACGCAAAGAGTCCTCGTGAGAGCCGCTCTGTGCTTCTTCTGTGTTAGCTTGTGGTGATCCAACTGATGATTTCAGTTGTGAAGCACCTGCAATATAGAGATAAAAGTCGTTAGATATCGCTCAAACGTTTCTAAATTGTGATATTTGTTTTCTATTTTTATCACTAATCTGGTTGTTGTGGGAAATGATTTTAAATCCACACGCACCACACATTAACATAATTTAAGATTAAATTTACATATTAGCGAAGATTGAGTTGAGGGTTGAGGCAATCTTTGAATTTATATTAATTGTGAGGTGATTTGTTGAGATCTTACGGATTGTGGAATTTTTCGCATCAATTTCAAATATATTTCAAATATTTTTGGTAACTTTCCGCTTTGACTCGTTGGAATAATTTAGAGTCAATACTGGTGAAATCTTTAAAATGAACTGCTTGCAGGGAAAATATAACAAAAGATATTTTACGATGATAAATTTAATAGGGTGTTGATGAGTTTAAACAAATCACACCTCCTTTCCTGTTTAATGTCCCATTGCGACCATAAAAGCAGTAAAATCAGTGATATTTATCAAAATTATTACCCAAGTTTTTGTTATGTTTCTTTTATGATTTTTTTATCAATTTATTTTCAGTTATCTTTTATACAGTAGGAAGGTGCGATAATTTTTTTTTTGTTAATTTTTTAAGAAGTTAAATTTTTAAATACATAACTAGATTTTCTTTAAGAAATTGAACAAAAAGGTTTAATTAAAGTTTGATAGATTTTTTTTTAAAAGATACAAACTCAATTTTTTTACGAACAACATAAACAAAATTAATTTAACATAAATGAAAATTAAAAATTAAAACTTAAAAGTAAAAGTTACTCAAAACAAACATTCATGAGCCTTGGACCCTTGAGGCCCTATGTTTACTTAATAACATTCATAATAAAATTATCAATCCAATTTCTCAATTTCCAAAATGTTCAACGCAAATTAACCAAACATGAAACAGGCACTACCCAAGATTAATGCTCAAAAAAGCGAAACCCATAATAAAATCCATTGACAAAATACCCTGTCCTTATTTGTTACTCAATTGTTTCAATAAATCGTTTATTTATAAAAGAAAATAAATGAAAAATTGATTCGAGATTTTCTGTAATTGTTTTTATTGCACGCAATAATCAAGAACTACATGCGAAATACAACAAAAAAACTACATGCAACTACATAATACTCCAAAAAGTCTGACTGCGCTCTGAACCGAAAAACTCAACGAAAAAGTCCACAATACTTGTAAGTTGCCACAAAATCGATTAAAACGAATAAAAATTATATGTTATTAAAAAAAAGAAAAATGCACATGACATGGAATATCTCCAAAATGGTCAATTAATCGAAAAGTAATTTTTGGTATCAAAAGTTTCAGATTGTTTGTACAGATGAACGTTCGATTGCTTGATAACAGTGAATTTAATGTATAGTATATTCAGTTTAATCGAAAAATTCTCCAAAATGCATAACAAAAATTTTCTCGTAAAAGAAAAATTATACACTTTAGCTGAGACAATTGGCCACGTTTTCGTGTTTAATTTATCTTGATTTAAGTATTCATAACAATTAATTATTATTTGTATAATAAAATTAAACAAAATACCACATAATAACCTTAAATACTTGAATCATAAAATATCGACCAATTAAAGAGGATGACAAATATATTTTCAGTTTAATGCAGACGATTAATTAGCCAAAAGTTTACTGCATACAAGAAGCATTTATTTATTTACCAATATTTTTAATATTCCGCCCAATATAAGGTAAAATCATAATAATGGAGTACAATTAAACAATCAAAGTTCAATCTGTGGTGATTTAATGTATTTTATGTCGAATAATCTGATTTTTAATTTATTAGTTGATATCAGTGATTTTAGCTTAAAAACTATTTCAATCATATTTTTGGTGAATTAAATGATTATCGAATAAATAAATCATCATCTCACCCAATCAACAAAGTAGCTTACAAAACTCTCATACTAAATTACTGGAATGTTAATTGCGCGGGCTCATTCAACAAAACGAATAAAATGAACCAATAGCCCTTTGATAATCATTTATTGCGACTTTGTGCGACTAAATGTGACTGTAGATCTTTTGTCGTAGACTTTTTACCGCTTAACATAAATCTGTAAGTTTATAAATAAATAAATTCATAAATAAATGCATGGAAAATATCTAATTTCTGTAATTTTTGTTTGGTTGCCGTAAGGCCTTTTTTATATTGAAATTACTAAATATTTATTGCAAATATACTGAATTTACTGAATTAACTTAGTTGCGCCATTTATCAGGTGAATCATTTTTAATTGGCTTCTGACTCGAAAATTGTCTCCTTGATTTTAAATCTCATAATAGTAAAATACAATCTAACGGATCTAATTAATTTAAACTCGGCAAGTTCATAAATTTCATTGAAAAGATTGAAAAATAATGGAAAATTGTGTTTAAATAAATAAAAGTTGAATTTGTTTGCACAAACATCAAGAAATTATTAATTGCTGGCAATTTAGTTCATATTTGTGGTGGTTGTACATTTATGCTGGAAAATTGTGTTAAAATCGTGACAAAATCTTTTTTGTGCTTATTTTCAATAAAACGATATTTATTTCCATATTTTGAGAGGTTTTAGAATTTTTTCTTCGAATTTTTCATAATTCTACAAGAGACAAATTGATTTCATTGCAAGATTGTTCACATAGCAACAAAGCACGATTTTCCACCATTTAAAGGAAAAATAATGAACTGTCCATGGAACTATACAAAAGTTCTCGACTTTACGGCACAAATTATTGCTTGTCCACAATGCTTTTTCATAATTTATTGGAAATTAAATAATCTCCTGCAGCAAAATATGAATTACAAAGTCTTCGAGTCTGTGCCGTTTAATATAAAAATGGTCAAATCGGTTTTTGTGCAATATTGCAATGAGAGTGACGGGATGGGTGTTGATATGGGAGGAATAATATTTTAAATGCATTTTACTGACAGGTTGTCAAAGTTCCTGTCAAGTTAGTGTTTATTGACGATTTAATGAATTTTTAAATGATGTAAAAATGATTTGTGATGGTTTAAAGTTACGAAAAAAATTTCCCAACCAGCTGAACACCCCACAGAGAAGCATTTATATACGCGCAGTTTCGTAACACATAATTGAGGTTATTTCATACTAAAATCAGGCTAAAAGCCTTCTCATAAGAACTCCTCCAATAACAAATAAATTTGAATCTTTAGAGTGTTGGCAGTTTTCTCAATTGTCACAAATCTATTTTTTTGTACTTAAATCTTAAGTTTAGTGATTAATAATCTCCGTTTCTTCGGAACATTTTTTTATCGTTCCAAGGTATGATTCGCAAGTCCTATTGAGTACTAAATAGATTTCTTAATCATTCAGGTAATTCCCATGTAAACGTACATGACGCGACGCAATTGAATTTCCTACCTACACAATTATATTGCCAAATGATCGCAAACTCTAAAGTATTGAAAAATATCAGAAATAAATCCAACAAATGAATTCATTAAAAAGATGTGTGAAGTTTTTTCAAATCTTTCTTCAAATAATTTGAAATTTCTCATATTTGTTTCGTTGATTAATCTAGCGGCAAAAAAATTGTCATTCATCAGACATTAATTTATAATCGCGGTTCATGCTGGTGTCGTGTACCTGGTGCTATACAGCAAGTACCTGCTGTATGTACCTGGACAGCAATCTGTAGAGATTTATCTGTGAAGACACAATTTGTTATTCTGTTAATTTCTGTTTTTCAGTCTTCTGCTTGAACAGTTGATCAGACGAACATTTTCATTTCAGAAAAAATGTTTTAAATCATAATTGCGCCTGCGTTTTATTTTTAAAATTTATTTATTTTGCTTTAATGGACATTTGTTCGTGAGAAAAAGAAATTTATCAGAATCATGTATGAATTAATGTTTAATTATTGAATCTTTATATGATTGGCAACACACGATCTGGGGGCAAAAATTTAATTGCATTTTTATGTAATGATGAAATTTTTTCAGTCTAGAGATTTTGAATCAGTTCTTGATCTATTTAGATGAAATGATATGATCCTGACGTTTTTAACAAATTACATAACCAATCTCTCAATTGTCAAAGATAAAATTCCATTTATAAATAACAAAAAATACCTAGAATTACGCCAAATTCACGATATTTGTTTTTTATCTCTCCGTTTCTGGTTTTAATCATTCCATTTCGAGTTTTTTAAGCTTTAACAATTTTGTACAGCAAAAAAAGCAGATTATTACATGATTATGGTGGTATAAAATTAAATATAGCGACTTTTTGGTGAGTTTGGGTTCTTCTTCGAAGAGTATTTGCGTGTATTCGCATCGATTCGCATTTTTATTTAATTTAAAAATAAAAAAGTTAAAATGTATAATAAAAAAAAAAACGGTGAAAGTATTGACCCAAAAAAGACTTTATGCGAAAACATCCCATAATCAACAGCCACAGCAACTTGCATGCAATTTATCTTTTTTGGCTGTCTATCTTCTGCCATATAGTAAAGCCTGTATAGTTTACAGTTTGTATCAGTTTGTGTTACATATTATATGATGATTTTTACCTCGCTTAATTTGATTTTAACGACTTAAGCTGTGGATAGTATGTTGTTGGAGGTTTGTTGAAATTTTGCACTCATAAACGTTCCAAAAGCATCAACATTCAACAATAAAACAGCTTCAGAGGATTTTGCTTCAGAGTTCGCAGAGGCTATTAATTAATAATCAATTTGTCCGGAATTCGAATCGCCGCATCATTTAAAATTCACTTAACGATCTCAGATCATAACTCAACCAGCTAAATATATTTAGGTATTTAAATTTAAACGCTACAGAATAATTTACAATAGTGATCATCAAAATCATGACAGCTATGGAGTGCGGTAGCCAAACAACATTACATAAAATAGCATGCATAAAGTTATTTAAATTTGTAAGAAAGTGAAGAAGAGATTTTGTAATTTATTCAAGAAGCTGTTAAAGAATACGCATTAATGTATTATGTTTCGTTTAGAGGATTAACTGGTTGTGTAGGTTATTTGATGATGGAATTTTGTCCAATTTACTGATTTTCATAAAACGAGGACTATTTTACTTGTAATTAGAATATTGCCGATTAGAGCATGAAACAATTTTCCACCCATCAATACCTCCTCAAAATATGTCTCTTCAGTGGAATAAGTGCCTTAAACCCATGAATGGACCATAATAAACATCAAAATCGGTTCGAGTACCAAACAATCATTATGAATAATAATAATAATCGCATCTTTCTGATCTTTTATTAATAAAGTCCCCAAAATGCCGAAAAAACTACAAAAACTTCAGAAAACTACAAATAACTAAAAACTACAAAAGCCAGAAAAAACGCCATTCAATTAATTTTTTGCCTCTTCAATTGCCTTTTTGTTTGTCCCAAACCACCAAAACCATTTTCGAGAGTAATCGAAGAAGTTACTGCATTAACTCACATTAAGTGGCACTGAATGGTTTTGTGTCTTGGTCGGTCGTGCACTCTTTCGATTTGTATTCATTGTTGCACCACAATCCCTGAATGAATGGCCAAAGTCAATGACATTCGTTGAGCATTAACAACTTTTTGGGTTTTTAGCCGAAATTGGCTTTTATTTGAAGAAATTTTGAATCAACAACCAGACGCAGCGACTTCCAGTTGGTGTAGCGTTTTGTAGTTTTTTTTGTTTGTAGATCTGTTGAATTTTGTTGAAGTTTTGTGTATAGTTTTTGGGTGAACATGTAGTTACGTAAGACAAAAATTAAAAGTGATGTTATCTGGAGGCTACACAGATTGCATAAACGCCAAACACAGATTAATTTTTATAGGCAGTAGTGTGACTAATTTGAATTATTTATTATTATTTGAATAGTTTCTTGGAGGTTCATTGTGATGATGTTCAAATTAGCTGATTTGGTTGATTGATCAGTGCGTTATTGGTCAAGGAAAGGTTGGAAAGTCTTGTGATATTAATTTTCACGTGGATTATTGAGCTTTTTACAAGCTTTTAAAGTTTTCAAAGAAAATTCGAATTAATTCTACAAACAGGAAGTTTTCAACAAAATTAGACAGACAATAATCAACCCCATTATTCAATAAATGTATCCAAACAATCACCGCCCAAGATTAAAGATTAATATCCAAAAGTTTTCCGGCAAATTTTCGCTGCACAATTTCATCAATTTATTGAATTTGTGCCCAGAAATCCATAATAAATAAGTTAAATCCATTTTCCGTGCAATTTAAATTGCACTTACATTCATTTAGCCATTTAGATTTTTATATTTTCTCATATTTTGAGCGATGCAACATAATAATTTGTGCATTTTCCACGCTTTTTCTTTTGCGCCAGTGTTGCAAAGTTGATAGAAAATCAATAAAATAAAAGCAAATTACAAATTAAATTGATTTATTTGCAGGCTTTTATGCTAGTTTCGCCTGCAGCTAAGAGTCAAATACATCATTAAGATCATTTGTTCAAATAAATAATTCCTTTATGGTTTTTATGTTTTTCCAAGCTCAAAAATCTACAAAATGCTCACAAAATGCAAAACATGTAAGTATCATCGTAAAATGAGCCATAAAAAGCCAATAACTGGAAACATAAATTTTTATAAATATTTATAAATCTTCAAATATGCGCGAAAATTTTGAAAATTCGCAAATTGTTACAGCATGAATTCGCTTATTAGAGATTACTAAATCTTTTGATGCATAAATTAAGTTTATCAATTTTATATGCAGAGAATTTTATAATAAATTGAAGAACGTTGGTTTACTTCTGATAAAATTATGAAAGCTATAGAAAAATTTCTTGCTGCATGTTTTCAGCATAAAGCCCCCGATCCACCAAGTATCGATGAAATGGGAAGTTTTGCTTGTTTGCTCCATTCATCAATTTCTTAACGACCCTGCTCAATATCTCGCACTGACCACCTTCCATTAATTATTAATTCCCCATTAAATAAAGTATAAATTAAACGGTATGTTCGTACGGTGAACTTTGCCAATGATCAATGATTAATTGTTGGAGTTTTGTAGTTTCTTATAGCGTTCGGTTGGTTTTTTTCATGAATTTCAATTTATCAGCTTCATCTGCTACAACTGGACAACCAAACAACTGGAGTTAAGTAAGTGAGGTCAGTAAATTTTATTGAATAACGCTTAAGATACTGAACGTTTTTAATTTATCATAATTTTGCGGATATGTATATTTTGCTGAAATTGGCAATTGTGGTCCAGAATCGCTTTAATTTTTAATTTATGCATTGGATATTGAGAAACTTTTGAAATCTCAAAGATTGAAAATTATTTAATTTTTAATTTTGAAAATCGCAAAACTCGGCAAAACTGCAAAAGGGAAATCTTTTAATTACTTCATTCTTACATCTTAAGATTTTTATCTTTGGGCGAGTATTTTACACACTGCATTACTGCTTTACTGCATATTACTGGGCTCAGCTTGAATATGAAGGATTCATGTTAGCCATGTAATTTAAAATAATAAAACAGAAATTAAAAGCACATAAAATGACAGAAAATATAATAAATGGTCGCAGCAATGTTTTCAGATTTAAAGAAATTCAAGTAAAATTTAAAATTACTGAATATTGAGAAATATATTAAAACTATCTTGTGAATTCACATTTTCTTAAAGTTTCTTGCAGTTTTAATTGTTTTTTGATTCCAATATATAAATTACTGTTTTAACATTTTAAATTATGTCGCAGTTCAGATTTAAATATTTATAATTTCGAGCAATTATTCAAATTTAAGAAATTCCGATAATTTACTCATAAAATAATATTTCCAAGACGACCCCATTCTATACTTAATAAAGAACCGATCTCATTCCCCATATAATAATCTTGCAGTAATTCCACCGAGACAAGGAAGCAAATTCAATCTCACAATTCTTTAATTCTATGCAATGATACAATACTCATAATCTCTCACAAAAATAGTAATTTGTAGATACAAATGGAAAACGATATTAATCAGAAAATATTGAATTTCATTTATTTGTGCAATTTGCTAGAGACTTGCTTGCAAAATATTCAGTTTTTCAATTTATTTATATAAAATTACAAACGAATTTAAAATTACAGCGCGGCAGTGAAATAATAGAATATGCTTCTGGTTTTCTGTTTACTGCTCATGATGATCATAAAATAATTTATATTTCTAAATTGAAAACAATTTGAAGCACAGCAAAAAGTCTATTCTGCTGGATTAATAAAGTTTTATGAACCATCATTGTGCTCTGACGGTTGGCCATAAGTTGCTGTGGATGATGTGGATGTTATGTGGACTCTTTGCGAGTCTGTGAGAAAAGTTAATAACCAAATGTCTGGATTAAAGTAAATTTGCATCTATTTAATCTAGGCACTCTGTTGCACTCTGCATGCAGGCTACAGTTCCATAAACAACTCTCGTTCCCATTTGAACTGTGTAAGTATCTCGTGCTTTTCCAATTCCGAAATAATTTATACCATATATACTTTTAACTTTTTCCCTCTTTCCCATAAATTTTGTTTCTTGGAAGTTTTAGAGGGTGGTTGTCGGTGGAAATTTGTTGATAGTTGTTGAGTCAAATATGAGGAAATCATAGTAGAATTACCACCAGGTCAATGAGAATCTTAAATTTCCTTGTCTATTAATTCATTGGAAAACACGACTAAAATTAAATATAATTACTAATAAAATTAATTTAAAGTCAAAGCTTATTTCATAATTTATTTGAATTAATTAAAATAGCCCCATCAATACCCCACTAAAAACTTCAAAAGCTAAATCTTTCATGCAAAGTGCGTCTAGTTAATATAGTGGCCTTTTTATTTATTTGCAGCTTATTGGTGAGCTAATTGGACATAATGTTATTATTTATTTGACTTTGCAGTAATACCCGCTCAGAACTGCTAATTCTCTTTAATTTTATTAATTGGAAGTGAGTGGGATTATTATTTGTGTCTATCTAGGTATGTATTTTTAGCCTTTTATGTTTATTTTACTGTGAGCTATCGTAGAATAATTTGGCTTGATTTGGCGTTTCATTTGGAAAGTGGATATTATTTAATTTAAAATGTAATTTTCCAAACACGAATATTGTCATAATTTTTGTAATTCTCATAATTCACATGATTAAACTTTTTTTCTTAGCGGAAATTACAATTCACTGGAAATATGTTTGAGGTATTTGAATTCAGAGAAAAATCGAGCAAAAAACCGTTGCGAGCGTCCTAGCGAAATTATAACTTTTCCTTATCACAATTTTGACAGGGTAATTGTGGGAAGCGGAGAACTGGCTAGCGGATCTTCGCCGTGCAAGCATTAAATAACTAATAAGTTATTAGAAAAGTTTGACAAGTTATGATATCTTTTGGCGTCTATAGGCTGGTCAGGAATCTCATAGTTCTCATACCGTAGCGACAGCTAATCCAACAACAATGAGGAAGTGTAACGAGAAATTTTTGATGAATGATTGAGAGGAAAAAATGCCCAATCAAAACGTGCGCGCAATTGAATAACTAATATGTTATAAATCAATCAGCGGCTGTAGAATTGCCAAGAAAGCAATGCGAGCTATTTCTGTAATTCAGAGTTTTCCCAATGAATTCATTAATAATCATTATAATTGATACGCGGTGATGATATTTCAGGTAGTTTATTAATTTTCAGGGTTATGTCATTTTAAAAAATGCTAGTTTTATATTTTTTCTAACGGATTTCGTGATTTTAATCTATTTCATCAATTATTTAAAAAAGGTCTTTTGCCATCAAAAAATTAATTTTGAGTAAAAACCGAACTCTTGACTCCTGCCTATAAATTTCCACCAGCTAATAAATTAATCAAGCGCTTTGTTCGTGTGATTGCCGGTTTTCAACAACCTCATAGCATAAAATTCATTATTATTGTTAATATCAGAGCAGTATTCGTCAAACGTGATTCATCTTTTACAAAAGTTACAACAAAATAAATAATACAAAACTACGCGAGGCCCATGAAATGAATGAAAGGCGGCTCGACTATCATTAAAATAGTTAAAGTAGCTGGAAATGTTAATTTTCCAATTTTCAAATAAAAAATTAGTTTTCGCATATTTCACATCACAAATTTCTCATTAAAATTGGCTGCAAAGGCAATAATTTCCGACCGTAATTGAATGTATGGTATTTTATGGTACTTTGAATGATAATAATTTTTGATGGTAACATTTTTCCAGTCTTTTCTGATTTTTCAATTTTTCACGAAGAGGCCGAAACAGACACAAAACTACAAAACATCAAGCTTTAAAACGCACATAATCATTATTGTAAAGTAGATGCATAAAATTCTCATATTTCAATCAAATTGCGCCAGGGAATCTTTGTTACATCTTTTTATGTTGGTTTTTTGATTTTTTTGAAATTGAGGCAGTTTTTTAGAAAATCTCGTGAATTTTTCTTAAATTTTTTACACCTTATTATATATAATTGGGCCATCATTAAATTTAAAAATCAAAGAATTTTCAAACAAAAATTTGATTAAGAAAATTATCAACCAAACTTCTATGAAAACTGCTAACAGAATCCAAACAAAAGGAGATGCATCTCTCGCGCAATAAATCTGGACAGTCTTTCTATTTCTGCTGCAGAATGAAATAACGCTCTCCATATAATGAGGCTCCACCGAAGCTCTGCCAACTGCAATAATTTGCAATGATTTGTAATGAGTGTAATGAGATGTAATGACTGTAATGGGAAATATGGTATCTAATCAAATCGAACATATTTTGCGTCATGTCACACAAATCTTCTTCAATACGTTCGAATATCTTGTCATAGTGTCTTTAGTTGACTTTAACAAACATTATTCGATAGCATAGCATGTTTAAATTATACTTGAATGCATGTAACATCTGTGATGTTTGTGATGTATGTGAAGTGTTTGATGATGCATGTAACACTGCTAATAATAATACAATGTAATAACTGGCACCATCAATAATTTGCCAAGCAAAAACGTCTTTAATTTAATTTAAAAGTGAAAAGATGTAGAAAGATGTCAAAAAATTCATAAAATTAATAAAACTAATAAAATTCATAAAATTCCAAAGTGTTTGAAAAAACCATTAAATAAATGGTTTTTATTTCAAGTTAGCAAATTTAGCGAATTTTACTTAACGATGGAGATGTTGCAATAACCTTTTTTCTTCTACACTTTTAGTGAAGCAAAATTCAATCAGTTCCACTGTCAATTCACATCAATTTGTGTTTGCATTAAAAATTGCAGCATTTTTCAAATTTCCTTTGGCAAAAATTTCTTCTCTGTGGATCGTTTTTGTGCACTAATTGAAGTTTTTCGTCAGTTAGTTGATTTTTTCGAGTTTTCCGAAGTTTTCGGTTTAATAAATTTGAAAAGATCTTTTTTCTTGACAAAAAACTAATAGGCAACCGTTTTGGTTATTAAAGTTTTTCTAGTTTGCTGATGTAAGTTCAAATGAACTGGAGAAACATGAGCTTATTAAATTCTATAGTTAAAGTTATTAATATTTTTCTGCAAGTAATGATACATGAAGTATTCATATTTTTATGTTTTCAAGACTTTTATCGTTATTTCTATATTATTTTTGAAATATTTAATACACAATATGCAATATGTAGAATAAAATGAGTTATAGGCTGAATGGATGAACTTTTTTGTTGAAATAAATGTTTCATGGCTCAATGAATCTTGAAGAATTTTATGATTGGGGAATATAATCCACCGGTCAAGACCCACCCCATAAAATAAAGTCTCCATTCAAACTCAACCTCAAAGCTGCTCAAAGTAAAAGCATTTTCAAAAGTTATCCAATTTAATGAAAAACTCATGCTTGAGTCCATGAGAAATGTCTTTAATTAAAAAAACATATATTCTTCCATACATCCAGGCATATCCAGTTAATCCGGTGCATTTTCATAATTTTAATTGTGCTCTTATAGCAAACACTTTAAAATTTGTAAACCAGGTAATACATTAACTCATTACAGTTCATTAATTGAACTGCCAGATAATATTAATTAGCAAATTAAAAAGTGTTCACACCCTCTTAATTACCGAAGATATCAAAAGTCTCTTGATAATTGACACAAATTTGAGAAAAACACTCAAATATCGATTTGATTGTTATTCAAGTGGAAATCCTTATCGTTAATTGAAATCCAGTTTGCAGTCACCTTTTCATGCAAATCGATTTGTTAAATTTGTTCAAATTTGTTTGGGCTTGATGTTAATTGAAGTTGAATGCCAAAAAGTTTCGGAAACAGTCTCAAAGTATCCAGCAGATCGAGATTTTATGCTGGTTCATTCCAAATTAAATAAAGTATCATTATTTTAACTGTTTTTTTGCCGATTGTGCAATAGCTTGATTTGCCTCGAGCTAGATTGAAAAATTATATTCACTAATTTATTGGACATGATCTGCTGTTTAACATTTTATAGCCTCTAGTGAGTTCAGTTGATGCGATGGAAATGAACACTTTACTAATTAATTCTCAAGAATATTCAAATTTCAAGCGGATTTTGTAATTTTTCTTTTGATTTTTGTTGTAATTTTAGCAGATTTTTGTAGCGATGTTTCCTTGTGCTTGATACTATTACGTAAAGGAAAGAATAAATAATCTTGATTCTTGTTTTATGTGAAACTTGATCCAAAAAATGTTAAGTTGTGAATGAGATTTTTCTATTTTGAAGACGAGGGGGTGATTGTGGGTGGTTTTTTCAATAATTCTTTTTATTTTGAAATTTTGAAGATAATTTTAGTAACAAAAATAATTGATGAGATTAATTAATTTTAACCTAAAACCATTTGCACAAAATCACCCAGCAAATCCGTGTTACTATCCAAAACACCCAGCAAAAAGAGCGGCCTATTGACAGAAATTTCATCAATAAACCAAATTACAAAGCAACATTTTCGTGCTTTCAAGTAAATATTATGCAACACGATTTATGCACAAAAAAAAGTGATGCGATCGATGAAGATTAAATTGATGTACATGCTTTTACATGCAATGGCGCAAACTTTCACTTATGATGCTCAATTTGTTTTTCGATATTAACAGTCATTATTATTTCTTTACCAAGATATTAAGTGAGTAGCTTTTTGAGCCCCTTCGCCTTTTTTTTGGATACACTTTTTGTTTCGCAATTTTTTTGGGAGTTGAAGTGAAATGATGGACACTTTGGACTTTTTTTGGAAAATTTAGAAGGAGTCAAATTGAATACTTTTCAATAATAATATTTTAATACTTAAATATTGGGCCATGAGTGAAGTTTAAATATTTAAAAATATGTATTAGAAACAGTTTCGCTAAAGTTTAAATGTTTGTAAAAGCACTTCAACTCAATAAAGCTACACGACTTGAACTTAATAATATTTGGGAGCAAGGGCCACTGTCAATTACTTTTTAAAGCTCTGCTAAAGTCTATTGATGATGTAAATTTGGCAACAATCATTATTTGCCAATTTTGGCAAGCTCGGCTGAATTTTTGATATTTGTGGATTTTCTGAAGAGAATAATTAGGGGATATTAAAAAAATTATTTGAGGTGAGTTTGTTTAAGGTGTCTTAATTTTTGGCGAATTGTGAAGGAAACTTTTTAAGACAATATTAACTTAAAATTTATAGTCAACTTTATGTTTACGAAATCTATTGTTTGAATAAATTATAGATGCACTATTATTCATTTTTTTGATATTTCCAAAAAATTGTTCAAACATCCATTTTTGGGCTAAACTTATCTTTGCTGACAAACAAAGTTTTTAATTGATTTTTTCTTCGAAAAGCTTTTTGATTAATTGCTTTCCAATTCACAGTTTGTTAGTTTTTTTTCAACTATAAAGCTTTGAAGTAGCAAAAAACTTGTTTTCTCAAAATAAACAAAACGGTTCGTAATCTTGAAATGCATCTTGTTATCGCAAAAAAGTCCAGCAAACCAATTAGCCATGAAATACCAAGTAACTCCATATATGATTTCTATGCTCAAACTGCACATCAAAAATGCCCAATCAAAACTGCAAAGAAACTCATCTCTTCACGAGTTTGATTAACAAGAAAATTGGCTGCACAGTTGATGACCCAAACACCATTATCAATTTCACAAACAAATTCGGTGAGAAAAGAAGTGTCTGTAAGTGTATAAAAAGTCTGCAAGTTGCTGGTAAGTTACTTTAAGGTCTTTAAAGTGGAACGAAATTGTATCTAAGATTTCTATGTGCCGGATCACTTTGGTTCAGGGATCACCGGTTCAAGCCAAAACAAATGAGGCGGATAAAACCCAACGTTAGCCGATAAATTGTGCGCTGAAATCCTGAGGTGAAGACTTTCCACTTGCTTTCGCTGTACCTTTGGGGCACTTGAGAAAATTATTTACATAATTGAACACAATAATTTTGATGAAGTTTGGTTTCATAGCTCTTCTTTTTCTCAGTGTACTGATTTATGCAGCTTTAAACACATTGTGTGCTGTTTTCAAACATAATTATGTCCCAATTATGTCCAATGTGATGTTGTTTAAACAATTTCAGGCAATTATAATAATTCTTCTTGTACACTAATTAAATAATCTTAAAGTCTTATTGGTTGTTTTCATTTTTTTATGTATTTTCATTTTCTTACACAAAATCTATTCAAAATATCATTTAAAATTTACTAAATAATAATATGCACTAAAATTCAGTAAAATTTTTGTAATTGCTATTGGCTACTCGTTTTTAAGACCAACTTTAATGTTTTTTTTTAATTATTTCGTTTTATTTATTAAAATTAATTTCTGTTTACAATTTTATGTAAAAGAAATTAAAACTAAAAAGACTGAAAACCGCTGAGACGACTAAAGAGTTAAACTGCTAAGATCTTTAATGTTTTCTCAAGAAATGTCTTTCTCACGAATCATCGATTAGTTTTTAAAACAAATATGAACAATGTTGGATTTTTAGTGTTGCCTGATAATGCATGATGGAGCATTGATGATACTACATTTACAAATATAGGAACACTTGGAAAATAATAATAATTGAGTTATTAATTCCTATCGAACATATCTTGTAATTATAATTGAATTTATTTGCTAGCCTATGAATGACACACAATTGAGAAATTATTAATTTGTCGAATTAATTATTTTTTCAGCTCATAAATTGATACATGCAACAATCTTGCTGGTTTTTTAAAATATGCAAATAAATTTGAGCAGAAACTGGTTTGTTACTGTTTAATGTTTAATATTCTCGATCCTCCAATAATTGTAATAATTCAAAAAATTTCAATAATTCAGTAATTCGAATAGTAAATGCAATATTTGCATACATAATACCAATATTATACATCGTACATCATACGAGTCGTAATATTCTCATTATTTTGAAATAAACTCTACAAGTTGACAAGTCTTTCATGTTTCATTCAATTTTGTAATTTGTTGGGGATCTTCTCAGAGATTTATGCTTGTTTGACCAATTCATCAGTTTTATCAATAGATCAATTAATTTTTTATAGCTAGACAAACGGACAGAGATATATTCTACATAATATCATCATAAAAATTTATTAGAATCGAGCAGGAGTTTGTAGAGTTACATTTTCCAAAAATATTAATTTTCAAAAATAGGCATATTTTCTCTAAAATATGCTAATCCAATTTAACGAACTCATAGAATATTATCTAATTTTTCTAATAAAATTATAAACCTGTAAAATTTTCCACACAAACAAATCTTACACGTGTCAATCGAAATTCAATGAAATTTCAGCGAAATTAGAGATGTTTGTTTATTTGAGTATTTGAGTTTTTTAGACTAGATGAATACATGAATACATTTGCATAAACTTATCACAAAATCGGAGATAATGAATTTTTTTGGCGGAATTAGGTGTTTGGTGTGTATCATTTTTTATTTTTGTGAACATACAAAAATGCTCAATAAATATTAATAAATAATAAAATTCTTCTTTTTCTGGTTTTTTAGCTATAGCAAGTTATAGTTTTGTGTTCATCGTTCACAACAACAGTTTGGTTAGTTTGCTTAAAAAAAAATTAAAAATAGAGCCGCAGAAATTGATTTTCAAATTTTTGGTCGGCTTTTTGGTGTATTATATGATTTTCGTCTAAGTATAAAATTAGCTCATCTAAATCTTCGATTTGTATGGAAATCGACATAATTTTATTTGAGTTTTTGAAAGAATTTGATGTCATTTTATTCAAATTCTCATAATAATTTTCGTGCTCAAGTGGATGAATCTTAGATATGAGTCATAGAAGAAGTCTAAACTTTGTTTTGTTGTTAGTTGGTAAAGAAGAAGACAAAATTAAGGAAACTCATATCAGAAATCAAATAAATCTCAAAATCAAGAAACCATAGCACTCATTCCTTATAGATTTTTAAAACAAAAGAACTGAACGCTTGCCTTACAGAATTTCAGCAAAAAATCGTGATATATTAGAAAAATTTCAGATCTGACTCTCCTGCTTTGTAATTCATAATTGCCTATTGTCGAGCCTCATTAATATTGTGACACAGGTCCCGGCAAAAAAAAAACACTATTTCAAATATGCAAATATTTTCTTAAAACTTTTTGTTACAGACAATATTTATGGTTCCGATTATTATTTTCCAAGTGATCAGAAATTTTGTTTGATTCAAGGTTGCCACAAAATTATGAAAAAATGACAAAATGTGCCTTGTGCCTTTACGATGGCTCATAAAACGGATACACAGGCAACACTTCGTCTGTTGTGTGCTTAAGAGTGTTTTGGAGTGTTTTGGTTGGAAGATTTAATGTATGTAAATTTATGAAGTTATAAGGTTTGTTGATGTCATAATTGTGTTCCCTTTTGTGGGATAAAATTTTTGGAATTCTTTAAAGATTGAAGCAGTTACCGGCAAATTTAAATTGAAATTCAGCTGTTCAGAAATTTATAAGTGGACTATTCTTTTGATAGAATATTGCTAGAAATGTAAGAGAAAACAATTTTCCTGAAAGTCTCTTTAAAAAACTTCAAATCTCACCAATCCTTCAAAAAATAATAAATCAGCAAAAATCTCATGGACATGACAAACACCATAAACAATGTAACTGCCGGTATTTCTATCATAAACAATTTATTTTCCAAAAATAATGCTAATAAATTTTATGCTGGATGAAACAACAACCAAAACATGATGGAAGATCCACTGCGATAAAGCTGCATTCCCGGACTAGATCAATCCCCATATTTGGAGAGATTCGCTGAATTTGTGCGGCCGAAACAAATTATGGGCCATAAACACTGAATTAGAGTTGATCAAATGTTATAATAAAGCAAATTTTATTGGCATCACAGCGAAAAAAAATGGGACATTCGGACCACTCCTTTTGGTTTATGGGTTTGCAATTCAAAGCGCTTTTTTCAAAGTTTCAATTTGAATAAATTTTGGATGAAAGAGTTTCGTTTAGTTTTTAATTTTGATTTTGTTTAATTTAGTTGCTCAAATTTGCAGCTTTTTGAATCTATTGTAAATTATTTGCAGTTTTTGCAATTTAAAACGTTCATTGAAAAAAGTCAATACATTGATTGAGTTTGCAAACGATTTGCATACTTTATTAATTTAAGTCATAAGTATGATACTTTATTTTCTTTTGACTTTGCATTATATTAGATCTATAAACTTATAGCATTGTTCAAGTATGATCAATAGTGAACGATCGAGTGATCGTTTGATCAAGTAAAAAACTTCTCAGGCCTCCCAAGAAGGATTTAAAATAATAAATAGTAAAACGAGTAAGCGATTCGTTTAATTTATGCCTACTTAAGGCTGATTTAGCTAAAATGGTAATTAAAAGTTCTAAGTACCTTGTCGTGAATAAATCGCGCATTAATTGTGAATCGAATTAGGTGCAAGTAATGCAAATAATGTAGCAAGTGAGAAGATTAGTAAGTGCACAATAGCCATAAGAAAGCGCACAAGCAATATATTATTAGCTGTAATTGAGGAAACTGGACATCAACATTCTTTTTAATTAATATGATTTTAAATCAATTAACACTCGTATACTAAACGACTAGATGCTAAAATGCAATTAAGTTGTTGCTGTAAAGTCGTAAGAAACTGAGAAGTTTTTTGTCGCCTGCAACTCTATATTTTCATATTTAATTAAAAACATAGATTTATTTTACATTTCTCAATCTGAGGCTTTTAAAAAGTTGCATCTTTCTTGCTAAATATTTTTTATTGCTAGTATTGGCAGAAGAATTGAGAAATATCAAATCTAAAATTTTTATGGCTAAAATTTGTTTTAATTTATGCAAATATTATTTAATAGTGTTATTAATGCAAATAAAATATTTTGTCTTTCTTATGCAGCAATTTGCATTCTCAAAATTAAGTCGAAAAATCTCGATGCCTTATAAAATAAAAGATCTAAAATTTAAAATACTTTTGTAAAATTTAATTCTCAAAATTTGTTAAACTTGGATCCGGTTTAGCAAGAACATGTTCTAAAACTTCAAAAACACACCAATTGCAGAGAATGCAGACTACCTTGTAAACTGGCTGATGCTCATATATATACTTAGGTAATATCACAGGAAATGCGAAGATTATCCAAAATTATCTTTGATTGTATAATTGGGTGATTTGTTTGTTTGAAACAATTTTACAGATGGTTTTTTATGAAGGTCTTTTGCCTAAAATTTTTCCCTAAAATTTTTCAACATTTTCTAAAGAATAAATTTGAAGAACCCTCGAACAAAAATCAATCCATGTTAGTTGGCTAAATATATAAGCGCTGAAACGCGCTTTACTCAAATCTACCTAGATATGGGTGGCTCATTGTTAGACAGCACTTTTACCTGACGCTCAAAACGTCGAGAGGAAATCGAAAGTAATCGCCGTTGCTTTGTCGTGAAACTGATACTTGGAGCAAAATTAAATTAAATTTGCATAATGCTTGATGATATTGGCGTTGGAAACTGAGCGCTGAGAAACATCTTAATGACGCCTTTTCACTGTTTAGACGGTTTTTAGAGCAGCAAGTAGTGCAATCTCTACCACCAATCCATCATCCGTCAGTGTTACATCACATGCGTTTGCTTTTGAAACTATATTTAACATTTATTTCACTTTATTGATGGATGATTACGAAATATATTTTTAATAAGCTATTAAGTAATCGCGCGCCCGAAATTTGCTATTGAATATGCGGCGAAATGAAATCCATAATGTAAATCGTTATTGTGGACTTAATTTTGCATATCCACGGTATCCACATCATGAGTAGAATTAGTTACTGTAATTGTTGATTATTTTCGTGAACCCTATGAGACTTTTTGCGAAGATCTTTAAAAATATTTTAGATGTAAAAAATTTGATAATGTTGAATTTAAGATTTAAAATAGGTGGAGCCTAAATCAATTATTTTATATACCAAGATTTGTCATGTAAAAGTAAAGTAGCCGAATAGGAATTGACGCCAACTTTTAATCCTGTTTAATGGTAATGGACCCTGAATATGGATCATCCAAATGTCAGTTACTTTATTGGTTATCTTTGTAAACTATCTCACATAGATTAAGGAACTCGATTTTTTAAGTCTTTCAATGTTTTTGAATTGTTTCAGTGGTAATATCAATGATTCAATAATAATTCCCAAGTAACTTTTTTGGTCAAATGACTAAATGAGTCACAATAAAACGCGCGAAATCCCAAGCTCTTTAAATCTGTTGCCTTGCATGTCAATGCTAGTTTTTGCCGTATTATTGCTAATACTTTGCTCATACTCGAAAAGCTTATAGTCAATAGTGTAATAGACAGTCAATTGGTTACGCGTTTATGCTTATAAATGGCCATTACATTAATTGCTCGAAATATTTGCTTAGTTGTCGACTATTTGGCGGATTATTATTGAAAGGAGCAAATTGCACCTGGAGTCAATTAAAATGCTTGAATTGTTAGGAATTTTGGTGATTATAAAATAAAATGGTGTAGAATGGGTGGAACATTGTTTCGACTGGAAAAATGAATTTATTGCTTAAATAATCACCTCTACATACTTAATCATAAATAAATTTATTAAATCAAAATAAATTCAATATTATCTGAATTCCACTTAAAACTTTTCACTCCACAATATTATCGACAATTTGACGTCATAAATTACGTACTGACCCAAATAAAATTCGCCAATATTTGCAAAAATTCATAAATTGCCTGAATAATTGCTTGTTGTGACGACTCCACCCCAATTAAATCGAGAAACGAGTCGTAAAGTGACGTATTTGCGAGACAAATTTTCATTCATTATTTTCTCTGAGACTCCATAGCAATCCATAATAATGCGAGCAAGTAAAAAAAAAAAGCGAGTCAATTGAAGAAAACAAAAAAGAATGAAACAATAAATAAAATTTCATTTGTATTTTTGAAATTTTCGACAGAAAAACAATTCAGGAGGAAAATCGTCCATGAATAGATTCATCAAATGAACAACAATCAAAGGAGAATGACGTCTATCTAATATTCAGATAACATCCTGATTTTTTTGTACAGTCTGTTGGCTCTAGGCTAAATTGAATATAAATGAAAAATTGAATTTAAAGAAGCTGACAGTAAGCATTAATGGCATTACTGCATTTAAATGTAAATTGTAAAATTTGTTCCGCAAACTAATGTCAATTTTTTCCTCTATTAGCTTTGAAGCTTTGAGATCTCTGAAAACCTTTTTAATCTTGAAAAATCTGTTAAGCAGCAATAATTTATTAATATTAATGGATGAACTTATTAAGCTTTAAGACCATTAGTTCAGGAGACATCTTTGTTTTATAATTAGATGCTTTATCCATGACCTTGCTAAATCAAGACACAAACTACACGTGATATCTTTATTTATGATCTCTCATCGATTATCAATCAGAATAAGTTCATACGCCCATTCTAGCACAAAATGTTAAAACTACTAGTCAGGAAAGACTAGATTATAATAATTGCTAATTAATCCAAATCCTTGAGAAGATGCAAAAACTGTTGTAAACAGCTCAGAAACTCCAAATATCACAATCTTAGTGTTTAGGCATCTACTTAATTAATTGTTGGCGCAAAAAATAACTGAGCAACGAATGAGAATTCCTTGTAAACGAACTTAAGATGTTTAACGTCTTTAACATTTTTTAGCGAGCTCTGTATTATTTTTGCGAATTTAAGCTATGTGTGAAAAACAGTGTAGCTATACAGAAAATACGGCATCTTGTGTATTAATTTATTAGCCAAGTGGATTTCTGTTCAAGATTCCAATTCAGATAAATCAAAACTATTTATACTATTCATACAAAGCTTAAGATTCGCAACACCTACAGCTATGTCTTTTATTCAATTTTCCTATATGTTTTGAGGAGTAGGAGGAGGGTGGTGATGGGTAGTAAAATATTTTTGTCATTATATTATTTTCTGATAATGTGATCATTAAGTTTTTAGGACTTTCTTCAAGATTAAATTTTTCAAGAAAAAGCAAAAGTATCACCTCCAAGTAGTTCAAAAATAAATCAAATAAATCAAGTTCTGAGCTTTATACACGAGATATTCTGTTTTTCCTGCTATGTTTGTAATATTTTTATAATCTTCAAGTCAACAATACTTTCAATATACAGAGCAACAAAAAACGACATAAAACAACAAAAAACGGCAAAAAGTAATAAAAAATACATTCAGTCCAGCACAAATAAAGAAGATGAAATAAAAAATAAAAAACTATTGAAAATAACAGAAACAGACCCAGAGACCCAGTGAGTTAAACAGGTTTCCATCTTCATTAATTTATTTATTTGCTGTTAAACCACTTTCGGTTTCACTGGATTTTTTTTCAATTTTTTCGATTTTTATTTGTCGCGTTGGACGTTGAGACTTTTTCTCGAAAACTTGTTTTGTTCGTCTTTAATCTGAAGGGGAAAAAATTATTACAGATATCTGCTAATTATTCCAGTGGAGCTGATCATGATTTTGGAGTTGCCAATCGATTGGTTACAGTTTTATTGTTTGCGGTTTGTTTGAGGTGTATTATCTGGAGGATTGATTAGATTTGAGAGTTGCTGTTTAAAATTTTTGGAGCTTTTGTGAGAATGATGATAGTTTTAAGCTGTTCATATTCTTTGGGATTTTAATTAGTATTTAAGCTCATTTATTGACGTTTTTCGATTTTTTTTTGAGCACTGGAAAAATTCAATAAATCGAAGTTCAAAAATAAAAATAAGTTCACAAATAAAAATAAGTTCTAAAAATTTGATCAAAAAATGCAAGAGTTCTTAAAAAGAATATTACGCAATACACAAAAATTAAGTAAATTTTATTCTTTAAAAATGTTAATCCGTGTAAAATACTTTATTTCAAGCTTAATCTTTTAAACCATGATATAATGAAGTTTATTAAAAATTTATAAATATTTTGATTTAATTTAAAATAAATTGTAATTTTAAAACGACACTTTTTCACCGATTTTGAACACTTTGCAAACCAAATCTGAAAACCAAGACAGAGTTAATAAAAAATTAAAGCTTTGAATAATTTTGTAACATATTCAACTTTTCTATGGTCAACAAAGTCCGAAAACAAGAAAATTTATAAAAATTGATGATCTCTAGCCAAAACTAAAAGATCGTCTAAAAAAACATGAAAAAAACTCAATATCTATTTTTACAATCTACAGGTAATAAATGGATACATATTAATAATTAATTATTTATTGCCATATCTCAAGCATTCAAATTCGATTCAAAAAAGTAATTTTACCGGCTGAAAGAATGTCTTAAACTATATCAATCTGTTATTAAGTTATTTACATTATTAACGACCAT
Source organism: Parochlus steinenii (assembly GCA_038502155.1). NCBI lineage: Eukaryota > Metazoa > Arthropoda > Insecta > Diptera > Chironomidae > Parochlus > Parochlus steinenii. The sequence continues at coordinate 2,389,623 of JAXCIN010000049.1, read as the reverse complement.
TAAAAACTCCTTTTTAAAACCATAAATATTTTTTTGGTTCAATTTGTGATCAAAAAGAAGACACCTGCTCTATAAAATATTGTATCGATAGATTTTTTATCTATTTTTAGATTGATAATGTATTATTATTTCTGACTTCTGTCCCGATTGAAACAATTTGTTTTATCACTCTATTTAAATAACAAGTAACCAGTAGCAAGTTTTCAAAATGACCACAACCTCTCACTACCTGCCTCTATTGTATCAAAAATAAAAAAAAATCAAACTAAGTTTAAGAGCAAGTGCTCTAGTCAACCGTATATGAGTAATCTCTATCTTCTGTTACTTATTGCTTACATAACGACTTTGTGGCAAATTAGGTGATGAGATAATTTATCATCTCGCTTGAGTTTCAATTTAAAATTATTTGTATTTATCTTTGTAGTTTGTAAATATTATGGATGTAAATTTGTTTCACAAACACGTCAATTAACAACCTCAAAAATTATCTGGTAATATCAACAAAAAAGCCCAATAAATCATTAATATTCTTTCTAATTACAGTAATGAGTCTTTTCAGTCGTCATTAAAGCAGTGAAAGGAGAATTCACTAATCTGCACGGTTTCATCGCACATTCCACATGTAACCATTCGGGGTTTTTGGCTACATATTGCGGATGGTAATTATTACTTGAAATCTTGATCGCGAGTGCGATATATTGGTTTTGGATATTTTCGGTCATTTGGAAATGGTTGCCAGATATTTCGCAACAATTAAGCAAAAAATCAACAAAAGGAGCTTCACTTGCTTCAACCTCCAAAAACTATTTTAAATTATTTAACAAATTTAAAAACTGCAAGAAAAAAAGCTAAACTGTGACAATTCATGAACAATATGAACAAGATTGTTTTGAGAAAGTAAAATTACCGAGAAAAACTATCAAATCTTTAAAATAAACAATCTTCAGGTATTTTTTACCAAAAATATTTTGTGAAGCCGCAAAAATTTGACAAATATCGGATTAGCGTTCAAATTTTCAAATTAATATTATGACTCTTCAATTCATAATTTTGACAATTCGACAATTCAACAATTCACATCAAATGAGTAAACAGAGGGTCCAGTGTTTGCTGTAAATGTATTTAAGTTTACGCTTGGCCTAGAATTGCATGACTATTTGCAATTTCTACTTAGTTTGAAGTTTTTTGGGGATTTTTGCTTGTAGTTTTTGGAGATAGCATTTTAATTTTGATTTTTTGATGGAAACATGGGCTTTTGTGTTTTTTTTCGACATGGACGAGAGATCAGGGGAACTAGAAGATTTTTCAGGAAAAGAAATATTTTGTAAAACATGAATATTATTCATGTTTGTGTATCACGTCTTTTTACTTCGGCAACAAAAAGTTGTGAAGTCTTGATTTCATCCAAACTTTTTTTTTTTTTTTTTTTCTTTTTTTTTCCTAAAACAAAAAAAATTTTGGTCTAGAACCCGAAGTTCTGGGTCCTGGCCAAATGTCTGTCCGTGGTTTTGCCTTCTGAACTTCTGTATTCGTACTCTTTGAACCCTTACACCCGATTAGTCTCAAAATTTCAGAATAATTTTTTAACCATAAGACGGTAACAAATTTTTTCAAGAAAAAACAGCGCCATCTAACCTGTAGTGCAAAATTTTTACCATACAACATTTTTTTTTTTTTTTCAGATTATATTGAAACATCTGAATATGCAAAACCTTGTATTTGACCCAAAATGATCAATTCCTAAAGGTTTTATGGAAATTTGTACCATGACTAAGTGGTCATGCTTACAAAAATTTTGGAAAAAAAACTTCTGTTGACGTAATCTCAGAACCCATCGGACCGATTGATCTAAAATTTTCAAAATAAGCTTTTTTTATACAGCGCCATCTAGTACTTGTAGTGCAAAATACCATTTTACCATACAAAATTTTTTTTTTCCTGAGAATATTTTAAAACATCCGAATATGCAAAAACCTTGTATTTGGCCAAAAATGATCGATTCCAGAAGATTTTATGGAAATATTGTACCATGACCAAGACATGCTTAAAAAATTTTGGAAAAAACTTCTGTTGACGTAATCTTGAACCCATCGGACCGATTCTAAAAATTTCAAAATAAGCTTTTTAAACCATAAGCAGCGACGTACGAAGAAGATTTTGATAATAATACAGCGCCATCTAGTACTTGTAGTGCAAAATACCATTTTACCATACAAAATTTTTTTTTTCCTGAGAATATTTTAAAACATTTGAATATGCAAAAACCTTGTATTTGGCCCAAAATGATCGATTCCAGAAGATTTCATGGAAATATTGTACCATGACCAATTTCATGCTTACAAAAAATTTTGGAAAAAAAAAAATTCTGTTGACGTAATCTCAGAACCCATCGGACCGATTGATTTTTTCAAAATAAGCTTTTTTAACCATAAGTACGAAGAGTTTTTGAAAATAATACAGCGCCATCTATAGTGCAAAAATTTATTTTTATATATCTTTGTTTTTCAAAGAATCTTTGTCTGGGGAAAAAATTTATATTTTTTTTTTATGAAAACAAGTTTTACGGACGTTAAGAAACTACCAACTCAAGTCGATCAGAAAGGGTAACTTGAATTCAACAGAATTATCAGCATTTTCCCGCTCAGGAAAACATATTTTGATTTTGTAAAACATGAATAGTATTCATGTTTGTGTATTCACGTCTTTTTTTTTTGTATTCATCTCAGGTTTAAATGCATCACCATAATTATTTGGTATTCACATGTTTTTGTTCGTATTCATGTTTTTAGTAAAATTGAAGATGAAAAAATCCCTGGCTCAAAAAAAGCCTCTTAACAAATCTTGACTTCAATCAAAAAAAGTTGCCAAATGGAAGCAGTGGGCAAAAAGTAAACACTTGACTTGAAAAGTAACCAAAACATGACTGCAAGCCTTTTGTAAACATTTGAAACATTTGAAAGAGATTATATAATTAAATGCTTTGTTTCGCGGGGTCTTAACTTTTTCCTCAACAATATTCGATTTTTGCTGAATATTGACGTTAATTAAAGCTGTAGACCAAGGATGCGTTCTCAAAAAAAGCGAAAAAGCTGCAAAAAGATCAAAAATCTTCTCATTACGCGGTGATCGGCTCTTTGATGTTGTGCAATACATAAATCTATGATTTCAGCGATTGAATTAGTTATAAATAGTTTTGCGGTGTTTTTCTCTAGTTCTCCTGATTTGAGCTTACAATTTGTGGGTGGGTGTACCAAAAAGTGGATTTTATTTCTACAAAACCATCGAGCTTTCTTCAAACTAAATTTCCATACATTTCCTTACAGAATTTTTGAAACTTCATTTTTTTTATTAAAATAATAAAATTTCAACCAAATCAACCCACTTGACAAATCCAGCTTGAGAAAATTGAATCATTGATGGCTTTTATAATCACAAATATTAGAAAAATTGAAAAATTGCAAAAATTGCAAAAATCTCCAATTTGCGCTATTTTGCCGATATATTTGCGCCTTATTAGGCGATACATGTCAGAAGTACACATTTATTTAATTATCGCCCATTTCCAATTCCGTTGCAATGCATGAATTCACGCAGCTTACGAGCACCAGCTGTGAGTGATTCGTCTCAAATATCGCCAAACCATGCAAAACATTTCAAACGTCTCAAAGAAATTCGCGTAATCTCTGAAACAAATCGGTAAGTCTATAAAAAGACTGAAAGCAGAGAATTTAATAAATCTATATCAGTTCGATATGGCAGTGAACTGACGTAATTAGCATAACAATGGCAACAAATAGACGTCTATTTATATTGGCTTTGCTAAGCGTCACTTGTTGTGCAAATACATCTTTGTCTGGTGAATCCTTGATGTAGTACTCGCAGGAGCTACAGGGAGTAAGTTAGTTTTGGCTCTCAAAATAAATCGTACAAGTGGATCCAAATTGTGAACCGATTTTTGGCGGATATTAATCGATTAATCTATTATTTTGCATTTTAATGATAACAGATTCTAATCTTGTTTTAAAACCAGAAAGTCAAGGTTTCTCGGAGTCACATCTATTTTAGATAACTTTAATGCATAAATAAATATGCAAAACATTTTAATTTTTAATGCTCCATATCTGATAAACAAACCAAAGCCCGCACCTATATTTAAATATACTGGTCTATCTTATTGATACATATTTTGACTAGATTGATAATGAAGCGAAACACTGCCTTATATTATTCCTATAATTAAAACCATCTATCTAAAAATTCACTCCATTAATCAGACTCTTGTTTATCATCAGAGAGATCGCTATCTATCTACCTATGGTTTAAAAATACTTCGAACGCTCGCAAACGATTGAGATTTTGAGATTTGTAAATTGTATTTTTTAGCGCCGCCGCGATTGCAGCACAACTGACGTCATCAGAGAAATGTAAAGTTGTTTTCATTGATTATATTCTCTCTACATTTCAACGATCTAGCATTTTTTCATTGTCAAAGCGCCGGTTTTCATTTATGACGTTGCTAGTTGGGTGCTCATGTGTTTGAGTGGAATCCCGAAGCTTTTAAAATTAAAAAAAGAGTTTTACGGTTACATGACGTCATTATTGTGATTTTTGTATGAAAATGTATAGAAATAAGGAAAATCGATGGCACATGAATTGTGGGCTGGATTGTGGGCTTGTGTGGGGCAAAACCATTGAATTTAATAATAATGTAGTAGCGTTTTTCGAACATTAGTGAGAATTTCAGAATTTCAGTTTTTCTTTTCTTTTTTGTTATTTTGCTTGATCTATTTTAGGAAATGGAATAAATGGAATGAAAGACAGAGTAAATTTGCATACATTAGGTGTATTTAACTATTTTATTATTTTTGTGTGAAACGCTTCAGGCAGTTTATGGTGCGATTTTTAACGATTAGTTTTAATATTCATGCAATTAACGGAATCAGCTCTTATTAAGTGTTTACAACCAAACGAATAAATTGGGATATGATTGTAGGAAGTTTGTTACATTTTGGATTTGTCCGAGGTTTCATCTTTTAATGATTTGTTGGTTGCATTAATTTGTTTAGTGTAACTAAAATGTTAAAGTTATCTAATAATAGAAGCCAAACATTGATTTCCCACTAAACATGTTAAAACGGGCCTAAATCTTCTGAAGCTTATAAAATAAAACACTAAGATGGATTAATACAATTTTATGATATATCTCTTTTTCTCAGTATTTCCCATGTAGCATGTAGTGTTGTCTACAAAATATATTCAAAAACTTCAAGCCAACTTCGAGCGGCTTCAAGGCTTTGGGAAAAATATATAATCAATAAGTTTTTTGTTCATTAGAGCGGTTCACAATTAATCTGCCAAAATCGCTTAATTATTTTACACACAAGTTTATCTAAATATCTGCATTCATCATAATTGAGTGTCACCCGAGCAAAATCGCAAGCTTCATAAAATTTACAAAATTTACAAATCTTCAAGAAAAAATTAAAATTTAAAGCATTGCTCAAGTTTTCGTATCTTCAGGGACTTCACAAGTTTTTTTTCCTTTTGCATTCAAACTTTAATTACATGACAGCTCAAATTGCATACATTGCTTGATTCGTTTGGTACTGTGAAAACGCTGATCCGCAAATTAATGGAGCATGATATTTTCGGTTCCTGTTCTATAATTAGACCCTTTTTTGTTTGTGGGGCGAGTGCCAACAGCCAATGCATCAGTTTTGCTCACTGTAATGTATGCATTCTGTAGTTATTCAGTGTTTGCAGTATTCTAATGTCTGGCTGGCGCTTTTTCTATATATTTGGCGTTTTTTAAATAGAAAAATTATTTTATTGACTTCTTTGTCTTTTTGTTTATTATTCTTCTGAATTTTACGTCAAGAGTTAGATTTTATGAACAACAAACATCTTAGAAATATATAAAGATCTTGTAAAATCTATAAGACCATGGAAATTCTTAAAATCCTAAAAACTTGTCTTGCAATCCTTTCGCCACTTATTTTGAAGTAATTTTTTTTTATTCGTCTATTAGTAAATAATTCCATCACGTGAGATAAATCATATGTTTAGAAAACTGTAATTTTAGCGCAAAATTGTGCGACTTTCTTCTTCATCGACCAATTATTTATAAATTTTTTTGATTTTGTCAGATGGCACTATTCAGCAGTTCATTAATAGAATTTCAGTCTATTCCGAGTTTATTCAGCTTTTATTTAGTTATTCCGTCGTGTCGCTAGTTTTATTGAGTTTTATTGAGAGGAGTCCAATTCGAATGTTCAAAAGCATAATTAATGAAATTATGTTCGCCTTACTAATTTTTTCATTAATTATTTCATAAATTTGTGTGGAATTTTCGAATGAAATTATTGCTGAATTTTTGGTGTGATTAATGTTATTGATGTGTTTCCTTGTTTATTGGATTATTTCTGGCTTCATTAGCAATTTAGAAGTGATTTTACATGATTGGTTAATCTTCAATCATCCAGAGCGATTTTTTCTAGTTTTATGGATGATTTCTGGTTGGTTTTGAAAAGGGCCTTGATCATTTTACATTTTTGAGTGTGGATTTATTTACTTAAGCTTTTTATAGTCACCTGGATATTCTAGTGGATCTATTCTATTGTAGAATTTAGTCATTATGTTTTATTCAATAAAAGATTAGCGAAAATATTCATGAGATAAGCTAAAACTAATCCAATAAGGTTAAGGTGCAAGGATTAAGGATCAATGGACAAATAAAATAATTTAAAGTTTTAGTTCAATCAGCTCAATCCTTCATAATGATGAATGATCTTTTATATCCCTAATTTCATTAAAAATCCCCGAAAATATTTTACAAAAGATTCTAATCTCATAGCTGTCAAATCACATGTTAGCAAAAAAAAAGATGCAACAATGGAACAAACCAAAATAAAGCTCATTCCATTCATTGAGTCTTTATCACTTCTTTATTTCCTCAATTCCTCAACTTTTGTTGTTAAGATGTAAAGTTGTGAAGTTGTGCATTTTAAGTTTTAATGGTACTATAAGTGGATTCTTCTTCTGTCAATATTTATTTTAAGATTTTAAGAAGATGCAACAAATCATATAAACAAACAATGCAACACGTTACAATCGTTTGGTTCAATGAACGACTGAAAATTCAAAACATTCAAAAATCTTTAAAATATTTAAAATACAATTTTACGTCAAAAAATTAAATAAATTAAAGTAAACGTTTGTGTTCTTGCTAGTCACCTCTACAATTAACTAAATTTACCCAGAAAACATAAAATAGAAAAAAAACATGAAAAGTAGTTACACCTTCGAAGCATTTTGAGAATCTTGAGTCACTCTTGGTCGCGTTTATTTGCTGTTTTGCTCGCTCCGTTTGCTCGTACATAACTACATTTACATAGTGTACTTGACTTTATTTTTGGCTGCAAACTTAACTACTGAATGTACACAAGCAAAAATCAATCCAACATGTTTTTTGTTTGTTTGTCAGGAATTTGTTGAATTTGTGCTTGTACTGTTTTTTAGTAGCTTCTAGTATGTTCAGAATTCTTTTTTTGCCTGCAGTTTTGCATTTTGTTCGTTTTTCTGATATTAAATCTTCAAACTGGTTTTAATTTAGAGCTTTTTGGTAATGCGGAAGTAGACTACAAACTGAAAATGGATGTGTGCTCTACAAAATTGACAGAAATTGGATGCTAAAGGGCAGGGGTTTGAATTATTATACATTTTTGAAGGTTTTTTAAATTGTAAAGATGACAGGTAATGTCAGTAAAAATTAAAATGTTAGAAATGAATAGAAGTAAATAGATTGTAAAAAAAATCTCTAAAAACTTCCACCGCCAAACCCCTGTCCTCACCACCGCGATGTTTGTTTTGATATTCGCAATGTTTGCCACCATGTCAATATTTTGTGATATTTCGTGATAATTTGCTCCAGTCGAGACATAATTGCAGCCATAATAAGCTGATATCTTGATGCTGGCTTTGATTAATGAACAAATTATGGTAGAAGCTTGTTGGACAGTCAAAACTCGATCACTTTAAATTAGAAAAAAGATCAGATTGCAGCTTAAAACAAAACAAAAAACGGTCAAACAAAATTGTCATAATTTTATCAATTTTTTTGTCAAATTGATGAAACAGGTTCGACTATTCAGCTTTGAGTTGTGTGGCTCTATTGCCGATTGAATAAGATTTGGTATGGACTTGCAAAGACTTAAGTTATGCAAATGCGGTTAATTTGGAATATATGCGATAAATGCTGTAGTTTGGTAAATGTGGTTAAATGCGGCAGATGAGCCTGAGAAAACTAGTTTTTATGGTCAATTAAGATTTGGCGAAGAAATTAAAAAACTTAAAATTTTATATTAATTATGTCGGATGGTTTTTGGGGATTTGGCTTAAAAAGAAACAAAAAAAAAAGTTATAAAAATGTCATCAATCAAGAAAACTGGAATGTTTGAAATGTTTGATGCTTTTGAAGTATTTTTTTTTTGGGGGTTTTTGAAGATTCATAAAAATGTAAAAACAACAAATTTGTTTAAATCCTAACTGGAATAGATGGACGATATTTTAAAATTTAACAAATTACGTTATTTTTGTATTTTTGTTGCTTTTGCTATTTTTGTCGTATAATTCGTTTAAAATGAATAATTCAGTATTCACATAAGGGGCTATGCATAAAATACGTAACGCTGAAATCGGACCTTTTGGACCCCCCCCTCCCCCCTCGTAACGCTTTTTCACACATTTTAAAATGAAGATTATTACTTCGTAACAAATTCTAGACCCCCCCCCCCCTGCTAGAGCGTTACGTATTTTATGCATAGCCCCTAAGCGCATAAAATGATATTGTTAATTTATCAAGATTTATTATATTTTTTGGCATCAACAACTAATTATGATTGTACGTATTATGAGTATTTATTCAAATTTGCATGTTAATTATGAGCAATGCGCTTTTGTGATTCCGAAGAATTTGAGATGGTGGTTTTAAATTTATAATGGACTAATCTTTAAAATTACTTTATAAAATTTTTGAGTATCATAATGATTTTGAGAAGTTTTAAAAAAAAAGTCTAGAAAATTTTTCAAGTGAATTTTTGACAAAAAATATGTCAACCATGAAAAGTCCAAAAGACAATTAAAATTGCTCCACAAGCCTTCTCAGCTTCTCGCACTATTTTTTATGCACATTTAACTTGAGTTCTCGCCAAATTAATAATAAATGTAATTATTATGAGTGCCAGTACTTCATAATACCACACATTATTAACAAAATTAACAGAAATAATATCTAGAAAATAGAAATTGGAGTAAATCTTGTAGGAATCTCAGAATAACAGAATTTCATGTCAATCTACAATGTAAACGTAAATTGTGCAATAAAACTACTTGTAGCAATTTTCTAAATTTATAATGTGCAAATTTGATTGTTGAAAAGTTGTCATTGTGAGATTATTCCTAATTATGTTTTGGTGTCGATTTATTAACGAAAATACCCAATTCATTAGAATTGTTTTGTATACATGTGGTTTAACTGTGATTTTAACATTATTCATGCAATTCACAGTTTTTAAAGCGTTTGACGTTTATTAACCATATGACTGCTGTAGTGCTATACTGGTATATTGCGGCTTAATTTTTGGCGAGAAATTTATAATTAGAAAATTGTGTAAAATTAGAAATATTAGAAAAATCGGTGTTTGCATTGAACATATGACGAAAAAGCTTGAAAAGTAATTATTTGATTAATTGGATAATTTACTTCATGGATGAGTTTGTTGAGTAATTTACAAATTTATGGTTTTCATGATTTGGATGATTTGGGAATTGTGCGGTTGTTGGTAAAAATTGTGTTTGATGTTATGTAATGGTCAATGGATAGTGTTTTAAAAAAATTTAGAGGGGCTTTGATGGTTTTTAAAAACAGGAGCTTTTAAAAATTTAGGTTTAAAGTTCATTTGAAATATTTCCCGCTCAAACAATTTAATTTAATTTAATTTACAGAACTAGAGAGCAACAAAAATAATCCAAGTGAGAAAAAAAAGACATAACATGTTAACTTGTTGTTTAAAAAAAATCATTATGTTTCTGGATTTAGATAAGATCACGACTACAATGTCCTTAACCGCATCCATTTTTGTACTTTTGAAATTTTAAACTTTGACAAATAATAAAAATTCATGTTAGTTGACGCGCCCCTTGTTCCTTGTTAGTACCAAAAACAAATTTCCATAGAAAAATAATTTACGTACACTTTTTGTCAGCTTCGATAGAAATCTGCTCACTGGTTTGGTTGTTGTTTAAGTCACCACCGATCAACTGATAGTAATTATTGTGAAAAACGTCGCTATTATTATTTATTTCCTCATATTCACTGTTGCTATTGAGCTCGTCACCAAAATCGCCAGCGGGCTCTTGTTTGACAACAATTAGAGGAGCAAGAAGTGTTCGCATGTCCTCTTTTATATAAGCTGATCACAAAGTTTGTTCAGTTTTGTTCACAAAAATACATCAAAGACATTCTCATAAAAAATTCTTAATAGTTTGATTAATGTTTTCTTTCAAATGCAAGATGCACAGTAAAAAGCAAATTCAAAAGAGAGAAAAAACTATTTACAATTAATTTATAGACAAAAGTTTAATTTCACTATTTCTATTATGTTTGTTCAACAGCACATTAAAAACCAAAGAAAAATGTCAATTAAATTTATTTAAATCATAAAGTTCTTCTTTCTAGTTTGCTAGCAATATTTTTTTTTTCTAGAATTTTAATTCACAAGCACAAGACATCGAACATCAAATAGTAAGTAAAGTTTTCCAAACACCTGTAGTTGGGCTCGAAACCCTTTGGTGCGAGTTGTGTTCCTTCTCCAGTACGAAAGCCACAATTTAAAGTTTGCTTAATAGATCCAGTTTCACCGTTTCTCACTCAACTTAATCTTTTTATTATTGCTAATAATTATTCAGAATTTAGGAGAATTTTATTCCATTTCGAGATGTTTCTTTAGTTTGTTGAATATATTTAATTTATTTAATTTATGCCACGACAATAAAATCTTTCAGATTATTTTGTTTTGATGGCCACAAAGCTAAGATTCACTTTTTCTTTCAAAAGACAGTCTCACTTTCATTTGTAACAGTTTAAACTATCCATAAGTCCTTCAACCAAAAAATTTTAATATTGTTGTTGAATGTTTAATTTATTTAATTCACTTTTAAAATATTTTTTATCAAATCCGAAATATTTTTAAAAATGATATTCAAGATATTTTCTAAATATCCTCCAAAACAAATGATCTGATTTATATTCTGTTGGATACTTCTTCAATTTTTAGTAGTAAACAGTTAAGATTGTTGAAGATTCCGCGAGCAAATACATGCTGTCTGTTCAACATCGCATTCAAGACTAAATAATCGGCATGTTGAGCCATGGGAATATATTATTTTATTAATATTTCTTGTGTTTTGCCTTGCATATTGGTGGAGCACATGGCTTTGGTGGTATTGGGGCTGAAGAGAAAGATAATTTTAGCAATTTCAGGCAGCGAGAGAGCCAACATTAGTGACGTCACCACTTCTATAGCGGTATTATTTGTGTGCAACTGTTTACCGTTCAAGTATGCGGATTTGCATGTATTCACGATTTATTTGAGTGTAGTGGAGCTACAAATATGAAAAGCTCAAACAAACTTTTTCCTCTTATTTTTTGTGCTGGCTTTGATGAGTTTTTCTTTTGCCGGAAAATCGATAAAATTCATATGACTATGGGGAATGACGTCACAACTGAGCACGGTATAAATAGTTTCAGAGGAAACTGGTGAAACTATAAAAGCTCATTATTTAGAGGCATGCATGACTGTGGAAAGTTTTGGTGATGGCACAACTAAACACAGAAAAAACTTATAGAAAAACACAAAATGCTTTTAATTAGCAAGAATCGATTTTGTTTCCACATTTCGATGGTTAAAGCGTTCAAGAAAAGGTGCTTATATCATCTCTTGGGCTTTTTTCCTTCAATTTTAGCTAAAAATGTGTATGTTGAGCAAATTCTTTGTGGGTGGAAAATTAATTTACAGAAGAATTGCTTTCCTGGGTAATCTGAGTATTTTTAAAAAGGATGACTAACATTTTATCATACTCTTCGCTAAGTCAATGACTTTTAAGGATTTGAGACTTTAGTGATAAAAATATGACCCAATGAAAGTATTTGCTTTAAATTTTTTCACTTTTCTGCGTTCGACTGTAAATCATTGAACCAGCTTATTTTTTGTTAAATACTGAGAAAAAAACGTAAAACCAGAAACTGTGATTAATTTCCATTTCCCACACACCCTGTTCACTCATCGCTTTAAGGCTTCATACAATCTAATATACATAATACATGAAATATAACAGAATACAATAAAAAGTAACATAATACAATTTGTGTGTTGGTACCATGTAACAAGTATGATATACATTTCAGCTATTCATTGTTTTACTTGCTTTAAAAAGGGCGCGTGGGTTGTATCATATCTTGTGCAACTTCGCAAGATTAAATTCGTTTGTTATATATTTAGAGGATTGAGAATACTGCAGTGTAATATTGCTACAATGTTACGACCAGCATTTGTTTACGTTACTATAAATCGGAAATAATAGGCTCTGTTGGATAATTGTATCTGAGGACGGATTTAATTTGTTTACGTGGATTTTTCTTCGTTACTCTAGTTTTAATACGTAGGTTTTTTTTATGGAAATTAATGAGATTCTATTCTTGATTTTAATATTTTTTGTTTGAAATAGTGTTGATATAGATGCGTCAGGAAAAAATATTAAATCTTGGAAAAGGAGATAAGGAAACAAAGATATTTTAAGATCCAAAGTTCCACTTAATTAGTTGAAATCAATAAACATATCATCACCAATTAAAAATAAATAAAATATCTGTCTCAAGTTCCACTCCACATCATAAAAAAAGTGTCAATTAATGGCCAATAAAATATTATTTCGTAAGTTTTTCCTTGTTTCAACAGTTTTAAGTGATTTAATTTTCCAAACTCTAAACACATTCAATTCTTAATGGCACACAATATTAAATATTTTACTCCCATACTCTTAAAGATTTAATAATAACAAAAACATCTCAATATAATTAATAAAATTTGCATCAAACTCGATTGAAGAAGATTAATTCACACTAATTTATCAAAATATTTGAATACAGGTCGTTAAGAAAGTTTTTATTGCACTTGAAACATTTTAAATAATTTGAAAAGATGTCTGAAAAGTGGTGCAAAAAATGTATTGGTTATATAAGAACTCGCTTTATAGTTTAAATTTGGCGCTCGGATAATCAAACATGGAAAGAAAAAAACTATGATTAATTTTATTAGTTTAAGCATGAGATTATACGGATCTACTATTAAAAAGTATGGGAAGATAATGAATGAAACTAAAAGTAAATTTATTTTATTTGAGAGAAATGGTTGGTTCAAAATGATTCACATTTAATTAATTAAACAAAAACTTCACAGGGATCTTTTCTAGACTTCCTTGCTATAAGCTAACTATAAAAGCGATAAAATAAAAAATGTTCGCAAAATGAGATCATCTCTCAGAATAATTTTGCTTCAAAAAAATAATATTAATTGTTCTATCACATGTTTGCCGAGTTGCTTGTCAAGTTATCTGAATTATCATAAAACTGCTCAGAAAATGGCATAAGTAGCAACATTTGGTGTGCATTAACAAAATTGCTTTTTTATCATTCCCAAATTTTTAAAATTCATTAAAATGAAAACCATATTTGCCACTTTAGCAGCATCTTATTTTAAACTAGATTGATGCACAAGAACAATATTTATTCAAAGATAAAGACATTTGGATGATTGGAAGTTTTTACCCGAGATTATGACAAACGAAACTTTCAATAAATTTGAGTGTTTTTTGAGTCTTTGATAGTCAATTTTATTATATTTTAGTATTTTTGAATCTTTTTGAATCTTTTTGAATCTTTTTTAGTCTTTTTGAATCTTTTTTGAGTCTTTTTGAGTCTTTTGAGTCTCTTTGAATCAATCCTAGTAGCAGACTTTTAGAAATTTTTTAATCAAATTTGCTTTGAAAATTCTGACATATTGTTATTGTTTTGATTATTTTGGAACAATTCCTATCAATTATGATCGACCATGAAGTCTCTATTCCAAGCAAAAAATTTAAATATATGCACAGTGATTTTATGTCTTTTAAAAAAAATTTAGCATAAGTTGTGAACAATTTTGAGATGTTGATTGTTTATCAGCCACCATCAATATTTAACAAGTTAGGAAAAAATAACTAGTTGGCAAGTCCTTTTTTGGAAGGCAGTCATATATAAAAATCTTTAGAAAATTTTGGAATTTTTCCAACATTGTAATAAAATCGATACATGCTTTCAATAAATTTTCGATCCTGGATATTTATGCTAAATAACTAAATGTAACAACAAAAATGTGTCTGGAGTGACCAGCTAATAGTGAACCCAATTCTGATCATGAACTGATATTAACTCATCATCCTTAATAATCCAGCTAAAGAAATTAAATCGATAACTTGTACCGTTCAAAAGTTTATTTTGTATAGAAAACCCAGAAATGTGGCCACAACTCCCTAGTTGGTGGACAGACTTCCACTAAGGTTTTCATTTTTAAACGAGGTTCGATATGAGACATTTTGGTACCAAAAGATTTTGTCTGACTCTATTTGTTCGGGATTTATCTTTCAACCATAATCACCTTAAAATTCCATTGAAAGAATATTTCTTGCTTTTTAATATTGAGAATAAATGATACAAAATGAGTATTCAAAGATTTTTAAGGTGTAAATTGATCAGCAGTTTTCAATTTTTTTGAGTCTCAAAAAGTCTAAATAATTTGCTTTTTAGTCGATTTTATTATATTTTATTATATTTTATTGAATTTTATTAAATTTTAATCTTTTGAATCTTTTTTGAATCTTTTGAGTCTTTTTGAATCTTTTTGAGTCTTTTTGAATCTTTTTGAGTCTTTTTGAGTCTTTTTTATTACATTTGAGTCAATCTTAGTGTCCTCAGTTTTTTGAATCTTTGGTTTGTCATAATCTCGTTTTTACCCCTAGCGGAGAATTAAAACTAATTAGTCCTCGTTTACTTAAAGGTTGAACATTTTTGACAGTTCTTTATTTAGATTAAGTATTTTAATCTTTCTTGTTCTTTCAACTTTTGATTCTAATTTTGGAAATATTTTAGGATCAAAAATGGCTTCATTTATTTTAAGACTCTTTAAGCGTTATATAATCCGTTGCTATAAAAAGTTTGTTTTGCGTATCATCACAATCCTCCTTAAAAATTCCATCAACATAAAACAATAACCTCACTCAAAAGGGAATAATGAATGATAAACCTATTTTTAAAATACTACGGGTAACATCGTAACGGTTGGATACTTGAATATCTCTACGTCAATCATTTTCTTAAATTAAATGTGTATAAATCTCTGCTCGGGGAAAATACCAACGAAATTGTCTTTTTTTGTAAAAATATAATAGAAATGGTAGTGACGTGCTTTTGTGATTTTATTTTTAGTGAATGGAATTCGGGTTTCCCAGATATTTGAGATAGGCATTATTTAAAAGGAAGTGAGTGGAGGAATATTTTTCTTTGTCGTTTTGTTGCCATTAAATAAAGGAAGATTTAATAATTAATATTAATTAAATAAAGGAAGAATTTAGAATCTACTATTTAGTTGCCAAAGTTCATTCATCAATTGAATTGTAAAAACAAGAACAATGTTTACTTTCCTTCCAACTTTTTATTATCGTTTTTCGTCCTTCTATACGAACTCCTACAATCGATTTAACCAGAAGGTTATTTTGTTTAAACTTGAAAAATCTCCGAAGTATTTGAGGTTCAATGGCATCCTTTCTGCGCAGCTTCAATCCTTGATCATCTGGTCTCCTGGGACATTAATTTTTGGGGAAAAGGCTGCAAAAATCTTTTCAACAAGTGGGAATAAATTGGAAGCTTACAGGTGGTTTTTTGCGGGAGTGTTGGGATTTATGCTGTGATGCTTTGTATATAAGTGTGATGTTGTATATTTAGGTACATTGTCAAGGTTCAGCTTCCTTTTTATCAATGAATTTTTTGAAACATCCAAAAAAAGAGAGTGAGACAGAAGCCCTAAAAAAGGTAACAATTTTTTTTTGTTCCATAATT
Source organism: Parochlus steinenii (assembly GCA_038502155.1). NCBI lineage: Eukaryota > Metazoa > Arthropoda > Insecta > Diptera > Chironomidae > Parochlus > Parochlus steinenii. The sequence goes on along the minus strand of JAXCIN010000049.1, from coordinate 2,373,416 downwards.
CATTGATTTTACAGCGACCTTGTAATATACATTGTATATTATAAAGAGTGCCAGACTTCGCTAAACTTTACATAATGTTATTGAAAATAAAAAAATTTGAAATTTTCTAGATTTATTTTAGTTTTACGTTTTTTTGGCGCTTCCGGAAGGAAAAATAGCATTTAGAATATTTTAAAGCAAAATAACAGAAAAGCTAAATAGCAATTTTGTATAACATGAAAACTTCTAAAAGGAGTGAAAACATGAACAAACAAAATTATCGAGCAACATAAAAAACATGAAAAAATAAAAAACACAAAGGAAAAAATTTTGAAGGCCACTCAAAAATCAATTTTGGCAAATCAAGAAATTTAAGCAATTTCTAGGGAAAAAGCTCGGAATTCTAGTGAATTCAAGTTCGTTATCGTAGAATTTGAGACGAGATTTCTTCCCACACAACAAACTCAGCACAATCTTTTATTTGCTTAGCAAACAGATCGGAAGAAGATAATATGTGGTTGCTGTATCTTGTACATTATATACTTTGTTCCGTTTTATGTTTTTTGTTTTTTCTGTCAGTGACTAGAATAATAACGAATCTCGAGTAGCTCGGCAAGATAAAGGCAAAGCAAACAAACTAAATTATTTACACACTCTTGTGGAAAATACAAGCATGTGACGTCATTCAGGAAAGAGATAGGTTAGAAGTGTGTTGTGACAACGGTGACGACATGGAATCGGAAAGAGATGGAAATTGGAGGATTGAGCTTTAAGGATATTTGGAGAAATCGATACTTTCGTGGGTTTTCCGAATTCTCTGAAGAAATGGTATTATTGAACTTTCTCGTTAATATTGATTTTCAATATAAAAGTTTGTGAAAACTCTGTACAAAGCTTTTTAATGGGAATTTTTGTTTTTTTTTCAGAATCTGTGTAGAATAATTTTTTCTTAGTAGAATATTTATTGAAATCACTCAAAACTGCAATTTTACCAATTCTATGACATTTCTTCTTGAAATTCACGAATATCTTTGATTTGGTTACTAAAAATATTGATTTTTAATCTAAAACACTGGAAAATGCTCAACTTTGCTTGTTTCATCTAGATAAATAAAAAAATGAAGACATTGTTGTGAAACATTTGAATATTTTTATAGAATTCACTTTGATGCTCAACACAAAAAATTCATGCTAATATGCTTAGGTACGGTTTAAAATGTATTACAAATATTCAAATTATTTAAAATGCTCAAATGTGCAAATGTTTTAATGCAAAAAACGTATAAAATTGATATGTCACGATTATAATTATTTTATAGGAGAGAAAACCGTGCCAACCGAAATAAAGCCAATATTCTCGGAACATAAAGAGCTTATGCATTTTTGCATTTTTAGCGAATTTAAGTGAGAAATGGAGATCATTTTTATTTATTTATTATTATGATGATATTTGGAGGATATTGTAATGTTACATATGAGAGGTTACATATATGACACATGTAGTGCTTTCGTAACATTATTGCCGTTTTGGTTGTTGTCCCTAGAGTCTCCACGATTGTTCAAATCAATTTTTTTTTGCGCACTGTCAAAAATACTTTTTGTGACTGTAAAATTCATTTTTAAATCCTTGAAAAAAAATTTAGGAATCCTAAAGTCTTCATAAGATTTCAAATATTTTACCAAAATAATTTTCAAGAGTGAGAAAGACACTTTGAAACGATTTAAATATTTAAGAAACATTAAATTATTTAAATTTAGTTTCTCGTAAATTCAAACAGCTTATTGTCTTGTAATACTTGTAATGCTTTGACACCGGGTGAATCAGCCAATACATGTGATATTTTAGATAAACAATATACAATTACCATGTTGCTTTAAAATGTTGCCATCTCCATTTCAATGATTTTTGCTCAGTTTGTTCAGTTTTTTAAATCTTTTGCAATGCTGATCAGTTTTATTCATTTCACTTTCATTTTATGGATGTTTTGCCTTTTTGCCAATTTGCAGCTTTTTTGGAAAGTGTATGGGCAAATCCTTAAATGTCAGCCAAACTACAATCACGCTTGGTATTCCTTGAAATGGCTGGAGATCTTGAATCACCGTTTAGTCTTTCACATACTCAGTATCAGTAAGAAGGGAGTATGAAGCTTGCGGGGATGTCGATGGGTGGAAGATACAATTAATGTATTTTGAATTTATGGAAAGTTTTTCGAAATGAAAAATGGTTTAGTGACCTTTTCTTCCAACAACATTACAAAACAAACAAATAATTATGAATTATGTGAATTCATTGATAATTCATTGAAAAACTTGAAAACATTGGAAATCTATTGATAATCTGGGCGGACATTATTTATGTGCCAAAATTATTCAAATCACAAGAATCTAAATTCTAAAGATCACTACTGATAGGTCACTGATAGGTTAAGTTTATTTTAGATCAATACAAACATCTGAAATGATGCGAAGCTTTTATTTTTAGGATAAGGTAAGTTTAGGTAGTTTTATTTCTTGAGGACGATCCTATAAAAATGTGTTAGGAAGTTTTTGCAAAAAACAGGAAAGAGATTTGGTGCTTTTGCATGTCGTAAATTCAACAAAAATCAAAACAACGTTTGTCCAAAATCCTTCACATATTATAAAATAATTATTTTACTCAATAAACTCCCAACAATAAATTTCCTACCTCATTGTTTTGCAGTTAATACTTTTAAAACCTCCAAACCTTAAATATTTTAATCGCTGGCTGAGAATCTGGCACCGATGAAAGGAACAACAATGAGATCCAACTTATCCGCAAATTTTACTGCTGAATTATCTTTTCACCCTGAGATTTCATATTTATTGCAATCCAGTTAAAAAAGAACTCGAACAAATTATTTCACAAATTTATTGAAGTGGAAACTCAAATCAGTTGAATCTTTGAAAAAATTTAAAATAAAAGAAATATAGTGAAGCAAGCAGTGAAGCAGCAAAGAAATAAATTTCCCCAAAAAATATGCCGCTTGTCAGAAAATTGTGATAAGTAAATTAATTTAAATTTTCTTCAAAAATAATTTTAAATTGAATTTCTGAGAACTGAATTTTTGTTATTTCTCCGTATTATCGGAATTTATTTAAATATTTCAATTTCATTATATTGTATTGGAATAAATGTGACACTGCGTAAAAAGTGATGTTTTAACAGTTTGTGGTAATTGATTTTATATTTCTGCGGCTGTTTTGACAATTTGACCGCATTACCACAAATGCTGATCAAAATACTCATTATACTCATGCGCTTGTTATAAAAATATGAAATAATAACGAATATTAATTACAAAACCATAACCAAAGGATATAATCAATTTTAAATCAGTCTTGCATTTAATTTAATAAAAGACTCGATACATGTATTAAAATTTAATAAAATACAGAATTTCAGAACATATCAATTGAGTGATCACTTCACTGGCGTGCAAAACATTTATTACAGCAATATTTATTTAAAATCTTAATTTTCTTAATTTTCTTAATATCTTGGTACATGTTTTTAATTTTTTTGAATATTTAAAAGCAAATTGAGAGTACATTGAAGTCGATCGATAGACTCAGGCTTATCTTAGCTGGGATCTGACACAACATGCCTTAAAATCTGAAATTGCTTGTTATGCTTTTATGCTTTTGTTTGTTAAACATTGTTTTATCAATTTATGCAGCCACACCACTCTCCAGCAACATAATTCCTTTCCACCATAACTTCATACAGTTTATAAAATTTATAGAGTGCAGAGAACACTAAAAGATGTTTGCCATAATTGCAGTAATTTGCGTTAACATGTAATAATTTTGATATTTTTAAAATTTTTAATAATTTTCAACAATTTAAACAAATTTCTCATTGATTTTTATTGGATAATGGACATTTGCACTGGAAATTTGCTCTTAAACTTATTTTTAAACCACAACAAAACATACTTTTTAATTTTAAATGACCGAAAACAGAAAAACAGCGAAAAGTGATTTTTTGCAAGAAATTTTGACGAAAATTACAATAATTATTTGGCAATATTATGTATGCAATAATGGCCCGAAATTAAATTTAACTACCAGAACAAAAAACTTCAAAATAATAAAAACAACAGACGATTTTCTTATAAAAACTACACATCTGGTGAATATGTTTTCTCCGTTTTTTTGGGTCTTTTGCTTGATTTCTCGGCTTATTTGTTGTTTTATTTTAGCATATACGCGTATTTAATTTTATTAAAGTGAGTATGTAGAAAAATTTGAACAATTTATTCCTCACATTTAAAGGAAAAGATGTTCTCTGATAGCCCTCGTTAATTTTTTGCTGCTGATCAACAAAAACAACAAATTGCTCTTTTTTTCGGTTAGTGTAAAAAGCATAAATTTCGATTAATTTAATGGTTTTAACATACGATGATACAATATTTATTTTTCACTTTTGGATTTTTTGTGGATGAGTAGAGAGTAAGGAATTAGTGTGGAGATATGTGATATGATTGCTGCTATGCTATTACTAGAACGCGTCTTATTCTAAATAAAATTTTGGATAACATTAATTTTTGAACTTTCGTTTTATGACCAAAAATCCTTAAAAATTAGGTTTCGTGGGTCGCATTTTTGGTTTTTGGGTCCCAACATTCATATTTTTTTTTTTTTAAGTATTGCTATTCATGAACCTAGGTTCATGAATAATATTATTTTTTGAACTTGCGTTTTTTGACCAAAAATTCTTAAAAATTAGGTTTCGTGGGTCGCATTTTTGGTTTTTGGGTCCAAACCTTCATAAATAAAATTTTCGAAGTGTTGCTATTCATGAACCTAGGTTCATGGATAATATTATTTTTTGAACTTGCGTTTTTTGACCAAAAATTCTTAAAAATTAGGTTTCGTGGGTCAAATTTTGGGATTTTGGGACCAAAAGTCACCTGAGAAAGCTGAGAGGCCATTACTCCTCATACTTGTAAGATAAATTCTCTAAAGCGTTGAAATCAACACAACATTCACTTCATTTAACTCCCTAACTTAAAATAAATGTTATCTGTAATACAATTTTATCCCATTTAAGCAGAATAAAATAAAGTAGAGGTTTTGCAATTTTTGAATTTCTCATTTAAAGTTTTTTTTCAGCTCAGCTCAACATTGCTGAGCAAAGCATCGCAGCATCGCAGAATATCTACTCCATAAGCATTGCATAATAAAGATTGCCCAAAAGTCTTGAAGATATTCGAAGAAATACGCCAACAAAGATAAAAGATGCGAAAAATTCGCTAAAATGATTTATTGTTTTTTTCAGCATGAATTCTCATTTTCTGTGTGCACATTTTTCGAAATTTTGGTGAAAGATATTCCACAATGCAAAGCAAAAAAAAATAAAACAAAAATTTATCATAAAGTCATAATATGATCGCGCTCTTTTAATTTAAATAAGTGGGCAAAATTTTAATATTGGAACGGTGCGATCACTTGGAGATTGGGAGACTATACTTTTAGGTTATAATTTACAACTTTAAACCGTTAAAAAACATTCTTATGATTTGTGGAATCCCTTGAATGTTTTTTGATCAGAAAAAACTTTTATTGATGCTTAATTAAAACTGCAATCTTCATAACCACAAAACCTCAAAAAGTGCATGCTCTTCAGGCTTTAAGAGCAAAACATTTTGGAAAGTGATGATCACAGTTTCGGAACTCAATCAAAGTGACGTATAAATTTTGTGAAATGTGTCTGTCACTCTGCATTTAAATAAAAAACATTTTAAAATTATTTTACATCTTAATTTATATTTTTTGCATAAATCGTTTTTCAAAAGCACCGATTAATACGCAATAATCTTTGCAGTTAATCTCTGTATTAATTTTTTAATTGAGCTCATTCAATATTGGTACCAGTAATTCAAAATAAAACGCAAAATGTTTTGGATATATTGAGATATGTTCGAAGTATCTCGAAATTATAAAATTATAAAAAAGTGATGAAATTGACTGCAATAAAATTATGTTTCCAAAATGAAATCAAAATATTATCCACACTTTTAAAAGATTACTCTCGATATGGAATTATGCCATTATTATGGACATCGACCACCAAATCTGTTAACACAGATCTTATCTTTCAGTTAATGACATCAAAACAATTGATTTTCACTCCTTATCCATTTAATCCATTTAATCCACTTAATCCACTTAATCCCCATAATCCAATTTAAAATATATAAAGTGTCTTGTGCATTAAAATGTAAAGCACTTTCGGCTTCTCAGTATGGAAGAAGATTCGCGATGCCAGATATGCCAAACAAACAGATTAATTTTAATCAGATACCGTTTGAAATATTCAACATGGAACAATTAATTAAGGAAATTGCCTCCATTCAAGTTGATTCAAGATTTTCTTGCTATTTTTTAAGTTTCTTGAGAAAGAAAATAAGAAATAAAGTAATCTTGTCCATAAACATTATAATTAATTCATTATTATTATTTTAGTATGCATAAGTATACATTAAAGACAGATTATCGCAAACTGCAAAGATAAAAACAAGCACATTTATAAAATATCTGTGAAATTATTGAAATTGCAAACGTTCAAAATTTATGCACAATTTTTTGTAAACATTTTTGTTGTAAGGCAATCTTTTAGTTTGAGATAATAAATGATTTCTGCTAGATTCTGTTGCATTTCGAAAAGTTTGTGCAATGAAAGGGCACACCTTGCTCAAAAATTTACCTATTTCTCGTATTTTAATTTTTGTACAGCATTTACCTATTGGTGCCTGCTAAAAATGATCGTGCCAAATTGAAGCATATGTTGGCGCTGCTAAATTGATTTTTTCGCGGTTTCGCAATGTAATTGATGCATGAGAAATAGGAAATTATGTTAATTCTTGGCTGAATAGAGTGTTAACAAATTTATTTTCGAATTTTTAGGTTTCTGGGTATTTTGTCTAACCTTCCATCTTTAGAATGTTAATGTCACAAACTGACAAACACTCTACTCTATGGTTGGTTACGTCCCCCCTGCCAAATAAGCTATCCTACCACCTATCGGCTTAATTAAAGTAGGCACTTAATGGCAGAGGTTGAATGGATACCAGTCGAGCAGAGATATTCATCAATTTCGACTGTAAAGGCTCAAAACCTGTTTAAAATTAAAGTGATGTTCCATTGGGTCCATGTTTGCCTGTAATAAAGTGACTGCGAGGTGTACTTTACAAGCAAACAAAAACCCAAAGAAACATCACTTGTGGATGAGAAAAGAAAGTGACCAACAAGATGCAGTTAATAAATCAAGGCATCTCGTTAGCCAGTTCCTTTTCCCACCCACAATGAACCTCCAACCTCCTTTTTAAAAAAAACCTCCAACCTCCTTGATTTACATGATATGCTACGTTATTGATTTTAACTATAAGCTATTACAATAGCTTTGATGAATAGAACTAAGATGCTAACAAATTCAAGCATTGATGATGATGCAGTTGTGTTCCTTAGTTCCTTTGCCATCAGCCTCGTAGTAATGGTGATGGTGACCGTTAATACTTCCATCGTTGTTGTAGCTTTCCATGGCTGCTAGTCGTTGCTGTAGCTCTCCATGGCTGCTAGCCGTTTGGAGAAACATGGAAAATGCTCGGGGTTCAGTAGAGTTCTGAAATTAAATTTGGGAGGTTAATAATCAATATATCCTTGTGTTTATACTATATTTTCAACAATCCTTACCTTAGTAGCTGACGGTGGTAGACTTTTTGCGACGAGGTGAGCGAGTGAGCGCTTGAATGATGTTGGGTCTGTATTGATGCTCTACCATCCACAACGAGCCAATACAACTATATTGATTCACACTAACCACCGCCTTTTCTACTTTTTGGAAGCATTTGTGTAGCCATCTGTAAACAAAAGGAAAAATTATTAATACTCTCAATCTCTCAGATCAAAAAATTAAAATTAAAATCACTCAGACCCCTTAAAAAATTAGCTCAGATCCAAGCTCAGACCCATAGACAAATTACTCAGATCCCTTAGAAAATAAGCTCAGACCCATAAAATAGAAGCTCAGATCCATAGAATATAACGCAAACTTACCTCAAAAGATGACTGTTTGAATATCAGTTAAGTTGTTATCTCCTGAATGGTTCGAGTGTGAATGATTTTATTTCGCTAATACTCCAGTATTTATATCCAAAAACTAGAGAGCAATGTAGAAAGCGTGAGAATCTGTAAAAGAAAGAGAAAAATTTCATTAATACTCTCATTCTCTCAGAAAATAAAATGAGTAATTCAGAACCACAAATTATTTACTCAGATCCACAAATTATTTACTCAGATCCCTTGCAAAATATAACTCAGATCCCCTTCAAAGTATAACTCAGATCCCCTCCAAAAAACTAACTCAGATCCCCTCAAAACACTAACTCAGATCCCGTCAAAACACTAGCTCAGATCCCCTTCAAAATATAACTCAGATCCCCTTCAAAATATAACTCAGATCCCCTTTAAAAAACTAGCTCAGATCCCCTTCATAGTGTAACTCAGATCCCCTCCAAAAAACTAACTCAGATCCCCTTCAAAGTATAACTCAGATCCCCTTCAAAATATAACTCAGATCCCCTTTAAAATATAACTCAGATCCCCTCATCAAACTAGCTCAGATCCCCTTGCAAAATATAACTCAGATCCATAAATGAAAAATAACTCAGATCCCCTTCAAAAAACTAACTCAGATCCCTTTCATCAAACTAGCTCAGATCCCCTCATCAAACTAATTCAGATCCCCTTCAAAGTATAACTCAGATCCCCTTCATCAAAATATAACTCAGATCCCCTTCATAGTATAACTCAGATACCCTCCAAAAAACTAACTCAGATCCCCTCATCAAACTAACTCAGATCCCGTCAAAACACTAGCTCAGATCCCCTTCAAAATATAACTCAGATCCCCTTCAAAATATAACTCAGATCCCCTTTAAAAAACTAGCTCAGATCCCCTTCATCAAAATATAACTCAGATCCCCTTCAAAGTATAACTCAGATCCCCTCCAAAAAACTAACTCAGATCCCCTTAAAACACTAGCTCAGATCCCCTTCAAAGTATAACTCAGATCCCCTTCAAAATATAACTCAGATCCCCTTCATCAAAATATAACTCAGATCCCCTTCATCAAACTAACTCAGATCCCCTTCATAGTATAACTCAGATCCCCTCCAAAAAACTAACTCAGATCCCCTTCAAAATATAACTCAGATCCCCTTCTCAAACTAACTCAGATCCCCAAAAACTGTAACTCAGATCCCCTCAAAATATAACTCAGATCCCCTTTAAAAAACTAGCTCAGATCCCCTTCATCAAAATAACTCAGATACCCTTCATCAAAATAACTCAGATCCCCTTCATCAAACTAACTCAGATCCCCTTCAAAATATAACTCAGATCCACTCATCAAACTAACTCAGATCCCCTCAAAATATGACTCAGATCTATCAATAATTACGCAGATCTTACCTCAAAGTATGACTGACTTGCAGCACTATCAGATCCAAAAGGTGACTTATTTAGATCAAATGTCTGCTAAGCAATTCATAGTAGTATTCTGATATTTTTTATTACTAATTTACTAAACAGGAATTAGCATGCCAGAGCTCTTTTAGTCGAATCCAGGGACCACGACGTGGACGTAAGAGTTGGACTTTGGTCCCCTAACTGCCTGATTCAAAACTTTTATGAATCAGGCAATTATTTCATTAAATAATTTTATAAAACTCACCTCCTTAATTCATTTTTTTAAACTAAAAATTAAAGAATTATCTATACATAAATTCATAAATTCAAATATACATTTTAAAATTAAAATAAATTATTCGGTAAAATTCTCAGGGCGTGTGGAACGTAGGAAGTTCGTGTGAATAGGCATACCATAATGTTGGTGTAACCCAATGGTTATCATATTACGCGCTGCGTTGATGTCTCTGTTCCAGACGACTTTGCAGCGTGGGCAGCATTGGAATCTATGTGGGCTTCGGCTGGTTATTGCTGGCTGATTACATAGGCTGCACAGCTTTGTCGATCTAAATTCATTAGTTAGAAGGATGGTGCAGTCAGACTTCTCACACAATCTCTTGTAGAGAGCAGTGAGTGGTGTCCGAATGTATCCCTTAATAGGTGAGTTTGCTGCTTGGCTGCCGTTGCCATACATGATTAGCGTCGATTTATTATTGGTCAGCACATTTACTACCTTATCAATTTCGCGCTGAGTGCACTGAAATTTGTCCCACGAGAGACGGCAAATTTTTGATTGTGAATAGAGAGCAAACTTTTGTTTGAAATGACTGAGTTTAAATTCTGTGAAAAGTCGAAAATTGATGGCAGAAGGCCCAATATTTCCGAGTGATTCGCATTGCTTGCGAATCTTGGATTCAAATTGGTTGGTCCATTTCAACAATAACGTTTTCCGTTTATTATTCTCGGTTTTAAATTGCCAGTCTCGGCTCGTGAAGAGAGCATTTGCTTCATGGATCTTGAAGAGATCATGAGGCTCCAAAGAGAAATCAGACTCATCAAGCTGAGTTGACCGAGTTACCGTCCCAAAGAAGTAACGGTAGCCCGGATCGATTCCGATTATTTGGTCAAATGAATCAAGAGGAGGCTTGATATCATTTAGTGAGGCAAATCTTTTTTCGCGAGACATATGCACTGAGACATCCACACCGTTTGTGGAGAAGCTATAATTGAAGGTGATATTTTTGCTCGAATTTTCAAATTGTTCAAATCCAAAATGAATAGACCACAGACTTCTCACATTATCTCGGTTTCTAGCAGCAACTTTGTTAATTTTTAGTAACTCTGAGATACCATCAGTCGTAAAATGACAGTGCATGCGGCCACCTTTTAATAGTGGAACAACTTGAAAAGACTTTTGATTAAGATTGTGTAACTGCTTTTGAATTCTAAAGAGCATTGGAACGAAATCGAACCATTTTGATTCGAGATCATTAAAGTTCAGAAGGAACTCATTATTGCGGTTATTGGAATTGAACAGGATATTTACAGCCAAAATGGCTTCTGGCTTAGTGAGAACAGTGTTGCTGTTAGGACGAGGAATAGTGCGGAAGTACTTGATGATTCTGCGTCTCATATGATACGTAATATTTGTCTTAAAGTTCACTTCATAATGGCGGATGGCCTCTTGAAATGTGTTATTGATACAAGCTACGTTATATTTTTTCAATTGGAATTTCGAGCGCATTTTGGCATATTTGAGATCAAGTGGATATTTTGGTTTGCCTTGAACGGCATACAAAACATGTAGGAAGTTAGGCTTCGGAAGTTGAGAATTTGGATTTTTTTTAAGTTGGTTTTGTAGCAGAAAATTCAGGTAAATTGAAAACTCAATCATGACCTTGGAAACGATCAGCACAATATCGGTAATTTTGAAAATATTTTCTTCGCGAACTGGACCCACACAAAAATTATCCAAGCCAATTTTTCTCACAAAAGTTTCAGTCAAAATACCAGATTTTTGATCGAGCTGCTTGATTGGGGCCAAGTAATTTGAGCAGTAACGAGATCTGCTTGTTTTGTGAGTTAAGCTCCCGCAAGATTTGCACCCCATGATAAAGTAGTAAATATTCTGATTAAAATTATTGGAATTATTTAATTTTCTGAAAAGAATGAAAAAAGTCAGATAAAAAATTTAAAATCAGTCAGATCCCCTTCAAAACTAACTCAGATCCCCTTCAAAACTAACTCAGATCCCCTCAAAATATTACTCAGATCCCCTTCAAAGTATAACTCAGATCCCCTTCAAAATATAACTCAGATCCCCTTCAAAATATAACTCAGATCCCCTTCAAAATATAACTCAGATCCCCTTCATCAAACTAATTCAGATCCCCTTCAAAGTATAACTCAGATCCCCTTCATCAAAATAACTCAGATCCCCTTCAAAATATAACTCAGATCCCCTTCAAAATATAACTCAGATCCCCTTTAAAATATAACTCAGATCCCCTCATCAAACTAACTCAGATCCCCTTCATAGTATAACTCAGATCCCCTCATCAAAACTAACTCAGATCCCCTTCATCAAACTAACTCAGATCCCCTCCAAAATATAACTCAGATCTATCAATGCTTATGCAAGCTTACCTTAAAGTATGACTGCTTGCAGCACTATCAGATTCGAAAGGTGACTTATTGAGATCAACAGGAAATAATAGTTCGGTTGTTGTCTCTTGAACGGTTCGAGTGTGAATGATTTTATTTCACAAACACTCCAGAATTTATATACAAAAACTCAGAGAGCCAAAAAAGAGGGAGAGTGAGAATCTGTAGGAGAGAAAAATTTCATTTATACTCTCATTCTCTCAGGAAATAAAATCACTCAAAAAACACTAGCTCAGATCCCTTCAAAACAACTCAGATCCCCTTTAAAAAATAACTCAGTTCCCCTCATCAAACTAACTCAAAAAAACTAACCCAGATCCCCCCTTTTAAAAAAACTCAGATCCCCTCAGATCCCCTTCAAAACTAACTCTCAGATCCCCAAAAAACTCAGAAAACTCAGATCCCCTATCAAACTAACTCAGATCCCCAAAATATCAGATCCCTCATCAAACTCAGATCCCCCCTCATCAAAAAACTCAGATCCCTCTCAATCCCCAAAGACTGTCCCCAAAGACTGTCAGATCCCCATCAAACTAACTCAAATAGTATAACTCAGATAACTCTCAGATCCCTTCATCCCCTTCATCAAAAAACTATAACTCAGATCCCCTTCAAAAAACTCAGATCCCTATAACTCAGATCCCCCCTCATCAAACTCACTCAGATCCCCTCCAAAAAACTAACTCAGATCCCCTTCAAAAAATAACTCAGATCCCCTTCAAACTGTAACTCAGATCCCATTCAAAGTATAACTCAGATCCCCTTCAAAATATAACTCAGATCCCCTTCAAAATATAACTCAGATCCCCTCATCAAACTAGCTCAGATCCCCTCATCAAACTTACTCAGATCCCCTCATCAAACTAACTCAGATCCCCTCCAAAATATAACTCAGATCCCCAAAGACTGTCACTCAGATCCCCTCATCAAACTAACTCAGATCCCCTTCATAGTATAACTCAGATCCCCTCATCAAAACTAACTCAGATCCCCTTCAAAGTATAACTCAGATCCCCTTCAAAATATAACTCAGATCTATCAATAATTACGCAGATCTTACCTTAAAGTATGACTGCTTGCAGCACTATCAGATTCGAAAGGTGACTTATTGAGATCAACAGGAAATAATATTTCGGTTGTTGTCTCTTGAACGGTTCGAGTGTGAATGATTTTATTTCACAAATACTCCAGAATTTATATACAAAAACTCAGAGAGCCAAAATAGAGGGAGAGTGAAAATCTGTAGGAGAGAAAAATTTCATTTATACTCTCATTCTCTCAGAAAATAAAATCACTCAGATCCCCTAGAAATATAACTCAGATCCCCTTCAAAACTAACTCAGATCCCCAAAAACTGTAACTCAGATCCCCTTCAAAAACTAACTCAGATCCCCTTTTAAAAAACTAACTCAGATCCCCAAAAAAGGCGATAAATTAAAGTTGGAGGACAAATTTAACAAATTAAATAAAATTAAAAAGAGCTCAAAAACATATCGTATAATAAAAAACTTGTACGTCTGATAAAAAACATCAAAGAGAATTCTGGAATTGACAAATTGACAAATTTACCGTCAAAGTGTTAATCGGTAACGGCCGGCCACTTTTCTTCAAAAAACTTTCCATTCACCAAAAAGTGCTACAATTCATACAATTCTCTACACTTCTTATAGTTCATGCAATCACGACATATCACAAGTTTCTTCACCACAATTCTTTCAATTTTGCAGTTCTTTAGCGAGTTCTTGCCGTCTTTTAGTCCTGTTTACCTTTTCCGACATAATTGCACACCAATTATGCTTTTAAACATTTTAAAATTGTTTTATGCTTTGTAGTGATGCAATTTCAATAGTTTCATTCAATTATAATAATTTAAGCCTCAATTAAATGTGCTGAGCTTGTTTAAACATTTCAGCGATGAAAATTAATATAATTTTTTTGTGTTATTGATTCTACAGCATTTTCAGTACTATACTGGCAGTATCTGCACAACCCAAACCGTTTTTCGTTGTCTCAAAGGTATTGCTTTTAAATAATTTTGAGACCAGTTTAATTTCATCGGTGCTCATATAGAATGTGGAAAAAGTTGTTATTCTTGGTGTTTGCGGTCTTGGTTGAAAGTGCTGATCCACTCGATGGATATTCTTATAGAATTCCAAATGCTACTTATCCTCTTCACTACAATTTGTATCTGAAAACTAATATTCACTCTGGAGATTTTGCATTCGCTGGAAACGTCGACATTTTATTTGAAGTGCGATATTTAACAAATCGGATCGTTTTCCAGCAGAGACAGCTAACGATAAGCAAAATTGATTTATTTGATGTTAATGGAGATTTGATTCAAGAGAACTGCAATTTTAAGAAACATACTTTCGAGTTCATAATCGTACTACCATCAAGAGTTTTAGCAGTTGGTGATCAATACAGGCTCTTGGTTCACTTTTCAGGAGTGTTGAGAACAGATAATGCTGGATTCTTTCGTACTTCTTACAAAAACGTTGATGGCCGAACAACCTGGTTAGCAGCTACTCATTTTCAGAGTACCAATGCTCGACATGGCTTTCCGTGCTGGGACGAGCCAGGTATTCGTTCTACATTTGCAATCGAGATCGAGCATCATCAAAGCTACACAGCTGTTTCTAATATGCCAGTTTTATCTCGAACACAAACAACAGCTGATCATGTGCTCACCAAATTTGAAACAACTCCAAAAATACAAACATATTTGATTGCTTACGTTGTATCTGACTATATTTCTGTTGATAATTTGAATGCTAAGACACCACAGAGAGTATTTGCTTCAACTGCAGAGATTGAAGCTGAAGAAGCTGCTTTTGCCTTGGATTATGCAGTCACTACTATGAATACTCTTGAAAAGTATTTAGGAGTTGAATACTTGTTACCTAAATTGGATCAGATTGTTATTCCAGCCATTGGTCTTACATTTCATGGTATGGAGAACTTTGGTTAGTAGTTTAAATTTTTTAAGTTCTCTCCAACTTGATTTTATAATTTATTTTCCAAAACCAGGACTCATTACATATTTTGGAAAATTTTTGACCAATGACAATGTGACAGCATTAAGAAAATTTTGTCTAAATGTTATGGTTTTAAATATCATAAGAGGTTGTCTGATTAAGACATTAAATTTGTATTGAGATGAATTGAGGAATAAAATATTTTAATGTGATCAATTTATTTTAAGTTTGTTGTTTAGATTTTCTGTCTGTTGTTCACATTAATTTTATTAAGTTATCCAAAAAAGAAAAACAAACATCTTAAAAATTTCTTAGAAGGAATAATTCATATTATAAGGAACCTCTGCAACTGATCAGTTTAACCTAAAACCTAAAACATGACTCGAATTTGCATATTTTTGTAAACTTATCAAAATTCCTGGTGTGTAAGCACGACTTCAAAGTATCACCAAAAAAATACCAAAATATTTTCAGTTTCCTTCTTTCGTATTTCTAACTTAAGAGTTAAAACTGCTTAAAGTTTAAAACTTAAAATTCATCAGAAAACAGAGAAAACATAGTTGAGCATCGAAACATCGAAACGTACTTGCTGTCAATGATGTTGGTCTTATCTTGAGCTTGAATCGCGTAGATGAATCAGAAGTTCATGAAGAAAAATGTTTTTCGTTGTGCAATCAATTTTCTTCCTCAGTTTCTCACACTATTTTAATTACGTTTCAAGTTTTTGGCAAAAGACCTTGCAGTTTTTGGTCTTCAGCCGTACAATTAAAATTTATTTATTTTTCAAATTCACTTAATTTCTTTAAAACTTCAAAAGTATGACGACAGCACTTTAAAAGAATTAGTCACCAATTCATGCTTTAATTAATACGCTATTTCATTAAGGCTTGTAACAATCGAAATTCCCACAGGTCACAGTTTATTGTCATAGCATCAAGATTGATTTTAATTCCCAAGATATACATTTTTATGATCTTTCATTAGCTGTTAAATGGATTGCAATCTCTCGTTTTGCACACAATTAAATCCATAAAACTCTATATAGCTCATATAACTCAATAAAACTACAAAGCCGTGCAAAATGCTCCAATAATAAATTGAAAGTGAACATTCCATTTCCATTTATTTATGTTCTATAAATTCTATGCCAGCAATAAAAATTCTCAATCATAAAAAATATATTTAGCAAATAGCAGACATTATTAACATTATTAACAGTAATTAGAATGCCACCAGCGCTTACCACATGCCTGCAGATTAAATCTTCATTGAACTTATTGTTTGCTTTCAAATAAAAATCAAACATAAGAACACCCAAGAATGGATTTGCTAGAGGAAACTGAATAACTGAAAAACGAGAATACTGCATTGCATTTTTAATATTTTCAGCGTCAGTCTCTTTGAATATTTTCATAATTTACTATTTATATTCTTATCCAGATTCTCAATTAAGTCTGAACTTAATCCCAGTAACATACTGGTATCAGGAATTGCGAGTTTTCAAACTGAATCAGCGAATTCAAACAATTCAATAAATAAGTTAAACTTGCTTGCTCAAGATCCAAATCAAGTGAAAAATGGTAAATGAATTATTTAATGACAGCTTTATGCGTGCGTGCCAATGAAATAAAGTGAAAAACTGAAAATAATAAAAAGAAAGTCCATCCATTGATAAAGGCCCAATAAATAAAATACAAATTAGTTATTCAATTATTTCCCTTCTTTAATACTTTAATTCTCTGTATCAGTAAAACTATAATTTCTGTAATTTGAGGTAAGTTTATAATTTCATGTTTACTGTAGTATCTGTTCTTTTTGGTTTTTTGGATAATTTGAGTGTCAGAGGTCACCTGACCATATTTTTCAAGTAACAAGAATAACAAATGAAAATGTAAACTCTCAAAAACATTAAAAATAAATGGTCAACCCGTGAAAATCAGAAAATATCGAAAACCTGCAAAATACGCTCAAAGTGTTCAAAATTACCTGAAATATGAAAAATAAAAAATAAATTGTTCAAATTGGTTAAAAAGAGTTGCGTGCCATAAAAATTAACTTTTCATTGCATAAGCACGCATTTGAGTTTTTTCTCCACTTTATTTCGATTTTAGCTGAATTTTCGTTGAATTTTCGTTGAATTTTGTTGACTTGTGGACTTGTGGTTTGTAGCTCGCTGACAGATTGATTACTTAGCCGATGACTGCTTTGCTTTGTTGCTTTGCTGCTTACTTTGTAGTTGTTTTGCGTTGGCTCATAGTTAGGACGTTGAGCGACTGCTGAGGGCAATAAAATATTAATTTGATTGTCTAGTTAATTGTTTTTTTATTTCGTTTGATTGTTTGGGAGATTTGTTTTACCTCGTTATTTTGGTTTTAACTAAATTTATATGGAATTTCTGGTCTTTGGCCAGGAAATAAATATATTGTTAGAAGAAATTAAATTTCTCTGAGTTCATTGAATTTTCAATTCTATCAAAATTTTGAACAATCACTGATAAATATTTTAAACTTTTTAGCACTTTCTTAAGAAAATTAAATTTTTTCCGTCAAAAAAGACTTCTTTATCAAAAACATAGTTGTAATTACTTCAAATTGAAATTATTTGCTGAATCTTACTTTAAATAAACATTTCATATTATTTTCTTTTGAGCCAGACAACCAACTACAAGTGTCCATTGAAGTCTTGAATAACAAACTTTGTTGTGGCGGAGCTAAAACCAAATAAAAAAGCGCAAAACATAAGAAATACACGTTCAACAAAACCGTAGTAATACAATTTTAATAGCTTTACTCACAACAAACAACAACTCAAGCATTTCGAGCATTTCAAGCAATTCAAACATTTCTACTAGTGCCTGCAAATTTCTTATATCACATTACAAAATCCAGTACTCCAAAGTTTCAAGTAACTTTCTTTTTCATTCAAACTCCGCCCATTGCTTTATTAAATAGTTTTTACTATTAGAAACACAAAAAAATAATAAAAATACATTTTTTAATTATAAAATACATTTTGTGTTTCATTTTCTTGGTGGAATAAAAGATTTCTTCAGAATGTTTATCATGAAGTGTTTCCAGTATTTCTCAATATTTTTCCTCAAAAACGCTATGTAATAAAAATTCAAAACAACTGTAACATTTGTCGATTATTTCAAGTAATTCTTCAATCATTCAATTTCACTCCCAACAATGCAAAACAAATCTCATTTGACTAAAACATGTCTTTAAAATTAATTAACTTTATTGAATATTGATTCGGTTGCACGAAATGAAAATTGAATCGTTTTGTTAGTTTTTTTAATCCAACAAAACAAAACCATTTATGCTTTACAAAAAAAAATCCACAAAGACATTCTGTAAGATCTGTAAGTTTTATTGAATTCACTAAAAGTCTGCTTAGTTTAAAACGCTAAGTAATACAAGCAAAAATATTGCCATTACCATTAAAAACACTGAAAAACAACACAAAAAGTCTACAAACTACAAAATGTAAATTTTTATTGAATTGTTACGTTGATTGTTATATTTATGAGAAAAAACATTTCAACGAGTATGAGACATAAAAGAGGGGCTGGGATAGGGTGGAAAAATATAAAATGATAGAATATTAAACAAATCAAAAGATTTCTGACATTCATGACTGATCTAAAAATTTCAAATCTACCCATTAGATACCCCTCGCTTAAAAAGGAACATCAAGTTTCATGTGCTAATGACTTAAAGACAGTATTAGTCTACTAAGAAAAAATAAATTGAACGTTTGGTTGACACATTTATTTAATTGATTTCTTGTAGCGCTGAGTAGATTTGTTATTTTTATAATTTTATAAATTGTTAAATTGCAAAATTGCGCAATTTACATAAAATAAATTAAAATAAAATAAAGTCAATAGAATGCTTGAAAATGCTCGTGAATTTATTTAAAATAGGAAAATAAAATGTATTCTTACATTTAAACATTAAAACAAATTACAGTTGCACTACATAAATTATTGTGCACAGTTTGTTTAATTTGTGGCTTTTAATTGACAGAGCAAATTGCCAAATTGTATGTCGAAATAAACAATAAAATGCATAAAATATATAAACTGTAAAATTACCAATTAAAGATTTTTATGCTGTTTAAAGTGACATTAAAGGCAGTAAAATAAAAACTTAATGTTTTTGGTGATTTTTCTGGATTTTCTCATGTTCTTTCAAATAAAGTATAGTTTTGAAGAGTTTTTATTTCAATTATGGTCCCATAACTCTCTTACTTGATTGTACTTCATAATTTCATGACTCCATAATGCCATAATCAGTTGTTGGGCCAGCCAATTAAGAAATTATTTTTCGGGACAGTGTGAGTCAATTATTTGAAACATGAAAGCGAAATTAAAATAAATGACATCTCGTATTTTATGCTTAAACTCTTTAAAAATCTCTTAAAAATGTTTAAAAACTTCAAAATGACAAAATTCGAATAAAGATGGAAAAAAGTAGAAAGAAGCCAATTTTAAATTATTTTTATACCAGGTTTTTGTTTAAAGATTTAAAAAAGTTCTTAAATAACGGAATTTTGCGGGATCTCATGTTCTTTATCGGACCTCTTGGCAATTTCTTTCCGTTTCATCTGCTTTCTGCTTTCAGCTTTCTGGTAATGTTGTAACTTAATATATTGCACAAAATATGAAACTAATTGAGTTGCGGGATTTTCTTAAATTCTCTGATATGCTTATCAAATTGCTTCCTTGTTAACTGAATTTTGAGAAATTTAAGAAAATTGGATACACTGTCAAAAATGGTTTTAGGGAACATTTAAGGGTTGGACAGAAAAACACTAAAAATATCATTCTGGCTTATTTACAACAAAAAAAGGTTTTTTAAAATAAAAATTAATCTTAAAGAACTAAAAAATTTCCTAAAAGAAATTGACAACAGTGCCACTCATAAACTTTTCTCAATCCCGCATGCCATCGGCTTTTAAAAGGATTTTTGGTTGATTGAATTTGCTGTGGATGGTCGACTAATCAAATTTAATAATTAATTTGTTGTTTTGACACCTTTTGGACAGAAAATGAATTCGAAAGGCTTTTGCAGCAACCGATGTAATTGAATATCTTGTATTTCTCGAATATCTATACAAAAATGCTGCAAATGCATTAAAGCGCTTTTAAATTGCATGGATGCATAAAACTCCAGGTCCAGGTCATTAAATTTAACGTAATTTACATTTAAATGGTTCACGATTTGGCGGGCGAAAAAACGTAGTCTTTCAATGATCCACATAAGCATAATTAAATTCAGTAATTTCATTGCTCGTTCTTTAAATCTTTAATTAGCCTGAAGGACCATTTAATTGCATAGTAGTGTCTGGAAGCACGTAGCCAGCAAAAAATATAAAAACAAAAAGTTGCAATCAATTCCAATTTGTTTTTGTTGCAAAAAGCATAACTTTGCGCAATTGAATAATGAAAGGTGAAATTATATAAATTAATATTTTAAGATTTAAATTATAACCTGGTGCATCCTTAAACCCAAAAAAGCATTAAAGTCATTAAAAATCATTGCAAAGCATAAAAAGTCCATAAAAAATGTTTTTAAAATGTTTCAAAATTAAAAAGTCGTTAAATATTGAATGTTGAATGGACTTTAAATTTTTTCGGCGTTTTTTTATTAAATTTCTTAAATTTGCAATTTGGGGTTTTGATTGTTTGCTTTTACGCCATATTTTTACTGTTTTTTGATAAACGATTGTTTTATTGCCTCTTTTATTGTCTTGAGCATTTCAATTTGTGCATTCAGTAACGAAGGAATTGTACCACAGCTGGCTCGACTTTATTGTTGGTTTTTGATGTAAAGTTAAGATTTCGTCACTTTGCAGGTATGTAAGGTAATGCAAGTCTGTGTGAGGTCTTTCGGGATCATTCAATTGATTAACAGTTTTCTGAGATTTTTCATTTTGATTGGGAAAAAGTATTTATGAGCGCATTTATGAGTTAAGAGTTTTGGACAGAATTGATTTTCTTGTAAGTTAAAAATTATAATGATACAATTGTTTGTTGTTGCTGTTAAATTGTGGTTTTGAATTGAAAACTCAAATTATCGAGAAATTTGGGCAAAATGCATTTTTTGTAATTTAAAACTTTAACTACATTAAATGTTTTAATTTATTTGTTTTGGGTGTAATGAAATGTATGAATTTATTCGATCCATCTGTTTTTTGACTTTTGTACAGCTTGATAGTGAAGCAAATGAACCAAATTAACCAATGATACTAAAAAAAATCGAAATGTATACTTTTAATACTTTTAATACTTTAATCCAGTAAATGTAGCAAATTTAGCATTATCGAGCTTCATGTAGTTTCTTATGGCCGCCATCAATAAAAAATCATAATCATTACTACTTAAAGTCACAAGCTCAATGATTAAAGTCAACAAATGCTTTTAGTATCGTAGGAGCAGGTTATTTGTCGACAGTATTTTTGTCGCCGCAATTTTTCAGTTTTTTTTTTTTGGCTTTTTTGATCGAAATAATTTGGAAAACCGTTCGATTACTTTTGAATTTTGATTGCCACAAAAAAATTTCTCAAAAAAATAAGGAATATCATAACATATGAAAAATCTTTCGATCAAACAAGAAAATCACAAAAATTGATTAAAGTATTTTTAATCTTCATAGCATTTATATCTCTCCATTCCCAAATAGGCAAACTTAGCATTCCAAAAAATGGATTTGCAATAATATCAAAATAAGCTTGAAATTAACCAATTAATATGTTTGGCTTGAGGACAGTTTCAATTAAAATCATATTAAGAAAATTAACAAAACTAAAAGAAATTAAGCAAATTCAGTTGTTGGAATGTTAATTGAACGTCACCCTTCGCATAAGAGCCATAAATATTGTGACCAAACCTTTACCAACAATTTTAACAATTTTTTATGAAATTTATCGATTCATGCCGCAAAGCATAAATTTGTTTCTAAATCTCAGCTTTTCAGATTTTTCAGTTTTTTTTACTATACATTGCGTAACTCCACAATCGGTGAATCATTATATATTTATTTTATTAACTTTTATTTGTTTATTTGAAAAAGTACTTTAAGATCAAAACTAAGATTTAGCCGAGATTAATCGAAAAAGCAGTTACTGTAAATTTTGCACAAATTGTAATTGCATTGAAAGTATAAGTAACTGGTGGTTGGTTTTGAGACACTTTCAAAAAATATTTATTTCGAGTCTTCATGGTGAGATTTGGTATCTCTTCGAAAATGATTATGCTTTTTTGCTGTGATATATTTTATGTGGTGGAATTGTAATTTCTTTTAGAGTATTTTTATTTTAAAAAAAGAGAAGGAAAGAAAAGTCTTTCGTGGTTTTTTATAGAGAAATCATAAATTAATGCCTTTGATCGATTTTAAACAAAGTTCCCTATAAGTTAACCACAACCAAACCCTCATTCCACCCCCATTTTTATAATTACCTGCAAGAACAATGTTGTCCAATATGGAAAACGCTCCAAAGCCTTCGCAAATAAATTCGCAATTGCGTATTTAGTATACGAAACTGGAGATTATCAAAAGATTATGGCTCTTCTTCGCATTTTTAAACTTTTATAAATATTTTTTATACTTTTCTGGGCAAAAAAATGGTGAAAGTATTGACCCAAAAATGAGAGAAACAATCTTCAGCTGAAATATAAAACAAAATTCCAAAAATATTTGCTGCAAAGTTTTTGAACTCAACCCGTAAAATTTGCAAAGACAAACGACAGCGAACAAGCGTCCAGCGACATGCAACTTTTTGGACTGTCGGTTTCATGTTACATTTTCTGGTTACATCTTTGTGAACATCTGAAGAATTATGTGATTTTTAATTGTTTCTGAATACATTATTTGTGCTCGTTGTTTTGAAAGAATACGGAAATAGTGGGTAGAGTTGTGAATAATAGTTTGGCATAAGATTGATTGAAATAATAAAATAAAATTTGTATCATAAAATCCACATTTACTAGCTCCATGCCTAAAATCTTCAAAAAACATAAGAAAACATTGCCAATCTAATATGCAACACTCTACTGTATAATTCCACAAAAATATGTTTCGCTTCTGCTTGAACGCTTTTAAGATTCTACTGAGAAAAAACCATTCTAGACTTATTTCTGTTCCCTGAAAATATTATGTAAATTATGAAGATTTTTTTTAACGCGTGTTCACATCTTAAAATTGCAAGTATTCATCAAGAATCCAAAAAAATATAGCGCGGTTCGCTAAAAAAGTCAACATAGAAAATAACAAAAACTAAAATTTAATGAATATAAATTTCTGCATCATCTACAAAACATATCTCTGGTTGTTTTTTCAGATTTTTAAGATTATTTTAACTTTTATTGGTGGTTGATTGTGAGACATGTCGCATTTTTATTTATATGTGATTATTATTTGGCAAACATCTTTTCAAGGTTTTGCAAAATTTGCATAATGTGACAAATTTAAGTTAAGAAATCAAAATCATCGCAGACAAATTTTTGTGAGAAATTTGTAAAACTAATTTAGAGGATTTTTTTCTTTGGTTTTTGGGGGTATTCTCGGCTCTATGAGCTTTTGAATTTTAATTATGAGTGATAAAAATAAACTAAGCAAACTTTATGACTTCACTTATCAGAATCAAAATAGCAAATTCAAATTATTTTTTTTTTGTTGAATTGAAATTCTGTAAAGTTCTTTGATTACTTTTACTGTTTTTGTGAAAAACCAAAGAAAGTGTGGGAAGCCGAGTAAACAAAATTAAAGATAAATGAGCATCTTTAGATTTCCACGCTTTTCCTGTTTCTATTAGCTGTTCAAACAAAAAGCTTTGTGGCAAATGAACAATGGACATAGAAGAAGCAAAACAAATAATTTAGACGAAATATTTCAATCCTACAGTTTTATTAATTTATTTATTTATGAGCTTTTCTGAGTGGCCATATTTTATAAAAATCACTTATTTGATATTTACATAGTTAAGTGTATAATTAATTATTTAATGCTTATGTAAAATTTAGAGCCAGTATAAAATTGTTTCAACATTTTTATGGATTTTGTCATTAGAGTTAAATTAAGAAACAATTATGAACGTAAATTAATGAATTTTGACTTTACTTTGTCATGCATCAATTTAATAAAAACTAAAACTATGTGATTGCCAATTAAATTTGTGGATGTTCTCGAGAATTTGAAAAGAAATAAAAATAAATTTAATTTTGATTTAATTCTCAAGAAACCATAAAATTTTTAAATCTAAAAAATTCCAAACTCCAAAAAATTCCATACTAGATTTCGATTTTAAGATGGGCATAACTTAATTTGACTTGAAATTTATTTTTATGCAACAACTCTAACAAGTATAACAAGTCTGTTAAAGAAAAACCATAAAACTGATTTATGCTCAAATTTTTATGATCTATTTAAATTTGACTGTGAGATCATCTCTCATAGTTTTTATTTTTATCTTAACTCATCATTATTCAAGATAGTAAATTATTTCCCAAAGTAGACATCCAACTATGTTACATTTTTTATGCAAATTCCAAAAAACATCAAAAATTCCAACAAAAATAAAATAATAAAAAACGAAAAGAGCAAAAATAGCAAAAGTCGCAATAAAAATAGGAATTGTCTTACGACTCACCATTAATACACATTATAGACTTATGCAACGACCTTGTGTGCTAATTCCATATTTGCTTCCGTTCATGCGACCTGAACAATGGTGCACAAAATTCCTTTTCCAAGGCTCTTCCTAAAATCGATTATTATGCAAAGTAGCAACTGGAAGCATAACATGAAGTGAAGTGAAATTGTAACAAAGGCTGCGGCATTCGTCGTCATCATATAGAGCAGGTGACATTGAAATATTGAGTCATTTATGTTTTTTTCCAAGAATCTGAATTTGTTTTGTACTTTTCAGGCTGTATTGTTTCTGAAGAAAGACATTTAAAGATTCTTTACTTGTTTCCAAAGCATTAAAATTTATAGTATAGAGATTATTTGGAAAAACGTCACATGTATTAACAGAATTATTCGAAATTATAAAATAATAAACTGACCTCCGCAATCTCAATATTTGGCACTTATCTCAAACGTACTTCCATGGAATTTTGCTATATTTCGTATTTTTCATACATTTTACTTATTGCGTTATCATCTTTAATCAGCAAGTTACAATATAAGAAATGATTTGTTTTGCTTTGAAATAATTTTGAGACCAGTTTAATTTCATCGGTGCTCATATAGAATGTGGAAAAAGTTGTTATTTTTAGTGTTTGCGGGCTTGGTTGAAAGTGCTGATCCACTCGATGGATATTCTTATAGAATTCCAAATGCTACTTATCCTCTTCACTACAATTTGTACCTGAAAACTGATATTCACTCTGGAGATTTTAAATTCGCTGGAAACGTCGACATTTTATTTGAAGTGCGATATTTAACAAATCAGATTGTTTTCCAGCAAAGACAGCTAACGATAGGCAAAATTGATTTGTTTGATTCTAATGGAGTTTTGATTCAAGAGAACTGCAATTTTGAGTTAAATGCTTTAGAGTTCATAACTGTTCTACCATTAAGAGTTTTAGTAGCTGATGATCAATACAGGCTCTTGGTTCACTTTTCAGGAGTGTTGAGAACAGATAATGCTGGATTCTTTCGTACTTCTTACAAAAACGTTGATGGTCGAATAATATGGTTAGCAGCTACTCATTTTCAGAGCACAAATGCTCGCCATGGCTTTCCATGCTGGGACGAGCCAGGCATTCGTTCTACATTTGCAATCGAGATCGAGCATCATCAAAGCTACACAGCTGTTTCTAATATGCCAGTTTTATCTCGAACACAAACAACAGCTGATCATGTGCTCACCAAATTTGAAACAACTCCAAAAATACAAACATATTTGATTGCTTACGTTGTATCTGACTATATTTCTGTTGACAATTTGAATGCTAAGACACCACAGAGAGTATTTGCCTCAACTGCAGAGATTGAAGCTGGAGAAGCTGCATTTGCCTTGGATTATGCAGTCACTACTATGGATACTCTTGAAAAGTATTTAGGAGTTGAATACTTGTTACCTAAATTGGATCAGATTGTTATTCCAGCCATTGGTCTTACATTTCATGGTATGGAGAACTTTGGTTAGTAGTATCAAATTTTTAAGTTCTCGCCAACTGATATTAAAATTTATTTTCCAAAACCAGGACTCATTACATATTTTGGAAAATTCTTGCCCAATGACAATCTGACAGCATTAAGAAAATTCGACATGGCTAATATAATTGGTATCAATGAACAAAATTCTCGTCATCTTTCAATAACCACTTTTTTTTAAATTTAGCACATGAATGCAGTCATCAATGGTTTGGAAACCACGTTAGTCCAGCTTGGTGGAGTTACCTTTGGTTAAATGAAGCCTTTGCCATAATTATTGCAGACTATATCACTAGCCTTATCTATCCAGAATGGAGACTGATGGAGGTTTTCGTTATTGATATATTGCACTCAGTTTTTCAAAACGATGCGTTGAATCCTAGAGCTATGACACATTATGTGGAAAGTCCAGAAAATATTGACAAACTTTTTGATGGAGTCGCTTACCAAAAATGTAAGTACTGACTTTTCAGAAATATTTGGTAATACTAATCTTATTTTAAATTATAATAGCTGGTTCAGTCCTCCGAATGCTGCAAGCTGTAATGACTGAAGAAGTCTTTGCCAAAGGCTTAAAATTTTATCTTGATGAATTTGTTGAGAGCGCCGCCACTCCTGAGGACTTGTACCGCAACTTACAAACTGCCATCGATTCTGAAGATCTTGAAGAACCTCCTAATATTGCTGAATTCATGAGGGCTTGGGAGTTGCAACCAGGTTTTCCCGTTATTAAAGTTTCTAGGAATGAAGATGTAATAACAATTGAACAAGAAAGATATTTTTTTAACCGTCCTGCTCAAGAAGATACTTCAATTTGGTCGATTCCTTTAAATTACATGGTTGCAAGTAATTCAAATTATAATCAGACCACACCAGACATCTGGATGAATGGAAGATCTTATACTTTGACAAATAGTGAAGCTTCCAAATCTTGGACTCCAAATGATTGGATTTTATTCAATATCCAACAGACTGGAGTTTATCGTGTGAATTATGATATGAATCTGTGGCAACTATTGATTGATGAACTGATTACTGGAGACCTTACGAAGTTTCATCCCACAAATCGTGCTCAACTAATCGATGATTCTTTTGATTTGGCTAGAACTGGTCATTTAGAGTACTCTGTACCTTTAAATTTATTATGTTATTTGAAAATTGAGACTGATTTTATTCCATGGGCCGCAGTAAGCAGAGCAATGAGCACCTTGAATCTCTTTTTAGTAGGATCAGCTGAATATCCACGTTTCCAAAAACTTATGCGGGAAAATATTGATGTTTTTTATAGAAGCCTTGGAGTCACATCTAAGCCGACTGATGTTTTATCAGATATTATTGCACGCAACATTGCAATTAATTTGGCATGTGGTATGGGCCACGAGCAGTGCTTAGCTGATACATCTGATCAAATGACTAAAGTCGCTAATATGACTCTTAAAATTGAGCCTGATTTGGAGTTAGCCGTTTACTGCAATGGATTGAGAACAGCATCTTCAGCTGTAATTTTAACTTTGATGAATTGGCTTCGAGACCCGGCAATGAAATCTAAAAAGTCATTATTGATACATGCTTTGGGGTGTGTTGGTACCTCAAATGCATTGAGATTGTATTTACAGTTTTCAAGAAATCCAGTTTATTCATTTTCTACCGACGATCGTGAAGAAATTGTCCGATCAGTTTATACAAATGGAGGAAGTATTGGATTGGATTTGGTCTTGCAACTCGTCAATTCTTATGATAATAGTTTCGTTACTGGGTAAATTTCTTATCATTCTTCAAATCAAATATAGATTAAGTAAACAATCTCTATCCATAGACTTTCAAATGAACACTTAAAAAGGATTATCAGCAATTGCACTCATCTTATTTCAAATCGGGTACAATTCGACGAGGTTAGTATTCTCTAATTTCACGAAAATATATAAGTTTACTATTTATCTCTTCCACAACAAGTTAAGCATAGTATTGACAAATTTACAAACAAGTTCAGTATTGACTGATCAAGAACACAAAACTTTGTTGGACAATGCTGTCAACAAATTGGCAGAGATTAGAAAGATTTTAAAGCCAATCGAAGCTTGGTTGAGACTGAATGTGAAGTCTGAGGCAGAATCAACATTAATTCAGGAATCGCAGGAAACCAATGGAATCGATAAAACAAAACAAGTGTTTAATTATAAATTTTTCTTCACGTAAATATATCAGTAATATATTTAAAATTTTTGTAAATTATATCTTATTAAAGTGAATTGAATATTAAAAATAATTGAAGCTTTATCGTCTTTGGGTATCCCCAAGCTACCAAGCAATTAATTAAATTCAGAAAATACAACTCCTAGGCATCTGTATCCTTTTTTCCAAGAAACCAAAATTTGCAATTCAACGTTTCATGAATGAAACCCACGCCGAATGTAAAATTGAGTGTAAAAAATTCTACGTTAAGAGGTTTGGGAGCAAATTTACGATATTGCGCAAACCAGATCTTTTTTTTAGCGAGCCGAATTAGTTTTTCATTTGTGTTTGTCAAGAAATCATGTGGGAAAAGTCTTTGAAGAGCAAAAACTCAAACCGAAGATAACAAACAACAGCTTGAATATTTTATGGTGATGTCATGGATGATAGGCATGTAATGGAGGTGGAACGATGACGTCATGAAGTATGATAAGGACAAATTATGGGCTTGTTGCCTCTTTTCGCGATGCTGTGGGTTTTTTGGAGAAATTCTTCCGAGCGTTTATAAAATTGGAATATTTACATTTTTGTGGTTTTCATAAGAATTAGGGAACTTTCTGCTCTAGTTAATCAGTTACCTTTTTCAGATTAAAATTCTGTTAGAAGTTGGAACTCCATAAATATTAACGTTTTTTATAAATATTTGATAGTTTATGATCTCACCGTTTATTTTGGACTTTAGAATTTAAATTACCGCTGTCAACTTCTTTGTCTTACACATTTTGTTGGTTGAGACGTGTTTGATGTAATTAATTTAATCCAAGCAATCTTCAAATGAAGACATTACAAAATTTTCTACACAGCATCATAATCAGCATGTAAATTGCATAACAACTTTTATCTTTAAAAGAATTTAGAAGTGAGTACAATTCAATTCCAAAAATGAATAATGATTACAAAAGTGACATAACAAACATTTCTCAAACAAATGTCTACAAAAGCTAGCAATACTGCAAAAAATTCTTAAGCTTGTTTAATGATTTTCTGTCACCATTAATGAGCAACCGAGCAATAAGCAAATATATTGCATTATTACCGCACGCCAATGATTGATTGTGAATGCGCAGATAATCCTTTATTACAGAAGTTTTTCAATTAATCTCTTAAAAAACTTTCAGAGATGGCAAAAAAACGCAAGCAAGTTAAGATCTGTGCTGCGCTAAAAGTTAATGCTAATTTGAATGGCTTTCTACTCATTTGGGAGTTTTGTGGGAAATTTTGGTGGTGGTGGAGTTCTAAACAAAATTAATTAAAATATGAAATTTTTTTTAAACTGGAAAATCTATTTCTACTGATTTCAGTGGAAAGTTTTAATAAAGAAAAT
Organism: Parochlus steinenii; assembly: GCA_038502155.1. Taxonomy (NCBI): domain Eukaryota; kingdom Metazoa; phylum Arthropoda; class Insecta; order Diptera; family Chironomidae; genus Parochlus; species Parochlus steinenii. The sequence goes on along the minus strand of JAXCIN010000049.1, from coordinate 2,343,578 downwards.
TTTTCCAACGACCAACAATCCCCTCACCAGAACCGCTACAATATCAATATGCAACATCCATACTCCATAAACATTACCAAAAACCTTTAAGCAACCATCATTCCCTCAGCAGTTCCAATTCAGCATGTTCGTTGAGCAATTAAATATTCAAATTCGTGGAATTTTAAATTGGAAGAATTCGAATGAAAAATTGGTAATTGTGCCAGCTGATAGTTGGATGACAATAAAAAAATGGCTAAACTAACAAAATAGCAGCAAAACTAAGAAAATTAGAATAAATAATTTCGCTGTGGCTGTTACATGAGCGCTTAGATCGTGTGAATATTTCGTTGCCAAATCCTCTCTGAATCATAAAATATCGGAAAAAATGTGCAAAGAATTGGAATTTCCGCGCAATATTGCTCCAATCTCACAGCAAAATGGGTATTACTTTGCAATTCAACAACAAACTAATCAACATGTTCAACATATTTTCAATTATTTTTATATTTGTTAATATAATATTTATTAATCGTGAACGATCCATCAAAAACAGTATTCAGAGATTAAGTTCCAAGATTGCTCGGCTCTTGGATATTTTTGCTTTTCTTCGAGCTGCAGAACACTCCTTCATTGTTTGGCGCTGTTTCTCTTTCTCCTGGCTTTTAATGATTTTCGCCAAGTAGACTTTTGCCAGCAGTTTTTTATAAACAAAACAGAAAACAGACTCACAAATAATAATAATGGAAAAAGCTTTTATTTCGAATTTATTTGGAATAAATCATTTGTATTATGCAAATTTATTAATAATTTAATAATTCAATAATTTTATGCAAATTTGAATTTATGCTGTGGTCGGAGTGGTTTTATTATTTTACATAGTAGGTACCTTATTGATTATTCATGTTCTACTTTAATTTAGTTTACTGTTTATTGATTGTGGATTGTTGAGAGCTTTTAGATGCATTTGCTGTTTATTTAAATAGTAATTGTATGATCAGTGTTTTCACTCCTAGATTTGCATTTTTTTGACAGGCGAGTCGAAATGTCAAAATTTATTGACTTCGGGATATTTTACATATTTTATGTGTTTGTTATTGTTTTAAATAAGGCATTTATGATCGCCAATCAAAAAAATTTTAAATTTGAAAAAAAAAATTATAAACTTTAAAAAAAAAATTAATTCTTAAAAACACTCCGTCTCAAGATTTTCTCTGAGTGACTAAAAGATGTATTTAGATTTTAGAAACTTCAACTCATTTCTGCATTATTTTATTTAATTCTATCTAAAAATAGTTTTATTGCCAAAAGCTTTTAAAAAATGCTATTTTTGCAATTTTAATTCATTTAAAAATTCAAATGAGGCTCGACCTTGCAAAATTTTGAAAAAAATTCTAGAATTCTAGATCGGTATCAATGAAAATTTAGCGACGAACCCAATTTAATTTTTTTTTTGTTGGATTATCGGAGTATTTAAATAATTCTGATTATTGTGAATATTGAAATTAGCTATACATTTTAAATCGACAAAAAAGAATTTAGCATTTAACGATCTAGAATTAATTAATAATTATTAATAGAATTTTATTGTCGAGAAAAAAATTAATCTGATATAATTTTAATGAATGCTGAATTATAAATTTCATAATTTGCAACTGATGCCTAACAAATCGGCGCTCGAAAGCTTTGTCGTAAATGCTGACTTCATGTTTCTTAATTCTTTCCTGATTCCAGATTCTTCTACCTTCTATTATGATCACAATTCTCTGTGTTGAGTGTGTTCTTGAATGTTACTGAATGTGTAACATTAAAAGATTTTAAACACTTTCGATTTCTTGTTAAGAATTTTCTAAGGAATTCACGCAAAAAGATCAAATGAGATTAAATGATAAATTATTTGAAGGTCTCCTAGGTTTTCAATTTTATTTTTTTTTGGAATAATTTTTGCTTTAACTATTATATACATCTGAATTTCACGCATTTATGATTCATGAACTACTAGGAGGAGAAAAACATTGAATATTATCTTGGAGACCTTCCCCGTGCACAGACTTATGCACTTATGCCGTTACGTTCTAGAACTTTATAATGTTTTAATCTAAGTCAATGGTTTAATCAATTCCTTGGCATTTCACAATCAATTTTAATTCCACCGTTTTTCTCGGAAATTGGAAAAACTACAAATAATTGTAATTTAATCTAAAATCATAATTGATTGTCATTAGCTGTTACCTAACTTAACACTCTGTACTCAATAGATACATTAAATAATTTAAAACGATAGATAATAAGATAGGGCACCAATTAACATAAAAGTGCAACAAATCTGACAATTTGTCTCAATAACGATTTGTTTTTCTTGATAGATTTTTGATTTATTCTTTGCACGCGAATAAAATATTTTATTGCAGAACGAAAAAAAAAATCCGTGATTAATTTAGTTATCGAGTACCGTTTATGACTGTAAGTCTGAGTTAGGCTTGAGTAAGGGAATTTAAATAAAAATTTATAGAAACGTTTTAGCTGGCTTAAGAATTTTGATTGGACACGAGTCATTTACTGTAGCAATTAATTCTTTTATTTATGATTTATTTAATTCATGACATATTAAAACAATTAGAAGTTTCAATCCTTGACCGTTTTATGAGATCTAGTGTGGTAAAGTCGTGCTTTAGACTGGGTTAGTCATAAAGCATCAAGATTTATCAGAATAATTATTCAAGAACGATCAAAAATACAGATAAAGATCTTCTTTTATGAAAATTGCAAATTAGAATTAATTAAAAGTCCACACAGGGCCTCGTCCTATTAGAATGTAAAAAATATTAAAATACCTCAAAGTGTCGACGAAAAATTCTTTAAAATGATTTCAAACAATTTAAGCTTCGATTTATTACTATTTAAAGATTATTTCCAAACTCCACGATTCCATCCATAAAACTTTGCAGCACGCCGATGCACAACATTGTAGTAAACTGCTCGATGTTAATACCAGCAATGAATCTAAATGATGAGAAGAAAACTATGCATTTTAACCATTTAAGCCATTTTCAGCAATTCTTATAAATTTTACAAGTTCTCCGTTTTGGTTTTCATTAAAATTAATAGTCTTTACACCAAACATAATAATTATGTACACGGTGTAGAGTTTCTACACGTAGCATATAAGGGGCATAAGTAAACTTAAATTGATTGCACGTTTTTGCTTGCAATTTTATACTTTGTATTGTTTTGGATTGTTGCACACAAAAAAAAAGTGTTGAAACTAAATCGGACGGATCTTTGATTGAAGTTGCTGATCAGTTGTGAAACACTCAAGTATTTACGATTTTTGTGAAGTTTGAACTTTGTGAGGGCCCAGTAGGTAACTGACACATTAATGTAAAGCCAAATATGGAGCAAAGTTTCTACTTGTTGTTTTTGATTTCTTGAAAAAAAAGAGTTTCTTAAATTTTTTGTAACTCAAAAACTGCATTCAAAAATAGAACCTAGCTTACTCCATTTTACCTCTAAAAATTCATTCAAACCACCACTTACTTCCTATCCATAAAAAAATACATAACCAATAAATAAATATTTAAAGCAAAATATTTGGAAGACTGGTGTGCATCGATTTGCATTTAAATCTGCTCAGCTACAAAAAACATGGCAATAAAATTTAAATAAAATATTGAAAAGTGTTGAGTTATGAGACTTCTCATGAATTTAAAAAACATGTTTGCCCATTTGATACAAAACTAGCTATGAAAATTGAATAAATGCATGCAAATTCTATGCAAAACTTCCAAGTTGGAGCCCATAAGTTTTGGTTTCTGTAGAGGAATTTTGCAGCGTTTTTTGGTTTTGGAGGAGCAGATGTCAGGGGAGTTGGGTCAACATTTATTTAAAATATTCATGAACACAAAATGTAATTATCTCCAATTTTCAATTTTGAAATTCATTTAAAATTAATTTTAAGACAAAAGACCTTCAAATTCAATTTCTCCTAAAATTACCCAAACTCCCCTGAATTCTACTTGAGTTTGAATGCTCAACATTATATTTTAATTTCATACATAATGTTAAACAAGATAAAATTATGTCAGACAGGAGTGCTTTTGTATCATCACCAATGTAATTAGATATAATAGAATTCAGTTGTATATATGTATATTTATATGTTGTACGCGAAATTCTGTCATGTCGTTGAACTGGAGCTTAATAACTTTTGAACGGATAAAGGTTTTCAAGAATTTTTTTCACCAAAACTTCTTACAACTATGTAAAGGATGAAAACTTTTGGTTCCAGACCTGGTCCACCCATCTGGTGGTCACCAGAGCTGATCCCGTGATCCTCGGGAAAATGAGAATTTTCCAAAAAAACGTTCACGATGTGGTGGCACTTTTTATTAACAGCAAAAATTAATTTTTTTTGATGAGGTCTTATAAACATTGCTAAGTTACACATTTTGAGTCATTTTTGAGTTGGTCATTCCACCGCGTCTCTTCTCCAGCTTCCAGAATCTATGCGATTTTGGCACTTTTTGGATATGATATGCACAAAATTTGTTCATTGCTTAATTTTTCTTGATTTTTCTTCTTTTATTAACTATTTGGCATCACAAGAGATTTGTTTTTCACTAGAAACCCAAGATTCCCACGCGCTGTTGATCTTAAGATGAATTTATTGGTTTCTTTTATAAGCTTTTCAAACATTTTACTATTTTGAGAGAACGGAACCACTTAGAGGCTTGAAATTTTTACCAAATGATCAGTGAGTCTAGGCAATGTTGGTGCAATAAGTGAAACTGACATCACAGGTCCACCAAGAAAAAATGAGTTTTTTTATTCTGATCCTGGTGACCAGCTGGTCGCTCCAAATAAAAATTTTAAGTAAAAATTAAATTTTCTTATATAAGCTTTTCAAACATTTTACTATTTTCAAAGAACGGGACCACTTAGAGACTTCAAATTTTTACCAAATGATTCGTGAGTCTAGACAATGTTGGTGCAATGAGAGGAACTTACATCGCGGGTCCACCACGAATCTTAATTATTTCATCCTTATCCCAAAATTTTTTTCGAGATTTCTTATCTTAATGAGTTTAAAAAAATAGAATCTATGTGTGACAATCTTAAATTTACTGAAAATCTGCAAAACTCCACATCCAGAAGCTATTTTTCAAGATCCAGGAGCTATTTTGAAACTTACAATAAATCTTTCGTTTCTTCAGTGAAAATATATAATTTAGTGGATTGTTCATGAAAATGTATGGGATCTTTTTATGCTGATCCTGGTGACCAGCTGGTGGCTCCAAAAAAGTTTAAGCAGGGTTTGGAATCGAATCGGAATCGAGAATCTATTGGAATCGATCATTTTTTGAGAATCTGAATCGGAATTTGGGTGTTTGAAAATTGAGAATCGATTTTCAAATCGGAATCTATTCTAGAATTTTGAGAATCGGAATCGGAAAATAAAAAAGTGAAAATATTAACAACTAAAGAAAAAATTTCCATTTGACAGTACAGAAAATGAAGTCAGTAATAATTGAAAATCTATAGAAAGTTCTGAAAACAACTTTAATTCCTGGAAATTTTTGCTCAATAACTAAATCTATAACTCAGGGTTTGGAATCGAATCAATTAATATCGATCTTTTTTTGAGAATCTGAATCGAAATCGAAATTTTTTGTGTGAAAGTTGAGAATCGATTACGAAATCGATTTTGGAATTTTTGAGAATCGGAATCGCGATCGGAATTGATTTGAAAAAAACTTAGGAATCGGAATCGAAAATCGATTCTATTCCAATCCCTGAATTTAAGTAATCTAGATTTAAAAATTCTTTTTTTCAGTAATCTAAAGTTAAAATAATTAATATATAGATTAATAATAATGAATAATTGATATATAGACAGTTGGCTCAAATTCATTACAACCAACATATTTAACTCGGCATTTTTGCCGAGACGGGATAACTAGTATCGTAATAAAATGAATAATGCATTTGTGTTGAAACTCCGAGGCATATTCTTCCTGGTTCGATAAATTTAACGGCTTTTCATTTTATTTATAAATTTGGCACAATACTCTACAATACTGGAAAATACTAAGAAATGAAAATAAAAAAAACATGAGAATACAAGAATAATACAAGAATGTTGAAAAAGCAAACAAAACCACCTACTCCTGCCTGTGATTCAAAAATAATTTCATACAATACTGAATAAAATTGAATGCAGTGATCCAATGAAGAATGGGAAAGAAATTTATTTGGTATAACAATAACAAGCATCGACTTTATAGCGATTTATATAATAATTTTTAATTTATTTCGCTTTATTACAATTTGGGGCTTGAATTATCACGAATTAACGTATATATAGTTAATGTAGGTAAAATAGTAAAATAATGAATATAAGCGAAAAAGTTCAAAATTGTATTTTTTCATATTTTATGAAAAATTCATAACTTTTAATCCATTCAAAAGAGAAAAACGCCTCTATTTCTAATAAAAATTAAAAAAGTAATAAATGTAATAAACATAATAAATTAAATGCTTGAAAAGTGTTTATTTTTATTAAAGCAGAAATTGATAGAAATTCCCATGATACATTTCTATTTTTCTTTCGTGAAACAATACCGAACTGAAGAAATTGAGGAAGTATTAAGAAATATTAAGAAAGAAATCAAACTTAGCTGAACAAAAGAAAAATTGCCAGAATGCTTTTATTTATTTTTTTAATATGAAATGTTTTAATGTGAAGACGGGTTTTGAAAAAATCATTAAAGTAAAATTTATTTATGAATTGTTTGATAAACTGTGCGGTAGAAATAAATCAAACATATATTTCGTGCTCGGTTAAAGTTGTAAAGCACACATAAATGCAAGGGAATTGAAGACATGATCAGTATTAAACTAGTTGGACTATTATATTCTTGTTATATTGGTCATGCAGTAATGAGTTATTTTATTTATTATAATAAATTGCAGGCCTTCTCATAGGCATATCTACTTGATCTCCTTTTAGACGAGATTTTTGATTAAAGCAAGCTCAAGTGCAGATATAATGTAGAACAGCCAACAACTCACGACAGAATCCAAAAAATCCTGAATTGAATCTCTCGCCAAAATTATCTCAAATTATCAATCTTGTCGTACCCGCCAAAAAAACTCAAAAATCAAATTAACAACAAGTGAAATTTTCCACCAAATCAGTCCGAAAATCTTAATTTCTTCCAATTCCATATTAAAAATACGACAAAAAACTACTGGTTATTGGTTCCATTGTTGTTTTGCACCAACTTGCTTTACATTTCTTGCATTACTCACTTACATTTCTTGCATTACTGGCTTGTACAGCTTCAAGTGTTCACATTTATAATTGATTGCCCGAAAATAATTGCAAATAAGCATTGCTGAAGCTGCTTGCCTTATTTAGTTGCAGCACGTACATGGTCAATTTGTCAATTTCAGTATTTTTTGCACTCGGCTTGAAATGAAAAGGAAATCTTCAATATTTTGGATTTTTATAAAATTTACTGTAAGGGGGAGTCTCCTAGAAAATTTCTCGATTTATGTATGAGTTTTATAATGGATCTTGGTTGAAGCTTAGCTGAGAATATTTTTGATAGAAAATCTGATCAAAATTCTGATATTCAATATAATTACAGGTAAAATAGATCCAGGAGACCTCAGTATAACTGAATATATTTGGCAGACAGCACAGAAATGAAACCAAAATGAAATCGAATAACCAATTTAACCAATTTAATTATCGACAAGCTTTCAATCTTTCAATTTATTTTTTCGCAAAATCTCAAAGTTTTTAAAATTTAAAACGCTTAAACGGAAAATTATAAAGCAATCCTTCAATATCGGTTCGAGCAGTAATATATGTGCAGCAATTTGTTATCTTTCAACGGGAATCTTTTAATTAGGCACTGCGACGGGAATCGAGCTTTTGCTGATTATTTTATTGTTGTAAAATTTAATTGCCCTAATGCAACAACAACTAAATCTCCAAATTTTTTAAACGTCAATGACTAGTTTTTTAATGGAACATTTGCACGTTTTTGATTTAATTTTTTGGGCTTAATTTTTTTCATCGATTTTTGGTACAATATGCAGAGAATTGCATCCAGTATTTTTTTTTCAATAACAACTTCGAAAAATATGAATATGAATATGAATATGAATTATGAATATGAACAGAAATTATAAAATAAGCTTACACACGCGCTTCACGGCTTCCTATTAAAAAATCGGAAAAGCTGAAGCTTTAGCAGGCACTTCGGCAACATAATACCAATGTTTCATTTGAATGAAGCAATAAAATTCTAGGAAATTCAAAAATATGTAACCAAAATATAAATATTCGATTAGAGCGCCGAGCGGGAATATTGTGTATTATTGCTGATAATTCTGTTGAATCAAATTTTACCACTTTCTGATCGACTTGAGTTGGTAGTTTCTTAACGAAAAACACGTAAAACTTGTTTTCATATAAAATTCAAAAAAAAAATATATATTTTTTCCAACAGTTTTTTAGATTCTTTGAAAAAACACAAGATATATAAAATATAAATTTTTGCACTACAGGTACTAGATGGCGCTGTATTATTTTCAAAAACTCTTCGTACGTCGCTGCTTATGGTTAAAAAAAAAGCTTATTTGGAAATTTTAGATCAATCGGTCAGATGGGTTCTGAGATTACGAAAACATAAGTTTTTTTTCAAAATTTTTGTAAGCATGACAACTTGGTCATGGTACAATATTTCTATAAAAACTTCTGGAATTGAACAATTTGAGGCAAATAAAAAGATTTTGCATATTCAGATGTTTTAAAATATTCTCAGGAAAAAAAAAATTTTGTATGGCAAAATGGTAGTTTACACTACAGGTACTAGATGGCGCTGTATTATTATCAAAAACTCTTCGTACGTCGCTGCTTATGGTTAAAAAAAGCTTATTTTGAAAATTTTAGATCAATCGGTTGGATGGGTTCTGAGATTACGAAAACAGAAGTTTTTTTTCAAAAATTTTTGTAAGCATGACAACTTGGTCATGGTACAATATTTCCATAAAATCTTCTGGAATCGATCATTTTGGGCCAAATACAAGGTTTTTGCATATTCGGATGTTTCAATATAATCTCAGGAAAAAAAAAATTTTGTATGGTAAAATGGTTTTTTGCACTACAGGTACTAGATGGCGCTGTAGGATTTTCTTGAATTAGCAAACGCGACCGTCTTATGGTTAAAAAAAGCTTATTCTGAAATTTTGAGACTAATCGGTCGGATGGGTTCAAAGATTACGAATACAGAAGTTTTTTTCCAAAATTTTTGTAAGCATGACAACTTGGTCATGGTACAATATTTCCATAAAATCTTCTGGAATTGATCATTTTGAGGCAAATACAACGTTTTTGCATATTCAGATGTTTTAAAATATTCTCAGGAAAAAAAAAATTTTGTATGGCAAAATGGTAGTTTGCACTACAGGTACTAGATGGCGCTGTATTATTATCAAAAACTCTTCGTACGTCGCTGCTTATGGTTAAAAAAAGCTTATTTTGAAAATTTTAGATCAATCGGTCAGATGGGTTCTGAGATTACGAAAACAGAAGTTTTTTTCCAAAATTTTTGTAAGCATGACAACTTGGTCATGGTACAATATTTCCATAAAATCTTCTGGAATCGATCATTTTGGGCCAAATACAAGGTTTTTGCATATTCGGATGTTTCAATATAATCTCAGGAAAAAAAAAAATTTGTATGGTAAAATGGTATTTTGCACTACAGGTACTAGATGGCGCTGTAGGATTTTCTTGAATTAGCAAACGCGACCGTCTTATGGTTAAAAAAAGCTTATTCTGAAATTTTGAGACCAATCGGTCGGATGGGTTCAAAGATTACGAATACAGAAGTTTTTTTTCCAAAACTTTTGTAAGCATGACAACTTGGTCATGGTACAATATTTCCATAAAATCTTCTGGAATTGATCATTTTGAGGCAAAAACAACGTTTTTGCATATTCAGATGTTTTAAAATATTCTCAGGAAAAAAAAAATTTTGTATGGCAAAATGGTAGTTTGCACTACAGGTACTAGATGGCGCTGTATTATTATCAAAAACTCTTCATACGTCGCTGCTTATGGTTAAAAAAAGCTTATTTTGAAAATTTTAGATCAATCGGTCGGATGGGTTCTGAGATTACGAAAACAGAAGTTTTTTTTCCAAAATTTTTGTAAGCATGACAACTTGGTCATGGTACAATATTTCCATAAAATCTTCTGGAATCGATCATTTTGGGCCAAATACAAGGTTTTTGCATATTCGGATGTTTCAATATAATCTCAGGAAAAAAAAAAATTTGTATGGTAAAATGGTATTTTGCACTACAGGTACTAGATGGCGCTGTAGGATTTTCTTGAATTAGCAAACGCGACCGTCTTATGGTTAAAAAAAGCTTATTCTGAAATTTTGAGACCAATCGGTCGGATGGGTTCAAAGATTACGAATACAGAAGTTTTTTTTCCAAAACTTTTGTAAGCATGACAACTTTGTCATGGTACAATATTTCCATAAAATCTTCTGGAATTGATCGTTTTGGGACAAATACAATGTTTTTTTTAAAATATTCAGATGTTTTAAAATATTTTCAGGAAAAAAAAATTTTGTATGGGAAAATGATAGTTTGCAATCTACAGGTACTAGATGGCGCTGTCGGATTTTCAAAAATTAACGTGACGTCGCTTTTATGGTTAAAAAAAACTTATTCTGATAATTGTGGAGAAATCGGTAGGCTAGATTCTAAGATTACGAATATAGAAGATTAGAAGTCAAAAACACGGACTGACTTTTCACTAGGACCCAAAAATTCCGGTTCTAGAACAAAAATTTTTTTGTTTTAGGCAAAAATAAAAAAAAAAAAAAAAAAAAAGTTTGGATGAAACCAAGACTTCACAACTTTTTGTTGCCGAAGTAAAAAAGCGTTTGAACTTTTTCCGATTTAATTTACTATTTTTTAGATATCTTTACTTCTTTATGAGTTTCATGAGTTTTGTCAAGCTTTTCCATTTGTCTGTGAGTTTTTGCATTTTAAAAAATATTTTTGTTTTTCTGTTAAAACTCGAAGAACATGGGAATGTTTTAAAAATGTATTTATTCAAAAAGATACATGCAATATTACTGAACTATTTGCATAAGATGACATATTACACGTATTACATTATGCTGGAGAAATTTGATTTGTTGTTGCACGTGATGGAAGTGCAAGAGGTATTTTGTCGATTTGAATTTTTTTTTTCTTTTAAATATTTAAATATGAGTTATTTATATTTTACTTATTTCTGAATTCTCCTGAAACAGATAACCTGATCTTAAATACATAACTTTTTAAATTTGAATTGACTGGCAAATTTTGGATTAAAGACGGAATATTAAGAATCACGCCACTTTACAGATTTATCATCTGTTTATGGAATAAATTAGATTTACTGTCTTAATTATAATTTTTCATGGTTATCCTGCAAATCTCCTTCTTTTCTTAAAATAGTGGTGTGACGAAGCAACCTGCAAAATATTCTTCTTAAAAGCCAGGATTAAATCTCCATCAAAAACTAATTTCATACAATCAACTGCTTGATTAATTGACTACACTCATCTCTTCTGAGTTTGCACCTTACATGCTATAAGTTGTGACATTAAAGCAACACGACATTTCAATAGTAATTAAAAAATCTCTCGTGTTTCAAACACCGATCGCATAAAATTAATAAAATGTGAAAAAATATATTTTAACACAGTTTTCGATACAGTTGAGATGTTGTATGAAAAAAATAAAACTCATAAAGGCGATAAATTAAAGTTGGAGGACAAGTTTAACAAATTAAATAAAATTAAAAAGAACTCAAAAACATATCGTACAATTTGTCTGATAAAAAACATCAAAGAGAATTCTGGAATTGACAAATTGACAATTTTACCGTCAAAGTGTTAATCGGTAATGACCGGCCACTTTTCTTCAAAAAACTTTCCATTCACCAAAAAGTGCTACAATTCATACAATTCTCTACACTTCTTGTAGTTCATGCAATCACGACATATCACAAGTTTCTTCACCACAATTCTTTCAATTTTGCAGTTCTTTAGCGAGTTCTTGCCGTCTTTTAGTCCTGTTTACCTTTTCCGACATAATTGCACACCAATTATGCTTTTAAACATTTTTAAATTGTTTTATGCTTTGTAGTGATGCAATTTCAATAGTTTCATTCAATTATAATAATTTCAGCCTCAATTAAATGTGCTGAGCTTGTTCAAACATTTCAGCGATGGAAATTAATATAATTTTTTTGTGTTATTGATTCTACAGCATTTTCAGTACTATACTGGCAGTATCTGCACAACCCAAACCGTTTTTCGTTGTCTCAATGGAAAGGCAGAGCCAAAATGCTTCTGGCTACTCATCGTTTAATGTCAACTTGTATGCTTTTCTGATTGTTCTTGTACTTTTAATGTTTTTGTATCAAGTCTTGTAGACTGTAGAGGTTTTTATAAGTTTTTAAATTTTTTAAAGTTTTCTGCAGTTTTGTTATTGTTCTTATATAATAAGGGATTTCTCACGACGCCCCAATTATCCATTTTAATGTAGGTTTGACTGTTTGAGTCTTTTTTAAAACAAATATTATGGATCTAGAAATTTAAATTAGTTGGATTTCAGTTTATCTATTATTCTGAAGATCTCATCAAATATATTTTTAAATACATAGGTACCTTTTTTAAATGCCTAGTGGAGTAAAATGTATCAAATTATGTTTACCTACAAATTACTCTAATAACGATCAAAACAAGCTTCCTAACCTGATGTATTTACATTGCAGTTAATTAAATTTCATCATCGATAACCATTGATTCAAATATCCGAGATAAAATTGGATCAAATTAAATAAGTACAGGTTTTTTGCTGATTCAATATGAGATTTATCAGTCATTTCTTAATTTAATAGTTCGATACAGAAACACACCCACCTTTAAATATACCCATAAAGCAATTTTCTTTTCAAATTCGCTTTGTATTCAAAGTTATAAAATGTTTAGTACTTTATTCAAGCCAAAGGTGATTTTAAAAATGTGAATGAAAGCAATTCATTAAATTAATGATGTAAATGTTTGAAGACCTAATGATAAACTCGAGAAACTCAATAAACTCTCAATAAAGTATAAATAAATTATAAACACAATTCATTATACGAAAAACATGAAATTAAATTTTAAATACCTTTTGAGACATTCAAGACTTTTACAGACTTTTTTACACTTAAATACTGATCTTTTTTTCTGAAAGCTTGACCACACATTCTTATTGTATAAACATGAAGTTATAAAATTTATGTTTTGGACACACTGATCACGATCTTGCCCTGCATCCAACTGGAAATGCTATCTGACTATCCGAGTATCAGAGTATCTTAAACATTCGAAAAATGTATCGAATATAAATAACATTTCAATTTATACCCACCTGTCATAATTTCAAATTAAATAATTAATTTCAGACAGTTTTTTGATCGCCAAAATTACAAGCAGTTTTTGTGGTGCACAATATTTACATGCACTTTTATTTTATTTTTTATTGAGTTAAATAATGTTTGGTATGATGGGGTCCTGTATAGTTTTTTCAACTTTAATTTTTTCATGCAAATTTAATCAAAATATGGATTAGTAAATTTTTAATTAACTTTTTATGTTTTTACCGTTTTTTCACTATTCAGTATTTATGCAGAAAAAAACTCAAAACTTTTCAAAAAATTTAAAGCCACTGATTACTTTCCTTAAGCTTATACAATGTATTAATTTTATTCAGAAAATATAAATGCAAGAATTAACGCAGTTTACATAAGTTGAATGCTCATTCAAACTCTTCAATACATTTTGGTGAGATCCAGTGTTGGAATTTGACCACAGCTAAAAGTTTTTGGTTACCTCAAAACCTCACCAATTTATGCCAGAAAAAGCAATTATTTCCTTTGGGTTTTCTGCGAACTCAAACCTAAAGTCAATGTAACCGAATAAACCAAAACATTATACACAACCAAATAAAGCAATTGCTTAACGAGAAATTAAGACACAAAGAGTTCTTAAAATTGAATAGCCTTTGAGGTTAAGTGTGTTCATTACTTATATTACAAGATATTTTCAGATATTTCTCAAACATTTCTTGATTTTGAATTAAACAGTTTTTTTGGTTTCTCTCTGTCTTCATTGCTATTTCCAGTATTGCTACATTTTGCCATAATTGTTTCAATCCATAATATCGTTATTAAATTATTAAATTATTAAAAGCTGCGATGTGATAAATAACTTAATTAAACGAATTAAGAAATAAAGAAAGATGCGAAGTATGATCGGTAATTACAACTTTAAGGAAACTGAACATCTCAATTATGAAAGTCTTTACCATTTTCAATTTATGTGTATCAATTTATCAAATATTGAGCTTAATTTCTGCATCTTTTTCAAAAGTATGTGAATCTCGAATTTTTCAATATTTTCAGTTTTGTGAAATGTTTATGGATCGCTGTATTTGGCTTGAAAAAAGATTTAAGAGAGAAATGTTCGTTAAATCCAAATAAGTGTCCCGATCAACACAGATCCTTATCTTTGCTCCCGTTTTTTGTATGGGCGGCTCGAGAATTTCAAATATGGTCATATTGAGTCATTTTTCTTAAAACTCATTTATATTTTATATGATTGTGTTGAGATTACTTCTTAATTTTAAATTAAAATTTTGGTTTACACTGTGTTGATCGGGTTTTATAAACTGCTTATTGAGGATCTTCATAAAAATCCCTTATTTGTACATTCACCTTAATTTACCGCTCATTTATTGATAACAATAAATTGAGTTTACAACTAAAAGCCTTTTACTTTAAGATATACAAAGGCGAAAACACCGCTCATAAGTAAAAACATGTAAAATCTTCAAAAATATTTGAATATCTTAAATTTACTCGAAAATAAATAATAAAATCCCAATTAAGTTAATAAAAATATAAAAGTATTAAACTAATTAGTCGGCCAAGTAAAACAGTTTTAATAACAGCACATTTTAATTATTGCACCACATTCTGGTTGCAATCATGAAAACATAAAAGGCTGATAAAGGAATACATGCAGCATGTTCACATCAACATAAATTACTCATGTCCAAACACCGCGTTTGTTGAGAACAAGTTAATCTGGCTTGAGACAGTTTGCTCGCGTTGATTAAAATAATAATAAGTTTTAAAACTTAAAAACACTCATTTCGCGGTTTTTGATTATTTTCCGACTTTGCAACTTTTCACACTGTTTTCTGGTGAAGCAATTCTGTAAAGTATGATTTCAGAGTAAAAAGTATGTTCAACATAATGAGCATAATTTATGTTTACATTCATATGTGCCCCCAAAACTTTCCAAAAACCCATTTGCACTACATATGTTTTTATTCCTTGCCAAAAATTTGAAGCAGTTCCAATAAATTTCGCGCAAATTACAATAATTATATTGGGATCTCTTTTTGTTGCTTTTTTGTATTTTTTGTTCAGAGCAAAATTGCGAGAAACTGCGATCAAAATTGGCAAAATGCTTGTTGGATGATAAAAATAAACAATTTCATGAAATTCATGAAATGCAATAAAACTCAATGAAATTCAATGAAATTCTTGAATTAAGCGAACTTGTTATTTTTTGATTGCCAAAATAAAATAAAAGAATCAAAAATCATTTTTCTCTGACATCTGTTGAAAACTTGCAAAATGTTATAAGCAGCATGTAAAGATGTTATGCAACAACTTTTTTTGTTTATTTTTTAGTTTTCAAGCGAAGATGAAGTTTTTTGAGTTTTTTGGTTATTTGTTATCTTGACTGGTTTCGGTCGCTTTTTGCTTGAATTTAATATATTTCGAGGCAGTAAAATTTGGTGCATAAAATCACAAATGTGTCCAGATGATCTGCATATAGGGGAAAATACCAAACAGTCATAAAAGTTAAGAACTGTAAAATTGCTAAAATATTTGGAGTTTGGCGCGATTTTATTGGTATTTAATGAATTTTATAGCCAAAATTCTAATTTGGCGTTTTTGATACAATTTTGTGGTATTTATCTCAATATTTAGGTTTTTTTTTTAATTTGAATGATTTAATAAAAAAAAAAAATAAAAAATAATTATCAATATGAAATTATCAAAATGACTGCAATACTCCATAACCTATATTAAAATACCAAAAGTTTCATAACATAATTAATATGTCTCTAATTAATAAAGATCCAAAATTAAACTTTGCAAAAATTCCTCTCTAATTGACCTCCCATCAACCTCATAAGTATAATAAAGCATCCCAAAACTATTTCATAATATAAAACCGCAAACATAACATTTATATATTTTATACATTTTATACAGTCTCCCAAGTATCCAAGAAATAGTCGATAAATCAAAGCTTTAAATTGATTCCACGAGCAAGCCTCCATTGGTCTTATTCATAACTCAATTGCACAATAAGTCACTCGTGTTAAATTATGTTAAAAGCCACAGAAAGCATATTCCAAAAATACACTTCACTATACATTCGATTTAATTCAGCAAAAGTTATTTGGAACCGCACCTTGCATGCAGAAGAAATGCAAAAACCTCGCCAATCTCGTAAAAGACTTGAATGAAATCGACAAAGAGCCAGAGACATGACGAAAAGTTTGAATTTGAAATCACAGAACAACAAAACTAACATAAACATTTATTGTACTTTTCACTTTCAAACAGTTTTGCTCACAGAAAAAGTTTGGCAAAAAAATTGGCAAAAATTGCAAAAATTACAGGAATACGGCAGAAAAATGGCAGAAAGGTGATCGCAAGCACTTTTCATGTAGTAAATAACAGAATAACAAAATAACAGCAAAATTACCTGAATGTCACTGAATTTCTGTGTTTTCCTATTGCACAGCTAAAATCGCTATTATAAAGTATTAACTGCTGTTAACTGCTATTAACTACTATTAATATATTGTTAGTGCTTCGTAGTTAAGATAAATCAATTTTCTGCACAAAATATTTAAACAAAAAAGTTTTGGGGAGGTCCGAGTGGGTGGATTGCTTGGATTTTTTTTAGTTTTAGTTTACGACGTGTAAGAATGCTAAGAAAATTTGAATTTAACTTATTACCAAGATAACCGCAATAAAGCTCTTAACTTAATAAAAGCTCTAACTGAAAAAAATCCGACTAACTAAACTCCCTCACAAAAGCCCAAGCCGTGTTCAAAAAAATTCTCAGCCTTACCTTTCATCATTTACCTTTACTAATTTGACGTGGAACAATATTCAATCTGAAATGCATGTGAGTGGCGTCAGTTTGCAAATACCTGTTTGCTAGCTTTTCATATATGGAACAGCTAGCAAGTGTATAAAGTGTACAACTTGGCAAGAGAACAACAGAGCAACAAGATTATTATTATTGCTTATTAATACATTTTGCATGATTTTTTAGATAATTTTCAATTTCGCTGTACAAAGTTGCATTTCGGAAGATTTTAATGTATTACAGTTGTAGAATTGCTAATTTATTCCATTAATAACAGATTCAAGTCCTTGGAATAACTCCTGGCATGTTTCATTCCGATTAATCCCATCAAAAAAGTTGACATATTGTAAGCTCGAGAGAGATGCAATTAATTTGATTTTAAATGGGTTGGTTTTCTTTAGGTTGAAATATTTACAATAATTTTATTTTTCAAGAAGTTTATCAAAATTAATAGTCACTAAAAGTCATTAAGTAAGTTAGTCCGAATTTCACTTAACAACAGATAAATCTTTTAAAAATTATGAAATCTAATAAAACCTTACCACTTAAAGAAACTCAACTTGATCACAAAATTTAGCACATATCGTTACATTTTATAATTAAGCTAAGTTACTGAGTAGTTGATTCCATAAAAAATAAAATCCGTTGACTCAGCTTCGGTAAAAATGATGCTCGATTTAACTTGCTCTGAGCTGATGCACTTGTACTTACTTGTTGTTACTTGTAGTTACTTGTACAGCTGCATAGTCAATAGAATGCCGCATTCATAGCATTTTTATATGATTATATCAGTTATTACAGGTAATGATTGCAAATTGCTTTATTAAATTAATAAATACATTATTAGTTGCAATTACTGATAAACGTTTAAACGATTGAACCTAAAAAGAGCTCGACGATCAGAGAATCAGGCATAAATGAAGCATTAATATCATTAACATAAATGTACATGATTATGAAATTTAATAAAATTTTGAGAGAATTTTGCAGCAAAGAATTTACAATGTCTTAAGAGGCTCAATTAGGGAATTTTTTTCGAATTTATTAAATTGATTGCTAGTCAGATTATGCTCATGGGAGAGGTTCGGAGGCAGTATTGACTACAATTTAATGGTGCATGTAAAAATTTTGATGAAATCTGAAAATTTTAAATTCATCGAAAACAGGCATTTACATAAAATGGCTTTTTAATTGATACATTCGGAAGTTTTGCCCTTAAAACGGACAGCCCACCTTTCATATGCCATATCTCATGCAAATAATGTTTTACATAAAGGGGAAAAAATTTTGGAATTTTAATCAAATTTTTTTTTACAGATATAAAGATCGTCAGGTGTGAAATAAAAATAATTGGAGATCTTTAAAAGATTTTAATAATTTTCAATTTTCTAAAATTAGATGCCCAAATTGTGGATTGTATAGTCACCCCCTCTTTTAATACATATCTGATAAAAACCATGTACTTGTGCTGAACCATATTCACTCTTTAAATTTAAAATGTCTTATGAACTTACCGAGAGACCATCAAGCGATCAAGATACTCTCAATACTCCAGATGTGAAGCTGCGAAAGGAAAAGTTTAAAATATTTATAATTTTAAAGTTCAATTCTTTTAAAATCTCGCAAAAAAGCGCCCAAGGAAAACTAGTTCACCAGTAAATCAGATGTATTTTACAATGTGCTGCATAAATCAATAGTTTTGTGGCATCCTTGAGACGTTGGGAACTGCATAAAAATGCGGACGGTTAGCGATTGATTGAAATATCAGTTTTGTCATAAAATTAATAAAATTGTCATTCCATTGAGTAGCTTATTTATGGGTTTACTATTGATTTATTTGAATAAACTGGTGTATTAGTATTTAAGTATTTGCTTGGTCTTTAAAATAAATAGTTTTAGGATGTTGTCTAGTTCATTTTGTTATTGAACTTTCGGATTAAGTTATCAATTCAATAACAAGTAAATTCTCCTTAAATAGCTCAATTTCATTGAATTTCATTTAATTCCAGTAATTTCGAACAAAACTAAACAACACTAAGTATAATTTAATGTTTTCCCAGCAACTTTGGAATCTTAAAGACTTGGAATCCACTTCAAAGCATTTCTACTGCATTTCTTTTACATGTGTACAAACTACGCCAATTCCAGCGGCTTACAAGAAAGGCGTTTAATGAATTGTTGCACTTTAAATAGATTCAAATAAACAAAACTAACCAACACAATTTTATCCACTTTACTGCATTTTCTCAGAGATAGCTTAGCATAACTTGGAGCCGACTGGAGATAACTAATTTTGTTTGCATAAAAACATAAAATAGTGACCATTTAACAAGCAAACAGGTAAATTGGCGAGTAAATATAAATCTCAGCTAAGGCAATAGCAATAGCATAATTGATTGGAAAAGAATGTTTATTGAATTGATTTATGCTCACATGTTTGAATAAATTTAAATTTAAGAGATGTGATAAGTTATTTCAATTATTATTGTTCGAGTATATTCAGGTTTTTAATTCTCAATGATTTATTGTGTGTTGCGAAATCAAATCAAAATTGAAAGCAATAATTTACTTGATCAAATATTATTTTTATTGTTACAAACCAAATTTAATATTATTATTCAAGTTGAATTTCTTTAAATTGATTTGTCTACTAACTCATAAAAATTCATGACATGTCTTGAAAATCCTTATTAATAGTAATCTTAGAATTTTAATTTTTAAATTTAAGTTTCAAAATTAAAATCTAAATTTCTACACTATCTGAGCCAATTGTATTACATAAAACCCAACATTTCTAAATGCCCATAAACATTTGATTAACATTTAAAGATTTAAAAAAAAATGATGATATTTTCTAGACGTAATTTATTACAATTCTTTCCCACTGCAAATTCACAGAGTTTTGAGTTTTGCATTCATTTCTCAAAAAAAAGGCGGAGTTCGTCGAGAAAGTTTTATGCAGTTTTTTTAATAGTAAGTGCAATTGGTTTGTGGCGCTTAAAGAAAATTCAGCGATGATACAAAAAAGTAACAACATTGTTTAAACAATATAGAAATACATAAAAAACACAATAATATGCATATTAAAGTGGTTAATGTTTGTTTTGTGCTTTGTATTTGTTTATTTGTATAATTTTTATGCATTTTGCTTTTCGCCAACAAAAACAGGTGTAGATTAAGTGGGAGTGGATTTTGAATGGATTTGCATAGATTTACTGCTTTAATTTTTCTAAGCAGGGAAATAAATTATTTAATGACAATTTTGTCATTTTTTGCTAAAAATAAATTTTAACATTGAATTTTTTAATTTTTTAATGGAAAATTTATTTTAAAATATATTGTTAGCATAAAAAAAATATTCGTCAAATTTTCCATCCTTTAAAACTTTTTTGTACTTCATTCCCTACAATGTCTACTCCAATCCACCCACAATTCCTTCAAAAATCGATAATTCGCCGTTTGTAAAGTTTCAAAGCTGTAAACTTGTGATATCGCAACATAAAACATATCCCAATTAACTAAATCCATTAAATTCAATCAACTTGTCAGCAACATAAACTACATAAATAAAATATACGCGTACGTGACTGCTAAACGAGGAAACATTGAATACTCCAATTTCTAAGACACGCATTAAGAAAAGTTGAAGAAAATTGAACAAAACCTTCAAATCGTTTGGTTTTTACTATTTTATCGGGTAATATTTCAAGCATTTCAAACATTTCAAACATTTTGAGTGGATTGGAAATAAATCAAAAGTATTATTAATTCAAAAGCATTCAGCTACTTTCATGCACTTCATGCACCTAACTCTAAAAAAACCTGAGTATTGATATATTGAAAAGCTGCTTCACCTCTGACACCAACTTTTAGTACAAAAAGGCTGAAAACTATTCAAAAGCAAAATTTGTTAAATTGGCCAAACTCTGTACAATTTCCAAATAAATTCACAAAACGGCAGTTTCTGTATGGAAAAGTGAAATAAATTGAAATAAACTTAACACTACATGCAAACATTGTGTTCCCTTGTGATTAATTGAATAACAAATTTATTAATACTTTGTGGTTTGCTTCAATCACGAGCACGCACATTAAGCTGTCAATGGGTATAAATTATCAATTATTATTTAGGTATAATTTTTAGTTCAAAAACCGCACATGTTATCGATATTTTATTGCAGATCGGTTGGTTTCCGGAATTTTCTAGGATTTTACAGATTGTGGTTGAATATAATTTTTGTTTTTATGATACTTTGTTGGTAAAGACATTTTACGGATTTTCTGGGAATTAACTGATTTAGAGGAAATTTTTCGTTCTATTAAAACTCTAAAAAATGACAATTTTTTTTTTCCTTAAGATATTAAAAAAATATTTATAGCATAGTTGTTAAAAAAAAAAATTATCATTTTAACACCATCAAAACTTTATTCATTTATAATTTAATGGTCTTGCAATAAAAAAAAAACTATATTAATATTAATTTTTATTTAAATTCATGTAGGAAGCGCATTCACTTAAAAGTGTGATAATCCTTTATGAAATATTGGACAAGATTATTAAATTTTTAAATTGACAACTTTAAAGCAAATATTTTTATAACTCAGCACGTATGGAGTTATTGAGTTAATCCATTTCTTGTAACAGATTTATTAATACATGCTTTTAAATTTCAAGAAAAGTTCAAGACAATTGTGCAATTACACATCTTTACAATATTTTCTTTGTCTCCCAACAATAAATAACTCCCGGCGAATCTCCAAATCACAGACTCACATTAAAAGAATAGAAAATGTATATTTGCATCTAAACAAAGCAATTGAAGGTATTGAAGGAATTGAATACTAAATTACAAAGAACAAGTTCCATAATGCATCATTATCTACAAATTGATTAAATCATGGAGCCAATGCATTTCTTTATGTATGTTAAATTAGGTAGATTTGCATATTAGTGCGCTCTTAAATTTGTTGCCATATTTGCTAAATTGTAGATTAAATTAGTGAGTAAGCAAACATATGGCACAATATCGGTGGTTGAATGCTCGAGTAGAGTATGTAAAATTATTTGATTCTGGAATTTATTTTTTAAGGTTACCTGGATTCTAAAAAAGTATTCTTAGCTTACCTTAAGAATATTTTCACAGATAATTCCAAAAAAGCATACAACAAAAATTACGAAAAGGACTCAACCGACGACCTTTTCAATTAACCGAAAAATAAATAAAACCATAATGAAACATAACTCAGGAGCAAGATAAAGTTATTTATTGTATGGTCCATAAAGAATGATGACCAATTTACTTCCATAACCAACGCAAGAATTTCGAACGAATAATGACGACAAAAGACGACAAACAAAAGTGAAATTTCTTATCTGCTTATTTATTCGACTGAGCCTTTGAGGTTTTTCGCAACGCTTAAGATTTGTGGAGGGAAACGAAGAAACTTGCAAGACATCTCGAAGAAATCTCAAAAATCAAAAGATCCATAAAATAAAATGCATTGTCTTTGTGATAAAAGCGAAGCCTCTAGGAGTTGCTTTTAGGAGCAATTTCTGATTATTTCAGTAATTTTAGTAAAATCATGCTAAATTATTGAAATCTGTGTTAAATAGTTTTTTCTTTATTTACAAAGAGTTTCAAGGCTGTGGTTCCAAATAAACACAAATATCGATTCAAATGCAATTTAAAGCCTTTTATATGTTTTTGTTTGAAGCGCAAAAACCAGCTAAAATCTATAATTTGCACAGCTCTCTCATTTCTATTGTGTTTTCAATTTTTTGCAGTTTTTTATCTAAAATGATTTCTGATTTCATTTCCGCGTAACATAATTATGTTATTATTGTTATTATTATATTTCAGATTTATCTTTATTTGGATTATCTACTGAATGCTATAAGCTGCATAAAATAAAGCTTCATCAATTTTCTTGATGTTTATGTTAAAAATTCAATAAATATTCAATTTTCCAAGTCAATTCGAAGTTTTGAAGCATCCTCCTTTCTATTCTACTTGTTTTTAGACTGTTTCTCAATGTATGGAAATTATACAGAACTTATTGCATTCGAAACACAACGAAAAAATAATTTATTGCTCACATTAATTGAATTTAAATTAAATTTCAATTCAAAATATTAGAGGGATTGATTTGGGTGGATAATATTTGCAAATTGGAAGGCGAACTTCATTGTTTTGATTTATGTTGCCCGAAATAAGAAGAAAAAAGAAAGAAGTTTTAAAAAATCGTTGAAAAAAAATATTGATGGACCACCCCTCAAACCTTTACCTAAATGAAGATATTTCTCCCAGAAAACCTAAATAAAAACTTCAAACCTCCAAGCAAAAAGTACAAAAGAAGTTTTCCCATTGTTTTTGCTGCCTTATGCGATCAAATGCTTGAAAGTTGGCAGTTTTCCTCGTTTTACCTTGCAGCATCAATTTACACGTGTTTTACAAGAAATCTGTTTGCTCTATAACTTTTCCATTATTTTTACATTTCTAGCTGAGGAAAAAAAACTTCAAATGCAAATAAATTGCTTACATTTGCATCCCAATGACACATTACAAGCGCTTTTGGCTGCATAAATGATTTGTAGCGGTACGTGATGGAAGATGCGGAATGGCTCGTTTTATTGTGAGGTGAGTTTAAAACACTCTTGTAAAATTATAATGCTTTTGTCCTTTTACATGAAATTAAAAATTCATAAGGATTTAATGTCAATTTTATTCTATAACTGATTTTAAGTCGCATTGTTTAAATTTTAAGTTTAATTACTGATTATATGCGAAACCTCCAAAATCTTAATCAAAAATATTTACTAGAGTGTTTGTTCATCCTAATGGCTGAAATACTTTCCCAAATATAATCCTACAAAAATGCAAATTAACTCACGAATCTGAATTGAATTAAATTACTTTATAGTTCTATTGTTTTATTGGCGAGGTAACAAAAACTGTTAGATGCACTTCTTGGGACTATGAGAGCACCAAACAAGCTGAATCAGCATACACGGCACATTTTTTCCGAAGCGCAGTCATGTTTTACATTTTATTTTATGAAGTTTTATTATGTTTTATGATTGTGCTGCAGAAATTAACATCAAATATCAGTAATGTTGGACAGTATTGAGGTCAGAAGACGTATAGAGCATAATTCACACCATTTGTTGTTAGCTTATGCTTTGTGGACTTCTTGGACTCAGCTGATCTCGGAGGAAATTAACCTTTCGCGCTCTGACACCAATTAAAGTCAACCACATTGATGCTGTTTTGAAAGGAGTGTGTTGTTAGTTGGACATTTGTTACATCTTTGGGAAGATGTGTTGATTTTTTAAGAATTTTTCGAGAATTATCTCAGTTATCTGGAGTTTCTAGGTTTTCAAGGAAAACCAATTGTAAGAAGAAAATATTCAAAAATTCTTCAAGCCCCAGACACCCTTTTAAAAAACTTAAATTATCCACCACTAAGCCACCTCCCATAATAAACTTGTTAAAGAGTCGTTTTCACGGTTTCGCTTATTAAAATTACGCAATTTCTAGAACAGATCTGTTGTGCACTGGCAGATTAAAGTGATCTCTATGAACTCAATTGTTTGCCAATTCTTTGGCAACGACATTAATCTGAGTAATTTAATCCTATTGAGAATATCGAAAATCTTAAGATTTACCCTAATATGGTAATATATTGGCTGGTTGGTTTAGATGAACGCAATTTTGTGGAAATTGTGGATGTTGTGGTGGATTCATTTTATTGTTGTGGATTATATCACGTTCAAGATCTCGTGGAATCGACTTGTTGTTTATTTTTGTTTGTTGGTTCAGCAATTTAGCTACTTATTAGTTACTAAGCCTGTGAAACTATGGAAACTTTTTTAAGTGTTAATTACTTCAAAGAAGACTAAAAGTTTTATTTAAGGAGTTTTTAATTTATTGTTCTTATTTTCTATTAAAATCCTCTAAAACATGTCTAAACTTCATCTATTTTTATTTACCTTTTGACTACCTGAATTCAAAGCTTCTTTATCGCAAAAGCATCTAAAAACGATGTTATCTCCCATTATCTTCAATAAAATCTAATAAGTTACGAAATCATAAAATAAATAATTGAAACTCCAAACCTTTTTTCCAGTTTCATACCCAATTTAATTTGACTCCAGGAGAAAAATCCGCTACATTTCCTAAAAAAGTTATGATTTATGGTTCATTATATTTCAAATAAATTTAATAATAATTTAAAATAATCGAATAAAACTATTGAAAAATCTGCAAAAAAGCTTTCCATCGATTTATTATGAAATCTCAAACAAGAGAACATTTTGTGTGAGGTCTGAAAATGAGAAAAGTGCATTGAGTTGTTATTTCAGCAATTTTTCACCTGATTTCTTGATTTTTGCAGCAAAAGACAATTCACCAAGGCATTTCCGTGTTGGTGTGGATTTTTATATAAGTTATTGAAATAAAAACTTCAACAATCAAAAAAAAATTATTTTTGCTTGTTTTGAATAAAAATAAAAATAAAATGTAATAAAAATCAAAAATGGGTTGGTTTCGCTTTTCTCAATTTTTTTTTAATTTTTTTTAACTTTTTAAGTTTTTTGCGCTATTATTTAATCAAAAATAATATAAAATTTCAATATTGCTCGCCAAGTTTGAGATTTCCAGAAATTGTAACATAATGAAGAAATGGCTGAAATGGATCTATTGAAATACACCTTAAAATTCGCTTTATTGTTTGCAGCGTTTTTGTATGGCAGCAAAACTTTTACTATTCATTAAATGATTTCTCTCTTTTTACTTGCTTTACTTGCAACAAGAGGTATTCAAATCAACCTTTCGACTATTATATTTTATTGAGAAGTTTTTGGAGTGAAGAGTAAAGGGGTGGGTGGTATTGGGTGAATTTTTTGTTAATTGATAAAATAATTAATTTTTTACAATCCAAATTCATTTATCAAATCAAATACTTAAGTCAAAAAAATTGAAAGTATGAGAAATCCTTCCGCCCACTACCACCTCCTTGAAAAGAAAAAATCTTGTTAACCCGCGGATTACAATCCAACATATCGCAGCCATATCGCTAGTGCAAATACATGATGCAGCAGAAAAGTACAATTATTGGATAAATTGGTTTTCACACAATGAGGTCAAAGGCTTCACGGCTTCACGGTTTACAATCCAATTAAACCAAAGGCAGCGAAACTCAAGAGTATTCATTGAAGGCATTTGAATCAGTTAAATCAGAGTTGATGCTGTGGTCTTGTTCTCGATGCAGTACATCTAACTGCATCAGAATAACTGAAAAAATGCATCCAAGGATTTCAGTCAAAGTACTCAAAGTGAACACAGAACCATTTAAACAATTTTAAGAAAATGGATTGACCATTAAAAGGCAGTCGTTTTTAGGTTAGGCTTGCATTGTTAACTTAAATTATAATTACGCTTTACAAGCCACAACAAGCTTTACCAGACTCTACCAGACTTACCAACTATGCAAGATTTACACTGAATGGGATTTTTGAGTTCTTTGGAGAATTTTGTAACTGCCAAGTGATTTGTAAGGTACTTTTTTCTTCATATTTTTAATGAAGGAACATGAAAGCGAAAAATGCTCGGAAAATTATTTTATGCTCGTTTTACACCTGGTGCTGTGGAATCTCATGATTTTTACTGAATTTGCTCAATTTACTCGGAATTTACTGAGTTCATAAAAGAAAATAAAAATGCGAGGTTTTTTGCCGGATTTTCGCGGATTTTATAATTTTTAATATTTTGGAAAACTTTGCTTATTTTCTATTTTAATAAAAGTGATATTTAAAGTAAAATTTGTATGAATTAAATACCTGTATTCGCAGATAACACCTAATAACCTCAAATAAAGGGAAAATATGATTTTTAACCATTGTCAGATTAAAACTGGTCACATTTTTAATGAGAAAACCTTCTAATATCTCGGCAAATCCATAAGATTACTTGGGAAAACATAAGTTACTCGAAACGACTAGTCCGTGTTGACCTGGAACTCAATTAAGTCTATATTATATGGAATTTCATAAACCAATTCATATTTATGGTAACAATATCTTTCTGGCTCGACAAATCCCAATTAAAGCCTTAAAGCATAAAGTCTAGGAAATATTAATATATGATCTCATTAAATTACTGAAACTTGCTTTTTTCTCACAAAACTAATTAACGTCTGGAAAGTGCAAAGCTCTCAAATGTTCTCAAACGTGCTAGTAAATTTAAAATAGAGTTAACTAACAAGTAATAATAACAAATCCATAAAAATCGCAAACGAAACTTTTAATTAATTTGATTATATAATGTTAAGGTTTGAAGTCGTAGAGCCCAATTTGTTGCTAGAAAAATACTTAGTTGAAAGTGCAACAACTGTTAGAAAATTTCCACAATGTCTGTACAATGTCTAAGAATTGCAACTATGAATAAAAACTCTATCCAATAAAAAAGGTCTTTATATTTATATAAAAATTCGTTGAGAAGAAAATTGGCCAAATTATATCTTTAAATGCTTGAAATGTTTAAAACGTTTAGTTGAAGTATCCATGCCGAATAAACAAGAAACAAATTGTTCAAAGTAAACAAATCGAGCGTTTTATACCTTTTTGTATGTTAAGGTTGTTGCCGATAATTGAGTACGTAAATTAGAACCTAAAATTGGTTTTTATAGATTTTTTAATGTTTATTGCATTTTATTTTTTATGTAAGCTAAATTTTTGATAAACTCAAGTTAACTTATTGTGCAACTTTTACAACAATTTTCTATAATTTAGATTTTTAAAGAAAATCTCTGTTCGCAAATTTGAAGCACTTAAAAGGTTGTGTAACACTTGTGGATACAAAATTGATTATTTTTCTAGAAGTAAAATTGATTTCCCATAATTACAGATTATTTCTGGATAATTGAAATCATAAAACATAATCTTTCACACTTTCAACTATTCAACCAACTCATTGAAGTTTCAAGTTTTCAAGAAGTTTTATTATATTTTAATTTTTTATGCTTATCAACTGTTTAGCTATTTCTTAGCATTTCTTTGAATATCTTTGGTTAATGCAAATTTACATGCACAAAAGTAGAGAAATGCTTAAAATGCTTGAAATGCACAAATGCTACTGAAATGTTGCCGATCTGCTTTTTTGATAAGTTTGGAACTCGTAAAAAACATCGTCAATTGCAATGTAGTCAATTGGAAATAAGGAAATTGAAGTTGCTGCGCTTTGAAAATGATTGTGTGGTGTTTTGTGGTGGATTTAGAATTTTATTAAAATCTATTTTGAAGAATATTTAAGTGTTTTAAGTTTTTTGATTAAAATATACAATAATTTTCCACCCAACAGGAATCCCTGCTCAAATTTTTCAAATTACTGAATTTCAAAATTTCATTAAAGTCGTGGCAAAAATGGAGTTGCTGTTAATTATTTGATAAGCTCATTGCAGGTAACATTACAAGCATTCAAGCATTACGGCAGTTGTTGCATTTCTTCAGGGATTATCAATAAAACTTATAAGCTCAATAAGCTCAATAAGTTGAATGTTATGCAACAATCAGAGAAATAAATTAAATAGTTCAACCTGCTTGACTTTTTTTGTTGTTCACTTTGCAGAAAAGCAGCAAAAATTCGAAATACTTTAATGTTCTCAATAATTTCTGCAGAAACCAAGAAACCAACCTTAATTGTTCCAATCCCAGTGAAATGTCGATATGAGGTCGTTTTCAGTTTTATAACAAAAACCAAAAAAAGCATAAATCCGAGCTGAAGATAAAGAGGCAAGAAACAGGTAAGTCGTCGTAAAACTTCAAGAACCCGAAAAACTCTTAAATCTTACAAAAAACCGAGAAACTACAGAAACCAAAGAAACTGTGAAAAAATGAGGAAGACATTGTGTAGTTGAGTAAAATCACAGCCAAACAAATAAACCCAGCATCATTAATAACGTTTTTACATTTTTTTTCTCCTCTGTTTTTCAGGCTTGAAGTTGTATTAACTTTAGGTTACATTAAGATTTCCAGCTCTATAGTACACAAATGTTTCTTATACTGCAATTAAACAAAAGACTTTTATTAAGAAAATTTATTAAATATTGTTGAAAAAGTAAGTTATTGATTTATTGCCGTGAACTCTGCAATTCTGCTGTTTTTAATGTTTTTTTTCTTCAGTTTTCTTCTGTTTTCCAGTTCTGAAGTGCTTTATGAGTTTTATTTTTATTTTCAAGTTTGTATGCTCTATATTTAGTTGTCTATTTGGTAGGAAATCATGAATATTTTTTACCCTCAGGACAACTTGCCTAGAGTATTATTAGACTCATTCGATGGATTAACGTAATGTTTAATCTCTGATGCATTGTCCACTAAGATCAATAAAATCCAAATTTTGTGCATGAGAATGAATGCACCTGATGGACGATACACTATTTATGTTTTTAAAACATATGCTTTCATAAACATTTTTTGATATTTTATAAATTCAGAAGTTAATGAAGATTAAGCAAGTACTTTTATTTTTCCTTCAAATTCACTGAATGAAATGTTCCTAAAAAAAAGTTTGGTTGAAACCATGAATTCACAACTTTTTGTTGCCGAAGTAAAAATTAGGGTTTCGTGTTTTTGCCCTGTTGCTTGATTGTTTCTCAGTGCCCAAAAAACGTTGAATTTTTACTTCGGCAACAAAAAGTTGTGAAGTCTTGGTTTCATCCAAACTTTTTTTTTTTTTTTTTTTCTTATTTTTGCCTAAAACAAAAAAATTTTTGGTCTAGAACCCGAAATTTTGGGCCCTTGCGAAATGTCAGTCCGTGGTTTTGACCTCTAAACTTCTGTATTCGTAATCTTAGAACCCATCCGACCGATTTATCTCAAATTTTCAGAATAAGCTTTTTTCAACCATAAGCAGCGACGTCACGTTAGTTTTTGAAAATCCGACAGCGCCATCTAGTACCTGTAGTGCAAACTATCATTTTCCCATACAAAATTTTTTTTTTCCTGAAAATATTTTAAAACATCTGAATATGCAAAAACATTGTATTTGTCCCAAAACGATCAATTCCAGAAGATTGTATGGAAATATTGTACCATGACCAAGTTGTCATGCTTACAAAAGTTTTGGAAAAAAAACTTCTGTATTCGTAATCTTTGAACCCATCCGACCGATTGGTCTCAAAATTTCAGAATAAGCTTTTTTTAACCATAAGACGGTCGCGTTTGCTAATTCAAGAAAATCCTACAGCGCCATCTAGTACCTGTAGTGCAAAATACCATTTTACCATACAAATTTTTTTTTTTCCTGAGATTATATTGAAACATCCGAATATGCAAAAACCTTGTATTTGGCCCAAAATGATCGATTCCAGAAGATTTTATGGAAATATTGTACCATGACCAAGTTGTCATGCTTACAAAAATTTTGGAAAAAAAACTTCTGTTTTCGTAATCTCAGAACCCATCCGACCGATTGATCTAAAATTTTCAAAATAAGCTTTTTTTTACCATAAGCAGCGACGTATGAAGAGTTTTTGATAATAATACAGCGCCATCTAGTACCTGTAGTGTAAACTATCATTTTCCCATACAAAATTTTTTTTTTCCTGAAAATATTTTAAAACATCTGAATATGCAAAAACATTGTAT
This sequence comes from Parochlus steinenii, assembly GCA_038502155.1. Lineage (NCBI taxonomy): Eukaryota > Metazoa > Arthropoda > Insecta > Diptera > Chironomidae > Parochlus > Parochlus steinenii. The sequence goes on along the minus strand of JAXCIN010000049.1, from coordinate 2,312,639 downwards.
TTGTCCCAAAACGATCAATTCCAGAAGATTGTATGGAAATATTGTACCATGACCAAGTTGTCATGCTTACAAAAGTTTTGGAAAAAAAACTTCTGTATTCGTAATCTTTGAACCCATCCGACCGATTGGTCTCAAAATTTCAGAATAAGCTTTTTTTAACCATAAGACGGTCGCGTTTGCTAATTCAAGAAAATCCTACAGCGCCATCTAGTACCTGTAGTGCAAAAAACCATTTTACCATACAAATTTTTTTTTTTCCTGAGATTATATTGAAACATCCGAATATGCAAAACCTTGTATTTGGCCCAAAACGATCGATTCCAGAAGATTTTATGGAAATATTGTACCATGACCAAGTTGTCATGCTTACAAAAATTTTGGAAAAAAACTTCTGTTTTCGTAATCTCAGAACCCATCGGACCGATTGATCTAAAATTTTTCAAAATAAGCTTTTTTTAACCATAAGCAGTGATGTACGAAGAGGTTTAAATAATAATACAGTGCCATCTAGTACCTGCAGTGCAAACTACCATTTTGCCATACAAAATTTTTTTTTTTTTTCCTGAGAATATTTTAAAACATCTGAATATGCAAAAACGTTGTATTTGCCTCAAAATGATCAATTCCAGAAGATTTTATGGAAATATTGTACCATGACTAAGTTGTCATGCTTACAAAATTTTGGAAAAAAAACTTCTGTATTCGTAATCTTTGAACCCATCCGACCGATTAGTCTCAAAATTTCAGAATAAGCTTTTTAACCATAAGACGGTCGCGTTTGCTAATTCAAGAAAATCCTACAGCGCCATCTAGTACCTGTAGTGCAAAAACCATTTTACCATACAAAATTTTTTTTTTTCCTGAGATTATATTGAAACATCCGAATATGCAAAAACCTTGTATTTGGCCCAAAATGATCGATTCCAGAAGATTTTATGGAAATATTGTACCATGACCAAGTTGTCATGCTTACAAAAATTTTTGTAAAAATTCTTCTGTTTTCGTAATCTCAGAACCCATCCAACCGATTGATCTAAAATTTTCAAAATAAGCTTTTTTCAACCATAAGCAGCGACGTACGAAGAGTTTTTGATAATAATACAGCGCCATCTAGTACCTGTAGTGTAAACTACCATTTTGCCATACAAAATTTTTTTTTTCCTGAGAATATTTTAAAACATCTGAATATGCAAAAACGTTGTATTTGCCTCAAAATGATCAATTCCAGAAGATTTTATAGAAATATTGTACCATGACCAAGTTGTCATGCTTACAAAAATTTTGAAAAAAAAACTTATGTTTTCGTAATCTCAGAACCCATCTGACCGATTGATCTAAAATTTTCAAAATAAGCTTTTTTTAACCATAAGCAGCGACGTACGAAGAGTTTTTGAAAATAATACAGCGCCATCTAGTACCTGTAGTGCAAAAATTTATATTTTATATATCTTGTGTTTTTTCAAAGAATCTAAAAAACTGTTGGAAAAAATATATATTTTTTTTTTGAATTTTATATGAAAACAAGTTTTACGTGTTTTTCGTTAAGAAACTACCAACTCAAGTCGATCAGAAAGTGGTAAAATTTGATTCAACAGAATTATCAGCAATAATACACAATATTCCCGCTCGGCGCTCTAATCGAATATTTATATTTTGGTTACATATTTTTGAATTTCCTAGAATTTTATTGCTTCATTCAAATGAATTATTCTAATGAAGCATAGGTATTATGTTGCCGAAGTGCCTGCTAAAGCTTCAGCTTTTCCGATTTTTTAAAAATAGTTTTGAATGGAGATTTGTTTGTTCATGTTATATTGTCATATCTGCAAGTTATTTTATTTTTGATCATGTATTTTAAGCTACTCTAACAATATGACATTTTAAAAAATAGAGCATTTTTATGATTTCTTTAGCAACTTTACGACAAAGTTTGATTTGTTTGCCTACCTAGCATAGTGACTACAAAACAGTCTGAAGTACTAAAATAACATATTATGCCACAAAAGATTGCAAAAATAGCTTCTCCAAAATAATAAAATTTTTATCATTTATTCGATCCAGCCAAAGTGAATATAAAAATAACGAATAATAAAATTCGAAAAGATATTTTCAATGATTTGACAAAATAATATCGCATATTTTGTTGGAATTCTTTTTGATCCAGTCATCTTTACAGCTAGCTTGCTCAATTGTCTTGTGAATTATTGAAACTCTTTAAAAGTACACAATATCAATGTTTTGATAGGCTCCACTTTAATAAATACTAAATAATGCATTAAATCATGCAAATGAATAAATGCACCAATAAAATATTTAAAAGTAAATTGGAGAAAACTACATTAAATACAGGAAAATACATTAAAAGCGTTATAATGCTGAAATTAATTGTTAATTTATTTGATGACATTTCAATAGAATTATATTTTCCGTTGAACAAAATTATATCACCAGTAGATAATTGGTTGGCGTAAAAATATGTGTAAAGCGGATAAATTCATGTGAATTGTTTATGGATGAAGTTAGATGCCCACTGACCAAACTGATATTTTTGGAAAAAGTTTTTATATTAGAAATACATAAAAATGTTTAAATTTTGAAACTTTTATAAAGCTGAATTTGTGCTGTGTTAAATTCCCCCCAAAACACCTAAAAAGGTTAACCAAGCTAAGGAGGATCACATCAAACTGCCAACTGGAACTTTTCTCCAGCCAAGATGAATTTGCACTTAATTCTTCCATTTAATTCGTTAAAATCGCGCTCAGCATAAATGATTGTTACAAGGCGAGCTACCAAACCTAATTTCTTGTTAAAGTGTCATTTCACTTTTTATTGTGCAGCGCAGTTTTCCTTTTGCAGATTGAACACAGCTACACGACTTTTGCATAAATAATTGCTAAACAAGAGTTCAAACTGTTCAATTATTATTATTATTATTATTATTAGAAATAATAAAATTCAGTTGTATATATATTTATATGATATTTAAAGGATGAAAACTTTTGGTTCTAGACCTGGTCTACTCATCTGGTGGTCACCAGAGCTGATCCCGTGATCCTCGGGAAAATCAGAATTTTCCAAAAAAACGTTCACGATGTGGTGGCACTTTTTATTTACAATAAAAATGAATTTTTTTTGATGGGGTTTTATAAACATTGCCAAGTCACACATTTTGAGTCATTTTTGAGTTGGTCATTCCACCGCGTCTCTTCTCCAGCTTCCAGAATCTATGCGATTTTGGCACTTTTTGCATATTATATGCACAAAATTTGTTCATTGCTTGATTTTTCTCAATTTTTCTTCTTTCATTAATTATTTGGCATCACGAGAGATTTGATTTTCACCAGAAACCAAAGGTTTCCACGCGCTGTTGATCTTAAGATGCATCTATTGGTCTCTTTTATAAGCTTTTCAAACATTTTACTATTTTGAGAGAACGGAACCACTTAGAGACTTGAGATTTTTACCAAATGATCAATGAGTCTATTCAATGTTGGTGTAATAAGTGGAACTGACATCACGGGTCCACCACGAATCTTAAAAATTTCATCCCTATCGCAAAACTTTTTTCGAGATTTCTTTATTCTTATGAGTTCAAAAAAATAGAATTTATGGGTGACAATCTTAAACTAACTGAAAATTTGCTAGACTCCACATCCAGAAGCTATTTTCAAGATCCAGAAGCTTTTTTGAGATTTTCAATAGAGCTTTCGTTTCTTCAGCGAATATATTTAATTTATTGGATTGCTCATAAAAAATGTATGAGATCTTTTCATGCGGATCCTGGTGACCAGCTGGTGCTCCGAATAAAAATTTAGGTAATCAAAATTAAAAAAACCTTTTTTTCATTAATCTCAAGTTATAATAATTTTAAACTACAAATCTAGGTTATTTGATCTAGATTGATGGCTCAAAGTTTATTACAACCAAAATATTTAACTCAGCATTTTTGCCGAGACGGGATAACTAGTTTACATAGAAAAAGCAGTCTCTGTCAAAAGCCATAAAACTCGGCTGCTCGGCTTCACTGGTAAAAGGTAATGAAAAATCAATAAAATTAAAATTAACTTTAAGTCTATTAAGATACTTGTTGCCAGTTTCTATTCATTTCGATAGACGGTTTGGCGGGAGGTTCTGAGTGGATGGAAATTGTTGCATTTTGATGGGTAACAATCTGTTTCACTGGTAAATTGTGCATTCTACTGGAATTTTATCTATTTTACTGGTCTATTGTCTAATTGACTGGAATATTAACTATTTGACTGGAATAATGTCCAATCTACTAGAAATATGTCCATTTGACTGAAATATCGTACAATTCCACCCACAAAAACCCCCCAATCATATCTCAGTTGCCAAACTAAGAAATACCTGAGAAAAAAGAAATATGTTCCAGTCATGCTCATCGTGGTTGATGCATTAAACACCAAAAAAGTTATATTTCCGAGCCACAGATTAAATCGCAGCGCATGAACTAAGACTTTTTCGTACATATTGTATTTATTTCCAAGTTTTGGTTCAACTCAGACGACGGGGAATAATTCGGAAGTGATTGTGAATTTAGTGAATTTAGTGAGTTTACAGTGAATTCGTTGAATTTTTAACAGAAATTGAGAAATGGGCTTATCAATGGAAATGAATCTGCTGACTTATGTCAGATTGGTTGCGGCAGGGTCGTGGAAAGAAATTTTTTACCGCGAGATGTTGAAAAAATATTTATTGAAAAGTGAATTTTTCGTGAATTCTTTTTGTTGAGAGATTCAAGTAGATTGTTTGGTGTTTTAGATTTGAAATCATCGAAAGTGTTATTAATCAAAAAACTTAAATACCTAATTAGCTACCAAAAAACTAAAAAACTACTTACAAAAGACTTTTATAGGCTAAATATGATCAATCAACTTAATTTTAACACAACTGTATTTTCATTAAACTGTTATGTGACTAAAGATGTTCTTACGTATCTGAAAGCTCCAGTGACATTTCTCATCAACATCTTATTCAACCACTCCAATTTATTCAATACTTCATAGTTGTTTTTTGTTGCTATCAAACATTCAAGCATTTTTGTTGTGCAATAAAGTATTTTAATTAATTAATTAGAATTAATAGAAGTCTAATGGTTTGGTTGATCCAACATTTATTCATTCCAGTTCATTACAATTGCATGACCACAAAAGTCAAATGAATGACATGATGAATCTGGTGATGCTAAATATTTAATATGCTGAATAACCAGCCATTTAGCAACATTAGCTGCATTAAAAATCATTAGATTAATTCACACAGTTCAATCCCATAAATTGTCAGGTAGTTTGTGTAAATGCTGTGCCGAGTAGGACATGCAATCAATATCTGTTTCAAGGAGCCAATTAATTCAGTTATGACATTTTTGGTTCTGCTGACTGTAACTTCTTTAGTTTACTATTTAACTTTATTATATACTTTTAAATCAGTTTACAATTAGAAATCTATCTAGACTATCTATCAAGCACCTTAGCAGCTTGATGTCCCACACAGTTCTGTCCTCAAGTCCTTCTTTTCGTCTCCTTTTATACCTAAACAGGTATCTTGTTTATTGCTGGACTGCTCTAATCTCGGCTCTAATGGTAGACCTCTACCTGATGAATATTTTCTGGTACAGGACCTTTTCGTTAGGTATAGTTGAGGAGGAGGTAACCGTTACTGGTTTATTATTAAGTTGCTTTATTACTGAGAAAGCAATTCAAATGACAATCATAACGGTAAATACTTAGACCGTAAAGATATTTAATATATCTTTTAAAAAGGATGATTCCTCTTTATTTTGTAGCATCATAAATATTCAAGTTCTACTATTTAAAAAGGTCTAGACCGACCGCTACAGTTGCCCGGGGGACTTTTTAGAAGTTTTTACATCATTTTGATTTCTAATCAATTTCAATAACTTTTACATTGTCTGATTTAAAATATACTTTTTACGTTAAACATTTTGTTTTCTTTTATTTAAACTAAAACTATTTTTATCATTGATTAATATTGTCAAAATTCAAAAATTTTTTAATACATTTTATATGAATAGAATACTAATGAAAATTTCTTGTTTGGAAATCATCATTTACAAATTTGATTTTAATTCTTACTTAATACTATTTTCAAATACAATTTATTATTTTTAATACTTATTACTTTACATTGAAAAAATTTTAATATCTAATTCTTATCTAAAATAAGATGCTTAAAATTACTTATATATTTTTTATTTGATTTTTTATTTAAAAGATTTTAATAATTTTTTTTTTTTTTTTTTTGTTTTTTAAATATGTTTTTTTATATTAGTAAATGTTAGTTAGTTTTCAACGTCAATATCTTCATCAATTATCATTGCTGGAACTTCAAGCTCTGATTTTACCATCCTTGGTATATTTTGGCTTGAAAAAATTCTACGCGACAGATTCAAATTTGATAATGCCATAGAGGGGAATCTTTTTAAAACGCTTCCAGACAAAACTTGATTTGCGGCGAAATTTGCTCTGGAGACTGCCTTTAGTTTGCATAAGCAAAAAACTACAATGGCAATAATTACCAAAAATGTTACTGTGCTGAACATAGAATACAATGACATTGCCAAATTGAAACCATCTTCTTTTTCAATTTCCGTTATTGAATATTTTGCACTTTTAATTGCAATTATTTGTAGGTAAATACTGAAACGAGAAAAATTTATTAAAACATTCTTGAACAAATTTTATTAATAAAATTAACAACAACACTAAATTGGACACACATAACATATATTTTTTCATAATTCAATCTTTTTAATTTCATTTCATTTAATTTATATATTTGATTTTTTAAACTTGTGTATTTCCACATTTAAATTTTTAAAATTGTGTATTTTTTAAGCTATTCTTTTAAAATTGTGTATTTTTAAGCTATTCTCTTGTGTTACTTATGAGATTAAATACTAAAGAAAGATTATTCATTAATATGTTGGAGCGCAATTTAAAAAAAATAAAAAAGGTCTCTATACTTTAAGGCTAATTAATTTAATGCATAAAAAATTTGCTGGCTAATTCAAATTCCATGCACTTAAATCACCTTCAGTAATTCATTTAATAACAATCGTCTTTTTGATCCTGATGATTTTAGTTAGTGTTCAAAAAATCCTAATTTAAATATCATAAAGTAGCAAAAACTGGCCAATTTTCATTATCTGAATTTCAATCAAAAATTTCAAAATATAATTTTAATTACAATTTAGAAAAATAGTTGTAAAAAAATACTATAAAATGACTAAGATAACAAAAACACAACTTCTAAATAATTTGGCTAACATAATTTTCATTTATGCTATAGAACCAAATCACAAATAATACTATTGATCTTCAAGTCTCACGTGAACACAAAATAGACTTAACACAAATATTTTCAATTATTCTATCATTTCAAATATTTCTTTAGATAATCATTTATATTTATTTCAAATTTTCTTTATTTTTCATACAATTAAATATTTTGAATGTGTTTTTGATAAGCTACATCTTTAAAATAATCAAAATTCATATTAAACGTTTTAAGAAATTTTCTCAAATACGCTACAAATTTTTAATGACTATCTCGCACAAACAAAATACTTTATTTTTATTTTTATTTTTATGTGTCCAATCAATTTCTCTTTAAAAATTCAAAATACTTTAATTTATCAAACAAAATTTCTGAAACATAATTATTCATTCATTTCAATTTCTTTTCTAATTTAATATCATTTATTCATAATATGGATATAATCTATTTTTATGCACAACTAATGTTTTCTTATCTTTTGCAATTACCACATTTTCATCTGATAACAATTTAGTGACGACATAAGGTCCAATCTGTAAATGTTGTAATTTTTGAGCTATTCCAGTTTGGATATTTTGAATATATTTTTTGAAAATATTTTGAAGATTAGCTTCTTGTCCATATACAAGTTCAAATGGTGAATAACCTAAACTATCATGACACTGAGAATTATATGAAAATACTGCAAAAGGCAATAAAACATCCCAATTTTCATACTTTTTTTTCTTCAACAAAATAAATTTTAACATGTGAACTAGATATTATCAATTTTCGCTTTAAATATTTTTACATTATCTTTAATTTTAATTTACTTTCAGTTAACAAACTTTGAAATTTTAAAAAACTCTACATTGCTTTCTTAAAATCATCAAAAGTAGCAAATTCTTTGTATTTAAATGCCAGAAAAATGTTACTATTCAGCTTCAACTTCATAAATGAAATGACAGTCTGAACATCTTCAGGCTCAATAGGATCAAGAGACTTATAAACCATTTCACAAGATGCTAAAAATTTCGGCACCTCGTTAGAGTCATTTGAAAGCTCGCCAATAAATTTAAAATGATCTTGTATTTTTTTATCCATATTGATTTTTAAATTTCTCAAATGATCACTAAGATTCTTTTTCTTTAATTTATATTTTCTACCTTCTAAATTAACGAGTGTTTCATCAACTTCTATTGAATTTTCGCTCGAATTACTTTTTATATCATCAGAATCAGTTTCATTCTTTAAAATTTGATATATATCATTAATCTCAATCTTAGGAAGTTTAACTGGTGACAAAGTAGCATTTACTACTGAACTAAAAGATGTATTAAAATACTCGTCACTACTTTCTGAATCTTCATTAGCTAAAATATTGCTTATTTTATTCTTGGCATCTATTTTCGCTGTTCGACTCATATATAAAATCTATTTTTTAGGTGTAAAACACATAAAAACAGGAATTAATAAAGTTTCAAACAAAATATTAAAATCAAAAACCACAACATAAGATACTTTATAAAATATTAAAAAATTAAATAGAACAATACTTCACAAAAATCATCACTTACAAGGTCATTAATCAAAAACTAATATAGCAACAATCAAATATACAAAAATTTTAATAACTTGAAAACATTATATAACGTAATTAATATATATACACTCAGAAAATTCACTCAATATTTAATCAAATTTATAAATAATTTAAACTTAAAAACTCACCCTACTAATTTGAGGACGAAAAACATCTCAGATCTCCACCACTGTAACTTCTTTAGTTTACTATTTAACTTTATTATATACTTTTAAATCAGTTTACAATTAGAAATCTATCTAGACTATCTATCAAGCACCTTAGCAGCTTGATGTCCCACACAGTTCTGTCCTCAAGTCCTTCTTTTCGTCTCCTTTTATACCTAAACAGGTATCTTGTTTATTGCTGGACTGCTCTAATCTCGGCTCTAATGGTAGACCTCTACCTGATGAATATTTTCTGGTACAGGACCTTTTCGTTAGGTATAGTTGAGGAGGAGGTAACCGTTACTGGTTTATTATTAAGTTGCTTTATTACTGAGAAAGCAATTCAAATGACAATCATAACGGTAAATACTTAGACCGTAAAGATATTTAATATATCTTTTAAAAGGGATGATTCCTCTTTATTCTGTAGCATCATAAATATTTAAGATCTACTATTTAAAAAGGTCTAGACCGACCGCTACATGACAGCTTGGGAGTCTCGAAGATCATTTCTATAGGGGCTTTATTGGGTGAACTATTTTATATAAAAATTCTACATAAATTATATAGAAAAGTCTAATAATGCTTGAGTAAGTATGAGTAGAGTTCTTTTCTACGGTAAAATCAATTAATTGCCACCCACCAGTCTCCAATTTGTTGAAACATTGAAACATTGATTCACGGTTTCATCGGCGAGAACAAAATCATGTTTACCATGTTTTAACTGCAACAATAAAGACACCCGATGAATCAGATCAAGCATTTACTTCCATTAAACTGAAATAAACTTAAACTACTTCCATTATTACTTCACGTATGATCCCATAAATCGATAGTTTCTGCATTTATGAGATAAATTATAATTTACATTCTCAATTGTATTATTTTTCGTAAATATGTCAACTCGATCACGATAGCGAGCTAGTACGTGTAAGTTGGCTCCATAAGAAATCAAATCAAGATTATCGCGGACCAACTCTCGAGTGGCATTGGTGGCATTGTGCTCGCAAACTGAAGCAATATTAAGTCACTTACCTTTAGATAATTGCAAGATTTATGGAAACAATAAATTGAGAAACTACAATTTCAATTAAAATATACTTTGATTTAATTAAACCGATAAGGGAAAGATTTATTTATTTTTATTTTTAATGCGTTTTTGGAGTTTTATTTTTTGGAATGGATGTCCAAAGCATTTATGTTTTTGAGAGTTTATTCAATTTGTATACTATATTGAATTTCATCTTTCTCCTTTTCGAATTTATTTCGTCGGTTGGGTTCTTCAATAATTTCTTCTTGAAGACCTTTGAGTCGTCGGTTTAATTTAAAAGTTGAAACATAAAATTAATATCAAAACTAGAAAAATATTTCAAACATATACATTCAGCACTAACTCACCGATTCATGCTCAAAAATAAAAATAAATTGAATATGAACTTTTCGTACTTTGCAAATAAATTAAATTTAATAATAATTTCATAATTTTTATTGATTTCTCCGATAACTTTGAATATCTCTGAATTATCTGAATTATGGTGATTACTAAATTCAACAAACGATTCCATGCTGGAGGTCTCTCTTGCAAAGCAAGAAAAAAATACTGCGTTGTCATTAATGATTTTTTTGTTATTTATTTTCTGTTTTCATTCTCACATGTGCGAAAAACTTGGAGTATGTCATAACGTATTCCAATTTCATCAAACCACATTTTTCTTGCAGAGATGGTTTCGGAAGACTTGAAGTTATAAAGAGAAAATGTTGGGTATGTTTGGAGTATTTATGGATGGAATTTTTGCATTCATTTGGAATCAATAAAGTTGATTTTGTTTAATTTTTTTGAGTAATAGTTTTTTGTTGAGATTTTTGGAGGTGAACCCATTATTATGTTTTTCTACATTTTCGCAGATTGTGCCCTTTGAATATGTGCGTCTGAAGCCCTTCGTAAATATTTAATTTTAAGATTATAGAGTAAGAATAATTAAAGATTAGTTAAACAAATCCACAATTAGATTCGAATAATTAAAGTAAACAAAGAGAGCTTTCAACGGTAGTAGCTCAGTTTTGAATGTAACGCGATTTATCTTAGTATTAGTGTCCCTCCCGAATAATTAAAGTAAACGTCGCGAGCGATAAGATCGCCACAATTGTGAAACGTCACTTGAGAAATAATTAATTGCTAGCAGAACAAATTCGTGATTAGAAGCCAATTGGGCTACCAAATTAGGTGAGAATAGCAACAAAGTCATTAGAGCTCTTAACTTATGCCCCACGAACTGTTTTAGCCGGAGCCCAGAGTCCAAATACCCGAAATTATCGGGAAAATAGCATCAGGAATATAAAACCCTCTCAATCGGTAATTAAAGACTTTGTGCTTAACTAAAACACCATTAACTTACTTAAACACTCATGCTCAGGGAAACCAGCGAACGTAATTTGGCCCAATTGTGCAGGATCACCGAAATTAAGGAAAACGTGGAAGTTAGTAGGAAACTTAAAGTAGGTTAATCGATTGTTCATTGTTTGGTCATAAAATTAATTCATTGTATTTAAATTCTAGGAAATTCAAATCTGACATTGTATTTAGTAACAAATGAAACCATGGGCATTTTGCCTCACCAAATAAAATACATTTAATTAAGTGCAAACAGATCTTTAATTTCGAATTCCATCGACTCCAAACACTTTCTTCACACAGCCGCAACATTATTTGAATTTCTTTACTTACGCGGAGCCGTAGTAAATCGAAACATTCAGCACCACAGTAGGGCCGAACCCAGGCCACAAGCGAGTCAGTAGCCCCATCACTACAAGCAGTAGACAGGGCCAAGCCAGTCGAAACATTCAGCACCACAGTAGGGCCGAACCCAGGCCACAAGTAAGTCAGTAGCCCCATCACTACAAGCAGTAGACAGGGCCAAGCCAGTAAATTAATTCGAAGCAAACCTACCGAATAAATTACGAAGTGTAGAAGCCGAGCAAGGCTTGAAACCACCGGAGTGCACAACCGGCAAACCAAGCGGACAAACGCTGCAATGTCCATAAATCCAGAAGCTGGGGAAGGAAACGAGCAAAGGCGATCAAACCGCCCAAACCTCGGAAAAAATCCTCCTCACCTGAGCGATTATGAGTTGAGCGAATCTGACCCTACCAAGCCATCGAAGCTTGGCGAACCAGAAATGAAAGGTGTCGCAGGAAGTGAACGAGAAGCAGGAATTCAACCTTGCCCACTTGAAGCGAGCCCTTCTTTCACAGAAACTACCGAGCCACCGAAGCTCAGCGAACCTGAAAGGAAAGGTGTCACAGAAAGTGCAGCAGACGCGGAAATTCCAACTTGCCCACCCAAAGAAACGAGCCCTCCTTTCACCGGAACTCCCATAGTGGAGTCGAATTTAAATGTAAACGCTAACCCATATGTGTCCTCTATTTCTAGCCCACCCTCCGGCAATCAAACAAGCCTCACAAGTAGCGGACAAGCCCTTGTGAAACCAATTCAGGGAAAAACCGGCGCGATCAGGAAGACATATGGGAGCCAAGATAAACCGCCGGATCCTCCGAGGAGTGAGCGGAGCAAAGCAAGCAGAACCTCAGTGAAAGCCGTATCGGATGCGCTGAGGAAAGGATTGCAGGAGAGGGTGGAGCTGAGACAACAGATGCTAGAGCTACTGGAGAAAGGAGTTGCTGACTCTCTAGAAGTCGCTGCCCAAATTCAGGATCTAGGAAGCTACTGTTCCTCCCTCCCTGACAGAACGGGAGATACTGAAAGCTGGCTGGAAAACAACGCTAAAGAAGCCATGGAAGCGTTGGAAATCGGTAAAAGTGGTGAGAAACTAATTAAACATCACATTTCTAGCAAAGGAAACGAAGACAGCCAGCTGTATCCGCAAATGACTCTTGCCGTACCACAGATGGGTACGGCTCCAGAGCAAAGCATTCCCACAGCAGTAAGTCAACCCGAAGTTACGGGAAATCGACAAATGGGCCTACAGGGAGTTCAAGCGACGCAAAATCAAGCCATCGCAGCGAACCAAGAACCCACAGCGAGGACTACACAAGGATTAGGTAACACTAACGCTCTAATCAGTTCAAAAATTCATTTTAGGCCAAACACCGTTCCCCTTTTAAACCAAATGAGCAACAACGAGCCCCCGAGAAGCTCAACAGAAAATCAGTCAGCTATCGAACCTGTTAGCCAAATAACGAGTAGCTTTCATCCTAGACGTTTACGCGACGCCATTCCAAATTTACCTGAGTTTGACGGACAGCCTAGAAATTGGCTCTTCTTCAAGTCTGCGTGTCTAGAAGCTAAAGAGACTCACACAATGAGCAGCTTGAGAACAGGAATGCGAAATAGCCTAACGGAGCAGCAGCAAGGTTCGTTAAAACCAGCTTTATATTGGGACAAGACGTAGAAGCTCTAATAAGCCAATTGGAACGGTCGTTTGGCCGTCCGGATTTCATCATACGTGAAGCTCTTGAAGATATAAGAGCAATGCAGCTACCTGAACCTACAGGTAAAAATTCAGGCGACTATTTGGGAACCTTAGTCGAGTATGCCACCTCCGTCCGAAATCTTATCGGAGCGATGGCAAATCTACCAGGAAACGAGTTTAACTCGTATGAACTATTATCAGAACTGCCATCTAAGCTTCCAATGAACATGAAGCTAGAATGGGGTCAGCTGGTGAACAGCAGTACAGGCGTAAGGCTCACGGATTTCTGCGACTGGATCGAGAATTACGCAGAAGCAGCCCAAACAATTTCTACACAGCCGCTCAAATCTCCAAAACAGCAAAAGGCAATGTGTATTATCACGAAAATACCGAGACTCGCGAATCAGAAACCAGAACCGGATTCAGGCGAGACAATCCGAGCCAATGTAGAATCTGCAACAAAGGCAAACACTGGCACGGAAGATGCCCTGAACTACTGGACATGGGAATCGAAGAAAGACGAGAACGAGTCTCCGAAAGGGAATTGTGCTTTAATTGCCTAGCAACGAACCATTACGTAGATAAATGCCGCAATAAAAGGAGATGCAGCGTAGGAAATTGTGAAAGAAAGCACCACACACTCTTGTGCTTGGGAAATTCAACCCGAAAAAACCAATCTGAGGAGAAGAAAACCGAAGCTGAAGTGGAAGAGAAAACGAAACCCATGATCACCGGCTCGGTAAATCTCCACGAACTTGAAGAAAACATTTTGTTTAAAATTGTACCAGTCACATTGCATGGACCAACCGGAATCTCGTTAAAAACGTACGCGTTAATAGACGAAGCGTCTTCGCTGTCGCTGCTGGGTCAAGACATTGCCGAAAAACTAAAGTTAAATGGCGTGAAGCAACCGCTTTGCTTACGCTGGACGAGCGGAGTTGTGCGAGGAGAAGATAATTCCCGACTAGTGTCTCTGAAAATATCTTGCAGCAAGAATAAGCAACAGTATCGACTAAAAAATTTACGAACAGTCGAAAGGCTAGCACTTCAGCCGCAGACTATTAATTTAGAACAGCTCACTAATCGTTTCCCTTATCTATCTTCCTTAGACTTGCCGATCCTCACGAATGCCAAGCCCACCCTGTTGATTGGATTAGACTATGCACAGCTAGGCGTACCACTCAAGACAATCGAAAGAGGCTGGGAAGAGCCAATAGCCGTAAAAACACGGTTAGGATGGACAATATACGGCCCGACTGGAACGTTAGACACAGGGTGTGCTAGGACGGCAAGTCTAAATCTGCACCAAGCGAGCTGCAATCATGACACACAACGAGATGAGGAGTTCAGCAGGGAGCTGAAACACTTCTTTAGTACCGAGAGCTTTGGTACAAAAATCACCGGATCTCCGCTAGAAGCGAGAATGGTCCAACACGCTCGGGAAACATTCGAGAAAACTACTCGAAGAATCGGAAATCGTTGGGAAACTGGATTGTTCTGGAAGGAAAGTTGCCCAGAACTCCGAGACACCAAAGAAATGGCAGTGCACAGATGGCACTGCCTCCAAAGGAAAATGAATCGGGATCCACAACTAAGGAAATCAATGACCGACACCATGAAAAATTACGTCGAGAAAGGTTACGCACGTAAGTTGTCCCAGTCAGAAGCCAACTCGAGAAGCCAAAAGACTAATTATCTACCAGTCTTGGGAGTTTGGAACGAAAACAAAGGTAAATTCCGGGCAGTAAGCGACGCAGCAGCGAAAGTTGATGGACAAAGCTTAAACGATTGCCTAGATAAAGGCCCTTCTCTTTACACCCCGATATTTGTTATGCTAACTAAATTTAGGCTGGGACAAATTGGCCTAATAGGGGACATCCGAGAGATGTTCCATCAAGTCATCATCAGGAAAGAGGATCAGGACGCGCAGAGATTTCTTTGGACAGAAAATCCAGACACAAACGCGCCACCTGACGAATACAAAATGCTAGTGATGCCATTCTGAGCCACTTGCTCTCCCAGTATCGCTCAGCTCATCAAGAATAGAAACGCCGAGGAATTCCGAGACAAATTCCCAGCCGCAGTAGAAGCCATCGTGAACAAGCACTACGTCGACGACCTCTTGTACAGCGACGATTCCGCTGCTAACACGATCAGAATTGCCAAAGAAATCGTCGAAATCCATGCCAAAGGAGGTTTCGAGATTAGAGGATACGTCTCGAATTCTAGAAAGGTCATGCAAAGCCTAGGCTCCAATCCTGACACAATCAGCTCAATAAAAACCCTCAAGCTAGATCCCGAAAGCCCAGACCCGAACGAAATGGTCCTGGGAATGGTTTGGGATATAATCAGCGATACATTTAAATTCCAATTAAATTTCCATAAGGTTAGCAAAGACGTCATGACTGGGAAAAGAGCTCCAACGAGAAGAGAAATTGCGAGCGCAATGGGAAGCCTGTATGACCCTTTAGGCTTTCTGGCACACTTCCGGATCCCGCTAGCGATGTTATCACAAGAGCTCACTCAAGGAACTCTGAACTGGGATGATACAATCGACGGAGTGCATCTAGAAAGGTGGAAACTTTGGCTCTCAGAATTACCAGCCGTCGGAACAGTCTCAGTTCCCAGGACCTTTAGCCCGAAACCACTGAAAGAGGCTCTCTCAGTAGAATTGCACGTATTTGTGGACGCTTCAGACCGAGCATTTGCCGCTGTAGCATATTTGCGAGTTGAGTATCCGTCTAACCAAAATTTTATCTCATTCATTGCAGGGAGAGCCAGAGTGGGGCCAATAAAAACAATCTCAGTCAATCGTATGGAACTACAGGCAGCTGTGCTGGGAAGCCGTCTGGCTCTCCAACTCACGAAAGAAACCGAGCTGCAATTCACAAAGAGATATATGTGGTACGACAGTCAAACAGCGGGCGCCTGGATAAATTCGAGCCATCGAACCTACAAGACTTTCGTAGCCCTTAGAATAACCGAAATACTAGAAGATACCTTGCCACAAGAGTGGCATTACGTCAGATCGAATCAAAATCCAGCAGATCTCGCAACTAAGCGAGTCGGAACACCAAATTACGACCCGGAAGGATTCTGGTTCCAAGGCCCGCCTTTCTTACGTGAACCGAAAAGCGAATGGCCTACAGAAGGACCACCTCACCTTTCAAACCTGGATATCTTGGAAATAAAAATTACGTCCAAAATCGTAAACTTTCATCAGCAAGTTACGGAAATTTTGGACATCACGAAAATTTCATCATGGAACCGATTAGCTCGAACATTCGCGACAGTGATTCGAGCAGCAGAGAATTTCAAAAGTCTTAAGAAAGGAGCTCGAAGCGGAAACACGTCAATCAAGTACATCAAATCGGCCGAGCAAATACTAATCAAGAAGGCCCAACAAGACGAATTTCCTGACGAAATGAAAGCTTTGGAGAGCTTTAATCAAATACAAAAATCCTCTCTAATATTTTCTTTGTCTCCTTTCCTAGGCTCCGACGGCCTTATCAAAATCAAGACCCGTTTGGAAGCCGCCAAAGACGTCGCACAAACGGCAAAAAACCCAACACTATTGCCAAGAAGACACTACCTCACCAAATTGAAGGTACTCCAACACCACGAACGCTTTGCTCACCAAAGTACCTCCACTGTTGTTAATGAGCTGAGACAAAGCTACTGGATTCCTCACACTCGCACCAAAGTGAGGACAATAATTGCTGCGTGCCAGCGGTGCAAAAATCACAAAGCCAAGCCGACCCCTAACAGCTTCTTGTTAGGAACAACAACTGGGCTAATGGAACAAGAACGGCTCGGCGAGTTCTCACAACACGCTCGCAAACAATGGAAATGCTCGCAAGGACTTGCCGACCACTTCTGGAAAAGATGGGTGAAAGAATACACCCCGATGATAGCTAGGAAAACCGAGTGGTTTCTTCCATCAGAACCGATAAAGGTCGGAGACTGCATTTTAATACTCGACGAGAATGCTCCACGAAACAATTGGGAGCGTGGTCGAGTAACTGCTATCCACCCAAGCAAAGCGGATGGCATCATTCATTCCGCAGATGTACGAACGAAAACAAGTTTACGCTGCCGACCGGTAGTAAAGCTAGCCAAACTGGACATTGCACCACCCGATGACATCCCTGGGGTGCAATAATTACAGAAAGCATACTTCGGAGCTTCATGGGGGAGCTGTTGTTCCCCAGGAACTATGTGCGTCTGAAGCCCTTCGTAAATATTTAATTTTAAGATTATAGAGTAAGAATAATTAAAGATTAGTTAAACAAATCCACAATTAGATTCGAATAATTAAAGTAAACAAAGAGAGCTTTCAACGGTAGTAGCTCAGTTTTGAATGTAACGCGATTTAACTGAGTATGAGTGTCCCTCCCGCGTCGCGAGCGATAAGATCGCCACAATTGTGAAACGTCACTTGAGAAATAATTAATTGCTAGCAGAACAAATTCGTGATTAGAAGCCAATTGGGCTACCAAATTAGGTGAGAATAGCAACAAAGTCATTAGAGCTCTTAACTTATGCCCCACGAACTGTTTTAGCCGGAGCCCAGAGTCCAAATACCCGAAATTATCGGGAAAATAGCATCAGGAATATAAAACCCTCTCAATCGGTAATTAAAGACTTTGTGCTTAACTAAAACACCATTAACTTACTTAAACACTCATGCTCAGGGAAACCAGCGAACGTAATTTGGCCCAATTGTGCAGGATCACCGAAATTAAGGAAAACGTGGAAGTTAGTAGGAAACTTAAAGTAGGTTAATCGATTGTTCATTGTTTGGTCATAAAATTAATTCATTGTATTTAAATTCTAGGAAATTCAAATCTGACATTGTATTTAGTAACAAATGAAACCATGGGCATTTTGCCTCACCAACTAAAAATACATTTAATTAAGTGCAAACAGATCTTTAATTTCGAATTCCATCGACTCCAAACACTTTCTTCACACAGCCACGAGCGTTGGCTTTTCCAACCATTTTCCACGCATTTTCCTAGATCAAAAATTAACCTTCGATCATTTACAGTCTGATTCGAAAAGCACCAAAAATATCTTATCTGTTTTAAAAATTATTAAACGAAGACTGTAAATAAAATAATTGGGAAACGCATAAATATTCATGTATAAATCAAAAGTGTCTGTTTTGCGGATTTTGGTATCGCTTTCACATGAATCTTAAATCATTAAATGAAAGTACATCATATATGAACAATAATACAAAAAAGCATCAATGTTTCGAAAGAAGCCCCGAAATTTCCTAAAAATTCATGAAATTCATAGTATTCTTGAAATTCACCAAACTCGTAAAAGTTCTCAAAAAAATTC
This sequence comes from Parochlus steinenii, assembly GCA_038502155.1. Lineage (NCBI taxonomy): Eukaryota > Metazoa > Arthropoda > Insecta > Diptera > Chironomidae > Parochlus > Parochlus steinenii. The sequence goes on along the minus strand of JAXCIN010000049.1, from coordinate 2,293,812 downwards.
CATCCGTAAATATTGATTTTCATTTTCGGAGCTTTCGCTGCCTTACATTAACAATTCATAGTATTTAATACTTTCTCGTCCTTGCTCCATTGTTTCCATGTGTTTTCAGTGAGTTTTCAATGTTAATGACGTCACGGTTTTCACCCGGCATTTAGCTTGCCAGTTGTGACGTCATGTGGTTGTAACTTTTGCGCACTTGAATTATTAATTGGCCTGAAATTGTAAGTGAAACTTTTCATTCATTGTTTTTTGTCCCACACACACACCCTGGAAATCTCCTGGGAGAGCTTTGGAGCTTGCTCGCATTGTCATGCACCTGGATCGATTATATTAAGAGTGATAGACTCGGCAGGACTAATTCAAATATCATTGCTGGATGAAAAGTATCCTGGGACGAAATGTCAATGATTCTGCTTAGATTGTTGGATAAACTAGTACCATTTAAGGGGATTTATGTTGATGGTTGATATGTCTTGGATTCCTGGAAGGTTAAGCTATAAATTGCTATGTTTATTTGACACGTCAAGTTTTAGTGCACACTCGAGGTAGCTTTAAACAAATGATACACTTTGAAGGGCAATTCTATTTTATTCATCTAGAAAACTTTTTTTATTTTTTCTCATTTAATTCACTAACGCTGGTAAAACTCACGTAAATTACAAACTTCTATGATTTTACTTCTACAATTTACTTTCAAAAAGTTTACCTAGAACAAAAGAATTCTGCGCATTTTTAATGACATTTACGAGATTTTATTCCACTGTGCAAACTATTGCTCAACAGTCAACATGTTATGTAAAATAATTTTATGTAAAATACATTTAGTCTTAAACAGTATTAACATTTAAAAAAAACTTTTTAACTCTATTTATGAAAATAACTTTTAAATGTCCGGATTTATTTCAGAACAATTAGTCAAGAAAATTATAAAGAGCCTATTCATCCACTTAAATAATACAAACAATACTCGAGAATAGATTTTCTAATTAAAGAGCTTTTAAATGACGCTCATACATGAAAGCAATTACATAATTTTACTAACCTCCAAAGTACAAAATCACAAACATGTCAAAACGCTTTACATCAAATTGATATAGATTTAACTTATACGTTACGAACAGTTTACAATTTACGTTTTATCTCGAGCGAGTATAAATATACTGAGCGCAAAATATAAATCTTCTCGTAACGATAATAATAATGTAGAAATACATTATTTGCGTAAAAAGATGTGATACGCGTCATTACTCTATGATATCCCGTATTTGCCAGATTTAACGCAGAAAACACAAAATTACGAGAATGACAGAATGTATTAATATTTATTTATATGAAATACGCGCTCATCTGCTCATCTTACAATAAAGTCTATAAATAAAACACTTACCTACTCGAATATCTTGCGATGAATCTGCAGTTATGCAACTTATCGGAGGAGGCTCGTCCTGAAAGACTTTCAGTATCTATTTCGGAATATAAATTGAAAATCCGCAGGAACTTCCCGTAATGTGATATTGAAAACCCACGATGGTTTTATATTTACTATTTGATTATTTCACAATTTATTGATTGCGTACGATACAAGACCAGGTTTCTATAGTATCTGGGAGTTTTGCAATGAGTCTTTGAATCTCCTGTTCTATGTCTCCTGATAAAAATTTTGTTGATCCTTGAAGTTTTTTCAAATTCTCTTAAGATACGTTATTCGTTAATTCTCAAGGATTTTAGTGTTTTACCAAATGTATAAACAGTATAAATTTAAATCCGATAAAATCTACTTATAATTTAATACCTGATCTAAGATTGAAGATATCTCAATTAAACAATAGCGCTTAATCACATAATACCCGATTATACTAAAAATCGTCCTTGAAACTCACGCCAAACTCACAAAACAATAATTAATGCTAAAACTCATAACATCCTGCGTGTTTCCCATTAAAACGATATAACTTAGGTAAAAACATTCACACAGGAAAATGTCGTGCCTACATGCACTTTCATTATTTGTTTGGAAAAAGTTTTAGCATTTCAAAACCTTTCAAACGCTTGCCATATCCAACAACAAAAGCTTCAGAAAACCATCCCCTCGATAATTATCAATGACGTCATGGTTATGGCGAAATGAATCAGCCGAACAAAAAAAAGTATCATAACATATTCATGACAGAGCAACATAACCGAGGCTTGTGTACATCTCAGTACCTGCAGCACTCACGCCGCAACGAGCAAACAAACCCACACAGTATTCCCACAATAAGCCGCGAATCGAAAGTCAATAATTTCCAGGGAACATTATACGTATATTATACACATTATACCGCTACGAGAATATTTCCTATAGTATCTTATTTTACCTGTACTGTAATTGTTGTATGTTTCAGTTATTCTTCGGGTTTTTGGTTTATTTTGGTATGAATGAAAGCTCATATACAAAGCAACACAGAGATATAACAAGATACACAAAATACACAAAATACACAAATGCCGCAAAAACGAATCATTAATGACGTCATGAATACCACCGTAATTGTTTCTCTCTCGCCACAAAAAGCTCACAAAAAATTGTTTTTCATACAGTTTTGCAGTGGTGTTGAGCGAATCGGCTCAACAATGAATGTATTAGCCATGTGCTCCTCTAAAAAATGAACATACTCTGAAATGACTTACAGCAGAGCGATAACTTTAGTCTTCGATGCGCTGTAGTGCCAAACAGTCGTGCATCGAGTGTCTTAAGGAAATTTATAAAATAAAATTTATATGACAAGTATCATCAAGTTTAATAAAGTACCATTAAGAAAATAAAAATAAAAAATATATAAAGGCATAAATTCGCAAAGTTAAAGAGAAGTTGAAGAAATTATTTTTGTAGCGCGGAAAAAAATTTTTAGTGACTGTTTCGCTAGCAATCGAGCAAATTAAAGAAATCGATAGAGTTCGGAGCCGGAAAAGTTACCAGCAAATAAGTTGCGAATCTTCCCGAAAAGAAAGTGAAAGTTTTAAAACTAAAAGTGATTGAATCCTGGAAAATTAAAAGGTGCTTTGATAAGATAGATGATGTATTTGATGTTTTATCGTTTCTTTTGCACGGCAAATATTATTTCGCTCACTTTTGACTAGCATAAAAAGTTGCAAAATTTAATAGAAATTTAGTTGGAAAGGAGAAAAAAGTTGTAATGATCTTTCCTGATTTTCGGTTTTGTAAGCAAGTCGTAACTGACGAAAATTTAAGGACATGCGAACAACATTGGATCCTTTAATTGTTGTCAAACAAGAACCCTTGGGGGAATATGGTGACAATAGTGACAATTATGAGTTAAATAGTAAAACAGATAAAACAGACAATTATCGTGATGGTCGCTATGATCAACAAAATCAGTTCAATACAGTGAATGGCGATTTGAACAACAACCAAAGTGATGATGTGTTTGAAGATGGAAAGCGTATGTAGAAAAGTTTATTTTTTGTAGAGGAGTTACTAACATCACTTTGTGGAATTGAGGGTTGATTTATGTAGCAACAAAATGTGATTAACAAATTAATGTTTTTAATTAGGTGTAGAATTTGTTTGGAAGAATTTGTTAAGAAAAATTTGAAAATTGGTGAAAAATTGAAAAAAAAATTAAATTCAAAAAAAAAATCTGCTGTAGATAGTGAGGATTTGATTATTCTGACAAAAATTCATAATTTATGGAAGTTTTCACTGAATGCCCTCAAAAATTATTTATTTAAAAAAAATATCTTTAAAGCGAAAAATTAATACATTAAACGTTTAACACGGCATGTGTCCAAGCAGGGTTGTAGAAGTGGGTAGGCGAGTAGGCGCGACCCCCTTGTTAAAATTTGGTTTAGTGCAAGTTTAGTGCAACTTTTTAATTTTGTTTGCAAACACTCATCAGCGCCTACCTTGTTAATTCACTACTTCTACAGTCTAGGCTCCTGAGATTAGTGATTTTAATAATCGTTTCGATTGTCGATTGGATTAGTGAAAAAATCGCGATTTCGATTCGATTTCGATTATCTAAATTGAAAATAGTAGTGTAATTTTTTAAACAGTTTTTACTCTAAAGCTAAGATTTTTTTTTTGTGAATGATTCCTGAATTGATTTTTGGCCATTAAGAAAAAAGATTGCACTTTAACCAAACCCTAAAACTATGTTAGAAAGGGCCAAAAAAAGCTTACCCGTGTTTAACTGAATGTTTTTGGAAGGTCTGAGAACTTGAAAATTTTACCACTATCTAGACAGCACATTTTTGTATTTTTGTATTTTTTGAATAATCTAAGTTACGAATTTTTCATATTGACTCAGACTGCAGACTGAAAAAAGTGCATAATAATAGAAACATCTCAAATATATAAATTTACTAGTAGCATAAATCCCCTCAAAAATGAGGGGTAGATGACACACTTGAGAATAGAAACATCAATTTGAAACATAATAAAGATAGCAGAAATCATTCAAAATTCTAGCAATTTTTTCATATGACTCAGACGCGTGACTAAAAATCCGTGAATTCCTTCAGATATTGAGTAAAAAATATGGAAAAACATTGTTGAGCAAAAAAAATCAAAATATTCCAATTAATGAACAAATTTTACACAGGGAACATGACAAATTCACGATTTTGCGTGGTTTCTGGATGTGTGTGGATCAGCGGTGCATGGTAAAAATCCCACACTCAGCTCAAAAGTTGTGTCTTGTACTGTTATATATGTTCCAAGGAAAAAAATTTCAATTTTTAGAGCCATAAAAAGTTTCATCACATGGTGAACGTTTTTTTTAATGTTTTTGAAAAAATGGAAATTCGTGAAAAAAATTCCTGGACACCAGCTGGTCAATGTACCAACATGAAAACCAAAAAAATGGGTACGGAGTAAGATTATAAGTATCATGTAAAAAAAATCAAGATCCTAACTCTAATAGCAAAAAAGTTATTAAACTTCTAAAGCGTTAGTTTCACCTTTTTCATACAAAAAGTCCGTATTAACACCAAACATATATATAAAAACACATCTTTATTTAAGTTGATGATGATGATAATAGATGCATAACTAAAATGTTTCTAATATGGGTAATAACATTTATTGAAACTACTGAAATAATTTTGAGGTTTGTTTCAATTCCTAGACACTCGGTTTTACAGTGTTTTTAACAAACAAAGTTCATAATTTAGGAAAGAATGAAGAAAATAGTGGTCGCTCTTAATTTTATACAAAAAACAGAATCCTAATTGTGTTTGGCCCAGATCAAAAGATTAGCATTATGTTTTAAAAAGTGGTATTATTTAAATAATCGAAATCTTCGACTATCGATTTTCTAATCGATTCGATTATCGATTATTCAAACTAATCGCGATTCGATCGATTTTCGACTAGTCGCAGGAGCCTATTCTACACCCCTGTGTCCAAGCCAATCAATTTAATCATAACTTGAAAATGTAAAAACTGTTCTCAAGTTTCTTGATTTTTCCAATAATTTTACATTTTTGCATTTATTTCCAAAAAATGCACAAAAATCTTTAATAATAAATTTTGCAAAATCACCTAATATGCATACATGAATCTAAATTAGCAGTAAAAATAGTTAAGAAATTTTAAAAAACTAAGTAAGAACGCTGCTGAAGCACGTTTTAAGTTGTGGTTTGAAATTTAGGCTCATTAGTATTTTTGGAATAATTTGTGGTTTTTTTTTATAAGACTAAGAGAATAAATCTCATGATTCCTAAAATTACAGTTTGTATGGTGCACACCATTTTATCGGAGTTCCCGCCAAGGTTGAATCCATAAAGACCTACAATTTTGTAGGATTTGGACAAAACTGCATTTTGATGATTTTCAATTTTAATGAAGAAAATTTGGGATTTTATCAACACTGAATCTGATATGATGCAAATTTTAAAAAGGCATTTATAAAATTTTTTAATTTTGTGATAATTTATCGCATTATTATTAATTTGATTTGAACTTCGTTTAAGCAGAATACAATATTTAATGCAGCAAATGTAACACTTATAGACTCTAATTATTTAGTTAACATCAATTAAAACATATTTCATCTAAAACATAAATCATATTTCATAAATGCGTGAACATCCACAAGTGCGAACATGAAAAAATTCTTGTGCGGTAACATAAATGTAATTAACATGCAAAACTGGCTGAAAAATTATCTCTTAAAAAATTTATTATTACACAATCATAATTAGCGATTTGTGCCAAAAAGTTTGCTGACTAAATCTTGATAAATGAACAATATTCATTTTCTCCGCTATTATGTAAATTATTCATATTTATATTAAAATCTGCGCGCACATCAACAACAGCATGCATAGCATGATATATCACCGCTTCACTGTACCATGGACAGAGTCGATGTGCGGCTTTGTTCACCCATATACTTTAATTAGAGAATTTCTTAAATTTCCTTAAACTAGCTTGAATTAGCTTGAACCAAATTCATTCTTACTAAATAATTCAAGTTAATCGTTTCCGTAACGAGCAATTAAAAAGTAACGAAACATGGTTGTTTCTTGTTTTTCTGCCCAAACTCAATGAATTCACTGAATTTTTCATTGCAATTTAAGTCTTTGTTATCGGTATTGTAATGTGGTTGGGGTAAGCCCCTCCTCTTTATTTTTTTGGCCCCTCCTTCAGAATATTAATTATAATAATTAAAAAAAATCGGAAAAGCTTTAGCAGGCACTTCGACAAAATCATAACTTACGTCCATTAGAATTTGTATTAAGCAATAAAACTTTAGGAAATTCTCGGGAAATTCGAAAATAGGTAACCAAAATTTAAATATCCGATCACAGCGCCGCGCGGGAATAATGTGCAATATTTCTGATAATTGTATTGAATTGAAGCACTCTGACTGACAATCAGGTTTTATCACTACTGGATCACAATCTTTAGCATCAACTACAGCCTAACTACATATTTTTATGATCTTTGCCTTGATGAAACGAATGTTATTTCGAAAAAGTACAAAATATCAAAACTTTTGTATGACAGGTACTCGATGGACCAGCCCGATCGTAAAAACCAGCCTTTCCGCTCTGCGTATGATCAAAAAAACCTTATTCTGAAAATTTGAGCTAAATCGGAATTACACAGTTGCCTGGAGCGAACACACAAATTTGACATTTTGTACTTTTTGAAGCTTGACCACTTGGTCATGGTTGAATATTTTCGGAAAATTTTTTGGAATTGATTGTCTTAAAACAAATACAATGTTTTTGCATTAACAGATGTTCTAAAAGTTTCTCGGTTCATCAAAAAATTTTGTACGAAAAACTGATCATTTGTACTAGAGCTACTAGATGGCGCTGATGAAACACAACAAAAAAAAAAGTGCATAGTTAGAAGGTATTTTAACTCTCAAGGCTGGAGTTTCATCAAGATCGGTCAAGTGGTTTGGGCCCTGGAAGGTGGAATCGACAGAATACGGCGAATTTTACCGAGTCGGACACTTTTTGAATTTTTTTCAAAAATCATTTTTTTTAGATTTTTGAGTCAAAAACCAATTTTTATTCATTTTAAGCGAATTTCCAGAGTTTTTTTTTTTTTTTTTTGATGAATCCAGATTCCAGGACTTCAACAACTTTTTTTGTTGAAGTAAAAAAAAATTAATTCCCTTTCAAAACCACCAAATTCATTTAAAAAACTTAACAAAAATAATTCATTCATAAAAAAATCACAGGGACCTAGTCACCCGAAAAAAAGTTACTTCCGCGTTGCAAATAATTCCTTGCAATCTGTTTTTAATCCCCAAATTGATTCAAATTGATTTATTCTGCACTATTCGTCACTTGCGACTATTTCGCGCGAATTTATGTTCAAGTTTGTCCCAAAATAACCCGAACTTAACCAAAAATAAAACACATAAAAAACAAACAGTATTGCCAAGTGCACGAACATGAGAGAAATCATCAGGAAGAGTAGCATAAAAGTGCATTAAGTTGCATCGAACTACATCTAACTGCGATATGATTCAATTGTGAGAACTGCGAATAAAAAGTGTGTAAAGTTGCAAATAGTTTTTGGTGTGAGGTTTGCGATAAACAATTTGCACGCAAATTCTTTGGCGTTCATTCAACTAAATTTTGTGAATAGTTGCAACAATCGCATTGTTTTATTGGCAAACTTGAAAATGTTATGCATCTTTTGTATTTTATTTATTGTTTATCTTACAATTTTATAATTTCGACAATTTCTCAATTGTTTTAATTATTTTGAAATTTATTCTGTCGAAAATGTCGCGAACTTCTCACAACATAAAATCATCTCTCGAGTTTTCCCCAATTTTCCTGCAATTTGTTGAATTTAACGAAATTTAAGGTTTTCGGTTTTTTTTGATGTAAAACATAATTTATTGGACGTGACATGGATGAAATGAATTAATGAGAACTTACACAACACTTTGCATCTTTTAAATGCGCTCAGCAAACTTAACGGAAAGCTGTAGGAAATTTGTTGAATTGATGGCATACAAATGCAATTGAAGAATATTTATAGAAGTCTGAATAAAAGTAGATAAAATTAGAACTTGTGATTAATTTCACGTGGTTTATTTTGATACTTTTGCTGGGCGGTAATACAAATTGTTTAGTTTTGAGGGATTTATTGGGATGTATTGCTATTTGGATACATTTAGAAGATTTTTCCTCAGATCCCATTGAAAAGTCTCCGTTTCCCAAAAATCATCAATCCAATCAATTAAACTGTCTCATGTTAGTGTTTTATAAATTATTCCAAAATATTCCAACAAATCCAAATTTATTCAAAAAGACCGACCATAAAACATAAACATTCACAAAAATCGCAACATTTGATGCACTGTGTCCGAACGGCAAATATTTCTTCAAAGCTTTGAGCAAACTGTGCAAATTTCACCCAGAAACCAGAAGACCTTGAAACATTTCAAAAAACGTCCAAAAACAAAAAATGCAAATTTAGCAAACTCAGCAAAGCTCATAAAATTCCGGCAAAGCGAGGCAAAAACGAAAAACTCAAATTAAACCCGAATAAATTAATTTTCGGCATAAATTATTCCAAAACACAAACAACAAAGGCTGCAACAACAAATTCCTCACAAAACGAAAATCGATACTAAATAGCCGTGACGTCATGTGCACGTAAAGGAGCTCTAATTGTAGACTAAAAAACATATGAGCCGCAGCTTTGAGCGTGGGAATCTCAATACTATCACAGCAATTATTAGGACGTCATGCTTTCACAGATTTCCATTCACTCAAACAACAACAAAACAACCGATCCGCCGGCGGAGAATCGATGAATTTTCTTAATGACGTCACGCAACCGCGATTCGGCGTCGTAACGGATTGAAACGTTTAAAGCTGCAAAAGCTGCGAAAATTTTTGTTCAATAAAGAGTCGATGTTGTGTTACAAATATATGTTATTTACTTTGGGTTTTGTTGATTTTTTTTCTTTCGTTTGCTTGAAGCTGCAAAAAAACATATTCTAAGGATTCCCAATTGCAAAAGCTATTTAAAAGCGTTTTGGAGCGCTTTCATGTGAAAGTCTTTAGGAAACTTTAAAAGTAGGGTTTCTGAACCGGGAAATCGGTTTTTTCTGTTAGTTGATGCTACAGCTCTAAAAACAGTATATTTTTCTATTTTCTGCTAAACTATCTTAAAGAGTATTAAATAGCGGTTCTAAAATGGTATCACAATAACTTTTATCATTTGTAGTTTCCCGATAATAATGTCACAAAGTCAAAATTTCAGGCTGATTTCCCGGTTATTTCCCGGGAATGATTCCCGGGAAATCAGCCTGAAATTTTGACTTTGTTTAGCAGAAAATAGAAATATATACTGTTTTATGAGGTGTAGCATCAACTAACCGAAAAAAGTCCGATTTCCCGGTTCAGAAACCCTATTAATTTGATCTAAAAAGTTTTCTTTATGATATTTGAATTTTATTTCGTGTGCGTTAGAATTTTATTATATTTGGTGTGCGCAGTTATTAAGAATGGAAAAGAAAGTCTTTCTAAAGTTCAAAACATTTTACTGGAATTTCACATTGTTGAGACTTTTATGCCTTCCTTCATTCCTCTTACATTCATGCTCTCTTAATATCAAATGTCTTTCAAATGAATGTCAAATGTTTACATAAAAAATAACGACGCAGGATAAAGTTTAGTCTTTATGATTTTTCTTTGGAATTGCAAATTGGGGAGGTGGGGGGAGTTTTCGTTTGTTTTTGAGCAATTTTTGAGTGATGTGGAGTTTAAGCGTTTCAAGGAAATTTAATCTTTATTAAATAGATTAATTCATCATTATAAGATACTAATGAGATAAATAAAAAATAATTGTAAAAATAAATAAATTGGTAAAAAAAATAACGGATAGGAGAAAAAAACTGAACAAAAATTTTTGTAATTTATTATTAAACCTGAAAAGAACCAACTCTAATCTAAGTAATATAAAACACAGTAATTAGAAAAATTAAAATAAAAGAGCGTTACACTTTTTGAGCTTTAATAACTTTCTTGCTATAAGAGTTAGGATCTTGAATTTTTTACACGATACTCAAAATTTATCTAAAATTGAAAATTAGTGATTTTGAGGATGATATATTGACCAGCTGGGGTCCAGGATTTTTTTTCACGAATTTCCATTTTACAAAAACTTAAAAAAAAATCGTTCACTGTGTGATGACACTTTTTATGGCTCTTAAAATTGAAAATTTTTTCTCTGAAACATATATAGCAGTACAAGACACAACTTTTGAGCTGAGTATGGGATTTTTATCATGCACCGCTGATCCACACACATCCAGAAACCACGCAAAATAGTGAATTTTTCATGTTCCATGTGTTAAATTTGTTCATTAATTGGAATATTTTGATTTTTTGTGCTCAACAATGTTTATCCTTATTTCTTAACCATTTTTCAAAAGGATTTGCGGATTTTTAGTAACGCGTCTTGGTCAGATGAAAAAATGGCTAGAATTTTGAATGATTTCTATTATCTCTATTATGATTCAATATTATGTTTCTATTTTCAAGTGTGTCATCTACCCCTCATTTTTGAGGGGATTTATGCTACTAGTATTCTTATAAATTCCAGAAAAGTAAATTTATTCAAATTGATAAATGACATTTTGTGCAAATATAATTATTATTATTATTATTATGGAGTTTATTAAAACAGAAAACCTAAAAGATTATAACCGTTCTTAAATAAATGAAATACAATGTTTGAATAATAAATAAAATGTATGGACCATCAAATACTGGATTCAATGGTTTTAAATATATAACTGTAGATTCATATTTTATAATATAAATCAGTATTATCAAGAAAACTTAACAAATTTCTGTTTAATTTGATACAATTTCCTAAAGATGCAGGAAACTCAATTTTGAACTTAAACTTGAAAAATTCTCTGACTCAAAAAATTAGCAATAAAGTGAAACATTTGCTCATTTATACCATAAGAAGCGATGCATTGTTTTACATAATGCCTCCACGTTGCATTATAGGCATTTTTCATATCAAAAGATACAGCCAACGTATGATTCCTTTTCCTAAAACCTTCTTGTATATAATTCGTTTTCAAGCTCTATGAAGATATTTATTTCTAATCCACTTAAATCCGATAAATAACATTAAAAATATATTTTATAAGAGTTTACTCACTATAAATTATTGCCAACATCCGAGTGATAAATTACTTCAATCCAACACCAAAATTCGTCCACCTCCTTCAATCAGAAATTCACAACAACAACAAAAACTGATCTACATTTCATGCATTTAAAAGTTCCAAAGTAGATTATCAACTTGTGCGGCTTGGAACACACTAATTTGCATGAAGATTAAATAAATTATTACATCAACCATGAGTCTACCACCTGATCTTCTTTAATCTGCAACAACTTGGTATCAATTCGCATCTTGAGAGCTTCGCATATAATACAATATTTCACAGATAAAAACCATTAAATGCTACTTACCATAATAAATCTTTATGACATTTCTGACATCTTTAACTTTTCTCGCTTTTTGGTCCAGAAACTCAATATGGTCGTTGATTGATTACTATTTTGGCCAAACATAAATATTTTTAAAAAAAATAGAATTTTTGTCTTTACGGTGAAAAATCTATTTTTTTTTTAATTTGTGATTTACTTACTTAGAACTCAACCAACGAAAACTCCAAAAGCTCCATGAAAAAATACGGAAAGCAAAAAAAATATCACAGCAAGGAGTGGTACACCGTACAATGTTTTTCAGTTTCTACCACTTTTTATTGGGCTGGTCGTCTTTGGTTATATAATCTGGACGTTTGTAACTTTGAATTAAAATTTAAAAGACTAAAAAAAATTTAAGTGTTTGATTTTTATGGCACTTGATTTAGTTTCATAAATTTGAATTTTTATTAAAACATACAGCTCCTAATTTGGAAGACTGTTAGATTTATGTGAGATTTATTTTAGATGAATGTAAACTTTGTTTAAGTTTTAGTTTATTTTTGGTAAAATTGCAATATTTCAGAGACTTTATTGGTCGCATATAATTTATTGAGCCAATTTTTAGTCAGATCTGAGTTAATCCTTCAAGTTTTGTTATATATTGTCGTATTTGAATTCAAATTAAATCATAAATGTTATTTTTCATTTTATTGATGAAAACGATTTTATTTTTATTTAAATAAGTAATTTGAGTAAACTGTATAATTTGCGGGATTTTATTGGAAAAACTTAAGTCTGGTGGAAGTTTTTGTATTCTCAGACTTAAAATTATTATGCATCCATTTTTTACTATCTAAATTTTTTATTCAACAAAGATAAAAATAAATTGATATGAATGCTCCTGACAGGTTATGTCTGTTGACAATATTTAAAGTTGTTCCCGAGAGTCGTGCGTCGGAATTTGGAAATCATTTATCTTATCAATTATGTAATATGTCTCGAGATAAGGTTATTGTCAATTGGCAATACAAGCCTGACTCAGGAAACACCCACATTACTTTAAGGAATAAACGTTTAGAGTTCAAAGTATTTATTTTGTATTGAACTTCTGTCTGTATTGATTTTTCCAATTAAAGTTATAATACGATTTATTGACGTAGTTGGTATTTATTTTTTATAGTTCAAATTTTAATTTTTTTATGACAAATAGGCATATTTTGCTTCCTTGATTTTCTAAGGTCAATTTGTCCCAGTCTCGCTGAAAGTGATATTTTACATTGCAGTATATCTCGTAGTTTGATCTTAATAATTATGTATTAACAAATTCTTATGATCTAATTTATTCATATCATGTAAGGAAAATAAAACAAACTTTCAATATTTTAATATAATTAAAAGAAAAAGCCATTAAGAAAAACTATGCGGAACTTTTAATCTAAACAACAAAGAGTTTATAATCATAATTAATCTCTAAACTGTTTCCTCAACAATGTATCTTCCCATATAAAATATTTCTCAATGACAAAATGCATGAGTGGTCCCTAATAAAAAAAACTTTTTATTAACAGCTCTTTGTCGGCAACTTCTTGTCTCTTGTCGCTTGTCTCTTGTCTCTTGGTCGATTAAAATATTATATCTAGTCAATATTCAGTGGAAAAGAAAAATCTTCAATACAATTTTACATCCGATAAATTTGTGAAGCGTCAACAAATTATCGCGATGTAATCGATATCGTGTATCACAAAGTCACGGTTTCAAACCAATTAATCATTAAAGTTAACTAGCTTTCTATGTAATAATAATAATCATGCTATTTATACTAGATGGTGATATAGTAGAAAAAAACTAGCGAAATTTAATGAAATTGACTGCGATATGGATTTTATTCGTTTTTATGGGCTTTTGCAAATTTCTTTTGGTCAGGGTTTACCAAACTTTTTAGTTTTCAGGGCCCAAATGTCATGTTTCAAAGTAATTATTTTTATTGTGAACAAATTATTTTTTTTTTGTAAATTTGAAATATACTAAAATGGTAAATTCTAACTTTATTTAGATCCATTTAAATAGTTTGGCCACCCCTGCCCTAATCCATTTAAAATCTGATTATTTTAGACTTTAAAGTGATTGCATAACATAACACTCATAATTTCATTATAAAATAAATCGAAATATGTTAGCAAGGATAATGATCAGAAACATAACAAAGCATAACCAGTTTTTAATAGATCCTGCTAAATATCACTGATTTTATTGTCGCCACGGGACGTTAAACAAAGAGGCGGTAATTTCTGTATAAAATCTTGATAAAAATTGTGACACCCTTCTTGAGCAGCTTGAGCGGGATATTAGGGGTTTATTTAGTTAGTCTAGAGTGGATTATCGGATAACTAACATCTTTGTTGGTTTAACTTTTAATCGAACAACTTAGTCATTGAATGTGACTTCATACAGCAAAAACTCACAATAAAATAGTCGAAAGACTAAAATATTATTTGATCACCTAAAATTGATTCAAAGATCAAAATTATGCTAATCATTGGTGTGTGAATTGTGAATCACTTTCAACTTCCATGATTTGGAGACTGCGATCAAAACAAAAAACTATAGACTTGAATACACATCAAATATTAAAATATTTATAAATTATTTGTTAATGAAAATTTAAATATAACCAACATATCCAATATCTCGTCAAATATCAATAAAATTTTATTCTTTTGATTTTCAGGCGATTCAAAGTTACGAGCATCGCAGCAGTTCAAAATAGTGTTAGGCAAGTGCTCCAAAGACCAGAAATACTGTCCAAATAAAAAGAATCTCATCAACCCAGCAGCTCCGAGTATGTTATTGCAATTTCAACCGCAACAAGTGAGTTCTTTTCGATGATATTTTTTTAGTTAATTAACGCGGAACTGAAATTTTTGTGCGTAAAATTAAGTTTTATTGCTAATTTAGTGATTTATGAGTTTTGCTAATTGGGAATATAAAATGAAAAAAATTGAATGTCTTTTAACACTTTCCGTTTGATGCAAATTAAAAATAATAATATTGAAATTTGATTTTAGTTAAAGGTCTTTTGCCAACATATGAATTTTATGTTTTACAAAAAATATCCTAAATCTTTATCAATTACACAATACATCATAAATTTATTTTATTTTCAATCGTATATTGTCTTGTCAACATAATTTGAAAAAAACAATGTGGTTGTTCTGCACCTCCTGTCGCTACTTCGCTACATTATTTTCCGTTCCGGTTAGTCAATGGCGTGAAAATTCAATTTAAATTATATTCTCTTTGTTGCTCCCTTTACAAACTAATAAATATTTTATTGAAACACTCAACCACCAATAGAATTATCCTAAGGGTGGTTGAGTTTGCGCTCCAGTAAAAAAAAAAGCAAAATAGTGGAATGAAAAAAAAATTGAAAAATCCTGGAAACAATAAAAATTTTCGCTCCGCCTTGAAAATTCAATTATGAATAAGTCCAGTAATTGAAGAAAAAATAGTACTAACCAATTTTCCTTTTCACTTTACTTGCAGGCTTCTTTTAGTTCCGTTTCGTCTTCATTTGACCATTTTTTATCGCAACAAGAGCAACAATATCATTTTAAGCAATCGCCGCCATATTACCAGCAAGAATATATCCAAGGGCAGCAGCAGAGCTTGGAAGTCTTTTCTGACATTTTATTCTCACCGAATCGACCTTATCACGACTTTGAGCCACCAATTACTCAATTTAAGGAAGAGAAGCCATTTTTCAACGAATCTCTTCCACCAACTCCTGGAACAACCATATCTGAGCAAGATCAGGACATTTTGTTTGAAAGCTCTTCTTCAGACGAATTGGCCATTTTGAGCTTGAGATCCAGCTGTGATCCACAAATCTCAAATCACTCAAATCTTTCAACTGCTGACCCAAATCCTATTTTGCCAAGTTTCCAGGAAACTTACCAGATCAAGAACGATCAACTGGAAGATTTGGGTTTAAAGATGGACGAGGATTGTTACAACGTGGCCAGCCCACATCAAAGTGTGACTGCTTTCCATCACCCTCACAATTTGCACCAAAGCATTTTACAAGAGAATGGTTACGGTTTCCAACAACACACTGAATCTCAATACATGCCATCAAACAATTTTTATCAACAGTACGAGCCTCAAATAGGAATGGTAAGTTTTCATTAATAATAACCTTTAAAAAATCAATATCTTAACCTCCTTCTTTACCTTCTTTACAGTACGATCTTGGTTCTGCCACAACCAACCAAACCAAAGGCATTTACTGTCTACCTGCTTACCCCACCATTACCGAACTACAAGTTACCACATCTTGCCATCGTCGTGCACCAATGCAAAAATCAGAATCGCTCACCAGCAGCGAAAGTCCACGATCTCCTCAAATGAATCAACTGAGTGACTTCTACAAGCCCAGCACTCCGTCGCCATGCCTCAACAATAATGATTCAAATATGGTGAACGCTAATATCCGCAGTATTGGTCCAATGTCTCAGAAAACTGTGGAGATTTGTCCTTCAAAATTATGCGCAGTTTGTGGAGATATTGCTGCTTGTCAACATTATGGAGTAAGAACTTGTGAAGGTTGCAAAGGTTTCTTCAAGCGAACTGTGCAAAAAGGTGCAAAATATGTTTGCTTGGCTGATAAAGCTTGTCCAGTTGACAAAAGGAGAAGAAATCGTTGCCAGTTCTGCAGATTCCAAAAATGTTTGGTTGTTGGAATGGTCAAGGAAGTTGTTCGAAGTGACTCCTTGAAAGGACGACGAGGTCGTTTGCCATCAAAGCCAAAATCTCCGCAAGAATCTCCGCCAAGCCCACCAGTTTCCTTGATCACAGCTTTGGTTCGAGCTCACGTGGATACCACACCAGATTTGACTACTTTGGATTACAGTCAATATCGAGAGCCATCTCTAATGGAGCCCAACATCTCAGAAGCTGACAAAGTAAGACAGTTCTACAATTTACTCACAACATCATTGGATGTGATCAAACACTTTGCTGATAAGTTACCAGGATTCAATGAGCTGTGTGTTGAAGATCAAGAGCTTTTATTCCAATCTGCTTCATTGGAGCTTTTTGTGCTGAGACTTTCTTATCGAGCGAGATCTGATGATACCAAGATGACTTTCTGCAGCGGAGTGGTTTTGCACAAGCATCAATGCCAACGGTCTTTTGGAGATTGGCTGAACACTATCTTGGAGTTCAGCAAGAGTTTACACTCCATGGAAATCGATATCTCGGCATTTGCGTGTTTGTGTGCTCTGACCCTTGTTACAGGTTAGTTTTATCGATGTTTTTTGATATTCACATATTTTACTGATTTTTATTACAAATACAAAATTTATTTTCACAAAAAAATAACCATAATTTTTCCTCGTCCACAGAACGCCACGGATTACGAGATCCCAAAAAAGTGGAGCAACTCCAACTCAAAGTAATCAACAGTTTGCGCGACCATGTCACGTACAACTCAGAAGCTCAACGCAAGCCCCACTATTTCAGTCATTTGTTGAGCAAATTACCAGAGCTTCGATCTCTCAGCCTGCAAGGATTACAGAGAATATTTTACTTGAAGCTTGAGGATCTCGTGCCAGCTCCGCCACTCATTGAGAATATGTTTGCAGCCAGTTTGCCATTTTAAATTGTTTTATTAGATGTATTGAGCTGATATATATCATAAATGGTGAGTTTAACTTGAAACCCTTTTAAGATCTTCAAAGAAACTAAAAATACTTTTCTCTTTGATCCACAGATTATTATTTTAAATTCCTCGAAACCTTACTTTACCTTCTAAGTACCGTACTTATCTTCTAAGTGTCTTCAAAAACAAAAAACAAAAAATCATATGGAAAGTCTGAGACAGGTCGGCTGAAATATTCTTCATTATTTATTTGATATAAATGTGAATGTCTATACACTTTTATCGCTAGAAAAATAAGTACAAACCCTTTTATAGCTTTGTAAGTGATTAATTAGGAATATCTCGTAAATTTGTATTCTAAGGAAAATAAACTATTTATTTCGAATATTGTGAAAATGGTAGCTGTTTTTATTTCAATTAATTTTCAGGTGGCAAATTGCGTCGGGGTTTTTGGACAATAAATCTTTTGAGACATTCGAATACGTCGTAAGTTTGTAAATTTTCTAAAAATCATTGTAATGAAATATTTAAAGGAATGGTTTCTTGACAATTTTCTAGAAATGTCACATACAGTTCATTTTTATTTGATATACCAGAGAAAGTACAATCAACTAAACATTTTCGAGATAACATTAATTTTATGATCCATAAACTGATCTAAAAACATGAAACTAATCTCCAGAAAAAGCTACCAGCATACAACACAGCAGACAAAGTTGCTAAACCATCATTAAATGATAAATAGCAAGTGTATAAAAACTGGCGCAATAATTTAAATCTCAAAGTTTGATAAAATTTCTAAAAAGTCTCATCAGTGCATTTTTCCATAAAGTTCACAATTCCATAAAACATCACATCGTATCTTTTTTCATCTTCCACTAAGATAATTTAACAATTTAATGGATTCATTACATTCAATACAATTTAATGTAAAACAACAATATATAAAATATAAAATACATTGCAAGCATTTCAGCGCAAACAAAACTTCAATAGACTTTTTGAAGCATTTCCCTGTTCGAACTCACTAGCTATTAAAGGCGGGCACACCTCAACAAAGTGCAAAAACTCGAAAAAAAATCTGAAAAGTAAACCATTTAAAAATTCACTTGACTCTTTTTTGAGTATATTCATTATATGTGATTTTATGTTTTTCGATGGAAAACTGCAGAAAATACAAAAATTCAGCTAATTGATCGTGCTATCAATTTCAGCACGGTTTATTTGTTGGGAAATCAATTTAATTCGGTTTCGCCACTTTTTATGTAATGGAGTCATGTTGGAGGCAGTTGAGACAGTCATGGGTAGGTTCTGTTTTCAGGAGATTTTAGTAAAATGTGAGGTGGATGAGTTGCTGCTTTATTTGCAGTGAGGTTTAGTTGGGTTTGTTCTGTAAATACATGTTTCCTTGCAAATTAATTTCGAGTTTGAAATAAAAATAGCAAAAGACCATTTGCTACAAAATACATGGCTAAAGACCAAATCCAATAAATTACGAGAAATAATCAATATTTTCACATACATGTCAAACCTAATCCCAATTAATCCCATTTTAATTCGCTATTGATTTCAAATCACACAAATTACCATTTGATGAATACATTACTACCTAAATCTCGTAAATCTGAAACAATCGTACACAAAGCATCAAAAACAAAATCAAAACAATAAAAACATTGGAGATTATTAAGAATTATGAAGATTATCGCGATTATTGTTCTTTCCCCTGGTGATTCCAGTTAATGCCAGATCGCCAGTTTTCGCGCAAGCAATCACTTGAATGTTACGGTTTTCTTTTATTTGTTTTGCTGAATTTGTTCAATTGTGTTTGCGTTTGATGAATGGCATGAGGCAGAAACCATTATTGAAATGGATAAAATTATATAGTGCAGAAAAGCAAACAAAACGAAATGTGCAAAAGTGTTATTGAAAAAAACCTCCAGAATAACCCAAAGAAAAAACAGCAAAGAGAATTAAATCGAATAAAACAAACATCAGTGGTAAGTGTATCATGAGGAAGTGTAAGCTGTAATTTGAGAGATCATTATTTGATTTTCGAATTAAAAAATTATTATCGAGTCAAACATCAAAATCGACAATGATATACATAATATTTTTGGATCTCGAGGCTTCAAATTGTAGGAATGATAATGAAAAAGTGTTTTCTCGAGCTTTAAAGTGTTGCTAGTGAGTTTCTTGGAATATTAAAAACGCTTTAAGATAGGATTAAATAAGTTCCCAGGCGTAATTTTGAGAAAGTATTAGGAAATTCTAAGTATAGAGATGATTGGGTTGTCTTAAGGCTACTCTGGAACGTCTTCAGATTTTACAGTGAACAGGGATTGGCAAGATAAATGACAAACATCTTTGAAGTGTTTTTTGATGCTTCCTCAGTTGAGTTTAGAAGCTACACATTTTTGGATAAGTATTAACTCCTAGTGGTTTGACAATCTCCTTCCAACCCCTCGCAAAACATAAAACAAATAAAAAATTGTTACAATTTAATTTAAATGTCTTTCTAATGGAACTTTTGAACGGCTTAATGGAAATACCTAGCAGAAGAATTCCATTTGAATAAAACATTAAATAATTTATTTAATTTCTATTTGGTATCAGAATTGCGCTACCAAGATCAAAGCAAACTGCCACTAAATACAGCAATAAAGCTCAATGCCTCAATGCAGAGAAAATAGTTGAATAACTGAACAACTGAGTAACTTAATAAATGACTATAAAGTATCGCTACGGTAGACTAAAGTCGGTTAAAACAGCAAATATTTGAAAACATGTAAAAATACTGGAACTTGCTACAAAGTCGATAAAGACAATTAAGTGAATTAAGTGAACAAAATTGAAACACAACTCACAAAAAAACATACAAATCTCATTTTAATGATGAATCTCAAGTCAATTGAATAATTTTCCTCTAAAATTTCAAGCAGTTTCAAGTTTTCTCGAGTTTTCCCAATAATAAGTTGAATTGTTGAATTGAATATAAAGCAAAACAACTTCATTACTGAGTTGCTGATTCATTTAAATTTATAAAGTTTTTAGATACATTTAACCAGTTATTCCAAGATATTTGAAATTGCGCTTGAAGAAATAAAGAAATAGATGTGCACTGTGCAGGTTAAGAAATCACAGAATAAATCATGTGAAAATATGGAAATGATGAAAACCAGCATAAAATACAAGTATCTATTGCATGCAAATTAAACAATTTAAAGTAAATTGTGTAAATTTCGTAAATTGTGGTCAAGAATTACATCACACCAATTTTTTTCAAATCTAATATAAATCTCATATAAATCTCAAATCTGTTCTTAGCTGCTGAATCCAAGCTCCAATTTACACAATTTACATGGAAATCATTGAAATTTGAACTCAAGTCGTGATCGACAATAAAATTAAATAAAACATATTTTTCTTAACATCAAAATATATTCAAAATATGAGCCTTTTGGCAAGTAATGAATGTAATGGCTTTTAGTTCGACTTACAGCTAATAGCGGTTCTATCCATTTTGAATTATTCTAAAATCTTCCAATTGCAAAAGATTTCTAGGAAATCCTTACAATCCATAAAATGTCCATTACCAATATTACCTGTCTGACAATATTCATAAATATTTATAAGAAAAAACTATTTGAATATTTCACAAAATGTACATTAAATAAACTACAAAAATGCGGGAATCATGACAGCGAACGGTGTTAGAAGTTAATTGTGTTTGATCATTTGCATTGAAACTCTCGCTTTCTGTTCTTGTTACTCATTCAGGGACGCATATTTTTGAATAATTGTATTTTTGATGTTATAAATATATACAAGGCAATCGCCACAACCCCTGCTGAAAAACAATTTAAAAACAGTCAGAAAAACTTCTATGTTCCTTCACATTAAATTTATGTGCTCCACTGATACATTAATTCTTTTATTGGATGCACAAGTACATTATTCGAGACATTTTAGAAATATTGTATTGTTCCATTAAAGCTTCTAGTCATTTCAAGGATCTTTTCCTATAAGCATCACATGAAGTTTAAATCAATTATTCAATAAATTGTTGCAACAAATTGATACAAATATTTGTGAAAAATGTTGTATGATCGTGAATCAGCATGAGACTATTTTTAGTGAGAACTTTTTGTTAAAGATCAACTATCAGTTTTTCATTTACTGATTGAGTTGCTAATTGAAAGTGCGGAAATGAAGCTTCTGTTTATTGTGTAATGGATTATTCCTAATAAATTGTGGAGGTTTTTTGTAGTCAGACTTTTTGCTTTTCGTAAATACTTCATTTCCTTTTCATATAGACTTTGGACTTTGAAGTACTTTATAGCCTCAATTTAATTTAAATAATAACCTCTCACTTAATTAAGGTAATCCGCATGGAAATTATCGAAATAACTGAAAATAAGAAATTTCAATCAGCCAACAATTTTTTCTGCAGAATACAAGCAAAATCAGTTTAAAGCCGAAGCCAACAGCAATCCAATAAATCTGACAATAAAATATGCTTTTTTCATGTAAACAAGTATATTCCATATATTCCATATTGTATCACTCGAATACTTGAATACTCGACTGAATTTCGCGTTTAATGAGGCTCGGACTGTAGCTGCAAACAATAATGATGAGAAATGATTTCTTATCACGAAGACTTATTGGCAAACGTTAAAAGCGTTAAATCACCTGTAATTGGTCGGAAATTCCTCAACCAACGGGAAAATATATGTAATGATCGTAATTTTTGCCAGTCTTATAATATTGTTCGAATTATCGAGCCTAATTTGGAAAATTGATGTTTTCAAAAATGTTGTGTGATATTTGCATACTTGAACAAATAGTAAAGTGATTTGATGGTTTGCTATTATTTAGAAATTTATTTATTCGAGTTGTGTAATATTCTTCAAAGGAAAGGGCGAATTTGTTATGTTTTGATGGAAATGGTATGTTATATGTTGAGATTTATAGTTATATATTACAGAAAAATGATTAAGGTCTACATTTGGTGGAAGAAAAGTGTATATAACGCCTTCAAGGACTCAATCCTAATATTTAAAAATCAGAAGTTGGACTACTCAACAAAAATTGCCATAAAATATTACAAATTATTACACAATTATTACACAATCCTTTGACTTGACTCACTTGCATTGAATCCAATTAATTTGATACGGCACCAAAACCCATTTCCAGCCATGAGATTACGAAAAAAGTGCACAATGCTCAGCAATGCTCAGCATTACTAAGCTTGCAAGCTCACACAACCGATCAAAAATTAAAAATAAAGTACAAAAAATTGTTGAGTTTTTAATTCCTTGCAGTGTCTTATTATAACAGTTGTGAAGTTGAGAGTTGAACACAAAAGCCAACTTAAGTGGTAATTATCAGTTCAATAATGAGATATAAGCCGAATCCAATTTATGATTGTAAGGCAAACAATTGGTTGCAATTTACAGCACAAAAATAAACAGCCTTGTTAACTATTTTTGCTATTTTGCCAATTTTTTTTGCTAAGATACCAAAAGACAAGCCAAGATACCATTCAGAGTGTGCAACATGGCTTAGTGGAAGCACTCAGTTGCATATAGCAAAAACTTATTATTGTTTATATCGACGCAAATATTTTTGGATAGAGTTATTTTGTAATTTGGTGTAACTTGTAAGGCAGTCAAATAAATATAGTGTTTTCTATTTAATGGCCTGTGGAGATCCTATAGAGTCATAGATTTGCAATTTTTGTCCATTATTGTGTGGGTAAGCTTAATTAAATATTTTTATTTGTCGAGGATTTCCAATGTCCATCTGTCAATGTCTGTTTGTCCGATATTCGTTCGAAATTTTCATTATTGCACCTTTTTCCCAGTATCCTAGTGACCTAGCTTTAACTCTTCTGTTCACATAAATTTGAAAAGGTTTGGCGGAAATTGATGAATCCATTAAAATAATAGATCTTGAATACATTTGTCATTCTATTAAATTCCAAGTAGAAGCTCCTAAATTAGGTGTCAAAGAATATTTATTTTAAAATGGTACTGCACCTTCCAAACAATTTGTAAACAAGAATGACACTGTGTATGAATATCCTGAAAGGAGTGTTATATAAATTTCACATTAAACTCTGAGAGTTCCGCCAAATTGAGTTCAAAATTATCATATTGTTTGTTTGCTGCGTATTTGGGATGGATTATATAGGATGGGTTCAGCAGATAACAGCTTTTCAACTCTCTTTCAGCCATAAATCAGGCAGATGTTACGTGCTTCCAAATTTTTGAAAAAATAAGTCAAAGGTGACATTTTTTTGTTGACATCTAGATATTATTCAGGCGCGTCCAAAAATCAAAGCCAATAAAGGTGGATTTCCATTGAGTGGATTTCTTCTGATTTCCTAGATTTTCGTTTAAAAATTTGATGTCTAAAGTTCAAGACCCAAGTTTTTCTATTAATATAAATGATTTTTTTCCTTCTGGTCCACATATCTCGAATATAACAAAAATTTTAACAAACTGCTTTGCAGTTCTTTTCCAACTCAGACCTCACTTTTTATCTCCTGTGCAGTTTGAAGACTACAATGTATTTTTGCTTGTAAGAATAACTCAAGGTCGTGTCGCCTGTGGATTTGAAAAAAGCGCGAAAAAAAACTAAAACAGTTAAAACTTAATTTATTATCGAAGATTATAAGCGTTTGCTCAGTCGATGCCAGTGAAACAGTGAGAGTGGAAGAGCTCAAATACAAAAAACAGTTTAAATACCATTTAAATGTAATTTACCAGAGATTATGAGAACCATCATAAGATTAAGATTACCATTGTTATATCATAAATATATGCGTGATAAATTTGGATTAGGGAGGTGGGTCTTAACACATTACAGATATTGAATTTAATCGTATCGCTAAAAAATTTAGGAAGTTGCCAAATAAAAGTTTACCAATGATAAATGACTCAAAATAGATTTTCACGTGATTTGGCATCTCTAAGATGGTTCAAGATTGACACAATATTTAATTTCACATTAACAAATTGAAATAGTGAAGAATGGCTCTGAATTCAATTAAACTCTACAGTCTACACAAACCATATAACATAATTCAATTAATAAATCAAGCATCTCTTCCTTAAAAGTAAATGATTTGCATCAATATTCAATAAAAAAGCTTATATAATATTTCATCAAATTAAAAATTAATTCATTTGCAAAATTCATTTTCGCTAAATTTACAAAAATAAAGTCAAACAAAAAAAGTGATTTACTGAAAGTTATCAGCGCGAATTCGATAATTATGGACATTTTATTCTGATTTATTTCATTTATTTGCGATTGAAATAAAAATATCAAATTTCTTGGAATTCTTGCAAATCTTACTTCAAATATTAGATATTTTTCAGAGTATTTAATTCTTCTGGACTGCCTTGTCTGCTCACTGTCGTCAATGTCGTCTCTTGAAAAACTTTGTAATTAAAACCAAACACTGTTTGTTATGATCTACTTAAGATACAATAAAGCTCATCACATCAACCTGATCTAACACGCAACAATCTCACATTTTTCTTAAAAAAACATCGAAGCAAACTTAGCAAACTTAGAAGAAATCGAAAGTGATACAAGCCATGCATTTTGTTGTTGCTGGCCGAAACTGATACTTGGCTCATGAATTTGCATAACGTAGGATCGCTTTTGCATCTCATTTACACATTTTATTGTCTTTGCCTACATATTTTCGGAATTTTTAGAGCATTATAAAAATTTGTGAAGCAGAGAAGTGCAATTTTTACTTTTTAGTCAAATGACATAAACATTCAGATATATGGATACAATACAGTGTCAACTGTTGCATCATGAACTAGAAAAAATTGTATCTTCGCTTTAACTGTTTTTTAGCGTATTAAATTAATATATAAATTATTTTGTGAGGTAATTAAAATAATTAAATAATATGTATGGAAGTGAATATATTTATAAATGGACCGAAAAGATCAACTTACTAGTAGTGATGATTAGTAGTGAAAATTATTTGAAAGACTTCAATGAACGAAAAAAAGAATCAATTATTTATTAATGAGTGATAAAAGAATTAAAAAGAGGCCATTCTTATTATCTTCCCACATTTCTAAACCAAACATCTGATTTATGTTCTCAAGGCCTTATCTGTTTTCCTATGTTTATTATTTTAACCACAACTAACATGATGGCCAAAAAATTCAGTCATCAAATCAAAAACATCTCCAGAAAAATATAACAATAAAATCATTGATTGAAAACTCAATTTAATTTTATGCCTTAAAGAAACATACTAATCGCGTCTTAATTAATCAATTCACTAAAAATCACTGAATTCCATGGAAAAATTACGCTAATAAACCAATTATGCAAATCAAGAAAACATCAATTCATTAAAAATTTTTCAACGGAAGACATCATCGAAGCAAAGTCAAAAATGTTCCCAAAAACATGCGGAATACTCGGAATAAGAAAAATAGTTCCAAACATGGAAGAAGTCGAGATAACCATGACTAATCAAAATTATTAAATATATTGTCGAGAGTTTAAAATTAGGTAAGTTATAATTAAAATTGACACAATGATCTTCATTAACCACCAAAGTGCATTTGTCTATTCATTATAACCAACTTATAAGTTAACTGTTTGAAAAATGGTCTATCATCAATATTGCTGGAGGCTTGTTGTTTGTGCAATTTAGCGGTTTTTGCGGTATTTGCAAATTTTGGAGAAATAAATGATATATTCGTCCTTGCACCATGAAGTGTTACGATTAAATTGATTTATTTCTGAAGAGAGGTTTTGTCATGTTCTCTAGAAAAAAAATTTATAAAAAATTTTAGAATTTATTCTGTACGGTGTTTTATTTTAGAATATTCAGTCATAATAGAGGAATGGAATTTTTCGATAGTTTTACCTTGTTTTCGGTAACTTTCCGAGTTTTTTCGAGTCTTGTGACTTCTTTGCAAACTAGTCACATTTTATTGGTAGACTTTTTACAAAAAGATTTACATAATTTTTAACCATGAAAATTCTCCGCCCATAAATCACCTCTTTGAACAAGAAATGAATCCTGTACGCCAAAATTAATTATATGTGCAATGTGCGCTTAAATAGTGTATCAAAGACAGCTCCAGTAACCTTGCAGAACTTATTCAACTTATGGCATGACCATTAGAGCCATAAAAAGCCATACAAAGCCACACAAACCATTAAAATTATAAGCTATTGCTCCAAGATACATAATAAAGATGCTGGTTATAGATATATTGATTCAATGCCTACAAACTGACACAAATCTAACACATTCTTCAGAAAAGTTGAGGGAAGTTGAAATCACTGGACAATTAGGAATTTCTGAGCACATAAAAAACTTAAAACTTAATAAAGCTTTTAATAAAACATTTAAATAAAAATAATCAATATCTGAAATACTGCCAACACTACAAAATGCAGTTCCATTGAAATGTCACCACATAAATTTAGCATTAATTGTTTTTATGTTCTTTGATTTTCGAGGCACTCCAACTGACTCCAATTGACTTTAATTTTGTATAATCCCAGCAAAGTAGCCTCAGAATCTCTTTATGAAAAATAGATTTACAACCTCAGCAATCCATGAATCATCGCCACTGCAAGCCCTGACAAACATTTTCCTAGTCAATAAATTGTTCAACGTGAAATTCCATGAATTATGTAGTTCTGTAAACTTTGAGTTGTCCATCTGTTTAGCATTAATTTATTAGCCTAACATTAAACTTACTGAACAGTTTTATGCAGTTTATGCAGTTGGAGAATTTGCGAATTCCAATAACTCATTCAACATTTATTCATTATTTTTGAAAACTTTTCCGTTGCTTCAATTAAACACAAATAAACACAATTAAATACAATAAATTTTCCAGGTAAGACATTTAAACAATTTACAGTTGAAACAATAAAATAATGTCTTCTTATATAAATTACAGAAGTATCGCAAAAGTACCACAAAACCACAGAAACAACGAAAATGCAGCAAAAACTGCAAAAATTCCACAAATCAAAAACTTTCGCTTTAACTTTTGTCTTTCGCCAAATTTGCGATCTTTCACAGTTTAGGAGTTTTTATTGCAATAAATCAACAAATCTTCTTGGCTTCCTTTACATTTTTTAAATGCTTGAAATGTTTTTTCTGGTTTTAAATGCTTTTTAAATATTATGTGCACTGCTGAGTGCAGATCTTTAAATGCAACTGCTTGAATTGCATAAAGTAGGGAGTTGTCATGATTTTTTTGACAGAAGTTTGATTTATTGGTAATAATTGCGTGTGATGATTTATTTGATTGTAATCAAGTCTTTTGCCCCAATTTATGTATTTTGGCAACAGACCTTATTAAACTGATACATTTTACAACTTTTAATAAAAATATTGATTTATTCAACAAACCTACCTATTATTTACAATAAAACAAATTTCTAAAAAAATTGTCTAATTAATTGAACAAGAACTTAAATTACAAGATTTTTCATCACGATTTGCAATATTTTTCCGTTTGCTGTTTGAAAAGCAGAAAAGTGCATTATGAGAAAATTATAAACTTTTATGGTTTATCGAGTTTTTCATTCAATTATGCCTTAGTTCATGATTCCAGCAATTAGCTAGCTGATCCAAGTATCAGAGTATCAAGCTATCAGAGATTCAATTGATTTTTGACACCTCGAAAGTGAAAAAATGAGAAAACTTGGCATCGAAAGAAAATGAAAGTTAAGAATTGTTCAAGACTGTTGAAAGATTGTTTGCTTTATTCTCATTTTTCATGATGTAAGATTGTTATGCGGTATTTAATTAATTAATATTTATTGTTTGCCTAGAAAAGATCACCCAAGATTTTATGCAACATTGCACAATATCGCCTAGAAGCGCTCGAAGATCAATAAATCACATTTTATTGGCATACAGAACAAATTCAAATCATGTTTCTCATAATATTTGCTCATTCCTGAATGTCAATATTGAGCAAAGAACTTCAAAACTTTTGCTCGAACATGACTCAAGCCAGCTGAAACATTGAAAATGATTGAAATCCTACAAAAAGTTGAAACAATGCGATATTTTCAATATTCCGATGATCTTTGCATAAAGACCATATTCAGTCCTCCAAATTTAGTAGATTCTTATTAGTTTTACAAATTTGTACAATTTTTGGTTGATGTCTTTATCATCGATCACCAAGCGCAAAAAAGTCGTGAACAGCATGAAATACCAGAACAAACTGACGTCGGGAAACGTGTAATTTTTTCAACGAAACTCCGTAAACTTAAAAAAAAAACTTTATTCAACAAAACTCCAGAATCAATAACGAAAGCAATCAATTTGCAAACGTTTTTTAATGCTTTGAGATCGCAACATAAACAATAATAGTTTGGGATCTGGGGAGGGTGGAATTGGGTGGAAATTTAAAAATTTCTAAAATTAGAGGAAAATTTATTTAAGATCAATCTTCCTGGAAATTACATTTAAAATAAATCTTAGAAATTTCAACCCAACAAACCCTCACCCAATATAAATAATGTTGAACACGAAATAAAATAATTGCTGCACTAACAATAACAATATAAAACACTACAATAAAAATTATAAACAGTACTGTGCGGTTGATGGACTGGTCTCAAAGCTGTACAACGTTTTACATAGTCTCATGCGCTTTGGCATGGCAAATAAGATCCTTGATTTTAAGTTTTTTCAATATTTGCGCGATATTACTCGGAATACCCATTTATTTATTTCCACAGCGTTTGATTTTAATTTGAAATGTGAAATATTTTCATTCAATGAAATTGAAAAAATACAAAATCTGTAAAAGATCTGAAAAAGTTTATATCGTGAATGCTTTAACCTCGATGTGTGTGAAACACTGAAACTGTTGAGTTTGTGAACCAACTGAGAGCCAAAGCATTACTCGCATTTATAAAATCACATTGGACTGATTCTTGGAGGTTTTGAGAATTTATTTAAAGATCAATATTTACTGTATTTCAGTGTTTATTGGGATTTATAGAAATCTATTAAAGAGTTGCATCACTTTGCAACACTTTGTAGGAATTGATGGATTCGGGGGGTGAATAAAGGGTCAAAGGTTATCATCGATTAACTATTCAATGAATTTAATTGAAGAGTTGACGAAATTAAGACTTAAAGATGATGTAAGATTAAGGATCAACAACGATAAGAACTAAAATATATTACCCCCTCATTGAGCTCAGTTTGCTGGGGCATGAAAAAGTAATTTCAATAATTCAAAATTCCGATTCTTATTTAAAATTTAATTCTGTGGTAAAAATCCATAAAATTTAATCCGCCAGATAATCAACTAAAGTGACGAAACTATATATACTTTAAAAATATTTAAATAATTTAAATAATATTGAACAATGCAGCCCACCCATTGGACCGATA
The DNA here is from genome assembly GCA_038502155.1 of Parochlus steinenii. Lineage (NCBI taxonomy): Eukaryota > Metazoa > Arthropoda > Insecta > Diptera > Chironomidae > Parochlus > Parochlus steinenii. The sequence continues at coordinate 2,263,768 of JAXCIN010000049.1, read as the reverse complement.
TTTTATTCACATTATCCACCGATTTATAAATTTTCCATCAAATTTGCAGCCATTTAAATTGAATTTTAAAAATCTCATTAAGATGCATTTGCGATTAAATCTTGTCCAAAAGGTGTCGAAAGAATAAACAAATTATTCTTAACTGATTTCCCAATAAGTCAGTGGACTAAACGTCCTGGTAAACACAATTACTCAGCCAAACTCAACGTTTTGTTCCGCTTCATTTAATCTGTGAAATTTGCCAAATTTGGCAATAATAAAAAATAATAACAATAAACGGCAGTTCTTGCCAAGGCTATTTTAAATATTTAAAATATTTCTTAAATGGTGAAAAAGTGTAGGGATAAGATCTTTACAGATTTTTGACTCCTATCACTGATGAGCTGCTTTTATTAGATATTTTTCAAATTTCCTGGAGTTTTATTTTTTTTTTATTGAGCTATTTTTTTGATGCTTTGACTGACCTACGAAAAATAATTATTTTGTTAAAAATTCCTTGGATAAAAAAAATGTATCTAATGGCAAATTTCTAAGGCTCACAAGCATTTCTAGTGGACTCTACAGTTCATCAACCCTAAAAAATAAATCACACAATTAACTGCCGCTTTAAAAAATATTATAAAACATCACTTAAAATTATCATGAAATGGTGAAAAGCTCATTCCTCACAAAACTGTTTATAGATTGCATACTTGCTATAAAGATTACATGATTTTCTATTTGCCAATAGTTGCCAATTCAGTTCTCCAGCTTAAGCTTTAAGGTGTTTGCTCACACTCGTCCCATAAATCATTTTCTAACCTGCACTTTTGAGAGTTTTTGCTGCTTTTGGTGTTGCGACTGTAATCTCCTGTATTAATTTATTATTTATTGTTTTTTATTTCGATTTTTGTTAGGAGGAAAAATGTTATTGATGATGTGTTTGAGTTTTTGTAAACGGTTTGTAATTTAATACTTTACTCATTTCAGTGGAAGTTTACGTTTAAATAAAGAATAAATATTTCAGACATTGTATCTGTTCTTGACTTCTCGATAAATATAAATTATAAGCTGCAAAAATTATAAGATGCAAAAATTTTCCTGTAACTTAATACGCCGCTGAGAACTTTCTTTTTTAGATATATAAATTTTTTTCCTGAAGGATTAAATTTTTATGGATCAAAAATCACAACATTGTTTTGTGGCTTTTAAGCATCATGTTACAATAACAAATTTCCTTTGGTCAGTGAACTCTTTTTAATTTTTACAAACAATTTTGAAGATTCATCCAAAAACCTCTTGGACCACCTTCTAAACCAATTTAACATTAAATATTAATTTTGTATATTTTACCAAAAAAGATACAAAAACTTCATAAAAAAAGCTTCATGCAAATGTGAATGCATTTCTGCCTTTAATCAGTAGCGAAGATAACGTAATTTATTGTCGATCATTATTAAGTTTTTTAATGCATCACCAAACCTCGGCATGCACGCAAAAAAATCAACAATCAAAAGAGAAACTCGCAACGGCATAAAGTCTGAAAAACATCTTAAATTTGACTCCATAAATTTCATAACTTAAAATATTGTCGATTCTGAGCAAAATTGCAGATAGAGAAATGCGCATTGTTCCAGAGATGTTGGACAAATCGCCGCTAACGCACCCATTGGCAGCAATCACTCATAAAACATTTATGGTAATTCGCAGCAATAACAATTTATATAAATTCATATTTTTACAATTTTTGAAAAACACAACTTTAATGATCGTAATGTGAGTGCAGTTTAATTTGCTTGGTGGGATGTCGCGGTTTTTATGCTGCCAATCAATGCATTGCAAATGTAAACACACATTAAATACATTAAAAGCATTAAAAACGCGTTCAATTCTACAAATGCATGTGTTTATATTTTTTATTGGTGAGTTTTCGAGTACTTGAAGCGTTTTAATGTTTTTTTGAACTTCATTCATTAAAATTATTGCATTCTCTTGTTTTCTTTGAATTATCAAGATAAGAGAGATTTAATTTTAAATTTGATTCTTTGATACCAAATTTTCAGAAAAAGCTTTGCAATCTCTCTCTTTAACCAATAAAAACCTTACCTAGATTTTAAAATCTAAATGCACCTTATTGAGCTTTCCAGATGCGTTTCAATTCAAGAACGACATGTCTTAATATGGATTTAAAATATGCTTTGAAAAAATAAATACAAAAGCAAATTACGAACACAATAGGCTTTTATAAAAAGGTATAAGCTCTTCGATCTGCGATGAGTTTTGCACACGTATCTTATTGAAAAATGTTCATTACCTGAAAATCGACTTGAATGTTTAATCTCCAATGGAATCGGAAACTTTTTTTTGCATCGTTTTTAATTTTAATTGAATTAATTGAATTTTTGGATCGAAAAGTTAAATCAACTGAAATCTAGGACAAATGAAAAACTCTCAGACATTTTTTATGGTACACCTCTTTTATGCAGAGTGTTGTTAAACTTAATTGAATCAATAAGTCTACTGTCTTGCCAAAACACTATAAAAATAGTGAGAGAGTTACTTTTATTGAACGGTTGCATAATTTTCATAATTGAATTGAAATTCTCTTTATTGATTATTATTATGTTTTTTCGGTTTATGAGAACAAAAATATTGCTATTTATTATTGGTTGAGCTGAAAACGGTTATTAATAATTTGTAAGCATAAATTAAAGTTATCTTGAATTATGAAGTGTTGAGACAACTACGATAGCTTATAAATCTTTTAATCTTAATCGTCGTCTTTGTGAGAATATTTATACAACTTATTGGAATTTATGGAACATGATATGAATTTATGATTTTGTCATATATTGTGGTGAGTATAAGCAATAACAGGAAATTGTTGCGTGGAGCACGAGCTGTTGATCAGATTCTTAAAATTTTTAAAGACTTCTTTATACTTACCTCCAATTATATGCCCATCTCTTCAAACAATGTTGCAAAAACAACACTAAACAACAATTACCCGCTCAAATCAATATTATCGAAGGTAATTTCCTTCTCTGAAAATTATGGAACAATTACAATCGAACATTAAGATATTTAGAAATATGGAGAATGTTAAAATATATCGAATAATACGGAGAATGCGAAAAGATAGTTTATCTACCTCACAAGTTCACACATTGCGAGGCTAAAGTGAGCACGACTTGAAATATATTTTTGATATTATAATTTATAGTAAAAGTAAACTAATCTTATGTTTTACTTTAATGTTTCAAAGATTTTCATTCTTTTCATAAACGTAAGGTACATTCCAAGAAAACCCAAAATTCAAATAATTATTTTATGGACATTTGGACTCAAAACCAAAAATTAAACCCACGAAACCTAATTTTTTAAGAAATTTTAGTCATAAACGAAAGTTCAAAAAATAATATTATCCATGAATTGTCCAGGTTCATAAATAGCAACACTTCGAAAATTTTATTTTTGCATGTTGGGACCCAAAAACCAAAAATGCGACCCACGAAACCTAATTTTTAGGAATTTTTGGTCAAAAAACGCAAGTTCAAAAAAAATATTATCCATGAACCTAGGTTCATAAATAGCAACACTTCGAAAATTTTATTTTTGCATGTTGGGACCCAAAAACCAAAAATGCGACCCACGAAACCTAATTTTTAGGAATTTTTGGTCAAAAAACGCAAGTTCAAAAAAAATATTATCCATGAACCTAGGTTCATAAATAGCAACACTTCGAAAATTTTATTTTTGCATGTTGGGACCCAAAAACCAAAAATGCGACCCACGAAACCTAATTTTTAGGAATTTTTGGTCAAAAAACGCAAGTTCAAAAAAAATATTATCCATGAACCTAGGTTCATAAATAGCAACACTTCGAAAATTTTATTTTTGCATGTTGGGACCCAAAAACCAAAAATGCGACCCACGAAACCTAATTTTTAGGAATTTTTGGTCAAAAAACGCAAGTTCGAAAAATGATATTATCCATGAACCTAGGTTCATGAAAAGCAACACTTCGAAAATTTTATTTTTGCATGTTGGGACCCAAAAACCAAAAATGCGACCCACGACCCACGAAACCTTCAATTTTTAACCTAGGAAATTTTTTTATTTTTGGTCAAAACGCAAGTTCAAAAAACAAGTTCAAAAAAAATATTATCCATGAACCTAGGTTCATGAAAAGCAACACTTCGAAAATTTTATTTTTGCATGTTGGGACCCAAAAACCAAAAATGCGACCCACGAAACCTAATTTTTAGGAATTTTTGGTCAAAAAACGCAAGTTCCAAAAGTAATATTATCCATGAACCTAGGTTCATAAATAGCAACACTTCGAAAATTTTATTTTTGCATGCTGGGACCCAAAAACCAAAAATTTGACCAATGAAACCTAATTTTGATAAGCTTTGAGTCAAAATTGGGCTTTTAACGAAGGTTTATGATTAATCTTAAATATTTACTTTTTAATAAATTTATAAAAGGTTCAGTGCATTACAAATAAAACTACATTATACTTAGTTTCATTATGATTCTCTTTATGGTTATTGTTACTGACTTGCAATTATTTAATTTCGTGTTCAACAAGGTTTAAGCTTCACATTTAATGTTTTATGTATTATTTCATAAATCATTTGATGTATTTTATGTATTTTATGTATTTTTATTGTTTATACTACGCTGAAATGTTTTGCCAATCTTTTTATTTAAATGCTCTCCTAAAATGATGCTAATTGATTTTAATGTCTCGATTTAACATGTTCACGACTTTTATTTTGATCGAATAGCTATGTCTATGAAATTGGATTAACAGCTTATGGGATCGGATCACAATATGATGGGCTGATTTCATAACTTTCAGATCTGGTATTTTGTGATCGAGCATAAAAAATGTTTATATTGTGGATGAAATAATAATCAAAATAATTTCCATCATTTTAATTTTTTATTTTACTTTATTGAAAATATTTACATTCAAAATCCACACAAGATGGACATTCAAAAATTTCTTGACAAATAAATATGTTCCATTGACAGAATATTTTTTACAGTGCAGATTAAAATGTCTTTTAAAGTAGAACGCGCACAAAACACATTTAATTCAAATTAAAGTATTTTCACAATTTCTCTACATGCTAGTTCTCTCGAACACTGATACCTCTCAAATTGTCTCACAGCTATTAAACAGCAGCATCACGTGTCAAATGTTCTTCGAGTTACCTGAAATTACCCTGTCAAGAACGTGCATACCATCAAATTAATAACAATAACATCATTAAAGTGCATTTAAGTATGTTTAGTATGCATCACGTATTCCAAAGATACTTTCCGCATCTTAAGATGTTGGACGTTTATATGACACTTAAATGACACCGATGCTGCCAAACGTCTTGTTTAAACTGAAGACTTTTACCAGCGAATCTTGAACATTAAATATTAATTATCACTAATCTTTGATATTATTATGAATTTGAAGAAGCTGGCAAAGATTCAGTAAACAAACAATTTAGAACGAGGATTGTGAAATGTTCTTGAACAACCAATATTAACTCAAAATCAAACAAAATTACAAATACTCAAGATTCACACAAAGAACTCATTATCTCAAGGTCTTTTGCCATAAGAACTTTTTTCAGATGATTTTAAGCTTTTTACGATCTTTAAGTTTTAATTATAAAATAAATCAATATCTGCAATCAATTTTGAAAGATCTTTTGGAACCAGCAGAACCATGAAAGTTGCATTAAAGTTGCATAAAGAACTCAGCTAATTTGTCAGCCGCCAGAGAAACTGATAAAACCGAAAGTGGCTTCAAAAACCTGAATAAATATTATGGATATTTAAAAAATGTAAATGCTGCATCGCTCATAAATAATATTCCTATTAATAAAATTTATGAGGCTTTATCGGTAGATGTATCCAAAAAAATTGGAGACTCTTGATAAAGTTTCGTTTCCTAAGTTCTTAAAGTCTGGAGCTAAATGGAGCTTAATGAGTTCAAGATAAGCTTCTCAAAATCAACTGGATTGCAAAACTCACACATAAATCAATTTTATTTGGCATTTTTACTGCACAAAACTTAACATATTTAATTAATAATTCTCAGTATTTTGTCGATTATTTTGTGATTTTGAAATAGTGTGCAATAAAATCAGAAATTTATTATGAATATAAAAATATTTAGACTTTTTTAAGAAACCTCTTGATCATCTCTCACTAGATTAAATTATTAAAAAATAATTATTCTTTATTGACAATTTGAATAGCTTAAGATTTTAAATCTTAAAGACACTCCTCATACGGTTAATAATTGCCAATATTAAATCGACTATTTAACATATTTTACATAGTTAATTCAGCTAATTCAAATAATTCAGTTAATTGCATATTTATGCGCAAAATAAATCATTAAACCAAAACGGATTTCTCACAGATTCGATCTGATTGCCATTCTCAATTGAACCAATGGAATCAACATTTTAAAATAATTTTTTTCATAAACAAAATAATAAACATCTTATTCAATTGTGGAACAAAAACTACAAAATTACGAAAAATACATAAAATCGACAAAAAGTCAATTTTCAGTTCAATTGTGGCTGAATAGTTTTTTTGTCTTCACATCACTTTATTGGTATTATACGAAGCTTATTCCATTTTATTCGAGTTTATTCGAAGTTTATTGAAATTAAAGCCTTATAAGCGATAAAAGAATTATTATTTGTACGCAATTTTCGAAATTGAAATCGAAAACGAAAAAGATTTATATTTTCAATCAGATAAAACAAAACAATTTAAAGCTTGAATTCAACACACATTGTATTTTACAATCTTTGTGTTTTTTTCGAATTTTCAGTTTTTTTGAATTTTTCTGGTGACTCGAATCCGAAATTAATCCAAAAACGGAGGTACGCATTGGTGTCTCGAGAAATTTATTTCTCACTGTTTATCGTTCAATAGTTCTCTTGATATGGCAATACAGAAAAATTGCTCCACAAAACATGTTAAAAGACACATTTTGATTTTATTTGGGGACTAAAGAGACGATTTGATTAAGATTACGAGGAAATTATCTTATTTATCAAATAAAAAGTAAATAAATTATTTAATAATATTGAAAGTCTAAAGGAAAAATTAAAGACAAATAAAGAAATTCGCCCATTATTAATAATAAACAACCAAAAGATCAACATAAAACACAAAAAGATCTACATTATGCAAGCATGTAATATTTATTGTCGTACAAAGGACACGAGTTACCTCTCTCTTTAAGATTAATGGAAATTGTGCAAGAATAACTCGAAGAAACTTCAAGAAACTTCAAGAAGTGCTGATAATAAATCTACGTGCGACTTTGTAAGTTTTGATCCATTTCTCATAATTGCCATTCTTTGCAATTTTTTTTGAGATTTTCCAAGAACTGTTCGACTTTCGATGTCACATAATATAATTTGTTGTTAATTTAGTCTTGCCGTGTTTCTCTGAATTTAATCCATAAGCAACGCGGACCACGAATTTGTCGAAAATTTCCAACCAATGATCTTAATCTTAAATTATGCATTTCGCTTGGTCAAATTCATAAAATAACAACAAAACTAAAGCAAAATCTCAACAAAGTTACAATAAAAAGCAACAAAAATTGCTTTTCCAATCATTTTAGGTTGTTATGCCATAAAATTGATAAAATGTTTATTTATGTGACGTGCTTTGTCAATTGCAATGTAAAAATGCTCTGCAAAAATTACATAAAATATAGGCAAAAACAATAAAATGTGTAAATGAGATGCAAAAGCGATCCTACGTTATGCAAATTCATGAGCCAAGTATCAGTTTCGGCCAGCAACAACAAAATGCATGGCTTGTATCACTTTCGATTTCTTCTAAGTTTGTTAAGTTTGCTAAGATTGCTTCGATGTTTCTTTAAGAAAAATGTGAGATTGTTGCGTGTTAGATCAGGTTGATGTGATGAGCTTTATTGTATCTTAAGTAGATCATAACAAACAGTGTTTGGTTTTAATTACAAAGTTTTTCAAGAGACGACATTGAGCTCAGGCTTCAGTGAGCAGACAAGGCAGTCCAGAAGAATTAAATACTCTGAAGAAAATCTATTATTCAAGTACTGTTGAAAGTTTTATTCGTTTTTTATCGTTTCTTCTAACGAATCATTTTATATCTTAACGGTGTAAAATAACAACATCCAAGTATTCCGCAAGAATTCCAAGAAATCTGATATTTATTCAACTCCTAACTAATTCACAAAATAAATTCATTAAATCATTTTTTAAGGCCACAAAAGAAATATCTAGCAATTCTAAGAAATTATTGCATAATCCGAGCATAAACTCTTCTTTAATCACGTTAATCCAACTTTATAACGATTTTATTCCGACTTCATCCCATATTTATTCACTTCATTAATAGATTTTTGAAACTTATTGTAAATCGATGCAAATTAACCTAAAAAAAAAGATGGACTGAAAATCTGTCTGAATTTATTCAATTGGCAAAATTTAATTGAAAACAAACTTATAACAATCTTTTCCTCAATAATTATTGGAGATAAATGACTTTGCTTCACAATTTTGAGGCTTTGCCATAAATCACGAGAAGAGTACTTTTGTTACTTTTACTATAAAAATTGTAATTTTCGAGTAAAATTTAATTAACTTGAAGTTTGATCGAAAGTATCTTAATGAAAGGAATTCCACTCCACAGGCAATTAAGGCAGTCAAAGCGTGAGTCACATCAACGTTAAAGTCTCCAACACACAATAATTACAAAAGTACTTAAATTTAAAATAGTAGCTCATAAATTTGCAACTCACCAGCCAATCTACAGAGATTTAAATATGTTATTTAAATATTTCCATCAAAATGCAGTTTTCTTTAATCTCTTGTCGTTTACAAGAATTAAAATTGTCATTTTACTTATTTTACAATCCGTTCGAGCATTTCTTACTTTTACAATTCCTATATTTTTATAATTTGCTAATTTTGCTGCTTGTTTAGATTTGCACAAAAAAGTAACAAGCAAAATAATGTTCAATTTATGTTTCTGGAATTGCAAATTTTTGTTTCGTTGAGCAAATGATGTGATTGAAAAATGTTTAATTACTGTTTTGATGCCGTGTTTTTTCTTCGACAAATGGATCCGTTAGGAATATGAATTAAGAGAGAGAGAAAATTGATGGTGACATCTTCAAATTTTTAAATCTGGATATGAAAGATATTTCTAAAAAAACCGAAGGAGAGCTTTTTTTTGTAGTTTTTCTAGAAAATACTTATAATTAAAGTATGCAGCGTAACCTTTCCAACAAAGTCCCCTAAACATGAAAATTGTACCCAACCACCTAGAAACAATCAAAATCTAATGAATTTACGACAATTCCAAAATTGTGTCGTATTTGCGCGGTTTTCCCGTTTCTGTCATGTTTCGTTAGCTCCAACAAATTATGGAACACTGAAACATGCGTATGTAGGAAGTTACTGCCTGCGCTTGAAAATATGATTAATCAGCTTATTCTGCAGCTTGGCTGTTGCCATAATTTATAAAATTTATTATAATTTAGCTTTGGGACCTGATCACTTGAAAGAAGACTTGAAAGATTTTACACAGTTTTGGCAACAGATTCTGATAACTGCGCTACGCGACTCCAAAAATTCAAAATTATGTGAAGATATGTAATTTTATGATGCTGCTTGCAAGATAAATTGCTCGCAAATTTCTTTTTTCAGGCTTTTCGGTGATTTTGGTGATTTTGTTGACTTGGCGGTTCATACTTTTTTTGAAAGACTTTGGGCTGCTTCGAGCTTTTGAGGACTTATAAGGGTTTCACTCAGTGTTCGGAAAAGGGCATGCCCGAAATAGTTTCAAACAAACACTGCGTTTAAAACGTTTAAAACGTCTAAAACTGTCTGAAATGTCTAAAACCTAAATTTAATTGAAAAAAACACCAATTCTACAGAAAATGCTTTTTTTTATGTTTCAAATATTTTTGAAAATTTTATTAATTTTTTTTGAACGCTTTCAAAAATTCATTATTACTTTAACTTACTTATGAAAAAAAAAAATTAAATCTTTTGATTCGTTTCAAACTTGTTTTTTTGAACTGATTACCTTTATGAGCAATGTTGAAGAATTTTTCAAGAATTTATTGGTTTTACACGATATAACACGCTTATAAATCCTAAAATATGACATTTTAACCCACCAAAAATCGAGGTTTTAAACATTTTGTCTGAAACGGTTTCAAACAGACAGTTTAAAACATGTTTAAAACGTAACGTTTAAAACGTAGGTTTCAAACATTCCGAACACTGGTTTCACTCAATTACAGCTTAAATATTTGGTTTGAACGAAATAAAGAGATAAAGAATTATTGAAGGAATAAATTGAGATTAAAAATACAAATACACTCGAAGAAATATTTTTGGAGACTTTTTTCTTTAGGATTTTTTGACAGTGAATTATGTTTATTTTTCCATGACAAAAAAATAGTCGATTGAATATTATTTTAAATTAAATTAAGTAAACAAAATTTCTAAAAACTTGTTCGACATTTTTCATTTCCACAAAGTAGCTTTCAAATAAAAACCCTATAGTTGACTACAAAAGATTCCCAAAACCGCAATAAAACACAAAACCCATATAAAATGCCCATCAATCACGAACTATCCAACCAGGAGCAATTTCGCCAAAAAACTCACAAAGAAACGAAACATTTCCATCAACAATAATAAAAGTAAATTCACATTGATGATTCATAAATCAGCCGAAAACTTCTCTCACAAGCTTCTACAGTGGATTTTAAATTCAATGGAAAGTATTTCGAGCATTTCGATTAATAAAATTTTGCACTAAAGTGTTATCTGATGTAAAGCTCCGAGCATTTAGATCTTTTGCCAGCCAACTAGCCGCATTAGTTTCCTGAAAGTCTCAATTCCATTTAGAAAATCCCGCGCAACAACAACAGTCACGATTCAATTTTTATTGCTTATCAAGATTAATTTCTACTGTTGTTATGTGATCAGTTAATGTGTTAGATGCTGGAGCCAATACACAATATAAAAATATACTTAAATTAAATACACAATACAGAGGTAAACCGTAACATGGCGCAAAAAAAATATGTAATCAAATCTAATTAAAAGTCTTTTTGCTCGTGTTGCTCATAAAATTTTATGTTCTCGGAAATTAATTAGCACGAAGTGTTAATTTTTATCTTTTACAAATAAAAAAATTTAATTTGTGCACATTATGGGCAAATCGTTAAATAGCAGATCAAGTCACATAATATTGTTTTCACATGTGCGAAAAATGGCAAGAGACCTTTTGTGTTTTGTTGGAGGATTTGTTGATGATTTTTAGCTTTGAATCAATTTAAGTTGCATAGTTTTAATATTTTTTTCAAGATCTTAAAATATTTTTAAAGTGAGGATAAACCAATCAATCAATCAAAAATGAGAAATTTGAAAAATATCATTGTCTTCGATTTGCTTGAAAATATTTAACGAAGATTTTGAAAAACAGTAAACAGCAAAGCAAAATATACAACATATAGGTCAAATTTAAAGTAACTAATTTTAAACCAAATCTCATTGAATTAAAACAAAAACAACAACATATAAGGAAACTTTAATGATTCTATTTAGCGACAAATATCCTTGAACTTTACAAAAATGTTAAAAGTACGGTACAAAAAGTCTCCACAACCTCGCAATCGACTTATTAAATATCATACAGCATTTTTCTTGCATTAAAAATTATGCATGAAAAAAAAATTCCAACAAACCGAAACTTAATTTGATAAGACTGCAGTTAATTCAATTATGGACCAGGCATCATTTGCGAAACTGCCAACTGCGCGAAAACTGGTTTTTGCGAGCAGCCGAAACTTGTGATTAATGGTCATCAATTCGTTATCAATTTGGTATCGATCATGTTATTAAAAGTCAAGACAATCCTTCATGGCTTCATGCATATTAAGACATTAATTAAAAATTATTGGTTGTGTCAATTCTGGTTTGCTTATAAATTAAGCAGTAAAATGAAATGCAAATTTCACTTTTTAAGATTCTGTGAGTTGGTAAGTTTGGAGTATACTCAAAGGGACTTGGTAGAGCTCTTCAACTTTTTTATTATTTTTATTTTAACCGTAATAAAAACTGTATTATAAATAAACAATATGTTTAAATTTATGTTTAATATGATATTAAACAATTTGTTTTGCCGTATCAAAAACTTCCAAACAGTCCGGTTTTTATTAATTAAATTAGGAATATTTGAATTATTACATGCCAGATTAAATCTACTATCTCATTCGTCTAACCTAAAATGATATCTTAACAAATAAACCGTTTAAATAAATTGTAAAACAAAAACATACTCCATAAGAGACGTTCATTACCGTGTAAATTTGATAAAAATGATAAAGATTCGGACAAGATACAAAAAAATATTTCCTTGAAGATTCACGCAGCGAGACGATCTAGTAAAAACTGTCAATACTGCTATCGATCATATCTTCAGATCACCTTTTCCAAAAATATAACAAAAATATCTACAAAGATAATCTCGATTAGCTCTGCATATTAAGACATCATGTCTGCTTAAATTGGGTCTGACGTAAATTTAACGACTCCAATAAAATGATTCAAAGCACGAATTAAAATCCAAAGATCTTCATGTTGGCCATAAATCTACATGGTTTTGTATCAGCGCCAAAAATAGAATGATCAGCAAATTTATCAATCCTCATGCTTTTATCGACTCCCTTGAACAATAAAAAATAAAACAAAAACATAAATCACTAAGCGAAATATAACTTTTCCGGTATGACTCAATTTCAAGAATGTGCAAAAAGGAATTTTTTAATTAAAATTGATTGCAAAGTAAATTCAGGTGGAAAGCAAGTAGCAGTGAACATTGATAAATGTTGCAAATTATTAAATAAATAAATACAATGTTGCTACACAAAATATAATTTTCAAATAAATTGCTTCTGAATTGTACGGAGGTAAGTTCTGTAAAATATATCATCATAAAAAATTGTGGTGATTTATAACGACATTTTTTGTGGAACTAATTTTTCGAGATAAGTAAAGATAAGTAAGATAAGTAAGATAAGTAAGAATAAAGATCGACCTGATTTGCAAGGTTATTAAGAGAAGAAACATACTTTCTAAATAAAGTTTCAACGATTTGTTTTTCTATCAATGTAAATAAATATTTTCGAAAAAAAATTGGGATTATTTTTCATAATAGCAATTTTAGAAGTGTTTTCGTTATCTATAGATAACAAAAAAAAATGATTGAGTGAATAAATGTTCCAAAGTCCACCAAAAGATTTGAAGTCCAGTACAGACAAGAATTGAAACAGTATTTTTTTTTTACATATATATTCAAATCTTTTCATTCTAAAGTTTACATGTGTCCGACAACCCAAGTGTGGAATGAATTGTAACGAGCATAAACTGATGGCCATCCTTGCATGCAGTTAGAAGTTCCGAATGAAACAACTCCGACAACAGTTGGTGCACCTCCACGAATGACCTAAAGATTAAAATTAAAATATGTTATAAATCTCACTCAAACATTATGTAAAAGATTACTAACCGTTAAGGGTCCACCACTGTCCCCACCACATCCTGAACGTCCTTCGTTGGTAGATGAGCAGATATGAGATGGTTGAACAGTTGCTCCCCAGTTAACTTGGCATGCGGCATTAGAAATAACGCTGTGGTTAATAAAACGTAAAACTGCAGATGTAGTTCCAGCTGTGAATTAAAAAATTTGTTAACAAAGTATTCAGAATAAAATTTACTTGTGAAGTTCCATTGATTATTATCATCATACAACTATAACTCATACTCACTTTCTGTCTCTCCCCAACCAGCTAACTGAGATGGAACTCCAGCAAAAGTCTCTGTAAGCTCAGCACCAGTTGGCAAGCGAATTGGTTGAATACGAGCAGTGAAAGTAACAGCTGGAACTCTCATCACAGCGACATCATTCATTAAAGTTTGGGAGCTGTAACTTGGATGAAGAATAACATTTGCTGGTGCTACGTTGATGCGAAGTTGGGATGGTTCAACAATATTTCGATTTTGAGCTCCAAGAATGATCAAAACATTTGAGAGGCGAGAAGAATCCACGCAATGAGCAGCAGTAAGCACAGTAGTTGGTCCAATAATGGAGCTACCGCACATGAAAGTCAGCAACAGTGTAGAGATTGAAAGGAATCCCATGTAAGGGAACTGTCCTGGTTCAGCAATTGCTCCATTGGTGATTCTGCTACCGCGATCCAATTTGCTAGCCTCATAAGTTTTTTTCAGAGACTCATCACGTCCATCCCAGAATCCTGGCATCTCATGAACAGGCCGGAGGTTCTCAAACTCTGCAGAGCAAAGAGCCACAAAGCACACCAACAATAAAGCCACGAACACCTTCATTTTCCTCTAGATTGATACTGAAGCTTTCTGTTTGTTTCTTCCTCCTTTTATATTATTATTGAGAACAGATTGTACAATCTTATCAATATTGGAGGATTTGTTTTATTGCGTTAAATAAATTCAATGGTTTTTCCGTTCCTATTTTCATCTTATCAAAGTTCATTCATTATAGAGCTTTGGACGCTTGAAATGTGTCTATTCATGGTCTAAGTAGTAGTAATCTATCAAAACAAGTTAAAGCTTTATTTTACGACTAATAAAAAGGCTATTTGAGCTTTAATTTGTTAGGTTACATAAATAAAATTACTTATAGCTATGATTGTGGGGAAAAAATACATGGAAATACATTACTTGTTATCTATCATTGTTCTACATAATCTTGAAGAAATTGATAATATATAATTTCAATCAAATTCAATGGCAAACGACAACAACCTAAATATACTTCTGGATTAACTAAACTTTGATAATTTGATAAGGCTAGATATAATAGGCTCGGAAAAACCATTGAATTGATAAGTTTTTCACAGTATCAACAATTTATCTCATCAAGATTGCACAATCGATTTTCTATAATAATATAAAAGCAGGAATAACTTGTCGTAACGGTTCAGTTTTAACTTCGGTTTAAAAATGAAAGTACTTTCAGCGATTTTGGTGGTTTGCCTTGTGGCTGTCTGCTCAGCAGAGTTTGAGGATATTTTGCCAATCACTGAAATGCCAGGATTCTGGGATGGACGTGATGTGTCACTTAGAACAGCTTATGAAGCCAGCAAATTGGATCGCGGTAGCCGAATCACTAACGGAGTAATTGCTGAACCAGGACAGTTCCCTTACATGGGATTCCTTTCCATCTCTGCTGGAACACAAACTTTCATGTGCGGAAGTTCTCTTATCGGACCAACTACAGTCTTAGGAGCTGCTCATTGTGTAGATTCTGGTGCACTTTCCAGCGTTCTGATTATTCTTGGAGCTCATAACCGCAACATTGTTGAACCAACTCAACTTCGTATTACCGTTTTGCCAGCAAATATTATTCGTCATCCAAACTACAATCCCCAAACTTTGATGAATGATGTCAATGTTTTGAGAGTTCCAGCTGTTACTTACACAGCTCGTATTCAACCTTTGCGCTTGCCAACTGGTGGCGAGCTTACAGAGCTTTTTGCTGGAGTTCCATCTCAGTTAGCTGGTTGGGGTCAAACAGAAAGTTAGTATGTTATTGTATGAAAATAAATAAATTTGAAGCTGAAGCTTCAGTGAGTTGTGTTCATGGTTCAATATGTGATGTGAATTTACTAAAAAATACTTAACTTCTTATTAACAGCTGGAGCTACATCTGCAGTCTTACGTTTCATCGATCATAACGTTATTTCTAATGCCGCATGCCAAGTTAACTGGGGAGCAACTGTTCAACCATCTCATATCTGCTCGGCTACCATCGGAGGACGATCAGGATGTGGAGGAGATAGTGGTGGACCTCTAACGGTTAGTAATCTTTTACATAATGTTCGAGTGTATATTTAATAACTAACAATCAATTAATTTAATCTTTAGGTCATCCGTGGAGGTGCCCAGACTGTTGTCGGAGTTGTTTCATTCGGAACTGCCAATTGCATGTTAGGATGGCCATCAGTTTATGCTCGTTACAATTCATTCCACACCTGGGTTATCACACAAATGTAAATTTTGACAACTTACTGATTTGAATAAATAAATAAACTTTCTTAAAAGCTTCTAAGCTTAACTTTCAAAAATTTTAATTTCGTTAGTCGAATTTCTAATGTGATCTTATCTTGAATGTGATAGGACAAAATGTGAAGGCAAGAAACAATATGAATTTGGTCAATAATCTAGACAAGTCGATATCAGTGTGTAAATGACTCAAATCAGGTGTGCGGAAAAACCATTCAATTGTTTTATCGCAATAAATCTAGTTTTAAGTTTTCCATCTTGATAAGATTGTACAATCAGTTTTCTAAAACTGAATAAAAGCAAGAATGAGACCACAAAACTCTTCAGTTCTAATAAATAATTCAAAATGAAAGTGCTTTTATCAATTTTGATGGTTTGCCTTGTGGCTGTCTGTTCGGCTGAGTTTGAAGACATCTTGCCGATCACTGAAATGCCAGGATTCTGGGATGGACGTGATGTGTCACTTAGAACAGCTTATGAAGCAAGCAAATTGGATCGCGGTAGCAGAATCACCAACGGAGTAATTGCTGCTGAAGGACAGTTTCCTTACATGGGATTCCTTTCAATCTCTGCTGGAACACAAAATTTCATGTGCGGAAGTTCCATTATAGGACCAACTACTGTGCTAACTGCTGCTCATTGCGTGGATTCTGGTGCACTTTCCAGCGTTATGATTATCCTTGGAGCTCATAACCGCAATATTGTTGAACCATCTCAACTTCGCATCACCGTTTTGCCAGCAAACACTATTCGTCATCCAAACTACAATCCCCAAACTTTAATGAATGATGTTGCTGTTTTTAGAGTCCCAGCTGTTACTTACACTGCTCGTATTCAACCAATTCGCTTGCCAGCTGGTGCTGAGCTTACAGAAAATTTCGCAAATGCTGCATCTCAGTTAGCTGGTTGGGGTCAAACAGAAAGTGAGAATTTAATAGTTGGATGAATTTTTCTACGAATTTTGAAAAAATCTTTTTATAAATTTTTAAAATTTTTCTGAGAGCTTTTTTGAGCTTTTTTTAAGCTAATATTTTACTTATTATTCACAGCTGGAGCTACATCTGCAGTCTTACGTTTCATCGATCACAGTGTCATGACTAATGCGGTTTGTTCAGTTCTCTGGGGAGCAACTATTCAACCATCTCATATTTGTTCAGCTACCATCGGAGGACGTTCAGGATGTGGAGGCGACAGTGGTGGACCTTTAACGGTTAGTATTTTTACATAATGTTTGAGTGAGATTTATAACAAATTTTAATTTAAATCTTTAGGTCATTCGTGGAGGTGCACCAACTGTTGTCGGAATTGTTTCATTCGGAACTGCTAACTGTCAACAAGGATGGCCATCAGTTTATGCTCGTTATACTTCTTTCCACACCTGGATTATCGGGCAAATGTAAATTTTATAATAAATCGAATTATTGTTTAACAATAACTGCGTGTTGTGTATCTCGTGAACAAATTTTTGAAATTTACCTGAAAATACAATATCTCCGACCAAATATTTGTTATGTCTATTAAATTGTTTGAAATTCCAGTATTGTATGAATAGGAACAAGATACTTAATTGATTTTACATAAACATTTTTATTTTAGATATTAAAAATGGTTTTGGCAGTCGAGAGTTTGTTACATAAATTTAAATATTTTCGCCATTTTATTTGAAGGCCACAAATTTTTCATTTCTGAATTATTAAAAAATCAAGATTGATATACTCTCATGACACTTTGAATTTCTCCTCGGCAAACTGGACAGTTTTGGCCTACATATGATTGATTGAACAGCTCAACACAAGAATCACAAAGGCAGAGATGAGCACAAGGAATTATCAAATAAGTGCTTCTTTCATCCATACAAATTACGCATTCTCCAAATCTTTCTATTTGTGGAGCTGGTGTAGCTAGTGGAGGTGCTGTTTTTGGAGCAGCGGTTTTGTTCTGTGGATTAGAGAGATTGGATCCATTATTTCGGCTAGCATTGTTGTTTTGATTGGATTCAGATCTATTATTGTTTTGAAGTCTTTCATTCTGTTGAGACACATTTTCCTGGTGGCGACGATTTCTACGACGATTATTTCTACGAATGCGAGAAGTAACAGGCTGTGGATTTTCGATTTGAACAGAGCACGGATAACATGGAGTTTCATTTGATGGTGGTCGATATTGAGCTGGAATAGTTGGTCGAGGAATTGTTGGCCTGTTAACTTGAATTGGAGGAGGCTGTGGAACGGGTACTGGAACCCTGACTGTTCGATTAAGTGGTTCAGTAGTTTGGACAGGAGTAGCATAATGATGATGATGATATTCATTAATTACAATTGTTGTAGGTGTTTCCTCTCGATCTTTTGATCCTCCATCCAAAATGAGCGAAGATACGTGATTTGTAAATCGTGTGAGACCACTGACGAGAAAAATCACAGAATGATGAACACAATATATTGCTAAACCAAGAGCAACTAATGTGCCAATTACTTTTAGCATTCCCAGAACAGCAAATGATACACCTCTATAGATTGAATCTCCAATAATGCTTAGTCTTTGATGAATCAAGTTTAGAATACGAGTGACAGCAAATGATGCACCTCTATAGCTTGTATCGCCTACTACGTTCAATCCTTGAGAGATGGTAGAAGTAACTGGTGGTGAAGCATACGATACGCCTCTACTGATCAAATCGCCAATAATGCAAAGTCCTTGTAAGATGGCGGATCCAATTCGTGTAGCAGCAAATGATACACCTCTATACATCGAATTCCCAATAATGCATAGTCCTTGTTGAATCAAGTTAAAAATACGAGTGACAACAAATGAAACACCTCTGTAGCTTAAATCGCCTACTGTAGACAATACTTGAGAGATGGTGGAAGTAACTCGTGGTGAAGCATACGATACGCCTCTACTGATCAAATCGCCAATAATGCAAAGTCCTTGATAGAAGGCGGATCCAGTTCGTGTTGCAGCAAATGATAAGCCTCTATATATTGAATCACCAATAATACAAAGTCCTTGAGAAGTGGCGGAGCCAATTCGAGAAGAAGCAAGTAACACGCCTCTATAGCTCAAATCAAAAAGCACACAAACTCCTTGAGAGATGGCTGAACCAGTTCGTGTAGCAGCAAGTGATAAACCTCTATATGCCGCTTCACCTAGCATGCAAATTCCTTGACATGATAAAGCAAATGATCTTTCCACTATGTAAAAAACTCCAGCAGAAATAGAGACAATGATGTACTGTCCAGTTCGAAGCAGGAAAGTAGCGAAAGTTATAGCGAGGTGATTCAGTAAGACAACTCCATGGTTTGTTACTTTGGCCAAGAAGTATGAGACATGGCCTAGACTATTCTTCAAAACTACTTCCATTGTATTTGGTTTTGATGAAAGCTCTTTTGCTAACTAAAAATGTGAAAATGTATTTTAGCATTGAAACAATTTATTTCATTGTTATTATAATGAAATATTTACCAGTGCCAAAAACACTAAACATCTAATAAAATCAAATAAAAATATTATTGAACTCGCACAATCAGCATCCGGTGTTTTATATATATAGAAATTGTGAGCTCAACAAATTTCAATGGAAAATCTAGTACAGTAAGTCAACTAAAACAAACTAAAATTAACCCCTCGACTATTTATTATTATCAACAGGTTCAAAGTTAAAATTTGATAAAAAATCGCTAATTAAACTAGAGCACCTAATGAAGTAAATGCAACTTGTAAGTAGCTTCTTAGTTCGACTGAATGCATTTTTATATATTTTCTTTTTTAGTTTACTTGAAAGGCTTGGAACATGGAAGTGATGAAATTTATTGTCGATGGAATATTTAAAGTAATATCTTTCATTTTTGAAGTTATCTGGGATGTTATCGTCTTCATATTTAAAACTTTATGGTACATCCTTGCTAAAATACTCCTAGCCATTTGGGTATTTGTTGAACCAGTTGTAATTTTCTTATCTATCCTAATCGGTATTGGGGTTGCACTTTACTTTGCTTTCAAAATATTCAAGTTGTGCTTAGAATCGTGTATGTCTGGTTCTTCAGATAATGGATACACATCAACCAGCAGACTTCTTCCTCGGCACACTGTCATTGAAATCCCGCCTAATAATGTAACTCCAAATTCTACAACTGCTTTTGTCCGTGCTCAAAGATTACAAAATTCAGCTTATCATTCAACAGCTGAAAATCCTAGAACAGAAATTCCAGAAGTTAATCCGTCTTCTGAACAAGCTAGAAGACCTAGAAGACCTAAAAGACCTGCTACAGATGAACCTACAATTCAAAGGACAACAACTCAAACTCATAGACGTCCTCCTGCTCAAACTGTTGATCCTCCTGTTCAAACTGTGCATTCTCTTCCTCAGAATATGAGTCCTGATTTCTACAATTTTTGGGTACGACATGGGTTCTTCACCCAGAACCATGCTCCCAGAAATTCATGTCAAACTGTGCATCCTCCTCCTCGAATTGTACGTCCTGATTTATACAATCAAGTTCCTCAAAGTGATCAGAATTATACGGATCCACGAATGAATAATAACAGAAGAAACTTTAATTTTGACAACCACCAGCCTCATCCTACTAGAGGCAAAAACTACTACAAAAATCTCCGAAGAAATGAAAATAGGAGACGACAACAATATGATTCCCAAGAATATTCCAGACAAGAAAATGTGCATGGACAGCAGGGACCTCCTGTGAATAATTCACGAAGTCATTATCAGAATCGGCCAAACAACCAAATGAGACGTGAATACAACAGACGGGCTGACAATCAGAGGCACATGAATTTTTATTCTCAGCAGAATCAACCAAATAGTGTCCAAACACCACCAACTGTAGCTCAACCAGATCCACCTGTAACTCAGCCAAAAGTTAAATCTGATGAATGTGTAATTTGTATGGACGAAAGAAGAACCTATTTGATTCTACCTTGTGCTCATCTTTGTATTTGTGATTCTTGTATTGATCGATTCAGACATTCAGACGTTGGACAAAACTGTCCAGTTTGCCGAGGAGAAATTAAAAGTGTCATGAGAGTATATGACTAAAGTAGTTGATATTATTCTTATCTCTACTATTTTTCCCTAATTAAAATTTTTTTCATTTATTTCATTGCATATTTTAATCGACTGATTTTAGTTTTAAATGATAACTTTATACAGATCTTATGAACTATAATGTATTCTAATTAGACTGAAAAGTAGCACAATAACGATATTTACATCGAAATAAAAAATTATTTTGCTTAAAAAAGCGTGGAATTTTGATATTTTTATGTAAACCTGCAATTAATTAAGATATTTAATCATTTTTATTAACATAATACCAGATCATCAAGAACTTCATATTGTCAGTTTTTTAATTAAAACAAGAAGAATTGCACATTATTGTACTGCAATTTCAAGCACTTACAAGTAACTTACAAGCAAGTTAAAAAAATTCTCAATCTTTCAGTTCAACAAACTTTTATTTGATCATCCTTCAATTAACATTTATTATAACATTGGTTTTTAATTTTATTTTATGGTAAATACACATTTTATATTAAGTAATATATAATATTGTCATTTTCGTTCTGGCTTCTGATTTTAAATTTCATTATTGTTTTTAAAAATATTTAGTATAACATATTATTAATTTTTTCCTAAAAAGCTAAATTTTTTTGGTCATACTTTTAAAAAATTGTCGGCAAAAGGTAAGAATATTATAAATCAAGCCTGATAAACTCTAATGTACTGCTGAATTTCTCCTCGGCAAACTGGACAGTTTTGTCCAACATCCGAATGATTGAACCGATCAACACAAGATTCACAAAGGCAGAGATGAGCACAAGGAATTATTGCATAGGTACTTCGTTCATCCATGCAAATAACACATTCTCCAGATATATTTGCTGTTGTTTTGGATTTTGAAGCAGCTTTTGTTTTTTGTGGATTTGAATGATTTGATTTTTTATTTCTGGCGTTATTCTCACGCTGACCGATGGATTGATTTGAGTCAACTCTGAAGTTATTTTGATTTGTTTGAGCTCTAGAAGTATTTTGATTCGATTGAACTCTAGAGTTATTATTTTGAGGCCTTTCATTTGGCTGTTCAGAAACATTTTCTTGGTGGCGACGATTTCTACGGTTTCTATGACTTCTTTGCCTTAGAGAAGGAATAGGTTGTGGATTCTCAATTTCAACAGTGCGTGGTCTAGGATTTTGATCTGTTGGTTGTGAAACTTGTGTTTTTTTTTTTGGAGTTTGAACAGGAATTCTTCGAGTTTCTACAGATGGACCAGCAGTTAGGCTTGTAGATTGTCTATAAACTGGAAGAGCAGTTGGTTGTGAAACTTGAGCTGTTGTTTTTGGAGTCTGAACAGGAATTCTTCGAGTTTCTACAGATGGACCAGCAGTTAGGCTTGAAGATTGTCTATTAATTGGAAGAGCTGTTGGTTGTGAAACTTGAGCTGTTGTTTTTGGAGTCTGAGCAGGAACTCTTCGAGTTTCTACAGATGGACCAGCAGTTAGGCTTGAAGATTGTCTATTAATTGGAAGAGCTGTTGGTTGTGAAACTTGAGCTGTTGTTTTTGGAGTCTGAGCAGGAACTCTTCGAGTTTCTACAGATGGACCAGCAGTTAGGCTTGAAGATTGTCTATTAATTGGAAGAGCTGTTGGTTGTGAAACTTGAGCTGTTGTTTTTGGAGTCTGAACAGGAATTCTTCGAGTTTCTACAGATGGACCAGCAGTTAGGCTTGTAGATTGTCTATTAATTGGAAGAGCTGTTGGTTGTGAAACTTGAGCTGTTGTTTTTGGAGTCTGAACAGGAATTCTTCGAGTTTCTACAGATGGACCAGCAGTTAGGCTTGAAGATTGTCTATTAATTGGAAGAGCTGTTGGTTGTGAAACTTGAGCTGTTGTTTTTGGAGTCTGAGCAGGAATTCTTCGAGTTTCTACAGATGGACCAGCAGTTAGGCTTGAAGATTGTCTATTAATTGGAAGAGCTGTTGGTTGTGAAACTTGAGCTGTTGTTTTTGGAGTTTGAGCAGGAATTCTTCGAGTTTCTACAGATGGACCAGCAGTTAGGCTTGAAGATTGTCTATTAATTGGAAGAGCTGTTGGTTGTGAAACTTGAGCTGTTGTTTTTGGAGTCTGAGCAGGAATTCTTCGAGTTTCTGCAAATGGACCAGCAGTTAGGCTTGTAGATTGTCTATTAACTGGAAGAGCTGTTGGTTGTGAAACTGGAGCTGTTGTTTTTGGAGTTTGAACAGGAATTTTTAGAGTTTGTACATATTGGGATGTTCTTTCACGTAGAGATTGTAGTCGAATCTCAGCTGCTGGACCATTACTATATACAATAGCTGGAATGCGTTGAGAGGTTATGTTCCGATCTCTAGGACGTCTATCAAAAATTAGCCCATACACGTATCTGATTAATTGACTGAACCCACTGAAGAAGTATTTAACCACACAGACTCCCACATGTATTGTACATCCAACGCCCATGAGAGCTGCTAGAAGAATTGGTGGACCAGCAAAAGATACTACACTATAGATTGATCGACCCAGTATGCAAACTCCTTGAAATAGTAAAACACTAGCTCTACAGACAACATAAAATACACCTGGAGAAACTGCTACAATGATGTAAAATCCAGTTCGCAACAAGAATGCAGCGGAAGTTATTGCGACTTGAGTTAGTGTGATGGTTCCTTGGATGGTTAATTTGGCCAAGAAGAAAGTGACTTGAGCAAGACCAGCGACTGCTACTACTGCGATTTCCATTGTGTTGGTCTTAGATTAAATTTTTTTAACTAAATATAAAAGGAAAGGAATTAGATGTGAGATATTTTTTGTAGATATTTAGATAATCTTACCATGCAAATTCAATATTCTCGTATTGATAATAAGAATAGAAGCAGTTCATTTTATTGAATTATGCGACTGAAAAATGAGTTCATCACTAAATTATCACTTTTCCGAGAAGCCGAAATTTTCTGTTTTGTTATCTATCGATTGAAATGAATTTGAATTTTGAAAAGATTGTGAGCTCAGAATCTAGTACATAAAGCAGCTGTTTTATTTTTGGTAACATATATATTTATGATATATAGAGGGACAAATGTAAACAAACCAAAAATAAAACTCATCGATTTCAGTTTCTAAAAATTGTTATATTCATCGAGATATTTATTCAAGAAGGATCTTTACCTGAGTTTAACCATCATGTTTTAGTATTCTGATTAAACAAAAGAGACGTAAGTAATACACTTATTTAAAGATATGACTAAATAAAATATAAGATTTCATCTCTTTTAGTAAAGTTGAAAGTCTGAAAATGGAGGTCATGAAAGCTATTGTGGATGGAATATTCACTGCCGTATCTTATGTCCTCAATGCCCTTTGGGAAGTAATCGTCTTCATTGCCAAAACTATATGGTACATCATTGTGAAAATTTGTGTTGCCATTTGGCCCTATATCAAACCAGTTTTGATTTACTTATCCATTGGAATTGGAAGCATATTAGGAATAGTGCTTGTAATTTTCATTGGATATCATTTGATAAGTTGTTTAATCAAAAACGCAGATAAATGCTCTAGATGTTGGGATAATTGCTGTAATGGTTGCTGTAAGGGTTTAGGAAGTTGTTTCAGTTCTTTAGGCAGGGCAATAGGAAAATGCTTCAGTTGTTTAGGAAATTCAATAGGAGATTGTTTCAGCTTTATCCATTCCAAATGTTTCTGTTCGAGGAAAGAAAGACCAGCAGTTGCATCCAGACCAAATAGCCCACAGCCAACAGTAATTGAAATTCCACCACAATTCATAATTCAGCCTGAAGTCAGAACTCTAATAATTTCTGCACAACCTACACTTCAATCGAGGATTCCTGCTCAAAATATTATTCCTGCAACAGTTCAAGTCCAAACGCCTACAATTTCTGCTCAAATAGCTCAACCTATAATTCAAAGCCCAAGAACTGTAATTCAAGCTCAAGGATTGTCTGCTGCTACTCATCGTCCCTCGTTTGAATCCCTGAGGGTTCCACCTGTTCAAATTATACGTCCTACAGCTGAACAAGGCGAAAGATCATCCAATACAGTTTATAATAGACCGTCACCATCTGAAGCTCCCCGTACTTCAGCTCGAGCAAACACATCATACAATCAAGTTCCTCAACGTGATCAGGATTATATGGAACCAAGAACGAATGATAACAGAAGAAATTTTAATTCTGACAACCATCAGCCTCATCCTACTAGAGGCAAAAACTATTACAAAAATCATCGAAGAAATGAAAAAAGAAGACGACAACAATATGATTCCCAAGAATATTCCAGACAAGCAAATGTGCATGGACAGGAAAGAGCTCCAATAAATAATTCAGATCAGAATTATAATCAAAGATCAAATCGGCATCAAAATCAATCGAACAACCAGAGAAGACGTGGAAATAACATAGGTCAAAGTGACAATTGGAGAAGCAGAAATAATTCTCAGCAGAATCATCCAAATAGTGTCCAAACACCAGCTCCACCTGTAGCTCCAGTTGTGGTTCAAACAGATGATACATCAGGATTCTGCGTAATTTGCATGGACGAACGTAGTACCTATGTAATAATTCCTTGTGCTCATCTCTGCCTTTGTGATACTTGTGTTGATCGGTTCAATCATTCGGATGTTGGACAAAACTGTCCAGTTTGCCGAGGAGAGATTGAGAGGGTCATGAGAATATATAATTAATCAAATTGACTGTTATCATATTATGGCATAATAACCTAAACATAATAGTTTTTATAATAATAATATACAGATTTCGGCCAAGCATATTTTTATGCATCTTTATTATTAGTAATCTAGTTTATAAAAAAAATTGCCAAATTTAGCAATTTATTGATATGTAACAAGTTTTTTGTATGTTATATTCACAACAAATAAAAATTTTTATCCATAAAATCTGAAAAGCAAAATAAGCAAATTCGTGAGTTCATCATTTTATTTTCATTTTTCCGAGAAAAATTTTGACGTAAATTAATTACATTTTGATTCTTTAGATAAAAAGTTTTCCATGTTATCTTTTTTATCTATTTTATTGAATTTCTTATAAATTTCATTTACAAAACTGAAATACATTTTATTCTAGAAATTGTGATTTTGTTTTGCTGAAAAGTTTCAAACCTGAAAGTATTAGCTCTTAACCAGTCTTAATCTAATCTCGTAGGATCTCTATTTATCTATAGATCTAACTATGTTATTTTTATTTTTAGGTGAGCCTCAAGGTAAGTATACGTTGGGTTCTAGATTAAAAATCTACTTTTGGGAAAATATCCAAATTTTAACTTTTAGTCAAAAAAGAAATTTATTTATTGCAAAATATTAATATTTTCTAAATTCTTGGAGCTAGATATCTTATTCAAGATATAAAATAAAACACACTTTTAAAAAATTTTTGAAGCCAAAAAAAAACTTTTTTTCGACGTATACTTGAGAATTGAACATTATTTTTCACAAAATAAACAAATTTTCCATTGAACAACTAAAATGTGAAAACTGAACACTAATATTAATCATTTATGATCGCCTTAAATGTGCTAATTATGCTAAATATATACAGGGACAAGTTTTTGAATGAATTTTCTACAAAGTGGACATTGTTGCTGATTATACCTATTTAAATGGCGACTGCAGTCTTTGCACAAGCATAAGTGACCACATGGCATTATCAAAACAGATTTAACTTTATCTTGACATATAACACATGGTCCGATAGTTTCATTTCCAGACGATGTTCTTGTTCTTTTTGGTGAAGGCATTCTTGGTTTTCTTCTTATTGGTGTCATGTTTTGTATAGATCGTTGATAAATTATGCTTGCAATGTTGTAGATTTTACAAAGTATGATAAACAAGAATCTACCAATGGTTCTTCGAAATTTGAAGAGGATGTAAAGGAAGATTAAACCAACTGCAGATTTAAGAGGAACGTCTAACACGAAAACAACCATTTGTTCAGCTACCAAGCTCAGTCTTTGTAAGGAGTTTATTAACATTCCATGAAAGGCAATGCTTAGTTTGAGGGAGATGTTGTAAGCATATGAGAGCAGAGAACATAACAAATTCGGGATGATTGTGACAATAAACCAGACGCTATTCCCTAACAAAACTATGCCAGATTTTGAGTGGTCTAGCACAAAAGAGGCTCCATTCTTAACACTCGAGTTGAAATCTGAAATTTTGAGGTTTCCAGTGATCTAAAATTAAAATTAAAAATATTTTTTATCTCGTTAAATCAATATGAGTAAAAATACTCACAGCCAAGTAAATAAGATTATCATAAATTCCGGATGATAAAGCAGCTACATTGTTCAGCCCGTCTTTTATGATTCCATTCATTGTGTGAAAGCTCTGAACAAAATCCGTAGAGAATAAGGAGCTATCTTCGTAAATAACCAGCATCAATGAAGCCAATCCAGAGAATAAAGAGGATAGCAACTTGTACAGAACAATCAGCAGCTCCACAATTATCTTTCCTACATTATAACTGATTATTAGAAGATAATTGATTGTATTTACGCCCGTATTCAAAATTGTAACCAAGTTTTCCAGCATAGTTGATCTAAAAATAGAATTTTCAAGTTACCGGTTTTATTTAATAGTTTTTTGAAGTATTTCAATGTTTTAAATTAAAATGGTCACTCACGCTTTTTCTTCACATTTATTCAAATAGAGTACTTATCAGGTCAAAACCTCAATGGTTTTCAATTACTTTTGTTTGTTTAGTTTTCTTATCACAATTATTTTAGATTATATATTATTGTTTACCTTTTAAAAAAGTACTAGACTTCCGGAGCTCGTGAGCTCTTTTATTTTATAGCGGGGAAAATCATTTTGTACTTTGTTTTGATTTACGAAAAATATAATATTTCGCGGTTTTAATTAATTTTAATCGTTTCTAAGTCTTAAAACCAAATAAAAATTGTTTTAAAGTAATTAAGATCATTTGTAAGGCAAACATAAAAGATCTTATCCTGGAAAGATGGCGAACAGAACACTGAAAGATGCGAAAAATATTCATGGAACGAATCCTCAGTATTTGATTGAAAAGATTATTAGATCCAGAATCTATGATTCTCAATACTGGAAAGAACAATGTTTCGCGCTAACTGCCGAGTTACTGGTAGACAAAGCAATGGAATTACGATACCTCGGTGGAGTTTTCGGAGGAAATATTAAACCGACTCCCTTCATTTGTTTAGTTCTGAAATTCCTTCAAATTCAGCCTGAAAAGGACATTGTCGTAGAATTTATCAAGAACGAAGAGTTCAAGTACGTGAGAGCATTAGGTGCATTCTATTTAAGACTCACCGGCACTTCTCTCGATTGCTACAAATATCTAGAGCCACTTTACAACGACAATCGAAAATTGCGCCGCCAAAATAGATCAGGACAATACGAAATCGTCCATATGGATGAGTTCATTGATGATTTGTTGAGAGAAGAGCGTGTTCTGGATGTTATCTTACCAAGAGTCCAGAAACGACACATTTTGGAAGAAAACTCTGAACTAGATCCAAAAGTTTCTGTTTTGGATGAAGATTTGGACGAAGACATGCCCAGTGATGATGAACCAGCTATCTCTAAGCTTGAAAAACCAGATAAATCAGTTGCTAAACCAGAAAAGCGAGAAAAGGTTCCAGATAAGTTCAAATCACCCGACAAGAAAAAGGACAGAGGTAAGTTCCAAATTAATATTATCTAATCAACATGTAAATGAACCTAAATTGTTTTTAGACACTGAACGACACCGATCAAGATCTCCAAGAGAACGACCAGAAAGAAGACGTGAAAGATCTAGAGATCGACAGGAAAAACCAAGAAAATATGATGATAAGGATCGAAACCGTCAAAGAGAAAGAGATCAAGGAGATTCTCGCGATTCACGTTCTCAAAGGGACAGACATTCAGATCGTAGACGACATTAATAACCATTCGATTTGTATTTTAATTAAAGTTCTCTTCGATAAGCTTAAATAATAAAGTTTTGAGTTCACTCACAAAAACCAAAAAATTCTTTAAACAATTTTTTTTCTCAAAAATTAAAAATTCCTCAAAATAACTTTAATAAGGATTTTTGCTTTTCTTCTTCAAACTTTTCTTAACACTCGAGTCTTCTTTGCCCTGAGCTTTGTTTGGTGATTCTGCTGCTTCTCCTTCTTTCCAAATTGAAATTATTCCACCTTCCCCAAAAGTGAAGAAGTTATTGTTGGCTTCATTATATAAACTTGTCCGGATGATTTGTGAATTTCCTTGGAGGTTGGTGAATGGTCTCAGTTTTGACTCGTTGAATTTGAGAGTCCGAATGCATTCTCTAAAATAGTAAAATTAAAGAACTTGTAACATTTTTGGGAAATGATATAAAATTTAAAACTCACCCTTTATTAAAGTTTGATGTGGCCAAAACAAACATCTCTTCATTCGCTAAGTTATGACAATCAATTAAATAGCAATCTTGGGAAGATTTCCTCTGTGCTGCCTCTGTCACATTCTCCCTGGTCCATTCTTTTAGTAAATCCTGGAGATCAACATCATATAACTTCAAGTTTTGAGTGTGTGTAATGCAAGAAATCTGATCAGAATTTCCATTTTTATGCCAATTAACTTTTGCCACACTACCAGAATTTAAAGTGTATTTCAATGCATCTTCCTCGCTCTCTTTTTGGACATCCCAAATATTTATTAAACCATCAGTTGACCCAGTAGCTAACAAGTCTGGGTTTGTAGGATGAAAGCTACAAGCTGTAATGTCCTCATCGTGTGATTCAAAAAATCCTCCCATAAGTTTTCGCTCACGTATCTCGAAAAAAAGCATGTAAACATCTCCCCTAATCTCATCTGTTCCAGCACACATTATACGATTGTTGGCATTCAAATCGAAACAAGTGATTGTCTTGTTTGATCCTTCAGAATCATCTAAAAATTTGTGTTTCTAATTAATAAGATTTTTAAATAAAAACATTTAATTTTATTAATTACCTTCAAAAGTGTGAACTTTGCTGAAATTACGAAGATCATAAAGATGAATTGTTCCATCATCTGTTCCAGCTAATAACATATTTTCATCTCCATTGAAAAACTTAACTCCTACGATATTATCTTCAAACTTTCCGAATTCGTTGGCTCCCAAATTTTTTGTGAGCCCAGAGCTCATAATATCGTAGACTTGGAACTCTTTGGTTGATAATCCAACAACCAGTTTCTTGGCATCATGACTTAAATCAGCGTGCAAAATATAAGTTTTTTTAAGTGATACAGACTCGACTATATTTTGCGAATAACTCGTAAAGTTTTTAACTGAAGCCAATAAGTCTCCATCCTCAATCGGATTCTCTTCATCAGAGCTGTGATCTTCCACTGTATTGAAATCCATTGATAATTATGTTTGTTTAATTAAATAAAGGTGTTGAAATTGTTTAATTATAAAGAATTATAAAAAAATCAAAACAACGTGTGTAATTGTGAAAACATAAACAAAGAGTAGACTTTTTGCCCTAGATGAGTTTTAGTACGTTCATATTCAAAAATAAAAACTGTTATTTTAGTACTTCATAATTTAAATTTATTATTGCTCCAAAAAAGGCTTGATTAATTATTATTTAACAGGTATCGCATCCACCCATTGTTCTTAAAAATGCCATCACCGGCTGATCCACTCCTTCCAACATTTCATGAAACTTATTAGCAGCATGCAAATGAACATATTTCAATCTTAAAATATTTGATCGGTACCGAAGAATTCTAAGAATGTTGGTGATCTTCACTTGCTTCAATTTCAGACGTTGCTCAGGAGTATACTTAGGGCCTACTGGCTTGGTAGCAGATTTGGTCATTGGAGGACATGGTCGACAAGTTTTTTTAGCTGAACTTCCAGGAAATGCATCTTGACAATCCTCAAGGTTGAGCTCGTCACCTAATGTTCTTTTTTTTGAAGCAGCACGGCGAGTCTTGTTGGTTGCTTCAGACTTACGGGGAGCTTTTTCCATTGTATTTAATTTATTCCAATTGTTTTCTGTGAATATTTGAGAGGAAAATATCTTGAAAATGACAAAGTTAAGAGTCGTGTATTTTGGTTCCTTTGATTTTGAAGATTCTTTGTAGATTATTTTATGTTAATTTGTGATAATCCGCAGTGAATAAATCAACTTTGACAGAGCTTATTTTTAGTGAACAATGTTATATCAAGGTTCTATAAATAAGTCTATTGTTTGAGTGAATATGGTGAATTTTGGTCTCGTATGGTAGAATTTTTGAATTATTTTTACCTGTAAACATCCACAAGTTTTAGTAGAATGTATTTTAATTGTAGGAATATCCGCAATTTCATCGAATTTCAAGTTAGACATTTTGTCGAGCTTTTAATAAGCTTTTTATATAAAAACATACACAGACAGAATAAAATTAAATTCTCAAAAGTTTAGTGATTGCTGAAGGATACAAACATTGGCCATAATTGATTTCCTGAACAAACACCAACCATTTAGGTTCATTGACGAAACTACCCCAATAAATAAATAAGTCCTAACAACATAAAATAAAATCTGTAATGGCTTTCCCAAATCTCTCTAATATCTATTATTCTCAAAGCTTCACAATTATTTTTAGTTAATCAGGATTTTATTTGAAATGTCCCTACAGCCCGTTTCAAATGATATTTTTAATTGGAAAAATTGGAATCGTTACATTGTTCTGGCTTTTCTCAGGAAAAATGATCACATTATAAAAATTGGTGTGGGAATTCGGATGTCATCGAGTTTATTTGAGTTTATTCAAGTTTTCTAAAGTTTACTTGAGTTTAGGAAATTTTTTGCTGGGCCACATCTAACCAGGTTCAATGGCTTGCTAATAAAATTTAATTAAAAGTGGAAGACAATAGACAATCATTTTGTAACCTTTCTTATAAATTGAGCCTGTGTAAATTAACTATTAGAATTTGAATGGAAGGTATAAAAGCTTAGATGAGGTTTTTGGAGTTCTCCGTTTGTGGCTTTCCTAGTTCACCATCTAAGAAGTAGATCTCCTTAACGGAAAAGCAGATCTAAGAAAGCTTTTCAATGACAATTACATTGAATTCTGGGAAAACTTGCTCTCCAACTTGAACATTGAACAAACATCAAGATTATTCGTTCAGGTAGAAAAGCACGAAATAATTCCATTTAGCACATTTAGGTGTACGGGACTCAATTGAGAAAATGTTAAGCTTTTTGCCTCTGCCTGTAGTGTAATTTTATTAGACCTTTGTGAAGTACGTTTAGCATTTCCAAGTTCTGTGGATATTTTTGAAGAATGTCTTTTCTAACTTTGTTAATAAAAAAAAATGTGTACTTCAGGTAAATATATGTTAACATCGATGGTTTTTTCAACAGCAAATATAAAATACTTTAGATCTTTTAAATTTACCTTCAAACAATTTCAATTTCTTGCACACGTGCCTTTCAAAAATAGTTCATTCCAAACTACGATAGACATAATAAAAACAAACAATATGCCAATTTTTTCACTTAATTCAAGATCACGTTTAAGTGGACTTTTTGCCTATTCAGTATACTCTTGACTACCAAATCAGGTGAAGAAGAAAAAATGGTCTGCATCTTGAATTAATTAAAACTTTGCCGATCAAGTGGTTTTTATTTAGCAAACATTTCATATCTTTACTCTTATTTAACCTAGCGTATAGTTATGGGCCAACTTAATATACAAAATTATTTTGAACAAATGTAGATGGTCACAAAAAATAAACGGAAATGTAATACGAATTGTAACATAAATGCAAAACAAGCAAAACACATTTTTGAGAATGTAAAAAAATGACAAAACTTGTTAGGACTAACAATAGTTGGTAAAAAATACTAGAAAAACAAAAATTTTAAAGCTTTCTATTTTTTCTTATCTCGTTTAATGTTATTCGTTTAAAAAACTTCTAAAATTAATTTTTAACTGGTCAAGATCAAACAATAACTTTTTAACAATCTTAATTTCAAGTCAAATTTTAGTCCGTTAACATTTTTCATCTGCAACAAAATTGTTTATTTACCAGATAGTCAGATACTCACCTAGTGCACACTTAATCCAACAAAGTTCCCTTCCAAGTTAATCCTCTTAAAGCAGTAATTTGAAAATGAGCTTAATAAATTAATTTTTTCTAGCCTGATGCTTTGACAAATGAAATTAAAAATATGCTTCAAAACGGAATAGACAAGTAAGAAGAACACAACTTGAACATATATTTGAAGATTTCAAGCTGCCTCAAGTTTCCTCAAGATGCCTCAAGTAATTTCAAGTTGACTCAAGTTGCTTGAAGCCTTGAAGATTTTGAATAATATTGCAGGACAAAGAACAGACTACTTTATAGACTTTGCTTGGAATTTTTATGGAAAATTTTGGAAATAAATTAGAAGAATTTTGAAAGAACAATCTGGTTAATGTTTTTTAAAACTCTCCAAGAATTCAATCATATTATTGTTCCATCAACCTTTAAAACTTCGGTGGAGAACTTTTCCGTCACTGATGGTTGGATTAATTCTGGAATAAAAGGCAGGAGACACATATTATCCAGGTGACTTCCATCAAAGAAATGAATTTAATAAATGAAAGAATTTGAAATTTGTTTGTATTATTTTATTTATTATTTTGTATTTTATGGTTTTTTAATATAATTTGTTCTTTTATAACATAATTAAATATATTCGCCCTCACTTAACAGACAGACTTAACTGACATATAATCCACTAAATCCACTTAACAGATTTAAATTAACTGCAATCATTTAACCGGCAAATTCAACTAAAATGTCAAATTCATTTCAAATCGATCATTTCGAATAAAAATGCTTTCAAGTATTTGAAAATGTTCTATAAAGTTTCACAAGTGTCAGGTTGCCAGCTAAAAAATAAAAATGTAAAGCTTTCTTTGTATCGTTTATAAATTCATTTCGATTTAGTTTTTTGGTTATTTTTTGCCAGTTTTTGCTTTCTTCACAATTCTTGCAAGTTTATCGCATTTCATAATTTTTCGTCTGAAATGAAAATTGGAACGGAAATTCTTCTCTCCTTCTTTTTTGAAGCTTTTTTTGATAGCTTTTCACTCAAACAAAAGTATTTCTTTTTAGTATGTGTTTAAGTTTGAGCAGGGATGCAAAACATTGTTTCCGATTTTAATTCGTTAGATTTTTAATCAATTGTCGGTCTTTACATCGATAGAACAACATGAAAAATATTGAGAAAAACACAAAAATAGTTTTTAGTCGGATAACCCTGCTCTTGAAAAACACTCAAACACTTTGTTCATTCCAAATGTTAGTTTAATTAAAATGTATACTTCCTCTTTGTGAATCTTGTGAGTGTTTTGAATTATGAGTCTCGCAAGTTTGTGTGTTTTGTGAGTATTGTGAGTTTTGATACAAATTCTCATATTTTGTCCGGCTTTCCGCTAAATGTAACATTTTAAATATACCATTTTTATTTTGTCTCTTAAAAATTAATTTATGCTCTGTTTGACATCAGCTAAAACATGCAGTTGTATAAACAGTTACATATTTGTTTAAATTGTGAGTTTTTAATCATAAAGGTTAAAGGGTTAGAAGATACACTGTTGATGTCCGTTTTGTGTATTTTATGAATAAATTTTCAAGCATCTTGAGAAACCTACAACCTACTAAAAGAGGCTTCAACAGTGCACAAACATACATTTCATTACATTCATGGGGAGAAATATCAATCATCTCTCAACACCGGACATGCAGATGCTCCATCTCTGACTATCAGAATATTGCTGACAGTTTGTTTTTGTGCTTAATGTGCTCTTGCAAGAAGAGACCCACCAACTATTTTGTGTCTTTAAAATCAACGGCATTTTCAGGTTTCAAGCTTCAGAAGCGTACACAGTTTATATAAAAATAAAGTTTCCACTGGGACTTGTCGCTAATATGTTTCGCTATCATCACTACAATTTTTCTTATAAAAGTTATCTTGTTGCATACTTTATTCATTTATTCATTAATTCATTTATTGATATGGTTAGGTTATTTTTCTCTTTAATGTTCCATCATTAATTTAATTATTGTGTATTGATTGGATATTTTGTCCACCAACCGCCTTTTCTTGAACTTTATTAAAAATTTCTTAAAACTTTTTTGAGTTTCTTAAAATTTTATAACTAATTATCTCTTCAAATATTCCCAGGAAACTTTTTGCAGATCGTTCACACCACAAGTTACGTATCTTTTAAATATTTCTTCAGTGTAAACGCAGCTCCAAATAATTTGCTCGTAGTTTTGAATGTCTTCAAAAAACTTGGAAACTTTTAAAATCCAATTGAGATTCGCAAAGAAAATAAACGGTTTGATTGTTTTCGTTTAAAAACTGTTTGATTGCCTTTTCCGGTTCATTTCCTTGATTTTTTGCACAAAAGTCTTAAAGTCAATAAAATCACAATAAAATGAATTTTCTTTGGAACCTGAATTGAATGAATTCTATTTATCGATATTCTATTTATAAATAATTTTATGGGGTTAATTAATTAATGAATTTATGAACTTGAATTTTGAAAACTTGTGACGCGTTAATTTATTTAATTTCGTATTTCGCAATATTCGGGGTACAATTTTATAATTTTTAAAGTGGCTCAGTTGGAAAAGATTCGAACTCCATAGAACTCGATTTTGCTCCACACTTTTTTGACTAGAAAATATTTTATTGATTTCATATTTTTAAAACGGAAATTATTGAACACTTTTTTAAAATTCATATTGTTTTGATAAATTTTAATATTTCGTATTTTCATATATTTATTGAGGGAAATAACAACTTTTCGATTTTTTGTTAATTTTTTCGGTAAATTTTCGAATTTTATGAATTATTTGATGCTTTTTGGTTAACTGTGTAATTTATTAAGATATTATGTACGTTATTTTACTGCTCTAAAACACTAAAGATCTAGGAATATATAACCAATTAAAAACATGTTGTCAACATGGCCAAATAAAGGACTAAATGGTAACAATTTATATTTATCGTTAATGTTTGGTGAAATTATAATTCATTTGCTCAAACATCTAAGTTTATATTTAAAATAAAATTTTTCAGGAATATTTAGTTGTAAGGTAAAAAGTATGTTTGTTTGAGTATTGTAAGTTGCATGCTTTTGGGACCAGATTACAATCATTTAACTCCTAATGAGTATGCAATCAGCAAATTGCTGAAAAATCAAATTTTCTACCCATTCAACAAAAAAATTTATAGCCAGCTTAAAAAAATTCAAGATCCAGCTTAAATTTTCAATAGAATTGATAAGACATACAATAAGTTACCAGAACATCTCTCAAATTT
Organism: Parochlus steinenii; assembly: GCA_038502155.1. NCBI lineage: Eukaryota > Metazoa > Arthropoda > Insecta > Diptera > Chironomidae > Parochlus > Parochlus steinenii. Next base: position 2,227,276 of record JAXCIN010000049.1, on the reverse strand, counting down.
TACTCTTAACAACCAATCATAACAAGAATTCCGCCGGAAACACAATTTTGCTACTTCATCTTCTTACGTGTTATAATTGTTAATTTTTCCATTTTCTGTCACTAGCGACGGAAACAACCAATTACATCAAAACACTAAAAACTTGCTGCAATTTTCTTGCATTGAAAAATCATTTTCATCATTTTACCGCAAAAAATGGTGGAATAATTGCGTTTCCGGCGACATGAAGGAAAAATGATAGAAAATGCAGTGTAAAAAGCAGGAAAAAATTTAATTCACTTATTCTGTATTCAGGTGGCTGTTTTCTAAAGAATTTTTCAGATTTCTTTTTTACTATTTAATTAATTTGTGCTTACAACGACTTTTTTGCTGGCTTTCGCTTATAAATTTGTTCATATGCATATTTACTTCATTATATTCCGCTTTGAAAATTTTATGTAGTTTTCTAGTTTCGTATTATGATTAATTATAACAATATTTTTGCTGTTAATGATTTTTCGTGAATTATTCGAGTATTATGTCCGTTTAAGCTGAAAGATTTAAATGTATCTGCAAACATTTTTAAAATATATGGATTTCAAGGTAAAAAGCTTTTTCATCTCCAAGCATTTACGGACAAAATTGCATAATGAATTCAAAGAAATTATGACGTCATTTCAATATATACCTTGATTCTGTTCCCAATTATTATGCAACAGTCCTTAGATACTTCGAGAAAATAAACATTCTACCTCAGATTTTCTTAGACTTCAAGTATTTAAAATTTTTGTTTGAGTTTTTTGACTTTCTGATATGTTGAATAACTTTCTAGCATGGGAAAATACCGTAATCAAAAATCTGTATAGAAATATATTTTGTTTATATTTTTGCTGTTATTCCATCTGTTAGCCAGTTTATGTCTGCCTCTATAACTATTAAAGTTATTCGAAGCTTTCATAGTTTTCATAGTTTTGTTCTACAATCTCCCCACTTTTAATTACGAAATATCAAAATGTCTATAGAAAAGTGTTTTTATTCATCATGAGCTTGTTTAATATTTTCATGTGCCTTCATATTGCTCGCAAAAAAATCTTTATGCTTTGGGATTGGATGGGAGACAGTTTGATAGGATTTTTAGCCAATTTTTAACGAGGTATCGTCGACTTTGTTTTGTTGCGATGGTAATTTTGTGATTTTGATAGAGAAACATTTTTCCATAAGCTGGGAAAGTTTTTTGTCCTTTTTCTAATTTATACATATTCAATTGTTTCGTTTATTATTGTGTAAGGAAAAAGATTCTCCATCCAAACCTTTCTAAAAGCTGACTATTAGGCTTTACTTTGAGTTTAAGTATATTGTCTCAAGTTAAGCAAATCCCAACGACGACGAAAATATCAAAACAACATTCCAGAAGCTGGTAACGAACGACATGGCTGTCTGACTCTGAAACATCCGAAAAATATCAGAAAATGTCTGAAATTTAATGAAAATACTGAAGTAAACGAACCAAAACGGGAAATTAGCAAAATATCTGCAAAATTTTCGACTGTTAGTCTGACGAATGTCTTTTCCATGCAAGAACGCTTTCTGCTATCCAGTTTTTGGGTAATATTGTATGTCTATGTATAATAATATGGATAATAATATAAGCTTTTTGTATAATCTTCTATAGCGACATCCAACAATAAAGTTTGATTACAATAGTGTTTTGCGGTTTATTTGGTTTGGACCGGGAGCCGCATCATTATGCCTGCAACAACAACAACTAAAGGTGAAAACTATATGAGCAACAATAACGTTCAATAAATGTTAATTACCTTTTTGCAATGCCATTCAAATTTAATACTAAATACCTTTGACTCGTTAATCTTCAAATAAATACTTTTGTGTTGCCATTTTTAATAGTTTTTAAAATTTTGTTTTTTTGGTTGAAAAATTGGAAAATGTTTTTTTCTTCCTTTGAGAGAAATAAAGGCAGTGTACATAATTTTGTTACCGTAGTTAAAGCATCCATTCCTTGTCTTCCTTTGGACAGATACAGTAGTATTCAGATAGAGAGCTATACAATAACAACTTTGATGCTTTTGATCCAGAAAATTAAACGTTCATTTTGCTCTCAATTAAAAATGTTAGAATTCTCTTTTCATAGCTTCACCATAAATGTTTTCATTTGTTTTTTTAAAATGATAGTGGTGACGAGGGTTTGAGAGTTTTGGAGGGTAAATATGATAATAAATTTTATTTCTTCATTAAATGCTATCATTCAAGGTTGTGCATATAAGGTGGTGACAAACTAACATCTTGCTATCACAATTTAGAACACAAACCAACATTGGTCAGATATTCTCTTTTTTGTACGTCCAATCACTTTTGTTAACAATATGTCACCACCTTAATCAGGTACTTTGAAAATAGCCACAAATCTCAATCGCCTCATGCCACCATCTTTTTGCCAATTCGTATTTAAAAATTCATCCCAATATTGGAAGAATTACAATTTTATTGACAAAAAGTTTTCAGCGCCAAAAAAAAGTTGAACCATTCTCACTGCAATGAAATTTAATAACAGTTTGGGTTTTTTTTTTCACTTTGGTCATACTTTGGTATAATTCCTTGGTTCAATGTGTAAGGGGTTAACAACTTTAAATCTTTAAATCCTCTTTTTATCGTCGAATTCATCGATTCACTACAAAATACTGAAACATATAGTTGGACTGAACTTTTGCCAAACATCTATAAAAAAGCTCAACAGTTATTTTAACCAAATAAAGTTTTTGGTGCTGTCGTCCACTATATTGTTCAATTGTTTTGCTCAATAAATATCCACTTAATATTTTTGCTGTAAAATGTTTGCGCATTTTTATTGCTCCGATTTGTGCATGAACTTTCTGGCAGAAAAAGTTTCCTTAAACAGCAATAGAACAAATATTGCGGATTGGAGAAACAATAAAGATGCAGAAAGTTTTAACAGGCAAATGTTTGCTAGTTTCTTCATAACTTTGTGCGGGTATTTCGATGTCTTACAAAAACACGAAAACTAAAACTAATATTGAAACTAAAAAGTTTTGGAGAAAAATCTTTTGAAAGGATTAATTTGCAATCGTGTGGGGAGGCTTGAAATTTCATAGGGGTGAACACTATTATACATCATTTATCTAGTCGAGATTAATACACCAATTTTTTGCGTAAAATATTACAACTATGTTATTGATTTTCTCATTTTTCATTAAGCAAATGCATTCTAAAAGTTCAAAAAAACAATTCTTTCTTTTAGTTAATTGTAAAAACACAAAATCCCATAATTTAATCTAAATTGCAATCTAAATGTTTAGCTAAACTTTGATGACATGAAAACATTAAGACATTGAAACATTAAAAAATTAAAAATCTCAAGTCCACCCACGCAATTTCTTTCTGAACTGATAACAAAAACTTAAAAGATTTTTCCACAATCACATTTTTACAAAAAACTTTTGCTTTGTGCGTCGATAAACTTATTGTTCTTTATTTTCTCAAGAAAATTTTTATCTTCTTTTTTTGGTTTGTTAAAATCTCTTAAACTTCGGTATACAAAATATATTCATATTTTATGCAATATTCATACTTTTAGTTTTATAGTTTACAGTACACCCAAACATCTATTTAATTATCTTCTAAACTGCTAGTCTAATGGTATTTTTTGCTGATCAAGGTTATTTTTGTCCACCAAATAAAAGATTTCTTTGTAACTTAATATTAGTCAGTTAATATTATTCTTTAAGATACTTTGTCTATTAACATTACGTTTACCTCAATAATACTGTTGTTATATTATTTCATGCTGATCGGCGAATGATACCACTGAGTCCTGCTTCACCAGCTCGTGCCTTTTTACGTTAGAAACTGTGGGCGGAAAGATTAGAACATTAAGGTTAATGTCACGTTTTCAACAATGAAGAGCAAACCCAGTGAATTGTGCATTTAAACTATAAAAATAATTAGTGCGGAAGATCGGTACCTTTCAGCAAAAGGCGCTTGCAATAAATTATGAAAGAAACTCAGTGCAGTCTTGAGAGAGTAGGTCATGGGCTTTGTGATGTAGGAATTTTGATAATATTTTAATTAATCTTCAATATTGATTAAATTGGATTCTATCAATTAATTAATTAATTTTAATTTTATAAGGTGCAAGAAAATGAATTTGAGCTAAATCTAACATCAATCAAAAAGGCATCACAAAACCCATAAAAAAACCACCATTCAAGAACAAGCGGATGAATTCACAGCAAAACTCACCACAGCGCGGTTCAAAAGTAAATATTGAGTCTTGTTTAACGAGTCGATGACGCTTTGGGTTACCAGTGCTGGGTATCAATGAAGTGCAACTATCTTGGCTACACAAAGATCCCTTGTGGCCCTCAATGAACGAAATTTCCGTGTCTTGCTTGCACAGCATCCGCTTCTTCAAGATTGTGTCTTTGCGCAGATCGCCATCTATTGAGGAGGAATAGTTGCGCTTGGCCTCGCAGTACGACACCTGCGAATTCTGCTTGGACAAAAGGTACCGAGATCCATCACTGTCTTGTTTCAACAAAGCTTTACATGAATTATTGCTGTCTTGACGACACAGATAGTCGGTCATCTTCTCAGCCGCTGCTTTGTTGTGGTTGTTGATAAGAATTTGGCGTGCGGACACCTGAGACACCGTGCTGTCTTGCTTAAGGAGGGAACACCTGAAATTTTAAGAAGTTTATAGAAAGTAGTAAAAAAAGATTTAAGAAATTTACCTAGAAACACTGCTATCCTGTTTCAAAAGCATCTGACGAGATAGATTACTATCCTGTTTGGTAATCCCATTATGTTTTCTTATGCCCACGCCGTTCCCATTATCGTAAATGTAAGAAACTGCATCTGATTTGATGGATGGACTGAGTGGAGCCTTTTTAGCGCTCGCATTGTAGTTATGATAATGAGATGATCGATTTCGTGTACTGGTTGATGATGATGCGACCATTACGTTCTCGTAGTAGCTGAAAAGATATTTAGATATGTGAGATTTAAAAAAAATAAAAAACACAATTTTAAAGTCATACCTTAATCGTCCACAACATTTTCTGGACTTGATGATGGCAACGAAGTTTCTTCGATATTTCTTATTGAAAAATGCATACAATATGGGATTTATGCAGGAGTTGGACGAGCCCAGCCACTGAGCAATTGGAGTAGCCACTTGAAGTACTTCTTCTTCTCTCATCGAAAGTGGTCCACCTTTATTAAATAATTATAAATGCGGGTTTAGTCTTTACTAGAAAATAAATAATATAATTCTTACCTAGTTTAATTCTAGCAAAGATAACGTATAGAGGTAACCAAGATAGGACGAACATGATTACAACTACGACCAGCATTTTCACAACTTTGATTTTTGACTTTTGTTGCATTAGCATGACTTGGGCATCTTTTGTGTCTCCTGGAATGTCTCTTCGCCAAACCTAATGACAATACAAGTTTTTAACGGTTTTTGATAATTGTTATTTTGCATACCTTAATCCAAATGAGTATATAACAGATAGAGATGAGTATCATTGGTAAAATGTAACACATGACCAAATTGGCGAGTAGAAAATAGAGCGCGCCATTAGTTCCTTCAGGCCACACTTCCACACAAATTGTAATATCCGGTTCATCAGGAAACACGGGAATCAAGTCAAAGAATAGAAACCACGGTATTGTAGTTGTCAACGAGAAGATCCAAATCAAAATAATAAAGTAACGTGCCTTCTTTTTCGTTATTTGTAGTTTCAGTGGCCACCAAATTGCCAAAAAGCTGCAAAAGAAAGAAAAGAATTATTCGACACTGGAATTATTTGAAAGGGCTACTAAAAGATAGGGAGGGTTGTGTAATTGTGTGTATTATAGCATTGTCTCGTATTGTGTATGTAATTAAATTGGCAAGAAGCAATTATTTGCTCGACTTTTTTCCAAGTTTTCATTTGATTTTTGTTCAGTTTAATTACTCGGAGACTTTGTCCTCTTCAATTCACGATTGAGAAAGCTCAATACGCTCGTTCAAGTCAACAATCGAGCTTTCCGTTTGAAAATACTTGAAGATGAGGGGATAATGTTGACATAATTTTCTTTACTTTATATTTTTGATTAATGCGACTAATCAATGCAAATTATAATTTTCAATTATAGATAAAAGTTCTAAAAATTTATTCATTCCCCCCTCAACTACTAAAATCACTTAAAACTAACACTTTTGACCAAGTTTTCTATTTATTTTTGCAAATAAAACGAAAAAGTATAAAAGAGTCCATTAACTCCAATACTTTTCTTTGGCACAGTGCAGAACTCATTGGATTTTCATCTCGGCAAATAAAAAAATTGATTTCTTGGGAAACAATTTTGTATTCATTCATTTGGTGTCCAAGTTCAAGAAAAGACTTTTTTCCATTTCAAAGGAAAAATTTTCATACAATTTCATACGAATTCAAATGATTTCAGGCTAAACTTTTTCCTGTGGTGGAATGACAATTGTGATAAATTGACCTTTGGAAGTTTCAGAGTTGTGGATTTGTAGGATTCATATAAGAATAAATTGAGTTAGTGACTTTTCTGGTTTATTTAATTTAAATTCAAGATAATGTATTGCATTTCTAGCATATTTTATTATAACTGAATTTTTAACATGATTTTCTACCTTCTAGTCAAGATTCACTGCGGTAAAAAGAGTTCTATGAAGGATCATATACTAGACAGAAAATAGACAAAGCTCATAAAGTTCCAAACATTAATCAAAATTGATGAAATTATTTCAAGCAACAAGAAAAAGTTAATTAAAACAATATTTAATCAAAAGAAGTGTCATTTATAGGTCAAGATTCTTCAGATCAAAAGTTAAGGCTACCAAAACCATAAATCATGATTAATAGTATTTTTCTAGAATAAATATTGTCTAAGATTTTTAATTAAGATCAACATAATTTGTATATGTTTTGTATTCCATCTCTAAGATTAAATCGACCAGAATAAACTAGGTCAAAGAAACTATAAGATCAATAAAATCCTGCCTCGTAGAATAATTAATTAGACAATCAATCTAATTCTATCCCTAAAATTTCCAAAAATAGCCCATAAAAAAGAGCAATTGCCATTTAATATCCTCCCATTACTTGCAGTTCTATCATTACACTCATTAGCAAATTAACATATAAAATATAAAATTAATTGTAATTTGTAGGACAATGTAGTTAAGCAATGAACACCACCAGATTTCTATCCAAAATCACAACGACCAGAGTGGAGCAAATTCACAGCACTCACAGCATTCAACAAAATGTTATGGCTTTCAACTTTAACCGCATGTTCTACTGTTTTTGTTTCCATAAATACATGAAAGCTGAAAACAACGGGCGACGAGCTTGGCAGAGATGTAGGAGGATTCAGTCTTTTTTAGCATCAAATTTTGATTCTCATCCTTTCATGAACTTCATTTTAAAAAAAAGAGATGTTCTCTAAAATCTGTCCTCGAAGTTTGAGCCAAAGTTCGTCGTTGCATTTCAATATCCCGGGACACAACCAAAAAACCATAATAATCTAACATAACTTGCAAAAAGTCACTGGGGTATTTCTCCTTGAACTTGAGACTACCAGTCACTGCCAAATAAAATTAATAAGAAGATTTTGCTTCACAAATTTGCATGCATAAATTCATAACTTCACATTTCCAGTGTCATTGTCGAAAATTTGCCAACAATCTGAATAGCTATTTTATTGCTTATGCAAATTGGAACATTAAAAGATGTAACATTAAAATAACTCTGAATGCTTCAACTGCAACGTTTTACAGCTATTATTGCAAATCTGCTGAATTTTCCGTGGGAACTGGGAAGATTTGCATTTATTTGGCAGGAAACGCTGAATTTCAAATTTGTGCTGTGTAGTTGCATGAAAAAGAAATTTATGCAACTCCTTTGATAGTTGCATCTAGATTTTGATCCATAGATCCTCACAAAGGCTGATTATACCAATTTTATGCAAATATTTTATCCCTCAAAGTTTACATTGAATGCGGCTTAATTTGCATGTAAAAGTTTTGCCGGCAAAATGAAGGAACATTTAGGAGGTTAGTGAAGGGTGGATTATATGGAATTTTATAGTTTTCATGAGAAACTGCATGTGCTCAGAAATTATTCAAAAATTCTTTGGAAAGTCAAGTCTACTGGAAAAATTTCGGAATAGTTAAGATTTTGAAATTTTTAATTTTTAATGTTTTAAAGATTTTGAATAATACATGAATAGTCGGAAGAAAATAGATTTAATGAATTTTTTCCAAAACAATTTACTAACAGAAATTAGCAATAAATCTGAATCTCCCACAATCCCCTCAAAAGAGAAAATAACAAACTTTATTAAGCAATCCTTTGCAGTTTTTCAATTAAATTGCTGTGAGCCTTCAGTCAAACAAGCTAGTTGGCAATTTCACTATAAGTTTTCAATTTTGCTGGAATTTTTTAAAAGCAAGCACTGCATGAATTTCATGAAAAATATTCCCATAAAATGTTTAAAAATTTTTCCACAAAATTTGAGACTTAAATTATCCCTTCAAAATCAAAAACAGAATCAGTTGGGGAATATTTTGTTGTAAAAATCAGTTTCAGTACATGTAAAGAGATTTTATTTTAGTAAAAAAGTTTTACATGGTTGATGACTCTGTGGTTTAAAGCCGAATAATTTTGGATAAGAAAACAAAAGCTTATTTGTGCTTTTTCTACAAATCTAAAATAGTTTGACTTCTGAGCATCCGAGAATGTTGGTAGTACGTCATTCCTCTAAAGTGCGGCATTAAATTGCAATATGAAATTTTTCCAGCCTCATCAAAAACAGAAGCTTTTTCAGAATTAATTAAGAAACTAGTCACATATTTTAACACGGAAATTTATGAGCAAATGTGCTTTTTGCTTGCCTTTGCGTTTTAAGTGTAGAATTATTTTAAAGGTCAAAAGTCATTATGAAGAAATTTTTCATTTTGTGTAAATAAGAGACGAATTCAATGTTGTTGAGGAGGTTGGCATGGAGATCATCTGAATTTTGTTTTTCAATATTTTCATAAAAATTTAACAGAAATAAATTTTCAATTTTAAGACGAAAGTCGGATAAAAGTATTTAAGTAACTTTTCAAAAGTCAAAAATATTTCAATTTCCGAAAAGGGAAATTCGCAGAATCATTTCACAATTAATAATTCCAAAATAAATCGTTTTTTTTTTTCAAATGACAGCATGAGTTTTTTGAGAAATAATTGAGAAATATTTTTATAACTCCATAGTGAGCCCTAAAAATCCAATTTAGGACTTTATTTTAGCTTCTCGTTATTTGTATATCGTTGGCTGATTGCTTTTATGGAAAAAGCAGGCAATCTAAAATCATTGATTTAGTCTTTTTTCTAAAAATCTCAAAACATAAAAAAGCTTCAAAAACATTTTTCCAACCAATTTAGATCTTCTTAGAAATTCGCCAACAATGAGCTACGAAATGGAATTGAAATAAATGAGCTTTTGATGTATATTTCGAATGTTTGTAATGTTCTATATTTTGATCGCGTGTTTATGATGAAAATACTTGTTTGAGGTTCTGATTTCTGATGACACATCAAATATTTGTTTTATTGGAGCATAAAGACATGAAACTTCATGTTACCAATAACTGTGATAACATAGTAAAAGTCATAGTAAAAACCGAAAACAGTTGTAAAAATCATGTCAACCATTACAAACTTTTTGGGATGAGTTCATGGAACTTTATTTAATAAATTGGTTTGGTGGGTAAACTTTCATGAACTTGACATCAATTTAAATTGTTTTCAACAATCTTATAAAAATCCCAAAATTATCCAAATGTTGCCAAAAATGCCCCAGGATTATTTATTTTCTAAATCTTAAATGCAGTTCCCGGCAAATTAATGTCACAAATTTGGTGTGAAATTGCGAAAATATCTAGTTTTCTGCAGTTTCACGACAAATTTCAATATTTCAAGGATTTTTCGCGAACCCGAAACATGCAAAATAATGTTGCCGTTGGCATTTAAATTAAATTTTTCGCTGCTCACGTGGTGCTTGTATTAAATTTTGACCCGTTTTTAATGTTCGCTTTTAATGAACAAGTTTTTTTGTTATTTATTGAAGTACTTGCTTGATTACATATAGGCTAACTCATCAATTCAAGCCATCCAACAACAAAGTGTGTCAATTAATGCCATCACCTAAATTCCCAACATTCTCTCTAGTTTCGATGGGCAACTTGAACTTTGATGGCTTTTGATGAATTGTTGTATCTAAAAAAGGCCGTAAATGATAAATTCCAAGAATGAGGACAGCTTCAACAAAGCCACTCAGAGTCTCGATGCACTTGATGCACTTGAACGTAATTTTTCAAATAAAGACAATATGTTTTTGACATATTTCTTTGGTTAAAATGTTGCAATAATGAACAATTCCATACATTGGTTGATTGGGGTTGCAGCAAAACAATATGTCTGTGGGAATATGGGGAATTGAGCAACATTTATATGCCAAGTAGCTCATCATGTCAACTGTTCGGTTCAGTCATCAATTGCTATCTTTCAGTATTTCAGCCTTTTGTGCTTTTTATAGGTCATCGTAAATGGCTTTTCTGTTTTTCAATATTTTTCAGTCAATTTCCAGTTTTTTGTTGAGTTTTTTGGTATTTCATGTGATACTTTATGATGTGCTGTGATGTGTGTGCATTCCTAGTTTCCAAGTCTCCTAGATTTTGCAATTTTTGAAGCACAATATTATCTTTAACTTAAACAAAATGCCAAGAAGAGGGAAAAGTGATTTGGGATATTTTTATCGTTTTTAAGTTTTTTATGGGATGGTCGTCCAATCTGCTCCATAATTTTATCAATATTATGTGAAATTTCTTTTGTTAAATACAAAATTGCAAGTGCAGTTACGAAGATATGGTATTGATTGGTAGAGACTTTGTTGTTGAGAGGTAGAAGCTTTGCTGATGTAGGATTCGTTTTAGAATCTGTTTCATCCCTTGAAGTACGCCATTGGCGATGCTCAATTTTGATGGCTGAACCTTTCTCCTTGATTTATTTGACATAAATCGATTATTTATAAAACTATTCATGAAAATACATAAATTCCAAAGAATTCAACTCAATAATTACTTCTATCAAATCTCCTGCTCCCCGTTCAAATTGCATCAAACCCATTACCAACTGCTGGGTGACTAGCAAAATTGATTATCAATAAAAGCGTTAAAATTGACAATTAAATGAGTGTTTGGCCAGAGCAAACTGTATAAAGCTTTCGCTATGATTGATAGCCATCTGTGCGCCATTATATGTGATCATATTCCTTCCTTTCGCAAATTGCTTTTAAATTGATTTATCATTTTCAGGATAAACTACTAACTCGAACACATTTGAGTAGATTCTAGTAAGTTGATAAACTGTGGGAAAATGTTGGAAAATTTCGTTGGAAATGCATTTGGTAGCTTCTGTTTTACTTAAACACTTTAATAAAAGTGAATAATTCTCAATTGTCATTTTCATCAAAATTCAACAAGAATAAATCAAACAAAGCAAATCACTTGCTAAAAGGATTTGTTAGAGAATAATTCGATTGAAGATTTGCTTAACTTTATTGATGATTTAAAAGATCATCAATTTCATCTCTATATGATATAGAATCAAGTTTTCCCACAAAAAATCTTCTCCCACAAAGAGCTGGTTACTTTATAACCCAAGAAGATGGAGATAGATTAAAGTGTAGATGAGCTTTCAATCTCTCTTTGTCGAGCTGTTTAGCACACTATTTAAGCACACCAAACGCCCCAAAACGAGCTGTTGTACTTGAGCAAATCCGTTTTTTTTCTCGCTATATTCAATATTGCAATAAAATATACGTGAACTTGACTTTCAACTTGTTTAAACTTGTCTGCTCTGCTCGTTCTAGCTGACTTTTTTCATAATATCGGAAAATGTGATATTTTAAATGAGTTTCATCGACCGTAAAAGGCGAGCAGTGATGCTTCTGTATCTCTAAAAATGTCTGAATCGAATTGTAGATTATAAGAGGAAACTTTTTGCATTCAATTTTTGTGAGCAGAGAAACTATTCAGAAAGTTATAAGACGAGCATAAAATATTATCGAATGATTTAAAATCAATCAAAAAATTGAAAAAACTCGGAAAAATTGGAAAATGTAGGAAAACTTGAGTATAAGCTACAAAAAACTGCAAATTTTATCGAAAGAATGGCTCCAAGAAAAGCTCGACAATGGTAGAAAAAGCTTTCGGAACTTAGAATCTGCAACGGAGTGTGTTCAAAGAAAGCTCTCGAGCCATACACCGAAAGCACTAAACTAGAAAATAGTGCACGTTTTTCAAGATCAAATAATCTTGCGAGATTTTAACCTTAACCTTCACCATGCTCCAGCATAATTCAGTGCAATCCACTAAAAATGGTGAGAATACTTGTCGAAAAGACTTGACGATAACAAACACGAAGAAATTATGCACTCGAATGCAGCATCCAGCGTTTTTTATTTTTTCCGGCGCTGAAAATGGTAGAGAACAATTTTTAAGGCAAAATTGTTCATTCGCTTTCAATTTGCAATTGCAAATCATAAAACGATGAAAAAGCTTTTAAAAGCGATGGAATACTGAGAATACTTCGATCGTGCTGCGGAATATTGTTCTGAAAAGAGGGTCGGACGTTTAGTATTAGGCTTGTGGTATGTTGAAATATAAATGAAAATTGCTAGCGTATTTTATTCTGAGAAAGTGAAATCTTTAATTTTATAGAAAATATCAGTCCTTCACTTATAACTCCACGATAACCGAGATATTTTTCATAATAATTTAAATGTCCGGTGCTTGAGAAAACTCAACGAGACACTTGATGAAATGTTCTAAAAAATCATTAATAAATTGAAAGATGACAAGAGTTTCAACTTAATCTACAAAATTATTGAAGTGGGCTTTCCATCTTACTTGTAAATATTCAATTGAAGAATATTGTGTACTTGAATCAAATAAAAATCTTTGCATCTTATAAATTTGAGCGTCCAACCTCAGTCAAAAATATTAAAATGAATAAGAAATTGGCAAAAACATAATTCCTCGTTTTAATTCATTCTCATAGAAACGCGCTACTCGAGTTTTTCGTAGTAGCATATTTGATATTTTTTTGAAAAACATTTGATTTTCTAATTTAAAGATCTTTGGATTAAGACATATAAAAAGAATTATAATTGTTTTTGATTAGATTTCACCGAAACATGGAAAACAATGAGTAATTGTCTCGTGGAAATTAATTAATAGTTATTTCAGGAAACACTTGAGCTTTTATCTTAAGGGGTTTTAGAAATTTCTTTAGAAATAAAGAAAGTTCACAAATAAAATGTCGTAATATTTGTATCGTTCAAGAAAAGGTAGTGTTTCTTTAGTTGGACAAAAAAATAAGTTGGATTTTTTTATTTGTATATTTTTTTTTGGAAATTTTTAGTTGGACAAATATTTTTTTATGGATTTAATTTTTTGGATTTTTTTTAATTGGATGTATTTTAGTTGGACTGTTAAAAAATTTTGGATTTTATTATTTGGATTTTTTAAATTTGGATTGACTTTATATGGATAATATTTTTAATTGGAAAACGTTTATTTGGAAAGATTTTTGTGGACGATGAGCCATAAAAGGTTTAAAAATCCTTTCATTTACACAGGAATGCGATGTGTCTAGATAAAGATTATTCTTTCTTTACAAGATAACTTCCGAACGAATAAAGTGAGAACAATACTTAGTTTAAAGCGTCTCGAGTCACCAAATCATTCCACCAACTGGTGATGGACCCAAGAGACTCAAGAGTGATTTCGTATGAGAAATTCGACCTTGTGTCAGAGAAGTTGTACATCTCCCTAGCTGGTTGACCCACCACGCTTTTGTTAAATCCAACTAAGTATTGGTCTGAGACCACTCTAAGTATTGGTCTCACTTTACCCGTGCAAAAGTAATCTTGTAAAGAACGACTCATCTTTATCTAGACACATCGCATTCCTGTGTAAATGGGAGGATTTTAAACCCTTTATAACTCATCGTTCACAAAAATCTTTCCAAATAAACGTTTTCCAATTAAAAATATTATCCATATAAAGTCAATCCAAATTTAAAAAATCCAAATAATAAAATCCAAAATTTTTTAACAGTCCAACTAAAATACATACAACTAAAAATAATCCAAAAAATTAAATCCATAAAAAAATATTTGTCCAACTAAAATACATCCAACTAAAAATTTCCAACTAAAAAAATCCAAAATAAAATTTTTGTCCAAATAAAAAAATCCATATTTTTATTTTCCAACTAATGATACGCTGTCCAAGAAAACTAAAGCATATTTTCAATCTTTTGATTCGCTTTGTTTCTAAATAATTTTATTGTCCACCATATAATTTATCGCTGACGCAAAGAAACTCAATTTCAACTTTCTGCATTCAAGCGCCAAAAAAGATTGATCTAATCTTCAAACTTCGTGAAAAACAATGATTTATGCTCCCAAAGCTCTAAACTTTCTTCAATTGTAATTAATTGCATGTGCATTTAAGATGCATTCACGACTAATTTTTAAATTACATCCCTCAATCTCTTGGAAAGTCATTCAAACATAAAACCAGATAAAAACCATTAAAAGTTCCACACAACTAATTTTCAGTCGAACAATCACAAAAAAAAGTTCCACGAAAGTTGGGCATTCAGAAAACATTTTAAATTTAGCTGTGGCGCTTATACTCAAGCTTTTTTGGTGTCTTCAAGTGCTTTGTAATTCAAAGAATCTGCAAAAAAGGAGAATCTGGAAAAACTGTAAAACCAGGAAACTTACAGAAGAAAAAAACTGAATAATGTGAATTTTAATTTAATGTTTTTAGAACAAAGAACTGCATTTTCCAGAATCCAGCTCTTTTGTTAAAATCAAGAGGAAATGATTTTGAATTCACTTTTTGATGAATGCAATGATGAGGCTTTCAAATGTAAACAATAGAATTTAATTTAATTTCGTAAAATCGATGCAACAGATTTCATATCTAGCTCTGGAGCATTGTCAACATCGTTTTTTAGCCCGTGAACTTGTGAAGTGCATAAACGGACAGAGTGCAGCTGGAGATAAAATTTCTGAATATATTTGAAGATCTTTAGGAAACAAAGCTTTTAGAGCTTTTCTTCTGCAATGAAATCTTCTAATATGAAATGGACTTTTGTGGATAGAAAATATTTGAAAAAAAAGGCATGTTAATTTTTGGTTTGGAAAAATTCTTTAATTTATAAAATTTTGAGTATTTTTCTTCATGGAATCATGAAAGAATAGTTTTCTTGGCTTTGTTTCACTAATAATTAACTGGATGGTACTTCTTAATGATGGACCAAAACGGCTTGGTGATGGGCGTTGTTGCCATGATGAGTAATGGAGTGCACTGGAGCAGCATGATGCACGGAGTGCACAAGTGGTGCAGAGACGAGAGTCTTGTGGACAATAGGAGCATGATGAGCAACGACAACTGGGCTAGCGTGATGCGCGACAACAACTGGGCTGGCGTGGTGGACAGCGTGCACTTGAGGAGCAGCAACAACGTGATGGATCTGTGGTTGATGGTGAGCAACGACAATTGGTGCTTGGTGCACTGCAACATGTTTCACAAGAGGTGCAGAGTGAACAACACTGTGGAAGAATTTGTTTTAGTTTTGGGATGATCACATATTTTTTGGCTTCAGCTTAAGCATGAAACTTAAAACTTACTGGCTAGATTGATGGCTAACTGCCACTGGAGCATGATGCACAATTGGGGCATGATGCACAATTGGTGCCTGGTGGGCAATGACAACGGGTTGGCCAATGTATCCAGCGCTTGCGAAAGCAATGCATGAAAGGACGGCAATCTACAAATTTAAAGAGTTGATGTTGTTATCACTTTGATCACATCGTATTTGATATTATTGTTGATTGATCACTTCAAGTTGATCTTTAATGAAAAAGGATCGTTTTTATCAAACAATTGAACAAAATATTGCACTAGTTGAGGTAAAGTCGACTGCACTTTTATTTTTGGTACACTTTCAACGATCACCAATTTTTGGCGCCAAAAATTCAAATTTAGGTGCTGATATAAATTTTGATTGCACATCTTCTTTTATTATCAAAAAACGATCCTTTAATCCACATTATCAACATATTATCTTGCTCCTGCTTACCAATTTGAACATTTTGAGTTTTTTGGTTGGGTTTGACTGAACACTGAATGTATTAACACTTTGTATAAAGTTCTAAGAGCGACTGATGATTTACCTGTAGCACCTCACTGCTTTTATATGCTAGTTAGTCTACCAAAAGCGCTTACAGACTCAATGAAAACGCGCGCGGAGAAAAAATCAAATCTGCTACGATAAATACGTGTTCGATACGACAACATTGAATAGCAGTATTGAATGTGCTCGAGCAGGAGGCATAGCAACCCAACAACAACTCACCACTTAAGCACTGTTTATTTTAGTATTATGATCTTACGACTCAATAAAAACAATTCAGCTCTTGTTTCATTCACAAACACTTTTTTACATTTTTTACAATTTTTCAATATTGGAGTACATACTACTAGTGATCTTACATCATATGTGTTTTAAATATTTCATTAACATAAAAAAATGTTGTACATGCTCGAAACCGGTTTGAAGACTTTTTTTTCGAGCTAATTAATGTATATCGCGGGTGAGCATAATTTTTAATAGATTTAAATTAAAAGTGCGCAATAAATTTATTAGGCGCCATTGACTAATTTCCTACTCTTAGCCTACATTACTTTTAAATATTTTAATCAGTACCTACGGAAAATTGATTTAATAAATTAAAAACTTAACTTTGGATCTTAAGTGCAACCAAAATAATTTATTACTTTTTAATTTAATTAATTTTTTTGAAACGGCTTGCATGATCGTACTAAAAATAGCAATAATATAAATTTCCCGCCAATATGTTGTCGCTGCAAGACGCATATACAGTTGAACTTGAAATTTTTTATTTAAAATCAATCTCGTTACTCGTTACTCGTTACTTAACTTTTAAAGGAAAACATAAAAATATCTTTTTCGTAATAAAAAGTAGATACAATTTAATGCACAACATGATTAAGTGATGGGTGAGTTGTGGTACGTGAGTTGTTTTGTTTTTTGATTTGTGAAAGCTTTCATCTATTTTTTGACTAAATTTTTCTAGACATTTTATTTAACTGCAACAGAGTAGCTCCGAAGGAAATAAAATCATCGAAGAAAGTTAGCCCACCTCTGCCAAAAAGCATCAAATTCAAATTTTAATGCTTTTGTCTTGTCACTTGTCTGGTTGAGTCATTTGTTTCGTCTCGCATTGAAAAAGTGCTTCTACAATGTATTAATCAAATCTTAAATTTCTTCTCTTTTGTTGTTGCATATTTGGCTCACATTTCAATATTTTAATAAGATTTTGTATGAGAAAAAGTTAAATTGTTAAAACTGTCAAAAAAATATTGTTGCTATAAAGTACAAAGTCCCCAGATCAACTCCACCAACGAGATAAATCTGAAAATGACGAAGTACTCGCTTGCGAAACAAATTAATGGATTTAAAATATTTAATGAAATCTTAACCCAAAAAGGAACATGACACGTCAAATTAAAATGTTTTTCAATTCATAGCGAGTATATTGAATTTATCGAGCTTTAATTTTGTACATAGTAACTTTGTTTGAAGTTTAGGTTCGGTTGTTTAGTTTCGCTTTTGTTGTGGTTCTCGTTTGTTGTTTAACTTAATGATGAAAATTATTTATCGTTTTTCATAGCAAAACATAAGCAAAACATCATTTCAGTATCGTAATTGGTGATTATTCTTAATAATAATAATTGAAGCAGACGGGCATGAGTTTGCCTGTTTACCATTAAAAGGTTCGGAAGTTTTTTAACGCGGTAATTTTGAATAAGTTGAAGTGAATAATTTTGTTATGAATTTGATTATTTCTTTATGAACTTTCATTTGAACTGTGCTTGCTCGGAGAATTGTATGTTTAAACAATTTTCCTTGAAGCAAGCCCAAATTGATATAGAATTCTAGTAAAATACAATATTTTGTATCTTATGATGTAACATCTTTTTATGTCAAGAACCAAAAAGTATCGTTTATGCATCCGATAAAAAATTCTGGTCTGCACAAATGACCTTATCAGCATATCTAGCATCTCAAAGCATCTCATGATCAGCAAGCATTCGTGCTTAAAAAATCTTGTAAGTGCTTCAAGCGAACCAAGTCTTAAGGCATCTTTTTCTTGGCCGTTGCGTCAAAACATTTAAGATACATTTTTAAAATATAAACAATAAACACTCGTGATATAAAAAAAAAACATAGTCATTATGCAAGTGCTGGTTCTTTTCTTGTGTGCTGTCTTTAGTCTTGGCAGAGATGCTCTTAAGACCTACATCGTCTTTTTGGATGCCATGATTTAACTTATTATTAATGTTCTCCAGGTTTTTCATTGCCATGAAGTACGTTGGGCATGGTATTGAAGATAATAAGTTCAGTTTCTTCAGTTTCTTCAGTCTCTTTGGTATTTTTGGTATTTTTGTTTCTTTAGCCAAAAACAGTATGAACAGTGAAATGAATAAAAATTATTGGCATCTTGAACTTATTTCGGTCATGAAAGCAAGAAGAAGTTGTTATCCAAAAATTATTACATTAATACGGCAGTTCATTGTCACGCACTGTTTGACTTGTTGTTCCTGTTTATGGTGATGCCTGATTTTTTGCTTTTTACATGTAGATTTTGAAGGTTGTTAATTGTACTATGATTTAATGTAGTGTATTCTTAAGTACAATAATTGAGATAA
Organism: Parochlus steinenii; assembly: GCA_038502155.1. Lineage (NCBI taxonomy): Eukaryota > Metazoa > Arthropoda > Insecta > Diptera > Chironomidae > Parochlus > Parochlus steinenii. Next base: position 2,208,387 of record JAXCIN010000049.1, on the reverse strand, counting down.
TTAAACTTTTACGATGATTTTGATAATTTGAAATTTTTTTGCTATAAAATTTGAATGATGTTTTTTCAGGCTACAAAACAATTAAGAAAGGTTAAAAACAGAATAATCTGATCCAATTTATCTACAACTTTAAATCCATCAGACAACCCAACTCTCAATAAAACACCAGAATGCTTTCACTGAAATTTAAAGCATTTTAATTGTCCACGCTGAATAATAACCGCGAGTAATGGCCACATAAAAAAATCTGTCACGTTAAGCTTATCAAGTTCTCCCAAATTGAATATGAAAAGGCTTTTTCAGCTTCTCTGCGTCTTGAAACCATTCCAAGATAATTTCGCGATATTTTTAAAGTATTTTCGAGTATTTCAATATTTTAAAACCAATTTGAACAATTTTAACCATTACCAGCACCATATAATTGTCTTATAATAATCCCCAACAATTAAAAGCAGAGCTAAAGATACCTTTAAAAATAATTACAAAGTCTGCGAAAAAAATTATTGAAGAAGTGATGAAGGACAACCTACAACAACAGCACCATGTGATCATAATTGATTGACTGATCAATATTACACGCTATCCGAAAAAAGCTCAAATATTACTTGATATTAACAGATCATACAATGTGAAGAAACTAAACTCTACTTATAGTGTACAGGAAAATAATAAAAAATTATATAAAACTTCAAATGAACGAGCAAAAAATAAAATATCAGTTTTTCAATTTTTCAGGTAACCTCAAGATTTTTTGTAAGACGTTTTACTATCAATGTCAATATGGCTCGAAGCAATTTTTATGTTGCGTACAAAATGTCTCATGTAAGTAGCTTATAGTGTTTTGAAGGCAGGGATGGATTTGTCAAATTGTTTCCCGTTCATTAGTTGATATGTGATACTTAATAAGTTGAACTTTAAAGTCGTGCTATTGTGCTTTTAAAATAATTTATACTTTATCTTTTTATCATTTATCTTTCATTGGTACAGATTGATAATTAAAAAAATGTTGTTACACTTAAACAATTCAGCCCTGGCCTCATCAAACAACAAACTACAAAATCTTACAATGCTCAAATTAAGTGATCAATATTAGCCGAGCTAGTCAATTAATCTTATAATAGATATTTTTTGCACCTAAAAACATTGTGATTTGATTTCCGAGTCATCAGTAACAAGTTCATTGACAGCAGGAAGTTTCACAGTCTGTTTACGTTTTAGAAGTCGCTCAAAAGGGCGAAAATCCAGTTCTATTTAGCTGCTAATTAGGTTACATGCTTGATCTGCTCTCATAATTGGATAATTCTAGTCAATATTCAAATTAGAACGATTGGCCCCGAGGAACTTTGCGGGGAGTAGGAAATACGGAAGTCAAGCACAACAAGCGCATGAAACAGAAAACCTAATCGGTTTTCGATAGTCGAGTGGTATACCAGTTCGAGTTTCATAGCTAAAACAGTTAATTGAGAGGAAAATGTCAACCTTGAACGATTTATTCCTTTCTTTTACTTCATGAGTTCGTTTTGAATTTTAATTCATTCACGTGGTTTCTCCGCCGGTTTAATATTGCTAATGTTTCTGGGATTGCTCTATGCTTTCTGGTGTTCGTGCATTGTGCAGCATTGGTAGATGCTGTGAAGTTGTTTTAGTTTGATGGAAAAATTAATTCAATTCATTTTAATTAGAATTAGAGTAAAGTGGTCTGTGCACAGTTGAACAATGAATGAGGAACAATGAAGTGTTTGGCGAGAATGCATGCGGAATTTTTGATGCAGCAATTCACTGGTGAAAATATTGTTAGAGAATTTGCTAGTACTAAATTAATCAGCGTTGGCTTCTACCAAAAAACTTTCAAGAGTGAATTTGGCAAGATTGTGGTTAGGCCAGTAAGCTTTGCATTATTAATTAAATTCCAATGTTTCTATTATGCGACTGATAAAGATCTGGAGCTTAATTCCGAAACCGGGTTCTCCTGATCTAATCCCATACATCAATACTGCAAATGCAAAATGTAATTAAGAAGGAACGCATGCCAAAACTATTTTGCATCCCACATATGAATACATTCATTGCTAATTGAAATGTACTTGCTATGAGATTTTTGTGGTGCCTGATCGCTTTGAGTGCACTGAATAGAGAGCAATCTTATGCAACACTTGCTTTTTGCTATTTTGCTCGATATTCTTATTATGGTGCTCCATTCGATATTCAATGTCAACTTTTTATCCTCCGAATTTGCATTATTTTAGCATAAATCTATTTTTGATGCTGTTGACAAACATAAATCAAATAAAGTTTTGGTTTGAAGGAGAAGGAATTTGATATAATATTCTATCACAATGTTTTCATTTTCGTTGCGAATATCAGTTGTTGAGGCATTTAAATATTTCATAAGGACGAAAAATCTTTAATAGAATCCGGAGAATTATTTTAGAGACCATTTTCGCTGCATGGGCTGCGATCAATAACTGCATACCGCATATTTGGCACACAAACTAATAATTGTATTCATCAAACTTATGAAGTTTTAATGGTTTTGCTGATTCCAAATAATCTACAGGCACAAATTCACAATTTATGTTCAACAAATATTTGAAATTTAAACAGTTTCAGCAATTCTAATTCAAAATTTTCAAACTCTAAGCATTTCCTCTGGAATTGAGCATTGTCAACGTTCCTCAGTGAATTGAAAGAATTTAAGACACTTTAAGTGTTGAAGCTTAAAGCAACAATACTCACACTTTATAAAATTCTAAACCAAACTATATTTCCAATCTTCTTTGCCATTTTTATAAATTATCTTCTTTATAGCAACAGGAAAAATTATTTATCAGTTTGCCATTTTGCAAACCAAAGTTGCAAGAAAATGGGAAAATTCAGAGGAAAAGCTGAAAAAAAGTATTCAATTGAAATGAGAGAAACTTTATTTTTATGCAGGAAGATTGTCTATTTTTCATAAAAACATGAAATGCTTTTTTTATGAATTTTCATAAATATCTGAATTCTTAGAGAGAAAAACATTCAGTTTAATTGATTTATCTTGTCAGCTTTAATTTTTGAGAAATTGGTTGTGTTTTAAATGTTTGCAGGAATCGTTGTTTTTATATAATATATTCTAGAATAAAATATTTCGATGTGTTGTGTATACCCTTTCAAACGACAAGCACGTATTTTTTACAAATCCTTTAAAAGTTTCAGCAAGCAAGCTGATAAATTTGGTTATTACTCGAGTAATACCGAATGACAACCATTTTCTTAGCTTTATCTTAGTTTTTACAAGTAAACAAGCAATTAGGAATATTGAAAGTTCAGTTGCTTCGGCTAGACAAGATAAACGAAAAAAATGACAATCCAAAGGCAACAAATTAATATTTCTTTTCAATGCAAACAAGTTTGCTCTTGAGATTTTTCCAATAAGTAATAGTATGTATGTTTAAAATAAAAAGTGCATGGTAATGCAACAACAAAACATCAACAACAACATTGCATAACCGCATAAATTACTTTTATTAATGTGAGAAATATTTAATATTTTTATTAAGGTGTCTTGGGATAGAAATAAATATGATTAGTGTTAGGTAATAAACGTTATTTATGTTTTCTCCAAGAAACACTCTGAAAATTAGCATTTAAATGTAAATGTGAGAAAAGCGGGCTAACTTTCTATATCACAAATATTAATGATGTGACATTCAAATAATATTTGTATTATTATAAAATTTTAAAGAGTCAAAAGTTAAAACCTTCTCAATCCATTTGAAGCCAAATCTCCGTAACCCAATCGTTTTAAATTGAGCGTGAAACCAACTAAACACTTAAGGGTTGCCTTATTTATATTATTCTCTAGCATAAGCAATATTATTCTTGATTTCTCGTTTATTGAAAACGGTTTTGAATTGCTAAAGCAACCTTCATACTTTCGTGTATCTTCATTCTTCGATGCTTTCAATCTTATGTAACTCTCATCTCTAGTTCTGCACTACTCGCATGATCAAATTACGTTGTTTTCTACTTCATGGAAGTCTGAAACTTTGAAACATGAAACTATGGAGCTTTGTAGCAAGTGAGGTGTATAAATGAGTGTTTGATTATTTTACAAGAAAACTTGAAAGATATTATAGTATTACCACACCATTTATAGAGAGGAAAAAGAAAATTGAGATGTTATGCTGAAATTATGTCACAAACAAGCTTGTGACCTTTTTTTTTCAAAGATTATTGTTTTTCCCTTATTATTCCCCATATTTAAGCCCAAATAAAATTCAAATATTTGAGATATATCTTCCTTCCGTCCCCGTTTATCCCATCCAGTAATTCATTATTAAAATGTTCAAAACTTTTGTACACCAAAGGAGTAGAAGACTAACTTTCCTAGGCGAGCGAAGAGACGGCAAAGGAAGCTTCCGGAAAAGTTTCCAAACAAAAGTTTTTCTCGTAAATTGCCAACAACAATCTGCCGATGTTTCAATCATCTTAATTGGAACAACCGATAAACTATCTTGGGGCTTTATAATTGTTGAAACAACACTTTTATTTTTACACGGTAATTAACATGATAAACGGGTCGAGCCTATTGATGAATTTGGAAGTTTAGAATGGAATTCTTTTAATATTTATTCATCAATTTTAAAAGGATTTTTATATAATAAACAGTTAGTTAATGGTTGTGCTAACTTCATTAAGTTTTTAAAGTACTACATAATTATAATTGGAATTTATTGAGCTTGCTAGAAGTTAACTACCGCAAAAGCTATCAAGTAAATAAAATAGTTAATCTAATGATTTTGCAAAGTTGGGTAATTAAACGTTTGATTTATGCGGCTTTTCTAATTAAAGGCGGTTTTAGAAACATTTTAAAAATGTGTCCATTCGCTTGTCAATAGGTGATTCAACAAAGTCGATTATTTTATAAGTAATCTTACGATACTCGCAATCTTGACAAAAAAAAACAAACAAAGAGCTATATTTATTTTCTTGAGCAATAAATTTGGAATAAAAGAATGAGGTGTATTCATTGAGCAGTTAATGTGTATTAATGATAATTGTAATTAAATCTAATATTGCATCATTTTCAAATGAAGGCATTATTTAACAAGATTGGTGTTTTTCACAATATGTATCCGCATTATGAAAAGACTGTTAAATTATTTTCAAGGAGTTAATCTTTTACGTGTTATTTTCTAAAGCTCATAAGCAGCTGGAAGTGTTGTGAGAAGTTTCCTTATGATGAACGTTAATATTTGCAAATTTAGTTGAAAACACAAAGAAGGAATTTATTTAGAATTAATTAAATTTTTAATGATCACGATTCCATGAACAGTAAAGAGTTCACATTAAAGTAAAATCTGGTAAACTCATAGAAGCTCACATTTCAAATGAATTTACATACATATTTTTGGCGTAACCATGGCACAACCACAAAGCTCCAATGAGTATCAAATTCAAAATGAAACATTTTAGAAAATAACATCAAATAACACACAAATTAATAATACCTAGAATAATGTCTGTCTACTGCTAAGCTCATAAAATAATGATAACATTCATTATATTGGCAAAGTATTTTGTATCTTTAGTTACATGTGAGTTACATCAATAGATGAATACATTTAAACTTGCATGTTGTAATTTTAACATGCATTATATTGCATTCCAAATGTTTAGATTTTGTATTTTATGGTAAAACATTTTAATGAAAATTTTGTTCATTGGATTTCTACTTAAAAAGAAGGAAATTCAAGTAAAAACTGTTTGGCCAAAAAAAAACACTTCTAGTTCTGTAAATACAAGATTCTTCAACGAATCGCAGAATATTTCATGAAAGCTCTCAAGAAAACTTCATTCAGGTATAAATGTGCATATCTTTGGTTTTACCTCGAGTGCTTCAAGCATCCTAGCAATCTTTTCATTCAAAGAATCCCTGTTTTGTTTGTTTTTTTACTGTTTTCTGAATTGTCAGTTTTTTCCGAGTTTTTTCAGATTTTGCAGTTTTTCATCACGACATTATTCTGTGCTCAGTTTTACATTCATGTTGATTTTTCTACCTCATCATTATATGCGATGGAGGTAATAACAGAAGAATGTTTAGAAACTATCACTGTTTTAATATTCAGTGTTGTTTGGATTTGAGGAAAAAATGAAATAAGACTATTACAAGAAGTTTGAGATGAAAGGATGGAAGAACAATTTGATTTTCTTGGTTTGAAATTATGATCTTAAATTTTCAAAAACATTTCTGATCTTATTTCCGACGCTTTGTCAATATTGATTCTTGTGTACTTTTTTCATCCTTGCATCCTCGAACTATTAATATCTATGATAACAACAAAAGAATGGAGGCAAAAGTATTCATTGTTAAAAATTCATTAAAAATTCTGCTTATTTTGTAATGAAAGAGTTCTAAGTGCACTCAACTACAATGTAAATGAAATGGGAGCTTCGCTCTGCACCTTTCCTTCATCATGCAGTATGTTATTTGTCTCTACCAGGAAACCAGAAGTGTTTGATCATGTACCTCGTTTTATGAATGAAGCTCATTTTCTATCTTTTTGTTGCAATTTGCGTAGGAAAAAAATATTTTTCCTGATAAAAGCCGATGCAGGAAAAGCTTTTTTTAAAAGCATTGGCTGAGAAAAAAAAATATAATTCAAACTGGAAATTGTATGGGAAAAAAATACGGCTTGAATGAGTGTTTGTTTCCATTGAAATTCTTTTGAAACCAAGTTCAAGGTTGTCATTTTGATTAAAAGATTGAAAAAATTTCTTGTAAACAGGAAAATTAAAAATCTTAAAAATAAGTAGAAATTCCTTCTGTAGTAAAGCTATTTTTAGATACAATGAACAAAGAGATTGATTGCTTTTTAAAGGATCTCTTTCGATTTTGGATCGCTTGCAGGAGAATAGTTTACAGTACACACGCTGTGCTATATTAAATACATTTTTCATGTCGTTCAAAAACTCTAACTTCTTGGTTAAGTCCGTGTTCAATTGAAAATGATTTATTCAGCATAAAAACGAAGCTACAGTTTAAATTTAAAACCATAAAAAGTCAAATCTAAGCTAAATTCATGAAAAATGGTTGCACAACAAGTTGCATGTCGGTATGCTGGGCGAATCAGAAAAGCTCTGCTATTTATTTCACATCTTCGGAATGTTTACAGCACTCCAGTAGCTTACTGTTTATCGTTGGATGGCTAAGATTGAATGCAAGCATTCTTTATTCCTTGATGATGATGAATGATTGTGGGTAGATAGCATGGCAGAGCTCTGCACAAATATTTAACAAAAATCTCAACCAGAAGATTACGAAATTACTTCACAATTGCACAAAAATGGCCATAGAAATAGAAGAATCTCATTAAAAACGGATTTTTAGATGAAGAATTAATGTTTGCTCGTCAGCAACTGGAAATCCAAGATCCAAACTGCATTTTATTGCTTTTTGTGGAATTTTACGGTCTTGGTTATATTTAATCGGCGACCACATTCAATGTCAAAGTTGACAACGAGCAAATAGAAAGCTCATCTTAAAAGCTTTGAATGTTTTTAGAAGATGACGAGATGGTTGAAAGTTTCAAGAGTAATCTTCAGGAGGAAGTTTTTACGACTTGTAAAATTTTGATAAACAATTTTTTGTGTATGCAATTTTTTGGTTTTTGGGTCCCAACTAAAAACCATAAAAAAAAGTTTCTTATCCGATTTTTAATGGCTTTACATAATAACTTGACTATACATGAATTCAGTTTAAAGATTTTGATGAGTTGTGAGGAGCTTATTTATTTCAAATTCTTTGAAATTTTCTCTTTGTCTCCATTTTTGTACAAATATAAACGTAAAAAAACACGATTAAAAAATTGAAAACTTATAAACTAGTGCAACCATCCTGTTATAATCCAGGAGCAAATTTATTGGTGGATTTGATTTAATAGTAGTTTCTGAAGCAAGAAATTTAGTTTTTATTGAAAGTTCAAAAAAAAATATTATCCATGAACCTAGGTTCATGAATAGCAACACTTCGAAAATTTTATTTCTGAATGTTGGGACCCAGAAACCAAAAATACGACCCGCGAAACCAAATTTTTTGAGAATTTTTAGCCAAAAAACGAAAGTTCAAAAAAAATTATTATCCATGAACCTAGGTTCATGAATAGCAACACTTCAAAAATTTTATTTATGAATGTTGGGACCCAAAAACCAAAAATGCGACCCGCGAAACCTAATTTTTTGGGAATTTTTAGTCAAAAAACGAAAGTTTAAAAAAAATTATTATCCATGAACCTAGGTTCATGAATAGCAACACTTCGAAAATTTTATTTATGAATGTTGGGACCCAAAAACCAAAAATGCGACCCGCGAAACCTAATTTTTTGAGAATTTTTAGCCAAAAAACGAAAGTTCAAAAAAAATTATTATCCATGAACCTAGGTTCATGAAAAGCAATACTTCGAAAATTTAATTTCTCGAGAAATTTATAGCAAAGTGAAAAATTGTGGGACTCTTGGTACTTTGTGGATCAGCGGGATAGGAAACTTGAAGATTTTATATTTTATCGACACTCCAAGATAAATTTTTGAATTAATTTGATTAAGTTGTCCACATGAAAGTATCATGGATTTTAAGTTCTGATTTATAAACGAAAGTTACCAATCTGCGTTACAGAATCGCCATTTGAAATGCCAGTCCTATGAAAAGTTTATAAAAAAAGTATTACAGAGTTTAACAGAATATAAAACAAATTTCTGACAAAAATATAAAATAAAATCTCTTCAGAAATGACGTATGGTTCATGTTTTATTCACTAACAGCCAGTAATGCATTCTATGAGAGTGAAGCATCATAGATAATACTTGTACTTTCCAGTTTTACGGTTTTACATTTTTCAAAGTTTTATTGTTTCATTCGAGTTTTCGAATTCTCCCGATTTTCAGTATTGTAACTTTATTTTTATCATTTGCGAGTATTTCAACACTTTTGAAAGAATTTTTGAATTGTGGTGATACATTAAAGTTTTCTCAAGTTTTTCACAGTTTTCGGTAAAACAAATAAATCTTATGGAGTGGTGTGAAAGCTTACGGTGCTATCACATATGAGAGATCGCTTATGTTTGAAGTTCTGAACTTGTTTTGGGAGTATCCCTATAAATCATCATTTTATGGTTTTTTTTAAACACATTATTTAGTCTGCTCTTTTTGGGGATTTTATTTTTAAAGTGTATACTTGATGATGTTCCTTCAATTATGTTCCACAATAATCAAGAGCAAATTTTTCCAAATCTTTTCTTCAATTAAAAATTAATAATAAAAATCTAGATAAACTGAACTTTCAATCAATTGAAGGAAGTCTGAAAACCTGCAAACTTTCCCATTCAACTTGCTATTTTAAGATTCCTATCAATTTCTCTCAATCTCACTGCAAATTCGCTACAAACTGATTTCTTTACAATTCCCCAGAAGTTCAATGGCAATAGTTTAATTAATTTTAGCTGGAGCAAAAAAATTTAAGAATCAGTGAGTAATTCAATTTATTTCAAGACCAGCAATGAAAACATTCTTCGTAGAAAAACTTGATTTTTTCTATTATTCTTTGTTGTACTTTTCATCATACCCATGATTTAGTAAAGAAAAACTTTTTGAACTTGTAAATTTGTAAATTTGATGATGCACAGTAGGAGTGCAGCAGAATTTTGTCTAGATCAGCCTTGAAAAGTGTCACTGTACGGCGCCTTTGAACCAACAATCATCATCAGTGGGACAAATTTATGTTGGTCGATGAACGCACTCTAGTGATCTGCATTTTTTTGGCAAGAGCCAATTCATAAACTTTCTAAAAAATTCTACATATTTCTTCTAACATATAATTTGCAGCAATTTTAATTTCATTAGAGAACCACTAAGTAAAGTAATTGACAGAGTAACCCTTCCATTCTCTCTTAATGTAAAATCTAGTAAATTTGCTAAAACGCAATCAAAATGTAAATGTTGCCATGTTCAGATTGAATAAATCCGAAAATTCATGATGTTAGATAAAGCGTAGCAAAACAGTTTTTAAATGGTTTGCAAATGGGTTTCAGTAGAGTTTCAGCATTTTAGTTTGATAAATGGATTAACAGAAAAAAGGATGACATGGTTTTTGTTGTAGTTTTGCATAAATAATGGATAAATGATGTTCAGTCGGAAATGTTTAGTGATGTGGCGAGCTTTGGTTCCAAAAACTGTGTTTGATGGTAATTTATTTGGAGGAGTTTGGATGGAGGAAGTGGGAATTTTATATTGTTTTTGAATATTGAGAGTGTTTTAGTATTTTTTGTCATTAATGTGCTTAAAAATTCTTTCACTCAACAAAGGTCTGTGCCATTTGCATATTCATATATGAATACTTTGGATAAAACAAGTCAAAACAATTGCTTATGGAGTAACCACCAAATAGTATCATCTATTTATTTTTGATGGAACATCAAACCAGATCAAACAAATTTCTATTCAATTCTACGAATTGTTATTTGCATCGAGTCTAAACGCAAATATGAGCTTTTGAGCAGCAGATGTGATATTTGGTGTGTTCTTTCCAATCGTCGAAATAGCAATCAATAGTCATCAATATCGATTCACCAAAAAGTTCATTGAAAACTAATTTTTGAAGAATCATTTCCGGAGTTTCTCTCGTTTATTTTTTATTGCTAGGAGAATACTCGGTATATTTTTTTACAGTCTATGTAGTTTATCGATACCCAAACCAATTTTTAGTTCATGATAAAGTTTTGCTCAAAATGAAAAACTTATAAAAACTATCGTGTAATTGAATTGAAGAATCGAGAGAATTGTCGAAGGAAAATAATTATAATCGAAACTAATTTTTGAGGAAATGTTTTTCAGGAATGTTCTGTAGTTTAGTGATGGGCTAATAACTTGAGAGATTAGGTTTAGCAGGTTTTTTTACTTTACTTTTTACAACATATTTTTGTTTATATGAAGTTTGAAATTTTTATACAATATCTGCATCATACTTTTAAACGTACAAAAAGTTTTGTGAGATTGAAAGAAGATACATGATCTAAGTTTACAGAAAAAAGCTCTAAAGCTTAGTTTAAACTATTCACCTCTGAAAATCTATCATATGCTCTAACAATTATTATTCTCGTTAACATCAGTTGTGTAGCCAATAATCAAATTACCATTAAAATTGATTTTATGGCTCCATTTTTTGTAGGGGAAAATTGTTTAAGTTTTGTTCTTCTAATTTTTTATATCACAACCATAAAATTTTGCAGAAAACTGAAAGCAAAAAATTGAAAGCATAGAGCAATTGGCTTTGAAAATAATCTATGATGGTTTTCATTTATGGCTATAGTTTAATGTGTTACCCTATTAAAACTTTTTTATGATGTTTATGAATTTATGAATTTATGAATTTAAATTGTATCGAAGGGCATTAAACGAATATATTCACATTAAGTTATGATATATTTATATCATAATACATATTTTAGCTGGATAAGCTGACAAAAACTTTACGGCGAATTATGCAAATCGAAACCCATAAAATTGGCAAATTGAAAATAAAATTGCCGCAATTAAAGATTTCATTCCATATTTATTTGTTTTGTGTGTTTTATGGTTGATCGGTTTTATTAGTTTGATTGAGTAAATTGAGATTCATTGATTTTATTGGAAAAGCATTTAAACTTGGGGTTTTATGACTTACCGATCCAATGAGACAGCTATCAAACTGTAGACGGATGCAGCCACTGATACTCCTTGAATATAGGGAACCGTTTTACACATCGCTGGTCCCATCATCCAAGCTGAAATGAAAGTAAAAAATATAATCATGAATAATTTCGTCTGAAAACACACCGAGAAATCTTAATTGACAGCAAAATCATTAAAAGTCAATTCAATAGATAATTGACTCAAAATATTGAAAAAAAAAAAATATTTCTATTAATCCTCCTTTTTTCTTATCAATCACCCCAAAATTTTCAAAATTCCTATTTAAAATTCATAAAATGCTAATCCTGCCAAGATTGACATTTTCACCTAATCTGTTAATAATTTCGTTATAAGATTAAATCATTGAATATACAGTCTGCTTCATCACATTATTACGCAAATTATTGTTATTACATAAAATATGAAAATCTAGAGATTTCAATGTAACCAAAATTATAACAGAAATTTATTCTATCAAATTTGACTTTATGAGTTTTCTGATCTTCTCCGAGCTTTCTCTGAATATTAAAAATTACTTGAATTTCAAGAATATCATCCAAGGAAAAACATAATTTGGGTTCATCTTACAAATATCTGAAATTTTCAAGCAAATTTACTTTAAATTTCAATATCTGCGCTCTCAAAAATGTCTAACAAGTGACAATCCCAGGAAACCAGGTCGGAACGCCATTCCAACAAATCATTCCACTCAGAATTCCGACACATTCTGAGTGTTAGAATTCTAGTATTCATTCTGAGTAGCGTTCCAACTGCGTTCCACTCTGAATGCTGAATGCATGCAACTTGGAATGATTATTAGAACGATTTTGAAAAATATTATTTTTAATGATTTTCTAACGAATTACTGTATTATTAAGTGTAAGATCGACATATTTTTATAAACTGAACTATGAAAATGTGATAAACAACTGAAAAATCAATAAAAATATTTAATAAGTGGCCGATATGATTCGGAATGAACTCAGAATGCAACTAAGATAGAATGTTAGAATGAACGCGAAGTGCAACTCAGAATGAATGTTAGAATGAATTTAGAAGGGAAGTTAGAATTCTAGTATTCATTCAGAGTAGCGTTCCAACTGCGTTCCACTCTGCATGCCACTCTGAATACAACTTAGAATGATTATTAGAATGAAATTTAAATAAAATAAAATGAATGATTTTCTCATGCATAACTGTTTATACTAGGTGTAAAATCGTCAATAAGCTGTTTAAAAATGTGATAAACAACTGAAAAATCAATTAAAATATCTGATAGGTGGTGGATTTAAGTCGGAATGAACTCAGAATGCAACTCAGAATGAATGTCAGTATGAACACGGTGCGCAAACCAGAATGTAAGTTAGAATGAATTTAGAATACAAGTTAGAATGAATATTAGAATGAACACGGAGCGCAACTCAGAATGAAAGTCAGAACTCAACTTATAAAATTACTTGATAGCATATATGTTAAACATATTAAAACAAAGGACTTTGGTTTGAAGGAGTTATGTTTTACGAATCTTATCAAATTTTGAAGTTTTGGGATGCTAATAATTTTGGTGGTAAAAATCAGAAATACTGTTAAAAAAATGGCAAAAAAGAGTGACTATTTCGGAAATTGCTCGGCAAAGACATTTCAAACTTTTATTATGAAAATGTATTTATTTTATTCTGTTATTTTTATTTTTAAGTTTGTGTGTAATGAATTTCAAATTTTTTAGTTGGATTTTTTCAAAGTCGTTATTGTATCAATTTTCAGAACCGCAAGTGAAAATTGTAGAACAGTTTAGATTTTAAAAGAAATTCTAAAACACCGATATGATTTTCTGATTTGCTAATAATAAAATATTGATTCCCAAAATAAATTGTATTTTCAAAATAAAATCTTTTAATTCGTTTATTGCGACCACTTTAATTCATTATTTCAAATTGCAATTTGAAAAACACAAATTTGTAGAAACATTTCAGTAGAAAAATCCAGTTGGATATTTTTTCATTATAAGTAAGGTTTAAGCCAAAGCGTTTACAAAGGTTAGGTAGTGTAGGGCATAGGGCGCTCGTCTCGCGAACGAGAGGTAGTGGGTTCGAGACCCGGGGTCTCTCAGAGTTAAACGGAGTTTTTAGGTAATAAAAGGAACAAAACACGGCTTGGTAAAGATTGGCGACAAAAAAAAGTGAAAATGTTGGGAAATCGGGGAAATATTCAGGTTTTTCCCGATATTTATTTTTTTTGTTTTTTGCATCCTTGAAAATTAGAATGAATTTCAGAATGAACTCAGAATTCAACTCAGAATGAAAGTTAGAATGAATTCAGAATGAAAGTCAGAATAAAAACTCATTCTGAATTTCATTCTACTTAGAATGATTGTCAGTATGATTGTTGTGCACTAGGCCTCCAAATGGAATGCAAAGTGGAATACTTTTTAGAATTCTGACGTTCCGAAATTTCATTCTGAGTGGCATGCTAACTCATTCTAACTGGTTTCCTGGGAATGTCTATCAAATTCCTTCTTTATAGAACCGAAGAAGAGATTGACAAATTCCTGTCATAATTTTAAATATTCTTCAAATTTGGGTATCTTGTCTTGTTGCTTATTAAAACCTTAATAAATATGAGCAAAAAACATCAAAGACCAATTCTCAGAATTTAAATTCAATATTCGTGGCTTTTGACAAGAAGATAGAGAATATATCTTGTTACAAGCAGTGTCAATAAAGAGGGGTGGTTTTTGACCAAATTTCTTATGCATGACCTTTTTTATGGAAAACAAAATTCAATAAGACAAGAAGGATGGTTTCTGAGAAATAATCTGACATAATATATGCTCGATCCCCGAACAATGTTCTTGACTCCAAGTTGTTTAGAAAATTTCCATAATTTTGAGCTTTTTTTTCTCTAAATATAATTTGGTATTTTTCTCCTAAGACATAAAGCTAGTTTGTTCCACTCTCTATGGAAATTAATTTAAATATTTGGATATTACACTACAATTTAAATAAAATCTGTAAATTAAAACACCAAACTTTTAGACTTTCTGACGAGCAACTAAGTACATTGCTAAGAGCATAGAACTCTCTTACAGTTGAGTTTTACTGAACACAAGGTTCAAAAGCATCCAACATTTATGAATCTAGCACCATAACTCAAAAGAAAAGCTCATAATTTAGTATCGCATTATAAAACTCTAGAAATATAAACAATCGAAGAAAAACAAAGACACACTCAAAATACTATAAAACACTTTTCAAAGCAAACATCCTGTCGCTGCCATGCAAAACTATGAATTGCTTTGAACTTTCTCTTGTTTCTTTAGATGTCAAAAATAGTTTTATCAAATTTAATTCATCTTGCATGTTAAAGCTTTTATTTGACGGATCAAAGCTCTGACTAATATTAAAGCTTTGTTTTTCAGTTATAGTTTTTATTGCTGGGCAACTGCGAATATTCGAGTATACACATTTTTCATAACATATCTCCAATTTCTTTCGGAAATGATTCGCAGGCTCATTTGTTAATTTAGTTTTGCCTGGAAACTCTGCATAAACTGGATATAGTGGATCCAGTAGCTTTTCCCGCTTGCCAAAAAAATAGGATAAAACTTTTATGACTCTTTATGCCCGGATAAATTACCATAAACAGCATATATTGCTAAAATTATTCGAAAATATTCAAATTTCTAAATTGAGTGTGTTTTTCCACCATTTTCGTCTATTGGCTTGCTGCTTGTTCTACATGACTCGAAATGACTCGGAAATATGTGCAAAATACTTTTTTGTTCGGAATTAACTGAAAACTAGCTTTGAGCTTAGACAATGAACTCAATAGTAGATTAATAAAGCTATAGATAAGCGCGGGATTTTCAAAATGCCATTTCAGAGATAGTTAATTGAATTGCTTAGCTATTTCTGCTTTTTTAAGCATAAAACAAATGCTTCAAGATAGCAAATCTTTAAATCTTTATATCTTTAAATCATGGCAATAAAATAATAACAGAGAAACATTAAATATTTAATATAAAGCAACCAAAAACATTCCAAACGGCATAATAAATTGTGTCTTTTATGCTGTATTTTCTTTAGTCTTGGATTACCCGCACAATGCACATCAAACAAGTTGAAGAAGATGTGAGGTATGTATTCTATTAAAAGCTGGGAGATTGTATAGTATACTGTTATAGTAACCAATACACAAAAACATTTCTTACAACTTTGAAAAAGAAAAACGCGGCAATTGTCAGATTAAAAATAATATTCTCAAAATGAACATATAGGGATAACTTCTAACACGATACGCCTTATACATAAAAAATCCTTTGAAGCATTTATCTTGCCTTAATACTTTAATAGACATTATACATGGAATATGTTAAAATGGAAGCTTTAAAAACAATAAATACTTTTCTAATGAAATATGCAAGAAAAAGTTGCCATGTTTATGTGTTGTTTGGTTGTTATCGAGTTATTGAAAACGAGAAGCAAAAAGCTAAAATTCCTCAGCAGTGAAATTATTAGAATCTCAAGAAGTGGAATTTTTTCTGTACGAACGTGGTAAACGAGGCAAAAAATATTCAGTGCATAAATTCAGTGAGTTTGATGGCAAACTTGGAAAGCAGCAAGTGTTGAAGCATCGAATTGAATATTTAAAGGATGTTTTTTATTCAAATAGCAGAAACGTACGTCAAGATTATGCGAACCTGCACAAAACCACACTTCCTGCCACATCATAAATATTTCAATTTTGCAAAGTGGTGACGCTATGTGCAGTTGTGTAGCATAGCTATTGTGTGTGAAGATGCAGACATTCGAGTCGCTCAACATTTTCATGATATTCGATGAATGATGAAGCAAATTCCTAGTAATTCAAAGGATGCTTTTTTTACTTCCGATATGATATAAGATGATATAAGGAAGCACGTTTGAAATGGCTTTATCCGGTAATAGATAAATCGTAGACGATAAATCAATGTTTCAATAAAAATTGTATTTTTCGAATAAAATAAATATCTACAGCATTTTACTACTGATACAAAAAATATCTATAAGTCACATTTCATATTTGTAAGGATTTAAGCCTAATTCTTCTTCGAAAAAAATAATTAACAAATTTTCTTTCAGTGTACATAAATTTTCTAAAAAGCCATTTTTTCTTAAATGCATAAACTATTTGACCTTTAAATTTTAATAACTAGAAATTTATATCATTTTTGCATATTTTGTAAAATGCACGCTCTTCAACAATTCCAAGCATTTCAAGCATTCAAAAAAAAAAATGAAAAATCAGTGAGCAATTCTAAAGAGCGTTATTAAAATGTTTATTATATCAAAAGAAACGTCGCTCTATGCAACTAAGAACTAGTTGTGCAGCTTGTGAGCTGAGCAGGACTTCTCCGCTAACGTGGAATTGTGTTTTTATTTAAAATTCCTTTAACTGAGATAATACATCTATATCTCGCGCGGCATCTGTTGGTTTAAATCACGAATACCCTATTTTTTTTATTTTTTCTGGACGAATCATGAGATTCTAAAACTTTATCAAAAAATAAGTTGTCTGATACCACCAGATGACCCCCAGATGATTCCCAGCAGGCAGTGGACCAAACATCGATGCAATTCCTGGCTAAACTTATTATTCCAAACATTTTTTCTGAAGCAACCAATGTTGCATCTTTAATAATTCTCTTGTTCTGGAGCTGAGAGTAAGCGGTACCAAAATAATCCTCCAAAAACTCGATTTTTCTTATTTTCTGGACGAATCATGAGATTCTAAGACTTTTTCAAAAAAAAGTTGTCTGGTATAACCAGATGACTCTCAGATGACTCCCAGCAGGTAGTGGACCAAACATCGATGCACTTCCTGACTTAATTTATCATCCCAAACATTTTTTCTGAAGAAACCACAGCTGTATCTTTAGTTTTTCAAAAAAAAAGTTTTTTATTGTATGGAAAACCCTACTTTGGGTCACGGAAGTGGTGCTGGTGACCTAACCGGTAAAGTCACCATCACCAAAAATATCAGGTGCACGATGGGAAGAGATACCAAGTCGATTGGCATCAAAAATTCCGGAATCGGTTCGGCTGGAGGTCAAATCGAGCGTTTACAGTAAACCACGGATCCACCAAATAATCGGGCACGGCCCTTAGTTTTTCGCATGGCACGGGTCGGGGGCTCAAAAATTTCCGGATTTGTTTTCACAGAAATTTTTTTCAACTCATTACGGACAAAAAAAATACTGGATATTTTTGAGATTTGTTTACGGGGAAGTCAGGAAAAATCAGATCAGGTCAAAAAACCCTGAAAATGCTGGTACGAAAACAATACTTATCCGCTTTTGCGGAGAAGTAAAAATGTATTTCGTGAAAATTAAAAACGTGTCATGAAAGTTTTCCCAGACACTTTGCGAGTCGTCTTATGAAATAGCAGCGGATGTGCATTTCATTTTTTTTATTTGCCAGTTTTTTATTTATTTTTATGAAAATGCTTTTCATGCCAGTTTGGTGCTTTTTTATTGGTTTTGGTTCTGCTGTGCTCTTTGTGGCAAATCTGTTCCCTTCAATTTGTGATGGAATTTGTCAAAGTAATAAGAAATTTTCATTCTGCACAGTGACGACGAGGAGAAATTTAAAAAAATTCATGAAATCAAGAAAATCTAGAAATTCAAGTTCAATATCAGGGCGATGATGCTGGTGGAATTTATAATTTGTTAGCATTCCATGGAATGTGTGGGAAAATGTACATTATGGGAATTTTTGAAGGAGTTTATTGTTGAGTTGCTTGTGATCTTGGAGCAAAGGAGAATTATAGAAAATAAATCTGGAGGTCGTATATATATTTTATTGCATTTTATTCCCATATTTTTTCCTTTGCAATAAATATAATTTAGCTTTAATAACATTTTAAAGCAAACGAATAAATATCTTGAAAAAGTTTTAGAAAAAACAAACAGGAAAGAATTTTATTTGCCTTCCTCAGACATAATTGTGATTTTCAGCAAACAATTGATACAAATTGTAACAAAATTGTAAATTCTTTACAAAATAAGTCAAACGTCTGATTCACAAACTTTTCCGAAAATCTCTCAAACTAATCTAATTAATTTACTTTTGGCTCGCTTGACGACTTTTCAGAGATTTTCCATGCTTTCCATAAATTTCTGACAATTCTTACAATGAATTCTTAAATTTGAACAACAAGAACATTACACTGACATTCTAGCAATTCTTGTGATACTGCTTACTGAGTCCTTAAGGAGAAATGAAATCATAAAACGCCACATCAATTTGCGTAATTTGGCGGAAGAAAGAAAATCAATAGACTTGTAGACAAATAAATTGAATACTTTGAAGAAATTGAAAAACATACTAAATGAGCTTTCCTTGGGCTATGGCACCGTACCGGCAGATTGTAAGACAAAGAAACGTAATAACATATTTTGTCAAATTTTTGCTGAAATTTTGTTGAAAATATTTCAAATATTGAGTGGCCAGAAGCTTCTAGCATCTCATAATCAAAATGGTTAGTATTGGAGATAGAGAAGTGCTTTGAAATTTGAGACTAAGAAAAATCGATTGGTCTTTTTTATGAATTTTTTATCCTCAAATTTTATTTAAATCAACGAATCTCCCAGTAATCGGTTCAGATAAATTTCAATAAAAGTTTCCTCAGTGCCCGCATAAAAAGCATGCAAATCGGAAATTCCATTCACATTGTTCGCATGTTCAGTTCATTGACTCAATGACTGTTCTGGAGTATCTCACTCAAATTAACTATAACATTACCCAAACTGTAACACACTATGTCATAACAGATTCATGTAAGAAAATTGTTTTGACTTGTCTCCATAGCAGTCTGCGTGATCATATAAATCAGATAAAATGAGATACATCCGATGTAAACGGTCTGCTGGCAAAAGGATATACGTTCAAATTTTCTCGAAATATATTTTTTTATTATTCAACACTTTCCTTGCTTATTATATATGCCATACTTGTATCATTCATCGGAGAGAAGCCGGCAAGCATGCTAATCATAATCTATCAACAACGGATAAATGATTTATGGGCTGATGGCTCGGAAGTGTTATTATGTTATTCTGTGATTTTATTTTGCAACTTGCAAATATCAATTTCAGAGGTTTTGTTAGGCAGAATTTATTGTGTATGAGCGATATCGGATAGCAGGGGTTGGGAGGTGATAAATTTCTAATATGGTTCGTTTTCATGTATATTGTAAGTAAAAGTTCTGTCAATCATGTTAGATCCAAACCTCTGCTGTACTAGTACAGTACATGTTCCTGACAACGCCACACAAAATTCCCTCTATTAAAAACGTCAAAAAAAATTGTTTCGACTAGACTTTTTCCGTATAATGTCAGCCAAATGTATGCAAACTTTGATGCCAAATAAATTGATCCAATAATTTGATTGCCGTGGAAACTCTTAACGCTCAACTCAACACAGAAGTATGGTTGTTCGTTTCACAAGCGTTCCATGAAAAAAAGAAACATTAAAAATCCTAATTTGATTGATATGCAAAGAGCCTTTCGACACTTTATTCTGCCTGATAACAGTATCTCGATTTGTTGTTGAACGCTTGGCTGATCAGCTCGATTATTGTGTTGATGCCACTTGATGTCAATGAAGCGCTCCTGATCCCAAAATTGTAATAAATGTAATAAAATGGCTGTATAACATTTTAGTGCTCGCAAAAAAACACTTAGCTACATAGGAGTCAAGCAAATATTGAAATTGTAGGGATATTGATTTGGCTGTAATATTGTAATATGAGATTATTCTGAATATATTTGAGATTTACGGAGATCACAGTTTATTGAGGATATAACTTGTAGGAGCTTTTTGTTTTACGATCCGTTGTTGGACCGTTCTGTATGGTTTTGCATGGCTTAGAATGGTTTAGTACGCGGAAAACCAATTTGCAAGCGTTCATTAAATGTTGATTGCATTCGTTTTAGATTGGCAAATTCGATTTTGAATATTTAAATATTGTGGAATTGGCAGTTTTGAAGAATTTTCATTGTTTTGTGATTTTAATGACTTCATTGACTTTATCGATGAAAATTTGCTGTTTAATTGCTTTTCATTCAAAAGACTCTACTCTTCATCAATCCACCAAAACTCTAAAACGTAGCGAAAATTTTATATTCACTGCATAGATTAAAAATTTTCACATATTTTCTAATTAAATAAAAAAAAAACTGGTTGTGCAACAAATTATTCGGGTCAATAAGCATTTTTGCATTATTTGCAGCCTAGAACATGAGTTTGCTGATAAAACGATGAATATTCGGAATTTGGTTAAAATGTGGAAATAATCTCAGTTTAATTGAATTTTAACAGTTTGAGGATTTTGCACCAGAGAGGCTCTAACAGTTTAATTATATTGTTACATTCTGTTATCACCAAAAAGTTTCATGTTTTTAATGTATATTTTAATGTATCGCATGTTACATAAAATAAAACGAAGATTTATCTTCACTGAAATGATATTTCTGGGGACTACATTACGTTGCATGTAAAATGTAAAATATTTATATAAACCACAGCAACATTTATCGTTGATTCCATGAATTTAATTTATTTTACAGACAAGTGTAACATTTAATGATTAAAAATGCTTTCAATAAAAGTTGATGCATTTCAATTAAATCAATATTAATTGAAAGTGAGTTTTGAAGGTTTTTGGCTGACCTATAACAAATCTCTTACAATCTTGTGATTTTGATTTTAATTTATTTTCTTTTTTGTATGCCTTATTTGAATATTTATGATAATTTATCTGCGTACAACTTGAGATTATTTTATATTTAATAAATTCTGCTCATAAGCTCATAAGAATAAATTTCTCCAAAAATCGCTTTTTTCATTTGTTGAATTTGCGGATTTCTTGGAGGATTGCCCGTAAATTCTCAAAAAATCCAACTAATATACTTTGAACCTAATTTAAAAAGTTGTTAAAAAGAACAACAGCCCAGGGAAGTCAAAGTTCACTAAATCATTGCAAGAAAAAATTACTAAACGGAATACTTTTATGAGTATTAAGAAAAGCACTCAATCTCCTTCTAGATTAAAAAAAGAATTTTTAATAGAAAACCTCTAAAAAAATTACATTCCATATAAATTTGAATAAAAATTCAAATAACTCACAAACTTCAACCCCGCCAAAAAGCCCCGCCAACAGACAAGCTCACCTATATACAACTCAAAGCACTGCCCTTGATACACATTCCAATTCTCTTGCAAATTACATAGTTTTGCTAGTTTTTGGAGGTAAACTGCAACTGCCTGCACAATTTTACATGTACTACCAGCGTTACAAGCTGGGCTTCTCCACCCAGACGTTTAAACAATCTGCTCCAATTTTTAAAATGCTTCAATAACACACAGCCATAAAAAAGTTATGTGCCGTTTTGCTTGTAGAAAGTACAAAACTGTACAACATATAAAGTACAAGCAAGCAACCCTACAACACTGAGAGAAGTTGTTGGTGAAACTTTCAAATTACTTGAAAACTTTCTTAAAATGTCCACAATGACCTTCAAAGTTGATTTATTCCCAAGTATCTCGAATAATTCTTAGAACGAAAGTAGTACTTTAAGGAGAATTTCTCTAAGTGCTCGCAACACTCAACAATAAGTGCATAATTCGTTGCTATCTTGCTATCTTAGCGAGTTTGTGCACATGGTGGGAAGGAAGAATTATTAAGTGTGCAAGTCTATAATTCTAAATTTACGATTGGCAAATAGCGAAAGGAAAAATGTCTGATAAGTGTTTTTAGGTCATGAGAACCATATTTCAAACGGCTTTATATAAATGATATAAACTTCACCTGGTATGCTTTTATATTGTATATTTTTTATATCAGTCAGACTGTCTTTATATATTATGTTTCATAGGATTGATTTGAACAGCAAATACGGTAAAGTAAATTGATTTAGTTAATGGAAACCCAATGAAGTAAAGCATGGAACAGCATGTTTAGTTAGAAAGGTTATAAAAATCAGAAAAATGGCACATAAATGACATACATTATATTTTATTTAGGGAGGCATCAGAATTTTGTGAATTTTTGGAGTATTATGGAATACCGAAGAGAATATGCTAGTGCAGCAGCAACCTTGCCCTATTTGCAGTACATTCATGTACATAATAAAGTGCAGAGTACATAAACATATAAATCCATGATAATAACCCGACAAAAGGCTGGCAGGATAAAAATATCCTGTAGGAAAATTCATGTATTTGCAAAAGTTCTTCCTGGAGTACTGTCAGAGTATATAATGGCAAGCACAGTGGTTAGGCTCTCGTCGTGCGCTCTCTCTCGACAGCCAATTCAGGTTATAGAACATAAGAATCCACAAATAAAAGTGGAAATAAATGTGGAGTAAAGTGGAAAGTAGGACATTTATATACAGCAAATATGTATTATTTGAATAATAAATCAACTGACTGGAAAAAGAGGAAATAAAATCAATAGGAGGTTTATAAATTTTTATTAGCTTGATGTAATGGAACTTATTTTTAAAATGCTGCACTGAAAGAATTATTTTAGTAGTTTTAGATTAATTTACTATTCAAGCGTTTACGATTTCGAGCTTTTTTAGTAAACTTCAGAATTTTTTTTCGTGTAATTTATGTAATGACATTAAGTTCTGTAATACCAAAGGATCTATTTTTTATAGAATTGAATCATTAACCTCACTTTATCCTTCCTGGAATTTGATGTTATGTGAACTTCACCACTGGCTCTAAATTATACATATTCAGCCAACAAAAAAGGATGGAATGTAAATTTAATTAATTACAAGAACTTTTCTGTATAATAACTGTATTTAATATATTTTATGTCTAAAGTTGAGCCTTCTTTCTGCATAAATTTGTCCCAGTTTTATGAAAAATTTCAGAGTGTTTCGAGATTTCTCCCAAACTTTTTCCCTAAAAAGCAATAAAAACGGAGTAAAACTTTGAATTAAGTTTATTAAGTTGTTTCCCCGAAAAATCAAGGAGAAAAAAGAAAAAACAAGAAAAGTTTGATAGTGATGATGAGTTGCATATCAAACGATCTAATTATGGGAAAATGAGCATAACTAGCTCGTAAAGAAGCATTTATATAATTGACCTAATTATTTAATATATTTATCATGACGGGAGAAAAGAGGAATTTCTCCAGTTATTTTTTGTTTTCTTCGAGTTTTCTTCGAGTTTTCTTCGAGAGCTTGAACTTTCTTATCATTTGCCTGCCTGGAGAGCAAAAAGAGCGTAATCGCCCTTCAATATAATAAATCATTTAAGTTTATAAACTTTGCAACGATAATTGCTCATCATTTTCCACTCCATTGAGGTTTCAATGACAGCCTTTTTTGCTGACTACCGCATTAAATTGTTTATTATGCTTCAATTAAGTTCATGTTCACACTTCACTGTTGTCAATTGTTTGTTGATATTGGGTCAAAATTGTTTGATGAATTTTATGAGTAATCAGAATAAATATAACAGAGTTGATATTTGCTTGAAAAACAGCAAACCCTCCACAACAGTGCAAGTACAAAAATTACAATGAAACATGTGATCGCATAAAATACCAAATTGGACGCAAATCCATGGGAATTCCACTTTTATTAATTGATATTAATAGGAGCCAGTTACGCACCCTCTCGCATAAACATAGTGACCACATATCGACAAAAATCAATCAATACACGATTAAATGAAGCACAGTCCAGAGCTACACACAGCATGTCCCCAATCCACTTTGCACAATTGCACATAATATTATAAAATTCTGTGTTCGAATTAATTTGTTCGATTTGTTGAAAGGCACACATAATGTGCATCTGGGACATGAATAATTCATAATCGAACATATGGCAATTAATTAGCTGTACTTTTGCAGTTGGACAGTATTGAGCTTTAGGATAAATATTTCTTGATTTTTGAACTTTAAGTAAATTTTTGCAGATGTTGATAGTTTTATTTTTTGAAGAGCTTTTGAGCTTTTACTTCGATCTATCGATCAATCTCATTTGAAGGACTCAAGAGTGATCGTCCTTGGTAGTACCAATTTAAGTAGTAGTCCAACATATCCCTGAAAAACCTGTCGTCGTTTTGGCAAAGGTCCTTGAAACTGTTTTCCAAAGAAAACAAAAAGTGAAGCGAAAGCTATAACTTTCATGGAATTCACAAAAAGGCTCATAAACTTTGCCTGGAGGTTATTTGCCAGAACTAAATAATTTCTTAGCTTCAACACCTTCCCCCATGCTACCGCAACAAATGAAACTTACAACAAACGATTTTATATCCTAATTAAATTCAAACTTTCATAGTTTTTTATAGTTTTGCTTTAGTTCTGCTGGCAGCTTTTGCCAGTAAAAAGTAGGACAATATCGATGTGCAGGTAGTCGAGTTGCCTCAACCTTTCGGATGCAAGCGATTTTTGCTATGGTGCATGGCATTTGCAACTGGAATAGCTTGAATGTGGTAATCGTTGCACATAAAACCTGATATTTGTGATATTTGAAACATAAACTTTGATAGAGAATGGAGTGGATAAGCGTAATTCAGGTCAAACACCCCTTGCCAGCCCTCACCAGTCGTAAGATTTATGTTTCTGCTTCAAAAGGGAGGTGTCTGAGATTTGTTTTGCTGTTTGTATTGTTATGCCTTGGTAACTTAATTCAAATTTTTCACTCATTCGTCCACAAATATTTCTTGGCCACTACTTTCCTTACCATGTTGCTTCAAAGCAATCAAATTGAAATAAAAATCCTGTTAAACCATAAAATGTCATCTGTGGAGCCAACATTTTTGAAGAAAGCAAAAAAATAAATAAATGTGTTTTTTGCTCCTTTCCACAGCATGGAAATTTGAAAATGGAGAATATTATTTTCTTATAAAAAAATTCAATTCATTCGTCGCCAAATGCAGCATATAAGTTCTCGGCAAATACCGAAAATTTCAAAAATTCCATCAATTCAAGAAATGTTTTCTATCTACATATGCAAATTTTCGCGTAGACTTGTTTGTTTTGTTTTCAGAAAGCTCAGGAAATTTTAAAGTGCATTGAAAACATTTATTGTTTTTTTTTTTTTTTAAATGCTTTTGTGATGTTATTTTAATGTTATTGTCTAAATAAAAAATTCTTTGATCTATGATGATAATTAAATTTAGTAGATACCGTGAATTTTAATGCAATTTTGGCTATTCAATTTAATAAATTTAAAGTTCATAAAAATGTCAAAAAACTAAAAAAGATCTCCACCCATTGAATGAATACCTCAAGTTTGATTATTTTGTGAATAATACTCAAATCTATGGTATATACCACTTTCAAAAATCTCAAACTGCACTTAGAACTCAGAACATAATACTGAAAGCATTCAAACAAAAGTACCCTCATCTACCTACGACAAATCCATGGCATAAAAAGCTCACGAGCTCGCATACTTGAAAACTTCTCTGGTATTTTTGCCATATTTGCTGTATTTCCTGAGCTTTATCGAAGTACAAAAAAATGAGTGTACAATTGATAAAATGATTTTATCCATTTTCATGATTTTCAAATATAAAGCATGCTCTTGCAGTCTTTTCAAGGTAGAAAGTGTGGAAAAAGTTGAAAACAGAGAAAATGCAAAAATGTGGCTCAAGTGTGCTCTAGCTGCCAACAGTTTTAATGAGTGCATCAAGCTAAGCCACATGACATTTGCAAAACTGCTTTACCAGGTTTTTTCTCTTTTTTTCATCATTTACACCGTTTTCGTCAGTGAACCGCAAACATAGTTAAAAAGCTTTGCGGATTAACAAAAATGTGAGCTTTTTATTTGTTTTCTTATTTTTCCGACTTTTTCCTGCTTGTTTTTCAGATTTCAAGAGCAAAGCAGGCAGAAATGCAAATGCAATTGCATTTTGAGATTTTTTCCTGAAAAGTAGGTTAAGTATTTGTAATGATGTTAATTATGGAGGAAAATATACAAAATAGTATAAAAAATGTTTCAAAGGGTATATTGTACCATAAATATTTGACATTTACAAATCTGAACCTACTAAAAACTCAAAGGAGAACATTCTAGAAGTCAGACTATGAATAAAAAAGGTAAATTTGACAATTAAACAAATTTTCAAACAAATCTGAACTTGACCATGAAATTCAAATAAATAAAGCTTGATGAAAGTCTACAAAATAATATTAATGCATTTTGAAGTTAAAAAGCAACACCAAATATTATAAACTCAAATTTTCCCTGAATCCCCTTCACATTAATAAAAGCTCACAAAAACAACATAATTATGATGATGCGAACAAAAATCTGCTTATTCAATAGCTTTTGCAGCTTGCGCTGCATAAAAAAAGTTCAAAACTTTTTCCAACAAAAACTCTGTACAAAAACAGATTAAAATGTAATTTGTCAATCAAATTGTGATATTGCTGTTGTTAAACACAACCCACATAATTTCATGAAATTGATCAATTTGGCTCAGTTAATTCAGTAAATTCAATAAAATCCAGTTAAATGAGAAAACTCATAAAAAATCGTTCAATTTCTCAACGTATCAAAAAATGCGCACAAAACTCTGAAATCTACGTGATCCCTTCAAAAAGTCTACATTTCTAGAAGCTTCTTCTGTGGCAGTCAAAAGATGAAAAGTAATTAAATGGAGATCAATTTAAATACTTTGCCCACACACCAATTACAGTCAAGTATATAGAATTGTCGAATTGTAGAATATATATTCAAGGATTCCCCAATATTCAAAAATATTGAGAACGGCTTCCCGCTTTTATGCGGCAATGATTTAGCGTAATCCAAGGATTTATTCCCCTAAGCTCCTAAAGTGTCCCCAAAAAATGCGGAAAATGGAGACGTTTCAGTCAACAGATTATGAAAAAAAATAAAGGGCACTGTTAAAATTTCTATGCAAATTTTACGGCTATTGTTGTTTGGAGTGAATTTGCAAAAAATTTTGAACTTCTGGATTATTTCTTTTGAGAAATTCTAAAACCCTTACAATTCAATCTTCAAATACTTTGAATACTTTTTCATCTTTATTTACAGTGATTACTATTAAAAACATCTAAACCATCTAGAGGTACCTATTCCCACAGCAATTATGCAAATTCTTCCCAACAGTGCCCTTACGCATTTCCCCAAAAATGAATAAGAAACAATATATATCTCCAAAACGAAAACATTCCAGAAATAAAATCACGAATTCGAAATCAAACTTGTGTTGGTTTGGCTCACTGTTTAGTGTTTACCTTTTCCTGCTGCCTTATATGCCGTATGTACTCATATAACTCACATAACTGCCAGAAAGATATAAAAACAAATATGCAGTGTGTATTTTGCTGAAGCTAGTACATAATATTCCAGACTGAAACTCGTTGAGCTTCTATTTAGGTCATGCCACACACTAAAAGCAGTAATTCGCTCAGGATTTCGCTCTGTATATTTTTGCTGTTGATGCGGGAGCATATTTAAAATCCATAATATGCTGTTTCACTGTTACCATTCGCATTTGGGTTAGGATCAAGGATAATTGCATCCCGAAAATGTGCTCGGTTACTGGTCGCCTTGAACCGATTTGCTACTGGATGCAGCTGGAAGGGAGGCAGTTTTCGAGGCTTTTCATTTACATCAGATATGAAAACTTTTTCAATTTAAAATGTTTCAACATAGATTTAAAAGGATTCACTAGTTGGAAATTGGAGCGAAATCATTGTTAGATTTATTATTATTATTAATACAAATAAACCACCCTGTAAGTTCTAGTTGAAAGTGAAAATCGCAAACTTTACAAAACTAAA
This sequence comes from Parochlus steinenii, assembly GCA_038502155.1. NCBI lineage: Eukaryota > Metazoa > Arthropoda > Insecta > Diptera > Chironomidae > Parochlus > Parochlus steinenii. Next base: position 2,179,861 of record JAXCIN010000049.1, on the reverse strand, counting down.
GTATTTACCTACTGAAAATAACATAGACTAAAGACGATTTTCCATCGAAAAAGTCTAAATATCCTTCAAAAAAGCTCAATAACCGTAAATTATTCCAGCAACTGCCTCTGAATGGCACTCACTAAAAAGCGATGCACATCTACAGAAAAAATGCCAACAGTAAAAAAATCCATATTTTATTGCACAATTTGCATGCACTCTTTAATGAGCGCAAAAGTAAACCGGCCCTGACCAGGTAAACTCAGTTTATTGACCGTTTGACCTAAAAACAGGCTGCTTCTAGTCGGTAGTTGTCTTCTTTTGTTGTTGTTGCCGTGGCACGAAGGCAACTCCGAGAGAGCGGAAAAGTTAATAGTGGAAAATAAAATTCTGTTCCTTTGCATAAAAACATCCTGTGCTTTGGCTGGGAGCAACCAGCCAGCCAACAAGTAGTGCAAGATAGAGAGACATTGGCACATTTAGATGTTTTTACAGCTTTTTACTGCTGTTATGGCTTGCATGGATCTAAATACATGGTTTTATGGTAATTTTTTCGGGCGAAGGGAAGTTGCAGGCAAATATTTGTTGGTTTTGATGGGGAAATTGAATCGGTAATAGATTTGAATTGAAGTTTGGTAATTTTTTATGTTCATCTTTGATGGTAATGGATTTCAGTGGATTTGCATTTCTTCCTGGATTGAATTGAGCTCATGAATTAAGATTTATAGAATAGTTCTTGTGGAGCTTTCTTGACCTTTATTGAAAGTACCATAATTTGGTCAAGGCTCTTAAAACACAGAAACCTCTCTTATACTCCACCGGAAGTATTCTAATACTTTCCCCATTACTCCATGATAAAATTGACTCTAAAACAAACTCAAACAAGGAAGCACTCGCAGATATATCTTACAAGTTTTTGCAGTCTTTAACAATTCTCGTAATTTTTCAGTTCTTCATTATTTGTCTGGAAAAGTAATAATGAAGAAATACACTTTGTCTTTTGAGCTTTTGCGAAACATCCAAGCGAACTTTTCTCAGATATCATTTAGACTTAATATATTGATGGGAAGTCTAGCCAGAAGTATAGCTTGGAATATGGTTGTTTTGTTGTAGTCATTGGAAACTTGTGCCAATATCGATGGAGAAGGCTGATGTTCGATTATTGTTTATCTAGTTATCTGTTGGAATTAAGAATTTTACTAATTTGCGAGCTGTAATTTTGATCATATTGTTTGATTAGCATCTAGATTAGTATAATGGTTGATGAATCAATTAAAAGACAATTTGGCTAGATTTATTTACTTTTTTATCCCTCCAACTGAAACATTCAAACTACAAAAACCCTCTAACTTTAATCAAAACTAAAATTTTTTATCAGAAATTTCCTCATCACAAGTTTTGATTTAATTTAAGCTACTCATTTTACCACTCAAACAACTTACGAAATGAAAAAAAGCTTTTCACGAGCTTTTTATTAAAAAGTTTAAATTAAAATCCACTGATGCCTGAATGCACTACAAAAAAAAACAAACAGAAATCTGGAAAATAAGTAAAAGTGTAGCGTGGAAAAAAAACGAGAGAAGTATTTAAATTTGTATGCGCTAAGTGGAAAATGATTGATTTTTCGATAATTTCAATGTTGGCTTTTTTCACGTGAGATTTATATTATGGGGCTGCCATAACTTTTCAGTATTTTTTATGGTTATGCTTTTTTGGATTTCTTGGTTTGGCGCCAAGCTATTTTGTTTATTAAGCAATTGATAGCCAATTCATTCCACAAAATACAAATTTCCTATTTATAACCTTTGGTGAAACTTAACCCGTATTTTCAACTGAAAATCCATTTTTAATCGTATTTGGTTTGGCTCCTCCCCAATAAATAAATAATAATTTTCATTCATAAATTTAGATTTTTCATTCATTGAGATTTCTATCATTTTTCGTCTTAAAAATCTGAATCCTTAAACGTCCTCGTCAAGAATGGGTAAAGTTTTTTTCAAAGTTTACTCCATTATTATATTGATCTTTCTATCTTTGATCAACTTTATTCTACGAGATTTCATTAGATAATCTAACATAGGGGTTAAATACACACAAACCAAAACAAAACATGATAGCAAAACATTTTATGGCAATCATTGAAAGTGCTGGCCAATTGCTACTTTGCTTACACAGAAATTGGATGTAAGCTTGTTTGCATTGCTAGGATAGGCACTTAATGAATTAATTTCCGGCAAAAATGATTAGAAAACATACATTACACATATTCAATATTTGCTCTGCTTTGCAAAATTATTAAGCTCACAAAATTATTTGATCATCTGAAATGTTTTTCAAAAAATCCTGCAGGCAACAAAAAGTTGAAGTTGAATTTTCAATCGAAATATTCGGAATTTTTGATGAGCTTTAAGGCTAAAGAGAAAGGATGATTGAAAATATATTTTTGGCGTCAAGAGCTGATTTCAGCTGAGATGCCAATGAAAAATGAAACTTTGAAGAATTATTTAGAGTACCCTTTCTTTTTAGTCCCTATAATTCCCAAAAATTCCAAATTCCTATGTGTTCAGACACTGCAAAAAAAGTGCGATGTCAATTTCGTTTTTTTTGTTCAGTTTTTAAAATTGTCATTAAATCGAACGCGATAGTATCGGGGACATTAAATGGTGTTCTCTGCACTAACTATTTTGCCAGCTAGAATACACAATCAAATCAAGTCGATTATATTTCAATTTAATCCCAGTGAATGCAGTTGGTGCAGCTTATACGAAAGTTTCGATGTTTTTTTCCGCGATGCAATTTAAAATTTTTTTAAATAAAAAAAGTGTATGAAAATATATAAAACATATTTGTGCAGCAAAATATAGTCAGATTTGTTACATAAAACTTTTAAGCTTTTTGTTTTGTCCACTCACATGATGGAAAGAGCACTACTCTACAAACTGCCCGACAAATGTTGGCTATAAAAGAAGCTTAGGGCTTGCAGGGGTTTGATGAAAATTTGTTGGAATATTTGATATGTATTTAATTTGACGTTTTCAATCAACTGTCAGAATTTAATCTGAAGGAAATTATTTCAAAGCCCACCGAAAAGTGCTTAAGATTATTCCAAAAACTTTTCTGGGAAAAAGTTGCCACAAGTCCTGCCTATTATTATAAAGTCCACACTCAAGCAAAAAGCTCCCCATCCGAGATTGCAGCTTGCATAGAACAGCCGTTAGGAAAAGCGACGTTTTCCGTGCAGTTGGCGACCACAAAAGTATTAAGTGCAACATCAATTGACATTGTTGCAGTTGTAGTAAATAAATTATGATTATATAACTAAGGGCAGTATATTTTTTGTCATAGCTACGGAGTTTACTGTAATTGTGTGTCATTTATAAAGTCAAATTAAACGTTATTTTGTCGCTAAAAGCATTCGTTTGAGCATTAAGTTAATCCCTATTGCAGTCGGGTGTTGCTTGAGTTGTTTTAGTGTGAAGGTTTGTGTATGCTTCAGATAAGTGTGAGCTATATTTATGTTTCCTTGATGTTTGCTTGAATGGAATGCGTTTTAAGCTTCTAATTTGCGGTTTATATCGAACTTTATCGAGAAATGGCAATTTGCTCTGTTTGTGTGAACCAGGAATGTCTTTTCAAAACATTTTCACGTGAATTTAGGTCAAGTAATAATATTTCGAAGGTGAAGCTTCAGCAAGCTTTTGTTGTAGTAAGTGAACATAATTCGACCCTGATATTTTTGACTTTCGGTCCAAAATGGTCCCTGAAAATCTTTTGCTACCCATATATAGACTTTAGAAGCTTGTTAAGCTTTTAAAACTTTTTTTAATGCAAAAAGCTCAGAAATGTCTGAATTCAAAGTGCCTCCATAAATAAATGGAAACACGTACGAATCTGAACTTTTATGTAAAGAATACTAAATTATACGGGAACAAAAAAATCTGAATTCTGTTCAATGATCCCGGAGTCGAAATTCCAAACAATCCATCGGGAAGTACCAACAACACAGCATTTCTGATACAATAACTAATGGCAGCCAATTTAGTGTGATTGGATGGCTTCATTGGTTTCATTGACAAACAATGTTCTGCAATTTCGTGCATAGCTGCAAATAATTCTTCCTTGAAAGGAATAATTAAACAATTTGTCCATCAACTCAAGCGTCGGACCGTCAGCTGTCCACTATTTATGTTTTTTGTACAGTTTTATTTTGGAGTATTATAGAGATTTGTTAGGATATTTGCGATGGACTGTCAAGTATTGTGCATCTTTTAATCTTTTTGAGAGTTTTATGGGAGGACACAACAGAAACTTTAATAAAATATATGACATCATAAATCTGCGTTGAAATTCATATATTTGAACATAAATTCATCGAAATGAAAACTAAAGCACAAAACTATCCATGGATGCAAGGACGCACTGTTAAGTTATATTTGATTGAGTTGAGAGTTTTAGTTACAGATTTTTAGTTTTTTCTTTTCGAAATTTTGGGACCAAAATCAAAAATTCGTCCCATGGAACTTAAATTTTTGAACTGAAATTTTGGTTTTTTTAAATTTTGAGATTAGAATTTTAAAAATGTAAAAATGTCAACAATTTCATTACCACAGTGAAGCGGTCGCCGAATAGTTTTTCCAGCAAATATTCAAGCTTTAGAGCTGCTCTGGGTGTTTATGTTTGAACAATATTTCGGACGTTTATTGAATTAATATAAAAAGATATAAATTCTAGAAAAATGGGAAAAACTTGAAACTCCTCTGTGTTTTTTGCATGCTTCCGAAAAGTTTTTGCCCAACAAAAATAGCAGATATACAAAAGCATAAACAAAAAAGATATAAAGAAAAAGCTGCAAAATATATGAAATTGATTATTTAAGTCGAGATATATTTAAATTCGCTTTGTTTATGAAAACTGCGAAAATTAAAAAGCTGAGCGAAAAAGGAAATTTGGGCTGGTTGGCGAGGAATTTCTATGTTGCTGTGGCTTTTAAATAAATTTGTATTTTTGGGGCCACAATATTGCACAACCATACAAATTGTGGCAGCTTTGAGTGTCTTGGTGCTTTAGTTTCTTAATTGAATTTTATGGTGTTTCGTTTGAAGCCGCAGCCTTTATATTAATGCATGCAATTATTGCAATTATGTTGCTATGTACGCTCGCCAATCATTAATTTTAAATGAAAATTTTTGTTTGCGAAAAATACTGGAAAATAGTTTCGCCTTTGAAGGATTCATGATATTTTAGGACGGTGTCCTATGAACTTTTGCTTAATTCAAAATTCATTTTTTTGTTAAAAAAAAGTTAGAATCAGATTCTTTAAAACTTTTACTAGAAACTATCGTTGAAGTTTACTGTAGAACTTCTCGAGAACTCCCTTATTTTGTCAAAATCTTTTACCAACAACTTTAAAATAGTAGACTGGACATTATTCCATAGAAATGCATTAATTAATAATATCATTTATTAATTTTCATTTTTATTATTGGGCGGCAAAAATCGATCATGCAAAATTTCAGGCATTTTCATATATTTTTCCATCAATATTTTCCGGGAACTATCGCAATTTATGGGTTCGTTAATATTGTTCAAAAATTCGCTCAATTTCGATGGCAAAAAAGTGGAAACGTACTCCATATATACAATTTGGTACAGCTCACTGCAGCTTGGAATCTGTGTTTGTTGAACCAAAAACAACTATTAATTAAACTAATTAGTAATTATTAATTAGCTGTACAATAATTGTGTCGGAAAATTGAAAATTAATGATCTTTCCAATTGATTTTATATTGGGGCAATTCTTCGTAAAGCTTTTGACCTTTTTATGTGAAAAACGGACGAAAAATGGTTTATGAGGACTTTTTCAGTATTGATAATTTTTAAGTCTTCAGCAACTACGTTGATTAAATGTTTCATACGATACTATGAAATATTGTAGATTTCCCCGAAAATTGTAAAAACCAATTAATAAATTGTAAAATATTGAGCCTCGTTTTTGCTGTAAAATAATTTAAAGCCTCTCGTTTGCCTGTTTTTGATACTTTTGATGTTTTTGATACTTTCAATCGGCTTTTAATGTTTTCAATGCTTTTAAAATTTCAATAATGAAAAAAATACGCTTGATGGCGAAGACTTTTCCTTCTGTTCTTTTTTTGTATTATTGATTTGAATTATTGAAATTAATTAAAATGATGTCTGGGCATTTTTAATTAAGCCGATTACTAGGAAAATGTCATAGTGTCGTCGGTTTTGTGGGGGTGGTAGGAAAATGGTCTGGAAAGTTGAGAGTTGGTGACATTTATTGATCTTTTGTTGAATATTTGTGGAATTTAGACATTTAAGTGATTTATGAACCAATTTTGTATATTTTTTGGATTCACTTTTTGGAAATATTTGAATCATTTAAATACATATTTATGAATTAAAAGCTCGATGATTTATTCAATTCACATCCTAAACTTTCGAACCAAAAAAGTACCGTCTTTATTACATAAAAATATACCATACATTTAGTAATCTTCCATTTCAAAAGAATAGTTCTAGAAAAACAAAGTAAAGAAACTCAAAGGCACCCAATAACTTAGCCCATGTCTGCTTTAATGTATTGTATAAAATAACATATTTTATCTCGTTAATTTTTCTGCAAAAAGACGTTTTTATTGAATATCAAAATTCCCATAAAAATCAAATTAGACAGATTTCAAGAAAATGAAAAGTAGGAAGAAAAGCGTCTTATCTGCGCCTTAAAAAATACTTTTTAATGTATTTCAAACTTTATCATCCATTTTGCTAAAAACATTATTATTTACTGATTCATCATAAAAATTAAATGTTGGATCTTAAAAAAAGATTGACGATGTGAAACCTTTTATTATTAAAAACGTATTAACAAAGAAACAGATTAAATCAGTGAACTCAGATTTCTTTTAAAATTCTCAATATATTTTTCGTGTTTTTAAAACCTTTACAGAATTGTCCATAATCACTAGAATCCTTAGAATCTCTTTGAATCTCTTTGAATCTATTAAGGACTAAAAGAAAAGTAATTTTACCCAAATAATTAATTCTTTTAAATTCCACATAAGTCACTGAAAGACCAAAACAAGATAAAAACCATATTCCGGATTAAATCTGTCTAAAATTGTAAAACTTTGAACATTGTGAAATGCTGACTTAACACAATTTCCTTAAATAATGAAAAAAAAAATCAGAAAGGACCTTTATCATTAATGTAATAAAATAATGAAATAAGACAGAAACCCATGTCTATCTATCATCAATTACGTAATAAATAATCTCTCTCTAAAATAATTATAGCGTTTCATTCTCATCGACAGTGTTAACAAAAGGCAAAACTAATCCCGACTCCGAAATAATTCAGTAATCCACGTAATCTCACAATAATCCAAAACAAACCCCAAAATGAGCTAGTTTACCATTAAAACACTAAAAATTTCTACTTACGGACAAACAAATTGCTGGTTAGAGTGGCGGGCAGACAAAAAACGATAACCTGGAAAGTAAAATAGTTAAAATAGAACTTTTAATTGTGACAGAATTGTGATATCTACCAGAAAATCCGCTAGAGCCAAGTTCACAATAAAGTAGTTGGTCACAGTTCTCATCCTAGGTGCTCTGAACACCACAGCAATCACCAAACTGTTGCCCACTAGACCCACGAAGAATACTATGAAATATGCTACACAATAAATAATTGTCATTGTTAAATTATGTCGGTAGAAAACGTCAAAGGTGTACTCTTCCGTGTCGTTGTAGGCAGGTGTTATTGAGGGCTGCAAAAAATATTTTGGTGATTATTACGGAAAAATTGGGTTAAGGGCAAGATCAAGTTTGATAAGCTTTCAGCTTTTGAAAGCTGGGTTGATGGTTCATATGTTAGATTTTAATTGGAACATTTTTTTGGATTATAAATTATCTTTACAGTGGAATATTTACGAAAACTGATTTTTTAAGATCATGGATTGTTATTGATGTTGCTATTGATTTAATATTTTTTTGTTTAATTTATTTTACCCGAAAAAATTTCACATAATTTAATGGTAAATAAAAGTTTAATCCAAATCAAACCACTTTTTTATTTATTTAGCTTGCACAACACTTCTCCTTATGTTTTAACTCACAAACAGATATAATTTGAAATTAATCAACATTTTGTAGCAAAATTCAAAAAGTTCTTAAGTTCTCACCAATTTTGCAAAGATCAGCTGATTTTCCATTTTTTGTTTGGAGACAATTCAATATTATGTCTACATTGGTTATGTCCATAAATTACAATTCAAATGATTTTCAAATATTTTCCAATGACTATTTTTCTCTTGGATTTTTTCTGAAAAAACTTTATTTTCTTTTCTAAATTGTTAGATCATTGCAAAAAGTTGTTAACAAATTTATTGGTGAGTAAATTGAGATTCATTGCTTTTCTAGTTTAATCATAATTTAGGTAAACTAAGCATAATAATATTACAGAGTACTATTCCCAGAAAAAACCTGAACATAAACCTAAGCAACCACAACACTTCAAACCCTCCACTTATCCAAATCTGCCTAATAAAACCACTTACATCAACGAAATCCGAGTTGGAGGCTGTGGCGAAAGGATAAGGAAAATCTATGACATAATCTGAGCCTTCCATCAGCAGATCTGGATCACCTTCCGACGTCATTTTTTGCAATTTCATTGCTAATCCCATCGTGAACAGTTCTCCACTTAAATCCATTTTCTGGGCCTTCAAAATTTACCAACAAATCACCAAAATTCACTAAAACCGCAATATACTTTTATGTATATTTTTTTATATTTTTTTTATACTTCCACAAAATCAATCATTTTGCAGTTTTCACTCAAAAAATGTGCAATCATTCCTCTCTCGCATCAAAATTACCAAAAATCACCAAATTCACCAAAATCACAATTTCACAAATTGCTCCAAAAAACTAAAAAAAACTAAAAAGTATTTTTTTCGGGTGATTACGAAATTCCAAAACTTATAATTTCTCTTAATTCTTCATGTTAAGAGCATCTTTAAAAAATTTTCTTAATATATAAGAATTTTCCAAAATTCCCAGAAAATTTCCAAGAACTTTTGTAGAATTTTTTTTAAACCGACTTTAGGTATTATTTTATAATTTCAAACTTTCCCACTGATGTTAAGAAATTGTAAGAATATAAACATTTGTAGATTATACGACAATCTCCTCACAATATTAAAAAAATTTAAACAGTTAACAAACATTTTGTTAAGTCTAAAAATTGTTCCAACGGCTACAGGAGATGTAACAAAAAATGAGAACTGGTCCACTCAAAATCGCGCACCAAATCAAACTGCCGAGCTGCTGGCAAAAGCACAAGAACTACCCCACATTCAAGCATTTCATGTTCGAAACAATTGAGCTGACTGATAGCCTGATAAATGCCTTTGAATGCTGAGGAAAATGCAGAGCAGGAGGACTTGCTGATGGAAAAGCCAAAGCAGCACTAACACGATTTTCTCTTTGCCATCTAAATAACAGCAAAAATGAACAGTTTTTCGTTCGAAATTCATCGTCGAAGAATACCGAAATGCTAGAAACAACGAGGAAAGTTCAAACACCTACTGGTATGGCGCGCATGTCCTTAGAACCAGAACAGGATTTCTACATATGTTTTGGGGAAATGCACTTTTTTAGGATTTTGTTGCGTTGTTTGATTAATCAGCTGAATTGTTAATCTTAACAAAAATTTATGATTAAAATCTGGTTCTTGATTTTTCAAATTTGAAAATCTTACAGCAGGTTTTTAGTTCCTTTTACTTATGAACTTTTCAACAATTATAAACGAATTCAGGATTTTTGATCTAATTTGTTGATTTAGTTTGAATTTAGTTGGAATTTCATTCAGTTCTTCATTAAAATAGGCACCTAATATTTTCATAAACCAAAAAATCACAAAAACTTTGGATTAACCGATTTAATTTTAAAATAATCGGTATAGGTTTTCAAATGAAAAATGCATGCTTCTTGGAATTTTTTTAGGAATATTTGGAATATCTCTCAAATATTAATAGTCTGGATAAGTTTTCCTGTTATTTTAACGGTATTTTAATTTTCCGACGCGAAGCAATTATGGATCATCATCAATTAACATCGAGATTTACTTCAAAGCCGCGTTAATACTCATAGATTATAAATATATCTGTGGCTTTTTGAATTTGCAACTGATTTTCCGTTTTGTGAAGAATTTTTCAGTATTTTCAATATTTTCAGCCAGCATATAGGAAAGGCATTGAGTGGATGTGTTGACCTAATTTATGAGCAAAAGCTCAATAATTTGTATAAACTGGTATAGGCAAGAGCGCAACTATAAAGCTATAAGGTAGAAAACTGGCAGAAAGTAGAAGGAGATGCCTCTTGTGCAAGAAATTCTCGCTGTGAAATATTTTTATGGGAATTGTTTCATTACTCCACAATTTCTGGATTCAGGAATATTTCAAGGATGAGTTCATAATTTAATATTTATTTGACATGATTTCGTTGTAAATGGATTCTAGGTGATGTTGGAGAATGTTAAGGTTAAATTACAAAATTATAAGCTGGGAAGTATTCAAGCACAATAGATTATACATTGCAGTTATATAATTATTGCCACATAAATCAAAGATTTCTGAATAAATTGATGGTTGTAAATCAGATCATGAAAAAATTTAAAATCACTACGAAAAATGGAAATGGTGATATAATTGCGTAATAATCCAACAAAATGGCATTAAAAGAAACATTTTTTAAAATATTAACATCACGTTTTCAAACTACATAACAATTTTACTCCTTGTGAGCGTAGTATTTTTTTTCCTTTTACCCAGGCTGTGGATACTGTCTGTTGCGATATAGCATATTTTTTTGGTTACAAGGAGAAATGAGGGACTGTATTCTAAATTCTTCGGAGTTTAATTATTTTATGCAAAGTTGATAAGCATTTCCATCCCAAATAATGACATCATTGGATGCTGTGGTTCTATAGAAGTAATTTATGGACAACCCCGCATGCACAAAAATACAGTCTCGTTTTAGTTGCAAGAGTGAAAGTGATTTATGGGATTTTGAGCAGTCTCGTAATTTTGCGCAGGTCTAGTGAGAGCCAGTCCACGTTGTTTCAAATATTCTTGCATGTGCATATAATTTGCGAATGGTGAGAAAACATTTTATGATGTGGAGATAATTACATGGAAATGAACTTTGAATAGATGTAAATTAATTTATGTCATATTTTGGAATATATCATCATTAAAATTTAGGAATAAATTTTATTAATTAATAAATTCAAAAATGGCTTTTTTATTCGGTTACCTTACTATTGATTGATTTGACCAATAATTATGATTAGATATTTAGGCTACCAAGTAAATACTTAGTGAAAAAAAATTAACGATTGATAAAACGATTGGGAAATCTGTGAAAAAAAACTTAAGTCTCGCTTAAGTCGATAATTAAAATTAAAATTTTTGAACTTCCCGCCAATAGAATATTCTAGTACGTCATAATTTCTTAAGACATTCAGTTTGTTTACATTTTGATTTTAAATTATTTGTTTGATATCCAGTTAATTTAATCGAAATAAACAAGTTTTAAGATGTCTGACACACCACCAGCCTCCCCAAAACCAAGAAGAAGTAGATCACCAAGGATGAGAAGCAAGATAAAGTAAAAATTTCCAATTTATCTATGGAATTATTAACAGTTTAAATTTTTCAGCAAAGAGCAACTCGTTGAAGCACTAAAAAAGAAAAAAGAATGTAACGCCAAAGCCCAAAAAGTAGTGGAAAAACTGATAGATCCTGTAACAAGTCCTGAAGATCTACTTAAAGAGTTAAAAGACATCAATCAAAGTCATTATCAAGATATTTGTGAGGAACGAGCCATTCTAAAAACTTGTGCCTATCCACTTTGTAACGCAGTTTTAACAGAGTAAGTTGATAATTATCAATTAGCTATCTTTAATACTAATTGTCTTGTTTTTAGTATACCATCTCAGCAATTCAAAATCTCAGTAGCAACAAAGAAAATATACGACATCACGGAACGAAAATTATTTTGCTCTTCTAAATGCTTCAAAGCCTCAAATTTTATCAAAGATCAGCTATTGACAAGTCCATTATGGTGTCGAGATAAAGATGACATTCCCGAGTTCAAGCTTTTATCCTTGACATAATAATCATTAACATAGGCTTCGTAACTTTAATTTCTAAATTATAAGGAAATAAAAATAAAATCATTTTCAACTCTTGTTAAGACTTATTCGTTTTATTCTTATCTTAAAAAATACTACACTATTGTGATGTGGTCTAAAAGATAGTGGAATAATTTGATGGCTCAATTTTAGATGATAAATGCTTGAAATTCTCAATAAGTTCATTAGATGTTTAATTTATGTTATTTGTTGAAGAATTTGGGCAAAAGACGACATCAGGGTTCTCTGCTACAAAATCTTTTTCAAAAGAGCTCAGCTCTCGATTTTCAATTTCTTCTGCTCCCCACACTCCAAATTCTCTAGGCTTGGTCCGCTCATTTGCTTCATCTTCAGCTTTTTGGATCTAATTTGAGATTTAATATCGAATTTATTAGAAGTTAAGAAAATTCACCAGGACTCAGAAATCTAAAAGGATGAACATTCCTAAAATTCCAAAAATCAAAAGACTCTTAAAATTTTTATAGATTAAGTTTGATAAACTTCTTTAAATTTTATTGATACAAATGACAAAATCATAAATGTTCATCCTTTTAAATTTACAAATTACACTTGATCATCATCTGAGATTGTTGGACCATCTATTACCGAAGTATCTTTATCAGCGAACTTTGAAAACATGTTGGCATACAACTTGCGTTCTTTATCGTTGTATTCTTTCAATTTTTGCTTGCAGATGGTAATTTGATTAGCGGTGGCTTTGTTTTCTGGCTCAATCTCTTGTGCTTTCTCGAAATCAGCCATTGCTTTTTCAATCTGTCCAAGAGACAAGGAAGCTTGACCGCGACGGAAGAGTGCTTTCACTGATTTTGGATCCAAACCTAAAGCTTCATCGCAAGCATGACGAACTTCATCCAAATTGTTGGTTTTTTGGTAGCTCAGAGCTTTATTTAAGTAGATAGCAATTGCCAGCTGTTTCTCCTCGCATTCTTTGGTGGTGTCTAAAAGTAATTTGAGGTTTTAGAAGGCGTGTGAGAAAACATTGACGTTGAAACAATTTTTGATAGCAAGGAAGTAAATTACTTGATAAGAAAAAAAAAACGTAACAACTCACCACAATTAGACAGGAAACTGTTAGCTTTCTCATAAAACTTCAAAGATAACACATATTTGCCCTGTTTGAAGTAGTTGGTGCCTTTATCCTTAAATAATTTAGCCTGCGTGAATGACTCGTTAGGATCCAACTTCCAGCTGTCCACAGCTTTCTCAAACTCCTTCAGTGTGACTTTGTACTCTACTGTAGCATTTGGTGGAATGTTAAATTCTTTGTTTCCAGTAGCTCCAAAAGCGTATTTAGGCTTCAGCACCAGTCTTGAAACTTCATCCTGATTGAACTTTTCGAGGGCTACTTGCACGCCATTAACAACTCCAACCTCTTCGCCTTCTCCAATGTTAAATTCCACATCTCGATCTTCAAAAATTCTTCCTTCATAAGAACCAATCAAGTGAATTTTAACATTTGCCCCATCATTAGGCGTCTTTTTTTTATCACTGCGCTCAATAACAAATCTCACGATGCCTCCTTCTCCATTTGATAAGTCTTGACCCTGAAATCAAGAATAATGAATTTTATATGCAATCGATTAACACTTTTAATTTACCTTAAAACCCAGTAATTCAACTTCAAATTTTAAAGTTGCACCTGGTGGGATGTTTGGTGGGCTTCCAGAAGCTCCGTAAGCATACTCAGGTGCACAAGTGAGGATTGCTTTCTCACCAATCTTCAGAGTAGCTACGCCGATATCCCAAGCCTTAATAACTGATCCTTTTCCTAGATCAAACTCAAATGGCTCATTGCGATCCACACTAGAGTCAAACTTAGTGCCATCACTAGCTAACGTACCGGTGTAACTAAAATAAAATTTTATGGTTAGTTTCTGAATTATTTTTCTTGTTTGTAGCTTTTCTTACTGTACTGAAACTTTGGAAAATTGAGGAGGCAATTCCTCACCGGTTCCTTCTTTCAGAATCTCCTTGAGGACTCCTCCATCACCAGTTAAGTCGATTTGATTAGTCATTGCGTATTATGCACTTTACTTGGAATATTAATTTAATTCTGAGCTCTTTATAGAATCTTCTAGAATAAAATTGTTAGCAGTACTAGAAGAATAGAGATGTACTAAAAAATATTTCAAAAGCCCGCGAATTTTCAAATATATATTATCATATTATCCTGAAATATCCGGAATTCTATTAAATAAAACATTTTCATTTGTAATTTTAATTTTATTTTGTAAGTTTTTGATATAATTTCATTTAGTATTTTATTTTTACAAATATCTTTCATCCAAAAAATTGACGTAATTCCAGCATAAAAACTATAAAAAGTAAGTTTCAAGATTATTTCCATTTATTCCATATTACTCATGTTATTCAATTATTAAAAAGAACAGCCACTCATTAATTCAGTTACTTCGAGCTAATCCAGATTAATTAGAAATATTAAGATCTATTGCAAAAGCTTCGATAGTAATTTTTCGAATCCGATGAATTTAACACATAAGTTAGTGTTCTGTCTTTTCTCAAAAGATTTTAGCCAATTTTTAAGATTTAAATATTTTATTGAGGTGTCAACTAATTTCATGATGCCAATTCAGTGTTGAGCAAATATCGTCAGCTCATATTTATAACCTCGAACGATGTTTAATGGAAAAACGATAAAGTTTTTAAAAATTTTATTTTCTTCTAAAAGTTGGTTAAATTTCGTAAGTATCCCATAAAATTCGTATTTTCGTGGAAATTTTTTGAATTTCTTGAATTTGTTGGATTCTAGTAAGTTAATTATTTAATTAATTATAGAAATATCCTTTTTTACATATCTAATCGTATACATTACACATCATTACTGCATTACATCAACAAGGTAAAAAAATTGTGTTATACGTGTATTTTTAATGTATTTAAAAAAAATAATAATATAATATAAATATTTATTGTAAAAATATATTTTTCTTCAGTTTCTGTCAGTATTTAATGTATTAACTTGTATCTTTAAAACAAATCGGATGCTCGAGATTAAATCCCGAAGGGCACCAGGTTTTAGTCTATGGAACTTTGTTTGCTTGTGGTTTGTGGTTTCGTATGATAAAGGTCTCCTGGAAGCTGATGATTGTTTTTCCATTTTTTTTAATTCAAATAATTGATCGATGGAATAAAAACCAAAATCTTCCAACCGACCTTGATTTGATAATAATCGTTCAACAGAGTTTTCTTATAATATTTCCCTAGCTATTGTCTTACTATTGTATAATTAAATTATTAGTTCTGTTGATTTGTAGGTTAGTTCGGTAGTTTTGCATCAATTAATATCAGATTCAATTAATTGCTTTTGATTTGCAGGTTAAATTCGGTTAAATTAAATTACGCACGTTGAACTTGGTATCGTTATAAAATCGATTCTACGAAAAAATTGCTTTAAATGTTTTAAATGATTTGTAAAAATATTTTTAAATATTTAAATTAAGAGCTTTGATTTCAATGATTTTTCAGAACTACAACCTATTAATTTCATTGGATTATTTTTTGTTTTTAAGATTATCTTTTAAATGCAACTGTATTCGTATTGTGTCGTATTGAGACGTATTTATGATGAGTTTTTCAAGATTTTATGAAGAACACTGAAACATTTTCAAAGCATGATTTGGCGATATGATGTAAATATTCAGTGTTTTTGGTAAAATCTTGAGATTTATCAATTTTATGTTGGCTTGTCTAGAAATTTGAAGATACACTAAGTCTTTTCAAAATTACACTAAAAAAGTATACCATAAATCACACTATACGTTAAAGTACACCATAAATGATGTAAACCTTACTTAATAATTATTTTAATAATCTTAGTATACCTTCAATTTTCCTCACTAATAAAAATATTTACAAAAACAAATGAACAGATTTCATTATCATAACTGGTAAATTATTAAGAAAACCAGTCCAATCCTTTGTTTCATTGGAAGAGAGTCAAGATAATTTAAAGGTTTATTCCAAAACTAACAAAAATCAATTTGTTTCCCTATTAGAAAGCAAAAGATTAACTAAAATAGTTACTAATTTGTCAAAAACGTTTTTTTTTTGGCAGCTACAGTTTTAAGGAAATTTGAGAAATAATTACAAAATTAGATAAAATTCTACAAACTTACAAAAATTACAACTAAAAAGATTTCTTCAAATATTTTCGGTTTTCTTTGAAAAAATTGAGCATTTTAGGTCACCTTCAGAATTACTCTAAAAAATGACAAGATCATTGCAAAGATCACTCGAGATCACCTGAGATCACCTAAAACACTCAACCATTTCATACCACTCAACTTTACATGTTCAACGAACACAATTCGCATCCATTACAAGAGTCCGAGTGAGCTGGAGGCGGTGGATGTGGCGGCACTTTGAGGAAATAATTATTATAATTGTTCCAGCATTGGGCTAACGCAGCTGCCTGTACCACAGTTGCAATTGAAGAGCTGGACGAGCTGCCTACGTTCGATGAAGTGGCTAACGAGCCAGAGGCAGCTGGTGCTGCGGCTTGTTGCTGGCGCCACGCTGAATTCTGAGAGCTACGACTTTTTCGTTGCCCGGACGATTCCACTCACATCACCTAGTTTAGTTGCGTTAGTTGTGTTAATTTTTACAAAGTGTTTTTTGTGCAGTTTTTTGCTACATTCGGTCAACAATCAAAGACTTGCCAAATAAAACCCATAAGAATAAATTTTGCATAGTAGAAAATAAAAGTACTGGATTATAAAGTGAACTCAATTGAAGGTTCCTTCAAATTTTCACTTTTTAATAAACGTTAATCAAAATGGAAACTAATTGAGTCAACTTTTACATGTACAGTACTTTAATAAAATTAAAACAAAGGTCCTTAAATACTAACAACTCCCACAATTTTAGGATTTCCCTCACAAATCACAATTTCGATAATTATTTTGGGTTCCAAACAGTATTTTTTTTGTGCTTTCGCCATTTTGCAAATTTTGCAAACGTTTTTTAAACTAAACTAAAAAACTAAAAATTAATTAACAATCGAAAATAAAACTCATAATGGCGAAAATGAAGCGGAAAATTTTTGCGCGCGACTTTTGCCTGTTTTCAAATTTGCTTAATTTTGATTAGTTCTGTGTATTCGGTTGTCCTAAAAGTGTTTTCTGTCTGTTTTATCGTTTTGGATTGACAATTACTTGCAATATTTGACTGGCTTCGAATGCGGTGCCGGGCAGCAGCAAAACTGGGCTAGAAACGTGACCACTCTCCACGCATACCATGTTGGGGTACTCATCATCACCGAAATCAGGTGTTTCACGAGCCTTATCCAACCAGGGATTCCAGATTACTAAAAATAAATATGTTTATGATGTACATGAAATTTTGGCGCCAAATTACCAACCTGTATCGGGGAAGTTGTATTTCTGGAGCCTCATCTTCCTGCCGGACACTACATTTGTGATTATGTGCTCTTGCTGTGTATGCTGGTAGATACGATCTGTCCATTCGTTTATCGTAACAACTTCCCTGCCTTCCTGGTAAATTGCGCCATCTCGTGTCTATGAATTATTGTTTTATTATCAAGAATCTACCTTCAACCTATTATCCATTTAAAAACTACTAACCTTATCGATAAACGTACACCCATGAAGTCCCGTGATTTGACACCTCCTGACATCGGGTACCTTTAAGTACGTGTGGAGCAATAGATTGAAAGAGAAAGCAAGCTCTTTGTTGGGGTTATAGACGCCAATGTGGAAGTGCAGTTCCTTTTCTCTTAGAATTAGACGATATGTTAACCGAAACCTGTGAAAATTATGATAAAATTATAATTAGATATTGAGAATGCTAAATTATCAACAAAAACTTGAAAGAAACCAAAAAAGATACCGAGTGCTATAATCCAATAAAACTTACTGATAATTCCACATTGATCTAGTGAAATCTGTGTCCATTAAACTCAGAACTGCTTCCACATCTCCGCTTGGAAGTCTTTCGGGTGCTCTTTCGAGAGTCCATCTTACTATTCTAGCAAAGCCGTGCTGTGGGCCAAAAGACCAAGGTCCAAATTGGGCTGTAAAAAGGTTTTCTGATTAAATTTCTACAAAAAATATTTAAGCTTTTCTAAGAACTTACGGAATACAAACGGAATTCCACCTCGAATTGCTTTCTTTCCATCAAATACAGCTAATTTACTGAAAACAGAAGAAAAGATTAATTAGTTAGGTCATCAAAATTCATAATGTGTGTGGAAAAACAGATTTTTATTTTAAGTTTTATATATATCGAAAAATAATTATGAGGATGTGTTTAAGGTTTTTTATAATTTCATAACTTTGAGTACGATTGTAAAATACTTTAAAATATTTTAAAATCAATAAAATTCCTGGAAAAACTATCAACAAACAAAGCTAAAATAAAGCTGCTGAACAAATTAATTAGGATCCATAACATAAAAAATGGAAGCATTAAATAAATCCTCTCCAGCCCCGAAAAACTTCATTACATCAATCACCCTTTTACACCCATAAATTTGCCAAAATTAATATTTTACGACTTGCAACTAAAAACAAAAATTCACCAACTCCCCAGCAAGCGATAAAACAGCCATTGTCTTAAACAATTCCCCAACAAATCCTTCAGCGAGCGCAAAACTCTCGGCAACTCGGCAAGCCAATCGATTAAGTGG
The DNA here is from genome assembly GCA_038502155.1 of Parochlus steinenii. Classification (NCBI taxonomy): domain Eukaryota; kingdom Metazoa; phylum Arthropoda; class Insecta; order Diptera; family Chironomidae; genus Parochlus; species Parochlus steinenii. The sequence goes on along the minus strand of JAXCIN010000049.1, from coordinate 2,160,974 downwards.
ATAAAAACCGTTTCACCGCCAAAAAACTATCCAAAAGAAATGTTTCAGCTTGGCACAAGTAAAAACCCAAAAATCCTCGAGAAACCGAGCGAAGGCAGCAGCAGCAAAGTTCTCTTTTGGAACGTGAATGGCCAACGTTGCCGCATAAGAAAAAAGAAGCCAGCACAGCACAAAATCCTACCAAGAAAAACCTAAAGAGAATTTGCAAGCAATATAAACTGGGAAAAAGGGCAGACGATGAAAAACACTACAGCAAAACTGAGCAAGTAGCTAGCGAGTGAAAGGCGACGAGCCACCAGCAAAAACCAAAGCGCGCAAAGTTTCAAATTTTTGCGCGTTTTTTTTTGGCCGCGCTATTCTCGGCGAATAAAAACTAATGAATTTTTCATTATCATCATCATTAAATACCAGTAGCATCGTCGTCAATGATTGCGAGATTGGCAGCGCGCAGAGAGATCATCTGCAAAGGGCTAAGCGCATTCAGAAAAGCAGGGGTTTGAAATTTTATAATGAATTGATTTATCTTTCTAAGATCTAATGGTTTCAAAAAATTTTCCACGAGTTTATTACATAAAAATAATTACATTTACATCTAACCTTCTTCATGAAGCCATTCAACGCAAAAACTTGAATTCTCTTACACAGTTTCCCATAACCCTTTCTTTGAAGCTGAATTGTTATGATATCAAGCATTCCGATCCTTGTTTCGAGAGCCGAACAAAAACTTACCGACCAAAACTATACGATTTCCATGTTTTCATATGCGGCCAAAGAGAGCGAAAAGCAGAAACTCCTTTTTTGCCACAACACAACAGCATATAAAAAGCATAATATATATTATACGAGGGGCGGTTTGAAAATTACTTCGATGAGTAATTAAATATTTATTTTATTAGAGTGGAAAAAAATATGATGCAGCATTATGCGAATTTTAGAATTTTTCTTTTCTTCGAATCATGAGATTCACGTATCGAATATTAAAAAAATATTTTCGCTAGAAAAATCAATTAAAAAGTCTATAAAAATTAAGATTCATTTGATTGCGTATTTCCAACGTAATTTTGTATAGTCCTTTAATCATTTAGATAGTCCTGTCTTGACAAATCCAACCAAATTCCAGTGACATACCCCATCTCTAACCCCCGAAAATATTGTTATGACGACAACTCGGTGATGAAAAACTCGTCTGTGAAAACTGAAAATGTGGAATGTTCTGGTTTTGGGTACATTTTTCACTCAAAATTCATGTGCACAATAAGCGCGGACTTGTCCAACAAAAAAAAAGCTTTGCCGCGATTAATGTTGCAGCAATGTTTTCAAAGCATTTGCAAAGCATAATATGAATGATGGATCTGGTTTCGCTTGCGCCTAAAATTTCCAACCGGTGACGTTTAATTTATGTAATTAATTTCATCAACAGCTACACAGTCACTAATTCACTGTTGCAAAAAAGGTGTTCGGCCCGCTAATTGAACGCAAGGTAATTGCAAAAGGTCGTGAACTTTAATTAATGAACCGGTTGGTATGATGTTGGAGGCAAAAAAAAGTCGAGAATTGAGGGATTATCTTAGCGACAGACGATAAAAACTTTGCAGATGAATTGTGATTTTTTAATGATTATTGCTGTTGTATTGGAGCTGAGCATGATTTTGTGATAAATTAGGTAAATAATTTAACTATACGTTTTTTTGCATGTTTGAACAATTTTTTGCTTTTAATTTGTTTTGGCAGATTTAAAGCTTTTGTTGGGGAATAAATGGAATAAATGGAGGATATCGATTATTTTTTACTTCCTCAATTTTCTAGTCCTTTTAGATAAATCATCAGGACAAATTGCACTAATTAGTAATCTATCAATTCTCGCCAATTTTATAATCAGCTTGTGTAACATTGCACGATTTTTGAAAGTATTATAGTAAATAGAATTATAGATTATCTAGCAAAACCCAATCAAAAGAAACTCAACCTGCTTACAAAATCTGAGCACGTGAACACCAAAAACGAATATTTTTCCCCAAAACAAAACAAAAACTGAGAAAAACTCGAAAGGATGAAAAAACTTTCCAAAAATTCTCATTCCATCTTCAATCTTCTTTAGTCACTTTACCTCATCGAAAAATCTTCTTGTTTTCATCCAAAAATCCAACAAAATCCAAGAATATTTAACAAAATTTCAACGAGAATTCTACTAAACTCAGAAAACTCAAAACTCCAACAAACTCAAAGAACTCACAAAAATTTGGACTTTTTCATGAAAATTTATTGAAAATTTCGGAATTTCTTCTTTCTCTCTAGGTTTTAATACTTTTTAGACGCAAGCAAAAAATATGATTACTTGCTGCTTTTGGTGCTTTCCGTTGTTTTTTAGATTTTTCGAAGTTTTAGAGTATTCGGAGTTTATTCGAGTTGCCAGAGATGCATCAATCTATGAGTATGAATCTACGAGTTTTAAAAAACTTGTAAAAAAGTTGGAAGAGGAAAAAGTTCTTGCATGCTCAACTTTTTTTTCTTAATTTAAAACTTCATGAAAAGTTTGTTGAGGAGTAGAGTGATTAGGGATGGTTCATAAAATTTCTTACGGTTTTCTTGAAAAGCGATTTTTAGCTCTGAAAGCTATTTTTCTTAGTTTTTTTGGATTTGCCAGTTTTGTCAATTTTAGAAAATTATAGAATATGACCAGCCCCTTGATGATAAAGATTAAAACAATTTTTCTAAAAGAAACTGCGGTTTTAAGTGTCTCTCTTGAACTTAGCCCGAAGACATTATTTAGTATGTTTTTTTGTTGCATAGACTTAAATTAACATTTATTTGTTTATGTGATATTCCAAAAGCACCACAAGATTTCGTGTAAAACGAGCCACCAAGCAATAAGGTCAATGGAATTGCGTTTATCATATTTTTTGCGCGCATTTCTGCCAATTCCTCAATTTTGCTTAATTTTCTAAACTAATTTACTTGCAAGTGAAAAAAAAGCTTCAAAGCGATTGACGATTTCATATTTTAGCTGAAAAATTTTGTCTTGCCGGTTGGCTCCAAAATTAAGCGGAAAAAATTTGCCAAATAAATTAAAATTCCCGAAAAACCCGAAAACACTGAAAACAGTAAAATATTCGAATTTGCCGCCAATTTTTTGTGCATCAGAAATTCTTTCGTTTTTGAACATTTTCTTTTAAGTTATTTTTTTGCCTTTAAAAAATTGAAACGAATTCTTAAAAATTCGGAAAACAGTGAACAACACTGCAAACATTATAGATTACTCATCGGTGATAAGCCGAGAGCTCCTTCATGTTTGCTAAAGATCTTGAAGATTCAACGAGTCGAAAAAAGCAGAAGCAGTGAAAAACATTTAAAAGATCCATAATAAAATAATAAGGTAAATGTGCAACAACTAATTTTGAAGATTTTTATCGTATATTGATTGCGGATTTTTTATTTCTTGCAGTTTGCATTTGCCCTTTTTGCAGGATTGAAGAGGTTTAGGAGGTTAATTGTTATAAGATATTGAGAAGGTAGTAATTATTAAGTTCTTTGGTATATTTTTAACGGTCAATGGTGTAACTTACCTAACAAATAATTGCTCCTGGTTGTTGACTCGCCATGAAACAACGGTGGCTCCTGTAAACAATTAAAGTAAAAAATTAGAGATAAGTTAGATTTCAGAGAACATCAATTCAGATCTAATTAAAATTGAATTATTTGACGATTAGTCAGTTTTTATATGAAATCGAGAAAACAAAGTATTACACGAATAAGTAAATACTCAATATAGCCCTACTTCCAAATAAACCTTGAATAATTGATATAACTTCATATAAATACATTCAAGTATAAAATCAACAACAAAAATCTAGATCATTATTAAAAATTAACAATCTATCAGCCAGTTTTCATAAAAATGTAATATTATCAAAACCAGCATAAATCTGGTCAACTGATATTCAAGCAAACATTTAACTCAAAAATTAGTATTTACATAAATAAAATGTTGATTAATTTCCTCGCACCATGTTTGGCGTGATTGCGGGCTATTGCAGAAAGTTTAAAAGCTGATTTGTCAAAATAAATTTGAAATGTCTTATTTGAAACATTTTGTTGTAATTTATTCATAAATTACTACGGCCAATAAAAAGTTTTAAGTAAATTTTAAATTTTATTCATAATAAATGTCACCTTGTTTTCTGAAAATATCACAAAAGTGATACGAGAACATGTCAGTATACATTTTAAATAGAGTACCGATAATAGTAGTTTATTTTTTGTTTGTATATGATACTAGGTTATAAGGTTCGTTAGGGGTTAACTTTTAAGTGGCCATTTATATTTGATATCAAATGTTTGCTCTACTATCAACAGAAGTTTCATATGGTTCATACATCATTGGATCATTCAAATTTCTAATGTACCTTCAGAAAATATTAAATTGACATCAATTTTTTCATGAGAAAATTAACCCTTCTCTATCGCTTGACATATTATGACTAGAACCCCAAATCAACTAAACGTGAACATATTTATTGACAATTGATTAAATATATTTGATAAGTCAGTGAATTTTTCATTAAAAGCTCCAATAAACCCAATATTATTAAAATTTTCAATTTAATTCTTTTCAAGTCGAGAAATTTACAATATATGATAATTTTAATGAAGTTGTTTCTCTTTGCTCATTTTGATAATTTTGCCAAGCAGCTTTTTGATTAATTCGTCTAAATTAATGTGCTGCCGTTTTGGGTCATTAATTGATCAGCATTTGATAGAAATACGGGTTTAAACTCATTTAAGATAGAGTTAAACAGCACCAAACAGGACTGCATGACATTTATGACATCGATTCAGATATTTTATAATTCTCGCACTCACAAATATTTAATGCCAAATTAATCACTTGAGAGGTTGGTGGATACACATTTCACTTCAGGGGTGTTCATTAAGGATGTCTAGAAAAGGTTTATTGAACTATTTCTTCCTTTATTGAAAAAAACACGACTTAAAACATAAAACCCAGCTTTAAACTTGCACTCATTTTTGATCCCTTCACCTCTTCTAAAATCTGAATGTCATTCTAGAACAGGCCATAATTGCTAACCCCCTTTATAATCCCTTTCCGATCCAAAATTTCTAGGCAATTTGCCGAAAAAAAACAATTATTACTATTATCAAACAATCCATTCGTTCAAAATTGAATTTCACATCAACGGCAAAAGATGATGAATAAATATTTAAAATTTGAGAGAAACACAAAAAAAAAATTAGAAAAAGACTTTAATGAAAAAGCAAATGAATAGAAATTAAATGAAATATTTATAATTTTTTATGTGAAAGAATTTACAACAACGGAAAAATTTGGAGAAAAAAATTGTATTTTCAAATTTTTAGTGATGTTGAACATTTAACATGTGTTTTCCGAAGAGACAAGCAATAGGAGCAATAAGCTATTTGAATTTTGAACAGTATTTTTTTTTTGCTTCGGTATCATCGTCGTTCATTAGGAGTCGCACAAAAGCAGTGAGCGCAGTAATCATATCTGCGTTTATTGAGTTCTTTCTCCACTAGATTTTGGGTTTTAACGTTTCTTTGAAGACGGATTTTTTCCATCATCTGTGGCATTTTACAATTGTTAGAAAAATATTCTAGTTGAGAGTGGGGTGAGGTGTGGGCGGATAATTATCACGAGTTGCTTAGAAATGAGCTGATTTTGATTTGAGTTAGTCGAGGTGGACAAACATGAGTTCATTGGAAAGCATTATCATTTGATGGAAAACTCTTCAATTTGATGGAAATTATTCTCATTCAAAGAAAATTCATTGCCAACATTTTATGTGAAAAATTTCCTCCCCCCAAAACTCTTTAAAAATCCTTCATACATCATAATCTTCACGCGACTTCTCAAATATTTCTCTTCTTTTGGTGGGAAACGTCGAAATTGTCAACATATGAAAATTTCCCTCCACCAAAATTGAACGTCTCCAGCGAAAAAGGAAATGAGACAAATATTTGAGCGGCAGAGGAAATTAATTAGGAAATTCGGTTGATGGAAATGGTATTGGTCAAAATGGCTAGAATGCGGCTAGATTGCCTAGCCGAGTGAAAACATGTGACAGAGAACGAAAAAGTTGTCTATGAATTTGAATGAATTCGAATTACTGTTGAATTGTTGGAAAATATTACTTGAGATATTAACAATTCACGGCATATAGCAGTTGTCTAATGCTCAAATGCTGTTTCGCTGTTTTGCATATACATGTGCGAGTGTGTTCCAAAAAATACCTGTTTTCATTGAATAATTCAAGCAACACACAAAAAACTGAAAGTAATATTATGCTATTAGATTTATTGCTAGTTTGCTGAGTTTCTATGCTAAGCGCACAAATTCGCGTCTAGCTTAGACAATTGGGAATTGTGATTTTTATTTTTGGCGGATGAACACACTCTTGAAAAATATTTTTAGAAAAAAAGGATTCATTAAGTATACTCTAAAGGATTGGTTGGATATTTTTTCATAGATAATCGGATGATTCAATTCATCACTCGTATTTCCCTAAACACACCCTTAAATTCTATAAATTTCACACCCTCTAATTCTTCAAATTTTTTAATCGATGATCGACAATAATTTTTTATATCTCTATTAAAGTTATTATTTATATTTTTTTCTGCAAGTTTTTAAAATTATACAGAAATGACGGTGACCTTCAATATCGTAGAGAACTACCTCTGTGTTAGAAAAATTTTAATTTTGTTCTATAAAATAAATCAAGATAAACCAAGATAATCTACGAATTTAAGATTTAATTTATTTTAACTAAAAAAATTTAATAAATTTTTTTCAATTTAATTTTAATGCGACAAAATAAATTAGTAAAATTCTAAAATCCTAATAAAATCCTTAATAAAATTCCAACAGTGCCCATAATGTTGTCCTCTAAATCCCAAAAACATTCCCCTACAAATTAGAACAGCATAGTTTAAATATGAATTTAGGAATAGAAAGAAAGGGTTCACTCGAGTTTTTCTTGAAGGATTTTTTTAGGAACATTAAAATGCTGTATGAAAAAAATCCAAACTAAAAAGCCGAAAAATGATTAAAGATAATCTGCTGTGCCTAAATACACTATGTATTAAAAATATAAATCTAATAAATACTCGAAATACATGAAACAACATACGTAAAACGAATAACCCCGCCGCACATAAAATCTCATAAATATACAAAATATATACAAAATAGACCACTTTTTCAGTATGTCAGTTTTTCAGTTTTTCATGAACTTTCCGTACCAAATGTGGAATAATATGAGAGGCAATCATTAAAAACTCAGAAAACTCACACGCACCAATGCAAAGACATTCAATCAAAAAATCCTCTAATCATAAATTGCTTTTTGGATGGGTTGAGTTGCGATAAGACAAACTGCGTGCTTTCTAATAGATTACAGCTTTATCTTCTTTTTGGATAATTGATTGGTAAATTTAGGAAAGTTTGAATTTTTTAAGATATCTTGAACGCTTATCAGATATTTTTTAATTTTTAGTAAATTTATCTAATTTTTTATAGTTTTCTGCATGGTTGGTGTAAAATGTAAATTAACGCTCTGCAAGTTGACTGTAAACATTTTGGCGTGGTAATTAAAAGTTTCTTCAATTTATGATTTCTAAATTTTACAAGATTGATCAAATTTTCTTCAAGGCAAATCAATAGTTCAACAACCAAAAATCAAACACCACATCATTCGTCGCATCGTGCATTCACCCGTAGTTTTTTAAACACTTTTTTTGTCTTCTTGAAAAATTATTATCAAGCATTAATCCAGCCAACCAGCCACACACTCTCACCGGTCATCGGGGAAAATTACACAATTATCTATTGAATCATTCATAATTTGTCTCAAGCCAAATACACTCTTTTTCTCATTTACTTTTTGTTATTTTACGAGTATTTTAGTTAGTTAATGAAAGAAACACATAATTTTGAGTTGGAATTGTACTAAAAACTCTATAAACTCTAAAAACCACCAAAATTGAAAAATTTGTTTCTAATAAAAATTCGGAATTATTGCATACAAGACACATATACAGAGTAATCAACTTTTTTTTGGAAATTCGGCATTGGAATACATTTTTTTGGTAAATAGAATAATTTTGTCAATAGAGAAAAAATCGCGCTTTTTTTGTATGAACTTTTTGGTTCGATGGTGTTGGTAGAGAGCGCATACATTCGGGTTAGGCGACTGTGTCTTTGATTTTGAATTGAACTGAAAATTTCAATCGGCTGGAGATTGATCTAAGCACTTGGTGCCACTAGAATATTTACTGGTGGCTGCAGACTTACCGTGTAAATTTATGGTACAAGTGGTATTATTCCCCCTGAAGCAGACAAAATAAAAATTATTAATTTACATAATTAAACAGTCGAAAAGCTATCTTGTATCACATTCTATGCACCAGGAGTCTTTGAGCAATGAATTTATTGCACTCCTAGCAAGGGAATGATCACTTGATTTGGTTCATTTGGTTGCTTCATACCTGTCTAGCACTATAACGCTCGTTGCAGCAGCCATTTTTCTATAAATCACTAATATAAAAAACTTTTTTAGATAAACAAAAAAAACTCCGAGAGATTTTTGAATGCGTCTTGCCCGTTTCACTGTTTTGCACCGAATGAGACTTCAAAAAGAGCAGAGACTTGCGATGATGGTAGGAGACGCCGAGAGCCGCAAAGTATTTGTGGCTTATTTTGACGGCTGTGCGGCTTGATTTGTGAATTGAATTTATGGAGTAACGATGAGTTGATTCATATTTAAGAACAATTACTTATTCAAAGATATTAGTGATTGATGTGGTTTTATTGGTATGAGCTAGCAAATCTAATTTATTAATGCAAAATATTTTAAAATTTTTGTTGAAGCCTTTGACGGCTAAAATATGGCGCAAGATTTAATATCAGTCAGCCAGGTTTGATTCCTTTGACATCAATGATTTTTTAGTGCCAGTTTCAATATTTTTTGATTTTCTTATATATATTAGCATGAAATTTAGACAAATCTTAGATAATACCAATTGAAAAATTTCACCACTAAATCTGAGGAAAACAAACTTTCAAGAAAATTTCTAAATGTAACAGGCTGACGTGATCACCATTTTAATAGCTCAATGTATTTCAAAGTGCAAATATAAACATCAAGGGATTTATTAGTTTTCTCCTTAATACAATCATAATTCAACAAGGTACAACCAGCAAAGAGCTTCCAAAAGATGAACAACTTAAAGAAGTCATGGAAGGAGGCCAGTACTTTGATGGTTTTAGCGCGAGACAAGACTTTGCCCATAAATGATTTTGATTATAAAGTTTGTGTAATCTCATTTTTATTGGCCAAATGATTAAACTGATTAGAATAAATTACTTTTAGGTACTGGTATTTAAAAGGACGGAGAAAACATCATTTATGCCCAACTCAATTTGTTTTGCTGGTGGCAAAGTAGACCAAAATGATGAATCTACAGATTGGTTGAAGTTTTTTGAAAGATTCAAGGTCAGCAATGAGCAACTAAAGAAGGAATTTAACAACTTTACCGAGAAAAAAGCTTTCATTTACCATACTAAAGACTTGGAGAGTCTTAATCGAGAGATTGCTTTGAAGATCACTGCTATTAGGGAGACTTTTGAGGAGTTAGGAGTTGCTATATGTCAGAAAAGTAGGACCAACATTAGATTTTCAGCACCTTTTTCAAATTTTCTAGAAAAATTTGATATTGAATGGCAAAAAAAGGTCCATGATCAAGATTCTAGTTTCTTGAAGTTTTGTGAGGAGTATAATGTGATCCCTGATATATGGAATGTTTTTGAATGGTCAACTTGGTTGACTCCGACATATTTTAGGCCAAAGAGATTTGAGACAGCTTTCTACTTGGTGGCTTTGAACGAGCAGCCTGATATTTACCCTGAGCCTCATGAGGTTGATGAGCATCTATGGGAGACTCCACAAAGTAATTATTTATATTTTTATCGCTTACTTGAATTTCATAATTCCAAAGACTCTTGTAGATCTACTGGACATGTACAAGGAAAAAAAACTTTGGTTGCCACCACCGCAGCATTATGAGTTGACTAGATTAAATGTCTTCAAAAAATTGGATGATTTAGTTGATTTTGCCAAAAAAAGAGAGCCAAAAGGCAACACTTTGATGATGCCAGTTCAATTTAAAGCTGCAGATGGATTTTTGCATATTTTACCTGGTGAGTACCTTTTTACACTCTGCTTTTTAATGAATTCTAATAAAAATCTTATTTTAGGCGACGACCTTTACCCTGAAACCCCCAATTACAATGTAGTTGATCATGATGTTGAAAAGTATGTAACTAAAACCATTGTTGAGATGCGCCAATCTGCTAAGAACTTGCATAGAGGAGAGCAAAGAGGACTATATGAAGCTGAGCTTTTGTGTAATATAAAGCCATTTGATGGTCATGTAAATCCCTTCAAAATTCCCTCAAAATTGTGATACATTTGAAACTAGGTATTCTTCATGTATGTACGTTAAATAAATGTATAGCTAGTTAGTAGTGGAGTAAGGTGTTGTGTTAGGTCGCCTTGGTACCAAATAAAACAGTTGACCTATTTTTTGTTGAATTTATATTTTTATTATTCTTGTCTTATTACAAATAAATATTTCTTAATAAAAAAACTTATACAAAATTTGTTTCATAATTTTTTAACAGAAAAATCCTTTTTACAACTGACATACCTATCTATCTTAAATTCATAAATTGTTCTCTTTAGTTTTGTTTGTTCTTACAATAAAAAAAGTTTTTCCTACAATTTTGATCCAGTTTGTTTTAAAATTCGATTCAATAATGAACACCATAATTTCTGGTTTAAATTTGAATGATCAACAATAGTTGCAATTAAGTACGAAAGTTTTTGAGGTAGAAATTATAAGAATTAAATTTTTAAACAGAATTTACAAAATTGTACATTTATCATTTACTTAAAACGTTTAAAGTCAGTAAAGTCAGTTAAAAGTAGCAAAAGCACATATATGAGAAGATTTAAGTTCTTTTGAATTGCATTGAGTATAAAGTCAAAGAAACCTCTAAACTAAAATATACAGAATCTATCGTGTAAAGTCTTAAATAACTTATAAATTATAATAATTATGGAAATCAGTCTTTTCTCGTTGCAATTTTTATTTTTTCTTATGTGGAAATGAAATTTGGAGCATTTTTGAAATTTTCATAAATGGTAGCTAGAAACGCCCAATTTTAAAAAATCTCTCTAACACTACCAAAAAAAAAGTTCTAATTAAATTGTTTCTTTGCTTACATCAACTTCTTAAGTTACAATAAATTATTTGGATGGATATTTTTGTGTTATTATTCTTCGATAAACTTCTAAACCTTAAAACCTATGTAATTTTAACCAATACATTGATATTTAATAATTTCGTTTGGATGTGTGTGTAAGCTCAAATTTGTGTATAAATATTGTAAATGGGATATATAAACGGCTCCAGCAACAATCAATAAAGTAATTTCCGATAATTTTTCTCAATAAACTTTCCATTTTAGTTTTTTTTGACCAAAGTTATAAACTACAAAAATGCACTTGTTTTAAAGAAAAGTTCCTTCTTTACCTTTTCATTTATAACCTTGGTCATAGCAAGCATATGCGTTAAGGTCCTGGACATTCATAGCTGAGCTAGCTGATAATTTTGTATATAAAACATTCATGGACAACAATTTGTTTAATTTTTCTTTAAATAACAATAAACGCAAGGTATTTAATGTAGGTGCCAAAAAAATATTAAATTAAATTGACACCTGAATATATATTACCTTGGTTAAACGTATACCTGTAGGATAATAAGCAACAGCAAGTATACCAAGAGTATAAGTTAAATTATTTACTCATCATTCTCAAAATGATGATAATGGTGATGAATATGCACGTAACGATGAACAGTTGACTCAGATGATTTGGAAGTGGCTGAAGAGGCGTTTGATGGCGTAGTTCCATTTCCGTTGGCACTTTCCGTGGCTGGTTTTGCATCATTTTGAACATTTTGAAGGTTCATAGCTGTTACAATTGAAGCTTGAGTGGTCACTTCATCGTCTGAAATGCTAATTAAGTTTTCACACTCACTGGGATCGATTGGGTTTACTGGCACGTTCGAGTACTCGAATAAGTTTGCAGATTTAGGTAAGATTTCTTTCTTTTGATGATTTTTCACTTTTCGTGTGATTAAGATCTCCTTGTTGAACACTTTCTTAGGAGTGACTGGAGCTGGAGATGCCTTTGAATCTATTTCCAAAAGATTTTTGTCTTTTGAAGCGAAAATCTCGTCCTTGCTTTTGGAACGGCTCAAACGAGGTTTAGGTTTAAGTTTACTACCAGTACTTGCGCTATTGACATTATTATTCTCACTATCATGCATCTTCACTGCATCTTGGCTGATATCATTGCTGTAAAAGCACATATTGTTCTCACGTTCGAGCAACCACTTCTCGACGTCGTTGATTTTTCGAGACATTTTCTGTTCAGCAGACAAATTTGGGTTAAGTTGATTTAAAATTGAAGTTTTAAGTTTTAAAGGAGCTTGATGTCTTATGAACTGCTTTGACTGAATTTTGGTTCTATTGTTCACTTTTGCTGAGTGGTGATAGTGATGAATTTTGTTTGGGATATTAGCAGTTGTTGTGGTCAAGTGGATTCCTCCACCGATTAAATTTCCAACTCCAACTAAATTTCCGCCAACAAACACACCACCTGTTGAGGTTTTGTGCAAATTTGAGCATATTTTGGCGTGTAGAAAGGAATCGAAGCCGCACAGATTTTGTTCATGCTGTTGAGGAATGAAGTCGATCTCATTTCCACTTCCTCCACTTCCAGCATTTACTGAAACCATTTTACTGATGGTGTGTGATCGATGACGTGTTTGGGATGTCGTTCTTAATGGATTATCTGGTGATTTTCTAAAAATTATAAGAAATAAATTTTTAGTATTTTGAAAGATTTTTATGTTCAAAAAAAAAAACTTACCTATTTGTTTGAAAACACAGGCGATTCTTTTCCATGCTATCCCTAATAATTTCAATGAGCTCTCGGCGCCTCAAAGCTGTGTTATTCCACTGGTACTCTTTTTGCTGCAAATTATGTTGCTCCAGCTGTTGCTGTTCGTTAAGCAGGTTATTATGATGATGAGCATACTTCCACTTATTTTCGTTGCCAACCGACAAACTTCTTACACGCGCAATTGGCACTTCCGTTGACCGTTGGCGCCTAGATCGTGACTTCCGCAGCAGCTTCTTTTTGGTTGTGCTACTATGTTTCTGGTACTTGATGTTACAGTTCACTGGTGTGGTTGGTGGTTGATTCTCCTGGTTTGTGCAGTTATTGCAGATATCCAGTAGATTTTCGCTGTTATTATTATTCTTAACTAACAGAATATTGTCCAAATGATTTGAAGTGGCATTATTGCAGCATTTTAGATTGTTTATGGTGTCATAAATGTTGAATTTGTTGTTATTTAAAACTTCACTGTTCCTATTATTCTTCACATTATTATTGTCATGATCTATAAGAAGCAACGTGCTGCTAGTGTCATTAAACTTAGTAGTTGGCAGGCAATTTTCTGATGTTGAGTCACTTTCTGGATCCTCTGGCTCGTCCTCGTCACTGATCAATTTTTTCCTAATTGGAGTCACTGCTTGAGTTGGAGCAACTTTGGCCGTTTGAGGAGCAGTCTTTTTGGCATCTGGTGAGACGGTTAGTCGCACGTTGATCGTTTTCTTGCCGTAGTGAGGAACTACTACGGTTTTTCCGATCGATTCATAAATTGTGGAAACTATTCCAGCTATGTCCTGGTTTTTAGAAAGAAATTGCAATTAGAATCATATTTTATTTGTGCTTTAATAAATACTTACATCTTTGGTTATTTTTCCATGTCCATCCAGATCATATAAAGTAAAGGAAAACTGGATTGGTTGTGGTTTCTTCCCACTATCTTCTACTGAGACGTCGCAAGTGAATTCCTGGAAATCAAAAAATTGTTAGAATCTTTCTTTTTTAAAATTCTTTTGACAAAATTACCTCCAATCTCACTCGATTGCTATCATGAGATTCATTAGAATGATTTGTACTATTCCTATTACTCCTACTATGATTCTGTCCTTCTTGTGAAGACTTCATTTGATCTTTATGCTGATGGTGAGCTCGAATCCTGAGTGGACTTTTGCCTCCTACAGGTGAAGCTGTAGAATATGTGGAGGTAGTCATGTGTTGTTCACTGGAAAGAAGTAAGTCTGGTGGTGCACTGCAAACGGAAGCTGCTCGCATCGGATAAATTCCTCCAACTAGCTCCTCTGAGTCGGTTGCACATTCTTGCAAAGCTGAAATATCAAAGGAAAGAATGTCAGCACGATATTTCCAATTAAAATTTTATAGATGTAATAAATGAGATCCACTGGATATTGTCAAAGTAAATTTCCCATCAGCAAAAAAAAACTGTTATAAATGCGATAGATGGAAACTCTTTGATTTTTGTGGGATTTTTGCTGCCTTTTCCGAGACTTTGAAGCTTTGAAGCTGTGCTGGGAACGCAACAGTAACAGCAAAAAAAAAAGTTGAAAGCAAAAGTTGTCACATTTAATTTTGCCTTTGATGTTTTGCTTTGAGAGCGACGGTTCTTTTTGCTACAGCAAATTGAGGGAAAACTCATCAAACAAAATTGCGACAACAGTCCGCCTTTGAAACTTTTTTTCTATGAACATTTTTAAATGTTTTCCACATTTTTCTTGAAGTGGAATGAGTAACTGAGTAACTTAAAAACTACAAAGGAAAGATTTATGAAATATTTGACTGTTAAAGAATATTATTTATTTTATTTAGAGAATTTTTTTAACGGTTCGGCGCAACGCAACATTTGCATAATTTACGATAATTTATGAATAGTTTATCATAATTTTTAATAAAATATAGTTAAATGTGGGTAAAATGTATGTTTAATTAATTTTCATGTGTATATTTTGGCCTAAAAACTGGCAGAACTGGTAAAGCCATAAAGTGCCAGGAAACTCCTATTTTATAGTAGTTTCTACTGTTTTCCACTCAAATACATTCCAATGTTCCTGTGGAAAAGCAATTTCCTAATTCCGTCAATTTCCATAATATCCAACAATTTTAATTAAAAGTGGAATAAAGCGGCATACAATAAAATATAATAAAATAAACATTAATAATGCAGTGTTGCACGAAACTACAAATTCATGAAAAATTAAATATTAATATAAATTAATTAACATTTTACCAGCTCTTGTCTTTTTGTAGTAAATTTGTAATTTCTTGTTTTTCCTCATATTCTATGTATTTTCTCTTGTTTTGTTTTTATAATTTTGTTGAATCTTTTTTATTGTTTTTTAGCGTGGTGGAAAATTGCATTTAACATTTACTTAACGTTTATTAATTTTCCTTTCCACAGTAATTTTTCAATTTTTCAAATTTCATGTGACATTGTAGCAATTTGTATGTAAAATCTTTTTGAAAATACAATTTGCAAGTTTTCCAAGCTTTTCGAGAATTTTGTGAATTTTCTTTATAATTTTTGTGTGTTTTGCTGAAAATTGTCGGCAACCAAAAAAAATGATACAAATTAAAATACAATTTGTCTGAATCTAATTGGGCCACACAAGTTGCTTAGCGTTCAGTTGTCGAGAAAAAACTTGGAAAAATTTCCTGAAAATATTTCATAAAAAAAAGTTTGAAGATGATTCAGTTTCTTGAGATTTTTTGTTATTATGTTTTTAAATTTTCTTTGAGCTAGAAAATTGGGAAATTATGACAAATGTTATCCCCATTAAGATTTTCACAATTTTCCTTTGATTTTACGAGTTTGAAGTGTTTGGAAGGGGTCAGGGTTTATGTTTTGTAGTTTTGTAAGCAGAAATATGATTAATGGAAAAATGAAAATCCAAAAATAAATTTAGTGTTCTATTTATTGAAGATTTTTGACCCCTCAAACCCTGCCACCATCTAAACAAAACCTCATCTCTTTGAAATTGGAATTGACCAGATTTTAATACATTTTTCCGTGGTCGTTTAAAAAATGATCAAAACTCTTCTGAATGCTACATTCACTGCCAAAGTAAATAAATTTAAATAATTACTGAGCAAAATAAGCGCTTGAAGCTAAGCAAATAGTGAACAGTACAAGATCAATCGCGAGCCGGCAAAAAAGTCAAAATTGTTTGATGTTCTGCAAATTCTTTTGAAATGCCTCGTCTCGATGACGAAAAGCACGCAAAAACATGACTTTTCCTTTGATTTGCGGCAAGTTGTTGCTGTTGTTTTGCTTAATTTGCTCGCAAACTGCTTGTAAATAAATGAATTGCTATAGCATTTGGTTTGTGCGAAAAAAGAAAAGCGCAATTTTCGCCTATTTTACAAGAATGTAAGAAATTTGAGCACATTGTAGAGCTAGCTGCGAGCAAAAGAGAATTAAATTGTTGGCTGGCACATTAAAGCGCTGCTTAATGACGTTTTAATTTAATTAAAAATGATGAATTATTAAATAATTTTTATGATGAAGCATTAGCATCAAAGGAAATTTGTATCTTTTTCTTGTTTTTAATAAATATAGAGAAAAGTGGAAAACTCAAGATTTTTGATGATTTTCCTCTGAATATCCAAATTGTTCAAAGAATTCTGGCATTTTCAATTTAATGTACGTGTTCAAGTGCTCATTTGAGATAATTCAGTTTATTTGTATTACGGAGCTGAGTGAGATGGTAAAGGCTTAAATATTTTTCAATAAATATAGTTATAATAAAAGATTAATCAGCCATTGATCTTCCGGTACTTTACTTTTCATTATGATGTAATTCAATACTTCAAACAAATTTCTTCAACAACAAAAAATAATCAAGCTTTCGAATAAATTGAAGATTATTTCATTTTTTTTGGTTTTTCTCATTTTTTCAATTTCGTTTTTTCAATTTCAATTTAGATTTTTTTCGATTTACTTAAGTTTTATTTAAGTTTCCAGTATTATTGGTTGGAGAAAAAGAAATGAAATTCAAGACAAATTTTAGATAAAGAATCAAATTCCCTATGAAGATGAATATCAATGACAAAATCAGTGTTCCACAAAAAGTTTGATCTGTTTTTGTTGAATAAAACATAGAATTGAGATTGTGGGGTCAGGGGTTTGCGATTGGTGGCCAAGTTTAGTAATTTATGGGTTTTTTGAGATTTGTGTGAAATTGGCATAGAATTCAATTCCTGTTTTCAAATTTAAAAGCAAAACATTTGTTCCAAGTCTCTGATTCATATTATTCTCTCGTTATTCCAGTCCACACACAACCAATATTAATTTCAATTATTTCCTCGTGTCATCCACAAAAAAACCCATCAAACGGCCCGCATGTAGATAACTTTCAAAGAACATAATTGTGATTGATTAAAAGAACATGTTTGGTTCACCCGATTAGTTTGCCCGAACAAAATCGCTCGGTCGGAACGCAAAAACAGCGCAGCGATTCAAAATAATAAATTAAACTGTATTAAAATGATAACGAGGACAATTTGTACAAAATACATTAGCGGATTCGCACAATTTGAGATTCAATTTAATCTTATGCGCAATGCCGGGGAGTCTCTTTGAAATTAAGTTAAAGCCACAGAAAAAAGAAACACAACACACACATTTTACTACCGGAATTTGAGTTTAATTTTAAATGTTTTAAATGCTTTTGGTTGAGGTAAAAAGCCAACATTAAAAAAGATGCCGAGAGAGTCGCTATCAAAAACAAAAAACCCGAAAAATCAGAAAAGTCGAAATGTAAAGAAATACAATAAAGAAGCATTTTTTTTTTCTTATAAAAAGTTTTTCTTAAATTGCTTTTAAGAAACGATTTTCAAGAATCGTCCAAAGAGATACATGAAAAATCTTTTTGAGCAACTTTAAAAGTGATTTTTTTTTCTTCTCGAAAATTAACAAATTTATGTTAATGGATTTCGTAAATTTTTGTTTCAAAAAAGAAACCTATTTTAACGATACATATTTTAGCTTTACCATGAACAATATGTGTGAGTTTCTTATGGTTCTTCTTAAGCTTCATCTTTGGACGTTTGTTATAAGGTTGTTGGATATAACATCATACATTGTAAGGTTTGTAGGCACAAAAAAACCCATCCGAAAAATATGCTATTGACAGAAAAGCCGAGAAAAAGACTACAAAATCGTCGTACATGCTATAGGCTCAAGTCCCAAACTCCGACACCGAACTAAGAAAGAAATTCTAGGAAAATTCCTATACAACAACAAACGGCAATCTACCTAAAGCACTAAAGCATTCTTGTGCCAGAGCACAACTGGGAAACGAACGAAATGTGTTTGAAAAGTATTTCTCTACACGTTTTCTTTGAAATTGCTTTGAATAGCTGCGTGTTCCTTCTTATTATCGGCTTTGGTTTCTTGGAGAAAGATCCGCACAGCGCAAAAAAAAGACTTGTGAGGAATGTGTGAGGCTTTTTCATAACTCGTCACTCTTTGAAATTTTGCTTGGTGTGGAATTTTTTTGCACAATCTTCTTACGGGGAATTTTTGGGTTAAGAAGTTTTGCTGAGTATTGGATCATCTTGGCAAATCTTGGAAATACATTTTGGTATCATGCAGGTTTCTTTTGTAGACTGCATTAGGATCATTTGTTGCCATAGAAATTAGATTTGATTTATTTGAACGTGAGAATTCTGATGAAATTTTAGATTTTCTCTATTGCCAATTATGTTTAGATTATGCTACTGTACTTCCAATCGATGTACAAAAATTATTTAATAAATCAAAGTCTTGCAAATTTCATGAATAATCACATCAAAAGATCATAATTTGAGAAGATATCAAATGATCTTTGCAAAATTTAGAAACGCTCATGATTTACGAAAGAAATTTAATAATCTTGTCTAAACTAACTTGATAAGATCCTTAAAAGATCACTTAAAAGATTGCTTCAAGTTTTTTAGAAAATCAAGTTAAAAATCATGTAAAAGATCGCGTTTAAAACTCGGCGTTCTTTATCTTAACCGATCCAAGTTATCTCTAACAAAATCACAGCCATTCTTGCGAGTGCAGACAACCAGCCTTCTCAAAAAGAAAGGCGCAAATATTGCCAACATATCTTTAATATCTGTTGCGCAAACTTTGGAATGTCTTGATGCAGCTAATGATGAACAATCTGGTTGGTTGGTCCAGCGATAAGCTGAGCTGCAATTAAACTAATGGCTGAGCAACGTTAATGAGCGTCATTTCGATGGCATAAAAACTTCTTTTTTTTCCTCTCTTACTGTCCATAATTACTAGAAATGCGGCACACATTTCTTCAAGATTAGTTGTATATTATTCCTCAGCTTTCCCAGATTCTCCTTTACTGGGCCGTTCGCAATCGGCACATTTTGTTACGATCATTCGGAGACCACTGTTAGATATATTCTTTCTTAGCATGGCATTATTGTTTCCCTTTGATGATTCTTCGTTTGTGTTGTTGCCTTGAAAACTGATGGATTTTAATGCTTTAACGTCGTTTTCTTGCGTTCAATAAAAAAGGTATTTTTCTTTGCTGGAGTTTTGCTTTTGTACAATAATTCTCTTTTATAATACGCCTTCATCTTATTTCAAAGGCACAAACAGCAAAAAGCGTCTTAAGAAAAGTTTTATACACTTTTTTATTATTATTATTTCTCTTCTCTTTTGGTCAAATCCGACAAACTGTTGCGCTACAATCTTACAATGTATATATGGCGGCGCGGGTAATGAAGAGGGCAATAATTATTATGGGAAATGTTGTGGTAATTTATCAAAAGTGAGGAACATTGACAATATTTATTGAGAATATTGCCTATGTAATGCAGGTTTTAAAGGTTACATCATAGTGATTCATATATTTTTGTTGTGGTGAAGGATTTATCGGTACTTTAGCAGTATCATGGCCTGGTTAATGCTGAGGTTAATGTAGAGATTATTAAAAGCAAGTTTTAAGAGACTGTTCATCAATTACATCATAAATCAGAATTTTGAGCAAAAAAAAATTAATGCGAACAATCCTCCTACTAAAGATCACATTTGAATCTTAAATACAAAAAACTACTTTAGAGGCAGTCAAACCACTTATATGTTAACCACAAACGAAATTTATTCAATAAAGAATGCAATTCAATTAAATCCGCCAACAAAAAAAAAGTCCATAAATGTATAAATACGTTCGAGCACAAGCCAAAGTGGTGAATTAATTGCGTCTGGATTTAATTGCGTTTTCCAATTCAATTAAAATTACAAAAATTATAAAAATTACAGAAACTGTAAATAAATTGCGAACAAAATAAATAAATGATTGGAAAAACTAATTCAGACATAAAATATGCAGTTTTATCACCATTTTGGAGCATTAAATATTTAAAAATGTTCATAATGCGTCAATTTAGTTTCAATATAGTAATTCAGTAATTCAGCACACGCAAAAATTTATGCAGTTATCACCATAAAAGTAATTTGCGTCATTTGCGCGAAAATATGTAGCAAAATCGAGTTAAATGTAACCCTCTCTAAAAACACCACACAATGTGTAAAAACGATGCAATTCCGCAAATTTACAAAAATGTCTCCCCATCAGCTACTAACCAGAGTTAGCCTGAAGCACCGGGAAGTGCCAACATTGCCAACATTTCTACAGTTTTACTGCAAAAATACGATAAATGTAATTTTAATTGCACAAAAACATTTTTTGCGCAACACCAAAAACCATAGAATTGAGCAAAATTGGAAAATGAGAAGGATGAAATACATTTTTCCGACCATTATGCTATCGTCAAGCACAAAATTTGCTTGGGTATTCATGGGAGCAAAATTCATTATTTATCACATCTTTTGTGTCGCTCAGCCTGTCATCCCCTCATTTCCCTCGCATTTTTGCCTATTCCATCTTAATCTTCACTTCAGTCACATAAATAGAGCCCAAATGGATTTCCATTCGCTTGCCTCCTTTTGCGCCGAGCTGCTTTTCATGATGGTATATTGTCTGCATAATAATGCTCAACTGTCGAATGATTATGTACTTTCTATGTGCTCTTAGGCAAGAGTCTATTTGGCCTGATAACAAAAACAAACTTCCATAGTGTATTTATGTTTCTTGGGACTCAAGGAAACTCGAAGGATTATAGGATAGACATGCTAATTTCTTATTTTTATTCTTCAAAAAACAGCATGATGTATTTTTTTGAAGACAGTTTTGTTCAGGTAATTCCTTCAAAATAAAAATCCTTGGTATTTTCTCGAGTTTTTTCGTATTTCCTTAAATTCCCCAGTAATCCCTTTGTATGGATTTTATCAGATAACACATCAAGGAAATTCCCATCGCCAAAAAAATACTTTTCTTGAGCTTTCTTAAAATTGGAAAATTTATAAACTCAAAAAAACTCTAATGTACTCTAAAATACCGAGAAAAAACTGAAAAACACAATATCATCGATTATTTTCCTACAGTGTTCGAACGGAAATTCAGTCTCATTCAGATATATCTCGAAGCGGAAATTTGTTTTCGTTCTGGAAAAACTAAAAATAAACTGAAAAGTAAGTTTTTTGCCTTCCACTATTCGAAATTTTCATTAACAAAACTTCAAGAATTTTCCGTTCAAAGAAAAACAGTTTTTAAACAGTTTTTAGGCGAGACAGACAGAAGTTGCTACTTTTCTTATTATATTTTTTCATCCGTTAAAAAAGCAATATTAAATGTATCTTATTAGTTTTTTCAGGAATTTCAGATGTTTTTTGCTTATTGGAAGGTCTCCTAGAATGTTTAATGATTTTTGATTTTGGGATGAGGCTTTTAACAATTTTCAGCAAAAACAAGTGGAAAATAACAATGAAAACCCAGGGGACCTCTTTAAAGCCAAGAAGACTTTTGTTCTTTTTCCTTTTGATAAAAATTTTAGTCGAGAAAACAGGTCAAGAAATATGTTTCATATTGTTTGCTCGAAATATTTCAAATTTGTGAAAAACTAAAAACTCGAAGAAAAAAACTAAAAAATTATGTGAAAAAAGTAAAAAGCGGAAAAGATTTTTTGGTTGTTATTGTAATAAAAATATATATCATAAATTATAGATTTTTTTTATACAGAACTAAACAATACAAAAAACAACATTGTAAACATTATTTCTTTTCATGTTATTTTTCCTTTGAAAAATCTAGGCACAATTTGTGGGAGGTCTTTCTCGAATAATACAAGAAATTTGTGCTTAAAGACTCTTTTCCTATTTTTCTGTGAAACACAATAAGAAAGAATAAAAATGAGTCTATAAATGACAATTTTCGAAATCATTTCCAAAGCGAATCCGGCAATTCGGTTGCTGACCGCAAAATGTTTGGTAGTTGACTTTTATTTTATGGTTTATTGTTGGTAATTTCAATGATTGAAAATAATAAAAAATTCCATCTTCCCCATAACAATAATATAAAAGTACAAATACGCGAAAAAAATAATTTAACTCATAAAACTCGACCGGTCAAGAGCAACTTTATTTTCATGAAAGCTCTTCCAAGCCCCATTCATCAAACCAGAAAAAAAACATCAAAAAGCGGCAAACTTAACTTCAATTTTTTATTGAACTAGCCGAAACTGAATTAACTAAAACCAAAAAAAAAGTGATATTAAATAATATTTTCCCAAGCAATTCCACTATTTCTCTCATTTCGCTTGATTTGCTGGATTTTGCTTGATGTTCGCTTGATTTGCTGAATCTGCTGCAAAAGACAAGCAAAAAACATTCAACTGAAAAATCAGGCAAGAAATGAAAAAAAAAATGTAAAAGCGATTCAAACGATTCAAACATAGCGATTGAAATGGTAGAAAAACATGGAAATCGCATTAAAGTTTTGTTCAATTACAGACCAATTTCAACATTTTGTTTGCCTTATCACTTTGCTTTTTGCTTTTTATAAAAACAAAGAAACATTAAAGAAAAATCTTATATGTGAAAACAAATGGCTTCGCGTTGATATTTTCATTTGAATATTATCAATTTTGTGTGTTGCTGTTGCTTTTAATTACATAATTGCTTTCGAGGCTGCTCTCGAGTGAGTCTGTGTTGTTTAAGAAGTTTGATGAGTTTGCGGCAAGAATCTTGTGGATGTTGAAAGCAATCTTGTGTACATAAATTACCATAAATTCATAAATAACAATAATTTAAAGCGACGCAACTGAATTCTTCAAATGTTTCCAACAATCCAACAATCCAGAAATCTAGCTAGTGATAATAATAATAATAATAATAGAAAATACTATAGAAAATACTAGACAAGTCACTGGAAAGGCTGAAAAATCAGTGAGAAAACACTCGGAATAGTCGGAAATACAGAAAAACTGGAAAATGTGTGTCAGCTTTAGAAGTTTTTTCAGTTTCTGCTTTGGTTATTTAGGAATATTTAGGAGAATTTTGGAAGTTTATGGTAGTTTATGGCAGTTTATTGTGGCCGACTGTTGAAAACTTGAAAAATTGTATTTTAAGTTGAATCTGTAGAGATGTGTAGATGGTCAAATCGAATATAATCTAGAAATTCGGTGGATTCAGTTAATGTTAGTATACGCATTTTTTAATTTTTATGAATTTCATGAATTTGAATTTTATTCCTCCACATAAAATATATTAAAATAGTAAAATACATAAAATAGAAATACCGACCACACTGATTTGGGTTCCATATAGGCACAAAAGTCAAACACAGTGAACGTAAATGATGAAAGGGCAGGGCTTGATGATGTTTAAATTAACTTTACGTTGAATTTAAGATCATCTTTGACTTTACAATCATTCCATATTAATAAATGACAATATTGTAAATAAAACCTTCCAACCTCTGCCTTGCCAGTACATTATGTGTATTTCATTTCCAACAAAAAAAACTGAATAACCAAATATTTGATTTTAGATTAGAAAAAAAAACCATTAAGTATCTGTATACATATTTTATAATTTTTGAGATAATTTTTCCCAAAAAAGCAAAAAACTAAAAAAACTAAAATAAGTATTTTTGTTTCATCGCTATAGTTAAATAGTCGTGAGTGCTGGCTGTAAAGCAAAGTCTGTTCAAAGTTATTCAAATATACTGAATTACTGAACTAAAAGATACATTAAGTCTTGAACTATTTAAATTGTAAATTGCCTAAGATGCTTTATACGATTTTGGGAAGAGAATTGGAA
Organism: Parochlus steinenii; assembly: GCA_038502155.1. Lineage (NCBI taxonomy): Eukaryota > Metazoa > Arthropoda > Insecta > Diptera > Chironomidae > Parochlus > Parochlus steinenii. The sequence continues at coordinate 2,136,734 of JAXCIN010000049.1, read as the reverse complement.
GATTTAATGATTTGGAAATTTCCATAAAAAGTTTCAACAATCAAAAGGAATCAAAAAAGAAACCTCTCAAGAGGCTTCTAGCTCTTTAAGTTTTTTTTTATAAAACCTCTTAAAAGTGCTCGATCGACTGATGGAAGCAATTTTAATGGATCAAGCCGAAAATCTCCCCAATAATCTAATTAATGCTCACAAAACCAAATGGAACGAACGCATTTTAAATCAATTTCCTTTTGGCTTTATTCAACTCTTTTGGTTGGCCGCAGATAAAGATTCAGCTTTTTTCTGTTCAGTCTGTGTCCATTAAAAGTTAATGTGATTTCTTAATGAAATTATAATGTCGAAATAATATGCTTTTTTATGATATGAAATTAACAACAAAAAAAAGCTATATGTTAAAAAACGTATTAAAGTGGCAAACCGCCATGGAATTGATGGACATACGAATAAATTCGATAAATTCGTATAAATTCGAATGGATTCGATAAAGGTGGGTTGTTGATGGGTGAAGTTTTTGTCTGAGTTTGAGTTATTCACATTTTTGAGACGTGTATCGTTTTTTTGAATTTTATTTAAGATTTATGGAAATTTATCCAATTGAATGGAATTTTTTTCAAATTGAATGGAATCAACAAATTATTTCCTACCCATCAACCACCTACCAATCAAATTCAATAAATTGTAAAAGGCTACCGTTAATGCATGAAAGAATTCTCCTCAATTTTTCAAGCTATTTATTATAATTATTTTGGTGACTGCCAAAACTGTTCAAATTGGAACCTGTCCAGGGTAAGACACCGTTAAACAGTCCATTCATGCAATCCATTCAATATCACTCAAAAGCCCATTGCAACCACATTGAAATCCGGCCTGTTAATTATGCAACTCGTGCTTACAGAGAGCTCGCGAATAAATTAGCCATTTCTCTTAATGAACGTCGTATTCGTCAAATTTAATTGCATCTTCCCTTTTTTGCATATAAGCAAGCAGATAGCGAATTCTTTACCACATCTTCATCATGCGGCAGTGCTTGGTTAGAGGAGACGTGCTCAACGTGTCTTGTGCGGAGCGCGGCCCATAAATATACACGCAGCCATTTATTGTGCCTTTGCCCGTGCTATTCCGCTTCATCTTGTGCTTCTTACTGCCAAAAAAGGACTAACATGGAATAACATGGCATTATTTAAATTTCTTAAATAGTTCTTCGATCGCTTGCCTTATCATATGTTTTACTTTATGCTTTTGAGGCCTTTTGGCCAGAGAATCATTTTTCTGGAAATTTTCTCCCAAAATACCAAAAAAACAGAATACAGAAAAATATTTAAGAAAAAAAAAACAACACACAAAAACGATCGTTTTCTTTGCGTTCAAAAAAATGTTCAAAGGGAACAAAAATGTTCAAAAGAAAAATCTTCACTTCAAGTTCACTGCAACAACAACAAAGGCCGTAATGCGAGAACAAACTTACGAGCCGAAAGAAATATATAGTTAAGCTTCTTTTGTTGAAGGGAATCTTGGAGGAAAGTAATGTTGAGTAGATTTGAGTAAATTTAAGATGTCCAATGTTGTCAATCCTCTCACTTTGAAAATTAGTCACCAAGAGGCAATTTTAATAGACTGGGTTCGATTCTCAATCCTCGAATATGCTTGTTATAATTTTTAATACGACCATATTTTTTTTACCCCAAAAAATTTAGCATCAGGGCCACTAGTTGGCGCAGCATTTGAAAAGCAACAGAAAAGTCTCCAGCCGAAAAAAATACGAATAATAAGAAAAATTATTATTCATCAGAAAATCAGACATATGGACATTATATGTAAAGATTTTTTTTCTTTTAAAAAAATAATCTCCATTCGGCATCTTAAGTTATTATATTTTTTTCCTTCTTCTCTTTTTATTTTATGTCGGTGTTGTTGTTGCTGTTGCTCAAAGAATATATTTAAGTTTAAAAATTTTATTTTGAAAGAAACGAATGAAGCAAGAAAATACCAAAAGGCATATATATATGAAGGTGCAGGGCCTGGTTGGGATCCCTTGGGGCTTTTTAATGCACATTATGGCAATTAGTTCAAGCGATTCGCTGCAGAGTAGGATTGTTTGGGGAGTTGCAGGTCAACGCCAGTATTTGGCGCGAAAATTGTCCCAAAGCCGCTCCTGCCTTCACATTTTTAAAGGTTTTTATTATTATTTTCCTTCTTCTTATTTGTCGGCAACAAAAGTTTTTTAGTTTTTTTTGTTCATTCGCTTTTCTTACATACAATTAAATAGCGGGTATTTGTATCTTTTAAGAAAACGAATCAAAAAGCAAGAAAAAATACAATTTTCATCTTCATGATTTGAAGGAAAATGTTTTGGAGAAGTTGATGTGATACAAATTTAAAAGACCTTACAATGACTAAGTGCAGTTGATAAAGAGTGGTTCGATTCCTTCTAAAAATGTCATGACCGAAAAAGTTTTTTTTGTAAACAATATTGATAACATTCCTTTTTTGCCCTTAAAACTCTCAAGAATGTGAACAATGTTCCTTCTGCGAACCACAAAAGGCATTAAAACTTGAAAACACCAAACGAACACACAATTCTGCGAAGCAGACGTTTAAGTGTATCATTAAGACAAAAGAATTCTATGTAATTTTGTAATTAACTTTTATTTTCGGAAATTACACACCTTCTTGTTCTTTAATTATTAGCTGAAAAGCTGAAAAACCTGACTTGCCTTTTGGTGCGTCTTGAGCGCAAAACCGTTTTTTGTTTTGTTGCTTTTTCGGCAAAGGCAATGAATGCATTGAACTTGTGCTTATCAGGTGAGGGGAAAATATTTAAAATTAGTTTGGGGTGAACTAGAAACGCTTTCGGCATCTTTCATGTGATCAAGCCTATAAATGCAATGCATATGCTCGTGTAGGCCACTTTGGAGCAACGCAAAAGTCACTGACTAAGACGTAAGCGCATCAGATGCATTATGCCGAGACCGAAAGAAAAAATCCGAAACTTTTATTTTTAATTTATCAACAAAAAATTAATTTTTTCATTCGTTTCGTTAATATTTCTTCTCCTATTGTCGGTGCTTTTTTCTTTCATCAACTTTATGCCGACTTTTATATATTTTTTTCTCGTATTTACGTATATATAGATATACTTTATACATTATAAAAAAAAAACTTTTTTCTGTGTATTTGAAACCATTAAAAAAATTATACGAAACGAATGGAAAAATGTAAAGAATCATAAACAAAATAAGTATAGCGGGTTCCAGCAGAAGAAACCGCACCGCCACTCAATACTACATGGAGAGCCGACTTTTTGTGAAATAATGTGTTGTTTTGAGTTTTTCAAATGCCCAATATATGAATATACGGAATAAATGGAATATACGGCTGTAATACCATAACACAGGCATATAGGCGAATGGTCTTTGGAACATATTTGATATTTCTTTCAATACCCAGCATCACCTTTTACTTTTTCTTTTGCCGTATAGAAAAACATCATAGTTTTTTTTGTGTAGTTTGTAGTTTGGCATGGAAATTTCTAGCCAATTAACTGTATGGAAATTGGAAATCAAAAACGCATAATCTGGCATTTGTGTAGTTTTTCTACACATTTCTGTGTAAAAATAAGATGGCTCTTTGCCTGTTATTCTTTCTGTAGTTTGTAAATACTTTTTGAGAAGAATTGTCTGGAGAATAGGCCATATGGAAGAGATGTAAGATCTTGCGGCAATCTTGAACAGTTACTTGAAGATCAATCAAATTAATGAATGATCTGATTTGCAGATAAATGTAGAAAAAGTATAAAGTGCATGTAAGATTTTATTCGAGTTGAGTTTTCGTAAGTGAGTTGTAATGTTTGTTGGATTTCTCAATTAAGGAATTTAAATGAATTTCTCAGAATAACACTCGTGATATAACTTTAGACACACTGTCTCGATTCAACTTTAGACACTTCAATTATAGCGCCCCAGCGTTACATAATTGAAATTCTGGGTAAACAGAAGTTGGATTAGACTCTTAAGCTTTGATAATTCATCATGAAAGACAATCTACTTGCAACTTTCTTTAACAAAATATTCATTTTGAAAATAGTCTATTTTATTTAAGAATTTTGAATTTCTCACGAGTAAAATGAAAGATGAAAATCTTGTTTATAACACTTTATCAATGAAAAAAGTTGATAAAATAATAAAGTGTCGTATCAAATTTTGTCAAAAATCCTTTAAACCCCAAATTTTCAAAAATCCTTCAACCTAACCCACAGACACTCAACCCGCACTTAAAAAGATTTACCTAGAAACTTTTCTTCATTAGATATTTACTTCTTTGGAACAGAGTGAAAAAAGAATTCTTCTTGCAGTTGCTTTCCAGCAATTCTGTATGTTTTTTGTTGAATAATTTACATTTTCAAGCATTTCCACTTTGCTTGGGTCTTTAGATTTCTCTGACAAAACCCGACTAAAACCGTAAAACTTATATGCACAACTTGAAGAAACGGATATTTCGTTGAATAAGTAAATGAGTCACGTTTCCTTAATTGCTGTCTCTCAAGATATGCTCAAGTAAGTAGAAGTTGGAAAATTGCGTTCCCATTTTGCTATTTAGAGACACATAATATTAAGTGTTTGGATATCTTACCTGAGAACTTGTTATATCCGCCCAAGATTTTGCACTTCCACCATTTGACAAGGTTACCAGCCATTCTTGTCAATGCCCGCGGCTCTTTCCTTTTATCTATTTCTCTTTTTTTTTGTGTGCGCTGTTGTTGCGCTATCCAATTAAATTGTATCTACTCGGTTGGGCATTAATTAATTGCTAATCACTCGTCTTAGCGCTGTGTTTCATCGTTGTTGCTGTGCTAAAAAAGCCACTTTTTGCATTCGCGCATTCGGATTATTACAAACAAACTTATGCACAATTAATAATATCGGCTCTTGTGATTACTAACTTCAATCGAATATTTCTCCGTTTCACAATAATAAATTTCTGCCAGCTCGAGAGCAGCAACAAAAAAAAACACACACAACTTTTATTTGTTTTCCACACTGAATTTGCCAAACCAATTCACATTTCCGTCGAATTTCCCACAATTCAGCTACCAGATTGTGCAGTAAATGCACTTTTATTCACTTATGGTGCCGCGATATTTGTATGTTTCAAGTTAAATTTGAATATTGTGTATGGATTAAGGCCAAATATAATTAAAATAAATAATTTAGCTAACAGACAAAAAATGAAAACGCGTCTGAACGTCTTGAAAAACTCACTTAGACTGAATGAGCGAGTCGAGTGGTGGAGAACATAGCATATCTGAGAATGAGAGAATGCAGGGTGGTTCGATATGTAGCATATGTGAGCTGGTTCACAATTTATTGATGAAGATTTTGTGTTTTCGAAAATGATTATTTTAATCCATAAATTGAATTTAAACTTAAATTAATCTTGAAAATTGAAAAAAAAAAATTTGTTTGTTTTGCAACATAAACATAAATTTTATGCTCAATCTCAACCACCCTGTCTTTTTTATAGTACTATACACTCTGGTACATAAAATCGTTGCACGATAAAGCATATAAATAATTTTCCAACAAAAAAATCAAAAGAGAACAGAAATTTTATCAATTAGAAAACTTTTAATTAAAATTAATGTGTTCTTAAATGAAATCAAGTCCTTAATTGAATAATCCGCCCAAAACTGTGAGAAGTTGAAGAATCTAAAAGTCTAAGAAATCTTCCGAAAAATAAATGAAACAAATTTGCCGATGAAGAAAACTTAAAAAACTATATTATCTTAAATGATGAAAGTCCAACCAATAAAAATTGTGAGCAGCTGAAGCGTCGCATTTCCATAAATTAGAGCCGACTCGCTAAAATATTAATTTTTCTGGTATTAATTTGATGTGTTTGAAAAGTAATTAAAAACCTATTAAAAACTGCACACTAACTATAGCGACAATAAGACCGCGCAACTATATCAAAGGAATATTTTTTGTCTTTTCGAGTCTTTTGACTTTTTCCGAATCTTTACAGCTTTTTACTTCAATAAAAAATAATTTGTTTGGGCTGAGTTTCAATTTTTATTTGAAGATTTTAAAGTTTATTTGATGTTTTTTCCCCAGTTCTGTTCAAGTTTTTTCAAGTTTTTCAGTTTTGTTTGAAAAATTCACACTTGCTTATTAAATTTATAAAAAAGCTGGAGAAGAACAATTACTTTTTTCATATATTATACATCATTTTTTACACCATAAGACAACAGCATTATGGCCAGGGGTTGGTGAATGGTTAGTTTTAGAGGATTTTGGAGGGAAATTATATTGACATAGACTTTCAAATTATAAAATAATATAAAATTTTACTTTTACCATCTTGAAAAAGTGTTTAAAAAAAGTTTCACCTGAAATATGCAATAAAAATCAAACGAAAATCCCAAAAACAATCTATTCCTACTTAAACATTCCCTAATAAACACATTTCCCTCCATAGACCTTCAACTTCAACATTTAACCACCATAAATCATCTGAGCAATAGCATCTGCTCTCCAGCCCTGTTTCCACAATTTTATTCGGTTTGATGTTGCGAGAATAACCGGCAAAAGATCAAAGCCGCAGCCCAACGTATTGCTTCTTTTACTATATTATGGCCTTAACGTGGAACAGCATTTAGATTAAAAACACTTTAAAAATTCACTGGGAGACACGAGATGAGCAACAACAAAAAAAAAACTTTGGAAAAATGTGGTAAAGCATCAAAGACTTTACCATAAAAGCGTTCCTTTGATTAAAATTATTGGAAACTTGTTTTTGTTTTTGTTTTTGTGCATCTCTCATATGGACAGAAAACGGCAACATAAAAAAAAGAGTAAAGTCTTTATTTTAGAAGATAAATCAAAAATCACTCTGTGTGGACTAAATTAGTCTTTGATGTGCTTAGGATAGCTTGCTTCGTAGGTGAAGGTGGCAGGGGTGGAGGAGAATATTAATTTTAATTTTCAAAGGATTTAAACAAAAGATTTCTTACCAGATTTGTTGTCCGCCTCTCACCTGTTCTATTCTGCTCAAATAATTCAGAAAAATCTTCAAAAAGTGCAACTCTGTCCAAACTTCATCCACTTGCAAAGAACAACAGCGACTGCGATGTTTCAAAGCGCAAAAGGCATTTTTCGTAGAATCAAATTAAGGTGGAATTATAGTGGTGTTTAAACGATATTAAAAATACTTTGTTGTCCAAAACAGGTGCTCTGTAATTATCCTCGATGTTTTATGCTTCGGTAAAGAAGGAATTTTGCGCGCAAATTAATGGGCACATGGGCATTTAATAAAGAAGAGATTTTTTATATGTTTTTGATTTTAAATGCATTTCAACTGCCATTTTATTCTTAAATGATTTGCAGGACTTTACTGAACGTGATTAAATTAATTACATTTTGTATTTACGCAACTTCGAACAAAATATTTCAATGATAAACTATTAAACATGAATATAGAACAAAAAAACTTAGAAATTTCTAATCAATTGTGGGTACTTAACATTAACTGTTTGCAAATAAGTATGAAGCACAGATGAAGGATTGTCTGACACAATTTTAACTGTTGTTTCGATGTTGGCGAGCTGCTCCTTAAATTGTTGGCTCATCTTGAAAGTAATTTGGAGGAACTTCAGTTTTTGGAAATTTTCAATTATCTTCGTAATCAGATCTTTTGGATAAAATCCATTTCCAAGCTCCAACCACTCCAAATCAGGAGCATTCTGGAAAATTGACACCAGACTGTTTTCACACAAAATAAATCCGTCTAATCTCAACTTTTTCAAGCATTTGACATTTTTCAGCAAAATGTTCCATTCTTCGTCATGAATGGTGCAGCCACCCAGCCACAATTCTTCCAGATTATAGAATCTTAAGCTGCTAAAGTGTCCATTCCACAATCTCTTAATTTTTAAGACTTTCAAGTGTGGCAGAGAATCGTCAATAAATCTTAGAAAGGATCCATTGTTTTCGAATGATTGACTTGGAAATTCTAGCGTCTTTAAATTAGGGAAGATACGTAGGAATCTTTTGAATTTGAACATAGGGTTAGAAGAGAGAACAGATGAGTCCAAGTATTTTAGCTCTTCGATGATTTCATTGGTTTTCACTTGATCGTACAAGATTTCATCAGACAACATCTCATAAGTAAATTTGACGTGCAGCACTCTGAGCTTCTTCAATTGGAACAAAGCAACTTGGTACACCTGATTGATACCTGTATACAAAGTCAAACTTAGCTCCTCAATTTCTGATTGGTTACGAAGGAAGTTCACAAACTGAAATTCGTAATTAAGTCCCGACTCAAAATTCCATTTGATGCTTAGTTTTTTTAGTTGGAATTGCATGGGAGAGCTATTTTCTTTAAAAAACTGATAATTTAAAGAATTTGAATCCATTGCATCAATTTCCACACTCAGCTCTTTTAAAGTTCTTCTAGTTCTCAGCCAGTGTCGATAGAGCTCGTCAATGCATATTGAATCAGTTGCTTTGATTTTTAATGTCTCCAAATCAGCAAAGTAGAAGTATTCAGTGACTTTTGAGTTGTTGGCAAGTCCACTGATGATCAAGTGTATTGGCTTCAAAGTTGCAATGTGTCCAACATCAATATCCTTATGCCCAGTTAATTGCATATGTTTTAGCTCCAGAAACTTACAGTTTGGAATATTTCTCAATTCTGACTCAAAATCAGAGTAACTAATCACTCCTTGGAGTAGAACACTTTCAAATTTAGGTCCAAAGTTTAATAGAAATGATTTTCGAAGTGGCGTAATGTTATTCTGGCCACAATTATTCAATCGAAAGTTCTTCATGATCATCTTAGTTGAAGCGAATATAATTGAACGCCACTCGTGATTGACTTCTGAAGAACTCTTTACATCGTCTGATGATAAAAATTCAAAGATCTTTAATTTGATCTCTACAGGAAACATTTTTAAGCTAGAAGATTAAATCTACACTGTTAATCAGAATTACTCATTTAAGTGATATCTTTACCTTATTTTTACTGAAGTTCTTGAAGCTTTAATAGTATTAAATTAATGGAAATCGTCTCCACGTGCAATATATAAACAAGAAATTTTAATAATAAGTATTCAGCAATTTTGTATTCAGTAAACATAAACTCTAGTACGTTTTGACTTCTCGTCGATTAAAAATATTAATTCTTAAAAATTCTTAACACTCTTTCAAATCAAGTAAAAACGTCACACACATTACGTCTAATCATTTTTAAATCTTCTGTAAAGCCAAACTGAAAATATCCAAGATGGAATCCAAATCGTCTGGAAGCGTTGAGATGAAGTAATAAGTTTGAGTGATTTATACTGCTTGAATCTTATAATAGTTTTGTTTATTTTTAAGGGGTTTGACCAAAGATGAAAAAGACAATTCTCGTTTCTTGAATCTTCCCGAAGAGCTGCTAATTCACATTCTCGATTTACTGGAACCAAAAGATCTTCTGCAATTAGCTCTCACCTCTTGCCGGCTCTACGATATAATCACTAAAACAAGAAAACTCTTCGGAAAATTTGTCTTCTTCAGGAATTTTGCGAACGTAGGGTTAGTTGAACAGAAATTACAAGCCCAAGCTGCTAAAACCTTAATCCTCTCTGAACGTCGTTTCGAAAATATCAAAATCAAAGGGTTTCCAAGCAATGACTCTGTTGAAAACTTCTTAGAGCTGGTAAAAAATTTCAAAGATGAGGTGAAGAAAATAGAGCTGAATGCCGTCCAAATTGAGCACGGAGATTTGATGATGTTGTTGTACGAAATGCCGAATTTAGAAGAAATTGAGACACGAGATACTAAAATAATTCCATCAGGATATCCAATTTTCGAACCAGTATTCAATAAATTAAGAAAAGTTACTTTATTGTATTGTGATGAGTATCAAAACGATGTCATAAGAGTTGATATGATGTATCCGTTCTCAAACGCTCGACATTTAAGTCAAATCAACCTCAAAAATGCTGATACGAACCTCAAATTCTTGTTGGACAAGAATAATTTGAAATTCTTGACCATTGACAACTCAGGTTTTTTCTCGGATGAAGATTTTAGCAAGATCACTTTCAGCCTGCACCGATTTGAACTAATCGCCCATGAAAATATCACTAACTTGAGTAATTTCTTTGAAAATCAGAAGGAATTACAAGAGATCGTTTTGAGAACAGTCGTTATAAACTGGAGTGATGTCTACCACAAACTGATTGAAATGAAAAGCTTGAAAAAGCTGAAGATGATAGCAAATGGAATGGATCCTTCATTTAAATCCATCAACTCGAGCGTGGAGTATTTAGAATTGAAATGTAAGCATGAAAATTGCAGCATCGAATTTGTGAACGTGCTAGCCAAATGTTTTGTTGGAGTGAAAAAATTAAGGATAACCCTCTGGATTCAAGAGAATGAAAATTATTTCCCTGAGGATGACAAAATAACATTCAACTCTGGTGGAAAGCTCGAAATTGCTGAATTGTTTTTGTCTGGAAACTTTGAAGGACTTTTGCCGTACATTAAAATCCAGAATCTGCAGACAGTTGTGTTGGAAGAAGCTCAAATCTCCATTTTTGATGAATGGAAAGAGTTTGTGATTAATAATCCAGAAGTTCGTTTATTCAAGATTAGCAGCGCCTACTTCTTCAACGAGTTTTTCATGGCTTTTACTGAGTATTGGACCAAACTCGAACATTTGAAGTTATATTTTTCGGAAAGACCATATCAGCACATCGATTTTCGCATCATTGAAACCAACTGCAAAAACCTGAAGAAACTAGAAATTTACGGAGTCTACCACGTATCTGAGAAGCCCATTTGTGAAAAAGTTATGAAAATTTTTGAAAACAATTTTAGTGGAATTTATTTAAACGATACTTGTAATATAAAGGGACGTACTTTCTTGAATTTTCATATGAAATTAACTAGAAAATAAGTAGCATATATCATGTAACACTTTATTAAAAATTGCCTTAATAAAGAAAGATGAATTTATTAAAATTACAAACGAACAATTCAACGAACAATTTTCAAACCATCAACCCCTCGAAAAATTTAGTACCTCAGTAAAAAAAACTTTTGTTTTTATTGCTCTGGTACTGATTTTTCCGGCTCGCGAATTTCTATTTAAAATTAATCTTCCACAATTTCCCTCGCCTCAAAGCTTTGTTTACTAATTTTCAATATCGTCGAGTCATTCATTTATGTTCATAGCACTAGGAGCAATTCGTAGATATTCTAGATCTTTTACAAAAAGTAAGTATGGCACAATGTAGTAATTTTTCAATTAGTTTGTTTATCATCAGTTTATCTGGTTAAACTGTTTTGATTTATTGAGCACAATGAGTTGATTAACCGTGATATCTATAAAAGAATTCGCACAAACAAATATATATAATGCATTCGCTTATCACAACTGTTTATCTCGTTCTAGTATTCAATTTGCACAATCGCCAAGTTATAACTCTAAAAATGTTTCCAAAGTTCGATTATCCAGGAGCTAGAAGGGATGAGACAGTATTTGATGAGTTTCATGGAGTCAAAGTGAGTGATCCGTATCGATTTTTGGAGGATCCAGATAGTGAGGAGACGCAAAAGTTTGTTAACGCGCAAAATGATTTGGCGAAACCTTTCCTTGAAAGTGGTCCAGAATGGAATAGCCTCAACACTAAGCTAACTTCATTGTGGAATTATCAGAAATTTGGCTGTGTTTCAAAGCATGGTAACAAGTATTTCTTTTCTATGAATACGGGTCTCCAGAATCAAAAGTAAGATATCAAAGGATTTTTTGGTTATTTTTTTTTATAAACTTTTAATAGGACTGGCATTTCAAATTTATCTGGGAGTGTCGATAAAATATAAAATCTTCAAGTTTCCTATCCCGCTGATCCACTAATAGTTACTAAGAGTCCCCAAAAACAGGGGATTTTGACAATTTTTCACTTAGCTCTAATATATCTCGAGAACCCTAATACTTTTATGTGTTTTTGGGTGCCAACATTAAGAAAAAATTTTTTCGAAGTATTGCTATTCATGGATAATAATTTTTTTTAAACTTTCGTTTTTTGAGTAAAAATTCTCAAAAATTAGGTTTCACGGGTCGCATTTTTGGTTTTTGGGTCCCAACATTCAGAAATTAAATTTTCGAAGTATTGCTATTCATGAACCTAGGTTCATGGATAATATTATTTTTGAACTTGCGTTTTTTGACTAAAAATTCTCAAAAATTAGGTTTCACGGGTCGCATTTTTGGTTTTTGGGTGCAACATTCAGAAATTAAATTTTCGAAGTATTGCTATTCATGAACCTATAGGTTCATGGATAATATTATTTTTTGAACTTTCGTTTTTTGACTAAAAATTCTTGAAAATTAGGTTTCACGGGTCGCATTTTTGGTTTTTGGGTGCAACATTCAGAAATTAAATTTTCGAAGTATTGCTTTTCATGAAACTAGTCATGGATAATAATATTTTTGAACTTCAATCAATAACTATCAATATTATTCTATTATTACGAGTTAAATTTGATGTTTATCACATTTTAAGATTTTCAATTTGTTGTTTTAATATTTATATTTAAATTATATTAATGAAAATCATGCAGAATCATGCAAAAAACACAATAATGACGATCATTTTTATTTTTAGTGTAATCTACGTGCAAGACTCCTTAAATGAGGAGCCAACCGTCTTCTTTGACCCCAACTTGCTTTCATCTGATGGTACAATCGCCTTGGCCGCGACCGAGTTCTCTCAAGATGGATCTTTATTAGCTTACGGTTTAAGCGAAAGTGGTTCTGATTGGACAAAGATCAAATTTCGTAACGTTTCCACTGGCCAAGATTTCCCAGAAACCTTGGAAAAAACAAAGTTTTTCAGTGTTGGCTTCACGAAAGACAACAAAGGAGTTTTCTACGGGCAATATCCAGTAGAGAGTGGAAAAGCTGATGGCTCAGAAACTGCAGCCAATGAAAACCAAAAGCTTTACTACCACGTGATTGGTGAGCCACAAGAAAAAGATGTTATGGTAGCGGAATTTCCAGAGAATCCAAATTGGAGATTCTCAACAGCTGTCTCAGATTGTGGAAGTTATTTGATGCTTTTCATTATGAAAGGGTGTAAAGATATGTTGCTGTACTTTTCTGATCTAAGAAAGGTTTCAGGGATTAAAGGAAAGCTCGAGTTTGTGAAGGTTGTCGAGAAATTTGAATCCGACTATGATGTTAGTTATTTACATTTTTAATTTGGCGCCAAATAATTAATTAATATTTTTTCAGTACATTGCGAACGAGGGCTCAATATTTTCGTTCCTTACTAACAATGAAGCTAGCAACTACCGAGTCATCAATATAGATTTTAATAAGCCTAAAAAAGAAAATTGGGTTACGTTGATTGAGGTAATTATTTAATTAAATATTTTTGAAACAAATTGAAATTATTTTTTTTTCAGGAACATCCAAAAAACGTCCTGGACTGGGTGAAGTGTGTGAATAAGGATAAACTGGCTTTGTGCTACATTGAAGATGTCAAATCAGTTTTGCAGATCAATTCACTAAAAACTGGAAAGTTGGAATTCAAACTGCCCTTGGAAATGGGAACAATTAGTGGATTTTCTGGAGATATTGACAGCACTGAGATTTTCTACCAGTTCGTGTCGTTTCTTACTCCTGGTGTCATTTACCATTACGATTTTGCGAAGGGTGGAGAGCCGAAAGTTTTGAAGGAAGTCAAAATTGCCAATTTTAATAAGGATCTTTATGAGGTCGAGCAAGTTTTCTATCATAGCAAGGATCAAGAGAAGATTCCCATGTTCATTGTGCATAAGAAGTCAAAAGTCAATAAGCCTCGTCCTTGTTTGCTTTATGGTTATGGAGGTTTCAATATCTGCATTCAGCCAGCTTTTTCAATCACTGGATTAGTTTTCATCGACTCTTTTGATGGAATTCTAGCTTATCCTAATATTCGAGGGGGTGGCGAGTACGGCGAGAAATGGCATAATGGTGGACGTTTGCTGAATAAGCAAAATGTTTTTAACGATTTTCAAGCAGCTGCTGAGTTTTTGGTGGAGAATCAGAACACAACTGCTGAAAAAATTGCAATTCAAGGAGGATCTAATGGAGGATTATTAGTTGGTGCGTGCATTAACCAAAGACCTGATCTTTTTGGAGCTGCCATCGCTCAAGTCAGGTAAGATATTTATTTAAATGCAGTTAAAGTTCTGGAATTATTCTAAAAACTTTTATTCTGCAGCGTTTTAGATATGCTGAGGTTCCACCGATTTACAATAGGAAGCGCGTGGATTTCAGACTATGGAGACATTGAAGATGCTGAGAACTTTCAGAATATGTATAAATATTCTCCACTTCATAATGTTAAATCACCACAGAATGGTGAGTTAAAAACTGAAAATATGGTTACATAATTACTGAGTATTTTGGTATTTTCAGAAAAGGAGCAATATCCTTCTACTCTAATTCTAACAGCTGATCACGATGATCGAGTCTCGCCATTACATTCTTTGAAATTTGTTGCCGCTCTTCACCACGCCATAAAATCATCAAAATACCAGCAAAATCCTTTAATGCTGCGTGTTTACGAAAAAGCCGGACATGGTGCAGGAAAACCAACATCAAAGAAAATTTCAGAAGCGACTGATATCTTAGCTTTTCTTTACAAAACTTTAAAGGTGGAAGAGCCACTTGATTAAATAATTAGATCATATCTTTGGAATAATTGGGGAATACATATTATTTGATTCTAAAAAGTATTCAGTAAAGTTTTCTAAAAATCACAAAAATATAAATTAAAAAAATTCCTTTCAACTGTGCATGATAAAATTATGAACTAATTTAAATTTGAAAACATTTGCGAAAATTCAGTAAAATAATTTAATAGCAACCATTTTTTTGTTGATATGTGTAAAGAAAACCTAAAATTGGAAATTAAACAGCATTTAAGATGCATTTCGTAAAATATAGAGTTGTATTATTATTTACGGAAAAACCATATATTAGGTAATTTTACCAGAAAATTGTTAATTTGCTCATTTCAAATTATCTTCCCCTCGAAAAGTCTGGTACAACAAAAGGACAATAATAGTAATAGAACTTGTTTTGATATCAAATAAATATTAAAATTTTAATAATAATCACGAATAATAGATTTTAAATCATGGAGATTGCGGATATGCCTTACAACAAAGATGAATACGTAGAAACAGCTTCGGGCAATAAAGTCAGTCGGCAGACAGTGTTATGTGGATCTCAGAATATTGTTCTACATGGAAAAGTGATAGTTCAAAGCAATGCAATTATCAGAGGTGATTTAGCAAATGTTCGGACTGGGAGATATTGTATCATTAGCAAAGGATCAGTAATAAGACCACCATTCAAGCAGTTTAGCAAGGGTGTTGCCTTCTTTCCACTTCATATTGGTGATCATGTATTTATTGGTGATGACTCAGTTGTCTCAGCAGCTAGTATTGGATCTTATGTTTATATTGGAAAGAATGTTGTTATTGTAAGTTTATCTATTCATTAATGACTTAATTCTACTGAGTATATAATCTTTTATATAATTTTAGGGCCGAAGATGCATTATCAAAGACTGCTGCATAATTGAAGATGGAGCTGTTCTGCCACCAGAAACTATCGTCACTAGCTTCATGAAATTTACAAAAGAAGGAACGATTGAAGGTGGACAAGGCAATCCAGATAATTTTGTTCCAGCAGCTATGCAAGATTTGATGGTCGACTTTACGAAAAATTATTACGAGCATTTTATTCCAGCATATTAATTATCATTAAGATTTTATAATTAAATTATTTTAATATTTTTACTGCTTGTGAAGCTAATTAATGGATTAATCTTTAATTCATGGCGATAATAAAGAATTATAATCATTACAAATATTAAATTTTCTCTAGTTCTAATTTTTAGTACAAATCTAGTACACACTGAACAAAGAAGTACCAGTTCATTCGACTTCTTCGGGAAAACTCTTTTCAATAATTTTCTAATTTTTAATAAGTAAGTACAGCTCCAAATTCGCTGAGTTATCTTTGTTCGCGTAAATTAGTGCCCTTAAAACGTTTTGTATTCGTTGGTAAGTGCTTATCAATCGAATTTTTAATGTTTTTCGGTGTTTTTCTTGAACTAAATTTCTTCTTCTTTTTCTCTCGATTCCATATTTGAAAATTATTTTCATTCATATATGATTAAATCATATAGCTGCTCGTGTGTCAAGTAATGGCATTATTAACTCATTGTTTTTTGGTTTATTGCTCACTTAGGTTTCATCTGTATATTCTTTATTTTGAAATATGTTTAAATATTCCCGCAGACCATATTGATTTTAAGTCTTAATTATATTCTTAAAATAGAAATATTGTCAGATGGCTTTATAATGATACTTTTCCTTTTCACGCCATTAGAGTTTACATAAAATAATTCAAAATGCTTGAAATGACTCTGGATGATCAGCTCATAAAGGATCGACACTTACAAGATCTCAACAATTTGGCTCACATGAGCATTAACAGCGTGGTAGGAGCCAATTTAGGTCAAAATCCCAACAGCCCAACCGGGATTCCAACTGGTCCACCCGGCGTTAAACAAAGGCACAGAAACAACAACAGTAAGAATGGCCAAAAATCTGCAGCAGCAGCTCATGCTCTCAAGCTGGACTCGATGAGCATTGAAGATGCCATCAAAAATGAGATTGAGTTTATGCCTTTGAAGACTCCCATATCGATTTTGCAAGAGCTGCTTTCTCGCAGAGGAATTACTCCCAATTATGAGTTGGTTCAGATAGAAGGAGCTGTTCATGAACCTACTTTTAGGTATAGAGTGTCATTCAATGATAAAGATGGTGAGTTTTCCACTTTATTTAATGAGAATATATTATTTATATTCTAAAGAAAATTTTTTAGCAATGGGCGTTGGTCGATCCAAGAAAGAAGCAAAACACGCAGCTGCCAAGGCTTTAATTGATAAATTAACTGGATTAAATTTGTCTGAGCCACATTATCAAGCTGTTCAACTACCACCCAAAACTGGTGGAGCTGTAGTTGCAACAAACGGCGCTGCTTCTCTGGAAGGTTTCGATGAGAAGAATTTAGGCAATCCAATAGGTGTATTGCAGGAACAATGTATGACTCGTCACTGGCCACCACCAGTTTATGAGACAGAGATGGAAGTTGGACTACCACATGAACGCCAATTCACCATTGCTTGCATTGTGTTAAAGTACCGAGAGGAAGGTATGGGAAAAAGCAAGAAAATTGCCAAGAGGCAAGCAGCTTACAAGATGTGGCAAAAATTGCTGGAGAATCCTTTGGAGCAGACAGATATTATTCAGGCTTTAGAGGAGGGAAACGAAGAGGTAAGTTTTTGCATTTTTGATAAGGAATGGAGGAGTCATTTTTTTAAATTTAAATTTTGTTTAAAAAATAATGTCTAAAATAACATAAATTTAAATTGAAATCCGCGAAAAGAACAAAGAGTACACAATTTGCCGAAAGGTTCGCGATGACAGATTTTAATTGCTCCTCTCCTCCGAATCGCCAAACTCACGTGCTAATTGTGTGTCTTTTTGTCTCTTTTCAGCTGAAGAATACAAATATATTGAGTCGCTATGCGGACTTGAAGGAGGCTAAGATAAGCACGCTGACTAATCAGCACAGTTATCGCGTTTCTCAATTCCACAAAACATTGAAGTCAAACTTTGGCAAGGCATTGTCCACATTGCAGGTGCGATTTTATTTTTGGCAAATTTTTTTTTTAAAACTTGATTTCTCCAAAAAATTTTGAAATTATGCGTTTGCTTAAAATCTTGAAAAGTTTACTTATTTCCTTCATTATTATTTTAGACACTCTGCTTGAACGACAAAGAAGTGAACTACGTGAACTTTTTACATGAAATCAGCCAGGAGCATCAATTTGAGGTGACTTACGTAGACATTGAGGAGAAGACTTACACTGGAAGGTCTCAATGTCTAGTCCAATTATCGACTTTACCTGTGGCAGTTTGTCAAGGTTCAGGAAAAACATCTAAGGATGCTCAGACTAATGCCGCTAAAAATGCTTTGGAGTACTTGAAAATTATGACTAAGAAGTAAAGACCATCGAATGAAGAAGCTAAAAGCATTACTTAAGGTGAGTTTTCTTTGTTACATTGAATTGTTATATTTTGGTTTGTTACATTAGATTGTTACAATATTTTGTTACATCATTTAAAAGTTTGTTACATTGATCAAAATTTATTTTAAAATTCATTTCCCTTCTATTTTCAGTGAAAGTCGTGACCAGCTGACTTTCCGGCTACCAAATGTGGGCCAGAGCCGCTGCTCTCGGCTCACATTTGTTTATTATGTGTCCCCCCCTTCTAATTAAAAAAAGATAATTTTGCAAATCATTCAATTAATTGATGATAAATTAAACTAAATACATAAATAACTAGTTTTACTAAAATAAAATATAAAAATGTATAATTAATCAATTTTTATTGCACAATTCGCGAGTTTGTCGATTTTGCGAGCATTTTTCAATTTAAAAAGAATTTTATGGGATTAAAGTAAAAAAGGGTTTAGCGAATGTAGTTCGAGCACTAATTACACTGAATTTTTCGGATATTTTATTTTATTCAAAGAAGTTATTTATGTAAGTAGTGTGATTAGTACACTTTGATGACTATAGAAGTCCTTAATAATAGAAAAGTTGTTTCAAATTGTAAAAAAAGTAATTTTCTGTAATTTTTGAAAAGTTCAGACATAATAATATTAAGATTAGGAATTCTTCAGAAATTATTCAAAAATATTGTTGAACAATCAACAAAACAGATTTGTACTTATTAATTGTACAGATTTGTACTAAATTGCTTATTACAACAAAAGATTCACTCAAATATCTTAAGATTATAAAAAATGACTCAACTTTTCTTGTAAAGGACTTTAATAAATGATAATGTTTTAGTATTTTTTGATGTAGCCGCGGAGTGGTGGTTGATGTCTCTAGGTGGACCACCTAGCAGCAAGCACATTACATGTTATTTTGTTGCTGCCGCGCTTAAAGTATTGGACATCACACATAATACATATTACAAGCTATACTATGCATAGAAATGCACTTTTACCAAATATTACCCAACAATTTTATACACGGTAAAGAAATTTTGATTGAGAAAACAAATTGGATGAATTGTTGAAATTTTTGAAAATTAATTTTCAACTAAAATATTTGATTGTAAAAAAAAAGAATATTCAAGAATTTTTTTTTACCGTGTATCATTTTCCCCTTCAAGTTTTTCTACTTATCTTTCATTGCCGGCCAGTTTTGTCATAAAATTTGCAGTTCTATTCGGAAAAATTTCATTACTTGATGCAAAGTATAGAGGTTGTAAAAGATAGTTTTCGAGAATCCGAGGCTTAGACATATTGAACCTATTCTAATAGAAAAGAATTTGAAATTTGTCCATGCCTCGTAAGAATCTGAATTTTTTGTTTTTGTTTTTTGAAAGTCTTATTTTTTGGTTGCTGCATAAATTTAAGAAGAAAAAACAATTTATATAAAAATATTCATTATTCTGTGTGTTTGATAAAAATAATTAATAATAAAAAAGTAATGCTTTCAAAACTTTTGTTTTCTTTGGAAATTTTGGTTTTTAATTTTTCAGGATTCTTTGTATGGAATCTTTGGTTGTCGATAAAGGAGATTATTGCTCTTTTACTAATTTATAAAAGTTTATTAAAGTTTTGAGAGCTTATAAAGTATAAACTGATGAGTTACCTGATATTCCCTCAAATCCTTCAAATTCATTAAAAATTAAAAACAACACATTTTCAAATCAATCAGAATCGTTTTATTCATTAATTTTAAATTAAAAGTTATCCTTAATCTAACAATTTCTGTTCCTTTATCAATGTTCACTCAATATTAAAATGGTAAAAGAGAAGCAATAACTTATTTCAATGCTAGATTGATTTACAAGCGATCAAAAACAATTCTTTTGTTCACTCAAAAATCCAGCTAAGCATCAAAATCAGTCGAATAAATAACCTTAAAAATTTATAATGTACATTTATGAGAAAGTCGGTCACGGAAAGTTTAAGAAGATGTTTCGAAAATTAACAAGAAAGGTGTATTATTTTAAGCTCGTCAATTGTTGAGATATTTTCCCCACTAATTAAAGTCAATTCTTACTATATTTACTCTTTACACCTTGAAAAGGATATTTTTACAATTTTCACAACTCGAAAATGGTAAAAATCCAAATTTAAGGTAAAAATCTTTAGTTTAATGATAAAAAGCGGAGCTCATACTCAATTCACCTTAACTGTTTCAATGTTACAATGTATCAGTGTGTAAGACATTAATTTATGTAGTCAGAAGAAAAATACTAATAATATCACATGATCATCACACAAAGTAGAAATTGCAAAGCGGAAGCGTAAGCAAAATTGAAAAATGGCAGAAAATTTAAATGTTTTCCCGCCTTTTTTTATTTCACCAATTTGAAATTTCATTTGCGTCTTTGTTGCGATCGATTGGAGGCCGAGGAGGGAGCATTCGTGAGAGCGTTGCCTTGTGCAAATTAGGTGGAATTGGCCCAGCTGGAGAGGTGGATGCGTGAGCTGCCGCTGATGCAATACTAGAGGTTGAATCTTGCGAGACAGTTCGTTGAAATTTTGGATTGCTTGCGGATCGTCTGAAAGGATATCGCCATGGCGACTTTGGCACGTCAGTTTGGAAGGCTCTATTCTCAATGCCCAACCCTCGCATGTCATTCATTGTCTGCTCACGTGTTTTTGAAGATAATCTCCTCAAAATTCTCGATCCTAAGCTTGGTGGCTCTTCTAATCCACCTTTACTGTTTCTTTTACGATATCGTACGTCATGTGACTCCTCGAGGATCACGTGCCGATCATATGGCGTATCGTAGTAAACCTCAAGAATAGTGGAGAAGCGATGAGGCCAAATGAGGTCTATGGCAGTTACTATGAATCCAATGAAAAGGCAGAGAGCGCCAGCGACTAGTACAAGCCAGAAACACCAGCCTAGTTTGAACATGATCTTTGCACCGTCGATCACGATTACTAGTGGAGGCTTAGGAAGCATCCAATAGTAACCTACGGCTGCGAGGACTAACAAGACTCCAGTTACACACCTAAAAATCAGAAATTATTAGAGTTTCAAGATCATGAATTCTTTAGAGGTTTTATTACATGCTATAAGCTCCATAACGTGGCACAGCTATCAGCAAAAGGTTCATCAACAGCCACGAGAATAATGAGGCCCTAAAAATGCGAATAAAATGTTTAATTAATAAAATTATTCAAGGATCCTCGAAAACTTACCACAATAATATGCTGGCGTAATACCCAGCTGCCCTGTATTGTCCACCCCAAGCGAATCCTTCTTGACCCAGACTGAAATACTCAGCAATTGTCAGAATAGGATAGGGAAGTCCTCGTTTTAAGGCACATTTGTAAGAATTTCCCATATCATTAGCTTGATTCCAGTTGAATCTTTCGTTAAAGTCAATATCAGGTGTGGACCAGTTGCCCACCGGAAGTCCTGGAGAGAAGAATAAAAATATTAATAAGTTGTCAGTAGATAAATAAATTAATCTTACCGGCTAATGTAATATTAACGTGCATCAACCCTATATGAGCTCCAATTTTGGCTGGCAATTTCTCTCGAGAAAATGCTTTGTAGGGTGAAACTATCGTTGAATGAGCTACGTGCCATGATGATCCTAGTTTTGCCACTAAAAGTAAAAATCAATTCGTTAATGGATAATTCAAAACAAAATATCGGGAAAAGCTTTTCAAACTAGATTTTTAGCTTTCCAAGCTTCAAACTTTGAGAGTTACTGGTTTTGAAAGCTTTTCAGTGTAAAAGTATTTTCCGCGTAAGTAAAAGTGAAATTAATATATTCTCATGTATTTTGAGTGACAAGTAACTGATAAAAGTATCTTGCAATGCTTAATGGACATTTTGTCCTTTAATAAAGGGCCTTTGAAAAAAAAATTAAATGTGATCAAATTTCAACATAAGATCGCGCAAATACCGCGTAAAACACAAATACACTCAAAACTTGATGAGAACTTTGCCTCCAAAAAATGTCTTAATGTGTATTGTTTTTATTCATATTTTCATAGAGCTTCTGTATAGACCTACAGCGAATTCATGCAGTATCTGATGATTGATGTAAGTCATCTCTGTATTTAATTTATTTAATTTATTCAAATTATTTAATGATTTTGTAAGTACTTGGAGTATTTTAAGCATCTTTACTATAAGTATATACTACCTCACGCATATAATCTTCCATGCATTAAGATAAATTATGCTAAATTATATGTATTTAGTCACTGTCATGACCTAAAGATTGCACAAGCTACTCCGACATGTTTTACGCGCATTTTTCAAATTTCATTTTTTTTCCTGACAAACTTTTAAAAATCATTCAAAGTAGCGGTCTTCAATAATGTAAAATAGTTTGATGTTTTGCGAAAAAATTTGGTCTCTCTTGAAGTTTTTTGAGATTTGTTGAAGTTTGCAGTTTACAAAATTTATGCTGATTTCATATTAAGATAACGTAGTTTGAATTTCCTTTTTCAGAAGTGAGTTTGAGTATATGTCGTGCAAATGTGAATAATTTGCGGTGTTTTGGGTTGATCACAGTTTTATTTGTGGCAAGATTAATGAAATTGCGTATAATTTGAGATTAATCTTAAATATGGTAATTTTATGAGGTTATGTTGAAGTTGCTTGAACTTTTGGGGTTATTTTGAATCGTTTAATTTAATTATCAAATTTTTAATTAATTAAATTTTTTGTTTGTTGATAATTTGCTTTTTTCATGAAAATAATTTTTTTTCACTTTTTTACTGGAAACTTGATAATATATTCTACCGGAGATTTAAATACACTGAATTATTCTTCAAAATGCAATAAATCACTCAAATACCTTTAACATTACATAAAAAAAGATTCTTACCTAAGATGACTAGTCCAACAAATAAGCTCAGTGTAACTGTGATGAAGGTTGAGAATTTCTATAAAATAAACCAATAAATCATTATTATAAAAAATATTTCATGTTTCCAAGACAAAGAGCCACTTTATTGACTCATCCAAAGCATTGCAATTGACCTCCAAAAGGACAACAATACAATACATCAGACGATCAATATTACAACCAATATGAAACATGCACAACTTGCACGCCGCTCTAATTGACTAATTAAGAGTAATAATAGTTGTTTAAATAAATTAATAGTTTTATTAATGTTCCAACGATTTGAAAAACACAATTCAAAACATTTCAAAGCATTCGAATCATTCAAGATTGTCGGTCGTTTCGTCAACTCGCATTTCGTCAACCCCCATTTCGTCAACCACGTTTCGTCAACCACGTTTCGTCAACGCCACGTTTCGTCAACTCCACGTTTCGTCAACTCTCGTTTCGTCAACTCCACGTTTCGTCAACCCCCATTTCGTCAACCACGTTTCGTCAACTCCACGTTTCGTCAACTCCACGTTTCGTCAACTCCACATTTCGTCAACTCCACGTTTCGTCAACTCCACGTTTCGTCAACTCCACGTTTTGTCAACTACACGTTTCGTCAACCACGTTTCGTCAACCACATTTCGTCAACCACTTTTCGTCAACTCTACGTTTCGTCAACCACGATTCGTCAACTCCACGTTTCGTCAACTCCACGTTTCGTCAACTCCACGATTTGTCAACTCCACGTTTCGTCAACCATTTTTCATCAACCACTTTTCGTCAACTCTACGTTTCGTCAACCACGATTCGTCAACTACCCGTTTCGTTTGCAATACTACAATTTGAATGATGCTACTACTAGGAACCAATAACAAAAACTGATTTTGAAGTCATTTTGTAAAGAAACAACAATATATATCTCAAACTATATGAAATCAAATAATAATGTCATTTATGTTCCAAAAGCCATTGGATTCTTTATAAATGCTCTCTAAAGTCACTTTTAAAGTTATCTAGATAAATTTAAAGCGTGAATGAAGATAAAAACATCAGTAACAGATTTAACATCAATAAGTCTTTTTGTCAGTTTAATCCATTTTTGCAATGTAATTAAATGTTGAATACAACTCGAATTGATAACATATTAACAAATTATCAAAATTTTAAGCTTCTAAAAGTATCCTGATCTTGGATTTTTGTTTTATCTTCTTTTTCCGTTATAAGCATTATAACATATTAACGGAAGAAAAGATAAAACAAAAATCCAAGATCAAGATACTTTCAGAAGTTTAAAATTTTGATAATTTGTTAATATGTTATCAATTCGAGTTGTATTCAACATTTAACTACATTGCAAAAATGGATTAAACTGGCAAAAAGACTTATTGATGTTAAATCTGTTACTGATGTTTTTATCTTCATTCACGCTTTAAATTTATCTAGATAACTTTAAAAGTGACTTTAGAGAGCATTTATAAAGAATCCAATGGCTTTTGGAACATAAATGACATTATTATTTGATTTCATATAGTTTGAGATATATATTGTTGTTTCTTTACAAAATGACTTCAAAATCAGTTTTTGTTATTGGTTCCTAGTAGTAGCATCATTCAAATTGTAGTATTGCAAACGAAACGGGTAGTTGACGAATCGTGGTTGACGAAACGTAGAGTTGACGAAAAGTGGTTGACGAAAAATGGTTGACGAAACGTGGAGTTGACAAATCGTGGAGTTGACGAAACGTGGAGTTGACGAAACGTGGAGTTGACAAAACGTGGAGTTGACAAAACGTGGAGTTGACGAAATGTGGTTGACGAAACGTGGTTGACGAAACGTGTAGTTGAGAAAACGTGGAGTTGACGAAACGTGGAGTTGACGAAACGTGGAGTTGACGAAATGTGGAGTTGACGAAACGTGGAGTTGACGAAACGTGGAGTTGACGAAACGTGGTTGACGAAATGGGGGTTGACGAAACGTGGAGTTGACGAAACGAGAGTTGACGAAACGTGGAGTTGACGAAACGTGGCGTTGACGAAACGTGGTTGACGAAACGTGGTTGACGAAATGGGGGTTGACGAAATGCGAGTTGACGAAACGACGCATCACCTCATTCAAACTCACGTCAGATTACTGCATTTCCAGATTTATGAATTGATAAATATTTCCAACAGAAATTTTTATAATCTTTCGCGTAATTTATGCCAACTTGGAGTATGATTGTGCAACCACATCTACATACGTTTGCCTTGCAAAAAGCGCTTAAATCATTCGCCGAACACATAAATAATACAAGAATTTTGCAAATTGTCTTGAGAATTTATCTGAGCATGGAAATAGAATAATTCGAACAAAGCAATATCCCATAAATTTGGCTGCAACAATAAATTCAGTGAATTTATTTAATTTCTGGCAGCTCTTTATTCCGATTTTGCCATTTTTTAAAACAATTTTTATCTTTTTTGGGTTTATGGGAAATTTTGAATTTGTGTGAAATGGTTTTTGGGATCTAGTGTGATAAAATGGTTCCTGTTCAATTTTCCGAATGGACCTATAATATTTTTTTTGATTGGCTGTGAAAAGCTATTGAAAGACGTTTTGACTTTTTCAATACAAATTTTATAATTTTTAAGAATTATTATCTTTAATTAAGAATGAATCAACCAATTTATTCTAACGATATGTTATAGGATCCTATCCTACACTCAAAATTACAAAAAATAAGAATAATGAGTTATAACATGAAAAGAAGCTCGCGCCAGCTTGAAAATAAATCCTAACCAGCTCGCCAGAAAATTGGAACAATTCTATAAAGCTCTCAAAGATGCCAACAAATAAAAAAGCAATTAAATTCATATGATTTGAAGGTCAGCAGGCAATACATGCTCGTTAAGCTCGCGTTAAGTATAGAATCGTTTTTTATAGCGCGAAAATTAAAAAAAAATTATCTGAGACTCGAAAAAAAAACTAATTATTTTTTTGTGGGAACCGCACTTATTGAATATCTTATTGTTTCATTCTGTCTGAGCAAAAATTGTGAGTTGCTGGCTGGAGATTGAATTATTAAAATCTGAAATGATTCAAGTGGCTTTTGAGTGAGGTTTGAGGATTTTGCATGGTTGCCAAACTTAAAAGATGAATATATTGTTTTTAAGTAAGGGTCTCGATAAGAGAGGTTATCAATCGAGTTATCCAAGTCTAAAATAAAATTATTTAAACTATCAAAGAAAGAAAACTATAAAAGTTTATATAACACATATTATTAAGGCCACCTTTCCCAACCAACCTTTCCAGTCTCTTACTCATTTGATAATGCCAGAGAATACATTTGGTTTTATTCTGCGGCAAAGAAATCTTCCAAGCCATTATACTTTTATGCAACATTCATAAATTCATAAATCTGGGTTTAATTTCATCATCCATTTAAAATGTAATAACATTTACATTTTTCTTGATGTTTTTCTTATAATAAAATCACGAAGCATAAATATGTTGTAGAGTGCTGGATTTACGATTTCATCTAAAATCAACTAAAATTGCTAAAATAGTTAAATTGGTTGGCAAAAACCAAAAAAGATCAAAACTTTTTTTTTGCGCGCGGTTTGGAAATCTGCGATTCAAATTTCATGAAAACTTTTTGATTGCCTGCACAATTAACCCTTTGGTGGTCGATTTCACGCAAAGTTGATTAAAGTTATTTATGAAGTATTTGAGTAACTTAAAAAGCTCTATTGATAGAGTGATTTATATATTGGGATAAGTTATCTATTGGGATAACTGATGGATAATTGACGTTTCTAATGATCTGTTAGAAAAAATGTCACCAACAATAGTGTTTATAATATTTTTACACGCACTTTTGTCGGTGACATTTTTTCTGACAGATCATTGGAAATGTCAATTATCCATCAGTTATCCCAATAGATAACTTATCCCAATTGATAAATCACTCTACTTTAATTTAAAAGACAGAAAAATAATTGAAGTGATTGCCTATTTTAAAATAATATTTCAATTATTGAAAACAATACTACATAATCATTGTTCACTTTGTACAATATTTCTGAAATATAAATTAATGTCAAAATTATCCAGACATTACCTCTTATTTGGACATAGTTATATATAATCTTCATAATCTTATTTTTTCACTATATGTAAAAGACTTTTCAACATCATTCACATAAATTAAAATACATAATATCTACTCACTTGTTTCCTGACCCCCGGGAATATAACTAGAAATGCAATATACAAAGTGCCGAAGAGCACACTAACAGCCACGATATCTACGTCGCCAGTGACGGGCGTCCGGTTGGAAAACGAATATAGTGTGGGCGCTCCATCATCCCGGAACGCGTCAAACCAACCCTTCATGGCCCTGCTCTAAATCGTCGGCCCGCTGAATTTTTGTCAATGTTGCGTTGCACAATATTCACCTAGAAATGATATAAATGGAAAACTATTATCAGAATTGCAAAAAAATTGTTTTGCCAGATCACTGCGGGTTAGCTATAAAAAGCTATTAAAGTTTATAATTCGAATTTGTCTGGATGCTTTGGTATTTTAGCTATTTTTAGCTATTTTCAGATATTTTCAGCTATTATTTTTCAGCGAGAAACAGAGCAAAACCGTACAAGTCTACTACAGAAATAAAAACAATTATATAACTTTGATATTGTTTTCAAGTTTTGATGTTAAATGTTTGCAAGATTTCGAGTGTATTTGCAAAACACTTGCGCTTTTTTTACTATACGAGATGCAGGTGGTTCTGTATGCGAACATGTGGGAACTTAGTTTTTAAATTTGTTTTTAATGGGATTGGAGCTTGAGAAGGAGTTTGCGGGAGTTCTACTTACTAAAGAGTTTTATTAGAATTCAGGAGAAAAGAATGAGGCACTTTGATCAGCTGGTTAACAATTAAGTCTAAATTTTGGTAAATGTGTGTGTTTCTATCTGATCACATATTTTTAATAACCCCAAAAATCCTCAGTCAAGTTCAAGAAATTCTGTTGACATTCACAAAAAGATCACTAAAGATCAAAAAACCAAAAAACTCCATAAATAGCTTTTTTCTCGTCATATCAATTCTATTAAGGCAATAACCACAAATCAAACTTTAAAAGGCCATCTCCCCTCTAATCTGATTCAGTAAACTATAATAATAAGCTTCAGAAGAACTCCTTAATCTACGTCCATCTACATGCAACCATTTAAAAAAATAACGAAGCTATAATTAAGTTTGCCCAATTCGGAATTAAATGTACAAATTCAGGAGATTTGGTTGATGCTTTCAGTGATTCAGTATAAAGTTATAGTAAAAAAGTATAAAAATGTGAAACTATTCATTGATACGATCTTTGTGGTTAAAACATTTAAAAATCATTACTGCAGTTAAAATATTTTTTAAAGAAGTTTCGTTAATACTAAAGAAGCAACTCATTGTATGCACATGCTTTGTTAGCGAGCTTGAGTTTCTTGGTTTGGTTGGCAGTACGATCAGTCATTCTTACAAGTTGTTAAATAAATTTTTCATTTGTTTAATTATAAATTGGTGAATTGTAATTAAAAACCACAAAATCCTCTTTAAAGTTTAAGAACAATTTGAAAATATGATTAAGTTAGAAGAAACAATAAATTAATTTCAAGGCTTTTTGATTTTAATTGCTCAGAAATAAAACTGAGAGAATCAGAAGTCTCAGCACAAAGATCTTTTTAAAAATTCTATATGCTCGTTAATTTTTTTCAAATAATTTTAATTTGTATGAAAACAGACAACGGATCGTAAAGACATGATTTAAGAATTTTTTTACAAGCTATTTCGCAATTATTAAACTATTTCTCTTAATAACTAACAAAAAACCAAATATCGTTAAATAATAGTTTCCTATATTAAAAACCAATTTGGAGCTTTTTAAAGTCTTTGTGGTTTTCATATTTTTTGAGGCTTTTGACCACCGGCGATTCCCGGAACACGCCATCATAATGGCCAATTTGTTTAATCCAATTTAATACAATTTAAGCTATTTCCATCAATCTACCGACAATTCATGAATTTCAACAATGGTCTACACACCTTTCTCGTTAAAACTATATTCACAGACGTTTTTGAGTTTATAGACAGACATTATGCCAATGTGTTGATCGATCTTGCGATCAAGCCAACCGAGAAAACCTCTAATTTTTAATGCTTTTTAATTCATTTAACTTTGACCATACTGGAGGCTATGCCAGCAATTTAATTGTCTTGTCGAATGTGCGGCGCAAAACATTTTTCCGCGTTGTTCCGTGTTGTCGGAAAAATGTCAAGATTGATCTGGTAAATGACACTTGAGTCGATTCTCTAGCCACAACAAAAGACAGTAAATCTAGTGAATTAGGCAGTTTTTGGCGTGCTAAGCTTTGTTATATCAATTATTCACTTTTGTGTGTTTGAACTGCGTATTAAAGCGTATCATTACGTAACGTTAATTACACGTGAATCTGTCTAAAAAATACAAAATGATTTTATGTAAGATAAACTTCTTGAAAGTCCTTTATCTGAATTATTTATGGTTCAAGATTTGAAGGATTTAAAAAAACCTACTTATCTGAGTGCCTTTTTTTTGTAGTTACACAAAAAACAACATTATTTCACTCTTCAAGCCACAAAAGTCATAAATGTATATATTCATTTGTGCACAGTTCAAAAAGCACACATGAGAAACATCTACTATAATGTGCAGCGACTTCAAGCGGCTTGAGCAGCAGGCAATGATTTTATTTAACCTTATAATTGTCAACCTTGAAGAGCATACATATTATTCATTTTTATTTACTTTTGTGAATTTTGCGCGGCCGTAGTATTTATTTATTGTTTTCATAATTAAATGTTGCCATTTTAAGGTAGCATGCTAGCATAATTGACATCATTCTCGGGCGATGAGCGATCAATCTCTATCCAAATTGATTTAATGGACCATAATATTGAATGAAGCGGCAATTTTTTGCTAATAATTCATACGTCGAGCGTACGTTTACTTTCGGAGTCGATTCCTTAATTAATTTTGATCGAAACGGTGATTCAAATAATGGATATATACTACAAAAAAAAGTTAATTGTTGTTGTTGCTGAATTTTTACTAGTGAACGGATCTTCTGTGTATGCCAGCTGTATAATTACTCGCCACTAAATGCGGTTTGATCTTCATTATTTTTTGCTTATAAATGACTAGAGCCGGATAACAATTAAAATAATTAAAGTGGATTTCTTTGGCTCAAACGACGGTCAAACTTACTCGCTAAACATTTTATTTTGGAATTTTGTGTTATTGTCTAAAATGCTCTCAACATGTAAAACATTAAAAATATATTAAAATGGCTTTTCACTTTGAGCTAGAAACATAATTTGGTGCAAATGAGCTGCTCAGTGTTTACTTCGAGAGTAGTTTATTTAGTGAATTGTTTGTCTGTTGCAAATTAGAGAATTTGTTAATGATGTTTTAACTTTTATAAGTTTAAAGCTCGTTATGAGAGTTTGTTAACAAATTGATGAAGACAATAACTATTTCAAAAGTTTTTTGTACAGTTCCGTAAAGGATGAATGTTAATTTATTCCTTGAGTTTTATGCATCAACTGTGCTTTCTAAGACGTCAAATATTTTCACACGTCAGCCAAACAGATGATTGACCGTTATTCAGTTTCATCGGAGATTCCAAAGTAACTATATGTTCTCAATAGTGAAAGTTTTCTAGACTACAGATAACATCTCTATTCCCTTTAATCCACGATAATCTCAAAGTCGATATTTGAAACACAATATTTATCTTATTTTTCGTTCAATCCAACTTAAATCTAAATAAGCTTTCAGGAGGGGCCCCAGTTATATCTAAAATCTACGATCATTTTAAATACCTCAAATAGTTTAAAATGTCTCACACATTTCTCAAGCAGAAAAATGTTAAGATTGTTAAACAAAAAATATCAAATAATTCCGAAAGTGCACAAACATGGAACAACTTAAATTTGCGCAACAATTAGATTGAATGCGAGCATTATACGAGAAATTGGATAAGATAAAAGTTTATATATATATTAGAGTGTTTAACTGGATAACAAAATTTTCCAGTTTTCCACACAAAAACCCATTAACAGCCAGTTTACTGTGGCATTGCCACGAAATTTATGAATTTATACATTTCCAACTTTAACATAATGTGATCAAACACAAATGATAAAATCCCATTCTTGATTGTTTTTGAAGTGGAAAATTGCAAACGACAAACGAAAACATAATTAGGTGTTTGCAATTTTCAATTACTTGAGTTATCGCTGCTCAAGAATGACAAAGAGTAATGATTTTTTTGAAGCATGGAAAGGGTTGTCATATCATTGGATCTTTTCTGTCTAGATGGGTTTTCTAGGAGAGTGGAGTTTGAACCGTTATCAATGAATTTTCTATAATGCTTTAGTTATTTGAATTTATTCTGTATAACTGTCAAAAATATGACATTTTAGCCTGCATGCCCACATATAATTATATTAAAATATAATTAAGATATATTGACACTATTTCACATCTACCTTTAATTATAACTATTGCATGCTACAAATTCACTAGTTGCTCGTGTACTCTATTAAAACTTCTCTAAGTTGAAGTGTTTTCTACTTGTGTGAAGATTCTAGAATTTAAATTATACCCAAATCCCAAAGCTAATAATTAAAGTTCTAAAATAAACAAAACATGTTTCTTGTGAAATTCTTAGATCATCCTAATTAACTTATCCAACAACTTTAACTATACTTAACAAAATTAAGCATTTCAAATAAACAAAAGTGTCTGCGTCAAGTGCTAATTACTTTTAACGAGACTACACACTTTGACTGCAGTATTGCACCGCGAACTGTAAACATAGGCACCAAAATAAACTAGTTAAGACAATTTCATGCACCTTTGCCTAGACGAACACGTGAATAACAAAAAAAAAAACAATAAAAAACTTTTTTATAATGTTCTTTAGTGTTTGAAGTTTATTAGTAATTTTTACTGCCAACAAGATAAACTTTTATTTGCGCAATAAATTGGCAGTTCACCAGTACTGAGTTATTCAGTAAGGCAGGTCGCGATTAAGAAATTGTACGGAAAAGTGTTTTAGTTTTTTCAGTTAGGTAACTTAAAAAACCAGTGGAATTGTTTGCATTTCAACTTTAATATGATTTCTTGACTGATTCTGAACTAATTTTGCAGATTTTTATTATTACAAATGTACAAGTTCATTAGTTGAGAATTAATATCATTGAAATTACTACCGATGATATTGCAATTATTATTATTTTCGATTGAATATATAGTTATAATGTAATGACTGAATTCATTAAAGCTATTAAAGAAAATAACATAGAATTATCCAACTACGCCCCTGCCCATGAAACATGAAGTTGTTGCATAAATATTTCAAGTACAACCATCTAAGCAAGTACAAATATGTGCAATACTCATTTTACATGCATTTTTGTTTAGTTACATAGTTTTGTTCACTGTTTACATTTTTCAGCTTCATAAATGTAAATTGTCATCAGATTTATAATTTGAAAGAATTATCTTTGAATTGAAGATTTTAGGAAAAAAACAAAAAACACACAATTTAATTTCAACAGTGTATCGACCGGGAGAAACTATGAAACCTGTAAAACCATGCAACACTGCAAGCTTGTCACTTAATTGAATTTTTATTGTAGAAAAACTTCCAAATTTATAATTGATAATTGATTAATTATATAATTAAAATTTGTAATGACTTTGCATTTCTGCTGATTTGCCCTTTTGCACATGGTGTATGACCATTTTAACATAAATCCATAATTTAATGAACACGCTTGCCTGTAAATCATTGAAAGTAATTATTTTATTAAATTTACTTAAATTATGGAATCAATGAATCAAAAAATTAAATAATTAAATGTCTCTATTTGATTGTTTTCCATTATTTCAATTGCACGTATTTGTTGTCGCATGCATCAATCGCGCCAATCACACAAATAAGCAGTTTCCCATACATTTCACTGATTTCGGCGGTCACTGGTCACACTCGATTTGGAAAAATTACCATTAGCTGACAGTACTATTCAGTTACCAGTCCAATCACGTATATTTTGTGTATTTTTTGATGGCTTTTAATTTACTACTCGAAAGGTACTCAGCGACATTCACTAATTGGATGCGTTGATGAGTGTTTTTAATAAAAATTAACAACTATCCACTAGAATTACTGAAAACACTGAAGTGAGAGTACTCAAAACTTCAATGTAGTTTTGAAGCCTCTAGGGAGCATTGCACTGTTTGCCAGTTCACCTTAGTGGGATGTAATTATCCGAAATGACTGTCTTTATGACTAATTTTAAATGGCAAGCAAATACTTCATGAATACGTGAGATTGAGAAATCCCGGATGAGCTTTTTGCGGTACCAAGAATATTATTGAAAATTATCTTAGATGGAAAATCTTGAATAAATCAAGAATGATCTTGAAAATGAATCATCAATGCAGAAGAAACTAGTGAATGGTTGAAAATCTCATTCATATTTTTTGTTTGAGAATTGCGTGATTTGCATTTAAGAAACTACTCATAAATGACGTCATAAAAATATTATTTATCGCCTTAAAATATTTTACTGGCAATTTCTCCTCAAAAACTGAATTTTTAAAAACTCTCCCAAAGATTCCATAAAACACGTTATTGCAATTAATTAAAATTAAAATTTTATAATTTCCCGATATATTTCTCACATCCCAAAAACGGTCGATGCACTTTAAATAATTAAATTGAACATTTAAATGTTTAATCGCTTATCCTGTGTGTTTGCTTCATTGCTTCACATTTCTGGCTGGCAGATTAACAAATTTTACCTCACTGATTTGAATTTTTCTGTATTTATCGCAATTTATCGCAAATTTGTCATCGAGGAACTCCGTAAACTCCCTAATGGATTTTCTGTGTAATTTCGCTTGGTTTTAAATTGAATGTTTTGTCACAAAACTTTTTCTAAGATGCCCATAAATTATTCATAGAACTCTCAGCTCAGAATTTAATTTGTTTTGAAAATAATAAATTTACATACATTTCATATTTTAAAGTAGAAAAATAGAAATAATGAGTCGCTTTACAGAATTAAATTGAATAATTTTGAATTAATAAAAAAATATTATATAAATCTGTTGATCTTGACCTTGCGAGCTCCGCCGATATACGTAAGTTTATTCGACCTTGCATTAATGTAGTTTTATACTTTTATATAATTTAATATGGAAACACGTATTGGCGATACATGAATATACTGAACATACGTAATTATTGTTTTATCAAGCGTAGCCAGCAACTAGCAAAAATTGACCGAGTAACCGAGAGAGACAGTCAGCAAAATAAATAAAAATCAAGAAAAGCTAATAATAGTGCAGTAGTATCAATTATCTTTTATTTATTTCACAAAGATCAAGATCCTTTCAAGAATAGAGGTTCGCAATCAAGTTAAACTTTGTTGAGTATTTCTTTAGAAAATGAAAACAATTGTCGACCTTCATTACCTTCCTTTGGCTTGCGGACAATATCAGGCAATATCAGATAATATCGAGTAATCGAGAGACCTGACAACAGTCTTTTCATTATTTTTGTATATTTAATGCATTGAATTCAAGCATAACTGGTTTCCTGACATGCGGAAAAAATAGTTTAGGTTCTTTAGAAATATTATTAATTTCTTGAACAGCTTATATGTAAGTTTTTTATTGAAATCGTTATTAGTTAATAGCATCACCAAAGCTGAATGACTAATGGAGAATCTGACCTAGTGTAGGAATTCAATAGAATTATGTCCATTTTTTGTGTACTTTTCTAGACAATTTATTGATGGCGGAAGTTCTTTTTACTTTCAATGAGTGTTAAGAAATGATCGAATTAAATACATAAATAAATTGTGCATCCAATTTTCTCACGTTGGTACTCAACCACTTAAAACTTCTCCTAACAAAAATCAATTAAGCTTAAAAAGCCGTTATTGAATAAAGTTAATGCACCAGACGTTCATTTCCAACTTAAAATTCTCAAACTTAATTTCTTAATTAAATTGTACTTTCCACATTTTTTGCCAAATGATATTTCCATAATTTAAACATATTTTACTTTAACAAAAAATTCTACAAACAATTCTTTGCTCATTGTAAAAAATTCGATAAAAAGTTTGCCGCAAACTTTTCAAAGACATTTCCGAGACAATTTGAAATTCCCCAAGAAATTAATTTTTTTGTGTAAGTATTTCTGTAAATATTGTTGGTTGTAAAATGTTGTATACACAAATAAAATCCATAAATTTCGCTTGAATAACTCCGAGTGCCTTTTTATGCTCGAAGCTTTAACAACACCTACATTTTTATTAATTTGCGGTTTTTATTCTTAATTATTCAACTTTTTCATAATTAAAAGCCATAAAGCAACAAGAAACCAAGCGAGGGGATGATATTTCTGGTGGTGAGAGGTTGGAAGGTTCATTATGATGAAAAGCTCCCGG
This sequence comes from Parochlus steinenii, assembly GCA_038502155.1. NCBI lineage: Eukaryota > Metazoa > Arthropoda > Insecta > Diptera > Chironomidae > Parochlus > Parochlus steinenii. Next base: position 2,101,175 of record JAXCIN010000049.1, on the reverse strand, counting down.
AGCTTTTGAGAAGCTGATGAAAAAAATGATTCAAGGAAAAGTCCTGAGATTTTATTAAAAACCTTTATGCTTCAATATTTATTGGAAATTTAGGAGATCCGATTTTCAAATTGAATATTCTGAGAAAAGTCGGAGAAAAGTGCAAACTTGAGACAAAAAAGATAAGAAGTTAATTGACTACTCCCCAAACAATGGCACCACTCGCCCCTTGCCAATAAACCTCAGCTTTTATTACACTTTGTAGCTGGTAAGTTTGTTCCTTATTACGGTCGAGCACGTAATTTTCGTGTAATTTGAGAATTAAAATGGGAAAACAATTAGATTAGAATGTTTGTTGGGCCCGGGCACATAAATCTGTTCTTGTGAAATGCTCCGCAATCGGAGATTTATGTGCCAGGCATATGCAATCCAAAGCTGAAGCTGATATTCTATCCCTAATAACTTCTTTTCACCCAGTTAATTCGAATTAATTGTTGCGTGCAAATTTGCGGATTTTTTATGTTGAGCTGAGAAATCACTTCATAAAACGCAAGCAGTTAATTCCTCGGCAATTTGATAATTTAATTGATTTCCTGGCCGGCTCGTTGTGTTTGTTATTGCTTCGGTATTTTAACGAATTTTGAGTAATTTTACAATTCAATTTTCTTAAAATTACGAGAAGTGGTGAGTTTGCAAAAAAAAAGGTTCGAGAGGCAAAATTTTGTTGCCAAACTCGAGAACTCGAATAATTAATCAATTAAAGAAGTATTTGTTGTATGACTTGTTGCTGCGTGAATTACAAAACAAAATAGCAAGGAAATCCACAACTGTGGTCGCTCCATGTGCCTGGGCAAGCCATCGTCAGATCATTAGTTTCGCAGATATGATTATAACGCTCATTGTTCTGCAAATACAAAAATGTTTTATTCATTGTAAACCTTCATTTTCGCATTCTGCTCGGAAGGGTGATTGATTTTGATTGTAATCGATTCGTTTGCTTTTTGAAATGGTTCTTGTTTGGTTTATTTTTTAACGAAGTGTTTTGAGGGAATTGATTGATTAATAGAATTTGAATTTTTAAAATAAATATTTAAGTATGTAAATATATCGGTTGAAATTCAAAGCATACATTTTTGTTGAAGTTTTTCTCAGAATTTTCTTCTCTTTATAATTAATATAGATATTTTTAAGAATTTGAAAATAAAATTAGGAAGATTAAAAACTGTTGAAAAATTACAAATTGAGATTAAGTGTATAAACAGTGTCTAAACAGTCAACAAATTAGCGTTGCAGCCGAGGTTATAACTACATTTATTGGGGATTTCTCAGAAAATTCCAATTTTGTCGATTTTTGGTGGTTTCCTTTATACTTTGCACACAATAAGAAAATAAACACAAATGTGTCCGAACTTGAAATGCAGATTTTTTTTAGCTGCACGACTTTCAAGGCTCAAATTCTATTCAAATTTTTATGATAATATTTTTTTAGCAGACTGCATACATGAAAACAAAAATCCATACTTAATCAAATGTTACAGTAAAAGTTGGTCTTGCATACAGTTTAAAATTCCTTATCAAATCCAGGTGAAACATTGGTTAAACCGATGAATTTAATCGTTTAACACTTTAATTTGAATAATTTATGCTTTTATCTAAATCTTATGCAAATCTAGACAATTTCACCGTATTTTGGTCCAATTTGGTTTCAAACTTACTAGAGAATGAGTTTGTTTGATATCCACTAAATATTTCATTCTTGGAGCTTTTAATACGAAATTTGAAGCAGGCTATTCCTCGATATACCAAAAACAAGCTCACAAAGAATTTGAGCTCAACAATCGTCAATCAAAACAACAACCATCGAGAAGCTTCTTTTTAGTGTATTTGTACTAAATTTGTGGGCATCAAACACGAATAACCAGAACAAGGAACAAGTATAAATTTTAATGAACCCGGATATCTTTGAAATACAAAACACAATCACACAGAGACACGGCGAGCTTACAAGCAATTTTTAAAGCAGTTTAACACCTCAATGCTCTCTTAAATCACTCATTTGATATATTAAATGGAAGCACTGACCACAAATTTGCCGACAAAGTTAAATATTTTATATTTTCGCAATTTTCGCAGTTTTTTTAGTTTTCACGGAAAAATATGAAAAAATGTCTTACCTGCAAAAAAGTCCGAAAGTTGCGTGTGATTACGAGAATTAAAATTTTGTTACATTATTTTTCAATTTCTTTCAATTTCTTTCAATTATATCCAACTTTTATTTTAATTAATGGCAGCAAAAATCAAAAACTCAGAAAACTTTGAAAAACCAAAAAAATCGAAAACACTGTCTACTCAAAAAAGACCGTCATTATTCAACAAAATCACAATTTAAAATGTTGAACTAGATTCGAATGATAATAAAAAAATTAAAACAAAAAGTTAATTAATAATTCTTTGATAATTCGTTTGATGAAAATGTCCCTTTCGAAATCACTGAAAAACTTTTAATCACTTTAATCCGAAGAAATCACTTTAGATACTTTATTATCCAAAATGTGACTCGTTTGGTGATTTTTTGCTGTTTATGTGATTTTCGTGAACTTTTTTGTGATTTTCTTAATTTCATATTCACGCTTTTAGTTTCACTTTTCATAATTTTTCTACCATTTGTTTCTTTCTTTGCAACCAGATAACAAAAAGTCGTTAAGCGATCCAAATTGAATAAATGAATTAAGTTCAATTTACGCGGCTCGTTTAAAATGTTTCAATTATTCAGTTATGTGCCCGCACTTTTTACTTTTATATTTTTTTCGGGCTTTCCATGAAATTTCTATGGAAATTGGGTTTTTAGTGAATTCTAACTTTAAATCAACAAAACTTTATAACAGCTAATACTCCACAATTGTAATTTACAATTCAACAATTCACTCCAAGCTCTTCAGTAATTAATTAATTAATTAATTAGTTTACTCTGCCAAATTACAAATTACGGAACAACTTGCACTGAAAAATAACACAGAATCCACAAATTACAAGCCACAATTCAATTACATTTCAGACACGAAACTCGGGTAGTTTGGTAGTTGTTTGAGTTACTGCTAGGCGAGAGAGTCGGCAAAACTTGTTACTGTCTTCCACAAATGTTTTAAAGAAACTAAACAATACACCATTCAATTTAATTACAATTTTATTATTTAACGAAACAAGCGAACACACAATCACGCCAAATTTGCACACTACATTGAAATGCTTGATCTTGCTTGAGTTGGGAATTGGTGTTGGAGCTTTTTATAACTTTATACCTCTTGCAAACAAGCAACAAGCAGCAGAAGAAAAAAAAGGTGAAGTTTATACTTTTATAGTGTTTTATAGCGTTTATTTGTTTTATAGTGTTTTTGGTGGTTGTGAAGGGTCCCTGTGAAATTTTATTTGGCTTATCTTGATTTATTTAAAAAACAAAAATATCCAAAACGCTAATTAAAAAGCCACGTGATTGCGGTTTCTGATCCTAAATATTTTAAAAATATTTTCAAAGAAAATTCTCCAACTATTTTATAATTCCCGATAAATCCAAAAGCATTCAACAGACATCAAAAAAACAATAATACATTTATTATTATCTTTCTGCGGTTAGGCTGATAGTTTTGTTCCTTGCTGTTTGTGTGATTTGGTGCTGTGGTGAATAATTTTTGCCTGTTTTGACTGTTTTGCAGTATTCTGCAGTTTAAGTAGTTGCCAGTGTGTTTGAGCCGTCTATAGATTAACAGATTGAGGCATATTGAGCTTTTGAAGTATTGAAGTGCGGAAAACGACAAAATTCATTTGAAAATTTGTTTGTGGCTTTAGGTCGGATAGACAAGTTGAAATTTATTGACTAATTGGAAATTTATTGGATGTTGGTAGGTATGCACGCTGATGGACGAGGAAGTAAGCTTCTGCGCGTTTTTTGCGTATATTTATTATGTTATGGTCGGATTGAAATTTATTTAAAATTTAAATTGCGAACTTAAATGTAAATTATAATGTATGAATTATTGAATTTTAATTTAACTGTCGAATTTTAATAGATTTCAAAGAACTTTATGCTATATAATTAAAATTTCAGAACAAATGCTTTGTAATTCGTTCTAATAAAATAAATATCTTTATTTATGACTAATAAACTAAATGAGAATTTCAATTAATTCAAAAGTTCCATTGACGTCAGAAGAATTTTAAACCAGATTTTATTTATTTTATGCCTCCAAAATTTAACATACAGATATTTGCTGCATCGTATTTTTTTTAAACAAAAGTTTGCTGTATCCTGAATGTCTGAAATTTTTTTGTTAACATGCTCTGGACGTGCTCCGAGCAGTGGGTGGAAAATGTTTACTTGAATAATTAAAATTAATTTTATTGAAAGTGATTTCTTTGTCTGAAGAAGTTTACATAAAAGGAAGTGATGTGATATGACTATTGCCTCTAAAAATATTTCAAATAAAAAAGTTACTACCCTTTAGAACACATCTCTGAAGATCAAAGAAATATTACATCAAACTCTACATTCGCTTGTTTGTGGGTTTCTTAATATTCAACCGGACTAAGTTTGTGTTATTAAAAATCAAAAAAAAAAAAACTAAATTGAGTATTTCAGTTTTTTTAAACGTAGCATTGACCCAACGATATTTTAACCATTATTTATTTCCTTTCCCTTTCAATCAAAACAACTTTGCCGAACCTTGCATAAGTACATGGTACATGCATGTAAAATGGATAATGACATGCTCGCTAATAAAAAGCAACATTGTCTTTAAAGGTTTTTTGCCATTTGTGGCCAATTTAGGTAAATATAGAAAAAATCACTTCCATGCTGTGTGTCAGCAATTCAAATGGATTGTAGGTGTTTTATTGAAATTAAGGTAGACTTATTACCTATTTAAGTATTATGGCAGAAATTGTTTGTTTAGAAATGTTTTTTGATTGTCTCAAAAATGTATTGAAGTTGTCATAGAAGTTGGAAAGCTCCCGTAAATCTAAGACAGCGAATATTTGTGGTTGGATTCAAATGAATAAAAATGTCATTGCAATTAAGAGAACATGTAAATAATTGTACAGTATGCTATTATTTGTTATTGAAACTTTTTGTTCACTGTTAATAATATTGATTGAATGAGATTCAATTTATTTTAATTAGTTTTCTAATATTCATCTGTATATAACCGAATTTGTTTTTATTTTTAACAGTGAAATCCATTGAAAAAGCTCAAAACTTCAAATCTCATGTGTGCATTCAGTAAATCGCATATAATTTCAAATGTTCTTGAATAAAACTGATTGGAAATTTTTTGCGTTTTGACATTATCATTGGACTGAGCGATTTATGTCATTGTGTTTAATTTTTCAACCATGCGCTTACCACACTCCAACAACACTTGAACAGTTGAGCAGCTAGTGGCCGGTCATTCAATTCTTTTGACTCTGCTAGTTTGTCGCGAACAATTTCCATGAAATTTCACAACAGCCAAGCTTCTGAATAAGAACTTTAGGAATTTGCTTTTGACATATTTCTGGCGATGGACCTTGAATTCTTTCTTCAAAATAAAATTAAAATGAGGTGACGTCACCTTTTCTTGAATTTGTTCGATCGGCTTCAGTATTAATTTATTTTGTGACTCGTGTTTTGGATCGTAATAAGCGTCGCTCGGAATATTAAACAGTTTGTCATCAGCTCAATAAATACCTAGTTGGAGTATTTCTCATTTTATTTACGAAGCAATAATGGCAATAAACAAATAATATAAAAATATATATTTAAAACGGAATAAAATATAAATCCTCGGGTAATTGCTGATTGTGCAACTGAATTTAAATGTTAATCGAATAAATTGGTTACTGTAAATTATTATTGGGAAATTTTCGTTTTACTGAGCTGAAAATATTTATTTCGAACAAAAGATATGGATTGGGCAACTTTGACTTTTTTCATGCTTGGAAAATTAGCCTTTGGTAAATTAATTGTTTCTACTGGGCTGCTAATTTATGTGCTGATACATTTTCTTGGAAATTCATGATACTAAATTTGATTACTCATTATTATCTTCAAACTTTACACTTTAAAATCCATTTCACTCGGTTAAAATATTAATATTATAGTTCTAGCTGAACTAATCAATACTTTTGCATACTTTAAAATGTACTACAAATAAATTAAAAGCCAAGCCAAATGTTAAATCGATTATGATTGTTTACGATTACTTATTTTGTATTTTATTTCTGCTTTGATACCTATGCGGAAAGCTGTTTGTTAGGTATTAATAATCATTACAGTTTTATGTACTCGAGCAAAAATTTATAATTTGTTAGAAAAATTAGTACTACACAAAGTTTCAAGTGTGACTACGTGCACATTCCGCAAAATCTATAGCATACCACATTTTTTGTTGGCTAGTTAAAAGTTTTATAAGTTGACCACGTAAGGAACTTGAACTCCATGTGGTTTACTGTATTAATTATATTTTTCAAAGAATCTGTTGAAGTATCTCTTGAAACAATAAATTGAAGGTAGACGACTTCAAATTGATCAAAATTAAAAATGTTCTTAAAACTTTGATATTGGATTATGGATTATATATATATGAGGAGGGTTGTAAATGAACAACCGCTGGCACGTGGGCCTCGTGGTCCCTTTGTGCTAGAATCCCCATCTGGTATTAAAGGAGAGGTGAATATTTGCACGGTTTGAGTGACTAATATGATAACAGATATTGATATAAGCTTCGCCGCGTCAGCACAGAATACCTCATCCTAAGCAACACCAAACTAGAGACGGCAGTATTCAATGTGCCTCACCGCTAAAAGCCTCAATACCTGTAAGCATTAGATTCTCAAGTGCAATATCAATCCTGTGAGGACCTACTATTTTTGGTGAGTGGATTCCGAACCACTACTCGATGCGATCAATTTAATTGTACTGATGACTTCATGAATCTTGTTGAAAATGTATGCGTGACAAAGACACATTCCCATTTTCCAAGAATCAATCAGATAGCCAGTCAGAATGTGGTTGATCAAAATCCACATTCTAGGTTTGTCCTCACCGAAAGCAAACACAAATTATTTTTTGCTACCAAATTTCGTGGTGAAAATTTCATGGCAAAAATTATCCGTGCCGGCCTCGGGATTCGAACCCAAGCATCCCGGCCTCTGAAGCGAGCGCTTTATCCACTATACCACAGGGCCGGTAAAACTTTGATAAGTCAACTTGAAAGTCAATTCAGTTTCTAAAATTCACAAAAACAATCGAGTAAACTTTAATGTTTAAATCATTTCTTAAATTAAATCATGAAAATTATTTCTACAACATAAAACAGCAAAATTTTTCCACAACTGAAAAATAGTTAAAATTTAATGTAATCCACTTAAAATTGTTATTTTTGTCGATCAATCTCGCCAAATTATAATTTGATTTGGCAACTTAAAAATTTTACAAACTCAAAATTTACTACTTATAAATAATAAATGAAATTTAATCACGAAGTGGCTTAGCATTTACTAGTGTCTAGTGTTGTTTTAAAGCCTAAAACTCGTAAAAACTCAAAACATCTTAAGGATAAAGACGTAGATGAATAATTATAGCTATAAAGGTAGTCAAACCTATTAGCTGCTATTTAAATGTATCAAGACTAGAAAAAACCAAAAGCTCAAATATCCCATAAAACCATAAAACTCATAACAATCATAAAATCCACAGTAAAGCATAAAAAACATAAAACCTATAAAAATCATAAATAACCAACAAACGAGTCGTCACTTTACATGATTCTCCGAAAAAACAATCCGCAGTTTGTTATTGAACGAAGACATCCACCTTATGGCTGATAGTCACAACTTCAGCATTTAAACAATATATTCAAATCGAAGCATTCGAACTATTCGGAATGATTAACGTGACCCTCGATGCTTCAAGGTTTTGTCAGCATATTGTGAGTGTTTTGAATATTTTTTTGATTTGTACTGAACCTGATTGCCAGCACGACCAAACACGGTAAGGAATCATCAAATGCTGTTCGATTTAGTTTTTTTTTACAGTTTCCGATTTTGTCAATCATTTTTTTTTTGTGCATGGTTCGAATTGTATTTTTGGCGGTTGATTCACTAGGAAGTGTTGAAGATTTTATTCAAATGGCGTTTGCTTAAAGGCTCATGTTTGTGAAGTCAAATTGAAGAAACCCCTGTGGTCTTATTGCACTAACTCTGTTTGCAAAGGTTGACTAAAGTATAAAAATTTTTAACTAGACGATTAATGAAAATATGACAATACCCTATTTATTATGCTAGATATCTAATCTTGTCCACAAATGCTCCATAAACAACAGTTGTGCCAAAAAAAATCAAAAACACAAAACTCGATGATTAATTTTAGCGAGCAACAAATTAATTTTTCACAAATTTCCACTTTAAAGAGACGTGAGCCGACCTTTAAGTTGTTTTAATTCAACTTAAAAATATATCACGCACATTTGCGCCCGCTGTCTCTTTGTGAGTGACAAATTATCCGGCAGTTCCTCATATCTTGGCCATTTGGTTGTCACATCATGCACCAAGAATCATGAATTTTGCCAAACAAAGATTAAAAAATGTGTTTTTATGCTTTTTAATTAAAAAGGCAGGCGAAAGACACTGAAACTGTGGAGCTTTACGACCAGGTTAAATATATTGGAGGTACTGTATGTTGTATCTAGAAAGTTGAAAGAGATTCGTGCTCAATGTGCTCAACATTTTCGTTCAGGTTGAACGAACTGACTCAGGGCAAATTGGCTTGAATGCTTTAAATATGCTTTAAATGGCTTGGAAAGCCGTGAAAGACACTGAGGATGGATTTTTGGATCGCTGCAGTTCATGGTGAAGTTTTCAGTTTCGGTTTTGAATGGAGGTTGCTCATTAATTAAGTTGTTATTAGATTGCTAATTTGGTAGGCAAATTTTTACCAGTTTGTGAAATTGATGTTTTTATGGAATAAAGCTAAATTATTCAGAACTTTTTAATAGTTTTGTAACGAATTTTTCTTCAAAAGTTCAAAATAAAAACTTCTTACACAATGAAAGACTAAAAAGGTGTTAAAACATCTCCAAACATCATTCATTATTTTAGATTGATGAATTTAAAAAAGATTTCTCATTATTATCACAATAACAATCGATAACAATCATAAATTTCGAAGACAATCTCTGATTTTGCAAAAAACCCAAACATCATCAACTTTTCACCACCATGCCATTACGTTATGTTTTATTATCTCAAGCATCTCTCCAAAAGTAAAAAAAAACAACATTGTCTACCTCGTGATTTCTGAATGTTTAAATTATAAAAAATTTGCAAAATTTCTCATCACTTAAAGATAATTTATGAGTTCACGGGCGTTTACGATAATCATTCTGTTGATGGTTTTAACTGCTCAAATGGCAAACATGATTTCAATAAACGATTATAATCATCATAAAACTGGGCCTGAGCCTACCCAACAACAATTGCCCACACTAATCTGAAATTTGCAGTTGATTTGCAGCATTTCTTGCGGAAAATACACAATTATCGGGAACATATCAAATCCATAATAATTTGCATAAATCTAGCATGTTCAATCAATTTGCTCGTTTACCAAATAATCCATTTGGCCAGTTTCATGATATATTTTTTTTTGGTTTATTAATTCTATATTGAAAACAAATTCAATAAATTCAATAAATATGAATTTCCCAAAAAAAATTATTTAATTTGCAGAACTATTTTGTAATTTCTGAAAATCTGCAATTTAGCAATCCTGTAATTTAATTGATTTTTACAGTCGACCAGATTTACAATTTAATAGTTTCTGGGCAAAAAAATAACATGTTCATAATGTTTTTTCTGAACCCAGAGTGCAAAATCAATCAATCAAAAAGTTTAATTAAATATGATTACTGGTTAAATGTCGATCTGGTCAAATTGTGTTTCTTATAATATAGTCAAGTAGGTGGTTTTTAGTAGCTCGCTGATATTTCTTGAAAACAAATAAATCCAACAGGGACCTCTCCTATTCCATCAAAACCTTTTATTTGCAAATTGGTCGCAACTTCGGATATTTTTTTGCAACAAAATAAATATTTTCAAATTATTCTCAATATTCAAATTCACAATTTAGCAACCAAGGACCTTGAAAGTAATGGCAGTAACAGCTAGTAATGGTTTCTTTGAACGGTTGTGACAGTGCAAGAAATTTTAGTTGAAAAGTCTTGAGACTGGATCACTAAATCACCGAATCACTGAATCCACTGAAAGACTTAATCCAATTGTCTCGTGCATTAGCGCTTAATATCCGACCAAAAAATAAATTGATGTGAATGTGAATGTCTAAAACTGTTTGCAAGCTGCAAATTCTTTGTTGTTTTTACAATTTGCTAAAATTTATGACGGGCTCAACTGACTGTATTTATTGTATTTATTGCAATACATGCAGACACGTTTACTTCTGGTAAATCTCGATTAAATCTCTGTTTGAATATTGCAGCAGGGAATGAGAATGGTTCTTTGTGGTGAATGTTTTCTTATCTAGTAATGCATTGTTTTGCTATAAGCTCCTTTACTTTTAGAGTTCAACTATAATCCAAACCCCCAGCCAACACTCCCATCACTCCAACATGTGCACAAGGGAGAATCGTGATTTAAACTAATTTTCCATCAGACAAAAAGCAGCGCTTGATTCGTGGAGGAAATTAGAGATGCAAAATAGTTAAATACTTAAATAAATCAACAATCACCTTGTGCCTCGAGTTTTCCGAATGGAAATTAATTGGAAATCAGATCAGTGCGATAAAATAGAACTAATCCTCGAAACATGCTACAACGAAACGGCACAATACACGTACTCCTTGGCAAATTGCATGAACAGCTCATGTTGAGACTACTGAATGTCACTGAGCTTTTAAAAGCATGTGTGTTGTAACGAGTTTTCAGCATGTAAATTGAAAATGACAATTTTATATCAATTCCAATTAAATCAGGCGTATAAAGTTTCAAGACCTCCGATTGTTACAGATTGATGCTGAAGCTCAAGTATGCTATAAAATTATTATTTTTTCTTAAATATTTGAATTCGCTCTAGAGTGATTTGAAGGAAGTGCTTTTCATTTTGTTGTTTATTTTTCCATATTTTTTTTTCATATGCGAACCTTAAGGCATTAAGGTAAGCACATTCTTTTGTGGCCGGTGACTTTGGAGGTCGTATATTTTTTTGTTGCGTTATTCATGAATTGTAAGAAGTTTGCTCGGAATTTTGTGAATAATAAGAATTTTCCATGAAATTTTGAACTGTTTTATAATAAATTAAATGAGATTTTTTGTCGTACAGTTGAGATGAATGGAAATCTTTCAAGTTTTAGAGGAAATATTTTGTTTGTTTCAATTAATTATGTGTAGTTATGCGTTGTTTTTTATGTAATTATGGATTAAATTTACTTGAACGTAGTTCCGAAATGTTTACCATTTTTGACATAATTAACTTTTTAAGGTTTCATTTTAATTTACCGGAAACTGTTAAAGATCAATGTCTTGTTTATATGTATATTATGGAGTTGTGCAGGCAAGAAGCTTTAAATTGATTTTTAAAATATTTGATTTTAAAATTCAAACATTTTCTAATTATTAAAATTTGTTATGTAAACAACAATAACACACCAATTCATTTCCATTAAATTTCAAAAATTAATCCTAAATTCATTTCTGTAGCTATCAAAGCCAAAATCTGACCTTTTCCTTGATCCTTCAATATTCTGAAACAACATTAAACTAATTCCTTAAAAAAACAAATAGATCCCAAGATAAACAATTCAAACAACGACAACTTTCAATTCATATTATTAATTTATTGATCAGTTGCTAAATATCAGGGATTTCTCCATCAGCTCTGCCTTAAAATCTACTCCATTCATTTCACCATTCAAATTCACTATACTCACTTTTAATAGGCTTAATAGTGTGTTCTCATGACAATGACAATTGTTTCATAGTTTCAGACTTTCCTGCGTTTTTTGCTGAAACTTGTTTGAATCTTTTAAAAGCCATGGCAAAATAAATGCTAAATTTAGAGCAAAATAATAAAATAACAGACGAAAATCATTAGAAAAACAAAATTAAATATCTTGAAGCATTTTGAAGCGTTTTGTAGAGTTTTAGAGTGTTTTGCTGTATTTTGCATTAAATTGCAAAAATGCTGCAAAACTAAAAAATTAAAATTTCACTGTTTTCTTGTAACTCAACAGCAAACAACAAAAGTAGCAAAACTAACAAAAATAATTGCTGAAATTCTCACATCATGAATAACATTATGCCATTTTACCATTTTCAAATTTACATGTGCGGTGTGGTAACAATGCTTTTAATGTTTTTAATGCTTTTATGCTCACATATATGCAGATGGATGGAAAATTGTAGGAGAAATAACATCAAACATTTAGTTTTTCCACTGTTTTGCAATTTTAATTTTCAAAGATGTTTCTTTAAGCGTTTTATTGCATATGCAGTCAAATTAACTAGAAGAAGAAGTTTCTTCGACGAGATGGGATCGAATTGCATTATTAGCAGTCTTAAAGAAGTTTTTGATATTTTACAGAAAAGGCATATTTAAATACTTGTATGTGAGCCCCTAATTTCCTCTATACCAATAAAATCTCAAAAACCACCAATATAATTTCCAACAGTGCCACATTTCCAGCATTTTAGAAAATTTGTGGTGCTGAAGCTGAGAAAAACCGCATTCGTTGCATTCGACATTTTGAGATAATTTGCTGATTCACATCCGTCATGTGGCTTGGATCTATAAGGGTTAACGAGTTGATATTGATCCATACCACAGTAATTTACCATTCATTTATATCAACCAGGAACACTTGCAATTTATCCAATCAATAACTCCATAAATCCAATGCAAACATACCTTTAGGTTCGACTTTCATAGTCTTAATTCAGCATTTAAGCAATATTTTTGCCTGCGGATCGTTTTCGCTCGTAGGTGTGGTTCAGCTGATATTCATTGCACAAATTTAAATGGTAAAACTATAAAGTGGTTATTTTTCATAATTTTAATAGTAAAGCTCACTTCAAGAAAACAAAAAATAAGACACAATTTTGGAGTCTCCAATTGACTTTTGCTGTAACCGCATCATTTATTTCTCGAAAATCTTCAGTTTCAGGGGTGCCTTGAAATTTTAAAATTTATCAAGAAAAAAAATGTAATTTCACGGAATCATTTTTTTAAGAAAAAATACTAGTGGACAAAAAAATGACACCCCTGCCGGCTCTACAGTATATACTACACATATCATTCTTCTCGCATTTTATTTATCTTTTACATTTTTTTTTATTTGCTCTTCGGAGAAATTTCACTTTTTGTATTTTGTTCGAATTTTTTTTTTCGTGTTGTATTTTTGCTGTACAAATATATATAATTAACAAATAGAGAAAAAGTCAGAAACACTTCATTTGTACACATAGAGTGGCTGTGATAAATGAAATGAAAGTGAAATTGATGAGGGGGAAATGATCAATCTTAATAGTGTCAAATTTTTTTAATTTACTAGACGTCTTTATTATTTCATTGTTGACTTTTCATGGAAAATTAAAAGTCATTTCAATCATTCATTAAAAATCCAACCCTTTAAACTCAATGCAACACTATCAACTCTTGTTATTATACTCTTTGTGTACGTAGACTGTTGAGCTTTTCCAAGATGCAAGAAATTTTATAACAACTAATTTGCAGCTCTAAAGATGTAATACTCGAATGTGTTTGCTGTTTACGTGTTGGTTGCAAAATTATATAATTGGTTAAGTAAAACATTCAAACAAGCATTTAAACCGATAAAACTGTTTAACTTGAAAAAACAGCAAAAACTGGCAACAAAACTTTTCAAAATTGAGTACCGTTTCTACAAATTAACGAAACTCCAGGACGTCGCAATAATTATATTAATCACCCGAATATCAAATCAAATAAATTTTAGTTTTAATGAAACTGCAGTAACCTTAAAATTTCAGAAAAACTTGCTAACATATAAATGGCCTGGCGGCTTATAGTAATAATAAAACATTTTTCAGGGGTGACCAAATTGGAGTTCATAAAATATTCCAATTAATTTTAAATTATTTAAATTATCTAGAAATTGAACAACTTGTCAAATTTCAAAAAAAAGATTTGCTACCCCTGGAATATTTTTCAAAATCAAAAACTGTTTTCATTCGAACATGTTGTAGTTTCAGCAGTTTCAGCAGTTTTAGCAGTTTTAGGAAGAAGTCCTTGTACTTTGATTATTTCCAATGGAAATAGATACGAAATTGTATGAATTGCATATAAGTAGCAAAAATGACTGTTTTGTGGTCAGGGGGGTATCTGGAGATCTAACAAGGCAGAATTTGTGAACGATATTGTTGTTTGGTTTTTGTTTGTTTAGCAAGGTGATACGTTGGAAACAAAATAGATCATTGACATTTAGGAGAAAATAATCGTGAGAATGAAATCTTTTGCATTTTTGAGTTTATTTAATTATTTTTGTCAAGTTGTTAAAAACTGGTTTAGTTTAACTTTTTTAGTTATTTAATAATCGTTTGAGGTGCATATTTTTAAAGCCCACATTTTTAGCCAGTTTGATGATTACCAGAATTTTTAAAAGACCACACTTAAAAAAATATTTCTCGGAAAATATAAAATGCATGCAATAAATCCCCTGGAGACGCTCCATTCATTTTTATTAGCATTGATGCGCTGCCTCAGCATCGACAAGTGTTAAATGTATTATTATTAAAGAATTATCACTAAATTCAAACTTCACTTAATGAACAATATCAGATACACTAAAAATATATGAAAAGCAAATAAAAATGTTGTTTGCATTGAAATAAAATTAAAATTAAATAATATAGAAAATATTTTAATAATGCATGTTTTAATACCAGCTAATGTATAAAAGTGTAATCGTATAAACTATAAATAAAACATGAATTAATGTCCTCAATCAGTGTTGTGTTATTTTTACAGTCAATCTGTTGTTGTTTTTAGTGCTATACTGTTTATTTGCTTACTTGGTGTTCCAAGTTTTCCAAGCTTTTGTTGTTGCCGTAATATATATTTGTTGTATATTGTGATGATGTATATATGGATTTTTATTGTTTGCATAAGTTTCCAATATATAGAAAAATATGGAAAATGAAAAAAAGATACAACAATAAAAACGCCAAATCATTACCATTATATTAATATTAATAATAGCTAATAACGATAATCATCTTCGCGGCGTTTCTTACATCGACAATGGTGAATTGTGGGAAAAGTACTTAAAGGCAACTGATACGTTGGAAGATTATTTTTGGAAAGGGAATTTGTTGATTGGCATTCTGATAATTTCAGACTGAAAATCATTTGAAATTCAATTAATAATCTTTTAATCGGCAATGTTAATTAATTATTTCATGAGTACAATTTGAAATTGATTGTTATTGATGAAATGAGTGGAATTAATCCGATGTGGAAGAGTAGGAGGTGTTTTCGTCCTGAGAGATACTGGTTGCATAATTTCAAGGATTAAATTAGTCACAAAATATATAGATGATGACGAAACAATTATGCAAAAATGTCACCTAATATTATTTACATTTTTGGTTACTTTTACTCAATCTTTAATGACCGCAAGACAATAAAGTCAAATAAACTATTTTAAAAATTGACCTCCAGAATTAGGAAAAAAAAAATCAATCTAAAACATCAAAAGTTGCTGACCAAGTACCATCAAAAATTCCAAATCTTTCCCACAACTTTGAAATTTTCACATTTTCATGTTCGCTATATTTTTACAAAGGCATAAATCAGCATAAATTAAGAAATATTAATTTAAAAAAATATTCCCAACATCAGACAACAGAAAATATGACTGGATAATTGAATATATTGAAAATATATTGATAATACTGAATAATATGCATCAAACTGAAAGCATCAATAAGTAATTTCAATACAAGAATAGCACAAAAAGCTTAAATGCCATGAATATCATGAATGAATCGCGTACATCAATCGAATTATATCCGTGCAAATTATAAAATTACCAAATTAACCCTTTAATCAGTGCTTTATATAATTTTCTGCTCCCCTCGGATTTCAATGTTAAATGAATAAATTCCCCTAAATGGCTTAGCTGCAACAGCACTAATAATAAGCGGTGCATGCTGCAGGAAAAAGTTGATTTTAATTGAATTTCCTACATTTATCTGCGTACATATTTTTCTAGATGTTTAAAATGGTTTTAATGGACTCCACCCCTTTTTAATTTCCAATACCGCAAAACAAATTTATCATCATTTCAGAGAATTAAAGAATAAATTTCAACTATAAACTTCGAAACATAACTGTAGGGACTCATCCTGCATTTTATATAAATTCAGACGGCGGTGTACGGAACATTGAAAATAAAAGTATTTTTAGTGGTCAGACCAGGCCGTTGACTGCTAAATGCTCGGAATATGATATTAAAACCAGATGAAAACAGGAAAATGTTGCTAAACTTGCTCCACATTCATTTCATTATGACTTTTGTATAGTATGGTGCGTGCAATAATTGCATGAACACTTTCTTGATTTCGTCACCAGCAAATCAACTCATTACAGTTTATTATGAGCATTTCTTAAGACGGTTATTAAGACATATGCCTTATTCGTCTTGTGCTCAAACAAATCATTAAACCAGTAAATCATTTTTAATACATTAAAGCCACTCATTGAATTTATGCAAATTTTTCTTCGTTTGTTTGTCAAACAGCACAAGATTCGGAAAAAACTTTCTTTTCAAAATAAATTTCAGTGCTTGACTCAAAGTGGCTGTTTCTTAACGATATTTTTTTAGCGATTTGCCTAGAGTGTTGATGAGGGGGTTGTTGTTGGGTTGCTCTTTTTACTTTTGAAATAAATGCGCAATTAATTCCAGTACAAGATAAATAAAAACAACTTGAGTTGTCAAGAAAATCTAAAGAAAACAAGTGTGTATTTCGGTTAAACATAGGAATCTTCCTCCATTCCATCTTGATGGCAACACAAATTAACCGAAAACACGAACGCAAATTAATATGAACGACAATGTGCTGAAGATGCTTCAATTGACTGTTTGCCTCTCCTATTTACTTTGAATATTAATTACGGTAAAGTACCAAAAATTTACTAAAAATAGCCGAAATTCGAATTATTCAACGAATTATTCAACCATTCAACCTTTTAAAGGTTTTTCCATAACAAATGAATTTACACTCAAAGTGAATTGAATTATGGCTCAACTTCTTCTTATGCTTTCCAGTTTCTTAGCTTTTCAGACATTTCTTCTGTTTCTTCAGTTGCTGTAGCGTTTCCATTGAAATGGAAATGATTTTGAGTATATTTCAAACATATATTTTAAGAGACTTGCACAGCAAACGCCACACAGCCTTGTAAAAGAAAGTGAAACTTGCTCTTGCTCGTTCATTTCTTTCGCTGTTTGCCTGCTCAGCTCAAATTTCATTCATGTGCGGCGCATTAAACACTTTTATGGTAACCGCGTAATTAATTTTATTACGCGATTTTTGTGATGTTTTTTTCGTGTTTTTTGTTGGTTGTGTTTTAAGATTTTATACCGAGAATTTTGCCTTTCGAGTCGGCTGTTGCTTAATAATTAGCTGGTATTCGTTGCATTAATTAGAATTTTTATGAGATTTGAATTGCTCAGTTTGAATGATGAATTGGCAATTAATCCCGAGTGCTAATTTGTTAATTTATGTTGAAGGGTCAAGGGTGGCGAGAAGTGGAGCTGTTGAAGGGGCTCTTTAGACATTTTCGAGTGATTCAATCCTACTCTGTTCCCTGTTAAAAAATGTTAATCGTGAATTAAAACACACATTAGGCATTTTTTATCTTTATTCCAAAGATGACAGGAAATTGACCAAAAATATTAATAATCAAGTCAATAATAATCACGTATCGAAACTTTTGGCATAGATGACAGGAAATTGCAAAAAGTTACAATAACCTCTAAAAAGAGATCATTCCGAAGTTCCAAAAAATTTCAAAAGAGATTCATTCATAACAATTTCAAATAAATCCTCCAATTCACCACCTTTTGCTCTAAATCCCTAAAACCACAGCCAGCATCTAAAACTCCAATTGTGCCTTAGTCTAATCATGTTTTATGTATTATCCACTGGAAAAAAAGCCGAGAAACCCATTTGAAATTTTTTATTGTGTTTCCTGATTGCTCAAACGTCTTTTAAGCATCACGAAAATCGCATAGAAATCCCATTGAAGCATATTTTATGCTTTTTATGCCGCGCTGCTTTTGGCTTGTATTGGAGATGATATATTAGCGCTGCAATAAATTTTCAAGTCTTTTAAGTTTTATTTTTCAAGCGCTTTTTGTTTTCTCGAGTAATTCGAGTTTTTACAGAGTCTTACACAGTTTTTTTGAGATTTTCAGAGTTTTCCATTTTTTTGAGATTTTAAGTTAAAGAGCGGAATTTGAGCTTCAAAAGACTTTAAATATTATAAAAATCTTCAATCGAACTGTCCATTATTAGTGGCAGGATTTTGCTTATGGATTGATTACTGACAATTTCTATGGAAAATGTATTAATTTTATTTACGACCCCTGAACTTTGAAGAAAAAAAATCTACTCAAATTTTATTTTATAATTATGATGAAATGCTTGTGTTTTATAAATATTTTCAATGTATTTTAATGTGTTTTCTTATTTAAAAAAAAATGTCTGGATATTTGTAAAATAATTTGTGAGCTGAAAAACTATATAGTATGAAGTTTCTTGAAGTTATCTAAATATTTTCTCTAGTTTTTGCGTCATTTCTTAAGTGGTTGCTTTAAAAATGTCTGCTGGTCATTTGATATCTGGAGACACATAAACTGGATAGTTTATATGTTTAGTTTTTTTTCTTCGGTTTTTTCAAAATGGAAAAAGTTGCAATTTCTAATGGCTTTATTTTATTAATGGATGCATAAAAATGAAATCATTTCAGGAATCTTTTTTAATTATATTGTTATCTTTTTGTTTTATGAAGTAATAGTAGAAAAATGTCTTAATTACGTAATAAAGTGCTTATGATTTAATTGCACCAGAAATTTTTTATATTTCCAGTACAAACAACAAAAATAATAGACTGCCTAAAAATATAAATCAGTTTGAGATAATGTGGACGCGCGATTCCAACTTAACAAAAAATTGATGGAGACGAAACAAGTTTTTGCATAAAAAAAGAAACATCATCTTCTTCATTGCAATATCCTCGATGATCTTCTGTTAAAAAGTTAAATAAACATTTAACATAGCTCGATATATGTGATAATTTTGACAGCAAAGCCAAATGGTGTTTCAATTTTCTTAATTGAGTCATTTAATATTTAACTTGATTGAAATCTTAGCAGAATAAAATAAGAATACAGCCACGCGACGATTGCTGTAAAACTTTCGTTTTCACAAAATCTTAAGTGAAGAAAATGTGCCTACCTTCTCCTTTTTATATCTTCCAGTTCATGCTGCATTTGTTGTTGCATCCACATCAATTCTTATCCATTTTAATGCCTAGCACAGTTTTCACAGGTTTTTCACAGCTCTTATGAATTTTATTTTTTTTTATTTTCTTATATATTTCCTTTCAAACACATTGAAAGATCAATGGCAAATTTCTGTATCGCAGCTAAAAGATTCAAGATAGCAGATAGCAGGTTGCTTCACAATCAAATTTCACACACTTATGACTCGTCAAATTAAAAGCAAATGAATAATTTGTATTGTTAACAAATAAAGACACTCTTCTCACATTTTCCACAGATCGAGTCGCTTGAAGTAATCTTGAAAGACATTTTTTTGATACTTGTTTTTTCTACAGATATGTCACTTTAGCGGGAAAAAATTGGGGAATAAAGATTCACTTTACACTTTTGTTTTGCTGCTACAGGCAATAAATATTATTTTCTCACTGCGCGACCGTAATAATTTCACTTTAATCCGTCGAACAGTCAAACGAAACTGAAAACTAAAATGTCTTGCAGAAAAAACAGTTTTAAAAATTTTGTGAAAAAAAATCGTAAGACACAACACACGGACAGAAGAGGAAATCAAAGCAAAGTGCAAGAGTCTCACAAAGTGGTTTCAACTGAAGAAAGAATAAGATTTAGCGTTGGAGGTTTGAGAAGCACTGGTTTGGTTGTTAGTTTATAGTTAAGTTGAGCTTTTAAGTTTCGTTGAGTTGATGGAGGGGGAAAAACAATTTGAATGTGAATTTAATCATATTGACTTGCAATTCTCGATCAGTATTCAAAATTAATCCAAAATGTGGTGCTCTAAATGTATTTCAATCCAGAAATTTTTCAGGGAAACTGTATTTTGTTTGAACTTGTTAAATTAAATATCTCCAGAGTTGCAAGTTTCTCGGAATAATGATCCCAACAGCGGACTAAATAAATTCCCTAACATGTCTGTTTTTCTCTTTTTCAGAATCCTCAGTATTGCCGAGTTTACCAATGCAGCTCAATTCAATAGAAAACCAAAATTCCGATCTTTTGTGTTCAAACATAAAATAAACTCTCCAAACTCCACACAGGAATTCTTCAGAAACTATTTTATAGTTCATAAAATGCACTTTGTAAATCTCCAAATAAACCATATCAAACATTGCCAATAAAACATCCAGACAAACTAAAAACCACTCATTTAACAAATCAACCACCAAATAATCGAATACTTATTGGACCAACTTTTGGCGGTTAAATGCCGGAGCAAATTTCGACCCGAATAACTGTGCGCCAAAATTAATTACGTTCCAGTTCTTCGCCCCGCCAGCAAAAATGGCCAAGCATAACTTTTGCGTTTGAATGAGCTCGTTTATCAGGAGTTGCTGCAATAATTAAATACAATAAATATACATTAAACGGTATTAATTTTCCACTTGCACTGGCAGCGCAACTAAGAACTTGCACATTCAGAAAGTCCTTTAACTTTTCTTCTTGGTCGACGCGCACCAAAAATAATTGGAAGAAAGTAAGTTTGTCGATTTTTTTGAGGGAGTGGCGGAAGGGTGGATATTTTTTAATTTTTTTTAATGACCATTATAAGCTTATTAAAACGATGACGTCTTTAAGATATTTTTTTTCTCCAAATTACAAGTTCAAAACGTGCAAAATCTTAACCACCAAAACACTCCCGAGTAGCTGTAACAAATTGCTACACAAGTCTGAAAATATTTAACGTCCACTGGCAAGCAATGCTTTATTATCAATCATTGTGCATAAAAATGTCCTTTTCCTTGGAATTTTTCCAAAAATCGCACAGAAATATCAACTAAATTCTGGAAAATGAAGACAATTACAATTTTTTGTCCTGATTTTGCGACAACAATTTCCAGCAAGCAAAAGAGCCAGAAAAATCTCAGAAAAAATGTCTTGCTCGGCACAAAAAAAAACTTTTCAATATTTAATGAATAAAATATTTTTAAGGAACAGTTTTTTTTTTCAATTAATTTCGCTTATGCTTCGCAAAATTATTATACATTTTTATGTCATTTTGTGAAAGGCAGAAAATATCTCTCTTTTAATTTTCATGGCAAAACCATTTCCCATGTACTTTATGGTAGCGCAAATTGTGAAATTGTGAACTGAAATAAGAATTTTTCTTTAAAACTTATTCAAGTGGCAGAAAAAAAAGCACAAAACGAGATGACTGCGAATCATACAAACAATTGGGATGGTATTGTTTGTGCAATTATCAGGAAATTAATTGTGATAGAAATGTTGTAGGGTTTCTCAAATACCGGGTAAATTTAAAAACCGGTTTTCGGTTTCGGTTATCCAAAAAAACCGGTTTTACCGGTTTTTACCGGTTTTAGTTTTTCATTAAAAATAATAATATTTCTTGAGTATTTCTCTAAAATTAGTTAAGTATCTCAATTTTATTCTAATCTGATAAATTAATCTTCCATTTAAAATAACTTTAAAAAAAAACTAGGGCGTTAATTCACTTGTCACTGAGCTTTGAGCAAGTCTTGAACCTTGAGAAACCTCTTTAAATTTGGGCTCTAAAATTCGCCTCATATAGCTTTAATTCTTTCGACATGGACTTAAAAGCATCTTTTGTAAAACTTGGAGTCATTAAACTTTTTTCGATCTCTTGATCAAGTGAGGATATCAAGGATCCATTGTTAACCTCTTCTGTGTCTAATATTTCATTATCTTTATGCATTTGAGACGTCAAATAAAGACATGTATAGTTCAAAAGAGTGAATGAAGACGGCTTTTTGAAAAATGTGGGTTTTGTCTTACATTTTTTCTAAATTGAAACTAAATTAATGATCAAATGAATGATTTAAAAAAACCGGTATTTTTGTTTTTAAAACCCGGTTTTCGAATACCGGTAAATCACCCGAAAAACCGGTTTTTCACTACCGGTAAAAACCGGTTGAGAAACCCTAAAATGTTGCAGTTATGAAATGCTGTGGAAATGTAATTGGTTCGAAAAAAAAGAAAAAAATCTGTTTGCTTGATTTAAAAAAAAATGAAATTTTATGAATGGATGATGAGCAGGATTTTTTGTAATTGAGTTGTTTATTACTTTTTTCAAATCTTCACATGATTTTGGTATAAACACTGTCACAAAGTGTATTTTTTTGTTCTTTTCACATCCCACAAGATTTTCCAATTCCTTAAGCAAAACCACAGAATCTCAACTAAATCGATTTGTAAGCAAAGAACTGCAGAAAATTATGTGATCTGAATATATTTTACAATTTAAACAATTTAAACTGAAGCGAAATTTTATTATCCCTGATTTTTCCTAATTCCGTTTTCCATTCCACTTATGTGTATTTATGCCATTTTTAAGCGAATACAAAAAGTCGGAACATAAATCCCAGTTTGCTAGAGTCTGGCATTTGATTAAAAGAAATTACCGAGCAAACATTGGGGGTGAGGTGGAGAGCAGTCAGTGCGAGTGCCACTTTGTTCCGGATTGTTTAGCGATTTGCTGATATGCCAGTGGTTTTCTCGGCGTAATGAACATCGCATCAAATAAATTACTCTTAACGAGAGCATGAGTTAATGTATCGTGTATAAAAAATGGATTCAACGTCAAAAAACCAAACGCGATTTGTTCCATGTGTACCGCAATTGAGCCAGTTTTTGTTGGCTGAGGTGTATTTATTTATAGGGTATTATTTCGACAATTTGTTGATATTTTTATGTTATGTCGTTTTTGGTAAAAACTCCATTAAACACTTTATAAATCAATTTACTCCATTTAAAAAAAAAGCAGAGCAAAAGAGCACTCAATCCACAACTCATATCAATTATATAGTTTATGCCTTTTACGATGCTGGGATTTTGTATGCTTTGTATATTTGTGTATATTTGTGTATATTATAGCCTAAACTGAACGCAAATATTTTATAATAAATTGTACTTTTCATATTTTTTGTTAGCGCGCTTTCGCAAACATCATACAATATACTCTTTAAACTCCAGCAAATAAACTGAAAATCCACAAAAAATTTCAATAAAATACTGAATAACTGGAAAAAGTTAAAAACACAATTTTGTTGGGCCAAAACATTCGCGCATAAATATTATTGCAATATTGCTCCTGTGATGATGCAAAAAGCGGCTCAAAAAAATCCATAAATCCGTCAATGCGAAAAAATGTCGGCTTTTCAGATTGATTTCAGCGGATAAATATTTCATATTTATTGTTTTGTGATTTTTTGCACCGATAACTTTCGGTAGGAAAACGAGTTGGTGGGAGTTTGTGCACTGTGTAGCTGTATTATTGAAATGACATGCACGGTGCTGCGATTTACCACCGGTTTATGTGCGTTCCAATATTTATAATATTATTAAGTTTAATGCCAAAATCGATTATGATTTGTTGTGTAAAAATATTTGAGTAAGGAGTGGATGAAACAGAAGTTTATGCTGTATATTTTAAGGATCTGTAATAAATGATTCACTATTGTTTTTTAGTTTCATGAGTCAATTTGATGAAAACTTAGCAAAAAACTCACAGGGACTAACCTCAAGCATTAAATTTTATAATGACAATCACATTTTAATTGTCCCATATAATAATATCTCTGGCCAAACACACTACAGGCTGGTGTGCGTAAAACGGTAAAAGTTTGTTTAATGATTCCAGCCAGTGAATTGATGTTTTGCATGTCCGACAAAATGTTACAGGGCTCAGTATTGATTTGCAATTAATATTTATTGTCACACCGTTGGAGAAACATCACATCATAACACCATAAGCCGGCGAACTAACGGTTGAAATATTATGTTCAGTTGCAGATTGTTAATGTCTAGAAATTCATGAATTTCGGTTAATAAAAGGAATTTCGAGTTTCCATAATTTTTTGCAAATTGCACAACAAATCATGTCATTAATTCATATTTTTATATCATTAAAATGGTTTAAATGCAGATGAGTGGATGATTAAATTTTTTTTTGCAAAAATATTTTTTGTTGATGGATGGTGGAGTTTTATGTGCGGTTTTAAAAAATAATTTAATGCATTATGGCTTAGTGACTTTTCTTTGTTTTCAATAACATTTGCATTATTGCTTTAAACATCTTTAAGGCCAATTACCAAGCTAATATGTGAGTGTATGCAAACCCTTCCTGACTTCTTCTCCATCCCCCATTGCTTTGTTGTTGTAGCTGCTGGGTAATTACAATATTTTGCAAACAAAATTTTGCCCCAAAAACTCGCATTCAATTCAGAATTCAATTCAAACATAAATTGAATGAGGCAAAATTATGCTTTTAATGAAGTTAAGGAACAGTTGTACATTGGCAAGGCACTTAGGTTTCAAGGCAAAACCCGAATAGCAGACTTGAACCGATCTATAGACATTTCCTTCTCCAGAGTTTGCTATATGACTACAATTACCTAGCTCTGAACTCGTTGAATAATAAACTTTTCAATGAATATCAAAATACATTTAATTACAATATGTGTACTTTATGAATCAATTCAAATTAAATTCAAATATTCAACAATTCAAAAGTTATATTCCTCAGATCCCATACATCTTCCCATTTCCAGAAATTCTCCCATTTCTACCATTTCCGTTCATGAAATGTATGCACCAATTGCTGAAAGAACTTTTCAATAAAAATATTATTTTAGAGAGAGAGTTCCTCGAAATGCTTTTGCATACATGAATGCAAAGTTTTCTTCGTTCAAATGTCTTTTTGTGCAAAGTATTTTGTACTTTTCCCAGTATTTTCCCTATATATTTCCCTTTTTGCATGCTGTTAATTGTGCCAAGAGTGCATTATAGTCTTTTGAAAGTTTACTGGTGCACACACTGCTCATACACAGAAAAGTCAGCAAATGAACTTTATGATAAGTCATATAAAATGTGCCAAGAAAATGCATTGCCAATTCCATGAATTAAGTATTAAAACTATTAATGAGTACCACATTTTAAATATTGTTGAGAATATTTTGAGCTTTCACTAAAGGTAAATTGAGATCATTTTAGGACAAGTTGAAGTAATTTGTTTTGTGCTAATTGATTTCTGTGAATTTTGATTTAAAATGTTTGCCAAGTTTTGATACAGGAGAAGCTAATCTCATGACTTGTTAGCAACACTTTGGTAATACCTTGTAAAGATATAATTAACTGATAAGTATTCTATCCACGAGCACAAAAAATGACTTTTAATATGTAAGCATGCAATTCTGAGGATTATTAGCAATCATTGTTCTCTAAAGAAAACCAATTAATAACCCATGTCCATAGTCTATTGTTTGAAAGACTTGTCAGCGGTTAAACTTCCTCATGATGTTGATAGTTTCAAGTACTTATTTGTTTTAATTGACGTACATTTAAATTTCCAGAATTCCCTGAAAACAACGGCAATTTACGACGTTAAATGTAAGTATTAATTTTATAACTACTATATTGCTGAAAAGCTGGATGCGTGACTCAATTACAGCATTGTGTACATTAGATAACATTTGATAAGGTAGAAGAAAATTTCTGGGAAAATACTGAAGTATCTAGTCAGAAGAGCTACTTTATTGTGTTTAATTGCTCTTGAGAGATAACTGCTATCGCACAATGATAAAGAAAATAATTTTTATATAAAAGCCTTCACATTGAACATCTAATTGTTCAGTTAGAAATTCAATTCAAGATGAAGGCCGCTATTTTCTTTTTAGTCACAATTGCACTTTTTGCATTGGCAAATTGTGGTGTGCAAATTCCTGATGAACAAGAAATTTTGTTGAGGAAACTTTTTCCGGAGGAGAAGTTTGGAGCTATTGAAGCCATTAAAGGTTTAGAGTTTGCGAATAAAATAAGAGAGATGAGAGGTACGCACCTTAATAGACCAGTGGTATTGCCTGTGCATCCAAATCATGGAAAGAAAAGTGAAGAGAGTGATGAGAGCAATGAAAGTAATAAAAGTGAAGATTCTAACTCAGATTCCAACTCAGGATCAGAAGAACATCATAATCGTCCTCCTCACGGTCGCCCTTCAAAACCAACGAAACCCTCAAAACCTACAAGACCCTCAAGACCCTCAAGACCCACATCTACTACTACTGAAATCCTAGAAACCACTGCTGAGCCAGAAATCTTAGAAACCACTGCTGAGCCAGAAACCACTGCTGAGCCAGAAACCACTGCTGAGCCAGAAATCACTGCGGAGCCAGAAACCACTGCTGAGCCAGAAACCACTGCTGAGCCAGAAACCACTGCTGAGCCAGAAATCACTGCTGAGCCAGAAACCACTGCTGAGCCAGAAATCACTGCTGAGCCAGAAACCACTGCTGAGCCAGAAATCACTGCTGAGCCAGAAACCACTGCTGAGCCAGAAATCACTGCTGAGCCAGAAATCCCAGAAACCACTGCTGAGCCAGAAATCCCAGAAACTACAGTATAATTGGTCTATTTTGTGTTTGATTTCACTGAATACCTCTGTCAATTATGTCAACTTGGAACCACTTTTTAAAGTTTTAAAATAAAAATTAACTTGAAAGCATTATTCATTTGTTTTAGTTCACTGAGAATATTTTATTTTATAATTCGCAAAACGAAATGATTGGCAAGATCTTTCACAAATTCTGCACCTTATTTAAATACACAAGTTTCTCAAAGTGCCCTAATAAACTATTAATATAACTATAGAAACGACCTCTTGCATCTAATAGTTTCCATCAATTGTTCTTAATGGCAAATTGAGTCATCAGAGCAAGAGATCATTGAATGTATTGGTTCTACAAATTGCTCCTTGTATAGTCCTTGTTATTTTCTCAATATTTCAAAATTTATCTTTCAGAATTCTGATTTCAGTTAAATATGTAACGCCACTTGAGTTTTTATCATCTGCCATCGATATAATAATATTTTGCTTGTCCAATTTTTTTTGGTTCAATTGTTGAGCTGAAAGAGTCAAAACATCGCTTGTGAACATGAAAATATTTTATTATAGAGTATTATTATGTGGAATATTGTGATATTTGCGAAATAATATTTTTTCGGGAATATTTTTTGTGTAATATACTCATGTATAATGTGTATGATTTAATTTATTCAGCTTCATGCATCATTGGCTTTTATTGAATTATATAATATTGGGGAGTTGTAGACGAATTTGTGTAGTTATTTAAATTGCAAAATATAACCATAATACTTTAATGCATAAAGTCATGAATATCTGGGGAAGTTTGCTGCCGAATACTGAATAATTAATCAGACATGGTGAGGCCTAAGATGTTGTTTCAGAGACTAGAGCAAATGTTAGGCTTGTGCTGTTGACTTGGTTTGCCATTTTGGGGCCAGTGTGCAATGGGCAATCATTATTAATCGTCCTCGTGTCAATGTTTGGAATGTTGTAAGCAAATAGCCAAATGTGTCATTCCATGTGCCGAGTCAAATTAATTTTACAAATTACTCCTTTTTTCGATTCAATAAATTTGTGTATGGAAATGAGGGATGAAAAGGCATGTGCCGCTCGGTAACAGTTCAGAGGACAGGGGAGGGTAAATTAGTTTGAAGAGTTTGTTACACTAATTTAATTAGAGTAAGCTCAAAAATGTTCTTTCAGATTCAATTAGTACATCTTTTGTAAATTTTACTAGCCAAAGCAAATTTCATCTCTTCCGGGAAGTTTTAAACCAATTTTACAACAGTTTACTTTTAATTCCATAATTCCGAATCAAAACTTTAAATCAAAACATAAACTGAGTACCTCAATCCCTGCCCAGAATATAATAATAATAATGTGAAATTTGCATATTTTCAATCAATAACAAAATATTTTTTTGTCCTGTATTTATTATTGTGTTTGAAAAGCTTATTCATACGGAAAATATTCATGGACTCGAAATTGAAATGGCCAATATTGCAAAAATATGTGTACAAGCATATATGGTTGAACTAGCAGCATTTCAGCATTTTGCATGTATGGCCAATCTATGAATATCATTGAACAATATATTAGGATTAATCAGAAGCAAAAAAAATGCATGAATAAAAATCTTCATCTCCACTACACAACACCGCGTATCTAAATATTTAAAACTGTTGGATGTTTGATGGATTAACGTTTTTTCAAATTATCTTGTAGTATTTTTTTTTTAAAGAATATTTCACAATGAAATATCAGTATTAAATAAATTTAGGTTTTAAATACCACCATTTTCTGAACTTCTAATTTCACAGGGACCTCTTCACATCAACATCCAATATACATGCATCTGATTCGCAATGTTATATACATAATTTGATTAAGGATTTTTGCATACAGACGGACAGAGGACACATTGGCATACATATTGGGGCTAGAGCGAGAGTTTTTGTCATGAAGGAAATTATTGAATTTCATTTTTGGTAACGACATTGGTGAACTAAAGAGACTAGATCCTATATGTGCGATCCGCATGTTTGCAGGATATAGGAAGTGACGTTAGAAGGATATAGTACCAGATAGCCGCTTGTGCACTGGATGCATAATTTCATTATAAATGCAAATTTTGTGTACCAAAATAATGAAATATTTTGTACTCTGATCGATTTGTGCGTAAATTAGAACTATATGGTGATGAATGGTGATGAATGTGCATAGGATGTGCATTTATGTGCTTTTTGATTAGGTGTTCTAAAGCATTTGTAGGATTGATCTATAAAATGTATTCAATTGTATATATATAGTTCATCAGAAAATACCAGAATGTAGACTAGAGTGAAAATGACATAAATCATTCGCAATACGGTATTTGCACTTTTTATTTATTTGACGATTTTACCACAATTTCCGCCAATTTATCCGCCACACTTCACTTTAAAATTGTCGAATTCGTTGAGCTCCTTTAAAACGATGAAATTCGATGAATTGTGAATTTACTGCGAGATTTCCAAATTTGATGCCGAATTTCTGCATTTTTCTGAGCTTTCAATTTTTCGGGGCAAAAACTATAAACAAGTGAAAGAAGGATTGCCATTCTGCAAATATAGACAGTTTTTTTAAGTTCTGAGTCAAAAACGGAAAATTCAAAGTTATATTATTTTCCATGAACCTAGGTTCATGAAAAGCATTAGTTTAAAAAATTAATTTATGAATGTTTGGACCCAAAAACCAAAAATTCGACCCATGAAACCTTATTTTTTGAGAAATTTGGGTCAAATACCGAAAATTTTAGAAATATTATTTTCCATGAACCTAGGTTCATGAATAGCAATAGTTCAAAAAATTAATTTATGAATGTTTGGACCCAAAAACCAAAAATTCGACCCACGAAACCTTATTTTTTGAGAAATTTGGGTCAAATACCGAAAATTTTAGAAATATTATTTTCCATGAACCTAGGTTCATGAATAGCAATAGATAAAAAATTAATTTATCAATGTTTGGACCCAAAAACCAAAAATTCGACCCACGAAACCTTATTTTTTGAGAAATTTGGGTCAAATACCGAAAATTTAAAATATATTATTTTCCATGAACCTAGGTTCATGAATAGCAATAGTTCAAAAAATTAATTTATGAATGTTTGGACCCAAAAACCAAAAATTCGACCCATGAAAAAGTCCTTACCTTATTTTTATGTTGTATTGAAAGTTTTGGGTCAAATACCGAAAATTTGAAATATATTATTTTCCATGAACCAAACATTTTAGGTTCATGAAAATAATGGAGTCAATAGTTCAAAAATTTTCTGAATGAACCTTTATGAATCCATGGCCAATGTTCTGAATGAACGTTGGCAAATAAGTTCAAAATGCAATTCTGAATGAACTCAAAATGTTTTTTCCATTCCGAAGTCACATTCCACTCTGTTCTTCACATTCATTTCAGCATTCTCACATTCAGAGGGTTCATTCGGACCCACGAAACCTTATTTTTTGAAAGTTTTGAGTTAAAAATCGTATATTAGGAATTTTGAGGACCAAATTGAATATTAGAAAAATTTTATTTCAAGTCCATGGAAACTCATTCGAAAATTTGTACAAAATGGACGGACGGACAAAATGATGAGCAAGTCTTTTACAAAATAAAAAACGCCCAAATTTTGTAAATCCACTCGAGAGTTTCGACAGAAAACTTTACAACTTTTGGAAATTTTGCAACAAATTGATTCAATTTCATGCAAACGGCATTCGAGCTTGTCGAGAGTACTTGCTTGGCGCTTTTTTAAACAAATGGTGAAGTGGATTTTTGGTTGCAGTTTGTCAGGCAATTTGAACATTTTTAACGATCTTTACCTTAGTATCTAAAATGTAGTAATAGAAATCTTAATATATTAAAATCAATGAAGATCAAATCAATTAAACAGAAGAAACATCATTGATTTAATAAAAACCTAAATCCTGTAATAAGAATCGAAACTGCTTTGCAACTCCTCCTCCATGAAATTCCCTTTTTTAATTTTCATTAAAAAAATAATTATTCCAACTTTGTTATTTTATAATCTCTTGACATTAAGCATTCATGAATAATTTAGCTGGGAGTGGATTTTTTCAAAATCAACATGATGATTGTAATGAAAAGTACTCTTCTGCACATTAGAATAACCATTTGAGCAGTTCTCGTAAAACCGCAGCAGCAAAAAAGCTCCAACTGCTGGTTTTTGCTGCTACTTTTACCGAATTGTTTTATTTTTTCTAAATGCTTTTAATATACATGTACTTGGTTGGGAGTGGAGTTGCGCCTGCTTTTTGCTCGCCCGTATCATAATTCCCCAAACAAGATTATGCAAATTCACTTAAGCTTCATAATCTTTGCATCTTTGAATTGGCTGACAGAGAAGCTGGACGTGGCCCGGAAGATTTATTTATTTATTCTTTGTTTGTTTTAAAAAAGTTGGCGCGGAAAGTTGCGAGATTTTTCATTATGATTTAGGCGGGAAGGCATGATTTTTGGAGCTTTTAATGAATTTATGGTGTAAGTTGATCCAGCACTTTGCAGTAATCCCGCAATTTGTCCGGTTTGAGCCCTGACGAAAAAATAAATTAAAATTACATTTTTAAATGGCACAAGAATATTCAAAAGTTGTGCGAGAAAAACTTTGAGGGTGGGTGGAAGTGGATGGATTTTCTGGTATTGGAAAAATATTTTATTTGAGCTTTTTATTCTTCAATTTATCGTTGAATTAAATTTTTTGATTTTTCAAAAAAAAACCATCATTTTCCATCCACTCATAAAACCCACACAACGTTCAAACTGCTTCAAAATTCTTCAAGAGTCTCTTGATAGTGATGATGCTCGTGATAGCATCGACTAATTACCATTTTAAGTTAATGAAAAATGATTCTTATTTGCTTTGCCAATATTTGTGCTCCCTATCAATTGACAATTGACCTCTTTTGCACCATATTTTCCTGTCGGTTTTGCTTCTATGTGCTTTGCTGCTCGTCTTGATAAAATATTAAATGGCAATGTAAATACGAAACGGTTTGTTTGTGCAAACAATTTCATTCGGCTTTTTTAGCATTTTTATTCTGCCATGGAGCTGCTTCCCTTACTGCCAAGTTCAACACACAAATTGAGCGAACTCGAGTATTTATTCAAAAAATAAATGTTTGCCATTCGGAAATGTGATACTTGGTATACTTGGTGCCTGATCCATGACAGCAAATTTAAATAATCATTTTAATTAAGAAAGCCATTAGTGGAAATCAGCTGGAAGCGGGAAATTGGATCTTGCATATCTTGGCAATATTAGAAATTCATTTGATAAACATTATTTTGTTAAAATTGTTGAATTTGAATCAATTTTACATTTTACATTTCAGTGACAAGTTTTGTTAGCAGGATTATTTTTGTGTGAAACTCAATATTAATATGTTTTTGAAATTTATAAGAGGTATCGAGCTTGACGCGTTTGTTTAACATGACATGTCGTTAATTTTTGGGACAATTGATATGTTGATGGATCTTTTACCCTTGCAATAATAATCTGAAGAGAAGACTTTTTAGAAATCTTAAAAAAAAATTCCCAACCTTAAAATCCATCCACCCTCATGCAGAAATAATTAGCTTTCCAAAAAAAAGAAAGAAGTTGCAAAATTGGGAAACAACTCCGGTATAAAATCGATTTTCTATTCCTTGCAGATTTCCCCATTGAATGTCAAAATTACACGAAGCAATACTTTTTTTGCCATTAAGCATACCGTGAAAAAGCTGCTGGAAGTGTTGGTGAAGAAAATTTCCAGTTTTATTTCATTTAACTGTCGAATTCATACACTCTTTGTTGTTGGCTTCCCAGGAATATAAAAAATCCTTGTCACGTTCATGTTGTGGCACTACTAAGAAAAATAGCAAAAAAACTGAGAATAGAAACAACAACAACCTAGCAAAGAGTCGAAATTTATTGATAAAACTAACATGGAAACGCTACAGGCGGATATCTAAAGGGATTTGAGCAAAAACCAGCGAGTTAAATTGAAATGAATTTATTCAATAAAAGGAAAATTGTTTTTTGTTGGGCGCACAAAAGTTCTTTTCTTAAGACGCTTTTCTCTCTCTCGACACGGAATGGCTAATAAGACAAATCTTACCTGTGGTCTTCGTGGTTAATGCGGATGTTTTTGAACACTGTTGATAATTTTGTTGTCTACGTTTTTGTAATCAATAAATCTGATTTATTGCTTTAATACAAAAATTGGAGATTGCAATAGATAACAATTATTTACAATATCTTTTAAAGATGCCCAAACAAATTCCAACAGTGTCCTTTTCTCAGATCTTTATCCTGCATTACGAAAATTCTCTGAAACCGCAAAAGTTTATCTAGCAAAAGAAATAAAACAAACTATTCTTCACATTTTAGTTCATCTATTCAAGCTTTATATTGGTCGATCAAGTCGAACCAAATTGGCTTTCAACTTCAAGTTCTCAAGCAGAATTTAATTTTTAAATTAGAGAATCTAATGGAATGGATGTTTCATGGAATGTTTTTCAAAATCTCCAACTGCCCACAAAGTTGTTTGCGTGTGCAAGTATTTTCAGTTTTCTAGTTTTCTAAACTAGCAACAACAAAGTGGCCAACAAATTAAAATAAAATTTGGGAAAATGCTCTCAATTTAATTGCACACGAAACCAGCAAGCAAAAACAGCTTCAAACACATTTTTGGCTTTTTCTGCAGGATTTTTGGGGTGAGAGATGGTGGGTGAGAGCTAACCAACTCTGAATTAAATTAAAATAATTTTTGGTTCAATTTAAATATTTTAGATATAACTGAAAAAATTACCCTACAGGTCAAAATAACCCCCAACAGCCAATTTCCCTCCAGGAACTAGAAAGCTCAAAAAGAACAAAATTTTAATTATTTTCCAAAAACTCCAAACAATTTTCTTTGTCATGAGCAAACGCTCATTTGTGTTTTGTTTTGTTTTTGGCAAAACAAGAATATTACATTTTAAATACATTTTAACTCAGCATTTTATTTGTGACCAGCAATTTTAATTACTTTTTTTTCTATTTTTGCACCGGTAACCAAAATTACCAGAATTTACCGAAATGACCAAAAATTCAACCCAAAAAAGGTCATAAAACAATTAAAATTTGTTGAATCATTTTGGAAGCCACTTTTATGGACGTTTTTGTTAAATAATTATGTTATGGATTATACTTAGCGTATATTGAAGTTTTTGATGTTTAAATATGAGATTAAAAAAAGATGAAAAATATGAATCAAATCTTAATCAGAAGCATTCAAGAAAATTCAAACATTTCAACTCATCCAAAACGATTTAAATAATGATTACATTTCCAAATATATCAAATCAAAATGAGATTAGAAAAAATTTGTTCCGCTCTGAATGTGCATATTTCCCCAAGAATTGCATTCTTGAAATGTCTTGCATCCTTTTTGCTACCAGACTTTCTGTTAAAATGTTAAAATCTGTTTGAGGAAGCAAATAACAATAAAAGAAACTTTCTTCCAAGATTCAAATTATATACTTTTTCTTGCTCTGCCTCAAACAAAAATATCTTTAGATTTAAAATGAATGCCTGCAAAAAAGCGCTTGCAAAGCAGAAGAAGCGGATAGAAATTTCCATTCAATTCAACAAACTTTTCGAATTTAATTTTGTTTTTTAATAAAAATTTAATCAATTTGTTTCTTTTATTTAATGAGAATTATATTTGAGGAGTAGAACACCGCATGAATTTGGTTGAAAGTGTATGAAGATAGGCACTCTTGGAAATTATTTCTTAGAAAAATTTATTTGAGAAAATTGTTATGAAAATATTTTTAGAGTGCCATCTTCAACCATAGTTTTTTTTATTAAACCAAAAAAGTTGCTGAAAAAGCTGCAATGCAAAAGAAGAAGGTGAAATGCTCAAATCCTTCCGAAATTAGTTTACCCCAGGAAAACTGCAGGAAATGTAATTATTAAATAGAAAAACTAACGTTATATATGCTGTATTATTACTGGCTCAGTTGCTCAGCATTAATGTAGCATAAAATCTCATTTCCTGCAGAAAAATATAGAGCTGATGTATTCGCTGGCAGTTGTAATCGAGCATGATATGGGGCATAATGACGTGGTGGGGTGTTTACACTGAAGATTTTTTGCTAAACTTAAAGGTGTTTAGTTTTTTCCTTTCATTTAAAGTTTTAGTTTTTATCATATTTTTTATCATCGAAAAAACAAATCAAAGAACTTTTCCTCACATTTTCCCCAAATCTAAACACCAATACTATTTGCCCAAGTATAAGTATTTATTTCTTACTTTTAATAAAAATATCCCCATAAATCATTTAGGTTCATATTTCTGTGTCATTTGGAAATATGGAATATGGAAAAAATAATTGCGGTTCGCTTTTTTATGTATTTAATGTTTTGCCATAATTTATCGGAGCTTACAATGAAAAGACTCGAAGAGGAGACTGCCAGCAAAAAAGTGTATAATTTTCCATCTTTTGACACATACAGGAATGATGAATTTTGTTTGACAAAAAAAATGTTTTCGTACCTTTTGAATAGATTGGGGATAGTTTACTTTTAAGGTTGGTTTTTATGTGTGGGTCCAGTTGAATGACGGACTGTCATGAAATTTCTTTTAAAATATTTGCATACATTTAAAATCAGAAAGCAAAAATTCAAATCAAATTTAATAAAGTATAAAGTACTTGAGACAGTTGAGATTGATGGATAATAAAACAAACCTTCAAAAATCCTATAAACCCGCAAATCCTCAAAAAATCCCCAAAAAGCTGTGCAATCCTCCCCCATCATGTTTATTATTATTTTTATATCACAAACTGCGGTGAAAGCTGGAGAAGTGAAGTAATTTTTTAAAAGTTCCTTTTCCCACTTGACACCTCCAGTTTCGCAACCCTCGTCTTTTTGTGAGTTTTGTAAAATTATGGCAAGAGATTGTTGTGGTAGCTTTACTGCCCATGATAAATAGCTGTGATTAAAGGTGTGCAATTAACGATAAATTATTATTTTAATTGTGCGTCGATTAATTGACTTTGCAATGTTATTTTTTTTTGAGCTGAATTAAAAACACATGGGCTTAATCACAAATTATAGTGAATAATCTCATTTCATTATAAATAAACCGCGATCATAAATCTGTTTTAAATTAAATTTTTTGCAAATGTATTTGGGCTATTAATCAAATAATCAATGTTGCTTTATTATAATTAGTATTTAATTAATCATGAATTCAGTTATTTGTGTTGCTATAGACCCTACAAAGATATCGGATCAATTTTGGTACAAACATGATACCTTTTTTTATTGCTAGATTTAAACTACTACCACTTAAACAAGCATTACATAAAAAATGGCTAATTAATTGCTCTTCATTACATTTATTTCAACGTCTAAATACTTTTAAGAATCATTACATATTTTCTGAGATCATAAAAATGCCAACAACTACAAAGCTCCTTTTCCAGGAAGTATAAGGAACTAAATTACACAACTTTAAAGTACTTTATATTTTACCTCTTCTAGAAAATTAAATTCTGACGAGCTTATCAAAACTTTTAATGATTTTAATGATTTTAATGAGAAAGTAGACTCATGATTAAATTACGAGAGAATATGATTTTATGATTTTATTATTTTAATAACTTTAATTATTCTATTAGATAGAACTGAGTGAAAACTGAATAAAACTAAGTAAAAGTGTATTTCATTAAAAAAAGTCTCTCAATCATCGTTCATCGTTGGTAATGTTAATTTATGATAAATGGTGTGAGCAGAAAAAAGAAGACCTGAACAGTTTCAGAAGCAAAATAGTTAAAAAATAGCAAAAATTTCGACTCGCTTCATGAATAATTTTAATGTTAGGGGTAGAGAATAATGATGTATCCTTAAACTTAAAATAAGTAAAAATGATACTTGTTTCGCTAGACTCTTTGATACATTATTAATAAATCAATTAAACTCTAGAACTCCTAAAAATTACTTGCTATCCCCTAATTTGACTGTACGATTGCAAGTTGAAAGAAAGAAAAATCTGTACTATAGCAAATAGCTAGCTTGCGGCAATGCAAAATGTTCCTTTTCAAATCATAAAAAGCGACAAAAAATAATTCCATAATTTTCAGCACACAGAGCACATTTATTTTGAAATATGTTTTGTTAAAATTTAAAAATATGTTGAGAACAAAAAAGTGGCCACAATTACTATTTGCATGGCAGAACGCGCTTGAAAAAGCTGCTACAGAGATTTTCTTATGCTACAAATTTAAATCGCTTTAACAAGAAAATGAAAATGAAGAAACCTTTTGAACTTTCTAGGAAGAATATTGTGTCTCGGTTTTGTATGAAGAAGATGTTGATTTTATGCTGGTTAAATAAATAGAACATTGTACTTTGTTTTACCTTTTTTTTTGGCACATTCCATAAAATATGAAAACAATGAAATTCTGACCTTCATTAAAATTACTGTATCATTAAAGCCGTTTTTAAAAAGTTTTAAAGCTAAAATACTTTTTTATTTAAATTAAAATTTTTTAATTATATTTAGTTATATTTTTTTCGCTTCAAATTAATGCAAGTCAAGCATAAATAAACAATCAACATTGTACATCATTCAGATTATTATTATTAATCTCAAACCCGCTAGCTAAATTCACCATAAAATGAAATGAAAAATTTGTAATGCAAAAAAAGTAGAGTGAGCAGTCATTTTATAAATGTTTCATCTGCGAAGTTTTCATAATTTAAGCTTTCAAGCTTTTTATTTGCTTTCAGACCGAAACTACAAAAAATAGCAACAAAAATGGCAAAACATCGAAATTAAAAAGATTTATTATATTTGGCCGTAAACATAAAATTTTAAATTTTATGAAACATTTTGTTCTGGAAAATATATAAACTACAATATATCCTGCATTAAACTGCATTTATTTATACACAGACTCCCATGTATAATTTACATATTTTCTGAATAAATTCATATAACCTGCATTTCTTGCAAGATTTCAATTATGTTGCGCTCTCACTGAATTGGCAAAAACCAGAATTTTCGGTGCAAAATTTCCCGGATGAATTTTTAATGCTGCTTTTTGCTTCAGCTCCAATGGATTGATTTATATGAATTCGCTTTAAACGATCATTTTGTGCAGCAGCACCATTTCCACAATTTCAGCAAATGAAATAATAATAAAAATAAAAAGATTTCAGGGAAAATCTAGAAAGGTTATCTTGCTCAAATTGGCAATTGGTAAAAAGTGGTTTCTTGTTCAAATAAAAATGAGAATCATATTTTGTGATTTGTGAAGCTTTTTTATTGTAAATAAAAATGTAATGCATATCAAATTTCTGATGAAAACAATTCAAAATCACTAACAAACAAACAACATCCATTAAATATTCTAAATTAAAAATACCCACCTGCCCACAATCCAATCACCAAAATTAAAACAAAATGCCCTCTACTGCTAAGTCCCATCTTCTCAGAATTTTACAATTCACTTGCCTGTCTCCTTTGTTAGTTGAGTACTTGTCGGAACAATTTTAATTGGCACAACACAAGAATACAAGAACGCAAAAACACAAGCGAAATCATTTGTGCTTTCGCTGCCTGAGGACTTAATGAATAAAAAGGCAAGACGGGGCTAGCGAAAGCACAAATGGCAGAACAACACAATAATATAATTTAAGAATAAACACTAAATACAGGGTAGGGTAGGTTCCTTGCTTGTTTGAAATTTTTCTCATAAAAACTTACTTCTATTGATGAATGCTCAACTTCATTATAAAACATGTCTGTAATTTTAAAAGTGAGAAATGCAAAGGAATTCGAAACAATATTTATAGAATTATGTTGTTCTTTTGATATAATTAAGAAATTGTTCATTAATTAAGTAGAAGCAAACTTTAAAGCGGAAGTAGGACAATAAAGCAACTAAAACTTGCTTTTATTCTGTTCATTTTGCTGTTGATTTAAGTATTTCAAGAATTTCAAGAATTCTTCAAAAAATTTCAACGGTTTTTTTGCGCTTTTAAATTTCGCTGTAACAAGTAGAAAAAAAAAACTACCAGACAATTGCTCGGGAAGTTTTGCCTTCTTTTAATAATGTTACTTTAACAACAAGAGCCGAAAACAAAAGAAAAGCAGAAATTTGTCATCTGAGTTTTTCATTTCCTTCCGAATTTTTCATTAGAAAATGGCAAAAGTTGTGCTGCTGCAGGAAAAGTACTCAATTCTCTGACAATGACGGAAAATATACGATTGTGCTCGTTTGATGAAAGGAAGCTGGGAATTGTGTTTGATTTCAGCTGGGTGGGAAATTGTATGTAAATTGCTCTGCCATTGCTGAGTCAAGGGGAACGAATCAATTAATTATGCCAAGCAATTGTTCCGACTTGCCAAACTCAAATTACAGTAATTATTTTCGTTATTTCGC
Source organism: Parochlus steinenii (assembly GCA_038502155.1). Lineage (NCBI taxonomy): Eukaryota > Metazoa > Arthropoda > Insecta > Diptera > Chironomidae > Parochlus > Parochlus steinenii. The sequence goes on along the minus strand of JAXCIN010000049.1, from coordinate 2,061,785 downwards.
TGGACATAGTTATGCGAGGGAAGCTAATTTCAATTTTGAGGACTTTATTGTGGGACATACACACATATTTTGCTTTGTTTGAATGTTTTTGGTGAGCTGAGTGTTTTTTCGAGTTTTTCAGAGTTTTTTAGTTTTCAACGACACAAAATAAGCATTTCCATAAAATTTAATTAAAAGTGTCATAACTCAATTAAAAAGACTAAAGTACATTATTTTGAGGTTTTGAGGCAACAACGTGTTGGTTGAGGGGTTTCTACCATTTTAAAGTTTTATACATTTGGAATTTGAACTTTGCTTCGATTAAATAGTAAAATATTCTAATTAAAACTCCTGGATCTACCTCAATTTCCCTATAGATACCTCAAGCATCACCACATATTCTCTCGCTAGTTAAATAGTTTTTGTTAAACAAACCAAAAAGCATAAAAATATGCACCATAAAATATTAACGAATATACTCATGACAAAAATTAGATTTTTCCCGTATACGTGGTGCAATGAATAAATTATTGTCGTGGAATAAATTATGTATTGCCTCATCCGACATCAAATATTCATTTGGCGCTGTTTTTCTTATGGAAGCAGAAAATAAATTAGAAATGCCATTACATCTCCATCGATAAACAATCCGCAAAATAGATCCCGGGTGACATGAGTGCTAGTTTTTTGGGATAGTCTGAAGTGCTCTTAAAGTTTTATAGAAATGAGCTTTCCGTGTTTATGAATATTTGTTGAGACATTTTCGCCATTTTGCAGGAATTTATTTGTTGGAATTTTGGGTCATCTATTATGACTTTAAGAAAATGAGTCCATTTATGTTGCTCGGGCTATCCCCCACATCCCAGTAGCCGTATTTTTACCGTTGCTTCTGAAGCATCACACTAAACTATTGTATGGATTTTTTCATTATTCATTTGCCTGATTTCCTAATGGAATTTAAATACAACAACGCTGCGCTGCTTATCACAAATCTTTTTTTGCATCTGGGATCTGGGAAGTTGGGAGGAAACTGGAGCTAAGGCGAACACAATGAAAACGTGCAAAAAACTTTCGTTCGCCCATAAACTCCAATTAGATTGCATCGCTTTGATTGAACAACAATCTCTGGCGTGAAACTTGTAAGTAATAATTTTGTGAATGTAATGATAATTGTTTGTTTTATGTGTTTATGTTTGCTACACTGGGGTTTTATCTTAATGTCTAAATAATGAATGAAATTTATTGATTGCTTTTTTGGACAAATAGAAGAAAAGCATAAAGTAGTTTTTAATACTTTTGTCTTGTTCATGTGATGATTTTTACCACTCCATTTAAAAATTAATATCCATTTCTTTAAGTGTTCTAGACAAGAAATAAAAAAAATATTTTGCGCTCGTAAACGATTTCTTCTATGCTGCTGCTCCTCGATAACTAAAAAAGATTAAATAAAAATAAAATACATCAACTCATAAATTATTGTAAGGAAAGCGTCTCGAGATTACAATGCCGAATTGATGATAATCTTGATAATATGGCAACCGAACATAAACATATAAACATTCAGTACATACAGCCAAATCCTTTAGCAAGCAATATTTATAATCGGGCTATAAAACTTCAAAATAAATAAAATCACTCTCTGTGAACGAGCGACACAAAAAAAGAATTGTGAGAAAAACTCCGCAAAAATATAAGAAAACATAAAATGGCATAAAAAAGCATAAAAATAAAATAAAGAGCATTTTTGTTCGATTCAATTTATAAAGCAGAGAAATCTTTTAAATTAGATTGGGTAAAAATCTATGGGGCTTTCCGCATTTAACGACATCCAGTTATGTATACATGCAAATGTTGATATTATAATGTTGTAAATGTTGTAATGTGTGCATAATACCCATCATCAGAAGGGGGCGGGTGTCCCAACGGGGACCCAATGCCAGACCCAATTAAATTTTTAATGCTACTTGAAACAACTTTACGGCAACTTTAACAGCAACTTTACAGCAACTTTGACTACAGATTTGGGAATTAAGTTGCCTCAAACCCCTGTTAAACTCATGTAGACGATGACAGTGAAAATGGAAAAAAGATTGGTGGGGTGTAGCTGGGGATTAGAATTATTTTTGGAGATTTTTCATTTAAACTCATGTTTAATGCAGTATTTAAAACAGTAAAATCACTTTGTCTTAAATTGCCATGTATTTTCACCCAACAAACACCCTTTAAGCTGAAGAAAATGATACACCAGCTACTTTGGCTCAGAACAAAACTGAAATCGTTTACATTTCCAACACAGTTTTCGCTTTTACTTCGTTCTCCAGCATCTTGCTCAAGAATTTCCCATTTCACAGTTTCAGAATTTCACAGAATTTCACAGAATGTTTTATAAAAAATATTTTTCAAGTTTAGAAAAATGTGTCCAACAAACAAAAGATTATGACATAAAAACGACCCAATAAATTGTCATCTCTGAACACAGCAGCAACAAAACATGTACATTTCAACACTTGGCGTGATGCAAAAAAATGTTTGTATTTTTTTGTGGATATAAAGTTAAATCTAATTTGATAAGAGTGGAAAAATCGAGTAAAATGAAAACTTTGTTTGCAGCATAGCAAAAAAGTTCAAAAAGCAGATTTTTGTTTTATTTTTTGGAAATTTTTTTTGGATTGTGTACTGAAATATATAGCAAAAGAATAGTGGCTCGTGTTCTTTCAAAAAGCTGTGAAAATTTATTTTATGTTATAGAGAATTTTTCACACATCAAAATGTTAAGATAGAAAAGAGATAATATGGAGCGAAGCGCAAAACAAATGATCTGAGAACTGTTAAAAATAAATTTTGAAAGTCTTATTTCTATTTTCCATTCACCCACACATTTTTATGGAAAAAAGCTCAATTAATTTATAAATGTTTAAATAAATAATATTGGCAACCTTTTAGTTGCCTTCTAGGAAATACTTTTAATAACAATTCAATGAAAGCACAAAATCATCATAAATATTCAATGACCTCGTAATTTGATTCAATTAAATGTAAATAAGCTATAAAAGGTCTTCATCTAGTTTACTCTTAAAACGTGGCAATAGCTGAACAACTACGTCTTCCCACGTAAAAACTTGATTAACACTCCAATATTCATACTTTACGATCCATTTCCCATCATAAACCCACAAAAACTGCATAACTAGGCGCAACTCACCATTTCTCATAAATCCTATAAAACTACCAAACTCTGTAGACGTTATAAAACCTCATAAAAAACTTCCAGCAGTGCACTGAGTGTCGACTATAGAACACTGTTCGAACAAATAAGGGAATAGCATGAGGCAAAAACTCGAGCAAATATTTTATGTTTGCCTTTGCCACAGCATTAATACTACCATCTAATATATTTACACTTCTAAATGACATAATATTTTCTTTTCTATCTTAATTATCGCATGTTTAATCTGGCATATAGCTCTATGGCTCATCTACCAGCTCTATCTCATAGTCCTGCGGGGTTGTTGTCTATTAATTCGAGGCTGTCTGTCTTCATGTCTTGATATAGACACTATGAATGAATTTTCACCCGGTTTATCATTTCATAGAGACACAGATCTAACGGGTGAACGAGTAAATGTCGAGTAAATGAGGTAAAATTTAATTAAGATTACATTTAATACATTTAATGCGTCTCTGATTCTTTTCCGCAAGTCTCAAAATATCACAAAATATCATGATGGTAGCAATTGCTGGCTTACTTGCGCTTTTTCAGTGATTTTCTACATTTCTTTTATGGATTTGATCACCAAAGAATGGCTTCTAAATTAAGCGGAAGAAGTCAACCTTTTGATCTTTGCGTTGAAAATTAGTGCTGACAAGTTTTTTTTATTAATATTACTGACTTTAGTCGAAAATTTCTTTGTTCTTTTGCAATTGATATAAAGAGTAAATTTTCATGCAACTTTAAGAGTAATTTTTTTAAAATATATTCTCATTTATTTTTAACACATTTTCACGTAAATCCTCATTTTAAAATTGAACTGAATTTTTGAATTATAAAATTCCTGGAAACTTAAGGTGAGGTAGAAAATTTAACATTAAAACTTTATTGTTATTTTTAAAAGTAGGTCATAATTTGCATATTCCTGTAGTAAAAATATTTTAAAATATCAAAATAATACGAAATAATATCAATTTTCTTCTTTACTTCCAAATAAGATCTACTCCTAAAAAAGTTCTCCACAAAAAATATTTAATATTCCTCAAAACCTCAAATCAGCTCAAATTCCTTAATTTAATTCAAGATTATAGGAAACTTCAATTAGGTTGAAGAAATTAATTGGTTTGTATATTTCCCAAGAAAATTCAAATCAAAGTTGGAAAATCAACTTTATAATTTTCCATTTTATTTCACAAAAGTTTTTCCATAAATTTACGTAATTTTTTTGGTGAATTATTGCTAAGGCTTTGTACAGAAATTGTTATAGAGTCATTACAAGTTGGGGCCAAAGCAGCAACTGAGTTCTCCACAAAAGAACACAAAAGTGTATGAAAGTTTAAGGAGAATTTTCATGTTAAAAGGGGAATTTCCACTAATACTCTCTCATGACTTGCACTAACACCAAACCAACCACCCACACTACAGTATTTTTGGCCAACAACCAGGGGAATGTTCAAAACTTCTTGAAATTTCCTTCAAATCTCCCAAAGATGAACAGATTTCTTCATTTCTGTAATTATTAAAATTGTGCAATATCTATAAGTACTTTTTGTAACTTAAAAGAAAGTTTTTGTCAAGCATTTTTTTTTCTACTGGTGCAGCAAAAATAATTAAGTTTTCTCTATTAATTTAACTCATTATCATGCTGGTTGGGCAAAAAGCTGCAATAACTGCGGAAAAGTTGGCATGTAACTTTTGCAAAAACTTGTGTAAACTGCAGAAATGGCAGAAATTATGGAAAAGTATTAAAATTATCATTATTATTGATGTACTCAGAACTGTCTGTTTTGCGGTAATTACATGTTCGGGTTGTTTATAATGCTTTTTAATGTTTTAATGTTTCTTTATAACTGGCGCGTAACATTTAAAGTGTGATATATGACACTGACTTGATGACTCTTTTTAATTACCGTTAACGGAAACTTTTCTTATCAGTCACAAGACTGACGACAAGTATTTGCGTTCACTTTATGGTATCTTATGAAAATTTAAATCTAAAATTAATTTCTTTTTCAGCACAGCATAAAATATTTTTTCGAAAATCATAATGTTCGTTGAATCTATAAGAATGGGGGGTTTTTAAGGGTGGATTTTTTTATTTCATTTTTTTTTTCAATTTAATTAATTGCAATAATGAAAAGTAAATGAGGTCAATTAATGAAATAAAAAATTTCCCATTCAAGACCCATCACTATAGCGTAACCGCAGAAAGATAGCAGATACCGAAGTTTGGTATATTGCAGGCGCAAAAACAATTAATCTTACTGAAAATATTTTGCTTTTTGACAATTTAATACACATTATGATATTATATAAACAATGATGTTAAAAGAATTCATAACAGAACATCCAGCCACTGTGGAATATGATTGATGAAAAAGAATGATACAATTTTTCTTTTAAATAATATAATGATGAATAATATTAGCATGAAGGATTTTTGCCATTCAGAATGGATAATAATGAAATTAAAATCGAAAATCATCGTGTATTATGGAAATTAAATTTCTCATCCAAAAATATAGAGAATACAATGAAAAAAATTCATAAAATACATAAAAATCAATGTGGTATGGAAATTTGCACAATTTTGAGCATTTTCAATGTTGCTGTATTTTCTATAGATTTTGTGGAAAACTCAAAATGTTTGCAATTTTCAGAAATTTCGTAGAAAATTTGTAACGTAAGCTCACAAAGCTCAGAAAATGTGGTGAGCACTGAGCCAACATTTTACGACAACTTTTCCAATTCTGTTCAGCTCTACCATGTAAACTATGTAAACTACAGCATAACCATTTCAGTCGGTTTTCAAAACAAGAATTAAACCTTTTAAAATTAACCAAATACTAATAATAATCATAGTTCGAGAGTTTGTACGAATATTCCGTATAATAGCCAATTAAAGAACAAACTTTTACCGTTCCGTAAAGTTTTTATTTGTTTCTTTTACTTTGGCTGTGAGCTGCTACCCGAAAAAAGTGGAAAATGGATGAGGGGAGATGATTTGGTGGGTTTATAGTCATTTGGGCTTAAGAAAGGACAGTTGAGATGGTTATTCTTCAAAAAGATGCTTTAAAATAGGTAAAGTTTTATTTTGTTAAATATTACTGGTTGCCTACTCTCAAAGACCGCATAACACAAACAATATCACTGTGATGACGTATTATCGGATGTTTCTTGTTCACTTCTTCATAAATAAATGGAAACTTACTCTATCGTCAACCAACCTCCCCTTACAGATTAAAAATATGCAAATCCTTGGATATACTAAGAAAAGCCTCAATAAAATCTCCCTTAATCACCCCCTCGAAATGCAATAAAACGGAAAATTCTCTCGACCTGAACTGTTTTATTAGCTGGAACGAAAATTTTACGGAATGTACATGCTGCTGTACCATTTAATTTATATTTGTTTGTAATTTTGTTGGCGCTTCTTATAGCCGAACTTCCAACTTGCCAAACAACTGTATAGTTTCGACAATCCGAGCAGGTTTTGCCATTTTCTTAATTCTTACCTTGGCGTACTTTGGCGCTACTTTGGTACTTTGATCACTTGGGGTGGCTTAATTGTGAAAGCATGAAAGGCAGGGTGAAAGTATAAAACGCTTAAGCATAATTATGTAATTAGATTATAGTTGGCAGCAAAGTTCTACCAAAAAATCATTAACCCCCGCAGAGCGCTCATAAAATCACTGGGAAATCTCAGCTAGATCGTTTCGTATCACATTTCAGAGTGGGTGGTTGGGGGTGAACGTTTCTGTTCTATGTAATGTTATGATTTGAAGCATAAATCGAAAAAACATTCAAGAAAAAAACATCTCGATTTATAGTAAACAACATTTATTTAAATTTCGAACTTCCGGATTTTCATGAAAATTCAAGTGCACGTTCAATAAAATTAATAGTTTATCAAAGATCATTGCGTTAAGAACCAAAAATCATCAAAAACTCATGAATTCCACCCAACAACTTAACCACTCTTCAACCCCTCTCCTGTATCACTCCTGAAAGCTTCAGCTTGGATTTAACGGCGCTTCGCACAACTTTTTGCCATTTTATCTATCGTGTTTTAAATTGTTGACAAGTTAATAATATTTTCCGCTGAATACTACGATGTATCATAAATTATGTATGACGAGAAGTATGATAGCTGAGAAAAAGTTGCCGTTTAGTTGCAAATCCTGCTTAAATATTAACGAAATTTCAAAAGTTTCCACTAAACAGTTTGGCAAAGAATAAAAGTTGGCTTTTATCGTAATACTCCAAGTCAATTTTGTCCCATCAACGCGAAGAAAAGAAAGATTTTTCGTCTCTTCGGAAGAAACTTGTTCCCAAACAAAACTTATGAGAAATTGTCTCCTGTACGGAAAAAAAGCTGGTTGGAGCTCATGGATGTGCACAAAAAGATATTATAAATAAATATAATAAAATTAAAATAAACTTGTGTTGCCAATAAGAAAACTTTTCCTATAGCTTTTTTGTGCCTTTTGCCATAAGATAGAGATGAAGATAATAAAAAAGAATGTTCTTTTACACAACATACACATTTTAATGTAGCTGGAAGAAAGTTTGCGATCAAAATATAATTTCTTTCGCAATCTGGGACAGGGATTGGCATAAATAAAATCTTTTCCAACTGCTTTTTTTTGAACAGATTATTGGGTGGGATGTTACTATATTATTTTTAGATCATATTTAAATATTATTGGGGAGGGAATGGAAAAGGGTTCATGTAGTTAAATGTAATGGATTCATAACTTATGGAATTACGAAATTCAAAATGATGGAATGTTATGGGGATAATGACAATTATCGAGTATTGATGATGTGGAACGAATTACTGTTAAAAGGGTTCTTTAATGGAACTATCATTCGCACATTACAGAGCTAATTATTATACTTCAGTTTAGTACTTTGAATATGTACATTTTAATTAGTTAGATCTTGTATAGCACTGCTACTACTAAATCTATGGAAAAACTTCAAAATTGCAAACCCTAAATAAATAATGTATTGCGTAATAATTGACTCTTATTAACACATTCCCCAATATTTAGTAGTTCATCAATCTTTATCTCGATAATGACCATTTTATTATTTCATTATAATGTAACCTTAATGTGATCGCTCCAACCTAGAAAGTATTTCATGTGTTTCGAATATTTCGATACTTTCATGTATTCCCAAACTCTATGACTTCTAGTAAATTTTAGGCAAGTCTCCCTAATACTCCAACCCAATTGTTTGAAAGGAACATTTTCATATTGATCCATCAATGTCAACCAAACCTCAAATTATCTATCGAATAATGGCACTTGATCGGCTTTCCAAATGTATGCATATTTCATTTCCCGACAAATTTTTTTTGGTGTTTTTGGTTTAATTTTATGCAGAAATGAGTAGCAAAACGAGGGGAGAGTGTTCATATTGTATTGCATCTACTCTATTTCTATCATAATCTCGGAAATAGTGCTCAAAATTAACCTTGAATACTCAACATTAGTTTTTGATGGTCCACATATTACCAAAGCTCTTTAATCCCACAAAACCTCCACATAGATTACGCGTCCCCTCACATATATCAATTTTCTGGTAAAATTATTTGTGGCACTTCACATTATTTCGAGAGTTTCAGTTTAGATTAATATTTCAGGTTTCGTTATCATCATTATTTGCAACCCATGAAAACGGATATAAAACAGTATCGTCACAGGCCGAGCATGAACCAAACACAACATGTACCAACGGCTTGGACTTTTCATAAATAATTATTTCGGAATATATCGCACATTAATTTTGTGTGCATACATAAATGTAAAATGTAAATATCACAAATATCACAAATATCACAGCACTTGTATTCATTTGACCACATCAATTTATCGTTCAATTGTTAATGATCCCATGTTATAGATAATGAAAGCGAACATATCTCCCATTGTTAGCCACAAAACAGGACAGCAAAAAATAATGTTGAAATACCATACAAGCATTTTTAATACATTTCGATACACGGATTTTTTTTTTTTTTTTTTTTTTTTTTTTTGCAGTTTTGATTTAGCTTAAAAATTAATTAAGTTAACAAAATAACAAAATAAAATAACAAAATATCAAAATATCAAAGAAAAAAAAAAATCACATTAAGGCTTCAGTTTGTGGTGCTGTTGAGTCAGTCCTAGCTGCTACATTTTGTCGTATTTTAGTCATCACTGAGGAAAATTTTTCCTTCTTGATATCACAGTTATCACAGAACTGGTTTAAATGGCACATAATTGTATTTATCGGAGAAAAAAGGCCAACGTCAGACCGAGATTTTGCCAGTTTAAATTCTCGATTGTTCCTTGTGTCATGGGTCTGGTCGTTTATGGTGAAGTAATGTAGATATTGCTGGCTGTCAGTAATTTTTTGCAGGGACTTCACTGCAAAGCTGAGTCCGTTCGTTATTCTACGATTCACCAATGTATCGATTTCTAGTTGTTTACAGCAAGTCATGTAATCCCAATCAGGTGGAGGATTTGGTACCAAATTTCTGTAGAAAAGTTGTTTCACGAATTTGCGTTGTACTCTTTCGATTTTGGCCACGTATGTTGAGTAATGAGGGTTCCAGATGACACTAGCGTATTCAAGTTTTGTTCTCACTAGAGAGTTAAACAGCATGATGAGAGTTTTCGGATTTGTAAAGTCCTGGCATGTACGCATTATGAAGCCAAGAGTTCGTAAGCAAGTGTCGTGGGTGGTCTCAATATGCTTTTTCCGATTTCTCCGAATCCTCAAACACAAATCTAGATGATTCATTAATTTTATCGGTCAGATTAGAAAGGGGATAGTGTTAATGTTAATTTGAGGTCCCAATTAATTCTATGTTTAGTATGTTTAGTTGCATCAATTTATTCCTATTAAAAAAAGACATTTTTAACAATAAACTTTGACACTCACTTTCTCCTCGTGCTTTTTTTAATACGAACAGCAGATCATCAATAAATATTAGTTACATTATTAAATTATAAATGAATTCTAGGAAAATTTTCCCTCAAATTACTACGGTGTTTTACTTAGAAAGCTTTTTTTCATTAAAAAATCATCATAAATCTTTTCACGGGATTTCCACGTGTTTTTTTTATTCTCTCGTTGTCATTTGGTTACAGTGCTGTATAACCTGTGACCTCAAGGGGCCACTTGCTAGTTGCTACACATTTTCAAACATTATGCTTTGAAGCTTTTTTGCTGGTTTCCGAATGGCCAAACACTGAACACATGAGACAATTTATATAAAAAAGCTCTATGGAGATCCAATTTTAAACTCATTTCAGAAAGGTCGTACTGGATGATTCATTTTCTCGTTCATTCCTTTATTCCTTTATTCCTGCCAGCACATATTACGTTGTTGGTGGTGGCAGCGAAAGGCAAAAAGTGCATGAAAAATGAAAACATTTTTCTAATAAAACCATAAACTATGAAAAACTATATAACAAACTTTTTGTTGAACGTATTAATTATGATGGTTGACATTTCAGTTATTATTGCAGTGTTAAAAACGGTGTTCAAGCAGAAAACCCAATTTTCTTTTGTTCTATTAAGCAATGAATAATTCATATGTGAAAGTCGATTTTTTGATAAATTTCTTCGGAGTTTTATTGGCCGGGGGATGGACTAATGGGTTCGATGAAGCAATCATTTTATTAGATATTTTATATCTTTAAAATTTTATGTGGTTATCACCATTATCATTTATTTTAAAGTTTAAATTTTTTCATTGTTAAAAATTAAAAATTTATATAATATGTATTGATACCAGAAAACTTCGCAGAAATCTATTAAAAATACTTTAGATTTGTAAAATATTAAAAAAAGCTATTATTCATTTCCCTAACTAAAATGTGGGCAAAATATCCAAAATAAATCATTAAAAATATATAAAAGAACTGAATAACTGCCGATTTGCTTTGTAAATTATGTCTGTGATGTATGATGTGTAAAAAAAATACATTTTGTTTTGAAAAATGAAAGTATATTGAGGCAGCGTTAAAAAACAGATATTCACGATTGCTTTCCATTGTGTAGCACTAACAAATAAATATATTTGTCATGTTCTGCTTTTTTGCACTGACTTGGTGTGGAGCTGTATCATGTTTTATATGATGATACGGTGAACCCATAAATATAATATTTGGCAAGTAATTCGGGAGTATCTAGTAGTTTAATGTTATGACATGTTTTAAGAACTTGTAGTCTCCATAATGTTTCATTTTAGCGAAATAAAGCAACACATCTTCAAAACAAAATATTTCTAAGAAATTTCACAGGAGCCTCTTTCATTAGTTCTAAGAAAGTCTATGATGATTATGTATAGATAAATATATTCCAAAAAACAAATATACAACACAATATGTTTTACATTCACACATTGTTTAGATTTAGAATCATCTCCCCTTTAAGCGAGCTCCCGTCTAAATCATTCACAGATTTTCGGTGTACATTATCCTTATGGCGCACGTGTATGTCTGTGATGTTAATGTAAATTATGTGTTTCATGCAAGAAGGGAATCTCCACAATATCACAAATATCAAAAATATATATTATGAGAAATAATGTTGCGAAATCTGTTTCCATGTGTGCTCTTGTGCTTTTTGTGAAGAAAGGCAGTGAATATTTCATAATTCATCGAATAATCTGATTTTAAAAAATTCAATGATATCTTAAAAATATATCTATCGAGAAGATCTAATAAATCATCAAAAATCAAATTATTCGTTTCAATCTACTCATAATCACCACCCCTATTTGCAAGCGCTGTGAGAACATGACTTCATCTTTTTCATTATGAAGGGGATCACACCAGCTTCACTAGGAACAAATAAAAAATGTTTAATAATGCGAGAAAAATGGAGCATCATAAACACTTCTGAGCTGTATAAAAGTACACCTCTATTGACGCCGTGCTGCCATCCATTCAGCACATATACACACATTAACAAACATTAACTAAAGTGCAAATGGTAAAGCTTTTAATTGCGAATTATTATCTTGAGTTATGAGTTATGAGTTAGTGCAGAAAAACTTATTTAGTGTTTTACTTTTTTTATTTCTTTTATTTGTTTTACGTGAGAACTACTCCTAACTACACACACCGAATAGGAGCCAAACGGGGCAAAATTTATGAGAACAACTGCAAGGCACACTTTAGACTTTTATAGGAAAACACATGAAACTCTCAAGAATCCTTAACTGGAACAAATAAATTTAATTGTCGAACGCTTTTGCCAAGAAAAATAATATCACTAGAATTGGCACAGAAATTTATGATTGCGTCAGGCGATATTTTTTGGCAAAAATTGGAGTTGGATTCGTGGGATGACTTCTTTATTGAAAGCCATAAGGCACACTTGATTCAACGGCAACAAAAAAAACTGTAGATGTATAATTCTTGCCTTTACCCACCATTTTCCCAAAAATAGAGCAAAAATGGTAAAACAGCAAGAAAATGTTACTGCACAACTTTTTTATTGCTCTGTCTCCAATCTGACCTTTATTGGTAATTCGCAAAGATATTCTTTTGAATATTATTTCGGTGAGGTTCAATGAAAATGCAGAAAGCACAAAGCACAAAAAGCAAAACACAAAGAAAGTAGAAAATGCAAATTCTTAACTTTTCTTATCGCAAAACATTTTAGATAAAAATTAACGATTTTCAGCCAATTGCACAGAACAAGCTTGGAAGCCAACTAATTCGTGGAATCTTGTAATATCTTGTAATATCATGGAATATCTTGTATAGTGTCTCAAAGAGTGATTAAATTGTGTGCTTTGGTAATTCTTTGTAATATTTTTTGTGATTTTTGTGAAATTCTTGGAAAATACTTTGAAAATCATCAAGTTTTATCTTTCAGTGTTTCTATCTACCTTATCAAGATTTTTTATATCTTTACCTTAGCAAAGCTATCATGAAGATTGGTCTGAAATGAGGGACATCAGCAAACTGCTCACATATTGCATGCTCAAATAATAACAGGGATTTGAAATATTAATGAAATCTTTTGATGCATTTCATCCATAACGAGTTTATTGGGAAATCCAATAAATGATTAAAAAATGTAATGAAAATTTGAAACAGTTCAATGGGTTTTCAAATTACAAAAAATTATGCATTATTTCATTAAAATTGCATTGCAATTATCAATTTCGGATTGAACTTCAATTATTTTTCCGTAAAATTATTATTTTTAATTTTACAATGTAACAACCGCATTATATGAAATAATGTGAAATTTTTTACAGATCATGAATATGTGGTGGAATTAAAATTTTTCATATAAAAAATTTGATTGGTATATATTTTTAAAATTTCATTGCATTTATGATATTTTATTTTTAATGGATATTGTTTGTTAATTCTTTATCAGAAAATGTTTTTTGATTGCTTTTCAAGTGGATCTGAATTATTTATTATCTGATTCATTCTAATTGATTGGTTATCAAATAATTCCAAAACCCCTGGAATATGTAATTTCTCAGCAAAACTGTTCTCAAAGCTGTAAAAATAGTTCAACATCTATTTGCATTTTTGTATGCGCTCCTTTTAATATTTTGCACATAAAGCGATCCTTTGCCTAAATAGACCCTTTTAGATCGGAGATAATCATAACCTTATATGAACCAAAAAATTAATACACATTCACTGTGTATTCAGAGCATTCACTGTCTGTATCTGTATCAGTTTGTATCAGTTTTTTATCAGTGAATCTGCTTGTTCTCCATGCTGCCTTTCCTTCCATGAGTTTGCTTGGCGTGCATAAAAATTATAGAAATTTCACTTTATATGCAATATTATTTTGAAAAAGAAACTTATTAACATACTTTTAAGAAGAAAAAACAACATAGACATCACGCTCATAAAGTATGTAGAAAAGATTCGCCTTAAAAGTCTTGAATGTTTGTTTTTGGCGAAAACTCGGGAAACTGAAAAGAAAAGCGGCAAAAATGGAGGAAATTGTGGAAATTCTGCAAAATAAGAAAAAGTGAAAATGAGGGGGGTTTTCTTGGGTGGAAAAGTTTTTTGAATGATGTTCAAATTTTAGGTTCAAGGAAAAATTTATTGAAAATGTAAATTTGGTTAAAACTCCATTACAACAAAAAATCCATCTAAGATCAACCACCTAACTGTAAATGTGAAAATGAAGAGCATAAATGTGAAAAAGTGAAATATTATTTTTAGTCAGCAGAATACAAAAAAAGTTGGCTTCCTTGAAGAAGACTGTTTTTTATTGAAATTGTCTACATACAACATATACTGTACAAATATTTGTAAAACATGCATAAAAAAGCATGTTTACAAGCAAATGAAACGACGATAAAAACACCTATTATAAGTACGTAATGATAAAACACTAGGGGGCTGTTTTAAAGTCAGTTAAATTTAGTTTGTCTGCAGTCTCTGCTCTAGCTAAGAATAATAGATAAGAATCGTTAATAATTGATGTGAAAGTTGAGGCATGCATTGTGTGTTTTTTTGAGGTAATAAAAACAATCCAGAATTTTCATGAATTTCAGGGCAGTTTCAGTGAAATTTATGAAAAAAACTTCAATTAAAATTTTCTTGAAATAAAGTAAATTTTCAATTACTTTTTAATCACAAAACAGCAACAAGCTTTTAAAAATCCTTTATAAACTTTTCACCGTTATTCTGGATTCCCTCAAGAACTGAGCCAAAGTCGTTAAAAGTCAAACCACATACAGTTTACATAATGTCATGAATTGTGCTGAGATTTGTTGGTCTTGTTATTTGAGACCAAAAAACTACAAAAAAAAAATATCGCAGTTTGGCTTTAAATTTCTTGCAATGTCTGAAATGCCTAGAATCAGAAGTTCTGGAATACAGAAACGTGC
The DNA here is from genome assembly GCA_038502155.1 of Parochlus steinenii. Lineage (NCBI taxonomy): Eukaryota > Metazoa > Arthropoda > Insecta > Diptera > Chironomidae > Parochlus > Parochlus steinenii. The sequence goes on along the minus strand of JAXCIN010000049.1, from coordinate 2,046,714 downwards.
ACACAGTGCTATCAAGTGTTACAGTATGTGCTTGCTAGTTTGCGGCGAGCAGTAGAAAGGAAAATTATTATTATGGCGGTATGTAGCGCATAAAATCCTGCAAAATAAATTTGTGGTCCGGAGAACTGTTCTGGTGGTTTTCACTAGAAGGGGTGGGATTTTGGTACAATCAGTTTTCTTTGTGGACAAAAAACAAACTAAATTAAATTAGAAATTCAAAATTTTATTTTTAAAAAATTTCCTTGCACAAAATTAATCGACAAAGTCACTACCCCTAACTTTACAGGCCAAAAATTCAAAATCACAACAAAATTACAATTTCATTTTCTCGGCTGCTGTTTTTTTGGCTGCAAGGTTTTGCCATTGAATTGAAACGCTTCCATAATTTATGTTCGTTGGCAAGCATATAAAATGAATTTTGTTGGAAATAAACTTTGACAGAAGAATGCTTGAATATCCAGAATTCACAGAATTTCCTCAAAGTTTCCAGAATTCTGAATATCAACTTATTTTTTCAGGCAAATATGCGAAAGAAATGAATGAAATGAAAGAAATGTGGCAGTTTTAATAAATTTTGTAAATTCTTCTCGGTTTTGGTGGCTGGAAATAAAACCATTTGGTAATTTTGCATTTTGAAATGTATGCTGGCAACCAGTTTGTGGCAACTTACTTGTCAAATTAATGTCTTATTTATAGCATTTATTTTAAATCTTTGATAAGTTCTAAGTACATATGGTTGCTCCAATTTTTACTGGTGTTTCTTTTTATCTGTTTGTCTTTCATACTGTCTATCTGTTTATTTGTTTGTCTGCCTATTTAATTTTCTGGTATGTAAGACTAAATTAATATTTTAGCTCAAACTTTAACAAAACTTAATTTAATGTAACGAAATATAAAATGCTTTCTCCATTAACAAAAATGCATGTTGGCAAAAGTATTCTCCAAATAATGCAACAACTCCATCATGGTGATATATCTCTCAAAAATTTTCACTAAAAACCATCAAAAACGCTTCATATATGGTAAATAAACTGTTTGATATACGCTTCAAGATGAAAGTAAATGGAAAAAGGTTAAAATATGCATTCATTTCGTGAATATTTTAGCTGTATTTTAATAATTTATCAGCAACATGCAGGATTTTTCCATACAGCCGCACGGAGCACACTAGAGCGTCATTGATACTGCTATATCACTCAGCCAGAACAGCAGTGCAAACTGCAAACTACAATTTATATCGCTGGTGGAACATTTTGAATTGTGTTGGTGCACTGTTAAAAATGTTCTATAAAGAATTGCTAGCATTATATCGAAATTTTCTGAAACTTTCTTCAAACACAGTTAAATAAGCCGCCTATCATTTTCCACACAATACATTTTTTAATGGTGAAACTTATGAAATTGGTAAAATTGTGAATATTGTGAAGTTTCAACTGCACCGCACACAACTGTTGGAAATGTTAGGAAGCCTGGGAAAACGGCAAAAGTATAATTTAAAAAGAATTATTCTTATTAAACTATATCACATGATATATTTAAAATTTAACAGATTTTATTTAATTTGCATAACTACGAGCACAGCGCACATGCTAATATTTAACATTTAATATTTATAGACTTGAACATCTCAGTTTTCCGTAAGTTTTTCCGAAAATTTTGACTTTGAAAGATATTTTGGAAACACATGAGTTGTATAGTGAAATAAAGTGAAATATTATATATTCTCTTAGCAAAGTTGTGCTGAGTTGTATGCAATGCCAAAATTTTTGAAATTTACCGAAATTGAGAGCTGGCAGAAAACTTTATTCAGATTTTTCCACTACATTTCCATTTGTTACCAAATTGCCTGCGATGTTGTTGTTCGATGTATAAATTGATACAAAATGTGAAGTGAAGGTGGTTGATCGATGGATTTTTTTTTTTTACTTTGAGTAAAATATTAATAATCGATTACAAAAATCACCTAATTCAAGTAATTTCCAAAAATTGTCCACCCAACCAAACTTCCCCCAATAGAACGGAAAAATCGTTGGCATTATCTCGTGAATTCAAGATGCAAATTGAGTTTGTATTTTTAATGTTTTTTTTTTGTTCCTCCATATACACTCCATCGTTGCTTAAGATAAAAATATAAAATATTGATTTTGAATATAAGAAGATTAAATGATAATGAATTTAATGGAAAAATAATTGTATTGACTTTTTGTTTTGCATAAGAATAAAAAAATAAAATAAGGTAAAAAGACTGGTAGGAAAAAGACTGGGAAAAACATTGACGATGGAATTGCGAAATGGAGCGATTTCACCATTTTTAAAATGTAACTTTGAATAAATTTCTATTTTTCCTGGAATTAAATGTTTTTTCACTTTTTTACATGATATTGTTGGGATGCTTGCAATTTCTATGATTTTTGTAATTCTTATAAAATGCATGTAACTCAGTCTAAAAGTGCCTTGAAATAACGAGTGAATTTGTAAATAAAATATTTGTTGGAATCACATTAACGTATTAGTTGTTATTTTAAAATAATTAGTTCTGTTGAATTATTTGAAATACTCTTGGTAGAAAAATAAACTCAAGTAATACTTACATTTCATTAAAATTAGGTAATTTAAAACAATTATTTAACCACAAAAAAAAAAATGCGAGATATATCAAGTAACATAATTGAGCTATTCGAAGATATTACGATATTACATTTATATATAATTTCCTTCCTCTCAACCAAACAAACCTTATATTCAAATTTAAAAAGTAACGTGTGACACTGTGACAGTGTTTCCCATACTTAAACTGGAAATACTACATCTTAATATTTCCTTCATGCTTTATAATACTATTTCCGATATTTTATGGATTTTCAAAAAAATTCATCTTACATCGATCATATGAATTTTCTTGATTTCTGAACACATTTATCTTGTCGATACTTTAAGAATTTCCGTTCCTGGAATTATAAAAATTTCTCAGTATAAAAATTCACCTACATTGTAAGCATTTGAGAAAATTCCAGTAAGAATATGCCAAGGAAATGCAAAAAATGCTTTTTTATTAAAATATTCTCTTTCATATAATCGTGTAATATTTTTGCAAATGAAAAATTCCTGAGCGTCTGCAGAATGTAATTTTTCCGGACAAATATTGTTGACTTTTTAATATTTACTCAATATATTGAAGATCAGCATTTTTGATGATTTGGAATTTTATTAGTAAAGAATTTTCAATCTTGTTTTCCATAAATTTATAATTGGAAATTCATATTTGAAAGGATGTAAAACTAAAATTCTTTACAAAATTAATAATCAAACGACCCATCGTTTAATTGATTGGAAAAACATTCTACAGTACGCGCCAATGAATGAACAAAGGAGTAATGTAGTAAAGTCTAAGTAAATAAAGTGAAATGTGAATACCTGCCTCAAGCAATTTTATTGTGTTTTTTTCATGGAACTTTGCCCCACATTGGCATATTGTTAACCGGAAAAGGTTCAACCCCGAGAGCACTCGAAATCCTCTTAGAGTATTAGAGCAAAGCTTCAGTTGTGATGCAGCACAAGTTGATGATCATCAATATTTATACAATGCCAAATTGATATTACTTGATATTACTAAAGCGAATTACAATAATAAAAATAAATGTGAATAAGTGAAGTGGAACCACATGTAAATATATTTACGTCTCATCTTGTATATCAATTACACAATGAGCGTAGTAAATTTCCGTTGAATTGGTACTTAAAGCAAATAAAAACACAGCAGCACACAAAACGTGCAAATAAACTATTTTTTATTATCCATTTTTAGCTGATTTCCCAATGGATCGAAACAGAATATATTCACTATCTGGTATCAGTTGCTTTAATTGGCATTTTGTGAACAAAGAACGTATAATCTCAAAGTAGGGTCACTCTAGAACTTCTTAATATTTTATTGGAAAATACAGAACAACAACTCACAAAAGCTCCCAGCACCAAACATAAAAGACTATCTCTGGTTTACTAACAGCAGCAGAAGAAAAAAATACGGCACATATCTCAGAGATAGATTCATTTGAATGGCTCGTTCAAACAATATAAAGCAGCATACACAACAAATAAAAATCTATTGTGGAACATAAAGATTGATAAAAGCTACACAACATACATCATGATAAGTTATACGACGCAAATCTCTCTTGAAAGCATGTCTTATCCCATTCTGTAACCGTTCAATTCTGGTTTTCAATTTCAGATTCAAATTTTTAAAATGCTGAAAGAAACATTTTTATTGGTTTAAAAAGGAAGAAGTGCATCCTTTAGGAATTTGAAACTAGTTGAAAGAATTTTGTCATTTATCATTAATGTAATTCCATCTTAAAATGTTAAAATTTCACTCGAATAATAATCTTCACCTTAATATCAATTAAAAAACTGAACATTTCAAACTGATGTCACTTAACGTGACAAAAATGTCAAGGTACGTGACAAAATCAAGCGAACGTGAAATTCTTCCCTTAACAACTTTTCCAAGTCAAACAAATAAATTGCCGAATGAAAGTATTGTAAACTTTAAATTCGCACAGAAGTTGCCTGGCAAAATCTCCAATATAAATCAGTTCCACATGTTCAAAGCCAAATTGAAGCTGATTTGTTACAAGCATAAAAAAGCGCTCTTTTATCCTATCCAGTTGCCTTCGTTGTTGCATCAATAAATCATTTCATTCGATCTAATTTTCCTTTTGCGAAATTGATAATATTTATCAAAATACAAACTGTTTGTGAATGATTTATTTTTACACATTTTTTTCTGCCAGAGCCTTGTTTTAAATTTGTGTTTTTCTTGTTGTTCCTGTTTGCCTTTGGGGTTTCTTATTGCTCTTTTAGTCTTTTACCTTATTTTTTCTTGTTGTTGCCAAAGAGCACACAGAAACATTGAAATATGTGATGATATGTTGTACTAAGATAATGTGATTCTGGGAAGGAGCAAGGATAATTGTTTGTAGTCCTTATGGCTGAGAAATTGATCTTTTTTGGAAACTTTCACTTTTTGAAGTTTTTCTAAAAAATATGCAATGAATTTCAATTTCCCATCAGAACTAAAATTCTCATAAAATCCCCCACCAAAACCCCTAAAGCAACCTAAAAACTCGTTTCACTCCGCTCAAGAATATTGAAATACGTTTGATTTTGTTCGTTTCTGAATTTTTGATTTATTTTTTGAAAGTCAAATTTTGCAAAATAACGTTAGCTTTTACTTTTGATTTATGATTAGATTTATCTTGTATAGGTTAACGATACACTGCCGCATATACACAGAGCAAGCACAAAAGGATGAAAGATACATCTTATTGATTTTCAGTATATGTCGAGAAGCTATTTGCACAAGCACAAGCCGGAGAAGAGTCACTGTAACGCAACCCGAACAAAAAAGCAGCCACAAAATCCCAGACAAAGAAAAGCGCTTCAACAACATGGAAATTATTTTTATGGGTTAAATCAGTAAAAGCCCCAAAAATAGTTGGGCTAGCCAAACTTAAGATTTATGCTTTAAAAACAGCAAAAACTTTCTCATAATTATTTCATATTAAATTAAAGTTGGATGACGGCCAAAATCAATTTTATTTTCATATAAAATCTGCTGCTGCCCTTTTTGCTGGGGCGCATAAATTTTCTGGCGTTTAAAGGCTTAAAATAAATTCCAAAATAAAACTGTTAAAATTCTGTCCAGCAAAGTGTTTTTTGGTGGAAATTAAAAAAATCTGTGAACTCTGTAGTTTTTGTGCTTTTTCAGTTTGTTTGTTGGCTGAGCACTTAATGATGCCATGGCTGGATAATGGGGATTGCAGAAAAATGCACTTCCGATCAATGGAAGAATTAGCAGATTCTGAGTGAGGGGCTGGTGATTGCGGAAGATGATGGTTTGGGATATTTTTTAGTCATTTTAGAAAATTTAAAATTTATATGCGATAAGATTTGGAATAAATAAAACTTTCTCCTTAATAAGAATCCAAATGTTTTATGTGAATATTTTCCCCCTTAAACATCAATTTTAATTCACCAATTTCATCGCTGATAATAATTATCGTTTGAGCCATCTAATGTGCTAATTTGCCACATTCAATTTTGAGTGCAAATGGCTGTAGAACTGTGAGATGTCCCATTATCTATATTCCACAAATTCGCAATCCATAATAATTTATAGCCAAATCACTGTCGGAAAATAAATGATATTAATGTCACATAATTATGCTCAGTAAATGCAGAGTGTAATTATGTTTTGCAATTCATGTTCGCATTTTGCCATCTGCATTTTGCCAAACACATTTAATTAAATGTACATCAGAGCATCATGTCTAACTGCACAAAATTCTGTCGTCATTATACGTATACCATTTTCCTTGCAAAAATAATAAATGCAATCAAATGGAAATGTTCAAGCATCCAAAACAGCTCCGATCAAGAGTTTCATCTCAATCTTTAACAGTTTTCTACATGTAGTGCTCTATAACAGATAATTAGTCAAATTAAGGATTCTGTGCAGATGCACTTTAAAGCTCTGGCAAGAAACTGCTGAAAAATTGATGAACAGCAATTACTTCAAGAAGTTTTTTATGGGACTGTCAGGGATGTCCAAAATATTGGTGAAAAATATCTTCATACTTAAGATTTCTTTAATTTAGAGGAAAAAACATAAAAACAACCAACGGACCATCAATTTTTCATGTCATCATCCCTGCCCATTACAAATACAACAATAACATAAATTACAAAAAAAATGGCAGAAATTACCCTGAAATTCAACGAAAATTGCACAAGATGATTTTTTACTGCGCTGAATATTGCAAGGTTAAAGTACACGAAAAAATCCTTATAGTTAAAATTATTTATTATCAGTAGGGGAAATGGGTTGGTTCGGGTCTATGGTTCGGGTTTCATGAAGGAGGTATCATAATAACTTATAGTTTGACAAATCACTGGTTGTTCGATATGGAAAGCTTTTAAAAAAATTCCAAGTAAAAATCCCGCACCCCTCAAGCTCTCAAAATTACTTTAAATGAATCTGATATAAAAAGACACGGAAAAAAGAGCATATGTACCGGCAAGCAGCAAATAAAAAAATCACACCGGCAAACTCCACACTTTTACCGTCTGCGATAAATTTCGTTTTTGTCACACATATAAATTTGAAAAGATTTTCTTAATCTGATTTTATTACGAGAAATTACATGAAAAACCACATAAAAAGTTTACGAGATTATCTTTTTAAGGATCCCTTTATGTTTGCAAATAAATGTTCTTTGGTTTTTTTTTTGTTGGGATTGTGGGAGAGCTTTTTGGTCTCTCTTAAATTTTTTTTTTGCACTTTCAAATTTTTTCTTAGAGAAAAATAAATTAGTGATAAATTCAATAAATTTTTATGTAAAAATGAGCACTTCCTTACATAAAAACATAAAACAACACAAATCTACTTTAAAAAAAAATAAATAAATAAAATTTTCCTCACAAAAATCTACTATGAAAATTAAATTCAACACTTTCACTAAAAACTTCAGCTTCCAATCAATTACCGCAAACTCTACACTCAGCCACAAAAACCGAATACACAGGTGAGTTTTAATATTTCTGAGGGCGGCACACGGAGGCAAAACAAGTATAACAGAAGTATTAATCAAACACGAATCAATAAAATCAAATAAATGTACAATTTGTGTTCCTTTTTTGCTACCGCCGAAACATAATCTTTTTCCCACATCAAATGGAGTTTTCTCTGGAGTCTTGCCAAGCGATTTATATTCATTAATTTATTTATTTCAAGAACACTTTTTCCTTCGCAATTTTAATTTGAGATTTCTCGTTGTGAAAAGACTTTCTTTGGAGTCTCAGGGATTTGAGAATTGCAGGACGATATTTAAGTTGAATATAATTTTATTTTAATGTTAGTTCTTTGTGAATGTGAATGACACCTGGAATAATGAGATGTCAGGTGCTATGTTTTAAGTCCATCATTCTATCTTACACTTCCCTTGAAGGTTTTTATCTGAATCAGTTTCTTCTATAAAAATAAATAAGTACATCCTTCCACAATTCCCTCCTTCTTGACTCGATCATCACAAAAACTCATTTAATTCAGAGTGAAAAGCCAGAAATTGTGTTGGCTGTTGCATTAATTTATTTATTTGCGTTTTTCTCTATGCTATTTAATGTTTTCCCAATCTAAATTATTCTAGTATTATTCAAATCGTGTTGTTCATTTCTGCACCCAAATTAAGCAACTGACTTTTTTGCCTCAATACACAGAAAAACATCGAAACATCAAAACATCAAAAATAAAATGAATGAAAATACTGAATTCTGGTGAAAACGAGAATTCATTGAATATTGTTGAATGCCAATTTTTTTCACTCTGTAGCAGGAAATTTTTAATACCGACCGGTCGGAACAAAAAATTTACCAAAATTCAAGGAAATGAAAGGGAAAAAGCATTTCCAATCTCAATAGGTAAATTTAACAATCTTTTCGGCATTATCCCTAATTGAATATATTGTATATTATGTATTTTTTCTCTATTTTTGGTATTTTGTGTGTATTTCTTGTATTTCTATGAATATTATCAAGAAAATCATAGTTTTGTTAAAACTAAAAGTAAAAGCATGTAAAAGGTACTCTCATTTCTGAAGTATTTTTGAGTTGCAGGGAACTAAAATATTTTATTTATTTTATTGAAATGACAAACAGAAGTTGACTAGAGGAACTTTGAAATTAATGTATTAAAATATATATATATCTTTAAGCTTCATCTATTATTAATGTCAAATGCAAAGAATCTGAGGATCATTTTTTGCTATGACGTCGTTGGAGTAAAAATATATTACTAACTTAGTTCCTAGAACCAACTGAAGTTTTCTCATTTTTTCATCACTATGGAAGTTGTGCAGAAAAAGCTCCATTCCCTTTCCGGAGGAAGAAAAATGTGTACCATATTAAATTGGAGAAAAAGTGAATTGGAAAATGAAATGAACAATGTTTTGTTGTCGATTTCGGGTAACCTTTTTCTCGAGCATAAATAGAAATCTTTTTCGTCCATTGTGAAGGAAATGCTGGAAATACTCGCCAAATACGTTGGAATCTCAGCAAGAAATTGCGAATTATGTTATTATCGAGTTTGCGATACATTATGGACCATTCAATCGCTTTCTTGGATTTTCCTTAAATTTTCCTTAGATTTTTATACATGTTTTTTTTTGCGACCGAAAAAGATTCCCATGAAAACTAATGGAAATTAAATTTCCCACTTAACAGCAAATCTAGCAAATCTAATTTTGAAGTCAACTTGAGCGAAACGTGAGATTTTAAAGAATCCAAAGCAAGCAAATCCATCCATTGTCACTAAAAGCACTTTTTAATGGTGCACAATATCTCCGTAGCAAGTTTTTTAGTAAGGACTTAAAATCCTTTTGAATAATGAATCCAATTGTAAAAAAGTGTCCTCATTATAATCTTGGAACAGGATCTAGTCGGGTCGGGCGGAACACAAATTTCTCTTTCTCCCGGCAGACTATTTAAATCATTTAAAATGTAATTAAAAATTATGAAAATTATGTGATGGGAGGGTAATTAAAATTCTTGTGATGAAAAAACATGATAAAAATTTTAATTTACATTTTACCAGTCAATGAGTTTAGAATTAAAAAGGAGGTGCAAATGTTTATTCAAGTTATTTTGAAACATACGTTAGCGGATTTTTTTGGCTACGTAAAAGTTTTGGGCATAATCTAGTTCTGCTGTTTCAAACAAAACTCTTTATTTCACAAATAGTCACTGTCCCTCCTTGTTTCAACAAAATTCCTTGTAATCCGTGCTAATTTGCACAAGTTACCCAATTAAAACCCCGGCTTTCATCACACCATCCTCTCATAAGTGCGCTCACCATTTCCGCACATATTTTGATGCTTTATGCTTTTACGGCTCACCATTCAACTGCCGTTACGCTTTGCATCTGTAATAAATTGAACAAAAAATTGTGGAAAAATGATGTTATGAATTTTAATCAGGCCTATAAAGTGTGCTTTTTTTTATACGACTAATCTGAAGGAAAACTCACAAAGTGAAGCTTGTTGAAACCGTTTGTTAGTTATCCCTTGAAAGTATTTTTTAGATGAATATCGACAAAAGTTGGAAGTTTTACTAACATTGTAAATTGTGGTTAATTCACCTTTCATAAAAAAAATAAATCAGAAATTTACACAACAAGCACATTCAGGGTTAACATGCGTCCCCAATCTCAATTCAGCAAGGTCGTTCAGATGATTCACGCATAATTCATATAATTCAGACAATCCAGCCTGCTCAGTGGCACAAAGCCATTATAATTTATTGATACCTAATTAGCCCCTTATTCAGGCATTCACCATTCATCAAATTGGCTTAAAGGGTCCTGAAACGATAATTTCATTAATTTTAAGCATAATTTTTAATTTGCTGGAACAGTGAAATCAGTATAACCAGTAATACCACTAAAACACCACATCCATTATGATAATATGGTAATCCAGAACACATAAAGGCTAACACAGACAATATGTGTGTGAAAGGATGTTCACTATATGTTCTGAGGCGGAGATCTATGGCAAAGACGATAAAATACAAGCCACTTTCATGAGATATTTTTTGGGGGATGGTTGAGTAGGTGGACTTATTCAACATCAAAGGTATAGATAACCAACTGGAATTTTAAAATATTTTCAAACAGAACATAATGAACAAAAAACTTCCACCTATTAGATCATTCTGCCACGCTGTACAGTTTCTATACATTCTATACAAAGTATACAGATATACATTGATAAAGGAATTTATTCGTTGTCGTACAATAAGAAAACCTTGTAAATTTGTTCTAACAACATATTAAATGTCTTTTTGATTAAAATTAATGGGATTTTAAATATTAAAATGAATGTGATTCTCAGCTGTATTAAAAGCTAAAATGCTAAAAAAGAAACGATGAAGCAAAAAACTATGCTAAATAAGCTGAACAGTAAGTAACATCAGTAACATGCACAACATTGGCTATTGTTCCACCTACTAGAGTTGTTTATGTTTTTGTTGAGTTTATTGTGTTAAAAAATTGCACTGACGGAAAATGCTACGAAAAACAGCAAACTAATTTATTAATAACTACGATAATACTAAAACAATAATTTTACAGGGAAACTCTAACACTACAAAACATTTTCCTGTAAAAACTTCCTTCAGTGCCACCAACTGGCTTTAACTTCTCATTATTCTCGGTTCTTCGCCAAAAATGGCTTAATTTGATTTAGGCATGCATTAGATCCATACAATATAATATTCCGCTCAGGCAAAAGTTTTTTGGGATAAAACTTGTCAGTGCATGGCACAACAGATTTTCTTATGCTGTTCAGCCGTTCATTTCAAACACTTTTGTTCGACAGCGCAAAAAGCAGGCAGCTACTCCTGTTCCCCAATCTTATTAAAGGGAGGAAGCAATTTTGACTGCTTGCTGGCGAATCCTCTACAGACTCCTTTTTCTTCGTTTATCCATTCTAAAGTGTTCTGGTGAATAAATTTTCAATTGTTCTTGTGTTGAAACCCAGGTGGAAAGTTGGAGTTGTTTTTAAGGTTATTTGTTATTTATTTGGATTATTTAAACATTTTGTCAATACCATGTTTGAATAAGTAATAACATATTTAATCTTTGCTTCAGATGACCTTCAAAAAACTTTTTTGCAATCAATTGTATCTGATCTTTTCCAGTTCCAAAAATGCCCGATTTTCCCCTTGGGCCAACATCTCCAACATCTCACAGCGAGATAGCAAGGCGAAGACGTTGAACAGATGTTTTCCAGCAAATAATGTTCACAGGAGAATTTAAAACAATATATCATCATAAAATAATTTCTGCTTCTACTCGATTGCTATACTTTGTGATATCATATATATCTAGCAATATCAAGTGCCACAGTACCCAAAGAACCTACACAAATTAATAAAGCAACGCCCGAAAAACACTGACGGGAAAAGAAAATTTGTTAATCCGCGCTCTGTGCTGTGAATTTGATTATGGAAATGCCAGTGGATTATAAAATTATTGTAATTTGATGGCAAAGTTTTGGAAGGAATTAAGCGCCTTATTATCAGCTATGCCAATGCTAAAGTAAAGGCGCAGCCAAAAAACTTAACTTTCGAATTATTATGGAAATTTGCTAAAATTTCATTGGAAATTGTGGCAAATTGGGTTTCTGATTGCGATAAGCGAACGGCAAAATATTCTTTTAAGTTATGCTGGAGCGCCAAAAAATTGCCAATAAAAAGTCCTCACAACAAGCTCAAGACGTAAAAGTCAACAGCGAAAAACTTTTACATGAAATTGGTGCCATCATAAAATCATCAATGCATAAATTATGAGTTATATTGTGCGGGAATTTACGCTAGAACATCTCTCATTTTACTTGTACTTTATGGAAAATCTGAAAAAACATAAAATAACATAAAATACAAATTTGTGTAAAATACAAGAAATAACATAAAAAATTACACATTAAGCAGATAAAAATTAGTTTTTTGCCTTCGCTACGCCACACAAAGTTTTACTAAGTTGGTACCATAAAGTTTGGCTGGAAACATATTTCATAGCATTAAGCTCCTTTCACAATCATTTAATTTTTTTGCTGCCTTCACATTTGATCAGGACTTTTTACACCAAAAAATTTGTGGGAAAATATATGAACGGCTATGTATGACGTTTTTTCTAGAGGGTTTCATTGGTTAAATTTTTGCTAATTAAAATTCAAAAACTTTCGATTGTCAACATCCCTTCTTTAACCTCTAGCATAGTTATTAGCTATTTTATAGACTTTTAAGTGATGAAATTCGTTTTCATTACATTTCTATGGTTAAGTTTTGAAATTGAGTCAATATAAACAATGTCACTGCAAACATGCATTTTTTGAAAAATATACTCCTTCTGGTTATGCAACCAGTTAATAAATACAAATACCTTGGTTCGTCACAACAAATTAAATTGTAAAGTTGAAGAAAACTTTACATAAACAAAGAAAAACTATATTCAGAACAAAACATAAATGTTTACCCTACAATACACCCCCTTACCAAACCTCATGTGAATCTCCGACAACCCACAAGAAATACTACAAGTAGAATTTGAAAATTCACACTGCGTCTTCCATCGGCTATACTATATTCTCTTGGTTTTTTTTTTATTAAAAATGATTTATATTCAAATCAAAATAGGTTTAAGTTGTAAAATTTTTGCACCAATAAATTACCATCAGCAGTGAAGAGAAGCGCACAAAAAAATATCCAAATGGAAAATAATATATGAAATATTACTCTTTGCGGGAAAAACGTATAAAATATATAAAATGTATATTGTTTCGAAGAATAATTTATTTCGAAAATTGAATGATATAATAATATAAAGCAGAAGCAACCAGCTATCTGTTGGCGAGATGTTAAAATAGATATTTTACGTGTCTTGAAGCATAATTTGTTTGGTATCAATTGGCAGAGCTGTTGGCGGGAAATCTCGGATGCTGCTCAACGTTCCTTTTTTTCCTGGCAGTATAGTCCGTGTAGTCACTGTAGTTCAGCTCTTACCGAAAGAAAACCCATTTAGTATTTATGCTCAATATTAATTTAACAGATATTTCTGGGCCGATAAAAAATGTATTAAAGGAATAACTGTTTCAACATCTCAATTACGTCTGTTTGCAGACCCACATTTTTTGTTCACGTGTAGATGGAAGTGTGGCTTATTGTTGGATGGAAACATGCAAAGGATTATTATGGGGTTTTTGGGATTAAGAAATATTTAATGAGGAAAATTACAGTTTACTTATATTTTATGGTTTTGGGACATTTTATCGATTTATTTTTATTTTAGGGTTAATTTTGTACTTTATCAACTAAAGACCATTTAGTTGAGTTTCCCATAACAATTACAAAGTTTATAAATAAAACAAATAATATTTCCCGAGACCACCAAAACTTCCCACCCCAAAGTATCCAACGACTCATTACACCTACTCCAGTTCGGTGTTACGAAAATTATGAATTTCTGTTCAAATATTTATTCGACAGAAATAACGGTACTGCCTTGGCTCACGCAAAAAACCAATAAATAATATCGAACCCCGCAAAATAACACTAACAAAGCTCCAACCACCCCCCCAGACAACGCGAGCACCCCATCAGCTATCAGGCGCACTTATTATGAGGGAATTAATTGTAGTAATTTATATCTATTTGATGTGCAAACAATATAGCACTCAATTTGACAACTAATTTGGACACGTAATTTCTTTCGCTGTTGTGGGTCGTGTCAAAGGGATTCCGGCGCGATCATATTCATGGTGACTTTTATGGAGCTTTAGTGCAAAGCCCTCGGATTTATTTGCCAATGTTTCTACTACGATTCCGTGTCTATTTTTTTCTCTAGTACATTTTTTAAGATATCAAGAATCTTGTTCTTTTCTTGAAGTACTATTTAAAAAAAAATTTAGTTCGTTCTTGTTAAGCGTTAATCGGGTCTCGTGTTCGAAAGACTAGTTCTTTTGTACTTCTTGAGACTTCAAAGGTAATTAAAAGTATGAAGATACTCGAGACTTTGCATAAAGTACTCGGATTTGAATAAAATTACTTGAGATTCTACTTGCCAATTAAATTTCTTACAAAAAAAAAAACTTTCCGCGCACAACCAAAGAAACCCAAAAGAACAAGTCGTAACGCCAAACAAAGCAAGTCTCCGAAACATCATAAAACTGCAATAAATATAAATTTAAACTCATTTCATCCGCAAACGTTGCTGGGGCAAAATATATCGTATGAATATTCATGATTTATTATGTTTTTAATTCTGCGAGAAAGCGCACAGCAAAAAAGCTGTTCAAGAAGCACTTCATCTTATCTGACTGTATATACAAATGTGCTTTTTATATCTGTCGTCCTCTACTTAGATTGGCTCTGTCGGTAGACACTAGGCACTTTATGGAATCGTTGACGGTGTACTGATGATATCAAATATTAATTTTCAACTTCTTTTGATTTATCAGACATTGCTGGAACCTTTTAGTAAATTTTAAATATTCTGTAAAATCTCACAAACATTTCAGAAAAGTTGAAAAATAAAAATAAATTAAGAATTTAAATGTTTTCCATAGTGAAAATAGATTTTCATAGATTTTATCAAACTTATCCAAATGATTCCAAATATATTCCACAAAACCCCAAAACCAACGATAAATATTTCTCGGAAAATAAATACACGAAATACATCACAAAAGCCCCAAAAGCTAATTGGCACAAACAGCTTTAGACGAGAAGAGATGACATCAAATTAAAAGCGGAGCTATGAATGAATTGAATGAAAAGCAGAAGAGCAACAACAGCGACCAGTGAGCAGCTACCAGCGGGCATAGAAAACATGAATTATTGCGGATACTTCTCCGTTTTATGTGGAAAATTTAGTTTTTTGATTATTGAAGGATTTTTTTAAAAGCACTGATCCGAACGAAAAATATTCTTAAAAAAGGATAGTCCTCCATAAATCCCCATAACACAGAAGAACTCCATCTTAAGCACGCGGCCAGCTGTTCAATTTATATTTAATGAATTCATTTGTCACTGTGAGTAGACAATTTATTTTTTGACCTATTTCGGCTGCTCAAAGTGGCGAGGCGGCCGGCTAAGAAGCAAATCTTATGGCAGTGGGAAAGGTTCCCAATTTTAATTTTATTCGCACAATTACTTTCATATTTATTGACCATTTCTGCTCTGCTCGTTGCCCAGCAGGTTCCCAATTCTCCGGCCTTATACGTTTTAAATTGATCAATTTCCATTTATCCCCAGAGATAAGACTATAAAAGGATATTCGAGAAAATAGGAAAGGACAATATTTTTCTAACAGTTTTTTCATTTTTGCCAGTTTTTGTGTTGTATAAGCACTTTGTACGGAATGCTTCAAGAATATGTTTGATATTAAAGCTTTAAATATAAAAGCAAAAATATGTTTATTGTTTGAACTGCAATAAAACATAGACAAAGCATATTAAATGCAAATAGTATTCTAAAAATAAAAGGGGGTGCTTTTCAAGGGATTTTAGTTTAATGGTTCTTGGATGACAATTTAAGTCATCTCTGAAAAATCAGTTTTAACAGAATTTCGAGTTTACTGAAAAATTCATTTAATTTTCTAAGACAATTTTCAAACATCCAGAAGCCCCTCGAAAATTGGCCGCCAAAATACACATGATATGCTTTGCTAGTCAAATAAAATATAATCATAAACAAAAAACGCTCCTCTTGTTATTTCGAATTTTTTCAAAAACTGTTTTATTGACAATATCCACAAACAACCGAGAAACCAAGTCTGTGTTTTATTTGTCCAAACACACATGTTTGTTAGTGTATGAGCTTTTCCGTTTAAACTATACCCTAATACTCCAAAAAGTTCTCTTGATATCAACCAGAAAGCATAAAGCACAAAAGAAATAAAAATAAATAAATACACAATAAATTGCAAATATAAAGTAGAAAAAAATCTACATACAAGCATATCTCATGTGATTTGTCATTGAACTTTTTATTGTAGGGAATCGTATACGTTTCTATGCAAACAATGTGTAAACAAGTTATTTATGATATATATTATGCATACAATTTGCAAGAACAAAAAAGGGAGGAATTGGCAAAAGTATTTATTTTCTAATAAATCGCTTAAGGATGTTTAAGCAGCCAAACTCTCTCAGCTCCGGCAACAAAACTTTTTCGGTTCGTTGTTCTTGTTGTTTTGGTGTTGTTGGCGCTTATGTTCTCATGAAAACTTTAATTCTTCCTTAAAAGATTATCAGAGGAGGCTTCACCCTGAGAAAATTGGACGAGCATGGTGAAATTGGAAAACATTGCATTTCCTGGACTTTCTTTAGAGTTACTTTAAAGTTGTTCTGGAGTATTGTTGAGTTTCTTGAAAGGGATGTAATCGGGATGTTTTTTTGTTGAATGGAAACATTTTGTTTTAAAAATACATTCATTCAAAGTTGATAGGAAACAAAACTTACATCTGAACCAAAGATTAAATAAAAAAATGCAATACGGAGAAACCTTCAGCCCTCGCGTTCTAAAATAATCTCTTCAAAGCCAACTTAGATCAAAAAAATGTCATTACATTTTCCTGGAAAAAATTTCAATAAATAAATATCTCCACCCCCTAATATTCGATATTTCTTTTGAGTGAAACTTGAACAAAGTTCTTCCCAAAAGATTATCTTCAGCCAAGAACATAAAAGCTTGCAAAATCTCTAAAAAAAACTGGAAAAACTGGTAAAAACTCGAAAGACTCGAAAGACTCAAAGAGCCATTTTGTGTGTACACAATACTGAATTTTTGCTGGAACATTGTCTAGCTCGGAATACTAATGATTTGCAAGAAAAACTCGGATAAAGTAATATTTGCTCGTATTTGCCTTATATTTTCTATTTCACTGCGATTTTTCAGACAATGTTGTTATATCAATTTATCAGGATTTATGTTGAAAGACAGCACAAAAACTGCTTAAAGTTAATCACAATTCAGATTTATTCTCGATTTAGCCGAAAAAATATTTTGAAGCTCATAAAACTTTTTCCTTTGCACCACCCCATCAGAATGCTCGACTATGAATTTAATAAACTTTGAATGTTTTTTGATGCCGACACAGATGTTGAGATGCTCACACTTTATTTTCCCATCACTTTGCTTTTCAAACACCAAAATTATGATCTGTTATTATTGACACGGAAAACAAGCGAACATTTCGAAATCAGAAAATCATAAAAATGGAATAGCGAGAAACATGGCACTATGGCAGGAAAAGTGGTATTTTTGAGGAGGTTGAAGGGGGAAATTTTTTGTAGGTAGATTATCAAGATTATTGAGTCTTTGATCGTTTTCCATGATATATGATTCCATAAAATTTTAGATTTTTCCGGTGAAATATGAAAATGGTCAGAGATTTTTTAGATTTTCTCTTAAAAAATTGCATACATTTTAAGAAACTTCAAAATAAAAAAGTTTTATACGAAAAAAATCTACTCTTACATACACCCCTTAACATACTTGAAAGAGCACAGCAAAAATATATCCATAAGATCCCACTGAAATTGATTTGAAACAAAACATAGAATAATTCTTCGCGATTAAATATGTAACATAAAAATTTTGCATCCTCGATTCCGCCAAGCCAAAATGTATTTCATCTGTGAAATGCTCCATTCTTAAATAAATTTGCTCAAACACTGGAAATATTTGGCAAACACTCTAATAATACCAAAGTACTGACACATAACTTTGTGAGAGTGAATGTGAGTGAGCCGATAGGATTGGTAATCGCGCAAACATAAAAATTAAATTTATTGATGAAACAGCATATAACGCATATAAAACATTTATCCTCGCGAATTGAAAAATAGCAATTGCGTTTTCAATTAAATTCGTATTAAAAAATATTTCTGCAACTTTTTTTTGAACGTTTTTCGTTAACAAATCGCTTTACAAGCTTTTGCAGCTTTGGCAGCTTTACGGTAATATTCTCGTCATATTCAGCAACAACAACGGCATCAAGCAGCTCATGCATATTCAAGCGATCCAGTCAGTATCTTTGTGTATCGCTTGTATCAAACTTTTTATACTTTTTATATTTTTTAACAACACCACAAATATTTATCTCTAACAGCTTAATAAGGGAGCGGATAAAAATCATAAATATGGGAAATTTTTGGGAAATGTTAGCTCCTTTGTGCGGTGGTAAAAAGAATTTCATGGATTGTAATTTTCGTGTAATTTGATTACGTTAATCTACTGAAATATATCTTCGTTGAAATTTGCTTTGCCGATGTAGTTCTGAAAAAAGAAAAAATTACCGAAATTTACGTAAAATGTGTGGGAAAACTATTTTATAGCAAGCAACGTGGAGCTGCTATCAAGTGCTGAACCAACACTAAATTATATTTGTTTCAGAAAATCTAAAGTTTGTTGAGTGTGTTCAATATTCCCCTAAATTGAGGGGTGTTACACTATGAGGAAAATGCGAAAGAGAACTCCGAAAATTTAAAACATTTTCGGAGTACTGAAGCCTCAACATTTCCCCTATTTTTAGCGAACAAATCATTGAATTGCATCGGAAAGTCGGCGAGGAACATGAAATAGAGTGAAAATATGAATTTGATCTCAGTAGTCATTAATATGGAGCTCTTTTAATTCAGTGGCTTTTAAACTGTTGAGGCTGTTTAAGGATTATGGTCAATATTTATAAAATAAACATATTAACTTTTAAGTAGATAACCAATTTAAAGTGTTAATCTACTATAAGATCATGACAAATATGTTTTTGATTGATTGACGAACTTTTCGACATTTGCGAGATATTCGCTGACGTATTTTATTATTATTATGTTCTCAAAATTGAATAATAAGGCTATAAATAAATTTCTTCATATAATCTCCTACTTAAAACATATAATAGAAAATAAAATACAATTCTCCTTAATTTCCAAGACAAATCATCAAATTTAAACACAAACCAATTGATTTTCTATCAAGTCCTCATTTTGTTATATTTGTTTACTAGATTATCACCCGTGAAATTCATGAAGCTCTTTCTTAAACTGTTAAAACTCTTGCTCGTTGATCTTAAAACCTCCCACTATATTCAGTGATTTTCTAACAATTTTTAACAATTAGAAATAAGAAATAACAATTTTAAAAAGTTTTTCATTTATCTTAAAAGTTGTTCAAACAAATTTCTTACTATATAGTCTTCCGAGCTATAACAAACCAAATTTGGTCACGCGATGAAAATAAATAAATAAATAGACAAAACCTGAGTTTTATCTTATGTAATTTCAAAGCATGATTACGTCAACGATTTGATGTACACAAGATAATATTATCTTATTTTTTGGACAGGCAGAAAATTGGAATTGTTATCGATTTTGATTTCTTCAGATTGTTGAAATTGTTATAAATTGTTGACTTTGTTATCTGTTTAAAAGATATTCATATTAAAAAGGAAATTGACTGAAATACCAAGAATTTTACTTTCAACAAATATATTAGAAAATCAATTTATTTATGCGGGACAAGTAGGTACTTTACGGTTGTCATAAGTTCTTGTCTGGATTTCATGCATGATTTTATTTGATGATAATTCTGAAGATGAAATTCATTGAGATATGAATTTTATTTGCTGAAAATGTCCTCAAATTTGAATTGTGATAAGAGTTTTTGAAGATATCAAATTTAACTTTTAGTAAATTTTGTGGCAAATTGGTCAGAATCAACTTTACTTTAATTGCAATTTTTTTTCGGATTTTATTAAATTTTTACTGTCAAAAACATTAGCATCAATAAAATCCAACAAAAAGTTCCCATATGTGCTCCTATAAATTTGCATAAAATTATTTCTGCTGACGTCGGCATAAAGATTCAATTCGAATCTTGATAATTTACTTTGCAAACATATATTGAACTCGACTTAATAAGTACTTTTCCTTGTTTTCTTGGTTTTCCTGATTTCTCTACCAAAATAAAATAAAAAACTCATGCCTTTTCAATTTTTCGCCAGTTTATTTCAGCTTCTTTCACTTTTTCCGGTTTGTTTGAATTTTTCGTTCAAGTCGTCCGTTTTTTTTTTCTGTGTATCAAAATCAATTTTGTTAACCTATTCAAATGTAAAGTTTATAGGATATTAGTTTGCAATGTTCCGTTCATATATAATATATATTCAGCCTCTTTAAAAGGGTTAGCAAAAATATTTACTGTGTCGTAGGGCCGTGCTCTATAAATTCATGCTCCAGTCGAAAATTACATGGAATGTTGCTTATGAGTATAGGATGCAATACAGCTACTACTCAGAGTATCCTGAATTCTAGTAACTCTTGGTTTATGTTTGAACTCCTCAAGAAACTCTAAAGTGTGGTGAAATGGTTGTTTCGAAGCAAAACCCGTATATTCTTTATATGTTTGGTTACCAATTTTGTAGAGAAATCCATAAATATTATAACAACTTATGAATTGCACGTTGGAGGTGTAGGGTGCTGCTGATAGGGAATAAAATTGCATTAAAAATTCCAAGGTAGGTGACAAATATTTTTAATACATTGAGGGTTGCATAATCATAGGAGAAATTTCGAATTTATTAGATTTTGTTGAATTCAGCACAGCATGTTTATTAATTTTATTTTATGAAGGTTTAATTTTCTAAAATAAAGAAAAATATTGATGCAAGATCAAAATTTACAAAATGGTGCTATATTTAATATTTGATCCTTCAAAGTATGCAACTAGCAATAATCAAAAACATCCTTTGAAAATTGGCAAATCCACAATTCCTTACAAATCTTCGCTCAATCTAA
Organism: Parochlus steinenii; assembly: GCA_038502155.1. Lineage (NCBI taxonomy): Eukaryota > Metazoa > Arthropoda > Insecta > Diptera > Chironomidae > Parochlus > Parochlus steinenii. Next base: position 2,025,307 of record JAXCIN010000049.1, on the reverse strand, counting down.
TATTTTCTACAAATTTCCATAAACTTGCAATTTACAATATTTATATATTTATTCATAGAAGTAGCCAATTCATCTAATATTTGCAATCATCCAACAAGACCCCACCAAAGTAAAATCCTACATTTTATTTCTGAAAGCTGAGCAGTTTTATGAGTGTGGCAATAATTTCATAAATTTGTGGCCAGATAGAGGTTTTCTGATTTTTGCTTCCGAAATTGTTTATTTTAAAAGCATTCACTCCACATTCAACACACAAGCTCCACACAACAAAAACAGCATCATTAATAGCATACAATGTTTAAGCTTATGGCCGCCTATTTTTCGTGTAATTAAAATAATAAATTAATTTTACCAAAACCGCTCAATAATAATTTAATAATCAATTAAAAATAGCGGCCATTTAATTTTTGCGTAATTTTTCCACTTAATAACAAACTTTATGATTTTCCCGGTATTTTCATAAATTTTCATGTTTTTCACGATTTGGCTGTAAAATGTATCGCTTTGTTTGAACTACCTGATGGTGTTGATTCGAGTGCACTGCAAAACACCATTGAATCCATGCCATACGATAAACATGATAAATCTCTGTGTTTCAAGGCACTTTGAAGGATTTTACGGAGCATATCCTAGGTGGAACTTTACTTCTAATAATCCCATATCAAATGTTCCACAGGATTTTAGATGGGAAGATGATTTGGTTGGTTTTTATAATCATTTTATTGGAAGATTTTCCATTCTATTGGATTTGTTCGTTGCAATGAAATTTTGATGACCTGATTAATCAAATTCAAGAAAACAAAAATCAGCTTCTCTATATTTCCAGCAATCAAACATGCACATATCGGAAAATTGTGGAAATATTGTGGTTTGCCATTCAAGATTGCTGAATAAATATGTGGATGGTATAGAAAATAGAGATCCTTTACATTAAGCAAAAGGATTAAACTCACATTGTTTTTTGTGTTGCGCTGCAAATTAATTTAAATCGTGTGTTCTCCCTCAAAAACTGTTTAATTAAATTTTGCTGATGTTTAGACGAGGCAATATAGCAAATGCATAAATATAACATGTGTGCACATAAATTAGACGAAGCAAATCTCGGCGGTGGTGCTGTTGCGGTACTGTTTTCATATAATATGCAGTTTGTTCAGATTGTTCTTGTTGAGGCATTTTTTGTGCTTCTAAACACAAAGCATGAAAAATTAAACATTTTGAATATATTTTGTGTTTGTTGGGCATTGTTTTGGTTGCTCTCTATTTTTGGGATATATGAATTTGGGTAATAACGAGGCATGAGGTGGGATTGCTGGATATTTTATATTAATAATATATTAGAAATCTTTAGAGATACTTGATTTTGAAAAAATTTTTCCGCCAAAAACATCCCTGAACCACCTCATACTAAACAAACGTCAAAAAATCATCGCAAAATCCCAAAAACCAAAAACCAAACATAACACAACAAGGAAACACTTGCCTAGCTTGTGTGGAGAATTTTTTGAATCATGTCCAAAAGCAGAGCGATGAAATAACATCATTCCTATATACTCATAGAGTTATAAAACTTATGACGTGCAATCAGATTAATATTTCAGAGCATTCATTCCAAACTATGCTAAACCGAAAGGCATGGAACAAAACTCCAACGAAATTTATTTTAATTTTAGCACAAAAGACAACTTAATCCAGCTAATCATTTAAATCTTGGAGCTCGACAAAGTGGGTTCATTACATTGACTACATTTTAATGTGACTAGGGGTAATGCAACCCCTAGCTGCAAATTGAGCTACAGCCGACTGTATATGCGTTCGTGAGGAATAATGTGCAAAGCTAATAGACAAATTCATACAATATTAAAATCATATTCATTTCTATTCTACTTTTGAATGTTGAATGTTGAAATTTTGCCATTTCCCAGAGTTTCCAGAATTGCTTGGCAACATGTTGCAACAACTTTTGCATTTTGCATAACGATCAGAGGTGTTGGGCCACTTATTATGTGTGGCTGCAAAACACCCCATTTAGCCAGCAACACCCCTGTCCCAAAAACACCGAAAGGTACTTTTAATTTCGCCCCAAATATGTATTATAAATTCGGGAATTGTTCTTCTACCTCAGAGCAAGTTTTACTCATGTGCAAGGGAGCATAGAAAAGCGAACAAATAATGGCAATACTACTCGGTAGAGCACAACATAAAGCATGTAAATTTTACCGGTATCTTTGCTCTTAGAAAAAATCAAAGAGGATTATAAAAAAGCTTTTTAAGCTTTTTTGATTTTTTTGCTTGAAATATAAAAAAAAACTTTAATTATAAATTAAAATTTTTCTAACAGTGTCCAGTAAAGGCAGCAAGTATCAAAATACGTACATATTTTGCTGGGCGAAACAATAGAAAATAATTCCAGCATGTAACGAAAAATTGTTACAAAATTATAATTTGCAAAGTTTTGCCAGCTATACAGCAAAAGCTGAAAGCAGTGAAAACATCGAGGATCATAGATCTGAGCTATGTAATGTCTGGGAAAACTTATAATACATTTTACTTTCGCATCCTGACAGAAATTGTTAATGAGATTTGAGAGTGAGGAACGGAGGAACGAACAAAGCAGGAAGGAGTTTGGGGATCCAAATGATGTGAGAATGGGATTATTATTAAAGATGAAAGTACAGCTCGTGTTGAATATATTGTATTTTGATAAAATGATGATGGTGTTTAATTTTAGCGGAGTGGAGGTTTACTTGATTATTTTTGGTTTTAGTTGAAATTATTAATTTGTTCAGAAATCAAATTATTAATGAAAATGTTTGTTATAGCAGAATATGTTTTGATGAAATTTTAGAATTTTTGTCATAAAATGGAAGCAAAATTTTTTTTGAATATAAATTTTAAAGATTTTTAGGTAAAATTTATTTTAAAGCTTTATTTTGCAAGAATGCATCGATATCCCAAGTAATGAAATCTTAAAGCTAATTCAGTTAGGAATTAAAGTCACTCCAAAATCCCAAGATACTCCTTGCTCAAACATCTTTGCCCTGATTTAATAATACATGAATCAGAGTTGACTGCAAGCACACATGTTTGCTTTAAATTGTCTGTCTATGTCTACATACCATTATAATCTACACATAGGCAAAACCGATGCACCCATATCTCCTGCATCTTTATTCCATTTTCTATAAATTTCGCATATCACCATAATTAAGACAGAATCGCAATGAGACAAATTCCCCGATAATTCCTCCATTATGTCTAATAAATGTTTGGCAAGCTTTAAATTTATGTGCACCAGTAACCGACAACGAGAGAAAATTTCCAGCACAATTACAGCCAAAATTACATTTGTTTTTGCCGACTCGGAATTGAAAGAATAAATCGATTTGGAATTGTTGGGAAGTAACAGCAACCAAATCACATTATTCTAAAAACCATTTTCCATAAAAGTATAAAATGTAATATTAAAGTGGAAAACACTTGCAAATGCTTAAGAAGTGACACTCTTAGCAATAATTAATGAAATTTCAATGTATTTGATTGTCTTTGCAGGTAGGAGGAATATTTATCATATATTATTGATGGTTGCATACTTTTAAGGAAATAATACCACTAATGATTACTTCGTGACGAAAACAAAACAACATCTGCAAAATTAACAAACTAAAAAACTAAAATACTTTATAAGAGTGCGGCCAGCAGAAGCGGTAGTACCAAAATAAAACATCAGGCACTAAAAAACTCATTCTCAACAAAGGATTCTTTCTAATTTCTTTCTGACGACGACCCGAGAAGCTGGAACAACCAAAGAAAATAAGCATAGTTTAAAGGAGCATTATTGGCTGCTTGGCGAAATGATAACGATAATATATTGGCGAAGCACTTCTTTCAATTTTTTTGTGCTATGCTGCTTTCATCCTTTCCTTCCCTGTGTAGAGGGCAAAAACAAAAGACACAACATATGCAATCGAATACGAGAAAAGACATTCCGAAAATAAATAATAGATTAAGGTTATTTTATAGAAAGTGGTAAAGTAGCAGGTCAAATGATAGCATAAATAATTTAAAATACATTGTGACTTAGAAGAGCTTTACCCTGTATCACATAAATTTTATATTTATTGTTTACATTTGTTAGAAACTCTATTGTGAATTTATTAAAAATAATCAGAAATAGAGATTTGTTATTTTTAATTCTTATCTTTAAAATCTCCAAAATTCCACCTTAATAAAAAAATAATCTGAAGGGTAAAGCTTGCCGAAGCCGAACATTTAAAATATATGTTTGTTTTTATGTGTATATCTTGTCTCAAATAAAATTTTATTGTCCCGAAAATATGTGCCTTCATTGATCGGCAGCTGTGATGGTTAATGGCAGGCTTTATATCCACTCGATTGTCGATGCTTTGCAAAGTGCTGGCCATTTATGTTTCGGTAATATTGAGAAATAGTGGGGTACTAGGGTAGCTACTTTCGAAAATATAATTTCAAGTGTTTGAATACTTTTCTGGGTAAATTGCATTCTTCAAGAGTTTATTATTTTCGGGTTACATGCCTTAAGTAATTATTAAGAAATACAATTAGCTTAGGATAACTTAAAGTTGCAAATTCCAAAGTTTTAAGGTAAACCGAATGCAGCAAAATTTTATTGTATTGTTAAATTAATGAATGAAAACTTCCATTGTGTCTAAAATATTTCAGGTTTGTGCTTTAATGTTAGTCAACTTTAAATGGATAAAATTTTCATATCTGGGATGACACACTTTTGTTCATCAAAAACAGAATCTGTCGCACCTGTCCTCATTGCCAAAAGAATGCAATTCAACTGAAAATCAAAATCGATCATAATTTCCGATAAATGGAAAATTACGGAACAATTGCAAAAATTGTTAATTAAATTTTTGAATTTTGCTGGAACTGATGCCACTAATTAAAAAATTGTTCATCTTGTTGGAGCCTGTTCTGCTTGCATGCACTTTTTTAATTAACATTTATCAGCAGCAACCGTAATGAGTAGCGCTTCAGCTATAAATTTGCGCCAACAAAACTTATACAGTTATCAGGTTAGGTGTACCTTTCAGGTTGCTTGATTGCTGTACTCTAGAACTTTACTACCCAAAACTTTTGCCCAGCGCAAACTTTTTCCTTCCACAGAATTTCTGCTCCAAAAATGTTTTACGCTATATTCCCGAATAAATCCCGTTTTAATTAAACCAACTATTTAAAATTATGTGCTGTCCGATAGATTGTGTTTTATGTGTTTCAAGCTATTTTCATGCATCGTGTTTTGTGTGGCAAAACATATTTTTTCTATGGTGCTCCAACATAAAAAGCTGGCAAAAGGCATAAATGTGGAAAATTCCTGTTCTCACCAAAAATTACCATCGATTATTAATTTATAGTGAAACATTTTTGGTTGCACCCAGAAAGAATGCTGCTCTAGTTATTCAGCTATTTGGAATTAGGGAAATTTTGAAAATATTCAAATTTGCTGTGGAGCAAATATGCAGTTTTATGATCAAATATTTGCCCGATACGATTAAATATGATACTTTATTTTTGGGATGAATGTAAAATAATAATCTGATGAAAAGAGGGTGGCTGTTGAACATTTTTTTAATATTCGGCTAGTAAGTGTTCAATTTACAATGAAACATCCTTTTACCATAAAAATATTCATAAAATATGAAGTTATTCAATATTTCCAATAGAAAAGTGACAAATTTACAAATTTGAAATGATTTTCCAGCTTTACAAAGCTTCTGTATAAAAAAAAATTAATAAACTAGTAAATTCCAAATTTCTGAAATTTGTAAAATTCATGAAAATTGTCAAGCTAAACTGAGTAGTGGGTGTTACTGTTAATTATGATTTTCAATGTTCTCTCGATGCCAAAAATATGTGCATAGAAAAATGTGTGCAACGCTATTTTCCATAAAATATGTCAAAATAATTATATATCCATAAATTATCTGGTGATGCACGATATGCAGATTATTTTAGAACCCAGAGATACTTTGTACAAATAACAGACAAAACGCTAAACACGCTATCAATTGCTGTGAACACACAGACTAGCTGTTCTACCGCCTGAAACATTTAACATAATATTTATAAATAGACACTCGCAAGGCAAAAACTACTATAATACCATAGAATAGCATAAGCCATACATGTTATGACACACTTTATTACAGAGATGGGTTTTCTGTTTGGTTTTTCTGGGATTTTGCTGGGATTTTACAGCAGACAACACGTTATACCGTGACACCAACCAAATCTCTGATGAAAAATAGAATAAAGCATTGAAAAAGTGCAGAAAAATGGCAAAAATGAAAACCTGCAAAAAGCTACAGCACACTAGAACAATTCTTTGGTCGGTTTTTCTAGTTTTTAGTGGAATTATTTTAATCCTCACACTTTGCTTTTGTTGCCAGAGGCGTCAGGAGTGTAAGGTTTGAATATATATGAAAAATTTATTGCATATTTGATGTTTTCTCATACTGATAATGATAAAAACATCATGATTCTTTGTTTTTTAGTTTATTTATATCTTAAATGTCGATCACAAAAACATTCACCTCTTTTTCATGGATGATAAAAAGTTAAGAAGATTTTCCAGAAAACTTGGTACAATTCTAAATAATACAGATCAGGTACGTACAAAATGTATTTAACCTTTTACACCAACAAAAATATGTGCATTTATTCAAACACATCTATCGTAGGGTCATGCATCAGACATTTACACAAAATAAATCCCTAAAAGCCCTGCTAACACTATATGCATGTTTGATGAACACTGAAAAAGCAACATTACAAATGTACTCAAACCAACAACTGCCGGCATTTATACAAAAAGTGTGAAAATCCTCTTTTTGCAGATGTCCATTTAGGACTTTTGTGCATAATGTTATTTTTGTACTTTTCATACATTTTCATATATTTTCATATATTTTTATAAATTTCTGGAGAGCGACTCTATAAAACATTGTCACGTTCGACAGCAACAAAAAAAGTTCTGAAAAAGCAAAAAGAGACTATTGAATAATTTATGACTTTTCAGTTTACAGAATTTTCTCGGAACATTGATTTCTGCATTCCAAAGCATTTTACTCAATTTTGAGGCAGAAAAATCACACAGAAAATGAATGATGCTCAGCTTTTTTTGTGATGATGAAAATATTGCTGTAAATAAAAGTTCCAAATTAAATCAATCACTGCTGTCTCTTTCATTTGGCTTTTACATATTTTTAGCTGAATTATTTATTAGTTTGTGGCATATTTTTAACAGATTTTTTTTTAATTTCTTAAATTTACAATAGAATTTTGTCGTTTTAATTTAATTTTTAATTTGTGAAGTTTTATAGAATGCTCGTTTTCAAACAGATTTTATAATTTAATGCATTTTTTATATTCATTATATGAATTTTTGTTGAATCAAAACTTAGGGAATAAGTTATTTTATGAATTTGACGGAAACTCACTTGCTCGTTATTTTTGTATGCTAATTATTTTCACAAAATTCAGATATGAATCTCAAAACTACCATTGAAATTTGCAACCATCAGAGTATTTAAAGTTAAACCTATAGAAAAAAATATTTTTGCTAATAAGTCTTATTAAGAGTTACATGGTTACATTTTTCAAACTAACTTGATACTAATTTTCAACAAATATAGAGTAAAAATATATCTGTTTTCAAATATTTTGGTTTCATAATCAGCAAAAGAAATATTTTTTTGGAAATTGGGCAAATTTGGGGTAAAAGTCAAAAATCTGACCTACGAAACTAATAAAAAAAATCGGAAAAGCTGAAGCTTTAGCAGGCACTTCGGCAACATAATACCTATGCTTCATTAGAATAATTCATTTGAATGAAGCAATAAAATTCTAGGAAATTCAAAAATATGTAACCAAAATATAAATATTCGATTGGAGCGCCGAGCGGGAATATTGTGTATTATTGCTGATAATTCTGTTGAATCAAATTTTACCACTTTCTGATCGACTTGAGTTAGTAGTTTCTTAACGAAAAACACGTAAAACTTGTTTTCATATAAAATTCAAAAAAAAAATATATATTTTTTCCAACAGTTTTTTAGATTCTTTGAAAAAACACAAGATATATAAAATATAAATTTTTGCACTACAGGTACTAGATGGCGCTGTATTATTTTCAAAAACTCTTCGTACGTCGCTGCTTATGGTTAAAAAAAGCTTATTTTGAAAATTTTAGATCAATCGGTTGGATGGGTTCTGAGATTACGAAAACAGAAGTTTTTTTTTCAAAAATTTTTGTAAGCATGACAACTTGGTCATGGTACAATATTTCCATAAAATCTTCTGGAATCGATCATTTTGGGCCAAATACAGGGTTTTGCAATTTCGGAATGTTTCAATATAATCACAGGAAAAAAAAAATTTTGTATGGTAAAATGGTATTTTGCACTACAGGTACTAGATGGCGCTGTAGGATTTTCTTGAATTAGCAAACGCGACCGTCTTATGGTTAAAAAAAGCTTATTCTGAAATGTTAATACTAATCGGTGGGATGGGTTCAAAGATTACGAATACAGAAGTTTTTTTTCCAAAATTTTTGTAAGCATGACAACTTGGTCATGGTACAATATTTCCATAAAATCTTCTGGAATCGATCATTTTGAGCCAAATACAACGTTTTTGCATATTCAGATGTTTTAATATATTCTCAGTAAAAAAAAAAATTTGAATGGCAAAATAGTAGTTTGCCATACCGGTACTAGCTGGCGCTGTATTATTATCAAAAACTCTTCGTACTTCCTTGCTCTTTGTTCAAAAAGGCTCACTTTGAAAATTTTAGATCGATCGGTCAGATGGGTTCTGAGATTACGAAAACAGAAGTTTTTTTTCCAAAATTTTTGTAAGCATGACAACTTGGTCATGGTACAATATTTCCATAAAATCTTCTGGAATCGATCATTTTGGGCCAAATACAAGGTTTTTGCATATTCGGATGTTTCAATATAATCTTTTTGTATGGTAAAATGGTATTTTGCACTACAGGTACTAGATGGCGCTGTAGGATTTTCTTGAATTAGCAAACGCGACCGTCTTATGGTTAAAAAAGCTTATTCTGAAATTTTGAGACCAATCGGTCGGATGGGTTCAAAGATTACGAATACAGAAGTTTTTTTCCAAAATTTTGTAAGCATGACAACTTGGTCATGGTACAATATTTCCATAAAATCTTCTGAATTGATCGTTTTGGGACAAATACAATGTTTTGCATATTCAGATGTTTTAAAATATTTTCAGGAAAAAAAAAATTTTGTATGGGTAAATGATAGTTTGCACTACAAGTACTAGATGGCGCTGTCGGATTTTCAAAAACTAACGTGACGTCGCTGCTTATGGTTAAAAAAAGCTTATTTTGAAAATTTTAGATCAATCGGTCGGATGGGTTCTGAGATTACGAAAACAGAAGTTTTTTTTCCAAAATTTTTGTAAGCATGACAACTTGGTCATGGTACAATATTTCCATAAAATCTTCTGGAATCGATCATTTTGGGCCAAATACAAGGTTTTTGCATATTCGGATGTTTCAATAGAATCTCAGGAAAAAAAAAAAATTGTATGGTAAAATGGTATTTTGCACTACAGGTACTAGATGGCGCTGTAGGATTTTCTTGAATTAGCAAACGCGACCGTCTTATGGTTAAAAAAAGCTTATTCTGAAATTTTGAGACCAATCGGTCGGATGGGTTCAAAGATTACGAATACAGAAGTTTTTTTTCCAAAACTTTTGTAAGCATGACAACTTGGTCATGGTACAATATTTCCATAAAATCTTCTGGAATTGATCGTTTTGGGACAAATACAATGTTTTTGCATATTCAGATGTTTTAAAATATTTTCAGGAAAAAAAAAATTTTGTATGGGAAAATGATAGTTTGCACTACAAGTACTAGATGGCGCTGTCGGATTTTCAAAAACTAACGTGACGTCGCTGCTTATGGTTAAAAAAAGCATATTCTGAAAATTTGAGATAAATCGGTCGGATGGGTTCTAAGATTACGAATACAGAAGTTTAGAAGTCAAAACCACGGACTGACATTTCGCAAGGACCCAAAATTTCGGGTTCTAGACCAAAAATTTTTTTGTTTTAGGCAAAAATAAGAAAAAAAAAAAAAAAAAAAGTTTGGATGAAACCAAGACTTCACAACTTTTTGTTGCCGAAGTAAAAATCGGAAAAGCTGAAGCTTTAGCAGGCACTTCGGCAACATAATACCTATGCTTCATTAGAATAATTCATTTGAATGAAGCAATAAAATTCTAGGAAATTCAAAAATATGTAACCAAAATATAAATATTCGATTAGAGCGCCGAGCGGGAATATTGTGTATTATTGCTGATAATTCTGTTGAATCAAATTTTACCACTTTCTGATCGACTTGAGTTGGTAGTTTCTTAACGAAAAACACGTAAAACTTGTTTTCATATAAAATTCAAAAAAAAAATATATATTTTTTCCAACAGTTTTTTAGATTCTTTGAAAAAACACAAGATATATAAAATATAAATTTTTGCACTACAGGTACTAGATGGCGCTGTATTATTATCAAAAACTCTTCGTACGTCGCTGCTTATGGTTAAAAAAAGCTTATTTTGAAAATTTTAGATCAATCGGTCGGATGGGTTCTGAGATTACGAAAACAGAAGTTTTTTTTCCAAAATTTTTGTAAGCATGACAACTTGGTCATGGTACAATATTTCCATAAAATCTTCTGGAATCGATCATTTTGGGCCAAATACAAGGTTTTTGCATATTCGGATGTTTCAATATAATCTCAGGAAAAAAAAAATTTGTATGGTAAAATGGTATTTTGCACTACAGGTACTAGATGGCGCTGTAGGATTTTCTTGAATTAGCAAACGCGACCGTCTTATGGTTAAAATGAGCTTATTCTGAAATTTTGAGACTAATCGGTCGGATGGGTTCAAAGATTACGAATACAGAAGTTTTTTTTCCAAAATTTTTGTAAGCATGACAACTTGGTCATGGTACAATATTTCCATAAAATCTTCTGGAATTGATCATTTTGAGGCAAATACAACGTTTTTGCATATTCAGATGTTTTAAAATATTCTCAGGAAAAAAAAAATTTTGTATGGCAAAATGGTAGTTTGCACTACAGGTACTAGATGGCGCTGTATTATTATCAAAAACTCTTCGTACGTCGCTGCTTATGGTTAAAAAAAGCTTATTTTGAAAATTTTAGATCAATCGGTCAGATGGGTTCTGAGATTACGAAAACAGAAGTTTTTTTTTCCAAAATTTTTGTAAGCATGACAACTTGGTCATGGTACAATATTTCCATAAAATCTTCTGGAATCGATCATTTTGGGCCAAATACAAGGTTTTTGCATATTCGGATGTTTCAATATAATCTCAGGAAAAAAAAAAAATTTGTATGGTAAAATGGTATTTTGCACTACAGGTACTAGATGGCGCTGTAGGATTTTCTTGAATTAGCAAACGCGACCGTCTTATGGTTAAAAAAAGCTTATTCTGAAATTTTGAGACCAATCGGTCGGATGGGTTCAAAGATTACGAATACAGAAGTTTTTTTTCCAAAACTTTTGTAAGCATGACAACTTGGTCATGGTACAATATTTCCATAAAATCTTCTGGAATTGATCATTTTGAGGCAAATACAACGTTTTTGCATATTCAGATGTTTTAAAATATTCTCAGGGAAAATAAAATTTTGTATGGCAAAATGGTAGTTTGCACTACAGGTACTAGATGGCGCTGTATTATTATCAAAAACTCTTCGTACGTCGCTGCTTATGGTTGAAAAAAAGCTTCTTTTGAAAATTTTTAGATCAATCGGTCAGATGGGTTCTGAGATTACGAAAACAGAAGTTTTTTTCCAAAATTTTGTAAGCATGACAACTTGGTCATGGTACAATATTTCCATAAAATCTTCTGGAATCGATCATTTTGGGCCAAATACAAGGTTTTTGCATATTCGGATGTTTCAATATAATCTCAGGAAAAAAAAAAATTTGTATGGTAAAATGGTATTTTGCACTACAGGTACTAGATGGCGCTGTAGGATTTTCTTGAATTAGCAAACGCGACCGTCTTATGGTTAAAAAAAGCTTATTCTGAAATTTTGAGACCAATCGGTCGGATGGGTTCAAAGATTACGAATACAGAAGTTTTTTTTCCAAAACTTTTGTAAGCATGACAACTTGGTCATGGTACAATATTTCCATAAAATCTTCTGGAATTGATCGTTTTGGGACAAATACAATGTTTTTGCATATTCAGATGTTTTAAAATATTTTCAGGAAAAAAAAATTTTGTATGGGAAAATGATAGTTTGCACTACAGGTACTAGATGGCGCTGTCGGATTTTCAAAAACTAACGTGACGTCGCTGCTTATGGTTGAAAAAAGCTTATTCTGAAAATTTTAGATAAATCGGTCGGATGGGTTCTGAGATTACGAATACAGAAGTTTAGAAGTCAAAACCACGGACTGACATTTCGCAAGGACCCAAAATTTCGGGTTCTAGACCAAAAATTTTTTTGTTTTAGGCAAAAATAAGAAAAAAAAAAAAAAAAAAAGTTTGGATGAAACCAAGACTTCACAACTTTTTGTTGCCGAAGTAAAAATTTAAAAGTCAAGCGTCTAGAAAAATTTTTGAAACAAGAATTATTATAAAATTGGTTCTTTAAGCTGCAAGAAAAATAAGCTTTCAACGAATTTTCAAATTCCAGTAAAAGCTCTAATTTCAAATCAAATATTTCCTACATTCTACCGAATATTTTCAGAATTTAAGAATGAATTTCAAATCCCAAATAGAGCATGCGCCTTGAAAACAGGTTTATTCACTACTCTTAAATGAAGCTTACAGAGGGAGTCTGTTGAATTTAGGGGATATTTTCAGTGTAATTTTATCATTTCTTCTTTTGTTCTTTGTGCACCCTCTAGTGAATTGGTAGGTTATTGAATATTATTACATTTTTGGATTTATGAATGAATTTTCTTCTACAGAAAAGTATTATTACTTTTAAGGAAGCATGCAGCTTGTTTTCATTCTTATAGTTTAGTAACTCGATGGATATTGAAGGAAAATGTTGCTCAATGTTGATACAACATGTATATTATTTTTGATATCTCGTGAACGCGTAAAAATAAAATTTGCTTAATTCTGTATGAGAAAAAATAAGCAAAGAGAATAATTTTCTTATAAAATCATATCATTAAAAATTACATTATTCGCCAATAAAAACCTAAATTTTTATAACAGTCTCTAAAAAAGAATCTGTTTATCATCAAATGGTTAACGAGACATTTTTCAACCAGCTTCACTAGCCCTAATTGAAATTACAAACAATTTCCACAATAAAGCAATAAAAAATTCAAACATATTATCAAATAATCAGAATTTATTATTTTTCATCTTTTACAGTCCGTTAACTTTTAGCTTATAATGTTTTCATATTTTCACTTTTTTCAGTTTAACATTTTTCTAGACTTTTCGTTTAAAATAATATTCAACATTTTCATGGAAGGTTTCGAGGAAAATTTCAAATTTGCAAGGCAGAGGACAAGCGGGAAAAGACGTTCAACGTGCAAGCATACTTGTTTTGAGAGTTTCTCTGGCTTTTTTTAAGGGGATATAAAATAAACTACATTTTTGTGTGTACAACTGCTGACAGGGGTAGATTCACATAAGGAATATTTTTCAGGTTTAAATATTTAACTTCTATTTTGAGGTTGGAATAGCAAAACATTCAGTAATTAAACTAATTAATTTTGAATATAAAATTCCTGAGTCAGGAAAAATTAAATTACATTTAAAGATTATGAATTCGACATCACTTACCTGACATAAAATTGAATTCAAATATTTTAATGAAATTTACAACTACCAACCACTGCCAGCCAACAAACCGTGCACTGAAGCAATAAAATAATGTAAAATGCTAACGTGACATTTGAACACTTTTTTTAATTGACTAAATTGTTCCGTAATAATTCTATGTTGTATCCTTCATTCCTCTACAACTCTACATCCTTTTGTTCCACCGAAACTAAGCGAAAGCCGTTAGAAGGCAAAAGTGAGCGCAATTTTACTATTTTTCACAATTTGATGATTTTATAATTCAGCTCATGCTTTTCTGGCTTATTCACCTAAATATTTCACATTTGCATTTTCTAGTGTTTTTGAAGGTATTTTCTCGTATTTTGAGGAAAGTGATAACGTGAACCTTTAATCGCAAGGACTTTAATGCCTTGCTTCAATCTTAATGAAGATGACAACGTATCAACGATTCAGAATAAGGCAGATATTTTAAATTTAGGAGATTATTAGATAAGGATGACTAATTGTTTGTCAAATCACGTATTAATTATATGTAGTTGTAGGTTTTGGATTGCAGGTTAATTTTCTTTAGATGGAATAGTCGTATATCATAAAAAAATGTTTTCAGTAATATTTTTTTGACTCTACAGCTGTTCGATATTTATTTAAGAATGAATTCCCCAAAATTCCCCTAAAATTATTAATCATCCAAAGTAAAAGGAATATATATATGCTAATAATTATCAAAAAGGTGTTTGTAGATCGAAAACTATCCAGAAGCGTGCAAAAACCCAATAAATTTCTCATTATATCGATATGTCCCCAATTAAAACATCATTACTCACCCAATTAGTTATCAAAACATTTAATTTCTGTTTACAATAAATCCTTCAAAGTTTCCACAATTTTCCACAATATATTGAATAACTTCGAGTGTTTGTTACTTATTTTATATATATTAAGCAAACTTTTACCTAACTATCCCTTATAAGCTTTCTTGAGTAAGAAAATTAAAGAAAACAAGTCAGAAACTGAAGAATAGGCAAAATCGACGTCATAACATTATCATAATACTTTACGCCATACCACCTGCAAATTAAAAGGAACGAACGATGTTTGCATAAACATGTTCTGTTTTTATGATGCATTGATATAACAACTATTACAACATAACATTAAACATAACATGATTCAATGACAAAAATGCTATAAAAGCTTGTACCAATGATGGATTTGCATTTATGCTGGCCTAGGAATTTATTTAGTTGTTTCTACTGTAAATGAGCTGTTTTTTATTGTGGCGATTACAAGGAAAGTCCCTATGGATTTTCGTTATTTTTTATTAAATATTTGCTCTATTATCTTAGAATATTTAATACAATTTTGAACGAGAAGGCTTAATATGAAATATCTTCATTATTTGGAGGAGGAATCTTAATATTCTATTTTATGTATCAAGACATCAATAAAACAAAAACTCAATCCTTTCTCAAAATGGAGTCTCAAAAAGTCATGTTGTTAAATTATACTGTTTGCTCCTTATGCTTTCTAATTTGCTAACAAGCTGTTTTTTGGTCAACCAACTCATGTTTATTATTTTTATATTTTTAGAACCCTCTCATTTTTTAGATTTTTCGGTGTTCGCACTGATGAAAACAGCGCTTATGATTTGCGAGCGTAATTTATTCAAATTGAATTAATTTTATTTCAATTGCTTGTTAATTATATTAATTTGCGTTTTACTGCTTTACGACCAATGTCCTGTTTAGTGGTTAACATAACTCACCGCTAAGTTATTCCTTGGGAAGGGTGTAATAAAGATGTTTGGACATTTGGCGGATTTATTTATTAGGTTTTATTATTTTTTGCTTTGAAGTCAAAGTCGCAGTATTTTATGAATATTTTTTAACCAGCTTATGGCGTTGGCTACAGCATTAGGAAGGATAGCAAAGAAAATTTTTAAAAATTTGACAGAAATTAAAAAAAAATTTTTTTGAGAAAAATCAAAAAAAATGGAAAATCTTAATTTCTTTTTCCAGTAACTTCTCTTTAAACTACTCAAAGACTTCCCTTCTCCCAATATATAGACAAAAATCCTTCATCGTCTGCATTTCCCATCCCGCTAGTCTATCCATTAAATTTTACGACGTTCTTGTGTGAAAATGTAGAAACCTGGAAAACTGAAAAGTGAAATTGTACCTCAGATTGCTTGAGAGAACCTGCGGTAAGTGGCCATTCTGGCACATTCCACTGATAATGATCAAATAAAAAATATTCTGGCAATTTGCGTTATTAGGATAATAAAAAAATGCTGACTGTAGAATTTTTGGAATTTTCCAATTGGTTTCGTCGCTTAATTAACTATAATTGCCATATAATTGGGATGATTTGATTGAATTATAATTGGGTGATTGATTAAATACAACTTTGTGAGAGGGTTTTTAGTCGTGTTTACTTTAGTTTTTGTTAATTGGTTTGAATCGGTGGGTATTTTAAGAAAATTTAAATACGCGGCAAAAAGCGGTGACTTGTGAATGAAAAGCTGTCTTTTCACTGTTGGAAATTTTATTGTAATTTAAAAAAAATTTTGTTAGATATAAAATGAAAATCACAAAATTTATCTTTCAATTTAAGTTAAATCGTATTTATAAGTAAAATAAAAAAAATCATCTGAACCTTTATTTATACGAGTGTAGAATACCCAAAATCTTCACAAAATCCTCAAATTTATGCTCTGTTATCACCGTAATCATAAGCAGTCAATTAAACTGGCCATAAAACTTGCTCAGGTTTTGCCACTTCCAATTTAATTAAGCGACTTGATTTGCTTGTGATATACGTTGCTCTTTTTAGCAGTTCTAGTGAATGAATTTGTAAATTCGCTTGAGTTTGTCCTGTTCTTTTAGAAAGTTCATAAAAATATCTCAGATGATATTTGCAGGAAATGTTTAGATTTTGCGCAGTTTTGGAATATTCAAAAAAGTAAAAGCAAGTTCTTTTTGAATCTGAAACTGAAAACGATCTCAAGAACTGCTGGGTTAGTTAGAAAGTAAAGTTTAGTTTGGTGAATGAAGTGCTCGTGGAAAGATCGGTTGCTTTGAAAACTTAGAATCTTAGCTTGTGAACTGATTTTGTGGAGAATAATATTTGATATTAAAAAAATAAAACTAGTGAAGTTTTAATTTATTTCTAAATTTTCAATAATTAACAATATCTGTTGAAATAAAGGAAATTTAATTTATTCTTCAAAATCTACAGCCTTTTGTAATTAATTTGAAAAATATTACATAATACTAAATAACATATCTAATTTACTTGGAATTGAAAAGTGCAATAGAACAACTTAATTAATTTTTTAGCTACAAAAGGATTTGAATGAGTTTGTCAGAATTTTGAATAATATTATTATTGTGACATAAATCCAGTTCTGCAATTCAAAGAATAAATATATTAGTGAAAGCAATCTCTTAAAAAAAAAAACAAATAAATTTTTTGCTCTAATCCAATTAAATTTCCTCTTTGAAATTAAATGCATGAATTTTACTGACGAAAGTCGGAATGTAAAAAAATGAATTGACTTAAATTATATATGCATCAAATAAAAGTGCTTCCATTTAAGAAAACTTAATTTTAATCTTATACTGAGAATAAGTTGGAAATTGAAGCTTTTAAAAACGTTTTTAAATAAATAACTTTTCTCTGAAATAATACTAAATTGATTATACTAATTAATGTTTTACAATTTGCTAGCAACAATGCAGACGCTTAATAGTTCAGTGCAAATTTTAGGAAACCCTTAAAACTAGTGAATTAAGTGCAATTCAACTCAAAATGGTACACAAATATTGGATTATTCATTTCCTGCTATCCAGCATGATAATTTTGAAGAACAACTCAGCGCTTTCCGATATTTTAGGTTGGTATATAATTTTGATTTCAAGCGAATTGAATTATTTTAAAAGGTTCAGAAGTTCAAAAGTTACAAAAGAAAAAAGTGGCAGTAATTAATCTACTCAAAACGAGAAATGGATTATGATTGAAACATTTAAAAAAAGCTTTATAAAAGCTGAGTAGCAGCCAACCAAATTATAAATAGAAGTACTTATGCACCTTTGTTAATTTTTACGGTCTATCAGACGCAAATATGCAAGCAAATTAAAAAGATGTTTGTTTTATTCATCAACAACCTTGATTATACTTTACTGATTCTTCCCTTTTAAATTTCCAGTAAAAAATGTTCAAGCTTCAAATGTTTATTTTGCATTTCCTGCCAAGCTCAATTGAAGAAAAACATCGCGAGCGGATCTTTTGATTTATCTTTCACAATCTGCAATCTAAATATACAAAATCTTACATAAGTTGACAAAAAATTACTTACTCTTTCTTATGTGTGCAATTTAGCCAACTCGAGCACATTTTGCACTACAATTTGGCTTGAGGAATTGTTTGTTTTTAATTGAAAAAGTTTTCTTACGTTTCTCCAGGAATATTTTAAAACGCGCGGGAAAAAGTCGAAAATGCACAAAACGACAATTCTTATGAATTTACATATTGTCATGGTTTTTGAGCAATTGAAGTATTGAAATCCTAAAAATACTTGAAAAACAAAATTACACGTTGAAGTCTTAGAATTTCTTTAAAAACAATGAAAGCTCCGTTATCAAAATAGTTTCAATTGCTCCACTGCAAGTTTTTGATTGCTGTTTAGTGTTCCATTAGGAAAATTGACTATACAAAAATCACGAACAATAATATTACTGTTAAATTGCATGTAAACTAATTAATGTTAATTGAAGATTATGTCACAGTTTTCTCGAAAAAAAATGCTGGAAATGGTCAATGTCACAAAGTACAAGAAATTTTAATTGAATGTTTGTTCAAATTGGTAAATTGTGTATTTAAATTTTAAGGAAACACTTCAAGAAATGTTTATTTCTTTTTTAAATCTACTATTTGTCTCAAATCTATAATTAAAGTATCAAATTTAAAATTTGAGAACAAAAAGCTCGAATAGAAAAAATCTCAGAAAGAAAAGATTCGTAAAAATATTTCTAATAAAAAATATTCGTCTTATTTCCTGTCACAAAAATACTTCCATAGTTGAGGCATGCACTCTGGAATAGTTTTTCTGCTGAATAAGGAAATTTCTTTTAAGCACAGACGAATCTAAATATAAAATGAAAGTGTGCTCCAGAGTCATAACATTAAGTGAGAATGCTAAATGATTTTTTGATAAAAATTAACCTGGAAAATAAATAAAGGGAGATGAAATGGTGTCATAATAACTTTTCTTAAAGTTTTGCACAATTTTCCGGAAAAATTAAATTTTTTTCAATTAAAAAATTAACACGACTTGTTTTTATTCACAAATATACCAAACATTTTCCCCTCGCTGTAGGTCAATCATGAATATATTTGCTTTTGCTAATCAATATGTCCCATTGGACTATTTTGAAGACAAAATGCTTTTCAGCAATTTTATTATTGGCTGCAATAAGGTTTCTATCGTTGCGAATCAAGGTTGTGATAATAGAGAAAATGTTATGCAAAGGTCAAAAAAATTTAAAAATCTTAAAGAATCTTGAATAAATCAAATTTACTCTAAAATCTACAACCATATCTTTCAGCTGATCCGAAATTCAGCGCGCCAATCACCAACGTAACAGTAGCTCTTGGTCGTGAAGCGATAATGACTTGTTATGTTCATGATCTTGTGCTATATAAGGTAAACTATTTTAGTCTCAAAGAACATTGAGCTAATTTTATCCTTTCAGTTAGCTTTCCTGAAATACGATAGCCAGACAATTCTAACGATACAGAATCACGTAATCACAAAGAACCAGAGAATCTCGATAACGCACACTGAAAAAAGAATATGGCAGTTGAGGATTAAAGATGTTAGGGAATCGGATAAAGGATGGTACATGTGGTGAGTTTTAAAAATTTATTTTGATACACAAATTGTCATAAACAAAATTTTACAGCCAAATAAACACGGATCCGATGAAGAGTCAAATTGGCTATCTAGATGTTGTTGTTCCTCCAGACATTCTTGATTATCCCACAAGTCAAGACATAATAGTCCAAGAAGGTGATAATGTTACCTTAAATTGTGTGGCAATTGGAAGACCTGAACCAGTTATCACATGGAAGCGTGAAAAATCAAAGCCATTAGTGATAGTAACTTCCAATACGAGTGATGGTAAGGAAATCGAACACAATATGAGTAGCCCTGAGACTCCAAAAATGACAAAATTTTGATCTCAAATCTTGATTTATTTTAAGTTTATTCACACGTTGGACCAATCCTTCAAATACCAAGGATAACTCACCAGTCTATGGGAGCTTATTTATGCATTGCCTCAAATGGAATACCACCATCAGTCAGCAAAAGAGTCATGGTGGTTGTAAATTGTGAGTATATTGAAGATAACTTTAGAGTACTTTAAATAAAACTTTAGCTCTTTGCAGTTAAACCTAAAATATTTGTGCCAGCTCGGCATATTTACGCAAGCATTGGTCAGAAAATAATTTTGGAATGTAGTTCTGAAAGTAATCCAAATTCTGTTAATTATTGGATGAGAACCACGCCGGATGTAGCTAATCAAGGTAATCATCTTTTTAACTAGAATTATCATAATTGTAATGAATTTTGCACTAGATTTTGTCCTTGGTGGAACTTACGAGTCGATGGTAGTTGAAGGAGTTTATAAAGTCCAAATGAGACTTACTGTTCGTCCTTTAAAGCAGTTAGACTTTGGTATCTATAAATGTGTTGCTAAAAATTCACAAGGTAATTGATATTCTCCTTTCAAGCTCCATTCATTGGCTTTACTTTTTTATTATACCTTTAGGGTACACCGAAGAGGTCATCAAAGTTTATCGTGAGTAAAATTTAATGCAAGTAATTATTTTATTCTCTATTATATATTTTATTCTCCAGCAAGTAAAAAAATTATGGAAAATCAAGTTTATCATCAACAGTCTAGTTATTTAGGATCATTTGTCATCAAAAATGGTAAAACCTCTTTTTAAATTAAAAAAATTTAAATTTATTTCAAAAATCCAACTCTAGATACATTCCAACAAATTTACCGGCTAGGAGACAACACGTCATTCTCTGCCGCCACAACAATAACAACACCAAGAAATAGCTTAGCTTTAATATTACTTTGTTTAATAGCTCTTCAAAAACAAATTCTAGAAACTAGTTATTGATAAGAAAGTTAAAATGCATTGTTGAATTGAACGAATCTTTAAAAAGAATTGTGAAATAATGAATGGAAAAGTTTTCAGGGATTTAAGTAGTTTTAAATAAATTAATGTTGCAAAAGAAATCTTGAATAAATTTGATAGAATTAAGGATCGTTTTATTAATATTTTTCGATGCACTGCCAGAGCGTGTACATTAAAGGGCTTTTTAATTTAAAGGTAAGTTTTCGCTTTAAATTTTATAAAAATACTCAAGTTTAAAAAAATATTTTTGAATAGAAATTCTTACAGAGGGTCATTTTTGATTTTTAATCATCCAACAAAGCATCAAGATCATCCTCTTCTTCCATAGGTGCAATAATATTGCCCACTTTAGTTTGTACTTGATAAAACGCCAGCTGTTGTTCATCAGTAATCGCGCTGGTATCACACTCAGTACTCGAAATAAGACCAAATTGCTCTTTTACCACAACATCTTGCCAAAAATCTTCGCGATTTCTAGTCAGCAAGGAATTTTTCAGATCTTCAATCCACTTATTGTAGCAAAATGGCGCGTAAATTTTAGCTTGCTCACGGTACATTAGCATAGCTTGCATTACTTTTTCTTGTGGAATGCTTGTTGACCGGAAGATAAGATCGTAAGTAACTGATTCAATTTGCTTAGCAAGTTTTCCAAACTTTTCACCTTTGTCCAATAAAATACTAAAGTCTTCTGCTGGAGAGATAGTTCCGACTTCAATGACATCAGTTCGAGGGTCAAACACTGTTGAAAAGAAGTAATAAAAGTATTAGAATATTGCCTTTTCCATAAACTGTCAAAAAACCTACCATTTGACTCTTCTTTCTCGTCATCCAAATTAGTAGTAGCAACAGGCAACTTGGAAAAAGCATTTCTCACCACTTTCTTTACTACTTCCAGAGGGAAAAGCTCCTCAACCTTCTCAATGTGAATTTTCGATTTTTCTTTGATTTTTTTGGGAATGCTGACCATGTCCAAGAGCTCATCGCTAATGTTTGGCATCGGCTCATTTGGGTGAAGAGCTCGGTAAGCTACAGATCGAAAAAGATGCTGGTTTGCTGGGTTTAGGGTCATAGTTGGCGCAAAAGCTTCAGAAAAACCAGAGTCGTCATCTAGAGCATTCATTAAATCCATGGATTCAATTAGTTGCTCCATTGCCTGAAAATGTTTCAAATGACGTAAAACTTAAATTTAATATTTAGTGAATTCTCACATCCAACTGCTCTTGACTCGGCTTTGACTTTTTAGAGTTGAGTTCCGGGAATGAATAGTAAACTGCATCTTCTGAGAAGTATAGCAACAGCATTGAAAGGTGAGGAACATTTTTAGTGTATCCAGGAATGAGTACGTTAATGCTTGGAGTTAAACCATCCCTATAGACTCTTCTAACGATCATCACCATCTCTGTTTCAAAAAGAACTTTCACAAGCGAAGAAAAAAGCTGATCGCTCTCTGAAGTACTCAAGCAGATGCTAGTGGTGTCACCATAGATATGCTCTTTAAGGATTTTGCTGCGTTTTGTAAAACCAATGCATGTAAAGCATTTCTTTGTGCTAAGAAGAAATATCTAATTAGTTTGGTGAATCAGCTTAAAAAATCGGAAAAACTGAAGCTGATGAATAGCAATACTTCGAAAATTTAATTTATGAATGTTGGGACCCAAAAACCTAAAATTCGACCCACGAAACCTTATTTTTAAAGAATTTTAAGTCAAAAAACGAAAGTTTAAAAAATAATATTATCCATGAACCTAGGTTCATGAATAGCAATACTTCGAAAAATTAATTTATGAATGTTTGGACCCAAAAACCTAAAATTCGACCCGCGAAACCTAATTTTTAAAGAATTTTTAGTCAAAAAACGAAAGTTCAAAAAATATTATTATTCATGAACCTAGGTTCATGAAAAGCAATACTTCGAAAAATTAATTTATGAATGTTGGGACCCAAAAACCTAAAATTCGACCCACGAAACCTAATTTTTAAAGAATTTTTAGTCAAAAAACGAAAGTTCAAAAAATATTATTATTCATGAACCTAGGTTCATGAAAAGCAATACTTCGAAAAATTAATTTATGAATGTTGGGACCCAAAAACCTAAAATTCGACCCACGAAACCTAATTTTTAGTCAAAAAACGAAAGTTCAAAAAATATTATTATTCATGAACCTAGGTTCATGAAAAGCAATACTTCGAAAAATTAATTTATGAATGTTGGGACCCAAAAACCTAAAATTCGACCCACGAAACCTAATTTTTAAAGAATTTTTAGTCAAAAAACGAAAGTTCAAAAAATATTATTATTCATGAACCTAGGTTCATGAATAGCAATACTTCGAAAATTTGATTTATGAAGGTTTGGACCCAAAAACCAAAAATGCGACCCACGAAACCTAATTTTAAAAGAATTTTTAGTCAAAAAACGAAAGTTCGAAAAATAATATTTCGTCAAAACAAATTTTTTTGGTTTTAGGCAAAAATAGAAAAAAATAAAAAAAGTTTGTTTAAAACAAAGACTTTACATTTTTTAATTGCCGAAATAAAAATAATTAAACTCACTTCTTGTACTTGAAATCACTATCATCTTCTGGTACTGCAACAATAGTTTCCCCATACATATAACCCTTAATGACTCCTTCGGCCATCATAGCTTCTGGATCCAACATCTTGTTATTATTAAAGTATTCTGTTACAGTCGCAGTTACTGAATTTTCCACAATACATTCCGTCTTGAAAGAACCCAATGGTTTTTCGGCTTGAATTTGAATGTAAAGACTGATGAAGATCTTCAAGTCACTTCCGATGGTAAGTGGGCAATTCCAGGGCATGGCTTTTGTGATCTTCTTTTGAAAGTTTACAAGCTGCAACTCTAAATATTCAATGTGGCAAAGATTTCCATTTGTTTTTTTGATGATATCGTTCAGCAATTTTTCACTTGCGACTTGAGTAGGACTTTTAGTTTGGTTTTGCGAGAAGAATCCTGTATCTTCTGGTTCGTTGTTAAAGTATTGAATGTTGTCGCTACTACAATTTTGGAATAATAATTATTTTAAAAGTATAGTTCACATAAACAAATATAAACTTACATTGCAATCAATTCAATATTCTGATCTAACAGACCATTAATCACCACATCAACATCTCCAGAGTTTACAGCAGTAATGAAATTGGTAAGCAAGATAATTTTGGATCTTGTGATTTTCTTTCCACTAGGTTGAAAATTTTATATATGTTAGTATGAATATTATAAATTAAAAATTTGATATTTACCTTGCACCATTCTGCAAAAAATTCATAGCCACTATTACTCCATCCATCCAATCACCAATTTTAGAGTCAGAATGAACTTCTTTTTCAAGACTCCTTAAAGTTTGCCAAGAAGGAATTTTAAGCTCTTCGTGCTCTTTAATGTGTTCATAGCCTGTCAATGATCTGTTTAAATCATTTTTTGTATCAGTACCAAGCAGAACAATTCCAACCTCGTCGTTGGGCTTGGAGAAAATCTAAAATTGAACAAATTTTGAATATTCTACGCAATAAATTGCTTGAATCAATCAAACCTTTCTCTGAATGATTTTGGATACACATTCCTTGGCTCTATCAAAAAACGTTACATCATCAGCACCAGAGAGCTTTAAAGTATTCTTCCCAACGTCTAAGATGATGACTGTTGCCTCCTAAAATATCACGTAACAAATTGAAGTAACAAAAACAAAAATGAATTTCACAACATGAATCAATTTCAATAATTCCTTACCTTTTCACCTCGAGACATCTTGGAATTTATGTGGAAATGTTATTGGGGTAGTTGTTTTTTAGTTTGTGATTGTTTTAAGCTATTAGTTCACCGTAAGTTAACTTAAAACTTATTAAATTTGTAGAGTAGTTTTTGGCGCAAAAAGTAAACAAACGAACTGAAGAAACTGATGAAAGAGAGTTGGATGAAATCAACTTGAAAGTAAGGCATGTGAAATTGTTTATTTACCTTTTTAGTTTACGTTTTGTTATGAAATTCAATTATTTAGTTTTCTAGGGTTTTCTCCTAAAAAATGGGGTCAACTGAAATCCTTTCGATGCGGATTGTTGCTGTGGATAATTACATGAGCTATCCAGTCAACAATTTAGATTTAGGATACTCAGAATTTCGAGGGAATGAGATTAAAAATGTTCCAGTGATCAGAATTTTTGGAGCCACTAATGATGGCCAAAAAGTATGTGCCAACATTCATGGAGCATTTCCGTATCTTTATGTGCCTTGTTCAGAAACAGAAGAGAAGGTCATCAATCAGATGACTTATCAACTAGCAAATAATATCGATAAAGCGGTAAGTCTTCAAAAAATATGTAAACGTCTATTGAAACATATTCTATTTACAGGTGAACATTTCTCTAGGTCAGACACATTCCAATTCTCAACATGTCTTCAAAATTTCGCTGGTAAAAGGAAAGTGAGTAGTATTTTATTTTTATTTTGATGTATGATACCAATTCTTATAATTTTAGTCCTTTCTACGGATATCACAAGACAGAACATCAGTTTTTCAAAGTGTATTTGTATA
This sequence comes from Parochlus steinenii, assembly GCA_038502155.1. Classification (NCBI taxonomy): domain Eukaryota; kingdom Metazoa; phylum Arthropoda; class Insecta; order Diptera; family Chironomidae; genus Parochlus; species Parochlus steinenii. Next base: position 1,999,660 of record JAXCIN010000049.1, on the reverse strand, counting down.
ATCCTCAACTGATTAGAAGAGTAGCTGGCTTTTTTCAGAATGGGTTGATCCTAGGGAAGGTTCATCAACCTCACGAAGCGCACATTCCTTATATTTTGAAATTCTTCATTGATTATAATTTGTATGGCATGAGTTGGCTTCATGTACCCAAACAAAACATTTCTGCAAGGAATAATGGTTGGTATCTAAAAGACTAGAAAAGCAAGGAACCAACCATCTGTCTTTAATTTTAGATGCTTATCCGAAGAAGCGATCAGTCTCTGAGCTGGAGATTGATTTTAATGCTGTCCATATCCTGAATCGTTTTCTAAATCAAGAAAAAGATTCTTCAAAAGCTGCCAATCCTGGAATCGAGTCCATATGGGAAGATGAACGTGTTCGCCGAAGAAATATGCTGGATGACAATGTGCCATCTATGGAACCACCAGTCTCACAAGCTAGAACAAATGTTCATCCAACAGAAAGCGAAGTTTTTTACAAACATCTTCTCGCATCAAAGATTATTAAGACTATGGACGAAAACTTAAATTTAACTGTAAATCTAACGGCAAATACCTCGAACTTAACTATGCCAACTGAAGATGAGAAACCACCACCCAAAAATTCAACTAAAAAGTTCAATCTCGCTCCGTTGCTTGAAAATGCAGTTTATGCAGCAGAATGTTCAGAAGATCCTTCGCTAAGTTCAAGTCAAGATTTCTTGAATGCTTCTCAAATTCAAGATCATCAGTCGGATAAGTTTACTGCATTAACTCAGCCTCTAGAAACTTCTGATGGGGATTTAGATTACTCGCAAAGTATTGAAGATTTGGAGAGGGATGTCTTGAATTATACTCAGGGAAATAATTTAGACGAATCCTGTAAGTATTTAAATTGTTCTTTTGGTATTTAAATCTAACTAAATAAATCTAGTGCAACCAGAAGACTTTCAAATCCTGGAAATAATGCGAAAATTAGAAGAAAATGAAGATGAAAAAATCGACGACAACAGTTTACTAGCTCCTTTAACTCAGCAACACAAAGAAGACGTATTACCATCTCAAAGAATTCTCCAAGATTTGTTTAAGCACTCGCAGCTGAGTTTTGAAGAAAAATTGAACGAAACTTTGTGCCAAGAGGAGGAAGAAATTGATTCAGATGATGAGTTTAACGCCTTAAATATGGCTGTTGCCAACATGGAAGCTTTCAGTGAGTGTGTTGCTGAAGATGAAGAAGAGAATATTCCTCAGTTAGATGGTTTAAATGATGGATTTGATGAAGAGGAAGGGAATAAACAGCAAGGATCCAGCCCAACTAAAATTGCTATCAAGTAAGTTTTGCTTTCAAAACTCAAAAAAAACTTAATTTTATTGTGAATTACTTTTAGAGTTACTAAAATGGAAGTTTCTAAAGAATTGCTGAAACAATATAAATCTTATTCGACTAAAAAAGCATCAAACGAGCCGGAGATTGGCGCATCACCATCGGATCTAGCTAGACAATATGATAACGAACGTAATTTCTTTCCTCAAGCTGGCACATCTTCTCGACAACAAGCAGAAGTTACAGAAACATTTGATTCTCAGGATTCTTTGGCTAATGATTTGCTGAAGGTGAGAATTTAATTTGGTTGTAGTTAGTACAGAAAACTAAAAATATGACTTTCAGGTTGCAAATTTCATAGCCACTGACCAAAATTCTGACTTTGAAGATAAAAGTGATGACGACCTCAATATTAAAAGTTTCTACAACAATACAATCGTAGATTTTTCATCTCCAGAGCAAATGTCTCAAGATTCACCTGAAAAGTTCATCAAGAAGGAATATTCTTCACCAATCAAAATTTACCCTCAATGCGATCCTCCAGATCCTTCGACAGTGCTCCAAAATATCAGTAAACTTGGTATTCCTAAAATGGTTCACAAAAAAGCGTTTTACTCAAATCCTGGGGATGTTACGAAGAGAAAAGAAGTGGGTAATATTGCTCTGCAACTTCATAGTGATAAATTGAATGATTGTGAGGCATTTAAAAGTTCATTATTGGGAGGAGAGAAAAGTCAGTTGGATCGTTATCGAGAAGAGAAAGTTAAAAAAGTTGGTTCAAATTTACAAAGTTTACAAATCACTGGCAAAATAAAAAATATCTTATTTCATTTAATTTTTAGGATATGGATCTGGAAGACAATTTCTTCAAAAATCCTCAACAAGTCAGAGAATTTTTGTCATCTGAAAAAACCATTAGAATCTTTCCATTTTCGGATCCCCCAACAGCTCACAAAGCCAAAACTTGGCTTAAAGCTTGTAAGATCAGAGATGGAGTGAAGTTCAACAAAATGCAAAAGATCGAGAAAGATGATGAAAGTCCGATCAAAATTAAAAGAGAGAAAATATTGATGGTTTTGGAAGATGAGAAGGTTGAAAATATTACTGAGGTAATTGCAATGAAAAAATTTAGTCTTAAAGAAGATACAAATAAAAAATATTTTAGGTCCCGGCATCTGAAGACGAAGATGTGATAAATTCTTCTTACGATGAAAACTTAATCTGCGATTCTCCAGGAGCTTCTAACTTTTCAGTTATTCGTTTAACCTCGCACGAGAGATCATACCTCAAGTCAAGTCCTGTGGAAACTTCTCAAACCAGTTCCGCGAATTCTTCTCCTTGGTCTTATAGTGTGAGAAGACAAGCAATCAAATCTAAAAGATCATTAGCCAAAAAATTCAACACAATTATGAAAAATCGTTTGATGGACCAATTGAGAGCTGAGTCGCCGTTGTTTCCTGGTTCTCCAAATGGTAAAAAATCTCTTTACTATTCATTTTTTAGCTAAATTCACCAAATTCTATTCTTAGAATCAATGGAAATCGATGAAGAAGCTCCAGATTCCCAAAAAAGCACAGCAAGCTTTCAAAGTAACCAAAGCAACCAAAGTGAGGTTTCTGACGAATCCCTCCGGAAAGTTCTTGAATCAAAGTCCTTCAACCGTGCTGCTGACTCTAATGAGTCTGTTCTAGGCTGTGATATAACAGGACCATCTCTCGATAACACTCACGGTTTCAAAATGAAGCTGGAGAGCTTGCAAGCCACAAAAGCAGCGACTGAGCATCATTTTCTTTCAGTTTTGTCGGTTGAACTACATGTTAATTCAAGGAAGGATTTGAGACCGGATCCCGAAATTGATAGCATTACGGCAATTTTTTATTGTGTTGAAAATGATGTTCCTAAAGATCATTCAGTGCCAGAACTTTTGAGAGGAATTATTGCTCTTGCACCAATATTTCCAATGCAGTTTATTAAAGGTTTGTTTTTGATCAGATTCAAAACAATATTAACAAAAGTCTTTGTTCTTCAGGTGGTGTAGACATCGTCTTAGTGAATAGCGAGCTTGAACTTCTAGAAATTTTCCTCGGAATAATCTCAAAATACGACCCAGACATCTTTGCTGGTTTTGAAATCGAGATGGCTTCTTGGGGATATATAATCCAACGAGGTACCGTCTTAGGAATCAATCTCATGAATAAACTGTCAAGAATTCCAAGCACCAAAAACGAAAATGTCCCAGTAAACCAACCAGACGAAGAAGAAGCAAACGATCAAGGAGATTACTTCTCCGAAGTTAAAATTCCAGGCAGAATCCTTCTCGATGTTTGGCGACTTTTAAAGAGTGAGATTGCTTTGACTTCCTACACTTTTGAGAGCATAATGTATCACATAATGCATCAAAGGTATCCGAAAAGTTCTTTTACTCAACTAACTGAAATGTGGAGTAACCCTCAGCGACTTTGGATTGTGCTGGACTATTATATGGATCGAGTTGATGGACTAGTCGCTGTTCTGAAACAGCTGGATCTTGTTGGAAGGACTTGTGAGCTGGCTAAACTGTTTGGTATTCAGTTTTTTGAGGTAATTTTTACAATTAACTTCTTGAAAATTCCAAAAAAATCTCTTCAATTTACAGGTCCTCTCACGAGGCTCTCAATACAGAGTCGAAAGCATGATGATACGCATTGCCAAGCCAAGAAACTACGTTCCTGTCTCGCCAAGTGTTCAGCAAAGAGCACACATGAGAGCTCCAGAATACGTTCCTTTGATACTTGAACCTCAATCAAGATTTTACGTGGATCCAGTCATCGTACTTGATTTTCAAAGTTTATATCCTAGCATCATTATTGCTTACAATTATTGCTTTTCTACGTGTTTAGGAAGGGTTGAGCATTTGGGACAGTGAGTTAAAATTTTCTGTGATTGATTATAAATTACTAAAACCAATTCAATTACAGAACGGGCCCCTTTGAGTTCGGAGCATCCCACCTTAAAGTCTCTTTAGTAATGCTTAAGAATTTACTAGACAATAATTTAATAACAATTTCTCCTTGTGGTGTGGTTTTCGTTAAATCTTCTGTTAGAGAAGGTGTCCTCCCTCGTATGCTCAAAGAAATTCTAGACACTCGCTTAATGGTTAAACAATCCATGAAACTTCATAAATCCGATACAGCCTTACAAAGAGTCCTTCATTCTCGCCAATTAGGCTTGAAATTGATTGCTAACGTCACTTACGGCTACACTGCAGCAAATTTTAGTGGTAGAATGCCTTGCATTGAAGTTGGTGACTCAGTAGTTAGCAAAGGAAGAGAAACTCTAGAGAGAGCAATTAAAATGGTTGAAGCAAACGAGGAATGGGCCTGTAAAGTTGTCTACGGAGATACTGACTCGCTTTTTGTTCAAGTTCCTGGAAGATCTAGGGAAGAAGCTTTTCGTATTGGAGCAGAAATTGTAGCGCAAGTTACTAATGAAAATCCAGAGCCAATCAAGTTGAAGCTTGAGAAAGTTTATCAGCCTTGTATTTTGCAGACTAAAAAAAGGTAGCTTCTTTAAAATTTGAAATATAATCCTTCAAAAAATTTATCTTAAAATAAAAATCATTTGTTCTCAGATACGTCGGTTTCATGTATGAAACTCCCTCATGCAAAACCCCTGTCTACGAAGCGAAAGGCATTGAAACGGTGAGACGTGACGGTTGTCCAGCAGCCGCAAAAATTCTTGAAAGAAGCTTACGAATCCTTTTCGAAACACAAGACGTCAGCAAAGTAAAAGAATACGTAACCAGACAGTTTACCAAGATTTTGGTTGGTCGTTCGAATATCCAGGATTTGATTTTCGCAAAGGAGTTCCGAGGGATAAATGGGTATAAAGAAAGAGCTTGCGTCCCAGCTTTGGTGCTGACTAGGAAGTGGAAACTGTTGGATCACAGAGCAGAACCAAGAAGAGGAGAAAGAGTGCCTTTTGTAATTGTTAATGGAGCGCCAGGTTGGTATTTTGATTTTCATTTATAAATCTTCTGGTTTCATAATTTTTTAAAAACTTTTCATGAAAATTAAAAATGTTATCTTAGTTTTCAATTAATTTATTAAATATCTTAGAAGGACATTTTTCAACAAAAATCATAAGAAGTTGTTCCCTTTTCAAGGTCTCCCACTAATCCGCCTAGTACGAAGCCCCCACGAGGTCCTCTCCGATGAATCCTACAAAATAAACTCAATCTACTACATAACTAAGGTTATAATTCCGCCTCTGAACCGTTGCTTCCTTCTTTTGGGTGCTGACGTACGAGAATGGTTTGCCGAATTGCCTAGAAAGCAACAGTTCGTGGCATTTATGACAAATGTGTTGGCGAATGGCAAAAAGGGCACAATATCGCAGTACTTTTCAACTACAAACTGCGCCATTGAGTGCGGAAATCAGTGCACAAGTGGAGTTTGTAGCGCGTGTAGGAAGCAGCCACAAAAAACGGTTACGATACTGAGCGATAAAATATTCCATCTCGAGAGAAAGATGATGCAAACTCAAAAGGTGATTATTGGCTTCCTTGTTGGTATTTACAGCACACTTGACATTTCGTAAGATTTGAAAATCCTCGGGTTTTTGTTGGGGTTTGCTGAAGGATTTTCAAACACAAAGTGAAATGAAAAAGCTCTTGAAACTTGAAACTTAAGGGCTTTTGAGTGTTGTGATAATTGTTTAAATAGAAAATCTACATCAAGATTCTTTAAGATTTCTTGAGAATTCTTCAAGATTTCTTCAAAGCTTGAATAACTTATGTTAATTGCCAAAACAAATTAGTCAGGCCTTTTAATTAATTTTCAGCTTTATTTACAGATTTAAATTAAAAATGCCCTTAAAGCATCTTGACAAAATCTTATAACAGCAAAACTGATTAACCTAATTTAATTACAGATTTGTGATTCTTGCTGTAGAAGAAGCTTTAACACTAAGTGCATATCCTTAGACTGTCCGGTTCTTTATGTTCTAAACCGAGTCAAACGAGAATACAAGCAAACTGAAGTATACCGAGAAATTTTGAATGAATTTTAGTTCAACTTTATTTTAATTAAATTACATTCAAGTAAAAGGTCAAAGTTGAAATATCAGCATTTCGTTTTGAATTTGATGTACGTACATTTTCAAAAGCTTTTGTATTTAAAATGAGGTGCCTTCATGTAAATTTATAGAAAAATTTGTAATAAAATTACTGAATTAAAAAATAAATGTTTTCCACATAATTTGTTTTTTATCTTATTAACTTTTACCAGCTTTCTTGACAATAATGAATTCTTTTTTGTTATCATCCCTGGAAAAATATTGTGCAACTTAAAAATCTGGAGTATAATATAATAAAGACAACAATCTCGAATTTTTTGATTTTGCCGCACATTAAAAGGAATCACAATATATCCAAATGAAAAATGATTCTTTCTGTGAGCCAGCCAATTTAAAACCCAGCCAATTTCATTGATAATATCCAAAAACTCCCACATACCACAGTTGACTGAAATAATAATGAAATATATTCTAGTAGAAAGAAATTGATGAATGTTTTGACATAACGAGAAATGTTGGAGATTCAATTGTGATTATTGTGGACATTGCAGTATTTCAATGTATTCAATATTCAATCAATGGCCTTTGAAAGCTATATCAATATCAACCAATATTTATCAACTAACCAAATTCAACAGTTTTGGTGGGGACAAACAAAATCAGTAAATTTGTGAAGAATTGACTCAACAAGCTGCTGCAACATGTTTTGCCTCCGGGAACATTGGTTAAATCTAATAAACAGCATATAAGTGTAAAGAAGCTATATCACTATTTAAAGCTTTTAAACTTTATCAATTATTTTTCTTGAATTCTCAGTACACTTTTTTATTACATTCAATTTCATAAGAAGCATTGTATCAATTACCAATGAACTCGATGGTTTGTTCAAATATCTAATTCTCGGAGGAAAAAAGTTGTTTATTGATGATTAAACTGCAAATAATTTAGTTTTTGTGCTTTTCTCGATAATCCAATTGATAGCAAAAAAGCATTTCATAGAAAATTTAAATTTTCTTCACAATCGATGAATGCGCGATAATTTAATGAAAATTTATCAATTTATCAATGAAAACAAAATTGGAAGGAAATTTAAGCAAAAGCTTTTGAACGAAACGATCATATTATTTCATATCACTTTATTAATGCATTTTATTGAACTCTTTCATGATAATATTATCATTTCGGTTGAATTTCTATCCCTACTTATACGGATGACAAATTATATGACCGTACCTTGCAAAACTGGGCAACTAAAAGGTCAAAGGTTGATACAATAATTAAATTAGGCTCCTGCGACTAGTCGAAAATCGATCGAATCGCGATTAGTTGGAATAATCGATAATCGAAACGATTAATAAATCGATAGTCGAAGATTTCGATTATTAGAGAAACACCACTTTTTCAAATATAATGTTAAACTTTTAATGTGGTCCAAACGCAATAAAGACTCTATTTTTTATATAAAATCATAAGCGATCACTTTTAACTTCATTTGTCCTAAATTATAAATGTTGTTTGTTAAAAATTCAGAAAATGGGGTGTCTCACAATTGGACCAAACCTCAAAATTATATTAGAATGTTCAAAAAGCTTACTCGGGTTAGATACTTTCTAAGTATAGGCATATTTCAAAACTTTATACAGGTATGTTTTCTCTATGTCAATACTCTCTATCGCGTTATCTCTTCATGTCGTTTGGATCTTTCCATACAAATAGTATCTCAAAATCCTTTTTTGACAAGATTGCTGCTTAGATTTTTCAAAGCAAAACTGAATTTTCGAAATTTTCGAAATGTTAAAAGTTGATTGTCGAAATTCTGAATAGTGTCAGATTCGCATCAAGGTTGTTGAAAATAATTTTTGAAAATTCTATTTATCGTTGTTCTCTCTATCTCAAAATTTTTTGCGTTCCCAACCATCAACGCTATAGACACTATAGAGAAAACATACCCGTATAATAAATGTGAAATATTAAATAATTTATCGAGATCTCAAGCAAAATGTAAAAAAAAGGAATTGTTGCGTGAAATAAAATTAAGTGCTTAGACCTCCCAAAAATATTCTGTGAAACCCAGGTAAGCTTTTTTGAGCTTTTCAACATAATTTTAAGGTTTGGTTGAAGTGAAAACTTTTTTATGACCAGCCGTAGTACAATGAAATCATTCACCAAAAAAAACTTTTAATCTTAGCAAAAAAACTGTTAAAAAAATTACACTACATATCTTCAATTTAGATAATCGAAATCGAATCGAAATCGCGATTTTTTCAATAATCGAATCGACAATCGAAACGATTATCAAAATCACTAATCGCAGGAGCCTAAATTAAATGCCATAGTGCTGTTGTACAAAAAAACAATTATTCAGCCTTAACGTTCATCTGCAGATTGTAGAAAAAAAATTATAAAACATTTCCCGTTGTTTGCGAGAATTTCTTTAGAAGGTTTCTTTACGAGGATTTCCTTGCTACCATCTTCTTGAACATTCTACAAAAAAATTTCCATCATTCCCAATAATTCTTCTTAAGAAGCTTCTCCATTTGCTTTAAGACAAAGCAAAAAATCCTTTTCATCTCGCTTCAACTGTCTTCAAAAGACCTTTGCAACATGAAAGTGTGTAGGTGTCTGCTTAAGCATGGTTTGTTTGGATATAGTCGCAATTCAACAAAACGGATTAAATTTGCTATCAATTTGTTAGGGATGGTGATTGTGTTTTGGTTTTAATCGATTCATAATTTTTGATTTTGTTATTTTTTTTTGAAAAAGTAAATAACTTGAAATTTTCATAGAGAAAATTTTTTTTGTGGATAAATATGTTAAGTTTCAAAATAATCACCAAGTTTGGTTCCTCCAAAAATAATCGGTATAATCTCTAAACAAATCTCGAGCATGTCGAATGTGGGAGTTTGAAAAATCTATTTAACGAATGAGTTTAATAAGCGTCAAGTCGCGTTAAGGCACAATCTGGTGGTAATAAATTGATGGATACACTCAGGCAGACACATCCTCGTTAGTTGTTCAAGAGTATTATTAGAATGTTTGATGAATGATATTAAATATTCCATTGAACGTAAAATGTGCGTTGTTTAATTTATAACGAACTAATTAAGGCTTTGCTGCGCGATAATTTTGTTTATAGAATTGATTGGAGCAATTTTGAATCTGGAGTGGGATATTAAAGTGAAGAGTTGGAGGGTGTGTACTGCTTGTGAGCTTTACCGCTTTGTAGACATTTGCGTTGTAAGAAAATATTTTTAGAATTTGTGATATTCGATTGCTGCATTCGTGCAGGAACTTTTTTGTATTTATTTATGCATAATTTATAACCTATTTTCGTTTGCCATGTATATATTTTCATAAAATTTGGTTTGCTTATTAGATTAATATAAACTATTTTTAGGATAAAACTGCGCGTTTATGGGTATTTGTTATTTTTAACAGTTGAATAAATTGCTATTTTGGTGAAATAACTGTTGGAATTCATGTTATTTATTTGGATATGATTCATTTATTTTCGGCGCATATTTGGAGTATATTCTGAGAAATCAGATGTGACATGTCAGACATTATCTTCAAGTTTGGATGTAAGTTGTCATGCTGCCATACTTTATCGCATAATATTATCAAAAGGATTTCAGCCGAAAATTAATGTAGATCAAGGCTATTGCAGTAGTTTCTGCTTCTTTCCTGATTGTTATAAATAGTTAATGATTACGATACATTTGTGTAATATTGAGAAAATTTTAACTCTTAAAGGTTCTTTAATTTCTACTCTAATAAGCGTTCAAGATCCAATAATTTTTTTATTGTAATAAAGGAATGTTAACCGATAAATGTTTACACCTAGTCTTTTGTTAGGACATGAATCAAAACTTAAGGCATTATCCAAGAAAACGATACAATTTCTTAAGATGATTGATGTCAGTGACATTTAAGTTTGACTTTTAATCCAGGTAAAATACTTACTTAAATAAATTTGTTATAGATGACTAAATATGAGGATGCAAGTCTAACCTTTGAAGAAACCTTTCATAAAAGAAAAGGTCAAAGCAATGAAATAACCCATAATCATTCACTTAATATTTAATAAACTAAAATCGTAGATAAAATACTATATATTAGTCTACCGTCTCAAACTCAACGAACAACTAAAATTAATTATGTAGAATATTTCATTTCAACACAAAACAATGAATGAATATTCTTCATGCTTGCAAGATTCTTGTAAGTTGAAGATTTTCAGCGAGTTGTGATGAATTTTCACAGCACTTGTAGGATTTCTGCACTGGGAATTCTCAGTGAAAATGTCAGGAGCAATTAGAGGAAACTTAAATAGCGGAAATGAAGAAACAGTTGAAATACTTTTATCACTACTTAGGAGTTTCGGTAGTTTATGTTCAGTTAACAATCTTATTTAGGAACACAATTAAACTATCTTGAAGTTTAACACAAAAGCAGAAGTTTGATCTGAATTTTGTGTATTTTCTACAAAAGTTGCATACTCTACAGAAAAGTTATTTTCCCAAGATTTTCCTCGTGATGACGTATTTTGTCTGATGATAAACTATTTTTGTATTTAATATTTCTTCAAGGTTGCGTCATCAAAATAAAATTTCTCTCATCACAAAAATTCCCTTCATCTTTATACACGTAAAGAAACTCTTAAAAATTTGACATTAAAAGACACATTCGGAAAACTTGCAAGATTTCTCGTAAGCACAATTGTTTAATAACTTCTAAATAAAGTTATACTAACATACCGCTTATAAAAATAAGTAATAAACTGTTAAATTAGTGTCGAGGTCCTTGCTTGGAAAACTCATAAAAACTTATTTATAGTGTTCATTTGAGTTTTCTTCAAAACATCTAAAACATTGCAAAAGTAACTAAATTTCCCTGTAAAATTGTGAAAAAACAATATCTAAAAAAAAAGTTTTTACAGCCCAAAACTCTCTCCACAGTTCATTCCAATTACATTTTACGATCTCAACTAAAAATTTTTCAATTCTATAAAAAACCACTAAAAAAGGCAACCAAGCACCCAACCAAAGATTAAAATTCGTTTAGGGAAATGCCAAAGAATTATAAGAGTTCGCCTTCCCAACCGTTTACCTTCTATTTTTAAACAATAATGATTTCAAGCCATTTGGCCAGGAATACAAGGTGCTTTATACCTTTCCAATTTAATTATGCGCTTCATCAAAAGTATGTCAATTTTTTGTCATCCACTTTCTGTTTCCTGACTACTCACTCAACACTTTTTGGTGAAGGGTTGACAATTGTTGTTGAAGGCTTAGAGTGAGAAATTTGATTTAAAATAGATTTCCATAAATAAATTACCACGCAACATCCTACACACTTTTTTTTTAATTCTTTGAAAACGGTTCTAGGGCAATTTAAGTATTTATTCACTTGAGATCTAAAGTTGCTCAAAAATTTTGGTTTATCTGATTTTGATTTGAGAAGGATTTTATTTATTATTTAGCACTGATGTGTCATATATAGGACATTACATAGAAATAGTTACATGTGTCAAAAACTCAAAATTAAAACCTATTTAAAAAATCTTTAAATATCTTCTAACAATATTCCCTAAATGTAAACACTCCTTAACCTTTGACATTTCATGCAACATTAAATGATATTTCTCAAAGCAAAATAATAACCCACCTGCAAATCCATTAATTACACAACGCCGACTAAATAATTAATGCGGAATGAATTTTTGATCCAGTGTAAAGTCTTGAGCACCCTTCTCACATTAACACACTTTATGGCTGACATCATCACCAGGAAAAATATTATTGGGATTGCCAGAAATCGGCAATTTAATTTACTAATTTATTTTGGTTAGATGATATACTTTAGTTCATTAAAATCTTCTTGTTACCTTTCAAAATCTAAAAATATATTTCTTCATCTTTGCAATACTTAATTAAATTTTAAAAGGGTACTGATGATTTTCAAGAAACTCTATTTCTATATCACCTCTGACCTTTATGCAGACGCAAAACGTGCTGTGGATTGGTGAGAAAAATAACATACAGAGCTGTTGACCATAAAATGAAAAGCTGAAAAGCACATGAGCATTTAAACACAATTTTTGCCATTTTTCTCAATGTTTTTTTGTTTGAGCTTTCCGTTATCATTATTTAATGGCGTTTTCTGGATTTTTCGGCCGAATTGATGACAACAATGGTTTTTGGTATATTGAGTGCTTGTACTAAAAATAAAAATAATAAAATAATAAAACATGAACATTTATGGATGGTGAGTGCCTAGTGGTTTTGGTTAGGGATTCGTTGGTTATTGGATGTTGTTCGGCCTGTTTTTAAGGTATATCGTGATAAATAAATATTTTTCTATCTAGGCCGTAAATAGGACGATTATATTAAGGAGATTGCTGGGTTTTATAAGTGTTTTGAATTCTGCTTTGATGTTCAACAATGAATAGCTCGTGCAATAAATTAAAAAACTTATTCCATTCAATTTAACTTAACACTTATACCATAAATGTAGCCATAATTGCACAAAACATTAAAATTTTAATTATTCATGAGACTTTCATGTGATGTTCATTTGTTTGCCTAAGAAGGTTGAAAACAATTCTCCTGAGCTTCATCCGTTCTAAATGTAAATTCTATTATCAGTTTAATCAACATCAATCAAAAACCGCAATTAAAACTAGTAATTAATTCCCAAATCAAAGATCCCAAACACACCCCAAACCCTAACTTCCTGATAATTTGAGTTATACAAGAATGTAAGTGAAAGCGAAAAAAGAATGCGCACCTGCAATTAAAATAATGACATGTGTGGGTGGTTGTAACGAGATAGTGAAATCGGATAACGTTGCGGCTGCCTCATTGATTAGACAATAAAAACAATAAATTTGCGTACTTGTGACATGCCATATTGAAGCATTTGATATTCCGTGTTTTTTTCAATATTGTCAAAGCGTTTTTTCCCTACGTAATTGAGTTGGCATCACAATATCTGAGTGTTGCACGTGAGTAGAGCAAAATTATAGCAAAAACAAGTGGAATTTTGAATGAAAAAGAAATCATTGGGAGCTCATAATGAACGAACGACATACACATAAACGATAAATCAATTATGCACAAATTGTGAGCCACATTATGATGCAATCAAGATGTGAAAGCTTCCGTTAGCTATTCAATCACAATTGCTATCCGATGAGCTTTGGTGGGAAATTTCTGGGAAATCATTTAATACTGAGTAGGTCAAAAATTTGTTTCTTTGTGTTTTGTATGTGTTCTATAATTTATTGTTTAGTGTGTGGGCGTAATTAAATAGATTTTTTTGGATTAGAGTTGATAGAGTTTTTTTTTCATGAATATGCTTTATTAAATTTCTGTTGTAAACCATTATTTAATGAGCAACAGTTATTCAACTAATAATGCAGTTGATTGTTGGTACTGCATAATTTATACTTCAATAGAAAATTTCCTTGAAAAGTTGTATGGCCGTTTGAAACAAAGACAGGATATGTTTTTTTCTAGTAGTAAAATAGTATACTAAAGTTATACAAACAGTATTGTAATTTTTTAGTATACTTTTTCATTTTCTATAATCTTGTATTTTTTATACTATTCGCTTTGTAAAAGGTAAGTAGATTCAAGTGTTTTGAAATTGGAAAAAAACAATGAACATTAGCTTTTCATGAATTTGCTGTTGTAAACCATTATTTAATGACAACAGTTATTCAACTAATAATGATATTTATGTATTTTATAAAATAGAAAATTTCCTTGAAAAGTTGTATGGCCGTTTGAAACTTATGAAAAATTTAATTTTTTTGTTGTATTGCTTCAAGGTAAGTAGAGTGTTTTCGTTCTGGACTTTGAAAAATTTAGTTAGAAAGTTTATTTGTGGAAATAAACATGAAATTACATGAATTAAATCTTTCTTGGAAAAAGATAATTCATTCTAAATTCAAAATCTATTTTTGTGCAAAACAATGTAATTTATTAGAGAAAATACCTTATAAAATTATATTTTGAGTGATTGCGTCACAAATTAATTTTTAATGTTCAAAGCAATTCTTAAAATGAAAGCTCATTTTCATCATAAATTCTTAAATTAGTCACAAAGTTTATCCTAGCAATTTGTAATAATCACAAACTCCTACATCAAAATGCAATACAAACTACCCTAAAATAGAAAAAGCAAAACAAATTGAATCTCAAAGTTTTCAACAATAATTTGTATTTACGTTTAATTTCTCAAAGTAACGTTTATTTAATTTACCAACTAAAAGATTTCATTTCAAAGCATTCAAGTGAAATTCTACAAAAACTTTTTTCATTCCTAATCTGATAAATTCATCCGCTTGAAAGTTCATAGCGAAATCAGCAAAGTTAAAATATTCTTTCAAGTGCTTTCTGGGAGTCTAAATAAAACTGAATAATTTACCTCCAAACAAAGTTTTGCCTCCGTTCAACAACTTTGCTGAGCTTTATAACCGCTTAAATATCTATATCTATTTCAAAGAAACCATATCGCGTTTATAATTCGTGTACATCAAAAACTTTCCTGTAAAGTAATTTGAGAATCCGGCAGTTTATTGCGCTTTAGTTCAGTTTAGTTTATGGCTTTAGTTGCCTGTAGTTCAACTGGTTTTTCTAGCGCTAATTTTGTATTAGAAAACAACGAAAAAATAGCAGTTTCTTTATCAAAACCAATAAATATTAAAAATGCAAACAAATCGTTTAAATTTAAAAATAGGGATCACGCGAAGGATCTAAAAATAGCGTGCAGGCAATTTTCTTGTTGCTTGTGTATTTGCATATTGGCGGTTGAACGCTTTTTCTCACTATTTGTTATATTTTCAAAGAATCACTAGGAAAAATTCTTGAAAGAAAATTTATTAGTTTTCCTTATAGATATTACAAATACTTCAAGAAAGCTTCTGTCCACCGACTAAAGTATTTTTGTTCTTTCTTCTGTTTCTGTGTATACTTTTTTAATAATTTATGATAATTTCCAGTAAATTTTCCTTTGGCTGCCAAATGGATTTTCCGTTGGAAAAACACAATTGCCTGAAATTTTAATGAACGTATATTCCGAGCAGGTACCTAGATTTTCCGCAATTCAGCGTTAGCCAGTATATTTAGTATTCAAGTATTTGCTGGTATTATTTTTAAAAATTTTAATCAAATAATCGGCTAAAAATAGCCCAAGCACTTATTGTGCAGAAAATAGGAAAATTAGCAGAAAAAGGAAAATAGGAAAATTGGATGTGGAAACTATAAACACGGAATCAGCCGCATTAAATTGTGTTCAGGCATTTTCACCCGGCAACACTCGGAAAAATTCATTTGTTTTCGTTTTTTTAGATTTTGATAACTAGAAGGTGTTGCCATGTCTTACAGTTAGATAGATTGGTTGCATACTTGCAATGAAAAAGATAATTTGCCTGCAATTTGATGACAGGTCTGTTAGTTTTTGTTTTTATATATTCAAAATATGAAAACTATTTACTACAGTGAATGCCTGAAAGTACTATGGAACTAATAGCTGTCCTTGCCTGGTCGTGTGACGTCTTTCCAAGTTATTAATTATGTATTGCTTTGTGCCTCTTGTGCGAAACAAAAATTATGCAAATTATGAGAAATTGTGGTAATTCGGTAAATTGTGGGAAACTGCGGAAACTGATAAGTACCAGATCCTTCGATACCGAATGGTGATACAACGCGGTTTTGTGTGTGCTTTATCTGGCGGTGCGAGCTACAGGCCTTGTATAACTTTTACATGATATTACCAATGATTTGAGGAAATATTTGCAATACACGAAGTATATAAGTGGTTCTATTTTTGGAATTTTATTAAAGGAGCCTGCTGTGTGCCAACGAGGCAAGTTTTACAGTGCCTCACAATCTTTCGTTTAAAAGCCTCATAAAAAACCCAAAAATAGATTTTACATGAATTTTTAAATACTTCAGGTGGCTCTGGTCCTTTTGATGTGATAAATTTCATAAATTGTCAGAATTGACAGATTTTATAGAAATTCTGTAAAGAGGATATTCGATTGGGGACGAAATATAAAATTGTGTTTATAGTTTATTTTTGGAATTTATTGCAGAAATTTTACGGTCTATATTTATGAAAACATTCAGATAATCTATTTATTATTAAATAAAAGTGAGAGAAGAATTGCCATTCAGCAAGTACAGAATAAATACGAACATTGCAGTGAAAAATTTAAATTTTGAAATTTTAAAATACTTAAAAACTTAAAATTAGAAAAGTTGAAATTTCGAAAGTTGGGATGCAAAAACTCAAAATTCGACCCATGATACCTCAGTTCATGTAAGTTTGAAGGAAAAGATGGAAAAATTGAAAAATAAATTAGGGACTGAATAAATTAGGGACTGAATTCTTCTCATTTTTATAGATTTTTATGGATTTAAATTAAGTATTTTTTTCAATCATAATTTTATTTTTAAAGTATCTAACAGTCACTTACTTATTAATAACCTATAAATCCCGACTTATACATCTCGAAAAGTCTGATCGCATCGATTGCCATTAAATTTCAATACCGTAAACCAGCAGCTAATGCACTTCCCACAGTTACGATTCACAATTTCGATTTTATCTGCTGCACAATTTTGCTTGAGCAAAAATCATAAAATCCTTCATGAGCGGAAAATTTCATGGCTCACAAAATTAACAAAGCAAAGACTGTAAAATGTTTTTTTTTTGGAACAGCAAAAAAACTCGCAGTGGTAAAATCAAACAGTGTTAAAAAACAAAAGCTATACACGACTACAGCAAGTAGTACATAAAAGCAAGATAAAGGAAAAAAACCGCTCAAAATATATCCCAATGACGTCAGCAGCAAAAATTATTCATGGGAAAAAGAATATGCTATGGCCTTGCCCTCCGCATGTTCTCAAGACGAGCCGAACGAGAAAATTGTCTTCCGAAAAAAGTTGCTTCTAATTTTCCACGGACAAACATCCTAATAAATAAATATATGAGAGCAAGTAAAATGTAGGAAGTGCTTAGGGGTGGATTTAAGTTGATTTTATTGCTTTATTGTTTAAATTTTTAATTCAATTTCAAATAATGGACAAAACTGAAATTATTTAGAAAAATATCAAAATTTATTGAATACTTAGTCGTTCAATAAAACATCATCACAATCTGAATAAATATAAATTACTCTATCCTTCAAGAAATTAAAAATATTCTACTTTCACACCTCCCTTCTCAGCAAAACAAAAAGCGCAATAAATCCTGTTAGGGAATTATTTCACCATAATCATTTTCGTGTCGTGTGCTGTTTGCCCGACGAAACTCACATTATAATTTGCTTCATTGCCCTTTCAGTTCCGGGAAAAGTGTAAGTGAATTTATGGGCTTTCCACTTAATCTATGTGAATATGCTGAAATGTACGCATTGCCCATATCGGCGGCCGAATTGTGAATAAAATGAAATGAAAAACATAATTTGGAATGAAAATGGTTTATGAGGCGAGAGCACTGCTATCTCTTAGAATTTCAGCTCGGGCTTTACGAGTTTTCGCCACATCGCCTTTTATAGTGACACAACACACCAAAATATTTTCATTCATGAAAAATTTGCTTGCGTGTAGGAGAGCGCAGAACACTCGATTAAACTTTATTTATAGTGTTGTGATGCAGCTGAGAACAAAGATTCAGAAACTCTTGACAATTACTTTCGCAGCCTTATGAATTATGTCTGAATCTGATTTCTAGTGGAGTTATGTGAATTACTAGAATTCCCTTAACTTTCATAAATTCAGGATAGAGGGTTTATTCACAAACACCCATTATCAGTTGCGTTCTCCCAAGGCAAATAAAGTTATTCTTCTGACGTCATCACATTAAAATTGGTGGTGTACGTTACTTCCTAAACAAATAAGACCAAAAATCAACATTCGTAACTCGCATCAATAAAGAAATCATAAATTCGATGTTCATTCTACTGTTTTAAGGTTGTAGATGTAGATTTTGAGATTTCTAGAAAGCACATTAATTACGCAATACTACATAAAACAATACATTTATTAGTAGAAATGGGCGGCAAAACTCTATGCTTTCCGCTGTAAGATAAATTATGTATGTTGTATTGCCTTTTATGTTTCCCGGAAAATCAAAAACGCCGCCCGCTGTTTCATTCAAAAATTTAGAGCTTCTAGTGAAATTTCATTAATTAAAAGTTAATTCTGACAGCACATATGTGTGAACATGTTTACGATATGCCTTCATGCCAAGAAATTAATATGCTTACTATACGCGTTCGTGGATTCACTGAACACATATAAAGGGACTATTTTACCGGGTTTTACGATTTTTCGAAGGTAAGTGAACTGTGGCTTGGTTGTGGTTAGTTTTAGCATAATTTTTTGATGATTTTAGGAATATTGTTGAGTTTTTTACATAATTTTGATAACAATGTAACACAAAGAGCATACTTTCAGGGTAATTTCAGGTTTCCAACTATTTATATAACAAAGACTTTTTAATAAATAGAAGCTTATCCTTTATACAAAGAAAATCTTTTCTCAGATAATGCAAAGTATAATCCAAATGGATTTATGGATATAGTTATCTGAGAATAAAGCCAACATTGCAAATTTGTACTGATGTTGTCATCCTACATATTGCATATTTTCAAGGAGCTATTACAAATCCACCCACTCAAAAAAGTTTTTTCAAAACCACAACTAGGGCCCACTTCTATGATAATTCAAAAATCTTGTGTGGGCGTCCATCGCCCAGTTCTGCTGAAGTTTTCTACCACATTAAAATTGCCCACCCAGCTCACTATCTGCGGAAAATATTACTCAGTCAAATTGCAGTCAACGCCATGTCATCAAAGCTTTATAGGCGAATTAATTCGGGCCCACAATTTTCCGTAAATTTGCAATTTTATACCATTCACACATATTTTGGGAACCAAACGGCAGAATTGCAAAAAGCAAAAACCATAAAGACTTTCTTTTATTTTTATTTTATATTTCGGCATCCATTCATGATTTTCCATTTCCCCCTGATAAATATAAAGGATATACATTGTGGTATACATTCTGGCCTTTTATATTCTGTGCATGCTTCCTTCAGAGCAAAAGCTTCTATTTTTAGAACACCCATTCCTAGGGCGCCTTTTTTTGGTGTGAGCACACGGATGAAAAGCACAATAATGTTCGTAGTTCTCTAACACCTCAAAAATCTTTGCAGTATCATTTTGCTTCGCTCTGAATGCTTCTTTATCTTACCAGCAACTTGAATGAACTGAAAAAGGTGTATTAGACAGCTATTCAACATGTTCTTTCCCAGTTTTGTGCAGGTTCGCAGTTGCTGTGCGCCAGAGATGATTTCGGAGGGTCGAGGTGGGGTCGCTTAAGCTTAGAATTATTGACTGCGAAATGAATTCTTTGTATCTTTAGTAGGGTTTCTTTGGTATTTCTTTGGAATACCACACATGAATAAAGATTTGGAAGAGTTTATATTGAGCAAATCACTGCATATTAAGCTCATACATGATGCGAAAATCGCAAGGGATTGTGATGTTTTTGGGAAAACATAAAATATGTGTTTTGAATTTTATTTTAAGCATGGATTTATCTTTTCTGTTTCTTCATGAAATGTTGTATCAATTCTTTTAAATGCAGATAAAATACGCTTGGAATGTATGCAGCTGATCTATTAATCAGCCTGCAAGTCTTTTACAGTTAAGATATTTTCTCAATAACATTTCTTCTGGAATAAATAATAAAAGCATACTCTAAAAAAATGAAACCACTCATTTTTCAACCTCAAAGATCCCTGAACTATGCAACAAAATCCAACTGTGGGTAGCAATACTGCATACTTCAGGCGACTTAAAAAAATTTGAAATTAATTTCTCGAATTGTTCCACAAGTAAAATATATGTGAATAAGACACAAATCCTACAATTTGCATGTTCAACCTTCTCTCGAATCTTCCACGTCTGCCTTCCAAATTACATGAATTACGTGTACATTGTACATGTTCGCTCTCGCAAAATTTCCAAAATAAACATCTCGAAGATTATATTGTGTGCATCAGATAAAATATCATAATACGTAATTTCAGAGACTATATTTGATGAACTTAACGATACAGTATGTTTCATTTCGAAATATTTTAGCATGATAACTTTTGTCTTAGTTCCTAATTGAATAAATGTCAAAAATTTTGAATTTTCCGCACGTTTCCCTCCAGGGGCATCAACAATGAAATAACGAAATCATCAAACTCTTGTATAAATAACGATTTTTATTTGTTTTTATAAAAAACAAAATTATCAAATTACTTTTTGATTAAAGTTAGATAACATAAAACTTTCTATTAATTTACAAAATTAATTATTTTGAAATTCCTGGAAGATTGCGTGTGTGGAATATTTGAACATGGAAGTATGCAATCGGTCGAACAAAATTCTACTTAAACTATGCAATCGCTTACATATCATATAAGCTGCTTACCTTGCTCTGAAATATTTACGTAATGAAGATACGTCTCATTATTTATTTAACTTCCCATTAAAAGGACTTTCGTTCATATTTATTTATTGGTTGTGTAATGTATATATATTTAACAATTTCTTGATTTCTGTGGAAATCATTAAAATTCATATAATTATCTGTGTTTGCAAATATTTGTGAGTATTTTCAGTTCGGATTTTTCACTTTTCACAAAAATTTTGAACAATGAACTGAAATGAAATGAAATCAGCTCTTTGCACGAATAAAATTTGCATGAATGAATACAAAATTTGGCTTTTTGGTTGTTTGAATAAAAGCTGAAAAGGCGCAGAATTATGCATTAATTTAAGCTCAGCAAATTGTGTGGGAAGATGAATTTTCATGAACATCGCCAGGCAAAGGATACTGACAACACACTATGTGTAGCGTATTGGCGCCTTGCCATATTATTATAAATGAAAAATAAAATTATCTTGCCCCGAAAAGCCCCGCAACTATATCTGACTGAAATTGGTTGTGTGTTAGAGTCTGTGTAGTCCATGCGAACATGCTACACAGTGGCAAATTTCACGTAAATTTCCTTTCTCTACCACTCCCGCCAAGCATCCACAAGCTCAGCTGGATATTTTTGTGAATGAAATTTTTGCGGAAAGCGGCGCTGTGGAAGGGGGACGAGCTTTTATTTGCTCAGACTGAGGCAAGCTGACAAAAAGGGAAAAGAAGGAAATCCATTATATTTCGTGGGGGACTTTTGAGTGCTTTTGTTGGTTCTCAGAAGCAAATTTTGGTTGAGAATTTTTTTTTTGGCAACTATAAATGCAAAAAAGCTCCTGCAAAACTTTTTTCGGCCATATGCTGCAGGCTGCATCGATCTTGTGCACGCACACCCTGGAGCTTTTGCATCCCACTGCCAAACTTTCGATGGAATTAATAAAGTACATGAGTTGCGAAATAAAGCCAAGGAATACAAGTCAGGGCCATATGCTGGCGAGGCTGATTTATTGGAAGGGAAATGAATTTTTATTAGGGTTCTCAATTTATTACTGTTTTTATTCTCCAAATTTAAAAGTTTTTCCAATAAAATTTGTTTTAGAAATTTTTTTCCATCAACAACAACAAAAAACCAGCAATTAAAATTGTTTGGGGGTTTTTCTTGTAATAAAAAATTCTAACAATCCAATGCAATTTCATTCAAAATGTTTCAATAATCCAGGAAATACCCCTCAAGCTTTATTCACAACTTTATCCACAATATTGTGTTTTTCCCAGCATTTTGAATCACTCGACCAAATACATAATTCTGTTAGTACAGTTCACATTGCATACGAAAAACCCAACATTTTAATGAAGTCGGTGTTTTTCTTTGATTCAGAATTTAATCTTCATAATAAAAGTCAAAATTCCCCAAACATTGTCATACACATTTACCTAAACTCTGTGTTTTTCCCAAATAATTACTAAAATCTTGATAAGGGAATTTCATTTGGACAAATTGGAAATTTTATTAGAATGTCGGAGGAATTTCATTTTTATGATGTGTTTTATTTATTGTAAAGTTTTAATTTCGTGTCAGAAAAATGATTTCAATATTTAGGACTTTTACATAATTTTAGGGAGTAGGTTGTTTAGACATTGCATACTTAAAGGAGTAACATTACCTATGGTTTCAAACTTACAGGAGTAAATTGATATAATATTGATTGTGTTACTTAAAACTTTGTTTTTATATTATGTTTCTATAATTAAAATTTTCACAAACACACTCACACCCACCAAAAAGAGGAAAACAAAAAATACAATAGACAGTATAACTTCAGAATCAACATTCATAACAGGTTGCATGCTATCAGAAGCCAAAACAAAATAAAAACTATCATAAAACTTTTTCTGCCAATTCATCTCTTCTTTGAAAAAACTATCCAACGTTTCCCCCACAGTTATTCTACGCAAAAATCAATCCTAATCCTCTGATCAATCAATCATCTAAAAGCATCCTCCAGAAAAACCACATCCCCATCCATTGTCTTTCGCACTCGCCTTGTTTCTTTGTGCTCCAAGTGGTTGAGTCTAAAAATAGATCAAAACATCTTTGCTGCTTTTATCTTTGTGTAACAAATTACTGCTTTATTTTTCTTGTTTAATGTTCAGGCTCATGAAAATATGAGTAAATAACTAAATAACTAAATAACTAAATAAATGATGTAATAAAAAGGGCCCCGAAGAAATGTTTCATAGTTCCACAACTTTCATGAGTATTATTTTATAAATTTATTTTGGAGCATCATTCATTGAATAAATATCCCGAAAATATCTATAATCAAAGAAAAGCTACAGGAAAGCTTTTTCCCGAGAGCGAGAGAGCTTTTCATTGTGAAATTTCATTCGTACAAGCAGTTTTGGTATCATTAACGTCATAATCGTAGAATACCAACACAAGCACGCGTTCGGATCGATAGCCGAGTTTGCACCAATGAAAGCTTTTGCCGAAGCTTCATCGCTTCGTATTTCATTCGTAAATTTGTCGCATTTCGAGAAGCTCCAAAATCTTTATTGACGTAGTTTTTTTTTCTTGTGGAAGCCGGTTGCGAAGTGAAGAGGTGCAAAGGGAATATTCATTCAGATGTGTGGGCGATAGGCGAAGGGGAGCAGACGCAAGGAGCGCAGCAAAGTCTATAAAAGCTCGCCGTCGCTACTTTTATCAAATACTTAGTGTGCGAATATCCAAGTGAAATGTTCTCAGCCAGCAACGCAGGCAAATAGAGGCAAAAAGCCAGTTTTTATACCATAGTGGGGGTGATTTATGAACAAATCACGAATATTGTGAAAATAAAAAAAAAACTATTGCAAACTGAAGAAAAATAAAAAAATAAATAAAAGAAAATTTTCCGCGGAAAACTATTGCTAAAAGACGTTGCAAAGTGAATTAAAGTGAGGAAAACTTTTTTTTATAAAAGTCTAGATTTTGTCCGTTGAGTTCAATTTGAGTTTAGAAAAATTTTCACCTTTTGTGATTCTGTGATTTGATTTATTATATTGAACTGAGTGCTGTGTTCTTTTGTGAAACATCAACCTATTGGATTACACAAAAATACCTTCAAATTTCACTGCATTTGCTTAATGGTGAGTAGAAAGAAATGACAAAATAATATAGCGTCGAGTTACGCGAGGCGAAAATACATAAAGAAAAAAACATGTAAAAAAGTGGAATAAAACGGGAAGCGCTAGCAAAAAGAACCTGTTGGAATTAGGTCACTGCTTTTGCATAAAGATGCTGTCAACTAGGGATGATAGTGGTTTTATGCAGCCATATTTTATGTTGTTTGTTTTATGATGGAGAATTGTGAGAATTTATTAATAAAAATTGTGACAGCTTTTTTAATTGAAAAATGAGCTTGGATAGATTTTTAATTGAGAAGATTAACTATCGGATGTTAGCAGAAAATAAAAAAAATTTTAAATCTTTCAAAGAATTTATATTTCACACGCATCCTTGGAAAACCCGGGCCGAGGACAACCCTAGCGACCAATCCCCGAAAAAAATGTTGTTGTCAAAAAATTACATTATTTCTCCAGAAAAACAAGCTTTCCCCATTTCCCCCAGCTTTGCCCATGCCACCAGCCAAATGGATTAAAAGCTTTTTACCCCGAAAGTTGAAAGCTGGAGTGGTAAACATAAAAAGTAAAAACAGTTTCAAAATAGCTCCCAACTCCTAGGAGGAAGAAAATCGAATGACCTCAATTTAATTTAAAATTGATATTTAATTTCCTCGACAATTTGAAAGCAATCTAATTATCGATTGGGCTGCCAAGCTAGGTGTATCATTAAATTCAGTTGAGTTGATTGGCCATTTTATGGAGCTCTCTTCCAGCAAATTGCATTATTCAGTTCATTATTCAGATATACAGGTTATTCACGTAATTCGAGATATTCTATTATTAAAAGCAAATTATTCAAAATATTCATGAACATGGAACGATCTCTGAATAGGAAAACCGTTACTTTCTCATCAAATTTTCTAGAAATAGAATTCTGTATTGAACGAATAATTAAAAGCATCAAGAATGTCAAAAACTTGAAATAAAGCTCAGAAAATGAGAAAACTTTTTTTTCCAATTATGATCCAACCACAGCGGTTGTTGCGTTTCTTTTAGTTGCTTGTTAGAGCAGACTTTTGTAAGATAATGAGCTTTTTATCGAGTGGCGCGCGTGATGTCTTGAACAGTCAAGTCACATTTTGGTTTTATAAATTCACATGAGATGTAACCAAATTTAATGATCAACCTCCAGCCTTCAAGTAATTTAATCTGCTAGCTCGCAATAACAAAACAACACTGATAGAAATATTTCCAGTAGAAAAGTTGATAATCCTAAAGTTTTCCTTCAGTGAAGCTCTAAAGTTCACAACAATTCCCTCATCCACACATAACAGTATTTTCGGAGTCTTCACAGCATTTTCTGGATAAAATTTGAAATTGTTTGAAATCTTTTATGGCGGAATAATGAAGTTTGGAAATTTAGCTCAAAAAGAAATGAAATCTTGTAAATTAAATAAAGCGATAGCGCTTCAAGTTGCCTGACAGGCAGCTATAACAGTTGATGGATTATGGCTGGAAGCGCTCAAGTAAGGAATTGCTTCTGAATAGTTGCATATTTCTGCAATGCTGTAAATTTAGTTGAAAATTAGTGTTAAGGAAGCAACAACTCATTTTATAGACTTCTCAAAGCCCTTTATACCTTTACAAAAGCTCATATAATGTATTATTTATCGTGTGTTGCTAAGTTGATCATTGAAAACGTTCACTATGGATAAGCTAGCAACAATTTACGAGTTTAAATGGTTGACATTTCAAGGAATTTCAATTTCCTGCAACTATTTATAACTTTCTGGGATAAATTAATTCATATTTCTTCTTCTATTCTGAGAAAAATTTAAATTTTCTTGAATTGCAGAGCAAAATCATAAATTTAAATAAGAGAAATAAATGTTTGTTCGATGTGGTTTGTACTTCCACCCAAATGAAAGTTTTGAAATCCCCAAAAAAATTCAATTTCATTAATCTCACTAGAACAAAAAGTAACTCAAGAGCTTTCTTTCATTCAATTCACACCGTAAAACATCCGTATTATATTACTGTAATAACAATTTTCCTTTTGTTTCTTTTTCTCCATTCAACAGGTAATCGCCACTCCAGGCAACTAAGCATCTAAATACAATCTTCAAAGCTATACAAGCTACACAATAGACGCAACCCAAGACAATTAACTGCAAAACAATTAAAAAGACTTGAACCATGAATCCAATTTACATAGTTTGCACAATGTCGCTGATGAGCGGTCTGGCCAATTCATATCCCACATTCGGCAATGGCCGTGTGCAGAGAGCTAACGCTATGGCAGCTCCACAGTATCCCTTGCAAACTGCGCAACAATACTATCAGCAGAACATCCCACAGTACTTACCAGTGCCCTCATATCCCCAGCCACTTCAAAAAGTATATGATGAATACAATAATCGGCAGAACTATTATTACTATCCTCGAGAGGAATACCATTCGTTTGGCTTGCCCACTTATCGTGGGGAATATAAACCTACGCCGTATTATTATGCAAGGCCTAGCTTTAGTTTGGATGAAGAGGAGCGTTTGCAGCGGTTAGAACAATCAAATCCTTTAGACGACTTGCATGAAGAAATCCAACAAGAGCATGAGCTTGAAAGAGCACGAGCTCTTCTCCAGAAGGGAGGTCAGTACCAAGAGCAAAGTGGCTGGTACCCAAGACAAATGCAACAAATAGCACAAGCTCCACCAATTAGCTCCAACTATCAAGAGGACAATGCGAACTCTGAATTCATGAGAAATTTAGTTATGTATAATAAACAATTAGATAGTTTGGACAATGGAGGAGAGAACTTTGAGAACAACAATCTTGATGATTATGAGGAAGAGTACGAGGAAGATCCTACCTGGTTTGACACAACCTCAATTCAGAGCGACCAACCATATTATAACATCGAGGAGATGCCGAATCAGCAGATGTTGACATATCAACCACAAGCTCAGCAACATCAGCACCAGCAACCCCTCATGAAGCCAGTCTCTGAAGATTATGATGAGGAGGTTAAGGAGCTGAAAGAGTTAGCTGCTAGCAAAAACCATCAATATGAACCACCAGCATTCCCAGGAAATGACAACAATTGGCAGCAAGATGTGAACTATGATAGTGAGACCGATTATGATGATGGTTGGATCAACTGGGATCGTAAACGAAGTATTCAGCCCAAAAAGGACATGGGCATATTTAGCAAAACCGAGAAAAAGCTTCCACCACCAACTAATAACAATATTAACATCAACAACATTTTCGCCAGTCAAACGACCAAAAAACCGGAAGTAAAGACTACAACAACAGAAAAACCAAAAATGGCGAAAGACATTGCTGTAAGGCCAAATAGAGGACAAAAGGAAGTTGTGTTGCCAAGACCAGCAAATCCTGTAAGAAGACCATTTACTGAACCAGTGATGAAGATGTTGGAAAATGAGAGCAGGGCCAAGGCCAAAAAGTCAAACACGCAACCCATTTATGGAACTATCAAGCAGATTATTGACATGGAAGAGAACTTGAATCATGTAAGTAATATAATCCCTGTAAACTATTAGTTTGTTAAACTCGCATTTTTTTCACCTTGTCCTCTTTCACGAATGCTTTCAAAAAAGCTAAAAATAGCCACAAAGCTTATCGGAAAACTGTTTTTTTATTGTCCGTTGATAATCACATGGAAATTGTAGGCTTATTTTTAAACGAATCAAGCAAGGAAATCTGTCATAAATAATGAAAAAGTACACAAAGCGGCCGTTCAGCAATTTTGGGTGCTGTGGATTTGCCTCCAAAGTTCGTTTCTTTATCGATAACTACTTGAATGCAGGGATAAGAAACTAAGTATTTTGTAAAGTCTACCTTAGTTGGACTAGGTCGAGTACTTTGTGGCTTCCAACACTTCAAAAACTATTAAAATATGACAAATATTTGTCAATCCCTGCTTATATATTTGAATGGAAGAATTCCCACAGTTAAATTTTCCTTTTTTGTATGGGTATAGAGAAAACCACTTTGCTATGCAAATACAATCTACATATACATACCATACACTTGCCTCCAATTTGAATAACAGTGGCTATTTATAAAAAAAAGTTTGTCGAGGCAGGCATTCATTTATTCATGAATCGAGCTCTTTATGAAATAAAAATGAAAATCACTTTCGCCTCCATTCATGAAAAAAGCAAGCAACCATCATAAATGTATATATCTCCTCTATGACGGATAAACAAGCATAAATTGAGAGCTTCTGAAAATACTAAAATAGGCGCATAATAACTGGCGCCTGGTTGTTTGTAGAATAATAATTTGTATCCGCTGCTCATCGCCACACACACCAAAAAAAGATAATAAATATTATGGGTAAAAGTTGAACGAATTCTAGAATTGTGGAGGAAAATTGGTGGTCTCTCCCTTCTGATATCAATTTTCAATCTAATCACTATAATTGTATGTTTGCGAGCATTTGCGAGTTTTTTTTATAGTATTTTAAATGACTCACCCTTTTAAAATTTTATCCTGTAACTTACTTTATACTCTTGAACTGAAACCAATTACTGTACCAACAGTTAATATTCCCATTAACTACCTCATTTACCAATTTTAATTCGACCGTCACAAATTGTACAAAGTCTCTCGAGACACCAATCCTCTCATCCTTTTCGATATTGACGTCACTGAGATGTATAAACTTATTTATAGATTCTTTTTTTTTCTGCGAATATAATAATTTGACGACCTCGCTAACAAAAAACACAATCGTTCTGAGTTTATAGCCGACGGTTTTTGGAAAAACAGAAAAACAACAAGCATGACTAACCAGTTTTTTGCTTTTATTACAGCTCATCGATAATAATTTGCCGACCACGAAGATACGCAAACGAAATTCCGATGAGGACTCACTGGTACAGCAATTAAATGGCCTGAAGCCGAGAAAAGGACTTAACGAGATGCCCAATCAAGTAAATTGAAACTGAAAAATCATTGACGACCTAAACAATTAAATGACAGCAAACCTAAAATTTTAACAGAAAAAATCAATTATCAAAAAAAGAATATTTTGGATAAATATTTGTGTTTTCTTTAAACAATTGAGACTGACTTAATATGTGTAATATTATAAATTTATTGTGTAAATATTTGAACAAAGAACTTTCAGAAGAGACTATGCCACTGTTAATTGCTAAGTTCCATGTAAAGTCGTTCTTTATTTGCGCAGAGTCTTGCCCTCCCATTACGTTCAAATGTAAATATTTAACCATTTTTTAATTGCATTCGCTTTCACGACTAAGTTTCCAAAACCATACCATTCTTACATTCCTGCGGCTCATTTTTTTTACTGAACAATCCTTTAATCTAATGAAAAAATTCATATTTTTATAAAAAAAATGATACCCCTGTATAAATTGATGCAAAGAGATGTTGCAAAAAATGCACCCTTCCAAAGGCAGCTAGGCTATATAATTATTAATATATTATATATTCAGTCATATAATATGTTGTAATTAAAAATCCTAATTAACATAACTTAAGGCTATAACATAGATAAATTAATTTTTATAATACCAGACACTTGTACATAGTTAATAATGCTTTATAGGCTATATGGGGATGAAGGGTACTTGGAAAAAATTCTCGCGGTATCATTCCAAACCCCCACTAATTACTTTAGTCTGTAAGATTAGGAGAGCGATAAAACATGGATTTAATTATGTTATAAACAAGAAAGAAACTTTCTAGATAATTTCTTGTAAATACATAATTACATAAAAGATAACAATGAGGAAAGTAAAATCAATTAATAGATATTAAAAGATTAGTCGGGATGAAATAAATCTTCTGGCTTGGAATGTATTTTTCTATCCCAAATGAAGAAAAAACTGGGCTCAGATAAAAATAGCAAAAACACATTTTGAGTGTACGAAAGCTTCAGATTGTTTGGAGTTAAATACATTTCGACCAATTTGAAGATTTGACCCGGAGCTTGCGGATAAACCTCAACTGAAGAAATTCTTTTGGGGTTTGCTATATCTGCTGCCTTGTTTTCACAATTCCAAATATATCCAGATTTAAATTACATTTCAAAACAATTCCAAAACAGTCCAATAGAAATATTTCGTCAGATCTTTATCCTTTTTCATTTATTTAACAGGGCTTGGCAAATTTTATTTCGTTTCATGAATTAATTTTCATTTTTGCTGATCACAAAATTTAGAAAACAATTTAATTTATTTTAAAACAATAAATTTCAGTGTTGAAATAAAAGTAAATTGTTATGCCGAACCCTGCTTTAAATAGTCCTTTCTCACATTTTTCTTTGAAGTTTCTTGCCAGTTCATTTATTATTTAAAAATAGAAAAAAAATATAGAAAAACTGTGAATGTTTCCGCTGAACATGTAGGCATAACTTTAAACACAATAAAAAAGAGAAAAATGGACTGCGTGTAGCTGAAGTATTAGAATTTATAGTAATTATATTTTTAGCGAAACTGTTTCATGATTTTTCTACCTTTACTTTGACATGGAAATAGCTGAAACTATTAAAAACATAAAATAAACTGTAAAAATAATTTCTATTTGCAGAGCATGAGTACTGTAATATGGGAGAAGTCAAAAGCAGTCAAAAGTTTGTCGACTTTTGGCTGGGAAATAATTTTTTGCTTTCTCACATTTAATTGATAAACTTTTCAAATAATTTTTTATGATTCTCATGTATTTACCCACAATTTCTCTGTATTTAATTCAAGAGTTCTAAAAACAAGTTTAATTAAATATTTAATTGAATTCGTCAATTAAATATTTTTCCCCATCAGAATTTGGTATATTTCTCTACTTGTCTGATATCTTACCAATTACATTATTATTTCAGACAAGGATCTTATTCGGTCAATTTTGCTGAAAACGGAAAATTTCCATGTCACACTGTACATACTTTGCGTTTTCGAGAATACTTTGAGTTTATTTTTAACAGACACGATATTGTGACGTCAAACTGAATTATTCTGAATAAACTGAAAGCCAGCAAAAAAAAAAATAATAATAATTGGAAAAAAGTAATTGCAGGATTTTTATGATTTTAACTCAAATGTGAAAATCTCTTTGTATAATTTGTCAATTTCGATGCTAAACTTCAAAAGTTATTAAAATTAAAGAGGAGTTTTACACTCTTGGAAATTTTATTTAAGAACAATATGATTCTAGTAAAGTTTCCATTAAAGTTCTCACAACATACAATATAACATATTGAACATAAAAATCTAAACCACTTAAATTGAACATAAAATGAATTTTGAATGAGCAAACAATATAAAAGTTATAAACACTATAACTACCATTAAGTACCTAAAACTGGGTGATGCTTTTGGAATACACTTTGTGTACTCTAGAGGCCATTATCGAATGTGAAACATTGAAGTAGAAAGTTTTAAAAAACCAATGTTGATGCTTGGTAAAATTATTGAAAAAGATTATTTTTATACTAAAAATTTTATTAACCAAGAAAAAGAAACTTATTTAACACCTAAAATAGGAGTGAGAGCCTTTTGGAGGCCGGGACGAAATCTTCAAACTGAATGCTTTGACAAGGTCACCAATAAGTTCCTTGACTTTTGTACTATCCCTCGAACTTTTTTGAATGTAGTATCTTAAGGATGGGATATCTAGTAGGGATATTTTTGGAACCAATTTTCCTATTTAATTTGCAATCATGTAGTGACGTTTTTGCACATCTGATCTTTGTACCTAATATTAAGAGAAAGTTTTTGGAGCCCAACACTCCTCAAACTTTCTCTTTAATCAATTAGAACAAGTGTGCAAATGCCCAAACTGGTGCGTTCAAAGTATTCTTTTTCAAAGATTTTGCGTTCCCGAGCAATTTTCAATGAATGTTTTTATTTTCAAGGAAATAACCGACTTAATAACTGACATAACTGAAGTTTTTAGACAATTGTTAGAAAATTGCACTTATGAATTGTTACTTTGCACTTGACATCTTCAGAAAAACTTTCCATAATGATCAGTTTGTAAATATGTTGTACATAAACACACTCAAAATGGCTCAGGGATTCAATTGCGTTTAGTTTCTCACAATCGGCTAGCATTAAGTCTGAGTTTGACCTTTGTGTTAGTTATCATTTTTAATGCTCATTACGAAAAGCTGTTATTAGCACAAAATTCGGAAAAAAATTTAAATGCCTAGATAATATTCACAGAACGCTGAATATTATTTGAAAAGGGCAATTTTTGAGAATTTGAATAGAAAATTAAATCCTGTTATACTGACTATAACTGATCGAATTTAGTTTGCAGTTTATGTTTTGCATCAATTTTTTTCCATTAACCATAGAACAATTTCTTAAAATTTCAGTTGAGAGTGACAAAATAGGTTGAATGAGGCTTGTTGATGTACATATCTCAGACTTTACTAAAAACCAAAAAAAATATGATAAGAACTAACAAACTTTAACAACAAAAAATAATATTTAACAAACATTTTAATTTTGTAAATATACAAAATGAAAAAATGAATTTTAAAAAGAGTCGCTTGAATGAAACAAAAAAACTATTATGCTATACAATGATGATACCAGATAAAAGATACAAGATAAATGTAAAAGAATATTTTTTCGAAACTGATCCAGATGAAAATTATATTTTTCCTAAAAGCTCTAGTGCATTCGCCCCCCAAGTTCTTAAAGGACATATATTTTTTTCGAGAAAAAACTTTAAACATATAATGAATTTTTTCAATGACAATACATTTCCCCGAAAATTTTTACAGACAGAAAGTCCTTTCCCTTTTTATTTTACTCAGAAGAAAATGGTTATGCAAACATCAACAGATTTTAAAAAAGTTTATATTTTTCAATCAAAAAATAAAAAAAATATACGAATATAAATATACATCTATGCCAAAATAATATTTTTCTCTAATTATACAAGAAACACAATGTGAAAAAATAATTAATAAAAAAAGACATTTATAATTATTATTAATCAAACTTGTGTATATGTGTATATTTTAAAATATTCAAAAAACATTATTATCAACCAAAATATGCTACAAATCGTCGGTGGGTTGCTTTAACTGCATATACTAATCTTACTTTGCTTGAGAACTTATTAAGTTTATCTTATAAAATAGGTCTTATAAAGAATATAAATAAGTTAACTAAATCAAAAAAGTTTTCAAGCAAAATAAAATATTCAGACGTTAAAGCACACCACCGAAAAAAATATTGGAATTTGAAATTTGAAATTTTACGCACTTATTGAAAATCAGTTGAAATTGTAAAAAATACAAACAAAAATTATTATGAAAATGAC
Organism: Parochlus steinenii; assembly: GCA_038502155.1. Lineage (NCBI taxonomy): Eukaryota > Metazoa > Arthropoda > Insecta > Diptera > Chironomidae > Parochlus > Parochlus steinenii. Next base: position 1,966,384 of record JAXCIN010000049.1, on the reverse strand, counting down.
TGATATCTATTTACTATAATTAATGTGTTAATAAAAAATCATTAAACAAACTGAAATCAAAAAAGATTTTTTAATTATTATGATTTGATTAACTAAAAATTTCAGGGCATCAAATTATATCGCATAATTTAATACATCCTTCATTTGTGCTAAAAGCTGCTGAAACAACGCTTAAAGCTGACAGCTTGAAAATCAACAAATAAAAGCTCAAGTGCTGGACAAATTGTGACAAGATTGCGTCAACTTTATAATTGCAAAATTAATGATGCGATTAATATGCTTCACAAGTCCACAAGTTTCTTCATCCGCTTAACTAATTATGGAATTATTATCAGGAATTCACCCAGCAGCTATGTTTATGTACACAGTTCTTTCAAACAAGCTTTTTCAATGAAATTCGATGGCAAATTTCTTTACAGAATTCTAGGGAAAATGTTTGTGTTAACAGATCAAAGGAATTTTCTTGTGAAACTCGGACTGTTGCCAACTGATTTTTACGAATTATAAAACATCCTTGATTTCCTAGATAAAAATTTTCTTCACAGAATATTAAAAATTTCTGCTCGAATCTTTAATTAAAATTTATATATTTTCGTTTGTTTTATGTTTTGATTTTTTATGACTTTCATCATTTCACAGAATTTTGTAAATTTCACAGCACTTCAAAGCATTTCACAGCATTCCAGCATTTTCGAAGAATACCAAGTAAATATATTAATTTTGACAATTCCCACAAAACTTTTTGCAGCTATTCCACAAATTCAAATAACTTTCATCAAAGCTTCGAAAAAGCTCGCATGTCAAACAACAACACAATTCCGTGTAGCTGGGAAAAAAGTTGATTAATAATTTATTTTCGGATAATGTTGTGCCAGTCTAAAAATAGCCGCAACGCAAAAAGCGGAGAATGGAATCATAAATATGTGACAAACAAAAAGCCAAAGATACAAGGCATAACAGCGAACAAAGACTTTTTGCCACCATATAATGAAGTAAAGTGGAGCAAAGAAGTGAAGAAGTAAGGTCGTGCAAAAAATTTGTATAATTCGTATAATTTGTATAATCTGGAAACAATTATTGCGGGACTTGAGCAGCAAAAAGGAATTCAGTAAAAAAATTTCCGGTGTCAAACTCTCGAATATTAATCACTTTGTGTTACACCAGTCTGTTTGCTCGACGCAATAATATCACAAATATCACAAATATCACAAATATCACTAATAACAAAAATATCAAATACGAACGTGTGTACATAAATACATAACTAGTATAGGACCTGTTGCTAGAATTGATGGAAATTACTTTAGTCACTATAGTGCTTCGAAGGCTCAGTTTTTGACATTCCGAAAACATGGCAAGGATTAATCGGAAATTATTATCATTTCGAAAAAAATAATGTAATTGGAATCATAGAGTGATAGGAAAATTGATTAAATTTTCGTTTTAATGGCATGTTTGTTTGAATTACCTATACTGCTCGTTTCGACATTGTTTATGGATTAAAATTAACTCTGTTTGATTAAACATCAATATTCAATCATGTTCAATGTTATTATTTTAAATAGTAAAAACCAACTCGTTTTAAGGGGAAATGCATAGATTCTAGGAGAATTTAATCTGAAGCCCTAGTTTTATGTAAATTTTGCTACACCTTTTTTAATTACTCCTGCTATTCTATTTTTTAACGAATTGCCTGGATTTCAGGGGCTTTAGAGAAAATGCTATACAAATTGAATAATTTAAGGATCAACGTGAATAATTGCATTTTTTTCCTGGATTATACGAGATTCACTTTTGTTTTTTTAATTCACCTGAAAAAACCTGGAAACATTAATTTAAAGCTCGGATGCCAACATTTTGGAAGCTCCAAGGCAAATATTATAAATTGTATCAATATTGTAAAACTCCAGGATTTTTCCCAAACTTACACAATTACACAAATACATAAAATGTGGGTTCGATAGCGCCAACAAAATGTCCAAATAACTTTTTCACGTACATAAGTCTGCGTACATAAAGTACCGAACCATACAAAATTTTGCTATTGATTTTCCATCAATTAGACTTCCATTAAACTCTGGCAACTCTCGAATATTTCTGGTATTTTTGATATTGTGAATTTTTCAGATAATTTGAAATCAAAGGGTAGAATTTTCGTCCGAGCGCATTTTCAGCAGCAAAAATCTATTCAAGCTAGCAACCACTCAAAAGCATATTTAATTATAAGCTTCGCTTCCTTGTTCCACCCCGATGCTCCAAATTAAATTCTCCTAAAGTGGGATATCCCAGGGATTTCCTCACCCATTCCAGTTCATTTTCAGCACTATACAGATTATGAAAAATGGAAAAAAATATGGAGAAGAAAGCTACAAAGTGCAAAATCGAAGCAAAAATTGACTGTCTTGAAATTTGCTACATTTTCTAGCATCTCTACAGTTGCTTGGTTTTTGGAAAAACAAGTTTTGTGTCGTCTTTATTCCTTTATCCCGACCACTTTTCTGCCATAGGAAACGCCAAGTTATTTGCACATGGATTGAGGCAAGGTGAACGAACTGTTAGGTAATCATTTTTGTCCCAAATAAATCTATGGTGGGGCTGCTGCTGCTGCTTTTTTGCTGCCCAACTTAGACTATGATAATATAAGCATAAAGTGCAATGGCAAAACTTTTCGTGCCCGTCGTCTTGGAAGATTTCAGTGCACGGCAGACATAAACAGAAATATAAATTTCAATTTTCAGGATTCCTTTTTTTCCTGCCAGGCTTTTTATGATTTTATGATTTCATGATGTTCCTTTCCTTTCTTTTTTTGTTACCCAAGAAAGGAGTTTAATGTTAATAATTTGTTTCACGGAATTGGATCCCTGGAAAATGAGCTCTATATAATCATTATAAATGCCATGAATATAATTTGTAAATTTGCAAGTTTTCGACAAAATAAATATGGATAATATAACTGAAAGATAAAAAGGATTTGTGCAAATTTTAATGGAGGGAAAACACTTGATTTGGAAATAGAGCCAGACGATTCCGTTTATGGTAAATTGTAGCTAGTTTAAACATGCTCTAGGACATTCTTTGGTGTTATTAAAGGAGGCTTGATGGAAAGGTTAGTCACGTAAATCTCTTAAATGGACATTGTTTTTTTGGGTCCTTTATTCTGTAAAAAAATAAATATTTTTTTTGTTAATCAGAGCTCATTTAAAAATATTTATGTTGGAAGATTTTTTGTTACCTCTCCTTTTAGTTTCCCAGCAGAGCTTAAAAAATTTATTTTATTCAATTCAAGGAAATGAAAAAACATCAAGACACATAAATGCATAAGAACTGCACACATCTTTATTGTAATATGTTCAATGTTCATGCATAATCGCTGATACATGGTAGCCTGTATTGACCTATTTTCCAGGCAAACGACCTATTTCAGAATGTTGCAGGATTGTCGAGGATTGTGCAAATTTTGCAGTCAGCCGGGGACGAAAAATAGAGCATCATTATTATTTGCATTTTCCTCGCATTAAGCTGCCGTTTTATTTTACTTATTCAACAATTTAAACATTTTAATGCCTGAGCTTGTGTTTTCTCTGTTTACCGAGTTTACCGTGCTTTACAGATAAATGATCTTCTAAATGGAAAATAAATTATGATATTATCGTGCGCCTATTTAAATAAATCCGAGCAATCTGAACAATCTGGGTTCTGCTAGCTGTTATTTGAATTGTCATTTTTCACGTCAAAGTTCATGTTTTATTGGCAAATGGTTATGTATATCAAAGGTAAGATTACATCCGTTAAAACATCAAGATATGTACACGTGCAAGAGCTTTGTGGTATATATTAATATATTTGCTTTGATGATTTCTTTGAAGTAAATCTAGAAGATGTTTAATGTAGGAGTACAAGGAGAGAAATTGCATTCCGGAATAAGTTCATCAGATATTGGGAAATTGAATAAATACGTCTTAGAACATGTTTCTAAATTTAATGATGTCTAGCATTAAGTTGCAGAAGTTCACTTAAGAAATTTATCAAGAAATCTTGCAAGAAAATAATGAACTCCTTCTTGACATTTTAAACACAAAAAAAACAACACGAACGCAGACAGTGAAATTATGATGTTATGCTAGGTTTTCATGTTTGCCAATACATATTGCTACCATATAAACCATTTTAATGATCCCGTAACATTATCTCGGCGAAAACATCACAAGCCGTTCCAAATTATTAAAAACTTTTGCACAACAATTTAATATGAACTCCCACGCTCATTCTAAACTCATTAAAAATTATTTTGATTTCAGAATTATCAATTAATTAACTTTTCATTCGTGGGCTAGAAACTTTTCATCACATTTCTTCACCGAAAAATCTTCAGCCAGCAAATTCTCGTCTAATGAAAACAAGACGAAAACTGAATAAGTAAGCGAAAAGGAAAAATGTCCTATTTATTTATGAAATGCTTTTTGCCCCAAAAAACGAAGAATTTGCGCTGTACCAAGTGAAATGTCAAAGTTCACAATAATTTTGTTGCTATGCGAATAGCAGCATTCGCCAAAGGATCGCTTTTATATGGGAGATGGATAAAAATTCTGTATAGCATTGTGTGTGGGTTCAGAGCATAAACTGAGGCACATTGCCGTATCATATATTACATACACCACACACCAGTCAAATAGCACATTTATTAAACTCACATGGATATCAAACGAACATATCAAAAGGATCAAAAGTGTGGCACAGCCTCAGATATCAGGTGTGAAAGAGCAAAGCAATTGAGAATGAATTTCATTATTATTGAAAAAAGTTTTCTACCAAAGTTAAGCAAATTGACAGAAATAATTGTTGCGTATAACACCATTACCTATACTAATTAAATAATAATGGAGCAGTGCAATTAAAAGTAATCATTACACACTGTGATTTCCGTAATTACTTGATTTCCTGAAAGTTCAACTTGGAGTACACTGAGAAAAATTCTATAAGAATCGTAAACTCCTCAAAAACTGTTACAAATTTTATTTTAAAGGCAAGACCTTAACAAATATCCAGAAAAAATACAAATCTCCCTAAAATTTTCTATCAGAGTATATTTAACATACACAGTTTGCTAGAGGCTGTATTAGATATCCAGTAGAAAGCACAAAAAGGTTCAAGCAAAATAATGATGATGCTACAACTTACTCCTAAATGTTTCAACAGCAGCAACCAATCATTACGGCAACATGATAGATCTAAAATTAAACTATTTAATCACTAATATCATCTAATATGGTTGATGAAATGTTGAAAGCACATCACAAAACCGACAATTTAAAACTTTTGCCTTCCGATATGTTAATTATTTTAGTCGTTCTGGCCTGCTGCTTTATGTATAAACGTTTCATAGGCAACAGTTTTCCATGAATTTATGAGGCTTTACCAGTCTTACACAGTTAGTCTTTTAAGTGAATGAAACATATTTATGTTTTGGTTTGTTAGTGCGTGGTTGAATCTAAGTATCATAATCATTTGAATCAATTATTTACTTTTGGAGACTGTGGTTAACGGAGAGATTTTTCGGTAGACACGATTGTTGCTTGCTTTTATTTTAATTTTATGAGGAAGTTACCTGGGATACTACAAAATGTGATAAACATAATTATTTGTCAGTTACTCCTGAATACTATGCAATCTTATAAACTATGTTGATCTAGTCATCTACCTTTAAATTTAAATTCACGTTCAAACGTATAATTTCTGAAAGTGTTCATCATCAGTTTTTTCCACCCATTAACTCCCTCACCGAAAAAGTCTGGATTTGTTTACTTAACTAGATTTTACTCTGACATTTATACTATTAAGTAATCGCCATACGTCATACTATAATACTCAAAGTTTAAACTGAAACATATTATGATGTAATGAACCCTCACAAATTATTCATTTGCGTCAGAATTATGAGCTGAGAATTGTGAATGGAAAGCTTCAAAGAAAATATCAACATTTCATCAGTGATTACCTTTTGTCTGGTCCCATTTTCTCTTAATTGTCAGATTTATGTAAATATTGTTCAAAAAACTTTTTCCATAGAATAAAATGAAGCTTTAGGAGAGAATTTCTCGGAATTTCCAGAAATCTGCTAAGATGTCAGAGTGAGTGCTACTTTTTACATTTTAAATAAAACTTTTTCCGATTTTTACTTTGTTGAAAGAACGTAGCTGTGAAAGAATAAATAAAATTTAATCATTTATATTTTGCCTGAATGCTTACACGTGCTCAATTTTGTTTTTTGATGCTTTCGTTATACTTTGAGCTTCAATTAACGCATTTAACATTTGTGAGCCAGCTTAACTGCTTAAGAGCTCATGTAATAATATTATTTTTGAGGCAAGATTAAAAATGTGTGAGAAGAATTACGGTGCTTAATAATTCATAGAAAATTGTTGTGTAATTTAAAATTTGTTTTTTATGCTTAGCGTAATTTATTTATTGAGCTGTTACCGTCTGGTCCATATAAGTATAATTGACCTTTCTTAAGGTAAATTGACAGCTGCTTATAAGTCTTAAATTATTAATTTTAATAAAAGATTTATGATTTATATTTTCTTTCGCAGCATAGATTCTTAAGAAATATTAAATAAGTTCTTAAGAAGCCTAAAAAGTCGTTCTTACAAAAACAAAACCTTAAAAGTCAAATTCATGGGAAGAATGATAAAGCTAACTCAATTAAAAATTTTTTTTGAAAGAAAGCTAAGAAGTATAAAAGAATTTAAATGACCAAAGGTTAAACCATGTTAAACATTCATTGAATAATCTTAAAAGTAGTCAGGTTTTATTATATTTTCAGCCTGAAGCTGATGTTTTCGACGAATTTTAGAATACCTAGAATACCTGTAATATAAAATGTCAATCAAAAATTATTCAATCAACCTACGTCCTACACACTTCAACGTTACTAATAAAATTGCCACGTGATCCATTCAAAGCTCAATTTTAGGAAGCTTTTGAACTTAATTCCTTTAGATATTGCATGATATATTGTTCTATGCATTTCATGTGCTTGTTTCGTAAAGCTTTGGTAGAAATTTACATACTGCATTCCTAGATTGCTTAAGTAAAACATGTTTTTCTCGCTTTATGTAGAAAACAGAAACTTTTACTTTGCTTTATAGTTCCATATAAAATGTTAAACATTTAACCATTATATAAATGGGAATCTTTTGTATCGAACTACACTCAATATTCTGATATAACAGTTATTGCTGAAATTACCAACATACGCTATATTTTAGACATGTTGCTTTTATGTTACAATGTAGAGCCATTTCATTTCCAAAATACAGTTTTTATAAAAACCAGCATTGGGTACGGGTTTATTCTCTGTATATAAATTGTGCATTGAGCTGATTGTGCGGAAAAATTCGAAAAAATTTGTAAAATTTGCAGATAGTACGTGAAAGCTCCCTTAAACCAAAAAAAATTAATAATAAATTAATAAATATAATTTTAGTTATGCTCTTCAGAAATTTCAAGGAAATGCCAAGCTGAAATGGTCCCTCTTAAGAAGAAATTGCCGTGTACTGCGTGGAGCATCTGATCAGGCAAATGAAAAGATAAACATGATTTTTTATGCCTTAGAATACTAAATATTTTAAAAGTTGAAGCAAACGAGCGTGGGTGTCTTGTTCCTGGTTGTTTGTCTATTTTGCGCTTTCGCTTTAGCCTGCCAAATAAATTATAAATAAAATACTGTAAAACTGGCAAAGGGCAAAGGTGAAACAATAGCTGGTATATTGGAGCATATCGCACAAGTAAACAAGGAGAATTTTCCAGATCATCGATTAAAAACACAATATATGGTAAACAGTGTGAGCGAATACATCAACAAGCGTCAGCATGAGGCTGAACCTTTTTGCTTGGTAACAATAGATATTACAGTGAAAATCACTCACAACATCGTAGTTAAGCAAAGTTTTGATAAAAAAAAACTGTGTCGTAAATCCGAAAGCAAAACAATTATTTTTATTTTATTCCAGTAGTCAGCCGTAAATATGAAATTGGCAGATCAAGCTCAGTATTCCATCATTTTTGGAAATATGTTGTTATCACCAAGGTTTTTGATCTAATGGCGAAGGACATAAAATTTATCAAAACAAGCTCAAACCACATTTATTGACTGTGTTCATAATAAATTATTTTCTAATGAGGTTTAATTAAATATTTTCCTTTAATTATCTAAAATGTTAAAGTCCTTCAGAAACAACCAAAAGTTAAAATAAACAAAAGTTTTTCAATTAAAAATAACTCAAAAAGCTCACAATAGACGAAACCGATACCAAACGCGAGTTTCAAAAATCCTAACTCATAATATATTCAAGATTTGCTTTCAACTTTGTGCTGTATATGTCAGGAATCAATACATCATCATAAAATTTCAATGAAACTGTAATTTGCTTCTGGAAAGTCGAAATTTTATTTTCAATTTGTTCCACAAAATGATTTACTTTTGCAGTTTGCTTGGCTTTTTTGTGCTTTTAGAGCTATTTGTGGAAAAAAAGAGAATATTTCGAGTGATGTATTATTTTCTTCCATTCAAATTTCTCTTGGATATCAAATGATAGTTTGTGCAAGATTTCTGGCCACTATTTTGCATTTATTGCTTTATTATTTTATTGCACAAAAATGTATCAAAACTCCATTTATTTTCCTTTTCATAATCTGATGCAACAAATTTTTGTTTTAATAAATTTGCTCCGTTAAAAAACTTTATAGGAAACCACTCATTCCCACTAAAAAATAATAACACAAACGATAAAACCTCTCGAAGGAATACTTAAAACAAGCAATAAATATTTTAAGTTTATCGTAACAGATAACAGACTTCACGTCTCCTTCACAATTTCTCTGATCCAATGTAACAATAAAATAATAAAATAATAAACTAGCTAAGATAGAAAACTATTTCCATTCAATTTTGCTCCATTATGTCTTATGAGGGTAGTTTGACATTTCAAATATAATTTCTGATTTTATTCTTTTGTTACTTAAATAAATTTAATGGTTTTAATAAATTAAATACATTTAAATAATGGCTATTTTTATGAAACATGCTCATTACTCATATAGACTTTAAACAGCCCTAATGCTTAAAGCACACTCATGTATAATATAAATATAAGTACATAAGTATCTCGAGCAATCATGACAATCATCAAGCTTTCAAAATAAACTCGCAAAATTTGCTAGGAAATCATAAAATATGTTAAAATGTTAAACATAGAATAAAGAATGTTTTGCAGAGGCAAATAAAGCAAATAAAGCTCGCAAGGCAGAACGACAGACAAATCTTATTCGAAATTATGAGCAGTAAATTTCAAGTAAATTTGTCTATTTGCTCAGTACATTTCTGTTTTGCCAGCAATTCATCTTCTATTATGTTCTTTACGATGCTTTGGACTTCTTGTGGAGGAATTTTTCTGAGAAATTGTTTTTTTTGCTAAAGTCATTAATTTGAACACATAAATATAAATTTATATTTTAATGTGACATAAATAAAATATTCATGTTGTTCATGTTTGTTTCAATAAAAAAAATATTTTACTGCCAAACCAAAAAAAAAAAACAAAAATCTGGGAAATAAACACAAAACCCACATTGTAAATTTATTTTATTTGACAATGTGTAATGGATGAATTTGTCCTCGATTTATGAACATTTCACAATCATAAAAGTCATAATTAATTAAATGAATGTACATTGTTGCATTATGATTGGATTTAATGAGAACATGAGGTGTTTTGCATATTTTAATGGAATTTTTGGGAATAAATTAAAATCATTCATTAATTATTAATTTGGGAACAAAAGGTAATTTCAAAATCCAAAAACAATTCGACAACAAATATTATATAATGCAAAAGTGCATTCAATCATCCCACGCCAAAAAAGTGTCATAAATTATTACAGTACTTTGCGATGATTTTAATCTCATAAATCACAATTTTCCGAACTCACTCAACATTTAATTTCACAATATCAGAGTGTTTTCCAAGAAACTTCCCTGCAAACATACATAAAGTCATTTACTTGCCACCACCGTTTTTCCACGAAAAAACACTAAAAATCTTAATCACCGGGTTTTCCAAGGATTTTCCATAAACGACTTTTAAGGTAATTAAACAGATTTCCCAGAAAAAAAAAATGGTTTGATGATTACATGCAAATTAAGTTAATAAATATGGTTTTTTGGTTACTTGGTTGTTCTTGGAAAGAATTTAGCTCGTATCCAGAATATCAATCAAATTTAGTGAGGCAGTGCTCACACAACCGCAAATGCCGTAATTGTGTGGGCGCTGGGATATAGCTTTTTTGGCTTCTTTGGATTTTTGGGCTTTGCAGAAAGAATTTGACTTTTGGAAGCGTTTTTATTTTTGTGGGGAATTTACTTGAGCGAAGCAATGAAAATACTCCTTCAGATTTTGAATTTTGTTTTTAGGGTTTTCTACCGAATTATCTAAGAAAATATTTAACTGGAATTTAAATATGATTTTATTGGTTTATCATTTGGTTTTACTTGGTATCACATTGAATAATTTATATCAATTTATTTAATGTGTTTTTCTATTTTCAGAAATTTCTCAGAAATTCGTGTTTTTTTGATCGAAAATTTGCTCCAGTTTCAAATTAACAAAGCGCTACAGGTATAGTGTTACTCGATATTATAAGGCACATCATCACTTTTATAAATCTTCTCCCAGAATTATTTTAATATAAAGCACCACAATTTTGGAATTTAAGAAATTAAAAATCAGTTCTTTGTTCTCCTTAAACCAATTAAGATGAAAATGCCATAAATACCAAAAACACCTCAAATACTAAATTGAGCTTTCTAACAATAGCTTGATAAATGAAGAAAATCTAATTACATTTAATTGAGTTTCTATTTTTATCCAGCTCCACAGCTCTTGGTGGATTTAGTGAATTTGCGAAAAATTTTGTCAAAAACTTCCCTAGAAGCTTTGTGAAAGCTCACATTCACTGAGTAAGAAGCAAAGAGTCATAATCCGATTTCATTTTCCTTAAAGGATCACATAAAGCCGACAAAAAGCGAAAAATCAAAATTCATGTAACGATGGAGCAAAAGCATTTTGCATATAAAATTAAATTATACATTTTTGCTATATCCTCAAATCTGGCTGCTTGGATTCTTCAGCAACATCTTTTCATATCTGCTTCTTTTTTGGTTGGTTGAATGTATGGCATTCCAGTTGGAAATAAACATGTACATAAAGCATGCAATTAGAATAACACACGATGAGAAAACGGATTTTGGCGACAGAGAGACTAGTCATTTTAAAAATAGCTTTTCAGTTCAAATAAATAATAATATTTTCCAATAAACATGGCACACAAAATATTCGGTTATTTTTTCACCGTTTACATTGCCCGATTTTAAATTGCGCCAAAAGCACTATTTTCCTTGGAGAGGATGGCGAAAGCGACAAAAACCTATTTCGGTCAAGTTATTTGTTAGTTTGTTGGACGGGTGTTTGTGGATGGAAAGTTGTAGCTCATCTTCGGAACGTTCTTCGAAATTGATTGAAAAAATTGTTGACGTTCTTCTTTATAATTGATTACATTTCTCCACGAATTTCCTCCATATTTGACATTGAAAAGAATAAATAAGATCCAATTTAAATAAAATATCACTGATTCCTTTCTGTTTCAATAACATAGATGAATGAAGAAAACATTGAATAATTAATTGAATTCAAATTCATGGAATCCAGCCAAAGGTTTGCAAACAATCAATAATTTATAGAATAAAATTATACATCTCCGAATGCCATGAATTGTATCAACATCATAAAATTATTATTCAAATGTTGAAATATTCCATTTAATTAATGCGAAGTACTTAAAAATATCATTCAAGGAAGAAATGGAAGGTAGAGGTTTAACAATAATATTCCGTCTATTGCTACCTCCTTTTTAAATTTATTTGAGAAGCTGTTGTTATGTTTAGTTCGATATTTTTATTGATACATATTGCTACGTCCATGTTTGACTGAACCGATAAAATTTTATAAAAAGGGTCTGTTCATAACTGAGCTGGAAAGTTCAAGAAACTCTGATTTATTTCAATTCAAGTTAATTTAACAAATTACAGAGTCGATATTTTGATAAATCTGTTCAAAAATCAATTCTGAATGAACGTCTCCCAATTTATCTATAAATATATTTTCTGCTGAATAAATAACGGCAAAAAGCAGCAATAAATTTTTAATGCCTTCTGGAGAATTTCACTATTCCAAATAAAAAGCGATTTCATTTGCTTGAAGCTTTTGCTTTCACACACTGCAAAAACTACTGAAACTCTGGAAAACTTTGTCAAAGCATTTTATTATTGAAGTACTACTTTTTTGCTGCTTTGCTAGTGATGTGATTTGGAAGCATTCAATTATTTCCAATTATTCGTGCTGCTGCTGTGCTGAGTTGCAGTTGAATGTAGTGACTTGTGACTGGTGAATGTTTGCTTGTTTTTCCATGGGAATTTTATATTTCAAAGGAAAATCCCATTGAATCCTTATTGCCGTTCGGTTTTTTCCTGATAACAAATAAATCAATGGAATACCAGACACATGCAATAAAATTAACATCATATTTAATTGTGCTTGAATAATTTTACGAGATTCCATTTCTGATGAAAAATTTTGTTGTTTATTTGTCCGACTGTCTGTGGTTACTTTGGGTAGTGGAAAAAGATTAATGGCGTTTCTATTTTTAGTGCGGCTTATTGTTCATTGTTGTGGTCTATTTTTGAAGAAAGTAATGAAATTGTTTACGAGGAAAGTTCCGATCATTGCCAGTAAATTGAACAACATTTTCCTTGAAGCTTTCATTTTGTTTACTTTTGATTTTCACAGCATGTAAATCGAATCGTATTGACGTTCAATTTTGTTTGAATGTGATATTGTTATTTTTTGTACTTTTATTTAAAAATATAATTTCTTTAGCACACTGTGAACTTTCATTGATTTTTTCATAGAAAAAAAAAAAAATTGATTGGCAACTTTTAATATACTTCCATCACCTCTCTATATCATATTAACAACCTTTAAATTGCTAAACCACATCATATAATTTATTGTTTACATTGCGCAGTAAAGTCATATTTGTTTCAAACATACGACTTCATTTAATGAATGATTTGCACTTTCCATAAATATGTGAATAATGTGGGTCGCCCAAGAAAACGAGCACACATCCGAAAACCATAATTATCCTTTTTTGGCTCCATTTCCACAATTGCGAAATTCTCCATAGTATCACAAATTCACATTTTCATGATTCCTCGCTTTAATTAAAAATGGGTAACCTCGAAGGTCAGTTCCATCAGTGAAATTACTTAATAAGTTAACATTCAGAAATTGCTCGATAGTTCAGCAAACATAACTACCAAAAACAATAAAAATGGATTCACTCTCCACGTCACTAGACTTATTTTGTTTAACCATGGTTTCGCCACTTATGGCTTCTTATATTGTTTTATAGAATCTGAAAAGCTGAAAGTAGCAGAAAAAATATTCGTACATTTTTCAAAGTACTGAGGTGAAGAAAATGAGTTAACAGCGGTTCATACTTTTATTATGTCTGTTTGTCGGTCGGATCTGGAAATATGATGAGACTTGAGCAAAATTCATGAAAGGGTAACTTCGATAACATTTGCAAGTTAAAAAGCTAAAGATTAGATAGGGTGTGTGGAGGGAGTTTCAGGGGTTCTGGCACGTATTCAAAAGTCAAGGTTGGATGAAGATAAAAGTTCAGACAGTAAATAGTCCTTTACATTCCCCATCAATTAACTAAAAAAAATAAACTATCAGGAAACCCTGGAAAACCTTCCGAAAAGTATCAAAAAAAGAATATGATATGTAAAAAAATGCTCACCAACTTCCCAAGACCGAGTTGTTGGTTGTTCCAACAAAACAAAGCGCATAAAAATGCCAATTTTTCAGCCAGCACCGAAAACCGAGAAAAGCGAAAAGTTTTTATTTTTTGGCTTTGGGTGGGAGGGAAAAGCTTTCTAGTGTCACAAACACAGAAGCAGCCAGTAAGCAGTCGAGATGAATACATGTAGTGCTAGAGTTCTATTTTTAGCTCAAACTTATTGAGGAACAAACACATAATGGAAAACTGCAAACAGCTACAAGAACTCGCAATTTCAAGTGTGGGGAAAGAAAGCTCTAACGCTGAATGGAAATGGAAAAATTTCGCTTCGCATCTTAGGTTCATTCTTCTTCACCATCTACGTCATCGGAATTAAGTAGATTTTTTATTTTATTTTTTTCTGTGGTTGACAAAAATGTGAATTGAAATGAGGGGGGAAGGCGCATGGAAAAATTGTTAAGATAAAAAAATTCATTCACAGCTTTTCCGCGAATGATTGAGCTTTTGATATGCCCTTTTGAGTTTTCGAGTATTTGAATATGTCACAAAAAATGTGTGATTCTATTGACATTTTAAACTTTTTAAAACTTTCATGGATTTTTTTAAGCCGTGACATTTATTAGAATTTTCATTCCTTGACTGATGAGATTTTTCGGGATTTCGTTGGATTTTTTGAATTAAAGACATTATCGACGGCTGTTATTTCGTGATGTGCTTTTACGGTATCATTGGAATTTGATTGCAAAATTATGTTGATTAGAAATTTTATTGAATTCTAGAACTGCTTCTATATGACGTACTTGTATTTTAATCTTTTTGTTTTATAAAAATCTCAAAATTTCAAAAAGATTTGATTAATTAAAAAAACAGCTTTTCCAGACAGACTTGAGCTTTCATGTGATTGAAAAACGAGTTAAAATACAAACGATAAAAATTCTGTTGATAAATCCTCTTCAACCGCCCACCATACGAATAAAATCTTCACACTTGGAATATTTTCGAATGTCGTAATGAAATTATGGATGTTGTAACCTAAAACTCCGTGTGGGTAGAAATTAGGTTTAAGATTGGGCGAATCCTAAGCAAATCACATTTCAATTGTTAAGGCAAATAAACAAATTTTATGCTATAACACCTCTATAGCGAAATCTGGCTGTCACAACGCACATGCTAAATATATCACAATATAATGTATCACTGTATCAGGTATTCTCATTGTCAAAGAAGAGTAGAATAAAAAACCGGGAATGAAACAAATAAAGAACACATCTGACGTCAATTCGCGTCAATTCTTTCACAAACAATGATTGTTAATGTTAACCAAATATACAAAATATATAGAGAAAATAATAACAGGAATAAAATTATGCTCCATTGTTCTATTTTTGGCGAAAGAGGAAAATTTGAATTTCATAATTTTGGAGCTTTTGCTGCTATTTTGAGTTTTTTGCATATTAATGGTATATTCTGAAAATTGATCTATACGTGATTAAATTCAATAAAACCATGGAGATGGCTCGATCACAAAATGATTTTCACCTAAAATTTGTTCCAAATCTCTCTGTACTGTACACAAGTTTACATTACGTTGTACACGTTTAGATCTAGTTCCATCCACACTTCCTACATTCCCAAATGCATTTAATACGCTCTTCGCAAAGTCTTTGTGCAAGACAAATACAATTATCAGAAATAGAGAGCGCTTAATTGATGCACAATCATAATTCGATTAAAGAACTTTATGTTATTCACTGAACAAAGCCATCAAACTAGGAGAATGCTGGAAGTTGGTTAGACGATAGTGGAATGGGAAGCAATTTACATAGAAAACAATTGCAAAACTTGCAAAGTTGCAAAACTTTGAAAACTTGGAAAATCTGTATAAACATGAAACTGACTCTGTGCAAACTGTTTTTTCAACCTTTTTTGTTTTTCAGAGCTCTTTTTGTTCTAAAGACCAGTTTTTAAAACATATAAAATTAAGAAAGTATTTACTTATTTACCACATAAATTCTCATAACCAAAGTTTTCCGATAAAAATACACACATTATGCAGCAGAAAATATATATTTTATTGGAGAGGGTTGAAGTGGATTCATTTTTATTTCAAAGTTCGATGAGAAAATAAATTGGAGTTAGATAAAAATTAAATACATAGTTTATTTACATTTTAGGTTAAAAATAACTCACCCTCCAACACCCCTCACTATAAAATATGGCAGCTACTTTTTATGTCTTCAAGTCTTCTACATACATTTGGGCATATAGAAGAAAACTCAGTAATCAACCAAATGTATGTAAATCCTCGTAAAATGCTGAAAAACTGGAAAAATTGAAAAATCTAGAAAAAACTCGGAAATGCTCGAGAAACTCGCAGCAACGTCGAAAGGCAACAAAAAAACATTCTGCTTACATGAGCAAATATAAATCTAGACAAATTGTGGCGTTCTAAAAATAACACGCCAAATGGGTAAATGGGGAAGGAAAGCCAAAATGTAATGCCGGAAAAGCATGAAAATAAATATCGAAACGTGGCCGAACAGGTGGGTGATTAATTAAAAGTTTTATGCTGTGGAAAATGTACAAATTATTATTCAATTGGGTCGCACGGGGTAAGAGTGATTTTGGATCTTATCTCAATCGCAGCCAAATTTAGATAATCATGCCGAGATTGCCTTTGTTAATCGAATACATTTTCGATTACTTGAACTTTACTTCGGAATTCAATTTGAAATTGGTTAAAATGGAAAACAACGGCACCTAAGTTCAAATTTCAAGCGATCCTTTCTAATTTATAAAATTGTCTTCCAAGGAAAACTCAATTGTTTTTGTATTTCTTCTCGGTTCTTCGTTTGATCATACCAGCATAAACAGTATTATCGAAAAGTTCACATCTTTTTATCTAGTAAAAGTTTAGGGGGTGCGTGATAGAACTTTAAGAAAGTTTTTTGGGGTAAGTTTCTCTGTATGTATGTGGTCTGGCTTTAAATAGGCAAGCAAGTTCGGTTTAAAGAAAATAAGTATCAGAGAACATCCTATTAAATAATTTTTAAACAAAAGTTAGACGGGTTTCGAATTTTTTAGTTTTTTTTACAGAATATTCGGTTAAATTGAATTTGCATCATATTCGGCGAACATTTTAGCGTGGGGGAATCTAATAAATTTGCCTTAATGTATGTAATCAAGCCTTATCAGATTATTAAATTTTGTTGAGGCATGGCTTTAAATGATATCAAGCGTTTTTATCAAGATTTTCATGGATTCAAATAAGTTGGAGACATCCATCATGAACAGCCTGTTTAGGCAACCCGTGATCAACAGCCCGTAAAAAAGTATTCTGCATTTCAAAACAAAAACCTATTTAACGTTAGCATTATAAATTAAACTGTTTCACAAAAAAGACATCGAAATTAGTTCAATAACTCACAATTACACGTGAATGAACTTTCACTAAAGGGCAAGGAATGATTAGGAAAATAAATGTTTATCGAAAACTGGTATCCGAATTTTGGAAGCATTTTAATCATTCCATATATTTTTACTATATCACCCAGCAATAAACGATAAAAGACATTGTTAGACAATAAATACAATAAGCCTGATAAGTATAGACAATAATGTATGTCAATCATTCATACCAATAAATACAAGCTTACAGAAAGGACAAGTACACGTAATATACTTTTAATAACTCTTCTGCGTCACAAGGTAAATCAACTGACATTGCAAGTAAATTATAAATGCGCCAATTTCCTAAAAATAGTTTAATCGTTCAAGTCATTTGAGGCACTTGTAGATAGAATTATAATGTATGATAGTGATTTATATTTATTGGAAGTAGGGACTTGCGAATAGTTTCAAATTATAAATTTATTGTTGATCAAATTTCTTTTCAAATTAAAATATAAATTTGGTTATTCTGAAAATGTTTATTACAAGGCAAATGCATTGGCTTATCTCAAGAGAAGCACTCACCAAAGTACTGGAACAATTCAGGCAAATGGGATATCCTTGAAGTGAACTCATGTACGTCGGAAGAATTTCATTAGAATTCTCAAGGATTTGCTCTTCGATCATTTTTCTATTCTTCTAAATGCTACATATAACCGAGAACATTAACCTGTCGGACATCCCGGAGCAACGGTTAACAAAACATAAAAAAACATATAAAACGTATGCTAAAACATGAAATTGTGTATTCGCACTCAATCTCAGCTAGCATCTACCTTTATATGCTTGAAGAAGCAAACCTTTTTGCAGACTAACCTTTGACCTTCTTCGCAATAATTGTACAAATTGTACCAAATTGTAACGAATGCTTGTAGCATTGTACGACTTGGTGTATTGCCTTACAGGCAATATTAACCACAAAAGTGATTATCCTTGGAAATTCTCCTTTTTTGGTAATTTTGTTGTTGATTCGTTACCTCGAGTGTGTTTAATGGATGACAGGAATTGGATTATTGAATCTTTGTGGAGAGTTTGAAGGAATAGGATGTGGGTAGATATGTTGAAGCTTTGAGATGTTATGGTTCCAGCAAGAAATTGAATCTTTCAAGGTGAAGAATTTAGTTGAAAGATGATAAAATTTATCTCAACATGCAAAAACTAACACTATATCCCCTAATTATTTCGAATGAATGAAACTATAATGAATCTACATTTAAAACAATTTTCAAGGCGATATTTCACCCGAATGCCACAAAAAACTTGGTCTTGAGCCATTTTTGATAATGCAAATTATTTAGCATTACCATTTTTTATTCCCATATCTTTTTGCTCCCAAATGACCATCCAGTTGCTATTTATTCCTTAAAAAACCAGAATATACAGAGTACCCATCACAAGCATATTTTTCATTATTTTTTGCATTATGAATTGTTCTTTCTACATTAACAAGAAAATGTTCGTTCGCATTGGCTTTTAAATGTCAACTTGTTGATGCGATTTTTTTTTTACATTTTAAATAACAGTCCCACAAATGTGAAGGAAAAGTTTGCGGTTTATCGTTCCATTCTCATTTTTATATCATTTTTTTTACTGAATGTGAAGTTAATAGCGATGATATTTAGAAAAATGTTTAGGATCCTTTTCTGCGCGGTTTTTCTTGAAGAAACAGGGTTTTTTATCTACATGTTTCCTTATCCGATGTAAATATTAACAAAAGAATGGAACTAAACCTAAATACTTCTTGGAAGGTTGTTTATTATATATGTTAGACTTGAAAACAGAATTTAGATCAAATAACTGTATCAGTGAATTATCGATAAAAACCTACCGTTGCAATCCTTTCATCACTTCAGACCCAACAAATAAGCCGCCACAAAGATACACTTCATTCTAATTGAGCCAATTGTTGTCCGCGGCACAAAAAAGTCCCTCGAATATGCGATAAAAATCTCATTCGATGTCTTGGCGCACTCGCTGCTTCTTTGTCAGGCATTCTGGGAATTCGAGCAATTGGAAATTATGGGAACCCAAACATCTCTGTTAACGGAATATTTATAAAATGCGGATGAATATTTTATACATGATTTAAATTATTTGCGAGATGTTGTAGGTGTTCGATAAGTATCTACATGATATAAATTTTTTCAAAGTTCAATTGGTTCTGCCTGACATAGTAATGATGTGATTAAGTAATTGGAAGGTGATGGTTAATGCTTTTTTTATGGTTTTTTGTGGAAATTTATTTACCAATAATGTTTTAAAGGTCTTATAAACGAACGGAAGTATTAGTACTTTTTTTAACTTTATCCAACAAATCCTGAAAATTAGGCAAAATATGAAATTTATAATTTTGTATCCAATTAACAGAAATTATCAAGCAAGCAATAAGGTTAAGCGCTTATTTTTACTTTTCCCAGTACTAATTATAACAAGATTACTTTGGTATTTGAGCAAGTGGTTTTTTAATCAAACAAAATCTCAGACAGAAGTTTTTTAATTAGTGAAAAAGGAGTTGAAATATAAATAACTCCATGGGAATTGGACCGGAAACTTTTAACGATAAAACATTTGTGGAAAAGGATTTTTGTCACGGAAATAACGATAATGGTCACGTTTGTACACAATAGAAAAAAAAATTATTTTTGAGGACAGTCGGACAAATAAAGTGAAAATCCTTGAAAAACTCAAAATAAATATGTTCATGATATACCAAATGTGTCTTCAGTCTTCACGTGCCAATAATCTTGTTTTGAATTCCTAAATTTCTCAGAAAATCAAAAAATTAGCAAAACATCAGCTATAAGCGGAAATAAGAGATAAATAGAATCTTATAGAATAATTGGATGGAATATATTTCTGTGTCGTATTTTATTGTAGAAACATAAATTTAAACTAGTTGTGCAGCTTGTGAGCTGAGCAGGACTTCTCCGCTAACGTGGAATTGTGTTTTAATTTCTTTAACAATTTCTTTGTCTGGTACCACCAGATGACCCCCAGATGATTCTCAGCAGGTAATGGACAAAACATCGATGCAATTCTTGACTAAACTTATTATTCCAAACATTTTTTCTTAAGAAACCAATGTTGCATCTTTAATCTTTCTCTTGTACTGGAGCTGAAAGTAAGCGGTACCAGACTGATCCTCCAAAAACTCGATTTTTATAATTTCTGGACAAATTATGACAATTTGAGACTTTTTCAAAAAAAAGTTGTCTGGTACCACCAGATGACCTCCAGATGACTCCGAGTAGGTAGTGGACCATCCATCGATACATTTCTTGACTCAACTCATCATCGCAAACATTTTTTTTGAAGAAACCACAGCTGTATCTCTAGTTTTTCTCAAAAAAGTTTTTTTTTGTATGAAAAACCCGACTTTGGGTCACGGAAGTGGTGCTGGTGACCTAACCGGTAAAGTCACCATCACCAAAAATATCAGGTGCACGATGGGAAGAGATATCAAGTCGATTGGCATCAAAAATTCCGGAATCGGTTCGGCTGGAGGTCAGATCGAGCGTTTACAGTAAACCACGGATCCACCAAATAATCGGGCACGGCCCTTAGTTTTTCGCATGGCACGGGTCAGGGGCTCAATATTTTCAAAATTTGTTTTCACAGAAATTTTCTTCAACTCAATACCGACAAAAAAAATACTGGATATTTTTGAGATTTGTTTACGGGGAAGTCAGGAAAAATCAGATAAGGTCAAAAAACCCTGAAAATGCTGGTACGAAAACAATACTTATCCGCTTTTGCGGAGAAGTAATAAATCCCAATTGCCTATTGATATGTAAATAGAGATATTTTTAGAAATATTCTTCCTAGTATATGGATACAGGATATAAATTTCATGAGAGTTACATGTGTTGGCATCTATATCAATTGACTTATTAGGTTTAAAGAATTGATAGCAAATAATTGAAGATTTGAATAGCTTTTCAACCATGTAAGCAATATTTCTGCAAATAATAGAATGTTGACATGATCTTCAAAAAGTCCTCGAAGATTAAAAAAAAAAAAAAAACTTTTTAATTAAACAAATGAATGAAACAAAATAAAAAATGAAACAATTTTAGTACCAAAACCCACCGCCTCAATTTTATGGCGCTCTAGTCGTTTAAGATGTCTAGTTGTTGAGTTTTCTAAAGATCCTCGAAATATTTTCGATTTTCCTTCAAATTTCTATGGTGCCTAGAAATCTAGGAAATTCATAAGACAGAAAAATATATTTTTGTAGCCTTCAGCAACGGAAATACTCGAGATATGCTACTAGAAAAAATATTGAATGTAGGGAAAATGAATGGAATAGAAAAATGCATTTTCTTGGTTTTCTTTGCAGTGAAAATTAAAAGATTATTATATAGTTTGCTTCACGACATACAACATATATTTCAGTGTGTTTTATGATTTTATTGATTAGATTCTTCAATTATTTTCAATTTTTTCCAATACAATTGATCTCATTATAGAACTGTGATACTTTATATTTTGATTTTAAATATATTATATATGCATATTATTAGTTAGACAATAAATATTAATAAAGGTCATAACATTTTAAGGTGTTTTTTGTTTTTAATTTTTTGCTTTGATGTTAGTTTAGTTCAACTTTTTGATGTTATTTATTATCCATTTAGTTTTTGCAGTTGATTCACAAAAAAATGTAAGAATTTATTATCAAATTTGGATGTAAAATGGTGAGTTTAAATTTTTGGTTGTGCAATACAAAATATAACATAAACGGTGCGTGAATTTCGAATTACCAACTTCTTGTGTGCCGTCCTTAAATTCTACTAGCTACTGTACGTGACTCTTCAAATCCCTATTATTCATAGTATTCATTACACTAATTTAATATGTTTTAATATGTTTTGTAAACCAAATGCCTCATTGTTCTTAATTTTACGTAAAATAAATGCCTCAATCCTTAAATCGACGTTTAAGTTTGTATTTCTTTAATTTATCTTTAAAGTATTGATTTTTCAAAAGACTTAACTATTCTGTTATTATCTAAAATATTTGTTTTGTGTTTCATAAGTGTTTTTTTGCTGTCTTTTTTTTTTTTAAACAAAAAATTGGAAACTGGGATTTACTTCAAAACCGTACAATTCGAGCTAAAAGTCAACCAAAGATTTTTCTTAAAGTTGTGGCTGAAAAAGGGTCAGATCACTTTTTGCTTCTAGGTCACAGTTTCAAAGGCTACCACACGTCTTTCAAATCATAAAAGTTGTTAAAATCATGAGTTGATAATTTGATATGTTCTTGAATACAATCTGCAGTTGAAAGACTTCCGGTTTGAAGATGTTAAATCTTAGAATGTCTAAAAAAGCTGCTTGAGGATGATAGTTAAGCAAAATTTCAATGATGGCATAATAAAGACAATTGTTTTTGAATTTTGTTGGTCTCTTAGACATTGTAAGGAAGTCTAATCGAAAGTCATCCATCAGTTGATCATTTTTCTATTACATTTTATTGCACAAATGTTTGATTCTGGGTATTTCTGTGTGCTTTTTCTTAAATTCATTGAAATATATATATTTATTTGGTTGTTAGTTTTTTCTTACATTCTAAATTAATATTCATGTTTTACTTATCCTCAAAATAGACATCTATCATAAAATATATATATTTTTGGTTATGTTTTAATTTTTCATAAATTTTAGTTTTGTTCTTAATAATTTATTTCCATTTTCCATTAAATGCAAATGCAGATTAAATTGTTTTGTCAACAGATGTGCTAAATTTTTTCCCATTGCAGTTATGCAGGTGATTGAAGTATATATTATTTTGGAGAAAAAAATATATGGGAATACTTAAATTATTTGATTTTTGTTGTATCATAGTCCGGGTAAGTTTTGCCAATAGTCGTCATTTGTAAAGTCAACTCCACATTGTTGGTATTTAGTTGACATGAATTCCTTTTTTGGCTGCAATGGGCAATTTTTCACCTTGCAAGAAAGGGTTCACGGACTAAAAGTAGAAGAATATTGTAACAGTTAATGAAATTTTTACTTTTAGATCATTAAAAATTATTATGAAAAAGATAACTTACCTTCTTAACCTGAAATTTCTTAGAGACCATGTTCTTGTGATCTTGTCCATTAAACTGTTGAGCCAAGAAGCTCTCAAAGTTATTCTGACCATTAGGTTCCTGTTGTTCTTGTCCCACGGCACAGTCAAAGTTGTGTTCGGAATCGCACATGCACTCTTGAGAGTTTTGGTATTCTCGGCTGAAAGCGGCGGTGTTTTCAAAGTCCTGGGTGCATCCTTGATCTTCAGTAAATCCAACTGGGCATGGATTTGGAGGATTGCAGTAAGCTGGGAGTGCGGAGTCAGATTTTACTTGGGGTTTGGGTTGGTGTGGTCCTGAAAATTCAACTATTAGTATAATATTTTATTTGAGAAGTTGAATATCTTACCCTCTCCAGCTCCTCCTGAGACATAATGATGTCCCCACAATGAGCTGTGTTGCATGAACTCCTGATCCCTCAAAGAAGGATTAGGATTTCCCTCCAAGTACAGACCGTCGTAGTCCTCGCCCATATCTTTAGAAGCTCGTGCCATCAAAGCCAAGCGAGCATTTCCGTTCATTGGCAGAGGGTCCATGTACTCATCAGCTTCGTCCACAAAGTCTTTGCCCACGACATCCACCAGCTCGCGCAACAAAACATCAGATAAATAATGATCTTTCAAGTCTGGATAGTAAGCCAACGAACCACCAATCAAACAGACAAAAGCGCCCAACAAGAAAATTTTGCTTGAGAAATCCATAGTGAACTGACGTGGAAGAGAAAAAAATGTGTTTTTGATGAAATGTTGATGCAAGAACAATGTTTAGGGATGTAATTTAATTTACATCGTATAAAATTATATGTATGACCCGGAAAATGAAATATAATAAATGAATGCTAATACTAATAAACTTATATATATGTATAAAATTTATGTGTCCGGATGGCGAAATGAAGAATAAATAAAATACATATCGCCTCGTTCTGCCTGGTTCAGTCTGTAAATTTTCATGGAAAATTTTTATGAATGAATCGCACAAAAGCATAAAACCGAGGAGAGGGGGATACTTTCACATTTTTTGTGAGCAAGAACGTAACCCGACAACCACCTGTTAGCCTGCAGAAATAAATATTTTCATTCTGTTCAGCTTGCTTCAAAACAGGATCGATTTTGCTGACGTCACAATATTTTTATTTTTTATTTTCTTCGGCAGCGAACAATGAACCATTTTCTCAAAACTTTATGTGTGCTTTATTACGTGGCAAGTAACAAAATATATGTAAATTATTTAATTTTGTGCTTTTCCCATGGCATTTCTGCGGTTTTGTAATATTTCCGGAATATTTCAAAAATTCTCACCGTCGCGGAAAATCATACGAATTATATATAATTATGATATTTTTTACAATTTATTTTTTATTAGACGGATACACGATATATTCACTAATTGGATGATTGGTTACGATTACTAAACACTGAGATTGAGAAATTAAAGAAATTATGCAAATTTAACTACCCACCAACACTAATTGATGAAATTTTTATTTTTAGATATAGATAGGGCAAATTGTTGAATGCAGAACGATTTTTGTGCCGAAAGTTTCGCTCGTCAATGAAAAAAGTTCACCATATTTATTTTTGGCCAGCCTTCCACTTTCTCACTAAAATAATATTTTTCACCATACACACTCCTCTTTGAGAGAAATCCATCACCAAGAACTTTTATGCCAATTAGTACTCACCAATGAATTAAGAATATTCCCGTGATAGCTCAATTAACGATGACTTTTGAAGAAAACTAAAACTAAATATGTTGTAGAAAATAATGCAGAGTGGTTTTCACTCGACCATTTTCCTTGAACAACTGAGCAGAGTGACGACGAACGAAAAAGTTGAAGGCTCTAGAATAGCGACGGAATTAGACGCATGCCCAGAAGCCACCAGCGGAATTTAATCAGTAGCAAAAATCAATGAAACTTTCTCCATACAGCAGTTATTCTTGGAATTTCTAATTGAGCTAATTTACAGTTAGTATGGGAAAAGGTGTTTCTGGAGAATCTTTTGTAACATATTTCTATTTTTTACGTTGCTATTGAGGATTTGTTGAAGAGTTCAAGATGATTAGAAAAAAGAGTGGAAGTCCGTTGAATAGAACAATTTGAAAATTGGAACAGATTTAGTTTTAAAACCCACCATTCATTTTTTTTAGCGCTGCAGTCCGATTCTCAATTCTTAAATTCTTATAATTTCAATCCCTAGAATATCCTATCAAGTAAAAATCTAATATAAAGTAGACATAAATATGAAGTTTCTGATCTTACATAATATATCAATGTAATTAGAGTAATTAGTGATGAAAACATAAATAATTTTGTGCACATTTACCACAGCAAAAACTTTCTTCTACATTACTGGAAGGTGGAAATTAAACTTTGAATCTTGGCTTTCAATTCATTTCACATACTTTCAGAAATGTTATAAAGTTTAATGCCTTTTAAGTTGTCCTCCCGTATAATTTTTATCGGACAGATCAGCACTGAAGAAAAAACTTTTTGAAGAGAAAACATTTTTTCAGAAGGAAAAGAGTTTTTTTTTTAATGTTCTCATTAAATAAAAAACTGACAATAATTTGCTGAAATCTCAAATATAAAATTTAAAAATTTAAAAAAATATTACCATTATTTTTTTAGAGTACCCGACTTATTTAATTTATTATCAAACGGCGATTAAAAGCAACTCAATCTGACTTAATTGCAGTTTAATGTGTGATAAACGTGTAAGAATAAATTGTTAAAGAAACGCCATAAATCTGGCGCTAGCAAAATAATCCTGACCATCAATCACGCTCACATTTCCAACATATCCGCACCATTTCCTTTTCAAGTATATGCAAGAAGTCGGCAAAGAAAGTTTTATGGCGTCATTCTTGTAATTCTGCAATATATTTTGCAAATTCTGCAATCTTGATCGTGCGATGAACTTGAGAAATCTGATTTCAAAAGATTAGATTTATTGCTAAGAGATCACAGATGCAGATTGCAACGAGTTAATTAATTTATATTCTGTGGGTTCGCTTCGAGACAATAATTAATCGTCAAGTAGTTTTTGTTGAAAGGTGTTTAATGAGGTTCTTGCACTTTTGTCTACCAATTTTAATTATGGATGTCAAATTTATTTTCTTTTTTTTTTTGAGTAATCAGCAGTTTATTTATTTAATTGTGAATTTTATGAAATTCTGGAAATAAGTTCAAAATGCTCAAAAGTTCATGAATTATCAAAATTTTAATTACTTAGTACATAAATATGTTTCCTAGTACAAAATAAATTTTTTTTAAAGCTTTGAATTTTTAATACGAAAAACAAAAAATAGCTTTGTATAAATATTTTAGTATACGGATAAAGTTATAAAATTCTTGACACATTAAGTTGTGAAATTTTCAATATAAAAACGTTTCAAAATCAATTCTTTGTTTTTATTGCATAATCTCATTTGCCGTCTATTTGCAATAAACCCCTCAATAAATCCTCTCCAAATAAAAAAGAATGTCCTTAGTAAAATTCCTACTGCTAGCAAATCCTTCCAAATCCAAGAGCAACAACAGCAACAAAAAAAAAATACTACTATCTTATATCATCCAATCAACAACAAAAAAAAAATATAACAAGTTAATTTATTTACTATATTTCGTTTTATTATTGCTGTTGATCCCACAGATTCTCTCTTTTGTATATTAAATCTCACTTAAATATCAGATTTAAAGCTAATAAAAAAAGCAGCATATAAAAATGCTTGGTTAGCTGGGAAATGCTTGTGGAGCGTGAGCGTGAACGCAGAATGCTGTGAGTAATGATTGTTGCCTGCAAAAGTATAATCCACAATTTGAATAATTCAATTTAGTGCCATAAGAAAATTGGTCGATTGTTTTGCGCGCGGTTATTCGTCATTTCATAGCTTTATTATGGCAACTTTAATTAGTAGATAAGCATCTCTACATTTCTTGATCAATTCCAGATAATTACTGGGTTGTCGCGCTGCCTGTCACAAGATCATTTCTGTAACGTTTTCCATAAAAATATTTTTTTTTTATATCTCATCTGGTGCATGATTAAAAAAAATTGTAAATTTGAGATTTTTTTTTTTTAAGGATTGCTGGTCATTGGTCCAAATTAATGATATCACAGTTATTGTTTCAACGTTTCGAAAATTGATTAGATTTTTAATAAAAATTTTTATTTGCAGTAAATTTATTCAAAAAATAAAATATTTTAAAAACTTCAACGTTTCGATAGCTAAAATAAAAATTTTGCAACAAAAAAATGTTCCAACGTTTCGACCAAATTATCTTCATGATTCCACAAATAATCAATCAAACTCCGAATACTCTCTCATGGAAAACGTTATCACCCATCACCGCAAACTGAATTGTATCCAATTGCTGGCTGGGCCAGACAAAACGCACACCACTCAGTCCACAAGCGCTTTGCATCTTCTAAGGCACACAACAACATACAGAACACTGTTTTTGTATATATTTTGTATATTTTGTTCGGTTTGAAGCAAAATCAACAAAAATGTATAATAACAATCATTTGTCTACAAACTTTTGAACAGTTCGGATCATAGTTTCGGTGGCTCGGTAATTTAGTCAATTTCTCGTCAATTTTTCGACAAATTGGTGAAACATTTTCCGTTGCGGTTTAAATTGAGTTGTCAGTGCTTTAGTGGAAAATAAAGAAATTTAATTAAATTCAATTAAATTAAATTAAATGTGGAATACAATTTAATTTTTGTGCACTTTTATACTGAATTTTGTAATGCTTGGTGAATTGTAAAAATAAATCAAATTATTGAAAACCTATTACAAAAATCATTTATAAATATCAAAAAAGTAGTAAAATGAACTACAACTGGCAATTAAATTACTTTGGTAATATGTCTGTGAGATAGATAGCAAAATAAATGGATAACACCAAATAAGTGGAAAATAGTGTGATTCATGCAGATACAGTATAATCTCTTCTTGGTGGTTTAGAGTTTCTAATAAAATTAAAATAACAAATTAAATTCAAATTTTGTTAGATTTGCAATAAAAATATAACAAAAGTAACGAGCAACTATTATCGTTTAATCTGGCCGGAAATACAAATTTGGATATAATTATTAAGGTGGGTATTTGATTATGACTGAAAATGTATCTAGAGATGAATTTCTTTTAAAAACTCTAAAAAATCTTGAGAAATAATGAAAACACATTTAAAACTATTTTCAAATAATAAATTGAAAATGCGAGGGAATTTATTATTTTCCAACTTATATTTTAAATATTTTAAATAATTTCTTAACTTGGATTAACCAACTTTACAGCACCAAGAATCAAAAAATTTTAAACTTTCCGCTGTTTTTTTGGCAATCAAAAAAATGAATTAAAAATATTGAAGCGCCTTCAAGTGTTGTTTTTTGGTTATCAGAGATTGATGGAGGTCTGGAAAACGTTTGCTCGAATTTTCCACTTTCGTCCAATTAAAATCATTAAATCCATTTAATTTTTGCAAACATCTTCAAGTTCAATCTAAAAGTCGAAAAAAACATAATTTTCTTGGGAAAATTTGAAAGTTCTCTTTTTTGAAACAGATCTTATGGTTTGAAGAATGAATTTAACTTTTTTCAAATATTGCATTTTGATAAAAGCTCCGAAGAAACTGAAAGAACTTGAATGATAAGAATATTACTCAATGTTGATCACACTATACAAATCATCATCTGTTTAAATCTCATTTCATATCTTAAAAATGTAAGAAAATCACCTTTTCATCAACATTTATTTTTTTCATCATTTAAAATATCAACAGCGATTAAAATGCAAAGAAAATGAATCATTAAAAATATATTAGAAATTCCCCATAAATGTATCATAAACAGAATTCCCATAAATATTGAATTCGGCTTAAAACTGACTTACTAGTTAATAAAAAGATTTTCATCAATAAAATGTTTACAAGCGCTTTGCCTAAAATTGCCACAAATCTATTCAATTAATTAATAATACTGTTGCGGATTTTTAATCTGCCATAAAATTCAAATGTGGAAATTGTAGACTTTTCAACTTCCATTTAATTTTTGATTTTTTCTAAATTTTATGAGCAAAACAGCGAAGTTACAAAATAAAAGCCGATGATCGTGAGTTTCAAATCTAGGCGCCACTTAAGACCACATAGAGGAACCTTGAACCAATTTGTTATTCCTAGTTTTTTTTGTTAACATTTTAATTAATTGCTGAAGTAATAAATAAAAATAAATTGCTGAAATTTATTGTGGTATCAAAATTGTTAATGTCATAAACTCATAAATATAAAAGTTTAAGTTTATCTTTAGAATGTGCCGTTCAATTATTCAGGGTACTCAACATAAATTCAATGTATTCAAAATAGTCATAAAACTAAATTGCAAAGAATCCGAACAATTCCATAAAAATATTTTTAATACGAAAATTGACGCCGACCAATTGGTTCCAACAAAAAGTATAGAAACAAAATGCTCACAGAAATCTTTTCGCGATCTTTTGAAAATCTTTAATAATATAATTAATTTCAAAATAAAAGTTAAAAGCATCAAAAAGATTTTTTTTCGCTTTAAAAATAAACTGATGTAAATACACTAGACACAAGTCAATAAAAGAAATATAATAAGGAAATTGAATGAAAATAAATCATAAAATAGCCACAAAATGCGAATCTATACAAAATTAAATATAAAAATCTTAAAATAGAACAATTTATTTTAGGAAATGAAAATTTTGAAAATAAATTAATATTGCCTGAAAGTCGTTTATTTTGGTGGAAGTTCTGTGTGGATCTTGGAATTTTTTTATTTACTATATTTCCTTAATAATTTTAATTGTTTTTTTGTTGATGTCAGTCTTACCAGAAAATTAATATTTTCTTCATAAACTACTTCTTCGTAAACTACTAATTCATCAATTCACACAATATTTTACTAGTTTCTTAACGAGAAAATAAAATAAGCATAAAATTTCAATGAAATTAAAATTAAGTTATTTTGAATCGATTTCAAAGACAAATCAAACGAAATTCTCAATAATTATTATTTTTAATGCTAAACTGGCAAAACTCCATAAAACTTTCAAAACACAAAAAACATGCATTTTATTGCAAGCTTAAAAAAAATTAAACTGCAAATTTGCACAAAAATTTGAATTTCTCGTTAATTCTGAAATTCTAAAGAAAATTTTCATTTCTACAGAATCAACAAATATGATATGCTTCGGTGTTCGTGTGGCGCTTAACAAGTGTTTTTTTTTCTTTCTAAATAATTTCTTGAATTCACAAAATATTTTAAATTCATTATAAATTTCATTATTAGTGAGGCATTCACATTAAAATTACAAAATAACATTTTTCTCTCTTTCAATCAAACTGCTTGTTAATGCTTTTAATTGAGTTGAAAAAATAATAAGAATGTTTTAAATTTAATGTTTGAACAGGCGACTATAAAATATTTAAATTGGCTTTTGTTTGCATTGCACAAATTGCATATTTGCAGTGGAAAAATGCATTTATGGTAAATTGTTTATAGTTTGGTTGGAGATTTGACAGGGAAAACTATTTTACAATATTTTTTACTATTTTAGATGGTAAATATGATTAGTGATGAGGAATATTCTATTAATTTCTCCATAAAATGAGTTAGTTAGTTAGTTAATTTGGGTTTATTATGGTCCGTTCAACACTAAAGGTTATATTAGACCTATATCAGTTACAATTTATTATCCATTGCTAGATTTGATGATTTTGAAACTTCAGTTGGCTACGCCATCTTCTGCCTCTTCATCCAGTTGTGGTTTGGTAGCTTTATCCCTTGCTTTAATCAGTTACGTCTCTTTCGAAAGCGGGGTTTGAAGCTTTTCCTTGCTTTTGATCAGTTACGTCTCTTGCGAAATCGGGGTTTGAAGCTTGTCCTTGCTTTTAATCAGTTACGTCTCTTGCGAAAGCGGGGTTTGAAGCTTTTCCTTGCTTTTAATCAGTTACGTCTCTTGCGAAAGCGGGGTTTGAAGCTTTTCCTTGCTTTTCCAGAACTTAAATTATTTTTGTTGGAGTTCTATCAAAATTCGAGTGGACTCCATCTTCCACAGGAACAAGTGTGTTGACCAAAGCTTTTCATGCCAAGATAATTGTGAATGGACACCTTAAATTCAGTTTTTTGGAAATTTTGGCCGGAGCGAAAAATTTCTCAACTGACAGCAATGAAACTCAAAGCCAACTTTTTTTAAAATGAGGAATATTATTATTGTTGAGTGTATTGATAATTTATTATTCATTAATCATCTTGCATAGTAAAATGCAAATTTTTAATAAATATTCACTTTTTACATCTTAATTAAGCATATTCTTGATTCATTCAAATAGCTAGCGGCTATTCATTTTTTATGTCTTGATTTTCAGTGGGATCAGTAATTGATCCAATGTTCTACTATATTTCATTTTACACCAATGGAGTATTTCAAAATAAATTCAAATCACACTGAAAAATCCTTCAAAGTCTCTGTTTTTAACAATTTTATTTAGTTCAAAGCATTTAACTTCTTGTAGACAAAATCCAAGTCAAACATTTTATTTACAAGAAGTTAATCTACAAAATCACTCACTCACATTTCCTTTTCCTGAAAGTCAAAAACAGTTCCTAACGTAGTAAAAAGCAAAAAACATCAGTGAAAATACTAAAAAGTAATTCAGTGTTTCACCACGGCACATTGAAGCTCAACGACAGTTTAAATGGTAATGTCGCTGTGTTTACACAGAAAATAAAGTTAAATTGACCATTTTATCTTTTGTTTATCCATTACCGCTGATTTGCAAAGATTGTTCATTTTCTCAATAGATTTTCAGTTGCTCAACGGATCAGTTGTTTAGTTGTACGGGTTGAGACGAAAAAACTGCGTCTCGTGCCAAAAACTTTACAGCAGCTCGTCATGTTTGACTTGCGAGTTTACGATGGGATAATTTTGTGATTTAGACCAATTTGCGGTAATGAGTTTGATTGAATTAACGATTTGTTTCAACTCTGATATGGCCTGTCTGTCTTGAACATGATTTGGCACTCCTAAGAATAAATATTTGGGAGATTTAATTTTTGGAGGTCTCTGGTAGGAAAATCGAAATACTTTTAACAGTGCACTTGAATCACCATGATCTTTTTTTGATTGCCTGGTGTTGCATGTTATCACGTTTTTCGTCTGAATTTTTGTCACCCCTCAGCTGGCATTCATTCATTTTATCATTTACACATTAATTCATTCTGAATTCATTCACTCTTTGTAACATTGTGTTATCGCATCGTTCAATTTGTGAAATTAATATTTAATAGAATTTATGATTTATTTTCATTCCGTTATTATCACTGATTCTTTTGATTCATTCTTCCGGCTTATAGCCATGGATGAATTTATAATTTGTTTCCTATCCACTATCGAGATACGGGATCTTTTTCATCATTGAGGTTGGTTGAGAGATGGAGGATGGGATTCGCTTTGAAGTAAAAATTTGAGCTAGAATTTTAAATTTACACTTTCAATGAAAATTTGAAGAAAAATATATATAAGTCAATTTATTTTTATTTCATGTTTAAAACTAAATTTTTTTTTCGTAAAAAAAAGTCTCAAACCACGCTGTTCTCAATCCATTGGAGCAATTATAATTACTTGCAAAGGATCTTAGCTCCATAAATTAAGCGATCGGCCACACACTGGAGCATTAACGAATTCTCTCATTTCTTTCCAACAATAAAACAATCCAGCATTTTACTCAAAATATCAAAAAACCGTATAATATTGTATAGTTGCAAAAAAAAGTTGATTATTGCCATCGCCTAATAAAAAAGTGCGTGGTGCAAGTATTAAAGTATTAAAGTAAGAAATCAGAAAGACTGGAGAGAAAAAATTTATTTAATGACAAATTATCAATAAATGTGGTGGAATAAAAGAGCCATTTATAAGTATTCTGTGCTGACAAATCTTGATTGTGGCTTACTTTTTTTCGGTTGATCATTTTACGGTCGCATTCATGAAAATAGTAAATTAAATATTCAGGTCATATTTCTTGGTAGGAATTATAAAAATAGTTTTTTTATTTAGAATCTTTGAGGTAAGGAGGTATTTAATTTCTTATTGTTCACAGAGCAAGATCAGAAATAGAGATTTTTTCTGATATCTGAGTTTACTTAAGTTTTTTTGGCTGTAATAAGACGAAAATCCTAAGAAATGTTACTTGTTCTTTTAATATCATT
The DNA here is from genome assembly GCA_038502155.1 of Parochlus steinenii. Lineage (NCBI taxonomy): Eukaryota > Metazoa > Arthropoda > Insecta > Diptera > Chironomidae > Parochlus > Parochlus steinenii. Next base: position 1,932,699 of record JAXCIN010000049.1, on the reverse strand, counting down.
TTTTGTTTTTCTTAATAATTCATTATTCTGATATTATGCTTTTTATGTTCCCTATTTTAATATTACATTTTTTTGTTGATATTTAAGTCGTTTTATTTCTTGGTCTGGGCGCCTGTCTGCGGTCTTATTACCTTACCAGTGAGAGCCACCTTTTGGCCTGCGTCATTTGTATGGCTCAACTGCTTAAACTTCTTAACTGCTCAAGTCTTATTTATTTATTCTGAGCCAAAGTTTCAATTCATTATTATATACATGTTAAACATTAACTTTATTAATTTTTAATGCCTGTAAGTACAACAATATATTGTCTCTTCTACGGGTGAAGCACGCGGTTCATCAACTTGGATAAATTGCCAGGGATGAAAATTAGAATAATAATTTAGAAAATTGCTCACTAAAAGACTATGAAGATAAAATTATTTGTTGAGATCTTGAGCCTATCTCCACTGAAAATTTAAATACGCATATCAACTAAAAAACCTGTCACTGAGCGGAAGACGAGCCAGTTGGCGAGAGATGTCTATGAAGGCACACAATGCACCAAAGCAGATTAATTCATTATAATTGTTTCGTTCTCCGGCACCAAGCAGCGAAAAAGAAACATTCACCACGCGCTAAATTGAATATCGTAACCATAAAACTTCATTAAATCCGTTGTGCGGCTGCCAAGCACCCTGTAAATAAGCCAAATAAGCATGAATGAAATACTCTGAACACCAGCACAACTTTTTTTTTGACTTTTCAAGCCGCAAACGCGATCTGCCAAATAGCACGTGGGTAACACGAATATTAATGGAATATAATACACAAACAGTCAAAGGAATACAAAAAAAAACTGGGAAAAGAGTAAAAAACTATAAAAACCGCCCACGCGCCTTAATTCTACTTTCATTCATAATATATTATAATTATTCGAAAAAGAATTATTTGGTTAATTTATAATTTGGTTGCTGTAAAAGCGATATACTTACACACAAATTAAGAGGAATAAGCATTAAAAGAAAAGAGCCAATAAAAAAATGGACCAAGAGATGGCACTTAGAATAAATATTAAATTCAAATCATTTTTAAGAATTGCTCCTTAAAGGAATTATAAATTCTTCATTAATTCAAAAATTTATTTAGACTCGTTTTTGAAATATTTTCCAAAGACAATTTTCCTCAGTGTTTAACAGACTGTTCGATTTGGCGCCTTTTCCAAGAAATAATCTCAACTAATCTTGCGCTTATTAATGGACTTTTATTGCAATTAGCCAGCCGACCACATGCAAGAGATTATGTTAGTAAGAAACTGTAGCACACTTTGAAAGCAACATTAAGCTTCAGAAATTTTTTCATAAATTGTTGATCCATCTGAAATACGTTGGAAAATTTATTTGTTAGCCACAGCTCAATGATACATTGTAGAGAATATGATGACGTGATCTCAACGTAAGAGTGTCTTCTTATATGACTTTTTAATTGTTTTCAGTAGGTTGGTTAACTATACACCAACTTTACAAGACTATACAAAATATACGCTCACCAGCGATACATTTATTAGAATTTCAATTAACTGTTAATTTATTGCTTTTCAGTCAATATTCAACAGCAATTCCAACACGTATTTGCGTGAATTATATTAGTTTAAGCTGCCTGTTTGATGTTTTGCCGATTTGCAGCTTTTGTGGATAATTTACGCGACTTTTGTGTGAAGTTTTGTGGAAATGGGGGTGGAAAATTGTTTTTTTTATTTGGAATTCTTTTTTGGTACAATGGAGATTTGGTTGATTTTATTGGGAATTGAAGTTTTTGGCTTGAATAAAATTATTTTTAGTTATTTCACAACCAAACCACCAGTAAAGAGATGTTATCAACATCCAATCCCATAATAACAATAATAATCCGATTTAAATCTAATGATCCTCTTATTCTCCATTTATTTTCAGACTATGGAAGCAACAAAAGTAATTTCTATGCTGACGATATTACTGTTTGTCAATATGGTTAATGGCAATCGACTTCATCCCTCCGACTCCATAATGGACTTCATCAATACAGACAGAATTTTTGCAGCTCAAAAAGTAAACAGTTCGATACATAATGAGGATCGATTCATAACCCAAAATGAATTAGATGAGGAAGTGACGGAAAGCGATACCGACCATTATCAGACACCGGATGTCATTGATTTTGATTACGCTCCTAAGCGGGTTAGATCCCCTCCACCACCAATTAGAGGAGATATTATTATGAGATACAATGACTCAATAATACCTTCGTACTTGAGCAATTTCCCAAATCTTAATCCCGATCAAATAGCAGATTTGCAAGCCTACAGAGGTAATAAAGTATTGAAGTCTAGCAAAAATGCTCTGATTGTTACTAGAAGAGAATACTTGAAGAAAGATTGGTGCAAAACAGAACCTTTGGTTCAAAGGATCCGAGAGGAAGGTTGTCTCACCAGAACCATCATAAATCGCTTCTGCTATGGTCAATGCAACTCCTTTTTTATCCCAAAATCTCCAAAGCGAAGGAGAAGCCAAGCCAGATTAAATCATTTCAAGAAAAATCCTCATCAAGACTTCGAGGACGAAGATCTAACTGGTGCAATATTTCAGTCCTGCGCTTTTTGCAAGCCAAAGAAGTATGTTTGGGTAACTATAGTACTGAGGTGTCCAAATTTAGTGCCCAATACTCGTCGCAAGAAGATTCAAAGAATCAAAAAATGCGGCTGCATGGCGGTGCCACAACAAGGATAAGATTTAAGAACTTCCAGGAAGCATCCAGAGCCAACCTTTGATCCGCTTGAATTTATTTTTAATTTATGCGCGCTCACGTAGCAAATAAACAAATATGCATAATCCTTCATGTTTTGTGTTTGCTGCATTTTGTGGCATATTTTTGGGCTGAGGTGCTTCAAAGGAATAATAAGTTTCTTGAACATGTAAGAATAAACCACCGGAAAAGGAACAAAAGAGACCAGCCAAAAGAATTTTGTTTGTTCTCTTGATGTAGAGAAAGTGAACGTGAGTGAATGCGCAAATTTTTGAAGTATTTTAGTTTGCACTAGGGTTACCATATTAAATATTTTTTGATAGTTTTTTAAGAATGCACTCTTGGAAATGTTTTGTTTGTTACTTGACGTGACAAAAAATGTCTTGTAACATTTTAAGTGAAAAATGAAAGTTCTTTGAAGCTGAAATATTTTTTAAATAATCCAATTGAAAGATCTGTAGAATCCTTAAAAAATGTCAAATAGATTTTTAGAAAATGTTAAAATTATTTCTCAAAGTGTTTTATTAATCTATCATCAGAAAACTAATTAAAATATTCTTATGCCAGTTTATAAAAAAATTAGTAAAGTTCTTGTATAATTTTTGTAATTTTAAATGTTCCTATTAATGCTTAGAAATTTAAATTATGAATGAAAATACTTTTTGTATCACTAAAAATATAATCCAAATGAAAGTAGATATTGCTGACACGGTGACACCAGTGAATAAAAATTTAAAATATAATTTAAAACAGAAAAAAAAATGTTTTACAGCATAAATTGTAATGTGCTTGAACTTTAGATGCAATTTGGCAATTTGATATTGTACAATAAAACAAAAAAATGCTGGACAAACTAAATTTATGTTGGCATTAAACTAACGTTACTGTATTAGAATGAACATTCTGAGTCGAAGTCTTGGCGCTAAAATATTGTTTAACATTTCCCTTGTATGGTTGAGAATGTTTTGCTAATAATAAAAGATGTAGAATAAATATTGAATCAGCAAAATTTGACAAAAATATATTAACAATTGTGATTTATATCATAACATAATTTTTAGTAGCTTTTGGCGATGCATTAATGAATCTTTTGCATCAAACCATTTTAAGAATTATTAGATGTTCGTTAAATATTTATTTATTATCATTTCGTATTATTAAGGTTCACTAAAACCATGTCAGATTAGGTATTAAATATTATTGTAAGCCAAACAAATTTAAAAGAATTGTCAATTCAAAATGAATCTACTGTTTATTTGTTAAGTTGGATCAAATTCAGAAATTGTGCCAATAATTTTGTTGATCTTTATAGACTTGAAATCTTTATTGCTTTGTTTTCGGGTTTTGCATAACTTAAAGAAGCTATATAGTAATCGAAACAGTGTAAAACATTAGCAACGAACACGAGAATGTTTTGTTGTTGCATTTATGCAACTTGAGAGTTTTTTGAACAAAATTTAGCCTAACCACACAACACCGGAACATTGTATCTAAAATACAATGTATTCGGGTGTTGTGTTTCATAAAGATGAGAATGAAATAAACGGTGAATTTTTTATTTAGTCTCTTTTTTAAAGATTCATCTTAAAGTGAGGATATAAAATGATTTTGTTTGAATTAGAATTATTTGATTTTTTTTTTGTTACATTTCTTAGAAAATTTAAGAAAATCAATTGAAAAGTTTTTTCTCAGCAAAAGACTCATCAAAAATCAATCTAATGTAAAATTACACTGAAATCCCATCCAGAAAAATCGTTAAAAAAATTCCCAGGCAATCGTTTTGTTTTATGATTGAATTAATATTTTTTGGCGACTGTACAATCAATTGGCAGTCTATATATGATAACGTAAGAATATAATAAGCATTTAAGCAAGAAATAAAATATTCTCAAGTGTTTTAAGATTTAAAAGAGAAGATTCAAAATGTTTATCTTTTCTCAGTTAAAACTGAAAAGAACTGGAAAACTGAATAATAACTGAAAGTAAATTTCTGTAGAGTTTCAAGAGCAAAGTGGAGACGGACCAACAAATGCCGTCGTCTCCAAGCCTGTTTGTAAATACGTATTGGATATTGTTAAGTAGAAATTTAACTGAAAGTTTTTGGTGAAAAATTGGAAAAACCATTTTTCAAGTAGAAATTGAAAATATTTGTAAGCATTTTTTTATTAGACCAATAAAATGGGAAAAAGATTATTTCTGCCAAATTGAAAAATTAATAATTTATGGACGTTTTTATCCTTATTCCTTAATCGACAATTTGCTTGCAGCAACGACCACTTGTAAAGTTCGATGCTGCCAATAGATACTAGAAGCGAGCATCTCAAGTGAGTAAGTAAAGAAGCATTAAATTTCGTCTCGTAACCTATTTAGCCACACTTCTGAGAGCACTAGACATGAAACTAGCAATTATTGACTCAGCTATGGAATTAAGGAAGCAAATTGGAAATTTCTTTCAGCTCGGTGATTTATTGGATTCTTCGGAATTTATCAAATTCTTTAGTTTTTCTAAATTTTTAAGGTTCCCCGCTTTCTCAAGTGCTTTGGATTGCAATTGTTATCCTAGTTTTTCAAGTAATATTTGAGATTTTTCTCAACAAAAACAGAAAAATCACTTAAAGTAGGTTAAACCATGTTAAACTGTGAGTACTGTTTGCTCGAACTCTCGAACTTTTCTTATGGATTGAATACAAAGAATCTGTAAACACAAGAATAAGAACATGGTGGAGGTAGGTTTTGGGTGGAAAATGTTCACAGTTGGTTTTTTTTTTTGATAAATAATTTGATTTTGTGGGAGAAATTTGTGAGAATTTAAAAAAATGTCTTAAGTAAAAAAATATCGGCCGTAGTATGACGAAAGTCGGGACGGCCTGTCTTAAGACGAAAAAAATTACAGCAAGAAGAAGAAGTCTTAAGTAAATAAATAAGTAAATCTTCCACCTTCCAAGGTTCCTCTCCAAGAACATATGATTTATAGATGCGCTCGTTCACCAACGGCAGACAACAATTTATGCAGACAAACATCACCAACAACAACATACCAAAGATATTCTCGAGTGACTCCAGCGTATTTCCCATTCGAATCAAATTAACTGAGACAGATGCGTCGAAGGCGCTTAAATATTTTTCAAGGTGGCGCCAAAATTTTGTGTTGTGCCTGCGCCAGTCTTATTAGTGGGGAAAGACTCAAGACGCTTTTGATTCCAGCGCTTTGATTCTCGGTCGAATTTTGCATTTTTTTTTTTCTTCTTGAATGCTACACATAAATTGTGTTTTGCTGAATTATTTTGATGTTTTCTACCTTTTATTTAAATTTCATATTCTGTGCAGTTTTTTTTTTGGATTTTATTTTTGCTGAATTTAAATGGGTTTAAAGTTTTTTTTTGCTTTAAGTTTGAAATGGTTCTGCTCGTGAAACAAAATCAGTTTTGAGCTCTCTTAATCTAAATTGAAACAAATTGAAAAACTTAAATGAATGTATTATTTTTGGAATTTTTTGCTAATGGTTTTGAGTTTGCACCACAAAAAATCGTTTAAGAGAGGGGAGGGGTTTTAGAATTTTTTGATGCATCAAATAGTCAGTTAAAGATATTATATTTAAGTTTTTCAAAATTTTACACCGAAAGCTAAAAACCTTTACTCAACACCTCCCCCTCTCGCATATCCAACTGAAAATCTATGCAACTTTGTAAATTCTTACCCATATACATTTCAAAAAAAAAATATTGTTGTTCCCAACCGAAGTAAAAGAAGTCTTAAGAGATTATGATTGAAATGTTTACATATAAATTGACTGCCTCGTTCAATTGAGATTGGCAAGCCAAATTGCCGATTGTAGTGTGATTTGAAGATTTTTTGGTATTCTAGAAAACTATTATGTAATGTCATTTCAATAAAATTTTATGGATAATTGCTTGAGTTGGAATTGTTTTTAATATTATTTACAGAAAAATAAAAGATTTCCGTCAACAAAAAATAGTTATGAGGAAAATTAAAAATTTGGCAATGAAAATGTTTTTGGTGATTACTTATCAGATGGTTCGGGAAATAAACAGTTTTTGTGGTTATGATTTATCTTGGGAAATATTTTTAAATGCTTTTTTACAATTTACATGGAAAAAATAGAGATTTCTTGGGAAATGATAAATCTTTTGGCGTTGTAAGAACTTGTAAGGTAGTAAATCCCTTTAAATCAGAAATTGTCCGTTTCATATATAAATTTTTGTGGAAAACCTTAAAATGGCAAACAAATTCGCATAAAATCTGCTTAATTTATTTGCATCTTACATAACAAGAACCAACCACCAAAATAATAATTTAAAACTCATTTTTATCTCTTTCCCCAGTTTTCCCATAAATTAGTCATTTCTTACAATCCACAGACTCTCATTCTGACAAATCTCTGGACAACACTAATTCCAACCGTAAATCGTTATGGATCATGTGTCTTTTTATTTATCAAAACAATACATTAAAGCTCTTGCTTGGTCTCTTTTCAACTCAGTGTAGGCTTTCAATCTCAAAAAGTTGCGAAAATCCGAGAACCTATAAAATTGGACAAACTCGTAAATTCAATGAAATTAACACCAATATATTCAGAATCGATGGATTCCCAAATTATTGATGGAAAGTTAAAAAAAATTTTAGAAACATTTTAATGGGAATTTGAGTGTGTTTTAAAGTACTCTAATAAAAACCAAGTAGTGTACGAACGTCCCCCAAAAAAACTTGAACACAAAGTATCCTAACTTGGTTTCATAATTGCCACATGATTTATAGGAAATTAATTAAACTTTTCGTTCTGCTCAAGCTTTTGCAATTAATGTGTTAAAATTAATTTGTAAATTTACATTTATATGTAAAATTGCATTGAAAACTTCTCTGATATAAAATAGCGTATAATTAAACATTCTGCAATTATTACACAAATATTACTGCCATAAATGTTAAAAATCGCCTGCTCATAAATCAATAATTGCGAATTGTGCGATTTAATGGGAATTAAAAATTAGAGGCATTCACAGAACGATTTGCATATTAAATGTTTTAAATGTTATAAATTCGTCGAGATCCCGTGAGACAGATCCAATTTTTCAGAATATAAATGACTATCTGCCTTTTTTAGTTGTTGCGTTGGACTGTGGGGTTTGGATGGGTGGAAGATTTTAATGTGATTTCAAAATCCACACCGAATTCTGGAAAAATATTTTAGTAAATTCATCATAATTTACGGATCAAAATAATTCCACCCAATAAAGCACCTCCTCTCGGACAACTAAACATTCTAGCCAAGTATAGTAGTTTTCATACATTTTCGTGGGCTGCAGGTAAGAATCAAACTAATTTATGGCGCATTCGGCAATTGATTATGAAAAACTTTGAAATAATTATTTGAAATTATTGAAATGAGGAAAAGCGTCTCGGTGTTTTAATAGCCAATGCTTCCAGAAACCAGCAACACCGAATAATTCTAGCAAATTATACTGTAAATGTATTGTAATGTATTTATAAGAACCGTCCGACATTAACTTTGATTAACTGACGCCTTGTCTATACGAGTTGAAGATTTATTCAAATTTGTAATCGTGAACGTGAATACTTAATGAATGTTTCCATTTGTACAGCAATAAAGTCCATAAAACTGCCTTTTCCATAAAATTCATATAATTTAATTAAAGATATAGACTTCAGTTTGTTATTGATACTTTAATTCGTTTCGAATGTATTTCTACGTTTCTTACGTTTTATGTGTCAAATCTTCAATGAGACGGAGGAACTGAGACAGTTAATGTAATCATTAACTTATTTTATTGGTTTGTCGATTACAGTGTTCTTTTTGGGGTTGGTTAGTGATTATGTCATAGTAATTTTAAGGTTTTCAAATCCTTGAGTATTTTTTTGTGTTTTACCATAATTTTTTTTTTTCTAAAACCATGACATCCTTCAAAACCAGCCCTAAAAGTGGATCAACTTATCACAAATTAATTTCTTAAGTCCATTAAAATGACCAAAATTCAATAGTCCAAAAATTTAACTAAATAATTTATACAAGAATGATCGTCGGGCTTCCAGAAGAGAGACAAAGGAGCTGAGTAGGCAATTTGAAAGATAATGGCGCCAAAATATTTTTAAATCGGGGGTACGGTTGGAATATATTTTGATAACGCGTTTAATCGCTTTTAAATGGACTTTTCGTGATTCAAATATATTCTTTGGTGAGCCTTCATTATCATTTATTTATTTTTGAATTAATTTGATTCAAGTTTAGAAAAAATTCGAAAAAGTAATCGGAGCTCAGTGAATTAAACTGAAATCAATTAATTATTATGTTCTTCTTGTGTTTTTGTATTCTTTTCAGCTTCTACCGTATAATTCATTCAACAATTTAAATTTTTGTTCGAATTCATTCAATACATAAAAATACATGGAATAATAAAATTTACAACTGCAAAAGTACAGTGGCGGAAGGAGTGGGCGTTTAATATAATCTTACAAACTTGTACATTTTCTCAATTCATTCATACTTTTTAATACTTTTTAATGCTGTGAAATGTTTTAAAATGCTTTAATGCTTTAAAGTGGATGTTTCTCGTATTTACTTTCTAAGCTGATTGACTCTTGGTGCAATTTATTCCTTGTTAATATTTGGTTGAAGTGTTTTTTTGGATTTGTTGTTTAAAATTTCTCAAACTTCAAAATTAAGTCTTGAATTTATCGATGGAGTTTTGGAAAAAAAATATCATATAAAATAATTATAAAAAGAAAAAATCACATCCAACGAAAAAACGATTCTAACAATTTGGTAAGATTTGAACTCATGATATAAATCTCGTATAAATCCCTATCAATATTAGGGATATAACCTCTGTTTTGAAGTTCTATTTACAAAACAGTAATTTTGTATATTTGAATTATATTTTATTTTTTCAAGTGTTTATTAAGTTTTAATTCCCCGCTTTGCTCTGATCAAAAAATGCAATTAAAAATTCTTGAAAATATCATGTAAACGCACCTTCTTCCATCAAAATGCGTGAGAGAACTACAAAACAGTGATTTCAGTTGACTTTTCGGTGATCATTCATAAATGTGGAGGCTTTCAAAACACTCAAAACACTCCAAACACTCAATTAAATAAAATGTATTTAAAAAATATGGAAACAGCAACTCTCCAGTACTAGAAAATATCTTGAAATCTGGCGAAAAACAGTAGGTTTAGCAATTTAACATGCTTTAAAAATCACAAAAATAATTTGTAGAGTTTCGTTTCATCTCAATCATTTTTTTAAATAATTTTCTACTTTTTTATGTTCCTACTTCCAGTTCTATTGTTCTGTAAATTTGTGCTGCTATTTGGTTGTTCATTATTTTTGCAACCATAAACCATCCACAATTTATGAGAGTTTATGGATAAAACGGAAATTAAAACAATTCCTATTCATGAATTTATGGCAATTGATGACAAAAGGACGCTCCAATGAAATTTCATTAATAATTTTTGATGCTTCCTATACAGTATAAGTAAATAGAGGAATGTTTTTGGAACATTGTTCCATTGTGCAATGAATTAAGGGAATTATCCTTTTTCCTGTGTATTTCATGGTATTTTGGTATTTAATTAATTTATTTAGTTCAGTGTCTCATTTCATCATAATTCTAAAATCCCAAGTAAATGGAGCTCAAAATATATTTCATCATTCTTCCATAGACCCAACAATGTACATCATCTCGATTCTAGACAACCACTAAATTGCCCAGCCACGACAAACCATCTTCCAGTTGTCTAGCGCGACCATAAAAAGTTATCCAACTTTTCCAATCTAAAATAAAAATAAAGTCTAAGTGAAATATCCCAAAAAATGCCAAAAATCACTAAAACAACATCTCATTCTTCGTCCAATTTGGTTCTATTAGTTTCTATGGTTTATGACTTGATGCGCGTCTACGTTTATATTTTATGGAAATATGTCATAAATTCATCAAATCATGTTTTGGCATTTTGCACAAAAGAAAAGCGATTCGTTATCGTACATCAACCTTAGTTGGCCATCACACTTATGAAACTTTATGGTTTTGTAGCTGGAAAAGTTTGTTTTGATTTGTTTTGGTGAGGGGTTGAAGATGATGGAAGGTGAAAGAATGAAAGATCTTTTGGAAGGTAAATTAAGAAAAGTTTTTGAGAATCAAAGAAGTTAATAATATATTATACTAAGTGACGTTATAGTCATCAAAACAAAAATTTTAATTAATATTTAACATAACAAATTGAGGATCATCCTTCCCCCTAAAAAATCCTTGACCTGCGTTTTACCCAAAAACTCGCGCCACGTGTAAAATATTTCCTTTTCTTTTATTCTCGTCTCATAAAAAAGGATCTCAGACAAGTGACGACGATCTATTGATAAGGGAACCATCTCAAAGACCACAAAACACATAACCAGAGATAACTTTGCCATAACTTAGGTGCTCGGTGTTCTTGGTAAAAGCGTAAACAAATACCGAAATATTCTGTTTCACATTTTTTCGGTGTCAGCGCAATTTGCTGTAAATTTAATTTTTTTGTAATTTCTGAATAAATTGCGCAAAAATAACAATAATAATTTTAGCATAAAATGTGACATGCAAATTTACAGCGAATTTCTGTGTAATGCTTGTATTGCTTGAATTACTCGTGCCAGTTGTTTCGTTGAACTTGTGTTCTAAGTAATTATGAACAATTGTTTTTTGGTTAAATTTAAATTTTTAGTCATCGCGGCTTTTGGGGAATTTCCGACAGATCCTGCAATTTTTATGGGTGGTTCTTTTCGTGTTAGATCGGCTTTCTTTAGAATTATAGTTGGTTGACTTATGCAGCTTTAATTTAAATTTATTCATATTATATTTGAGAATGGAAGGTTTGAAATCTTTTATTGAGCTATTTTAATTCAGATTTCTCAGAAGTTCTTAAATCTATCACTTGGCTGTTATAGTAATTTGTTACGCTGAAATTTCAAATATAAATATAAATCAAAATTCAAAACTATGCTGGCATAAAATTCAAAACACAAATTTTTCCATAAAAATCTACAATATCACAATATCAAGAATATCAAGAATAAAACGAAAATTTCCACGAAAATATTTTATTCAAATTTATTACTCGGAAGCTCGACAACCTTTTCATTTTGTTTCATTGTCACTACATTTAGATGTGAATAAGGCCGTATTACCATCAGATAGAATTATAATTAGAAGATCAGATTTCTTCTTGACGTCACCGAAGCTATTTTCATCTTTTGCCTTTAATATTTCAACAACTCTAGAGTTATCACTGTAAGATTTGATCCTGCATTTTGAATATTCAGTATTTATGATTTTTGGCTTTTGAGGCTCGTTGGTCTTGATGACGTCATCACTTTTTGGGGGTTCTGGTTGATTTTTTGATATTTTAGATTTCTCTGGTTTTCTAGGTCTTTGGCTCAAATTCCACCAACTGGTTTTTCTCTTGATTCGCTTGCCAGTTGGAATAGTTTCAGTAATTGAGCAAGGAGATACTTTGAGTAAGGAGCTCATCGATTTAATGGGATGGAGTGATCGACCTCCATTGTTGGTTTTATTTTGATGACTTGGTTTTGGATTCTTGGTGTTTTTGTTCATATTTTGTCTATAGAGTGGCGGAATTTTTTCTGAAGGGTTAGAGAAGCAAAGTTAGTTTCTTTAAATAATTTAAATAAATAACTTTTTTAAAGGTAAGATAAGGTTATGATTATGAGCAGCTGAATAATTTAAAGGAGAAAATTAAAAATTTCATTAAAGGTACCTTTAGACCTCTGCCTCTCCAACTTATTCAGTACATTGAGGTTTTGGTCGATAAGTGCTGATGTATTCAAAGGATCAAGTTTCTCTGGACGCCAATATTCTTCATATTTATCGATTTTCAACAAAATTGACTCGCTCGAGCCATCACAAAGTCCAAAATTTTTAAATTGTTCAGCTACAGGTGTTTCTGAACAATTTGATGAACTTTCAGATTGAATCAATTTTTCTTTGCATAGAAATTTTTCAATAGCGCAAATTAATTCTTCTTTGGAATTGAATGGACAAGCGTCTTGGAGTTTGCTGAATTTTTCTGCTAAAAGAATGAGGAATGAAGGATGTTCGCGAGATGAAACTTCAGTTAATTTTGGATTTTTATCGCCATTGTAGGTTCTTAAGAAGTTCTCAATAAGGGCGAATATACTGTCATCAATAGTTGGAGCAAACATTGTCTTGGGAGTGCAATCACCTGATGGAATGTCACTTTTGTGATTCTGGGCCTGAAAAATAGAAAATACGGTAAGGCCGGTAGTGCATTGAAATAAAAACTAACCTGGGCCATTTGAAATTTTGAGTTTATTTTGAGGATGAAAATTTTGGGTAAAAAAGAAAATTTTGTTGAAACTTCAAATAATTTTAAATAGAGCCAACTGCAATCGCTGAAACTTCACAAAATTTTTTCCCTACTTTTTGCCAAATACCGTATTCCAAACTTATAATTTAAGCTGCGTTCCACTGTTGGTCCATCACAATTTTCAATAATCCTTCATCTCGAATAAATCGCATCATGATCCTTAAACTTAAGATAAAGATTTGTGTTCTCAAGAGTTCTGATATCATAGATCTGAGAGCAGTATCTAGAAACCAATTAACGCCAGGACGCTGCATCAAATGGATTAACCAGACGATATACCAAAAATAATTCATTAAAGTAGCCGAAAGTACGTTTTACTGGGAATTTAGAAGATTAATGAGATTAAAAATATTTGTGTTATTGACACATTTTTATGATTTTCTGATAAGCTACTGATGTTCATTTAAGTGAAATTAATAAATCCGACAATTTTAAGAGGAATTGAATTTCATCGATTTTCCTGACATCTATTGAAAATATATTTAACTAAACAATACAAAAACCCCAAAGCGATTCAAATGTAATAAAAATATCAGAGCTTTTTCGAAAATATTTTCGAAAAGGATACGAAAGCTTTTTAATGTGGGTTCAAGGATTTATCAGAATTTTTTTTAATGTAGTATTTTGATAAAAAAAAATTCAAACTCGAATAATAATATGAAGTATCTCGTTGAAATGTTTTAATATACACAATGACTTTGCAGCAATTTCTGACTACATTTAAATTTATTATTGCATAAACATACCTCACATAACTTGAACTTCCTCATTTTAAACTGAATCCAAATATTAATCCGGATTTTCATTAAACCCATATTATATAGATATAAACTTTTACTCATGTTTTTAAAAATAAAATAAAACTTTTACTCGAGTTTTTGTTGATAAAATAAATGTTTATATTCATAAAAATGTGTAAACTGTTTAAAAAAAAGTTTCTGTGAATCATTTAAAATTGTTTTTCGGAATAATTGTGAGCTGAAAAATATTTTTGTACTCAGAATGAAGTACAATCAGATTTTGCCCCACACAGAAATTGAAGTTAACGTCACATAAAAAAAAATTTCAGAGCTTTGAAACTGTTCTTTGTAAGATTTGTTTACAATTATGAGTTTGTGTAGAATGAAAAAATGATTAAGCAATCACAGGGATTTCATTTTGTTTCAAGAAAATCTTGTGCGTCATGGATTTGCAGGATTTAAGCATCATTATATATTTTCGGGTTTTCCAAGATTTTATGAATTTGCATTCAAAATTTTGTATTTAAAGTTCTAAAAGTTCAAATTTCAATTTGATTTTACCTCAAAACATTTAAATCTCGGAAACTCTACAATTTAACAACAAAAAATCAGAATCAAAGATTTTTAAAAACTCATTAAATTATTGTTATTCCAGACAGCTCAACATTTATCCCCATATCACAACAAATATCCTTCTAGCAGTTTAAATATTCCCAGAAGATACACAACGGCAGCAAAAAAAGCGGATTGTGATTGTTGGATTGTATCGATTGTGCTCATTCAGCCGGAAAACGGATGAAAATGGAATATAGGAAAATATCTTAGTAAAGTATTGAAAATTTTATGAAAATTATAGAATGGTCGGAAAATATTGATGAAATTGGAGCTGAGCTGCATGAAATGAGTTTTCAACTTTTTTTTGTTTTCGTAAATTTTTAATCATAACTTTTTTGCTCAACCTTCAATGTCTGATAAATTTTCTAATTAACGTGGAGAGTGGAAACGGCGTTCTTCTGGGAAGTTGGTAAGCAGTAAGGCTTCATTATAACCGCCCATTATCAAATTTTTAATTTTTCCGTGCGATTTAATCATTAAGGCAGGAAAAGTCGAGCAAAAAAACAATTTCTCAAGGTCTCCTGGATAGATTGATGAGTTTTCTTTGTATTTTGATGTTTTCACATTTTTGAGAGATTTATTGACAATATTATCAACGTTAACTTCTCATTTCATAAAAATGCGAGAAGTCAAAATAAGATGGTCTTTTGCCTTAACTTGTTCGAAACTACTTTTGAGTTAAAAAAATTAAAAAGTACTACAATCATAATTATCCAGGAACCCTCTTTTATCGAGTACTAGCACGTTGGGTTGATATGACGATATCTGAAAAATGTTGCGCTACTTTAGGAGCAAACATCCTCTTCAAACACATTTATCCCCTATTTATATATTATTTGATCTGTTTGTAATAAAGTGCGCGCTGAGTAGACTAAATGGAATTTATCTTTTAATATCGGTAAATTGTTTTGAATAAATAAAAACGTGAAGATGAAATCGTTTGGTAGAAAATTACCGAAAATATGGGGTGAGAATTTTGGGAAATTTTGGAGGTGAACTTCAAGGCCTTTTGAGTTTTTAATATAAAAATCATCTTGAATGTGATATTTATTGCTTGAGATGGTAATTAGCGATTCTTGATTGATCAGCAGGACACGTGCCTCTTACACTCTCACATTTTTACACTCAGGTATTTTGTTATTTAATTTTCCTTGCTTTTCAGTTATTTATCAGTTTTCCGGGCTTCTGGCTTTAGGATTCTAGATGAAAAGGAATGATATGATGAATACAACCATGACAAGTATTTTCTAGGCAAGTCACGAGCTAAATGATTAAATTAGTGAAAATATTTCATCAAAACATCAAGCAGCAAATTCTTCACTCAATTACCAAGAGTTAATGATAAATAAAGTGATTTCTTTATTGAGGAAGTTTGAGGCTAGAAAATTCAAAATTGTGAGTTGATCAACTAAAATTCAGATAATTCATAAAATCTGAAATGAATACTGTTTTAAACATTTTATTCATGGAACTCAACTACAAAGTAAAGCTTTCAATCGCCTAGCAACTCTTTCTCAAAATAGCTCAATTGATTTTTAAATATTCTCGAGCAGAGGCGTTGAATGTCAAAGCTCTTCAAAAGCTCCGAGCGTTAATTAAATAGCAAATTGCATTTCATTCAAAAAGGAACTGCTGGATGTTTTATACTAATGGAATAAATTCTACTTTCCTTTTCCCCATTTTCTATAATTAACGTCTCCTCCTCCGCATCAGTTTATTTTCCGCTTCCCAAGACAATCACCGGGCGACAAAAGATCATTAAACATTGAAAATTGATATCAGAGCAAATTAAAGTTTTCCGTTCAATATCATCCATTTCTGTTAGTTCACTTGTAAATTTTTGAGCTTGCTTGAGAATAACAAGGAATTACAATATTTCAATTACGTATGAGGCTTTGATAAAGCCGTAAATTAGAGTTGTGGATTTGATGGAACATAGAAATTGGATTTGGTTCAATTTAGGTGAAAACAGAATGTGGGATGAGTAAAAAGTTATATCATTCAGCATTACTTAACTTGAATAAACAAGAAAAAATTCAATATAAAACTCAATGAGCAGAGAAATTGTCTCGTTTTGCTACAACAAAAGTTGTATTAAAAAAATCCTCAAAATATATTTTTACATTTTACTTTTTACGTCATATGAATGAAAAATATTCGACAAATATAGAAAAACCTTGAAAGTAAATTTGACAAACCAAAATAACCAAGTCAAAAATTTACAGTCACTAGCTTTTCTTCAACCATTTTTAATAAATGCTGACGTAATCGCCCATTAAGCAGGATCAATAAAAGACTCAGAGTCTAAGTCTTATGTATTTAAGAATATCAACGTATTTTTTATGTATTAGAAATCATAAATATCTGAGTGTTTTCAGTAAATTCAGTTTTTCATATATTTTACGTATGTATTACATAAATGTTACATAAAGTTACATAAAAAGCCACAAAATCGTGGAAAATTCAATAAAATCGCAAAAAAGGATATTCAAAATGGCAGTACTTCCGAGTGATACAATTTCTAGCAAGCTTTAGGAAATTTGCATTCAAACTTTCCATGAATATTCATTCCTCAACATTGAAATTACAAATGTGTTTCATCAAATACTCACCGTACGTTAGCTGGGAAAAATATGTGGGAATTATATAACACAAACTGTTTCCATTGTGCATGGAAAAAAGTTGAATTCGCATAAAATATTCTTGACTGAGGATTATCAAGCCAGTGGAGACTCCTCCTCCATATTGGGGCTACTAGATGGTATCTAAAGCAAAATTTCAGCTAAAATTGTTAACAGTAGCAGATTGGAGACACCCCAAAAATGTGTTTACATGTTATACAATGTATATCATTCCTATCAACCAAGACATGCGCTTTGCTCTATCAAACGAATTTCACCTTTGCGCAAGCAAGCAAGACATATTCCCGGAATTTCCATACATCTGGATAGGATCTAGTTGGGGCAAAAAGGAAAAGAAAATCATTTTCTGCCATAGTGCCGCACACATTTCAGACCAAAGTCGACCGTTGACTGCTGATAACCGTTCGGCAATATTATCGCGGGCCCCAGCCAAATCAAATGTGTGGAGTGTGTTCTTTCTGGGGATTGTGTTCCTGGAATTAACCACCGTTTGCCATCCAGACAGAGCTCGGCTCGAGTACACAATCATTTTCGGTCTGATTCTGGATTGTTATCTTAGTGCGTGCAGACCTGTGTGCAGTCTTCAGTTGCCTTTTGGTTTTGTGTTATTTTCGTTTTTGATTAAATTAAATTAAATTAATTGATTAATTAATTTTGTGTCGGTTTTGTTAAGTTTTAACATTGATTTAGTTTTTATTGCATTTTTGTTTCATTTTGATGGTGTTCGCGAAAAATATTTGAGATAATTGTGAAAAGTGTTGTATGTTTATGCAAGAATCATTTTATTTATGTGAATTTGCAAAGCTTGTTAAAATAGTTCTAAAAGCATTGGATATGGTTTACAGTCAACTGAAGTAAGTTTTAAACTTTTTTGCATTACAATAAAATAGTTTTATGAAAAAAGTTTTTTCCCTTTTAGTTAAGTTATATTAAGTTTTTTGCTTAAGCTCTAAATAAGTTTTCTTCACGTTGAAAGTTTTAAAACGTTTTTGTTTTGCTTTGCAATTCAAATTCTTACTAATCCTGGCTAATTTATTTTTATTTTCCCATAGTTTCATTATGTAATATTCATTTAATATTTCATTCTATTGAAAATGGTTTTAAGTTTAGCTGAATAGATTCTCTAAAATTAATTTTATTTCTCCAAAAACTTTACGAATCAAAATCTAACTCCTCTCATTTTTATTTCAGAATCTACTCAGCAATGTGATTCATCCTAAAAATCATCAATACTAAAAATATACACCATTAAATTTGGATTAAATTGAATATAAGTGTGCATACATAAATAAGCAACATGGATGAGCAACAACAGCAACAAGATCCTGGATGGAAAAATAAGGTTGGCGGAGTTTTTAGCGGGTAAGTTTTTAAGAACATTAATATTTCAACCCTGCCAACCAGTAGGATTTTCAAACAAATTATAAAAACATCCTTCAATCCTGGATTTACAAAGTTTATGGCAAAATTTACCGAGTTCTGATAATCGGATTAAATTTTGGCCATTTTGGAAAATTTTCAACTGCTCCCAAAATGCAAAAACAAAAATCCTAGAAAAAGAGTTATCAGCATGAACAGAAATTCAACCAAAAACATTCATGTTTGAAAGCAGCTTAAATTTAAATTGTATGGAATTCTCAAGTATGGACTTAAAAATATAAATTGCTCACAAATTGCTTAAAAACATGAAAATTCAGAAACATTTTCAGAGAATGGATTTTAAGCTTGAACCTAGATTTAAAATGAGTAGGTTTTTATAAGAACTCTAGACATTTTACGGAGGTTTTTAAAAAAATTTAAAATCGTCTCTGTTACATAATTAAGTTATAATTCACTTCCTTGAGCTGCGATATAATTTTTGCGGTACTGCATCTTATTTTATTTTCTCTGAATCCTTCAAAAGAAAAATTGATCGCATAAATCATGAAAACTAATTTGATCTGATATTGGATCAAATAAAATTAAGATTTTTCCCTTTAAAAAAACTGAAGCGACAAAAAGTCTCGACAACAAAACAAGTTAGGGATATCATATTCATCATTTTTTCTGTTTCCCTATTTTCTTGAAGATTTTTCCCATTTCCATCGTCTGATGCGTAAAAAATCCGTTGTAAACAGCCGAAAAATCCGCAAACAACTCGCAAACAACAGATCTTTACACATTTTTATCGAATTTATGCGAGAAGATTGATCATAAATAAGCAATAAATAAAATAACTGAAAGTGTACAAAATACCACAGCAAATACAACAAATTGTTCCCCTGGGGTCGAATTAAATCTGTAGAGTGGTAACGGTTTTTCGTGAACAAGTGGCAAATTGAATCTTTGTGGGCTTGTTAGAGCTTTGGGATTAATTATTAGATGATGAAGTTTATTATCTTCCTGATTTTCTGAGAAAAAATTGAATTGTTATGTAAGCTCAGAAAGTCCTTGATGAAATTTTTTTTATTTAAACATTTCAACCAAATTTGACTATAAATTCATCTTGCAATGTCGACAACCTTAAAAACCTCAAAAACTTAGCTAATGATAATAACAAAAATTTTGCCTCGTGTATCGAGGCAATAGTGAAACGACCAAAAAAACGCCAACACAAAAATCTCCTTTGTTCTAATTTCTTAAAAAACCCCGAAAAAAGTTTTTTCAAAGAACAAAATTTCTTAAAGAGCAACTGGCAACTGAAAAACATGTGAAAACCGAAAATCTCCGATAAAACGCGTAAAATTTTTTCATTTTATGAAGTATTATGAAACAAAAAGCGTCGCCAGTCATTAAGACGTCGTTGCAGGAACGTGATGAGAATGACTAAGGTTCCTGCCTCCTTTAAAAAACATAACTTTATGCATATTACGATATTACATCATCAACATCATGATAATGGTATTAAATCGATACGGCGTGAAATGCTAGAATGCTTGTATTGCTTGTCCTGAAATTGAGAGTGGCAATTTATGTAGTGGTTGTGCATGATATGGTTTGGTATGAGACTCTGAGCATACCAGGATCTTGTGGTAAAAATTAAGGAACAATCGATAGCAGAATTCCTCATTGTCTCACAAATTTCAGTGTCTAAGAAATATATTTTTGAACTCTTGAAAAGTGAACGTGAAGGTCTTAATAAGACATCGAGACTGGAATGTTAAGAAAATATTCTTTTGTCGATTTTTGGGACATGGAGCAAATTAATCATAAATTGGTTTATCGAAGTGATGAGATGTTGTTCGAGGAATATTTATTGCGAGAAGTATTTTTTGGTGCATTTGTAAAAATCGATAGATTCAAGACTTTTTTTTGGGTAAATCTAGAAGAACGGCTAGTTTTCTTTAATAAAAAAATAATAATAAAATAGATTCTGTCTAATAGTTGCGAGTTGATTAACTATTTTCTAAAACACCAAATAATTTCTCTAAGATGGCGCCTTAAAACAATAAAACCTCTTTATTGTCTCAATAAACCTTTTTATATAAATCTAAGTTCTTTCTTTTTAAATAAAAAATGTTAATTGAATTCAAAAAGCTCTTCCACAAAATCAAAGGCCTCAAACTCCTAAATGTTGTTGAAATTTCAATTATTTCTGATTAAAATCTTCATTGTTCCTTCCTCCTAAAATCCTAATATTAATGAAGACTGAAAATTACCTTATCTCTAAACGTTCCTTCAGTCTAGGCTTTTACTGCTATATTATCACAATATTACACGCACCAAGTAAACATAGCACTGTACCAGAACAACATTATATTTCAGCAATGATGTCATTTTAATTAGATTTCCTCTCCAAGATAAGACTTTTGGGATTTTTGTTCACATTGTTGCTGTTTTTCAAGCGCTTCCTTATTACTTTTTATCAACTTTAATGAATGAAATCATGATCTATTAAGC
Source organism: Parochlus steinenii (assembly GCA_038502155.1). Lineage (NCBI taxonomy): Eukaryota > Metazoa > Arthropoda > Insecta > Diptera > Chironomidae > Parochlus > Parochlus steinenii. The sequence continues at coordinate 1,911,643 of JAXCIN010000049.1, read as the reverse complement.
AGAATATAGGAGGATACAGTAAAATAATGTAAAATCTGATAAAACATCCCTTACGGCTATTATTACCATTTTTCCGCTGACAAATAAACAACCCCATAAAATACTAAAAAGTCCTTTGTGTAGGATGTGAGCAGCAGCCAGAAATATTTTTATAACTTGATTTGCATCATTCAATCAGTCAACCCTCAATTATAATGAGTTTATAGAGTTTTGTGAGTAAATTGTTGAAAATTCCGCTTCATACCTTTTTGAAGTAAAAATTCGGGCATTTAAGCCTATTAATGTATTAATGACAACTCAAGTAAGCGATACCGTTCATTATTTCAGGCACAATACATGTATGCAATGTTCTCCTTTATAATGGGAGCATAATGAATTTTAACATCGTTATAACAAGATATAATTTAGTACTAAATGGGAGATGAAAAAGCCATCATTATTATAAAATTATATGGTATTAGAGAATTTAATCCTCTTCTGTAGTCAGTAAACTGATCAGCATGAAAACAGATTATGAACAACAATGTTTTAGTCGAAATTGATATTTTTCACTGTTCGAATAAATTTGCTAAACTTGCGACTTTGGTATTTTAGCATAAATATTGACACAATGTAAGCCAGTAAGCCACGCATCAATAAAATGCATTTAAAAGTCGTAACCTCAAAATTTCCAATTAACGATAAATATAACCAAAACCGAATAACGAACAACAGTGCCCACAAAATTTAAATCAATAAATTTTCTACCAGCTACCAACAAGAGTTCAGAGAGCTCTTGTAGTTGCTGCGACAGCACAAAATGAAAATAAAAGGGAGTTGTGGGAGGCACCAAAAAGCGAATTGATTCATTTAAATTCATTTTATGCAAAGTAGAGTCTCGATTTATAATACCGACGTTCTGCATAATTACCATGGCGCATTTCCAGCATGTTTTCGGAATAATTTAAAATACTTGATGTTTTATTTGAATTAATTGAAATGTTTCAAATAAAGTCTTTCAAAACACACAAATCTAGTCGATATTGATTTTCCTCTTCAAGGAAAACTTCAACAATAAAGTACAAAAGTTCTGGCATAATTAATGGAATTATATCTCCTCCGAACCACTTTACTAAAGCTCAAATTTGTTCACCAAATTGCACACTTAAATGTAATAAAAGAAGAGCAAAATATTTTGCTGGAAACGATGCCACAACACGTACTGAGGATTTGTGATGTTTTTTCGCTCAGTTTGCCCAGTTTGGTAGACTTTAGATGCTTTTAATGCTTTAAATGTTCTAAATGCTTTAAATGGAGCAATGATCACAAGGAAGGTCATGTTTGCGCTGGTTATGTACGCGACAATGTTCGTGATGGTTTAATTTAGTTAAATTGTTGAGTTTCCTTGCTTTTCCTAGATTTCTAGTATCGGAGCTCGCTTGAAAACCGGAAGCTCAAAAATAGCTCTCATTCTTTAAATTTAAGTTGTGTGTAAACATTAATGTATATTAACTTCAAGTTCAAGGAATTTCGATTTATTCTGTAAAAAATAAACAGAATAAAAAGTAAAGCTATGCAATAGACAGAACACTTTAATATAAAGGCTCACAATTATCATCCAAGAATCTTATGAATGGCAAAAAATTCTCAATGATCGATTTCAGTGAATAAATTAATCAATAATCGTTATTCATCGTCAAGCCAGCACATTTTTCCAGTTATCTATTTTCCCTGTTTTCCAGTTATACCGTGTATTCTGAGTGTTTTTTCAAAGTTTTCCACATTTTTTGCGGCTTTGAAAGGTGACATAAATTTTATCACGACTTTTCATAAACTGTTCGTCATTTTCGTGCCTCACAAAATTCCTCCGTAATTTTACCGATCATAATTTTTTTGGTGTCGAATTAGAAATTCAAGAGTCAATCTTGGTATTGAATGGGAATTTTGTCACGAACTAGGAAGGCATCTTAAAAACAATAAAGTTCTTTTAAGGAAATGCTGGAAAATATTTGCTCTAATTTGCATTTTCTTTAAAAATATCATCATTCAAAGAAGTATGAGAAAACACAGCTAATAACCCTCATTATGTGCTTCTCGATATTTCTATTCAATTGTTATTAAATTTTCTTTATACTTTATCTTTTGAGATATGATCACGTATCACCGTTTTTCATCTTCAAAATTTTAATAGAGGAGGAATTCTCTGGAACACGAGAAGTTTATTAAAAAATGTGTTTGCGTTCTTCTCAAAATATATTTTCATATTTTATATATTGAAAATCATCCCTCATACGGATAATGTCCCAGAAAAGCTCATTGATACACTTGTCCCATTATATACATCTTTGTTGTTATGTTCTTTTCATTCTTTCGCTCTTTACATAATATATGTACAAAAAGTCTTTCAAATGCTAAAAAGCGCTGAAAAGTCGCTTGAATAAAATTTCCATGCTTCAAGTACTTTTGCTAATGTTTTTCCACTTATGTGGCTGCTTCGGTGTAATCTCTCCATACATTTCAACAGACTCACAATAGAGATGCGGCTTTGATTTTTTGCGTATTTTTTCCATTTCGATTTCAAAGGATATGGTAATGAGTTTTCACTCACATCTAAACACCGTTTAATAGGAGTTTATTGTGTTGTTATTGGGAATTTAGATTTTTGAGGTTTGCATTGATTTGATTTTTATTTTTTATGGGAGGATGATTTGAAATTAAAAAGATATTTAAATTCATTGGAATAACTTTAAAATATTGAGCTGGAACAAAAAAACTGTATTAACAAAAATCCAAAAATCTTCTGTCCAATCCTTTTATTAGACGAATCAGCAAAAACTCCGAACGAACCCAATTTTCATTTGCTAAAATGTCACTTCATGTTGCTTCATTTCTACAACGTTTCCATTTAAATATTGCAATTAATTTAAGCAATTCAGGGACTCATTGGATACATAGGATTTCATGTAAATGAACAATGAATATTAACAGAACATTAGAACAACACAACTTTTAATGGATGTTTTCAGCTTTCCACCCCTTGGAGTAAATTGAAGTAGATTTGCAAATTAAAATTTATTCATTTTACAGCATTTGAACAAGCAATAAATTTAGGTGAAAAGTGATGACATCGGACAATTTCTGGGTGGATCAACGCTCATTTATTTAAAATTATTTTAAAGTCGCTACAAATCACCAGAACCCTTCTCATTCTAATCTTCCTCTAAAGCTAAAAAAATTCGCTAAAATAAAAGCAACAAAAAAACCAAAAACTAAACAGCAAATAGTTCAGAGCAATAAAACTTTATTTATTTTTTATACAGCATCGATTTTTGCTGGGACAGTTAACAGATATTTCAGGCTGGGAAAAAACAATGAAAGCCCCACTTGATGACGCAATCAAAACTGATTTTATGGATTTTCAGTGACGCCAGATTCTCTCGTCTAGTCGTCAAGTCTGCCCAATTTCCCCATTTATCTATTCCCCATTCATAATTTGCTATAAATTTTTGGTAAAGCAAAAAGCTATTTATTATGAAAATATTTTTTGGTTTTTTGGTATTTCAGAACTTTTTGGAGGAGGAAGCTCAGTGGGTGGAAAATGTTAAATATTTTATTTCTTAAATATTTTAAATTCAAGTGCTTTTAAATAAAATCTGTTTTTACAACATTTTTTGCATAAAATGCAAAAACCACCCCTCAGCCACCACCCAGTAGAACTTTCTCAAAATAATAAAATTTGCTGTATCACAGTTTTTATAGACGGCACTCGCAAGAACTTGATGTTTTATTCATTCAGTCATTCTGCACAACTGTAAAGAAACTGAAATCTCCCTTCCTCAGGAGACGCAGTTCTGTTCAGATTTTTATTTTTGGTGGCGCCAAACTGATTCCGTTATTCGATTTTATCATGCATGAGAAGAAAAAATAGTTTTTGTTCGATTCTCCCTCGCTATTTACAAATGCTTGAGAAACACAATAAAAGTTTGCTCTAGATTCTCCAAAGATTTTGTTTGATTGCTTTTTTGGCGAGGCTTTGAGATGTTTGGCTGCTCGGGTGGGATCAGAGTTCAGGAACTTGTATATCTCAATTGATTTTCGGGTGGTCTTTTGAGGATTCTTTTTGTTGAAGAGTTTTGTCGATAAAATATGAGAGAAACACAAAATAATTGCATAAATACCTCGAACGATGTTAATTGTGGGAATTTTTGTGGTTTCCTATTTTCCTGCTTTCTTTTGTGTGCTGGAAAATTAAGAGGATGCCTGGAACTGAGAAATATCTTCTAGGGAAGGCATGGCAACTTTTGTGGCTCAGTACAAAATTTCCATGGAAATTCGTTTGAATGGGAAATGGTTGTGGGATTTCTTCTATGTATTTCCATTTGAAGTTTTTCAAGCTTGTTTAAATTTAAGGAAAGAGTTTATATTATTAAATGAAGAAACTAGTTTTTAAGAGGCTTAAAAGCTTTTCTGTACAATATCGTTGAAGGATTTTTTCTTTAAATTAGCAGTATAATAAAGTTTTTATTATGTTTGCAGCTAGAAAATAGTTGAATGCATCTTAAAAGCATTTATAAGGATTTTTGTGGTATATTTTTTAAAATACAGTAAATTTCATTTTACGGCTGAAAATAAGTATAAAACAATATATTATTGAGTACATATAAAAATATCTAAATAAAACTTCACTCGGGTCAATTCAAAAATTTTCGAGCAAAACTGCCACATCATCATTAAATATTTCAGAATATCAAAAATGCCGTTTTGAGTCATTATTTCTATTTTAAATTTAAAGGCATAAAATATCATAAAATATGTCATTCGACTTTCCACAACTTTTCCCTATAAAAACCATTTTATCATTTTACTATTTTATTTTCCAGCCTGAATTAAATAAATTTTTTAAATTACACGAAATATTCGTATAAGTATGGAATCTAGACAGTGCCTTAAAAGTATTCACATAAAGTTATATCATTATAGGAATTATAGAAATTGATGGTTATAATCGGATTTGGAAAATTGTATTTTGTTATATCAGAGCACAAACAGACAAACTTTTTTTTATTAAGCAAAAAATATATTTTACTGCCAGATTTATGGCAGAGGGTGGAGTTTCATATATTTTGCCGAGTTTTTGCTGTTATTTGGTTCCGTTTGATATTTTCTAATTAACGTCACGCAGAGGATTAAAAACTTTCCCGGTCAGCAAAAAACTGATGACAACATTTTTTTGCTGAAATGACAAAAAGTCACTGAAATTACACAATTTAAAATTTTTACAAGAAAGTTCTAGAGTTTGCTATGCTTTGCTCTTGTAGTTCTCTCATCCTTTTAGCCGATATAACCATTAACGTGATTAAATTTGTGAAATTTTCTTTTGTTTGCTCCACAACAATTCACATTTTACGCAACTCATTCTGTTTGGTTTGTAGGTATGTTGTTGTGTGCTTCCTCAACAATTTGAACAAAAGTTTCCTTCACTTTTTAACTGACTTCCATGTATCTAGTGCTATGAAGCAACTCAACAAGACAGGGGAATTTCAACAATTCTGTTTAGCTGTTTTAATGTTTTGTTTAAGATGAATGTGGATTTGATGAAGTGTTCACAAACTTTACTGAGATTGAACAAAAGCTTATTGTCTTGACGAGCGTTGAAATGTATTTAAACGTAGATCTCTGCTGATTTCAAGACAGTCGGAGTAATTTCTTTATCAGAAGTTCTAAACATTGTCATTCAAATCAAATAGTTAAAACCTAAGCTTACATCCAATCCAATCAAATGTGTGAAAAAAAAGTGAGAAAATCCAGGAAATCAATTTTTCATTGCAAGACATTCAAGCCAACTCAAATGATGGTGATAACAAGTAACAACTTTCACCCTTTTCTATTAACACTGATTTAACTGATTTAACTGATTTAACAATCATTACACCAAATTATACGGCGTTCAATTTGAGAATGAGAAGAAAATGGGGAAATCATGAGAAAACTGAAGAAACAAGGAAGAACCTAAATAAAAGTAATCAGTAATTGAAAAACTTTCTCCTGGGATTAAAATTGATTAAACTCATCTTAATGCCAAATTTATGTATCAACGAGTTTTTGGAGTTACAGTTAAATATAAATTATATAATCTTTTCCTTAAAAACTCGTTTAATTTATTTAATTAAGCTTCTATATCTTTTTGGGAAATGTCTTCATAAATTTGATAAGTTAATAAAACTCGCTTTTCCGAAAATAATGACTTTCACAATAAATCAGTGTCATTTGACAAAAGCGGAGATGTTTTCTCGTTTTCAATCCTTTTTCATGTTTTTCGAGATTTATTTTTTTTTAGAACTCGTGAGTTTGCCAGTCTCCAAGTTAGGAATAAAATACATTTTATCATTTTATGTAAAGCGAATTTATGTCTTTTTGTGCCGACAGAAAATCTGTGGGTGCTCACTGGAGCGTTAAGCTCTGATATCGATATATCTGATTATATTTTCTGCGTTTAAGTCCTTGTGGTTTCGCTTGGTACATTTTTGGTAGCATTTTTAGGGAAAATGTTAAAAGTAAAATTGTGGAAAATTCATTTTCTCTAAAAGGATTGAAAATGTAAGAAATAAAACATGTTATATGACACATATTTACTAACGTAAACATTTTTAAATACAATTCAAATAAAATGTATTCATCACTCTCCTGGGAAATCTGCTTAAGCCGCATATAATGATGACAACTTGAGCAGAACATGAAACAAATAAACACACATATCTCTAATCTCTTCAAGCTTGGCATCAACAAAACGTAAAGCCACATGATACAAAAATGTATTTATAGATAGAAAAATTGTGGGAGATAAATCAACAGGAAAGCATTTTGTGATTTATCAGAGGAAAATTGTGCACTTGTTTTGATGGTAAATGATGAGATAGGTTTTGTGTGACTTTGATTGCGAACAAAGAATTTCTAAAATTATTTTTATTTTCAATATTCATGAATAGTATTTCTATAATTTTCGGTATTTGACCCAAATTTCTCAAAAAAAACAGGTTTCATGGGTCGAATTTTTAGTTTTTGGGTCCAAACATTCATAAATAAAATTTTTGAACTGTTGCTATTCATGAACCTAGGTTCATGGAAAATAATATTTTTGAAATTTTCGATATTTAACCCAAATTTCTCAAAAAAACAGGTTTCATGGGTCGAATTTTTAGTTTTTGGGTCCAAACATTCATAAATAAAATTTTTGAACTGTTGCTATTCATGAACCTAGGTTCATGGAAAATAATATTTTTGAAATTTTCGATATTTGACCCAAATTTCTCAAAAAAACAGGTTTCATGGGTCGAATTTTTAGTTTTTGGGTCCAAACATTCATAAATAAAATTTTTGAACTATTGCTATTCATGAACCTAGGTTCATGGAAAATAATAATTTTGAAATTTTCGATATTTGACCCAAATTTTTCAAAAAAACAGGTTTCGTGGGTCGAATTTTTAGTTTTTGGGTCGAAACATTTATAAATAACATTTTTGAGCTGTTGCTATTCATGAACCTAGGTTCATGGAAAATAATATTTCTGAAATTTCGTTTTTTGACTGAAATTTCTCAAAAAACAGGTTTCATGGGTTGAATTTTTAGTTTTTGGGTCCAAACATTTATAAATAAAATTTTAAATTAAATTAAATAATTAAAATAAATAAATAAATTAAATTTTTTTTTTCAATTTTTTTTTATGAAGTAACTTTTCTGCCTACACAATTTTTCGAAATTTAATTAATTCTAAGGAATAAGCCAAGAATATCTTCTGGTTACTTCAAGATTAAAGACGAAAAATGAATCACTAAACGGACATTGATTTGCACTCACGTCTTACCAAAAACAGTTTCTTGACAGATTAAATATCATTTATTAAAGTCAACTAGAAACACCACATTCACATTATACAATAATAATTTTTCATTTGGTCTTTTTATCGGAAAAAATTGAATTTGTTGGTCCTTTTCTCCTCTCGTTACTTTCTGAGAATTTTATTTGGTTTTTTTCTTATAGAGAGAAAATATGCGAAGGATAAAAATTCGTTGATTAAACAAACGCAATTGAAAATTCAATTTAAAAGTTGATGCGATAAAATTGGAAAAAAAAAACTTATGGCAGATGAATAATAATCAGATTGAACTTTTGAAAGAAGCGTGGAATAAAAATATTCGCCTTTTGTTTATTCTTCTTGAGTATAGCCTTCTGTATCATTGAAGTGTAATTGATTTTGTTTGTTCTTTTGAGAATTTTAGTGCAATCATGACGATAAGACTTTTCATTTGTATTTTAATGAGAGTTTTCCTTAGACCTCAGAACCAAGTCAGCTTCAAAGACAAAATATATTATAACGAACACGTCATTGACTTTCAGAAATATATTTGTCCAGCTTTTGGACTTAGCAGCGATGTTTCAAGCTGAATGTTTCTGATTAACGAAATTTATGATAAACCCTGGAATAATTCCACAATATCCTCAATAATTGAGTCTAGCATTTAATCCTTGAAGCTGCAAATGTGAATTATCATCATCCATCATCTTAAACACACTGTTGACTCTATTTTGTGCTTCCACAGAGATATTAAGCACAAACATTTACTCAGTATATAATTTCACGATTTCTACAAGAATCCTGAGAATTCGTATTTATCAAACGGAAGTTGCCTTTTCATCCCTTTTGGGCAAAATATCAAGATCTTCCCATCTCCACAAAGAATTGCAATTTACTTACAATGAAGTAGGAAAAACCAATTCAATTTAAATTGATATGCATCTCATCTTATTGGTTTTATAGATTTTTTTTTGCGCAAAGTATGTGCTTTGCAGAATCACTGTAACAAATCAGAAATGTGTAGAAATTGATATAGAAATGGGTTTGCTGCCTTGGCTGGCGCTTTGTTTATAAATTCTTGTGCAAATAACAGAAATAAGAACGTGACAAATTTGTGTTTGGTGTTATTTGGCATCAAAGACGTAAATTTATGATCACAGCAAGTATCACACACAATTTGCACAAAAAATATAAAAATATTAAAGAATAATAAAAATATGTTTTTATAACAAAATACTTCGTAATTTAACCATTAAGCATTATATACTACATTATAGTACATCATAGAAAAATAAACCAATGAAACCTAAATATTTCCCGCCTCATAATTGTTTGCCATTTGCCGTTCAATTTGCCATGAAACCTTCGAAAAATCAAAATGAATTAACATCAAGCAACATCAAGAATGTTTAATTAAATAAGGAAAAACCATAAAACCATAAAATGTTTTTCTCCCCCGATTTTGCCAAACGACACAACATTTTAGCAAATACACAGCAAAGTACAGCAAAGTACAACATAGTACTAGCAAACACTCAAAAAGTGTACATTATTATTAAGTTTAATGTTTCTAAGGCGAAGAGATTTGTGAACAATCTGAAATTGCATTAATATGACTTCACAAGCAATTACAAATTAAATTGATGAGTTGTAATTTTTGGTCTGGGGTTGTGGACTTTGAGAAAAATTTCTCTTTATTGGATGTTGTTTGTCAAGTTTTGCATATAAACCTAATTGAGTTTTCTCGGATTTCTGTCAAATTTGTATTTGGAGGTGAAATGACAAATTTTGCAAAATTTTCAAATGATGAATTTTTTGCGGAAATTGAATGATCAATAAATCAATTCTTTAGGAGTATTTTAAAGTGGAAGCGATCTTATAATAAAAATTGATACTTCCGAGAAAAATCTTCCATTCTCAATTTGAATGGTCAATGAAAATTTTTAATACTTTGAGCTACTCAAAAATCGTCGATAAATTCCAGTCATCTCAGTTCCTATTAATAAAATTCAGAATCAAATACATTTCTCTTCATTGTTTACTGAAAGCAAAATTAAACCTTCATTGGACCCTTTGTTTACACTCTTGTCGATTTACTAAGAGATAGGAGTAGATTTGTGTACACAAGAACCTAAATAACATATAATTAACATTTTGATCCCCGCTCCCGGCAAATATCCACCAAATCCTAAATATTATACATTTATTACATTTTGATACAATTTTGGTACAACTGATAGAAACATTGAAAAGTTCGTTTGTTTGCATTAAACGATTCCGATCAAATATTTATTTATGTTAAAATGGTTTTTCCATTTTCTCATTGAATATATAATAATTTAAATTATTTCCTGGTTATTTGTTCAGAACTCAATTTATTCAGAGCATGTTCTCTAATGGATTTACTGCTTAATTTTGAGTTAAATAGCACATTATCCTGGAAAGTCCTCAACACATTTTAAAATAGATATTTTGATAAATGGTTATGTCTGAATTTTAATAATGACGATTATTAAAATAATTAAAATAATTACAGAAATTAAAGCTACATCGAAACTCATCCAATTGACGAGATATTTTGCTACTTCACAACCCATTAAATCTGACGCAAAATAAACAAATTTGATATTGTCATTATAAAACCCTTTAGAAGTGCTTCAAATGCAATAGAAATTATAATCTGGTGAATTTGTCCCTTCGCTCATCAAAAGCCAAACCATAGCGAAATTTGCCAAATGGATGTCGTCCATTAAGCGCGTGTAAAACAAAGCAATTCAGTTCACCCTCTCTCGATGAATATTCGGCGCTAAATTATCGCAAAATTTGTGAAAATATAAAACTCAGCATATTTTAATTAAATGTGAGTGCAGGAAGCCGTTTTGTTAAGTTTTCATATACAGCCTCAAGACAGAAATATTAGTGACGATACGTCGCAAATATTTGTCCCCTATTTCGTGAAATTTTATAAATTCTTGTAAATTGAGAATTCCTCAAATTTCAGAATATTTTTGAGAACTTTCTACTTTTAGTTGAAAAGTTGGCAAGTTAATAAACAATTTTTGATGATCCGCCAAAAAATAGAAAACAAGTAAATTGATTACTCAGTTAGTCAGTTTGAGAGTTTCCCTAAAAAATATTAAATGAAGAATGATTACTTTTTGAGGCATCTAATAAATTCCTAATCACTCCACAAAATTTCTAGATAGATTTCTATTTTGTGGTGATGCTTGATGATACTTGATAATGCTGTAGTAATGTAGTATGGACTCATAGAGTAATAAGGGATGAAATTTGTTGATTAATTTCTGTCATTCAAAAATATAATATTTAATACAATATACTTGATAACTCAGCTTAAGAACTTTTGCTCATTAATGATTTTTTAATTTAATTAAGGAGACATTTTGGGAATTCTGTAGAAAATTTCAAGGAGATGGGTTTAAAGTTAATTATCATTAGCGTTACATAAATAAAAGGATCATGAGATTATTTCTGATAGAAATAAACTTAAAGACAAAAACATTTTGTGAGTCACATATTAAATGATAATTTTAGATTTAAGTCACATATTAAATGATAATTTTAGATTGAAGAAGAAAAATTTCAAAAAGTACAAAGAACACCTCAGTCGAATAAAAGCTAAAAATCCACACAAAAAGCTTAAATATCGATAAAACTTCACATATAAAAAATCACTAACCTCTGTGACAAATACCCAAAGTATTGTTGTGGATACATTAACAATATTGCTTACAAGAGTCACATTACTTCAACGAGCATTGCTAAAAACCACCCTTTACTCAATTGCAACGGCTTTTAAAAACATTTTATTGTTTGAACCTGTATAAAACCATAATACTCGCATAATACTGACATAATACCTTTTTCTGGATAAATCTGAAAAATCAAGAAAAAAATATGAAATAGAAAAACATCATCAGTTTTCCCTTCAAATTTTGCAATCTTTTGAAAACTGTAAAAACTCGGTAAAAACTGTAAAATACAATGTATGGTTGTAAAAAATCTTGCCAATTCATTTGATTGCTTTCAACTTTATTTTATGCTGTTGCTCCTACTCACAGAGTACTCTCCACCCCCACTCTTTTCTCTATCGTAATTTCACGGGCTTACTGGCATGATTTTCCAGGATTTTCGGGATTTTCGGTCCATCGATAACGTTCAAATAATCAAATAGATTTTCTTTCGACTTTCTTCACAAACTTTTTTATTTGGTTTTATTTTATTTTATTGGAAAAAGATGATGTTTATTTAACTAAAGATTTTTTTTCTGTGGAACAAAAGCAGAAAATAACAGAGTGAATCAACAAACAAGAGGCAAAAAGGAATAATGAAAATTGTAGCAGGCAGATAACAGTTTGGGTGTTTCAAGGGGTGGAATTTTCAGAAATCTCAACGAACTTTCGTGTAAATATCAAAATACAGACAAAACTTCTAAAAAACAGTGAAATATCCACCAAACAGTAACTTCTCCAAAACTTATACAAACTCTCCTGATGCCGCAATACCACCGAGTCCTTTTAGCCAAGCAAATCCTTAAATGTGCTGAAATGGTTGGAATCGTTGTGGCAACCGAAAAAAATGTGGAAATCTCGTAACATTTTTATTTTCTATTTGCTTTATTTTTCGTCTTATAACTGAGAATTGATAAATCAGATAGTAAACACATTTTATGGCTTTTTCCTCAATTTTCTTTGAATTTTGTCAGTATTTCAGTGGACTGTATTTTGTATACAAGTAAAAGAAATTCATCAAACGTAAATCGAGTTGGAATTGGAGGGTGAAAATGAGATGAAGATAAAATTCATTTATTATTTTTCCAGAGTATTTTTCTATTTTTTGCGAATAAACAAAAATATGTGGTTAATTTCTTAATAATCTTGGATGACTAACAATTTCTAAAGAATCAAGAAAATAAATAAATATTGAGTGAATCTATCGAATTTATTAAATTAGCTGTATCGCAAAGTATTTCAAAGAAAAAGTAATAAATATAATTGTGCAATCGTCTGTGCGTTGTTGATATGGTATTTAGAAGTATTACTTGGTTTCAGGAGTATTTAGAAGTTTAATCTTCCACCCTCTTTTTCTAAAAGTTTGCTGGATTCAACCCCTTTGATGGTGCTTCATGCAATCCAGCTCAACTCAACTTTTTACTATACTCTTAAAAATAAAACTTTATCACTTTTTAAAAATTTGCCACGGATTTTCCGTGTTTCATTTTATTCTTTTATTGAGAAAGCCGAAAAAAGGATCAAATTATGTAAATTTTTGAAATGTTTTTCTATTGTAAGTTATTTGTAAAATAAATCTTGGGAAGATTTGTTTCATTGAAATTTATTGAATTTGAAGAGAGAGATCGGGTTTCAATCAAATTTGATGTGTAATTTCTATGAAAACGCAGATTTTGCTAAAAATAATCAAATTTCTATATAGACAATTTTTGATCAAAAACAATTATAGTAAAAAAAGAGGAGTTTTCGATTTAATTTGAAAAATAATTGCAAATTCCATGTAAATTCAATCAAATTATTTTTCTACAAACAATAAAATTAATTTAGTTCCTGAACAATAATCTCCACCTCAAAAAAAGTAAAACCTCCTCAAATTGAAAATTAATTGGCATATTTAGGAAATTCTCTCACATCACTTACAAACGATCCGCAAACTAGAAAGAATGCCCGTGAAAACATCTGAATTATTTATGCACTACAAATATTTTTTGGCACCCTCCTTTTGAATAAACTGGTTGCTTATAAACATATAAAAGCGAGGGGACTACCGTATCCCTTCTTACCTAGAAGGAAGTTAATTTTATTTTCGTTATATCAAAACACTGAAATAAACAGCAAAAATACACAAAAGTGATATATAAATTATGCACTTGTTTCCCACGTTCCGTGCTTGCAATGTAATAAGGAATACCTCCGATAAACAATAAAGGCAGGAAAAAAACTCCCCACGGACGTATACATTTCAGCATTTCACTTCATCAAAAAAACACATAATATTAATATATTTTATTTATAACAAGCAATTTCGAGTAAACCTCAAATCATCCACCTGTTGAATGGCTCAATTTCATACATTTTTCCGAAACTACGTGAATTTCATTGAACTTCATTGAATTTCCACAATTTACTGAACTTATAAATTCTGGTCGTTGTTGCACAGTATTTCGCTGCTATAAATTTATGTAATTTCGCTCGTGGTGTGATTGCAAGTGCAAGCGACAGGTAGCTTATTGTCTTTTTGCTTCCAATTATATTTTTTGTCATGGCTGGTGAAGTGGTGCATAAATTGAATATTTATTGAAAAAGATGTTGAAGGGATTGTGGAGGAAGACCACTTGAGACTTGGAAATTTTACGAGAATTGATTTAAATGGTGGCGTTCATGCCTAGATTTGTTTCTGAAATACTCAGTTTATTTCATAATTTTTCTTCAAATCCAACAATACATAAAAGTATTTAAATGTGCAAAATCGATCCTTCTCCAAATACATTTCCCGTCTCCATTCTGAATATTTCTCAGACAACACGAAACGAAAATGTAAATGAAAATCAATTAAATAATAGCTTATCACTTGAAATCCCCATTGAATCCCCAAGTCGCTGAAATGAAGACGATAATCCTCAAATTACAAAAATACAGGCAAATTGTATTTACACCAGAGTTTACAATTTCCACACTTTTCTATACTTTGCCAACACTTTGTGTTCCCTTTTTAAAAAATCACGCGCCACAATTCAATTGAGATTTACTTGAAAACGTTCGCCAATTTAATGAAAATTTTAGTGCTTTGTCAATTTGTTGCTTTGAAAAAGGATATTTGTGCCGATTTGAGCGTTTTATTGTGACACTTGAACATTTTGGAAGAGATAAATTCAAATTAAATCTTTAAACAAATTTAAATACTTAATCTTGAGCTTTTAAGATGAAGATGCGATGTAAATTGTAAATTGTGGATTTTCAAGAATACGAATGTTTAAAGCTTATAGGATTTGTGTTTGGCGTTAATGATATATTCTCGCAAATCGTATATTGGAGAAAGTTTTCTCAACTTCAATTCATTCAACTTAATTTAATGTTTCGTTTTGCTATTCTACTTAACAAAAAACAAAAACTGAAATATCAGAAATTTTAACACATCTAAACCAATTTCATCCATTCTACTAATGAAAAACAATGTCCAAACTGCTGACCACTAGCCATAGTAAAAACAACTGGACAATTGCACCATTTAGAAAATTGAAATCTCAAAATTGTTATTAATATTTTTTGCATTCAACACTCATGAATTTTCATTTATTTTCGCATCTGCTCGCAAAATAAATGTAAAGCACTTACGATAAAGCAATATAAAGTAATTGAAAGAATTGAGAAGCATGGAACCAAAATAGAACGCTCTCCATTAATTTTATTCTTGAAAGACTGTCCTGATGACTTGGAGCTCCTCAAAACAAAAGACTGGAAGAGTATAAAGAGACTTGTTGTCGAAATGTGAACGGGAAATTTTCTTAATGAAATAAATGATATGAATTTAATATTACATCGTTTACTGCCATCGTTATTGAATGCTAAAAGTATGAAAATATATTTCCCGAAAAACACTTGACTGTCATAAGAATAAGCAGAAAAGAGTCGTGTTAAAAATATTTCACTGTTTAAAAATTTTTTGCTCGAAGTTTAAGATTTTCCAAGCATGAAAAACTCAAACAAATCTTAAAAATAATTTTTTAACAATGCGTAAAATTTTCTTCTTCTCAGCATCGTCAAGTAAGAAAATGAAGAAGAAAATACAAGAAAAATATAAGAAAATTTTAAGGAAATGACATTAAGTGGGTTTCTTGTTTGATATGAATATAAATTACGTTTCCATTGTACTTTTGCGAATCCAACGTTGAAAGCAGAAAGTGAAAATTAGTGTTCAGAATTTTTCTAGCAATTGCCGCTTTTCATAAGGAATAAAGGATTCGAAAGGATGTTTACATAATTGTCTTTAATTAGAATTCCTTCTTGGTGTTTGGCTCGCAAATACTTGGCAATAATCTTAAACTTAACAAAACAAATATTTAACATTCTGATTTCTTTAATTTTAGGTTGAAGCGAGAAAAGTTTGAGATCCCAGGACATGGATACGATCAAATGGGTGACAACAACGGAGGATATACAGGAGAAAATACTAAAGTCTATGATGACTTGCCAGATTCTCCAATGTCTTTCGAGGAGCTGGAACGACCACCTTTAAGACATATAGACAAATATTGCAGAGCCGAGTGTCCTTTTAAAATAACCACCCGCTACACGGTGGCTTTGATGACATGTCTCGGCTTCATCATTTCCTTTGGCATGAGATGTAATATGGGCATGGCGAAGCTTCAATTTGAAAATGGGGTGAGAATTCATTGATACGTTGTTTAAAACTTAATTAATGTAATTATCTTTTATTGTCTGAATTATTATTTTCCATTTTATGGTTTTATTTATAATTTTCCACATATTTTCCATTAATAACTCGACTCAATTTACTAAATTTCCTGAATTGTGACTGCATTTATTGAAATCAGATTATAGTTTTTTTTTGCCCGGTAAATGAAAAACACATTAATCGACTCCCCAGTATAAATACTCTTTGTCATTCTGTCATTGGAGGGTGATGAACTGTAAAGCGAGATATGATTTTTAGGCACTGTTTGATTTTTTTGGGCGCTTTTAAATAAGCGGGAATATAAAAAAATCAAAAAAACCATAGTTATGCCATTCGTACAAACGTTACACTGTAGTTGTAAACATTGGATTCGAACCTCTGACTTTGATGTTATAGAGTCTCTCTTCACTTATTCACATTTTAAAGTCTTAAATACATGGAATCAAAATTTCTATAGAAGATGTAGAAAAATCATTACATTCTATTTTCTATTCCTAGACTTTCAATTTAATATTAATGTGACTTCAATAAACTTTGACATTGTCTGGAAACAGCACATTATAACAATTTACTAAAAATGAATAAATTGCTCGTCGTCTGATAATTATGCGATCGTGTTTTGTGCTCACTAATGATGAATACAAAAGTGTTTGGCATTTTTATTTCCATTTATGAAACACAGTTTAATTCATGAGCATTAACTGGGAGTTTATCGACTGGAAACCTGAAAAACTGGGGAAAACAAGTGAATTTCATATTTATATATACTTTTATGATTTTATGATTTTATGATCCTAAAAGACACAATGGAGATGTCACCCCGACGCCCTTCACTTCCGGCTCGGCTGTCGACAGGAAATGGAAAATGTGACTGTGTTTTTGTGTTCATTTATTCGGATCCTTTGGCTGGAAATATGAAAAATCTGTTTTGTATTATGGAAGTGAGACTAGAAAGCTTTATGGTTAAAGTTGAGGATTTATTAGTTGTGCTTCGTATACATTTGCTATTAAAATTAAATTGTTCCATCATGTGTGGGAGAGGAAATTTGTTTAAATTTTGCTTATCTTTTTTAATGAAATAATTTTTTTTTCCTTGAGTACTAAGCTGACAAAATCACAAACACTTTTATGTTACTCAGACAATTTCCATCCTACGATGATTCCCCGATAACAAAAATATTATTTTATAATGCAAGCGAAATGGAAAAGGGATATTATCATTACTTTGCTATACATTCAAATAAATGAATTTTATTATAGTAATCCCACCATTATATTCAACATCTTTTGATATAATTCTAGGAAGTGAAATATAATTGGACAGTGGCCATGGAGAGTGCAGTGGACTCATCTTTCTTTTGGGGCTACTTAATCACCCAAGTGCCAGGTGGTTTCTTGGCCTCAATCTATCCAGCTAATCGAATCTTTGGCACTGCCATTGCCTGCTCGTCTTTCCTTAATCTGCTAGTACCTGCAGCCATGAAGGTGCATCCAATGCTTGTTATCCTGGTGAGAGCTTCACAGGGATTTGTTGAGGTGAGCATTTTTTTTTATTTAGCCTAAAACATACCAAATTTTATCGATTTTCAAGGAACATAATTTTCCAGTCACTGTACGGATATCAAACTTTCTCTTCCAAACCGCTTATCATGTAATATTGTAATCCCAATGTAATAATTCTGGCTGACAAAGAAAAATGCTAAATATGATATCCATTCATGTGCCATAAGTAGATTCTTTTGTTGGATCGAAAATCCGATATTTCGTACGATTTCATTTTGGAATTTCCAGAACGTACACCGAGTCTCTTGTAGTCTTGTTGTTCAAGAAGGATTTACTGCTAATATTAAATAGATTTATATTAAGTCCTTCTTTAGTTCGTTGAGCTGAGTTTAGCTTGGTTTACCCATAGGTTGAGCTTCATTGTTTGTTGAAATCTGAATCAGGAGTTAAAGCTACTTTCATACTTTTTGATGACATAAATCGATTATTCTATTTTTACATAATTACATTTTGATTTATTTTTCAGGGAGTAACATACCCGGCCTGTCACGGTATCTGGCGATTTTGGGCACCACCACTAGAACGATCACGTCTAGCGACAATGGCATTCAGCGGCTCATATGCTGGAGTCGTTATTGGAATGCCAACGTCTGGAATTCTGACCGAGTGGATCAGTTGGCAGGCTCCCTTCTACTTTTACGGTACAATGGGTCTCATCTGGTATTGCTTCTGGCTATGGTTAACCTTCGAGAAGCCAAGAAACCATCCCACCATCAGCTTACAAGAACTTAAGTACATCGAAAAGTCACTGGGAGACTCTGTGCAACTCGCAATGCCGAAAATCTCTACAACTCCGTGGCACCAAATGTTTAGATCTATGCCTGTTTATGCAATCATCGTCGCTAATTTTTGTCGTTCATGGAACTTTTATTTACTCGTTTTATATCAAAGTGCATATCTCAAACATAGTTTTAATTTTGAAATTGCTGAGGTGAGTTTATTATGAAACATTGTTTATGTTGGGCAGTCCATTATAACTAAGTGTGTTTAAAAAAAAGCAACTAAAAGTTCCTTTAATAGCTTGAAGTAGGTTCAAGTCCTATTACAAATAAAGCATGATTAAACAGATCTGGATTTAAGTTTTTTTTGAAAAAAATTCCAAAATATCATCTTGTTAAATATTTTTTGCAGGCTGGTATCTTAGGAGCACTTCCTCATCTGTTGATGACCATAATTGTACCATTTGGTGGAATGTTAGCTGATCACTTGAGGAAAAATGGCATCTTATCCACAACAATGGTCAGAAAAATCTTCAATTGTGGTGGTTTTGGAATGGAGGGCCTGTTTTTCTTTGTTGTGGCTCATACAAGCACTGCTGTAAGATTCTAAATACATTTTAGTGACTTGGATAATTAATTTATTCAATTATTCTTGAAGATGGGAGCAGTTACTGCGCTAACAATCGGCGTAGCTTTTAGCGGTTTCGCCATTTCCGGTTACAACGTAAACCATCTGGATATTGCACCTCGTTACGCGAGTATACTAATGGGAATATCCAACGGTATCGGAACAATAGCTGGCTTGATATGCCCGGTGGCCATAGACCATATAACGAGGCGCGCGGTAAGTTTCCACCTGCTCTTTAAAACCACTCAAACTTTTCCAATTTGCAATAGAAAATCATTTCACTTGAAAATTTATCTAATGTGACTTGACGATGAAGCTTCATGGATTGTGATTTTGCACAATGAATCGTTTTTGATTGAGAAAGCAGCAACAACAAACCTTAAATATTGTGTATCAAACATAAAAAATGATATCGAATTTTCCTTGTTCAACAGATTTATGAGTTTTGTAAAAATTTATGAAGTTTTATCCCTCTTGTTTTTGAGGATTTTGATGGCGAGGGGAGAATAATAGAAAAAATTTATTCTAGTTCTTAAGAAAAATATATGAAGGAGCAATAATTTTTAACTTCTTCTAACTTTGATTACGATTTAAAATGGAATCTTAAAAAAACACTTCATTACCATCCCCTCATTTTAAAATTCTCTAAATCATACAAATTTGCCTTTTATGCAACCCAGCAGCATTAATTTATTCGCATTAAAAGGTATAATGCTTTTTATGAAATACTCGAAAGTTAACTGGCAGAGAAGGACGGCGGAAGATGAGAGATGGTTGCTGTGTGAACGGCACGTGGGGGAGGATTTAAAGTGCAGAATAATATTGTAGCGCAAATGAGAAAATTCTTTCTTTCACCGTTGCCAAACACCGAAACACTCGCAATATATTCACACTCGGTTACGCACGACTTACCGTGAAAACAAATCAACTTTTAATGCTTTCGGTTGTGATTCGGGAGAATTGAGAAAAATGAATAATGTGCTTTATTAAGTTGTTATAATGCTGTTTCATGCTGAAATTGATATATAACGATAAATTCTTTTGCAGGGGTGTCTAACATCGCCAAAAGAGTGTTGGTCAATTGTGTTCACGATAGCAGCGACAGTGCATTTAATTGGAATCACATTTTACGCAATATTTTGCTCGGGAGAGCTTCAACCATGGGCTGAGCCAACGCTGGAGGAGCAAGCTTCTTGGGATCCTATAGCGACGGGTATTAGGAGTGGACCAACTCAAAAGGAGACATCATTCGTGAGTTTTATTTATTAATGTGTATTTATCTTAATTTGTTAGAAGTTGGACACATGTGTCGGAAAACAAGAAAAACGTTGACAACCCCTCATTTTAATTACATTTTAATCACTATTCCCAACAGAATGATCCCAACCAGCAAATCAACACAAATATGGTCAGTTACGGTGCCGTGGAGCATGTAGCAGGCAATCCCTTTGCGAATACCACAATCATGGAAGAGTCTGTGCAACCTGATGCCACCGACAGTTATATGCATGGAAATCAATATGATCGCAATTATTAATTAACACATTCAATATTCGCAGCAACTTCATTATGATTGATGAGATTTGCGAACTAGTTAGTATTTTTTTAAAAGTGGAAATATTTAAGCAAAGTAGTAATATTTATTTACAATCATTAATGACTACAAAATTTATTGACAAACAAATAATATAATGGAAAGTAAAGAACCGTAAATTGTTGAATTAGCAAAAAATTACTAAGACACCAAAGTTATACGTTTTTGATTGACAAAACCAATGATATAAATTACAGACATAAATGTTTTAATCCAGTTCAGAACTTTTATTCAAATTTCAAAATAATTCAATATATTTCAAATAATTCAGTGTTCCGAAATTATATAACAAAACAAACTACTATCTCGAAGAAATATGAAATATATTAAAGGAAAATAAGTGTGTTCAATATCATAACAAATATACAATTATTGTATAGACAAAAAAAAACTAATAAAAAAATTATATAAATGTGGAGGTGGGAGGAAGTGTGTAGTAAGAGATTGAGTTTAAAACTTTTTAAGAATATAATTTATTGCACAACTTTTCACATTTTTGCACATTTTAGGTATCTGCACAATGCTCTACTCTATAGTTTAATTTTATTGTTTTAAAAGCACAATTTCAAAATCTTTCAAAGCACTTTTTATTTAGTTTCTACTATAATTCGATTATACTGTAAATGTTTTTAAATTTTAAATTATACTTTACACTTTATCACTCCCTCCCACCCCCAAAAAAACGACGGAAGAGGACAGCTACAATATCTTGAAAAATATATCGTTAGAATAAATAATGTGATTGAATGATTAATTAAATAAATATATTATTGAAATGCATGGCAATATTAAGTTTTCACAGATATTTTGTCTCAATTAAAATTTGAAGCTAGAACCTAAAACTAATTTAAACAGAAAATGTTATAATTTTCAAAGTTTAACAGAAAAAAAGGTTTAAAACAATTTATTTAAAAGATGATCTAAAATACTAGTAAGTTGTACAAAAACCATTGAATTGTAATTCTTTGAAACAAACTCAAATAGTATTAAAGACCTACCGCATTTACGATGTACATATTGCAAACAGAAACAAAGGACGGATAAGAATTCACAATAGTATATAAGTGTACCTTAAGTAACCCCTGCTTAAGCAATTATTCTTCTATAGTTAGAACTTTTATGATTAATTGAAAATAGTTGAAAACTCTTGAATTTGCATTTGTTGACCGAAAGGCACTTAATCTGAACTAAATGAAAACTTAACTTTAAGATGTATATTTAACGAGAAGACATTAGAGGGTTTAACATTTAACAAATGAATGTTATTATTTTTTCTGTACATTCCAAACTAATTTCGAAGAAAACTATAAAGGTCAATTGAAAAAATTGAGATTTAGAAAGATTTAACTTTAAGCAACTTTTGGAGGAAACTTCTATGTTTCCTCTTAAAAGCTCTTTTGTTGAATTCTAATCATTTTGTAGATATCATTTTGTGATTTATAGTCAAAAGCTAGGTCGGGTACTGTGTAATAATAATTATTAAGGATAAATATGCGCAATTAAATTAACTTTAGTTGCCAATTGGATGACACTGCAGCAGATAATATTACATGCATCACATTTTAGGATTAATTAGAATTAAGCACTGCATGACATATTGATTCAAAGATTATTATCAGTTGGATGAGGGAGGAAAAAGAATGCTAAATGTTAATAATAATTATTGATGCATTTTTTGGAATACCCTACATCAACTCTAGATATATTTTATACGCACAATTTTGTGTTGAATATTTTAAGTAGATCATTAAAATTTTAGTGTAAGCACTATTTTAATTTTTACGTAGAATTGTAGTAAAAGCACCTTTTATAGAATTATTGCACAAGTTTTTCTTGATTTTCCACTTTCACTCACAAAGTTTAAAAATACTTTAAAGCACCCTTATATTATTTTTATTGCACAATTTCAGTACTATGCACATTTAAAAAACAAGAAATGGAAAATAGTTTTTTTAATATTTTTAACCGGAAATACAAAACTGTCTTGAAAAAAAAAGTTTTCTTGAGAACTTGTCATTAATGAAAGTTCTTGGAAACTAATTTCCCTTTGGAAAATGCAATATTTTCTTGAAATCAGTTTATAAAAAAATGTTTTCAATTTCACTGAAAATTCCTGTTAAAATGCACATTATCATGATTTCTGCACAATTTTAAATAATTCCTAGAATGCACATTAGAATACACTGAAAGCACATTTAATTAAATGATAGCACTTTTGTCCTGAATTTAAATATTTTCCCACACATTATTTTCTTTCTCTGAATAATCTTAAAAGCACTTCACAATAATCGCACTTTCTGAAAAATAAGTTTTTCAAAAAAAAGCACCAGAAATTACAAAGTAAAGCACTAAAAAGCAACCAGCAGCAACAGCTTCATTAATTTATAGGTTTTGCTTCTCTAGAAAATATTTTATTCAAAATCTTTATTTTAATCTATTATTAAATTATAGCTATATATTATTAAAAATTTGAAAAATGAGGTGTGGACTCACCCTCAAAGGCTGTGTTGACAATAAATAATGTTAAAAACTAAACTTAAGAATAAATTTAGTTTGTAAGCTTATCAATTGATTTTTTTTGTTTTGATGGTTGATTTATTTAATCGATTTGACTTTTTATTTAATTTTTAGTATGCATGAATGCTTGCTTACATTTACTTTACTTTATTTTTTTAATTCAAATTTGATTTATTAAGTTATTGGTTAAATTGAGTATAATAATAAAACTTAAAATTTTACAATTATTTATCGGTTATTGAATGAAATTCTTGAAAATAAAATTTTTTGTGATATTTTCAACTTTACAGAGTCTGCAAGAGAGCAACTTTACGATTATTTAATTGTTTTCCCAGTTTCATAACAATAAACCCAAAATAAATTATCATTGAAGTTCCTTAAACTTTGGTTCCTGAAATTTTAATTATAATTTTCAACCTATCTCTACTTCTATCCTATCTTTATTTTAGTATTTATTTTGATTAAAATTTATTATTTCATGTTTTTAGGCTTCTAAACAATTGTTGGTAAATTCACAAAAACAATTTATTGTCAAGAGACTAAATGAGAAAGATGAAACTAAACTAAAATAGTGATAAGCTTTATTTAATTACTTTATAATTAAAACATTGCACAATTCTGCCTAGCTCGTCAGAGCTGGTACTAAAGTGAAACAATACAATAAAAAACACATAAACTAACAATTTATGTAATACAAGCATAAGATAACTAGCATTAAAAAATGAAAAGCGCAATATAGAAATAATATATATTAGAAAATTATATTAGAGAAAGAATCAAAAAACCAAAAAAGTATTTAAAGTTTTTATCAAAATATGTGTTGACTTTTTCGGATAATCTGAAAGAGTTCTTGTTTTTATCTCTTGATGTTAACTTACAAATATTATTCAATTAACAAAATTATGTACATATTTTGGGAAATTTGTGATAACGAATTATACTTGAATTACTTGAAGATAAGCTGAAAAACTAATCAATTATTTATTTATTTATTGAGTTTCAATTTTAGCGCTCAAGTTGACTTTGCGGTTAGCTCATGTGTACCTTTTTGATAAATGCTTTGATTTAGTTCTCCAATATGCTTCAAAAACTTTAAAACATTCGTCATGATATTATTATTCATATTTTACATTATTCATTACATTTTAGACCAAATTTGCATTTAAAAATAATTTTACCTTTCAAGACAATTATTTTGGTAAAATTACAATTCATGATTTTCCTGACAATTTCCCTAACTATAAAATTAATCTTAATTTACCATTAAAGTTTCTAGGTGTTTTACGTTCCTCACAAATAGCTTTAACAAGCTATAAAAACGTAATTAATTGTGGAATAACCATTAACAGGGTGTAAATTGGTTTAATCACCCTCCCTTTCTAATAAATACTTCCTTCCTTAAACAAAAACAAAAAGAACTAATTGTAAATTGAATGATTGTACATACTAAATTATAATACTAAATATATATATTATACTTCACACTGAATCGTTCATTATGTGTATTTAACAAAACCAAATTATACTACTAATTAAACCATACTAAGCAGTCATAAAAGAAGTAATATTTTAACAATTAAGTAAAGAAGTTTCAGAAACAAAATTTCAAAAAGAGTTAATTTTTTTAATGCAGAATTACAAAAATTAGCAAAACTTAAAACAGGAATAACTCAAAACAAAGCTAAAAAGGTTCAATTTGCAAAATATGATTGGATTTCTTGTAATCTTTTGAAAATAGCTAAATGTCCATCAAACAGAAATTAATTGAAGAAGTTACATTAAAATTAATGCATAAATACATGTCTGATTAAAAAAAAATTATAAAAATAAAACTCATTAAAAATGCATTAAACTGCAAAGAACTGCATACATTGTAAATATCAAACAATATAATTTTTGTTTGCTTCATAAAATCACAAAATAAAAAACATTCCAACAAATCACGAATTATATATTATGAACTACTGTTGAATTGAATGAATGAAACTAACAATAAAAAAATATAATAACGTTAAAAACGTCTTTTTCAATTATTGACTATATTTCAAATTTTATGAAATCCTTTAAGCTTCTAAATTATTATCTTATTTCAGACACCGTTATAGTTGACTCCATTTCTTGACTCTCTTCTGTTTTTCCCAGGAAAGCCTCGAGCGTAAGGTCTCTTCGCTTTAGTAGTGACAAAATATACACCTCGTGCTCTGAAAAATACGAAACCATTTACAACTAGTTAAGATTCGAATCAATTCCACAAACTTTAAACTGCAATGTTCTCCCATCAACACGTACTCAAAGTCTTTTGGCTCACACCAGCCAAGTAAATAAATTAACAGATTTTTGCATGGTCCAGACCAAAATCCTTCTCGACTTGTTATAGATTCAATAAAATATGGCGTTGCTTCGTTATGGTCACAAGATAAGGTTTCAAAGATTTTTGTACTGGCGCAACCTGGTTGTCTTGTTCCTTGAATTGTTGAAGATTATTGATTAAAACATGTTTTGTGTAGCAGATGATTAAAATACCTCCATTAACATAGAAATCAGCATGTCCAACTGGTTGCCATTGACCAAATATACCAGCTCCGGTGTGTATTACTGAAAAAATAAATAGTTTTAATAGTCTTATGTGATCACAATTTGACAATAAAATCTTACCATCAACAAAATGAGCATCTGATCGATCCAAATCTCTTGTGTTATTATCTCCTGCATAGAAAAAAATAGTTGGATCTAGCCCCGTAATTCTCCCAATTTTTCCTTCTTCTGGCTCCAAATGATTTGCCACCAAACCAGCGATATGAGCTCCAAGGCTGTAACCGATCAAATGTATTTGCTCAGGTGGAACTCCTTTAGGATGTCTTATAATATATTTCACAAACTGAGCGACACATAAACTCCCAAAACTAGGAGACCAATCCATTTGGCTAAAGCATAGTCCTTTTACAAGTGACGAGTAATCAACTATCAGTATGTTGTAATTACCGTAGGTAAAATATGCTTTCCTGATTTCTGGATTAGGTTCTATTGTTCGTCCTCCATGAAGTCCATGGAGAAAAATCTTTACAGGATGCGAAGGATTCCAATGTGTTTTATACAAAGACTCATTATCCAGTACATTAATTCTTTCACCATTCTCCTGAGTCTTCCTCGTGTACAAATAAAAATTTATTTGTGGATGTGGACAAATATATGGCTTATTTATGCATGATTCGTTATTTACAACCTCGTTGGTCTTTTGACCTAAAAAATTTTCCATTAATTATTTTTTATTAATTAAATTGGATATATAATGCGACTATTTTGTGAACTACAGTTTTTAGTCGGTTTTTAGTTATAAATAAAAAAATGTATTCAAAAACTTACCTTTTGCCAACTGAACCAACTGATTCAGTGAGATACCCAAAACTATCCAAAGTGGTCCAATATCCAGCTTCATCGCTAATAAGGTTCATCCAAACTATCGAGCCTACTCAATTTGCTCGAATTAAAGCATTAAAAAATTAAAGTCATTAACGCGCACACTAAATATCATCTTCTGTAATATCTTAATTAATTTGCAAAGTCTTGCGAATAATTTTTTGCATTGTTGTTCATCCAATAATTAAAAGATGTTTTATGAGAAAATTATTTCAACTGTTTTAGACAATAAAATGCGATCAAATGTGGATATCACTGCGAAAAATTCAAACAAAACGCTCTTTGATCAGTTTAAATTGAACTGACTAAATTTTTGTGCCGTGTGCCCACTACACCTTAAAAATTTGCTTCAACGCGGTCTTCCACTTTAATGACCTTGGTATTTTCGTAACCGCACATCAGTGATTCATTGCAAATGCGCGAATTGTCCTTTAATTAAGAAGTTTGTCAATTGATATTTTGCAAAATCTCAGCGATCACAGAAGACGCAACGAATTTACAATATGTTAATGCATAAAATAAATCATAAATCAATTAAAATACTGATAAAATTCAAATTCAAGTTCAAAATTATTAAAAAACAAAAATATTTTATATTTTCGAGCAAATTTTGCTTTTCTTTATTAGTTTCCTTCAAACTCAATTAATTTTACAAAAACAATACAATTCATTATTTTTCTGGTAATTTTCTTAAAACTATACAAAAGAGTTCCAAGTGTAAGCAACTCAAAAATATTAGCTGTTCTGTTTAATTAATTGTTTTTTACCCAGGGCGTAAATGCGTTGGTTCAATCACCCTCCTTCTAATAAATACTTTCTTCCTTGAACAAAGGCTATTTGAAATTTAAATTTTCATAGAATCTAGAAATTGCATTACCACTATATATATTAAATTAAACCAGTTTCAAACCTAATCACCTTGTTTATTTTCCTTAGTACATTTTAATTTAGTTGATCTTTATAGTTTTGAATAGAAAACAATTTAGTAGAATTGAATAGAGTTAGTTTACAATCCATTGGATCCAATAACGAAATATTTACAAAATTTAATCTTTATTGTAAAACTAAAAAATAGCTCAATTTACCGAAGTTAATTTAATTTGCTAATTATCAGGCATAGATAACTCAAAACATAATTAAATTGGTTCAATATGTTAAATATGACTGCATTTCCTGTAATCTTTTGGAATAGTTAAATGTCCATCAAAAATATTAATGGAACAAGCAATAACGCAATTAATGTATTTAATACAAGTTTGATAAATAGCTAAAGTGTTCATTAATAATTCATTATACTGCGAAAAAGTGTATTCATTGTAAATACAAACAATATAATTTGTGTATGTTTTATGAACTAACAAAATAAAAAATTAAATTAAAATGTTGATTGAAAGAATGGAAATGTTTTTATTGATTACTTGAATTGTCCTTAATCTTATCACAACCATTATGAATTCCAACTTAAAATTTTAATGCAAGTTTTATGTGTTTTTAATTTTCATGATAAACTCTATTTACATGTTAGATATCTAATTTTAAACACCGGTATAGTTGACCCCGCTTCTTGACTCTCTTCTGTTCTTTCCAGGAAAACCTCGAGCGTAAGGTTTCTTCCCGTTAGTAGTGACGTAGTATACACCTCGTGCTCTGAAAATTACGAAACCATTTCAAATTTGTTCATCTTAAATAAATTTCTACAAACTTCCAACTGCAATGTTCTCCCATCAACACGTAATCAGAGTCTTTTGGCTCACACCAACCAAGTAAATAAGTGAATAAATTGGTGCATGGTCCAGACCAAAAGCCTTTCTGACTTGTTATAGATTCAATGAAATATGGCGTTACTTTGGTATGGTCACAAGCTAGTGTTTGGAATATTGTGGAGCTGGCGCAGCCTGGTTGACTTGTTCCTGGAAAAACACTCATTTGAATAAAATGAATAACATCAAATAAAAGATTATATAATTACCTCCATTAACATAGAAATCAGCATGTCCAGAAGGTTGCCATTGACCTAATATTCCAGCTCCAGTGTGGATCACTAAAAAAAAAATTGTATTGTTTTTAGTATTAAAACTGTAAATCCATTGGAAAACTGGAAATTAGTATAAAGTTACTAATGCAAAAGTGAGTCGACACATGTTTCTATCTCTTTTCTTTATATAGAAATGAATATTGCTACAAAGTTACATACTTTCAAAACTTGAAAAGAAACTGCGCATGATCAAAATTTGCCCATTTTTGTTTGCAAAATCTTTCAGGTAGATTAATTTGCCATTCAGGTTTCTCTTATAAATGGACATCATTGCAAATAAGTAGTAAATCACAATTATTTTAGATATAAAGTGATTTCATCAAAACTTTCAAATTATGTTTTGTGAAAACTAGAGCAATTTCAAAAATAAAATCTTACCATCAACAAAATGTGCATCTGATGGATCCAAATCCCTTGTGTTATTACTTCCTGCATAGAAAAAAATAGTTGGGTCCAGTCCCGTAATTCTCCCAATCTTTCCTTCCTCTGGTTTCAGATGATTTGCCACCAAACCAGCAATATGCGCCCCAACGCTATAACCAATAAAATGCATGTAGTCTGGTGGAACTCCTCTGGGATGTCTAGCAATGTATTTCACCAGCTGAGCGACACATAAACTGCCAAATCTAGGAGACCAATCCATTTGGCTCAGGCATGGTTCTTTGACAAGTGACGAGTAATCAACTATCAGTAAGTTGTAATTACCGTAGGTAAAATATCCTTTTCTGATGTCAGGACTTGGCGATAATTTGCGGCCACCACCAAATCCATGAATAATAATTTTTACAGGATGCGAAGGATTCCAATGTGTTTTATACAACGACTCATTATCCAGTACATTAATTCTTTCACCATTTTCCTGAGTCTTCCTCGTGTACAAATAAAAGTTTATCTTTGGATGTGGGCATCTATATGGCTTTTCTATGCATGATGCGTTATTTATAACCTCGTTGGTCTCTTG
Organism: Parochlus steinenii; assembly: GCA_038502155.1. Taxonomy (NCBI): domain Eukaryota; kingdom Metazoa; phylum Arthropoda; class Insecta; order Diptera; family Chironomidae; genus Parochlus; species Parochlus steinenii. The sequence continues at coordinate 1,881,930 of JAXCIN010000049.1, read as the reverse complement.
ACCTAAAAAATAATAAATGCAAAAAAGTAAAATCAAATTGATAATTTTCGCATTTTCCGTCATCACCGGCTGCAAAAATTGTAAATTGCAAAAATTCACTGGAAATGCAAAAAATGCATGTTAAAAGCGAAACTAGACATAAAACATACATAAACAATTAATGTTGTAACTGCCAAAACGTCATAAATGGTAATTACAAATAAAAAGGTAAATACTTTGTCTATCGGTTTATTAAATATTATAGGTAGCCACGCATGAGATTGTCTTGCAATTATGCGCTTTATGTTTCATACCGATAAATATAAAATCACGCAGTTCCATTAAAACAGGAAATGACTTTCATTAGTTCTTATCGCATGATCCATTCACGTTTCCATTGAATTATTAATTGTATGGTTTATATAATATGCATAATTGATAACAACATATCTCCAAATAAAAGTTTATAAAAATGTAAAATGATGAAAATAAATAAAAATACATAAATAATTCGACGCGTGCCGTGATCTAGCCGAGACACATTCTGGGTTTACACGGCAAAGTGTTTTTTTCTTTGATTGAACAAAAATATGTTTCGAAGACTTTTTTAAATCATAGATAAATTAAATGGATAAAGAGATTTTTAAAATTTTTTAAGTATCTTAATATATCTATTTCATTAAATGTTGACTTCCATATATAACAATTTATTAAGTCGTGATCAGTCTTTATCTGAGACCATTTCTATGAGACCATAAAAAAGTACAACATTTTTCTGTATAATAACAAATTACCATGTTTTGCACTTGAACTCCAGTTAAACTCGAGTTAAACGCTCCCAACGATAAGTGAAACACTTGATTGCAGTTGATCTTGAAAATCTACCACAAATTCCTTCAGCATGAACCTGACTGTTGAACCATTTATTGATTTGCTTGATATAAGTTTTCTTATGCTTTTATTTTACATGAAAATGAATTGTTTATGGCCTTATAACACATTCAAGAGCATTATTGATTTTTTTAGTATTTATTAGAATTCATCATTTTTATTACAATGTACGATATCTTGACCATGATGCGAGTTCTGGCTTTGAAGTTATATGTTATGTTTATGGTAATACTTAAGTAAATAAATTTATTGATAACAAATATTTGAAACTGCAAAATGCATCATAAATAACAAATCAAATATTTTCAAGGATAAGTTCATACAAAATCAATACTAACAAATCTAATGAAGCAAATAAGACAATTTACTTAAAGAAATGCAATGACTCATGAATATTTCATTAGCAACACTTTTGATTATTTATTTTGTTGATTTCTCAAATGATAAATTTACAATTTTAATTGAAAGTGAATCAACGAAAAAAGCATCAGTATAACGAATTTTTAATTTTTGCGATTTTTGATTGTATGAGGAAGTAGTAGCGATTTTTGATTGCCTGTAGTGTTGCAGAGCAAGTTTAAAAATTGACAAAAAGCAACTAAAAAATGTGCTTGGAAAAATTTGACCCATATTTTAGAAAAACTTTAAAAAGTCTTGAGTAATGTCTTGAGACAATCTGACTTCCAATTTTCTGAGAAAATCCATTAAATAAACAAAAAAAGAAAGAAAGAGCAGCAAACAAGTCCACAATAATAATTAGCTGCACGTAATTTATGGCATGCTATAACCGCAAATGGGTTGTATTTTACTGCAACAGTAAACACGGCAAAAAAAAATCCACCAAAATATTCAAATAAAAATACGAGCGAAATGTGGAAAAAGTCAATTTCCTTATGAAGAGGAACCAACCATGCTTTTGAACAAAAAGTACTCCAATTTTAATTATTTTCTTGATTTCTTGATTTTTTCACTTTCACTGCAAAAAAGTTCAATTCAAGCTAATTTATATGATATCCATTTCTTTTAAACATTAAGTATTCTTTAACAGTTTGAAGTAGATTGAAGCACTTCATCAGTAATTGAATTAATTCAGTAATTTGTGAATCATTTCAAAGAAGTGAAGAAACTCGGAAAACAACTAAATTTAAATAAATTGATCAATTTTCCACTTTTCACTTAGTGAATTAACGTATTAACAATTTAACCAGTTAACATGCAATACTTAACAATCGCTGAAACAAGCTTATGCACTTTTTTTCGTTCAATTATATTCCACTTGTTGCCTTACAAAATCTATGTGCATGTTTTTTTCTTCTTGTATTTTCATCAAAATAAATTAGTTAATTTTATCTTTATGCTAATTTGGTTTTACACTTTTTGTGAATGTTTCACAGCAGATTTTAAAATATTTCAATATTTTTTTCTGATCAAAAATAATAAAATTGTTGAACTAGTTGAGGCAACTTTTTCTCAAACAAATGTTTTAAATATTTCAGGAGAGGCCAAACTAAAAAAAAAGATCCAATACAGTTTTGAGTATTATGATATTTTTTATGAATTGAATAAAAAATGTCTTGAAGGATATCCGGATTATGAATTATGTCAAATGTCGTCAAACGGGCTAAAATTTTATTGAAAAAATTGTCATTTAAACTAATCGAAAATTGAAATTTTATTAATTTTGCTATAAAGAAAAAAATTTGGGCAGTTGTTTGACCACCCCTTCAATAAATTAAATAAATGGTTGATATTGAGCTTCTAATTTCACATAATTCAATGCCAGAAGCAAACTTTTCAATCACCAGCTATAACTACTTGTATTGGACTATTAGCAACAAAGCAATGTCGATTATAATTAATGTAAGTAATTTCGCAATTGTGAGTAATAATTTGTGTAATCTCGAGCAGTTTTACATCGATGTGAATAAAACACTTGATTTTTTGTGCTTTTCACTGTTGCTTTTTTGTGATCGTGAAAATCGAGATCAGTTTATTGCGGCTTTCAATTGTTACAAAAGAAATAAAAACCGTTTACCAGATTTCTTTTTGACACTTTTGCTTTTTTCGGTGATCGCGTTAACCAATATTTGTCTGGTTTGTGAGTTATGGTTGGCGATTTAGGGGACTGTTTGCATGGAGAATCTTTTATGTTTATTATTAAATATTATTAAAATTTATACAAATACGGTAGTAGTTTTAGCTTCAAAGATATTAAACGACGAATTTTATTGAAAAACTTTCATCAACCTTAGTTCCTTTATTTCCGGGTCTAAAAATTCCCAAATCTAAAATCACCCCGAGCTTCTTTTTTGCCAACGAATTTTTCTGAGAAATTATTCATCCGCATTGGGTTTAAACTTAACTCCGATTAACACAAATATACAGTGACACAGCGATTATGAAATTGATAAAATTTCATTTATATCTCTCTAGATTTGACTGTTTTTTTTTACAAAAACCATTTAAATCGCCACAGTCCTCAATCAACACTTTTTGTCATTTAATCAGCAATTTTTTTGCGCTCAACTTTGAAATTATGTCACAGACTCCGAGCCACATTTGATTTCCATATCTCAGTTTCGATAGAAAAAAAAAATATTAAATTTCATACTTTGCAGATTTTTCATGTATAATTTAATTTTTTTGTTTCTCAGTATCTCAAATGTGAATTCATTTATTCCGCTTAGGTTTTTCAAACCAATTTACTAATTTTTTGTACCGCATCTTGCAAACTTTTGAACGGTATTATAAAATCCACGGATTAAATATGTTTCGTTAATTCATACTATATCGCGCATAACATTTTTTTTGTGAACTTTTGTGGTATTTCAGGTATTTTAATAATATTTAAAAAAATTACCTTTCGCCAACTGGGCCAACTGATTTAGCGTTATGCCCAAAAATATCCAAAGTAATCCAGTATCCAGCTTCATGGCTCGCTAATTAGATTCATCCAAAAATATCAAATCAACTCAATTTGCTCCAAATTAAAGCAATAAAAAATTAAAGTCATTAAAGCACACACATAATCTTTAAGTATGGCAGCACTTGATTACACAATATACACAATATATTTGGCGAGCCGACTGAATGCAACCGCTCTGTTGTTCAACTATTCATCAGGTCTCGCTTGAGTATATAAAACTTGTTTAGTTTTGCACGAAACGGCAATTTCACTTTCAATCTTTATTATTTTTATATTTTTATTTTAAAATTTTATTATTTTATAACTTTTTTAGGTAAAACTTCGGTTAAACTGCAATTTAAATCTTTTTTTGAAAAGTTGAAGCGATTCCACTTAAGCTTAATAGCAACTTTGGTAATACCTTTATTTATTTTGTTGTTCACCCAATAAATAATACTTGTTTAATGAGAAAATTGTTTTAAATATTTAAATGCAATTTAATGTGGAGTCAAACAGTAGCGCGGATAAAATATTTGAATGCTCGAATATCACTGGAAATATTCAAACAAAACACTCTTTGATCAGTTTCACTCGAACCGACTCAACTTTTGTTCCGTGTGCTTACTAAACTTTAAACATTCAAACTTAAGCTTTAGCGCGATCTACCTCTTTGCTCTCTGCCGGTGTAACTTCAACTGAACAAATGTTTTCTTTTCACAATTCATAAGTATAAAGATGTGAGCAAATTACTTCGAAACTTTTCAACATTTCGAAAAAAACATTTGCTGCGTCAGTTTCCATTCGAATATATTATTTAATTTGCACTGCAAGTTCCCAGCGAGTCTTGAAGAAATTGTTTAATGCTCGCGTTGAACTTGAGAGAATTTCCTTTCGCTGCTCAAGATTTTATGATTTTTGTTAGAGATGTGATAACGTAAGAGGGCATGCGATATTTTAATTTGGCGAACGGTGGATGTAGGAACTCAACGGTTTTTTGGTAGTTCAATGTATTTCGAGTGTATTTCTTTATTGGAGAAAGATGTTTCGATGAAATGGAAAGTTAATTGAATTTTTTGAACGGGTTTAACTTTATTGCTCACGGTTTTTATGGTTTTAAATTAAAGTGATGGAGTTAAGGGATTTTGGGGAATTCCGGAAACTAATGCTTTCAAAACGGTTTTTGATAAATAAAAAGACGTTATATTGAACAAAGCACGTATTTTAGTTACTTGTTGCTTACTATGTCAATCATAAACTTCCGAGAATCAAAGTTTTGACCTAAATCACCCGATTACGCGTCCAAATTTCATAAAACATAAGAAAACATAGATTTCAATTTTTTATGAACTGCACAGCGCACAGCATATATTAATTTCCTTACATAATTGGTTTCATGCTTTGAACAATGATTTATGTAAATTTTACATAAAAAACTAACAAAGAAAATTTTGCTGCCTAAATTAATAAATTAAATGCCATCTACCTAACTTAACATATTAATATTAATTTATGCTAAGCAGAATTCTTTCTTTCTTTATGGAACAAGACGAAATTGTCATAATTTTATGTTTCAGGTAATTGTGTGTGCGAGTAAATACAATTTTCACGTTTGATTTTCAAATTATGCAAATTTATTGTGACTAAAATAGTGAAAGTATAAACTGTTGACGAATGTATAACTTACTTAAACGCTGAGAATGATTGCTGCTAATTACTCTATAAATAATATTTAGCAGAAGGGTGTGAAATTGAGAAGATTTGCTTGGAATTTGACGACAAAAAACGTAAGTGCAGGATTTTTTTACAATTTCATTTTTATTCGTCAAAATTGGTAATTTAGACTTGTTTATGTCTGAAAGAAATATTGCAATATTTTGACAATAAAACAATTTCTGAGAAATAATAATCTGTGAATATTTTTGGAGCTTTAGGGCAGACATGAGCTCCAGTATCAACTATATTTTATTTTGTAACAAAATATCGAAATGATCGAGCCATATAACAATTACCACTTCCCAAGTGAAATTGTCATACAGACAGTTCAGTGTAAAATCTACTAAAACCTATCAAAACCTATGAGTTACACAAATATCATATGTAAAACGGCATTATACTTATGAACACGGTGTCACTCATAAGTTTTGATAGGTAAAATAATCCTTGAAAACTTATCAAAAACATTTACTTATGAAGTTCAAGTTATTCATAAGTTTTCATAGGTAAAAAAATATTTCGAGACCAAATTTACATATCAAAACTTATGAAAAACACAAAATTCATAAGTAACAGAACTTTTGAGTGTCTTTCATAAGTTTTGATAGGTAAAATAATTTATGAAAACTTATAAAGAACATTTACTCAAGAAACTCGATTTATTCATAAGTTTTGATAAGTAAAATAAAATTTCGAGATCGAATTTACTTATCAAAACTTATAAAAAACACGAAATTCATAAGTAGGTCGACCATTGTCTTTCATAAGTTTTGATAGGTGAAAGAATTCTCAAAATTTTTGAAAATCATCTTTTTTTTGAGCTAAATTTAACCATAAGTCTCTATAAACTCATAATTTCATATTTATTGTAAATAACAACACAATACATTTTTTAAGAAGAACAACAAAATTGAAGCTTCAAGATAAAATCTAATACCTTTTCACAAGCAAATGTGCTAGCAAATAAAGTTTCTATAAAATTTGAGTATTAATTGTCTCAAAAATTAAAATTGCAAAAAAAAAAAATTTCTCCACTAAAATAATTTATTTCATATTGTTTGGGAAATATTAAATTCCTCGTAAATTTCTGAATATCTAGTCAATCAAATAAAAATGTAATTATAAATTTTTTATTCTAATATTCATTTGCCTCTTAAATTATTCATAATATTCAATAACATATATTTGCTTCGTACTGTTCAAGTTTAGTCATGTTAAACACATTTTTGTTTAAATAAAATACCCCTTCCGAATCCCAAGTTTTTAGGCAAAAAATAAAATTTTCAAATTTGTATCGAATCAATAAATATTTGCTAACAGAGTCCGTCTTTATAAAGCTATACTGTATTTCCATCCAAAATTCATCCAGCACCAAGTAAGGTTTGATTTCTGCCTTGGCTCTGGAACCGATTTATTTTTTGCATTTTTTGACATTTTACTTATGAAAACTTATGAAAAACACAAATCTCATACATTAATATACTCATGAAAACTTATGAAAAACACAAATGTCATAAGTAAAATTACTTATGAAAACTTATGAATAACACAATTTCATACGTCAAATTACACTGTTTTGATAGAGGTATTCGGGGAATAATGATAAGTAAATTTCATAAGTTTTTGATAAGTTTTCGAGTGTTTTTTTCAGTTGGGTTATTACAAAGTAAATCATGATTTTCAGCATAAACCAATAAACCTGACAAAATACATCTCACCAATAAAAAGTATATGTTTCCTTCAAACATGTCAAGAATCTATAATAAAATCAATTAACATATGAATGACCACGAAAGCACCCAATAATCATTAGTTTGACGTTGAAATACTCACAAACGAGGCCAAGATTAACCTCTAATTGTATAGTCGTTATGTTGTGAAAAATATTTTATATTATTATACAAAATAGTTTGTTGACAATTTTTATCAGCACATGTCACTCAGTATGATTAAAGTATTGGCAATAATAACATCTCTTGATTTATGAATCTGCTCAGTCAGATTCACTTGATCAGTGGCTGCAGCGAGTTTAATGATAATAATTAACAAATTTTGTTTGCTAATAAATGTGAAGGTATTTCAAAATTACATAAAATGTTAACATACCTGGCAATTAAGAAAAAACGCAGTGTAACATCAGATAATGTAGAAAGATTGCACAACCACACAACCTAAGCTGAAACTAATTTGCCATGCTGGAGTTTTTGCTGCCCAAGTGTTAAGGAAAACAATTTTTTCACTTTTAGTTTTTTATTATTTTTAATCTATTTCATATTTCAAGTTTTATTAAAAGGTATTTTGCCAAATTGAATAACAACATTGCTCTTGCATGTTTGATATTGTCTGAAAGTCAAAGATATTGATTTTGTCTCAAAGTGGTCAGCATAATCAAATTTCAATCCAGTTCTGGAGCAAAAACAGTCAGGATTTCATAACAATATTCAAAACAAAATAAAATATCAAATAACAAACTATTTTGTGTTTATTGAGGTCTCCTGGATGATATTTTATGTTCTCTTTATCGATTATAATGATTTTACATAGAAAAGTTTGGTCATATGCTAACATAAAATGTATGAAATAATGGATTGAATAACAACAATAAACATCCAGAAGACCTTCTTTGTATAAAACAAATTTATTTGTAATTTTATCGACTTTTACTTGAAAAATAAATTAAAAGCTAATACGGAATAGAAAAATTTTAGCGCCGCTAATTGGGCAAAATAAAATAATTAACAAGACAGTTTTAAGAAAGGTAGAAACTAATTATTTTTTCGAGGTGCTTTCCAAATGTCCATCAATTTCTTTGTTCTCTTCGATGGTATCTGATGGTAAAACGGTGTTTTGTGTGAGATTGCTTCCTCTGGCGTAAGGCTTTTCTTGATTTGTCGTTAAGAAGTATAATCCGCTAGATCTAAATAATGAACAAGATTGTTTTTACTGAACTCTCAAATAAATGTGTTGCAGTTTTTATATTGAAGAGTGTAAATTTCAAGTTGCAAACGAAAAATTTAAGAAATTTTTCTTTCAAAGTTATAAATTATTTTCAAAAAACAACACAATCCGAAACAACAGAAAAATTAAAAGTAAATGAAATTTCTAGCACAATAATCATGAAAACATCAAAATAATTTATTAAATATTAAAAAAATTTTATGATTGAATCAAAACAAACAAAATTAATTTATAAATACACATTTTAATTTTTAAAGTAGGTGTTGAATTGAAAGTTGCTAATTAAATCGTGGTAAACTTGCAAAAGTACTGCATTTTGCAAAATTTGAGAAAATATTGGTCATGACCTTAAAAAGTGTTAAACTTTGCATTTGTATCTAAATAATGGAAACTAATTTCAGCGAATTTTGTCGGATATTTTTGAAAATTGTAGCAAAATAAATTACTAACCATAAAAGCCGTTAAACATTGCGATTGAATTAAAGTGAATTTGAAGTTTGAGCTGTGAATTATAAATTGGTGCTGCAACAGGCAAGTTCAAGTTTATGCTTTTTTGGGTGCGATTGTAGGAATTATAATAAATTGCCCAATCATCGAAAAAAAAACAAAATTTTGCCTTTTAAAAACCTTTGGGTGGAAGTTTAATGATCTTTGATGTATTTCATGTAGCATGAAATTAAAAATATCTCATGACGAATTTTGAAATATTTTTCATAAATTTCCAACACCAAAAAAAATGAGAATGTGAAGTGGTACGAATTTAAATGCAATTTCAAAGATCGCATTACAATTTTTTCTTGCTAGCCATTTAACCTGTGGTTCAACTTTCACTATTTATAATTTGATGTTTGCGAATTGTGACTTGTGACACAGTTTTAATGAAAAATATGCTGATAAATTGTTATTCAAATGCATCGACCGCTCACCGCAAAATTCAGATAAAAATTTTGATAGTTTTTTTTTTGCTTTTAAGAAACTTCAATCGGGCTATAATATTTCCAATTTATTAGCATAAATAGATGCATTGAAATTTTAGATTGGAATTTGGTTGTCAAGAAAACATAGATCAGAGGTGGAAAAACTTTGGCTCACAATATTGGCTTAATAATAGTATAAGAACATTTATTTGCATCTTATAAAGTTTGTCCATAAATGCTATAGGCGAGCAATGAATCAATAAACTCACTTTGGAGATGCGTTATAGCCCATTTCAGCGATGGAATCTGCTCCTTTCTCTCCTACACAAATCATTTAACAATTTAAAATGTTCTAAAACTTTGAAAAAATAAACTCACGACAAACTCCAATGGCGTAGAGATACCAATGAGCGCATCTAAATCCCCAAAAACCTTCTTCAGAGCTGATCGATTCTGCATAATATTGCGGTGCTCGATCGTGATTACATGAGCCAGGACTTAGTTTTGCAGCACATCCTGTATTAATAATATTTAAAGAATCTTTTAAGAAGTCTTTTTCAAGTCAAAAGTTCTCACCTGGCTGATCAAAACCTCCGTTGGCGTAGAAATCCTTAATTAAAGAGTAAAATTATTGAATTATAAATATGACATTCAAAATAGTTACCACATGACCCATTGGCAAAAGTTTACCCCTTTGAAAGACGTCAGTATGTATAACGTCCACAAAATCTGCATCTTCAGGATCCAATCGATTATCAGCAGCGGTTGTGATGAACATTGGCTATTTATAAGAATTAATTTTAAATAAATGTATAATAAATACATCTATATCAATTTTACTTACTTTGGCAGGATCCAATCCTGTAATCCTTGTAAGCTTTTTTCCAAACTTCTTTAGGAAAGGAGCAATCATCCCTGCAGTTTGTCCTCCCAAACTGAATCCAATTACATGAATTGAGTTCAGTGGAACCACATTTTGATTTATTAAGTGTAACAGAAGTTGAGCTGTACAATTTGCCACAGTTGGAAGATTTTGCACTGCATGGAAGTAACAAGGCTCAAGAGCTATTGGATTATAATCCACACTTATAATGTTGAACTCTCCTTTCTCAAAATAAGCAGGTCTAATGTAATTATTAGGAGCAAAGTTTTTATGGCCAGTGTAGCCATGAATAAGAACTATCAGAGGTCTATTCTTCACAAACGGCGCATTCAGCACATCGTCAGGTTTGTTCATATTCAGCTGAGTTGGCTCATTCTGCGTACTTCTAGTGTACAAGAAAAATGTTATATTTTCGTTTGGACACTGGTGAGTTGTGAAAATGCAGTTTGGTGTCATCATTGGCAGTTGAGATCGGACTAGATAGATTTGAAGCACTGAAATGGATTTTTTAGCAATTTAATAGAGGGTTTTTGGCAAAAAGCACTTGTTTAATCAAAATTGTGAAATTTCAAAACATAAACCTTGTTTCACTAATTTGAACCATTAATCTTTTACAACTGGTGCTTGCCAAAGGTTTTTTCTGTTACATAATTAAACATACCTATGAACAATAATTTTTGCAACAATTTCATAATTCCGAATGATTTATTGATACGCGTAATTCAAATGGTTTTTAATTTTTATCACAGTAATTGTGGTATATCTTTTACATTCACACAAATCACTAAACTTATAATTACAGATAATAAATTTTACAACTTCGCAAGCTCATCTTATTCTTTGTAAATGACAACTGGTTTATTGAATTAAATTTTTGCTTTATATGTTTAAAACTCTTCGAATTATCTTATCACACATTTTATTGCAAAATTTTTATCAATTCACAACTGCTCAATATGGTTTCGTACGGAATTTTCCATGGACTTATTTAGGTCAACAAACTGCATTGCACTATAATTTCCTTCAAGGCCATATGCAACAAGTTCCATGCACTTTTTACTAACTATAATCTTGAACTTCAATTTTTATCAATCAAACACTTATATTATTCATTGTACAAATCAGTTCAATTAAAGTTTTTTCAGTATCTGAGGTGTGCGGAGTATTCGAAGTAATCCAATTGGTCACTGCTAAAGTGCTAAGCAAAGTGTTTACTGAGCTATTTTATGCTGACATAATATTAGTCCATAGCACTGTTGGTGATATCCATTTCAAGCACTTTTAATTTCCATTTCCCGCGGTTAATTTTACTTAATTTACCACCGTTTGAGTCATAACTGAGGCAAAGTTGGCAAAAACTGCACTTTTATTTACAAAATTATCAAAAAGTTTGCAGATAATGTTCAATTTGTTCGCAATTTAAATTGATTTTAATTATTTGTTTTTACTGGTTTTTACAGTTATGCTAATTTATTGTCTGTTCATTTTATAAAGTTGAAATTAAATTTGCTATCAATCAAAACTATTTTATTTCAAGCAGTTTCCCAAGCAGGGGGGTTAGTTTTTGGTAAATTTGATTTTTCTGGTCTGCATAGTGAAAAGTAAGAACTACACAATATTTTATATACACAAACTAAATTTAAAATTAATGATGTAATTACAAATCCTAAATCACATGTCAATGATGTCTAAAATTTCTAATCAAATACATACAACAAAAAACACAAATAATCTTTTAAAAGAAAAACACACAACTGAAATTAAATCATCGGTGTATGTAAATTAATTGAAAAAAGTCCTTCCAACTTGTATAAAACATTTTAAAGTGGAAAACTCGGAAAACTGGAAAATATCAGTCTAGTTTAATTTTTCAACTGGAGTGGATGCAAATCAAAAATTTAACAAAATGAACGGTAGGGAGGTGTTCAGAAAAAAATAGCTTACATTAATTCTTCTGTGTTTTAGGTGAAAACGAGCTGGAAGCTTTTTATATTGGATCAACAATTTTGATCACTGGAGGAACTGGGTAAGTCGCCAAATAGTTCAGATGACTCGCTTAACACCAACATGTCCTTTTTCTAGCTTCCTCGGTAAAGTTTTGATAGAAAAGCTCCTTCGCTGTTTCAAAGTGAAAACTATCTACCTGCTAATTCGTGCAAAAAATGAAGCCACTATCGAAGATCGCTTGAAAGTTCTGATCAACGAATGTGTGAGTTTTTCTCTAAAAATCGATGAAAATTTTCACCTAACTGAAAAAACACAAAAAAAAATCAATTTTCCTTAATAGATATTCGATAAGTTGCGTGGTGAACAACCAGATGCTTTCCGGAAATTAATTCCCATCGCTGCCGACTACACCGCCGACGACTTAAAAATTAATGAGGCCATGCAATTAAAACTTCAGGAGGAAGTTCAAGTAGGTTTATTTAAATGTTTTACTGCATTCTACAACATATTTTTGTTTAGATTGTGTTCAACGCTGTTGCTTCAGTGAAATTCAACGAAAAGCTGAATGATGCAATTGCAATCAACCTGCTTGGTACCAAAAGGGTGATCGATCTTGTGTTGAAGATGAAGCAACTCAAGTCTTTTGTGCATGTTTCTACGTTATATTCGCATTGCAATAAAAGCTACATTGAAGAGAAGATTTATGGCAATAGTTTGAACTATCAAGATTTGATAGCTTTGTCACAGACTCTGAGAAGCTTTGACTCGGAAAAGTTGGAGGAGATTTTGCTGCAGAAATTACCTAATACTTACACTTTGACTAAGCAAGTGGCAGAAAATTTGACAAACCATAAAACTTTTTATTTACCTTCGGGGATCTTTCGACCTGCTGTTGGTTAGATTTATCTACTAGAATTGTTAGTGCCCTATTAAAATTTATTATTGTTTCAGTATATCCAATCTACAAAGATCCTCTACCAGGCTTTGTGGACAACATAAATGGACCTTCAGGAATTTGTGTGGGAGCTGTCAGAGGTTTTATCCATTGTATTTATGGTGACAAAAAATGCAAGTCTAATATTGTGCCTGTGGATTATTGTATCAATGCTTTGATTGCTTCTGCGTGGGATGTTTATATAAATTTTGAAACCAGAATTAAGCGGGATGTGGACATTCCAGTTTATAACTATGCTTATAATGAGAATAACCTGACTTGGGGTATGTTTATGAAGTTGTCGGCGCTTGGGTTGCATGAACCATTTGAAAAATATATTTGGTTAGTAGTTTCCTTAAAATATTTATAAATTGATAAAGTCAAATTTCAAATTCATTTCAGGTATTACTCGTATTTCATAACATCATCAAAGCCAGTATTTTATGGACTTTTCTTTGCCTTTCACACAATTCCAGGATATTTCTTGGATCTTTTGGCATTGGTTCGTGGCAAGAAGCCAATGTAACAGTCTCAACTATTTTTAATTTATATTTCACTAAACATTCTTAATTTTACAGATATACACCAGCCTTCAAACGAATTCTAGCTATTTTAAAGACTATGTCATTTTTCGGTTTACGTGAATGGAAAATTGAAAACACAAACATTCAAAAACTTTCTAGCAAAGTAAATGCGATGAAAAATACAACTTTGCTACAGTTCGATATGAAAACTATAAAATGGGAAGAATACTTCAAGACTTACATCCCAGGCATTAAAAAGTACCACTTCAAAGAGAATCCAGCTAAATCAGCTAAAGTCGCTAAGAATTATGATCGGTAAATAATTTGAGCAAATTTTTACTGTTTTGATTAATTTTATTCAATTTTAGGTTAAGGATCATCCACTTGACTATAAAATACTTTTTTTGGATAACACTATATTTTAAGACATTTAAAATCTGCAAGAAAATCATCATCAAAATAATGTTGAAGCATCTTCAAAATACTTGAACGACCGTTACTTTTTAGTTTCAAAGAAAGCTCATTCTACTACCTCATGTTGTAGGGTAGCCTGATCAGTTATTTTAATGTTCATATGGAGACTTATTTTTAATCATATTAAATTTTAAACACCTTACTTAATCATTAATATTAAATTTATAAAATATTTATAACATGTAAAATTAAATTATGGTCACCTTCATTAACTTTTCAAGTGTATGTGTGCTCTTTTAATATAATCAACCTGCTCATGTGCTTGTTATCATTGTGTGCTCAATGTTGTTGATTGAAAATAAATTCAGTGTAAAAGATGAAGTTGTTTTATTTAGTTCAATTTGTGCCTTCCATCAGGTTGTTCAGTTCAAATAAATCTAGTAAAATGGAAGCAACGTTAAAGACAATATTCTTAAAAGCTGTAGAATCAGTGAAGCCAAGTGTCTTAATATCCACCAATCAACTGATAAAAATAAAAACAGAGAACGGCAAAGAATTTCTAGAAATAAATAATTCCGGCATCACAGAGAGAGTTGAATCAACAAAAAAGAGAATTTCGCTCATTGGCTTCGGAAAAACATCTTATGGTGGCGCAGCAGAAGTTCAGCGAGCTTTAGGTAATAGATTATTGAAAGGAATTATAATAGTTCCAGTTGGAGCGGTTGAGCTTGCAGACAAAAAAATTGTTGGTACAAATATCGAAGTTTATGAAGGCGCAAAAAATAATTTGCCGGATGAAGATGCAATGACGGCTGCGAAAAAAATTAAGATGATGGTAGAAAAATTGAGCAAGGAAGATATTCTTTTTGTGCTTATTAGTGGCGGTGGATCAGGTAATCTTTGTTTTCTTAATAAATATATTTTATGTAAAAATTCAATTCTTATCAAAATACTTGAGACTTTCCTCAGCACTTGATAGATTGTATTTTTTTGTCCAAATCACTGACCTATTTAATTTTTCTTAAAAAAACAGCTCTGCTCCCCTTACCAACTCCACCAATCACACTGGAAGAAAAAACCACCCTAATTAAAAAACTAGCTAACTCTGGAGCTTCAATTGATGAGCTGAACATCGTAAGAATTGCCATTTCTGAGCTGAAAGGTGGTAAATTAGCTGAGTTGGGAAAAAATGCACATAAAATTATTTCTCTGGTGATTTCTGATGTGGTGAGTGATCCTCTGGAAATTATTGCTAGTGGACCGACTTATGCTGGATTTTTGGAAAGAGGACAAATGGCAACCGCGCAAGATATTTTGAGGAAATATAAGTTGTTGGATTCAATTCCAGAGTCATTAAGTCAAGTTATTAAAAACTATGTTGCTCCTAAAAATCAAATATTGAATAGTTTAATCTACATTATCGGAAATAACGATATTGCCCTAAAAGCTGCCATTCAGGAATCAAAAAAACATAATCTAGAGCCAATCTACCTGTCATCAGCTGTCCAAGGAAATGTGAAAGAAATCAGTGAAGCTTACTTTCAGCTTGCCTTACAAATAAAAAATTATTATGCAAAGAAAATCAGCGAAGATCAGCTTAAAGATTCAACCAAAGACGTTTTATTAAAACTTTCCGCTAGACCCAACTTTCTCGAAAATCTCCTTGAAATCATACGAAATCCTGTGAAAGGAAAAAATCTATGCATCATTGCCGGTGGAGAAACAACAGTAAAAGTAACCGGGAACGGCTTAGGAGGTAGAAATCAAGAATTAGCCTTAAGATTCTCCAAACTGTGCCTAGAATCACAAACAACAGATTTATGGCTACTATCAGCCGGCACAGATGGTATTGACGGTCCTACATCAGCTGCAGGTGCAATTGGAAGTGCGGCCTTGGATCCTAAACATACCAAAATTATGATAGATTCAATCGCCAACAATGATTCATTTAATTTTTATCAAAAAATTTCGCCAGATCTCGCGCATATCATTTGTGGGCACACAAACACCAATGTCATGGACGTTCATCTGCTGATAATACCAAACTGAGTGAATTTATTGGCATCATAAACACATCAAATGATAATAAATGATTAAATAATTAAATAATTTAACAAGATATGACTAAATCGCTGTGGTATTTTTGGGTAATTATAGGTTTTTGGTGGTGGACTTATGGTCAATTTGAATAAAATATGCCACCACTAACAACAAATCCGAGAATTATTAACAAAACTCGCAAAATCTTACTGACAAAATCATTTTTTCGCCACTAATTTGTGCTGATATTATCTAAAGACGAAATGTCTACAGCGTAAATTTGAATTTTAAATTGAATGGAGCACAACATGCGAAAAAAAGTTACTTTTTAGTTTATAATCTCTTACTAACTTGTATATCGTTTTTATTCAAATATTTATTATCCAAATATCATCCGCAAATATTCTCCAATAAAAGCGCTCTGGACAACCAATTTACAACATGATACAAGCGATAATAATTATTTATTTGCTCTACAGTTTCTAACAGCTTCAGGTTATTCGATTTTTTATGGATTCTTTATAATTTTGAGGAGAGTTAGAAAAGGTTTTTCGAAATATTAATGATTTTATTACATTTTTATACAAGTAAGCAATAAAAAATTATAGTTATTGATTTACTCAAATTTTAACAGGTGTTTTTTTAAAGGTTTTTTCTTTTTTGGATGGTTTTGGAAGAGTTTGTGGCTTAACAATAATTTTTGAAAGGCCAACAACCATTCAACATCATTTTTTAAGATTATTAAAGAATTTTTGAGATTATTAACTTTTAAGGTTTATGAACATATTTAAATTAATTTTTAATTTTTGAAAGATTATGCTATTTTAAGAGGTATTTAAGATTTGAAGATGCTTTGGCAGTTTTTCTCACAAATGATAAAATTTTTAAAAGATTTTTTGAACCATCATTATACTTGAAATCTTCAATTTAATCTAATTCCTGTCTTTATTTCGAAAGATTAGCTAAACTATAATAAAATGAACGCAGTTTCTTCAGCCAACTTAGTAACCAACAAGGCTCCATCAGCAGTCAATGGAAAGATAAAACCACTGGAGTTCTCCACAACTTTGTATATTAATGTTCTTAATCAACTTTTTATCCGTGCAAAAGCAATTATTAAAAGATTCTCTAGCCAAAATATTCATTCACATCTTCCGATCTTCCGATCTTTGAATTTATAAATTTTTATCTCAAAATCATTCAAATTTATTCTATAAGTTCCAAGAATTTCTATGTAAGTTCTATTTTTAAAGATTTCAGTTTAAAATTCAACAGTTTTGTCCTTATCAAGTGCTTTTGATGTTTGAAGATACTCGTCAATCTTAAATCCATCTATTTCTCATCAGCCCTGTTCGCCTTCCCATAACGCTCAAAATTCCATCAAAAGGCCGAATAAACCAGAAAGTCTGTTTATAGCTTTATAGCTTGTCACTGCCGCCTAACGACTCATAAATTATTGTTTTGCATAATTTTATTTGCTCTTGTTTCGATAATTGTTTGCTAAAAGCAGTGATACATTTGATATGTGAAATTGATAATGGCTCACGAGTTATTCAGAGTTATGCAGAGTTATGGCCTGGTAATAATTTGTCCATCGCGCCTCTCTTCTGCCTGAGTATCAGCGGAATTGGGACATTAGATTGTTTCTTAATATTTCTTAACAGACAATTTAATTTGAATATTTCACAGATTGTTGCTCGCATATTTCAGGTGGATTACTGGATTTTTGACTTTGAGCATTTGACAGAAATCGCAGAAAATCACGTCATTTCTCGAATGTTTTAATAGAATTCGCAGAAATCATCGCGAAGAATCTTTCAGAGTCTTTTGACTGCGATGCAAGAGACAGATATCTCAACTAAACTGCTGAACTTCTCTACTTCCCAGCCTCTTAAGTACTGATGTAACGTTGATTGAATCATATCCGGTTTTAAATTTCAGTAAACATAAGAGAATTCAAGATTCTATCTAGATTTCTCTGAAGATTTTGCTAATAGCTTCTGAGAAAATTTTCTTATCATAAATTTACTTGGTTACTTGGTTACTTGGTATTAGATTGCTCATCCACCTACGCTTTTTTAATTTGTTATAGTTTTGCTTTGCAACTTTAATTTTGATCAATTAAAACATTTGACAGTGTGAAACTTTGTTTTTGAGATTTTTGATTCTATTCTTTGAAGTTTTTTTGGGCGGATATTTTGTTGAGATTCATAAGTCTTCAAAATCCTAAAATCTTTTAATGATTGTTAAATTCGAAAATTAAAACAAATTATTTATTAAAATATTTCCCAAAAAAGGATGAATTTCAAAAAATTTCAAAAGACAGAATTAGATGAAAATCCACCCAAAAGGACTCCACTACATTTGCACTTTTGTGTTCGCAAACTAAAATTTTCCAGAGAAATGTCAGCCAACACATTCATAAAATAACAAAAGGAGAATTCCTCAAATTTGAATGTATTTTACGAGCACTCTTGCAACATTTTGGATGGTTTGTGTCTGAAATAATTTCTTTAATAATAATTGTACAGTTGCAAAATTGTGGCAAATTATTTATTCAAATATTGAATCAGTAAGCGTGAAAATGTGAAGATTTCGTGTAATTTGTAGGCAGTGAAGTTAATATTTGTTTTAAAACTTGTGATTTGTTGAATTATTTGGACATTTGTGGACTTAATGAATAATTTGATAAGAGAAATTTATTTCTTCATTAATCGGGCAAGACCAATAAATTGGCTGATTTAGACCATCAAACTACATTTTTGAATGTAAATTGAGGCAACATCAACCATTCAATAATCCAAGTATTTGACAAAAAGGTAAGTGATAAAGCAAATTCTTCCAGCAACTACTTAATCATTAAGTAACTCAGCTAAAATCAAAAACTGTTCAAAATACGAGTGTCTAGTCAGAACTCTAGAAATGCTCTCAAAACACATCTTTATCGTGTTGACTCAATTAAAACAATCTACCATGATTGCTAATGAAATAAATTGAATGATTAAGGTTTTGAAGTGCAAAACGCTTCACTGTGGTTTCAATTGAAGTATTTTGAGTAGACAAAAAGACGACAGGGAATTGTTTGAACACACACAATTTTATTTGCAAGTAGAAGTTAAGTTTAATTTCTGTTTTTAAGTTAAATATTTTAATATTTTGATTTTCTTGTAAGCTTCATCTGGTAAATTAAGGAACTATATTTTATGAAAAAAAAACTTTGAGAATTTATTGATGAATGAAAATAATTTTTTTTTAGTTGAAACTTTTTAAAATAAAAATCAGATGATTAAATAATATCTACCAAGATAAATTTCCAAAATAAATTTACCGGGACATAATCAAAAGCCCGTCCTCAAATCGACTCATCTAACAAAATGTTCCACTGGAATTTCATAACAATTGAAATATTTAATTGTTCCTGTATTTGTTTAATACTGCATTACAGCAGCAGTAGCAGTTAAAACCAGACTGATTGACGTCGAAAGATGTGAACATCAACAAATTGTAATCATTAACTACTTAACTTTATAAACATTATACGATCATTACAAAAATCACACAAAAATCTAAAGAACTGTGCAAACTACAAACAATTACAAAATTGTGCAATTTGTGTAAATCGCAAAAATAGTGGAAATCAAGAATTTCAAACAAATCACATTTTTCAACAATTCCCAGCTATTTTAACACTTTTGATTTAAAAGGTCACAGAAATCACAAGAATTATAAATAAACTGAATGAAAACAGATAACGTATTGAGATTAGTGTAAAGTGCTAAACTGACAAATTGACAATATTTTGCATATTCTCCTATTGCTCTTCCTATATTGAAAATCTCATAGTTCACTGTAGCCGCGATTACTTTATTATGATTTTATAAATGTTATTTTCTACATGTCGAAATCGAGCCGCAATAATAAAAATATTTAAAATTAAAACTTTATAAGTCCGTGTACTCGCAAACAAACATTTTAATTTCAAACAGAGCGTTGCGCAAATTTCCTTGGAAATGAAATCTTATTAATTAATTATCTGTAGTTTTTCACAGAATCATAAGTTGCCACACAAATTAGAAAGGCTTCTAAGAGCACGTTCAGCCATAATGATCAGTCTCATTATTCTTATTTTTTGTTTGTTGTAGGAAAAAAACTGTTAAACATTTAAATTAATAAATCAGAAATATTAATGAAATAAGGAGAGTTTTGTGGATTAAAAATTCTGAGGTTTTGGTATTTATTTAATTTGTTTCGAAAAAGTTTGTGTATATCTTAATAGAAGTAATAAGCCCTTGATTCCTTCGGCGATTCCCAAAGAAAGTTTCCACCTACAAAACATAAACAATGACGATTGTTAATTTGTTTCGTGCTTTTTCGTAATGTGATCCTTTCAATGTTCTTGAGCATTGAGTAAGCAACAATAGATCATTCTCAATAGAAATTAAAGCCAATTGCAATATAACAAATTTATCATCAAAGCCGATTACAGAACCAATGCTAAAAACAAATGGAACGATAGACAAATCAAAAAGGCTCAATTTCCGCTCAATTGCAGCTTTTTGCTTTAAAATGAAATTGGAGGTCGCAATACTGTCTACGTAATTGGACAGATTTAAATCAAAAGAATGGTCAGAACCTCCGAACGACCAACTAATTTACCTCACAGCAACGACAAATGGCAAATAATAAATAAAATAATGTACGAAATGTGATAAAAAGTTTATTATGATTAATGTCGCACAACAAGAAAATGAAATCTTGATGCAGTTGCAGAAAAAAGGTCTTAATAAGCGAAATAAGCAAAACAATGAGCGCAGACGGAAATTTCCGCTGGTGGGGTTGCTTTTTGCATGAAAAGTAGTGTTTGCAAACCGGGATCCCGGGAAATGAAAATCCCGGTTTTTTGGCTGATTTTCCAGTCCCGGGATTCCGGGATTTTCAGCTCGGGATCCCGGTTCTTTTTCCTAGAATCCCTAGTATTAAAAAATTTGAAATTCACTATAAAATTGCCAAACAAAAAAATGTTGAATTACTGTTTTCACCCAAAAGTACTGTCACAGACCTTGATGACTATGCAATTTTTTTGTATTTCACTATCTAGTAGCTCCAGTACAAATGATAATTTTTTCATACAAAATGTGTGTTTGTCCAGGAATTTTTGAAATCTCTGTTCTTACAAAAACATTGTATTAAACTTATCTAAGAATAATTTCCCAAAATGATCAATTCAAAAAGATCTTTCGAAAAATATTAAACCATGACCAAGTGCCAAGTGGTCAAGCTTCAAAAAGTACAAAATGTCAAATTTGTATTAATGCTCCAGGCAACTGCATAATACTGATTTAGCTTATATCTTCAAAATAAGCTTTTTTCAACCACGCGCAAAGCAGAAAGCTATGTTTTTGCGATCAGACTGGTCCTTCGAGTACCTATGTCATACAAAATGTTTGATATTTTGTACTCTTTTAAAATTTCATTAATTTTAATAAGTCCGAGATCATACGAATATGTAGTTGGGCTGTAGTTGATGCTGAAGATTTTCCAATAAAAAACCAAATGTTCAATCAAAGCGCTTTGATTGAAAAAATTCATCAAATAATGCACATTATTCCTGCTCGGCGCTGTGATCGAATACTTAAAAATTTTGGTTGCATATTTTCGAATTTCCTAGAGTTTTATTGCTTAAAACAAATTCTAATGTATCTTAGTTAAGATGTTTTCGAAGTGCTTTCTAATTTTTTATTCAGAATCGAAGCTCTGAGTAGAAAAATTTGATAAAATTAATATAAAAAATTTGTCCCGGTTTTCCCGGGAAATCCGGGATTTTCAGAATTTAGAACCGGGATTCCGGGATTCCAAAAAGACCCGGGATTTGCAAACACTAATGAAAAGCTAATGATAATAAAAAATTCACGATTGCTGGGCATCACACTTAAGTTCAAAAAGCTGCTTTCGGAAAATCTTCAGAAAGTCTATTAATATTTTTGGATTAAAAGCCTAAAAGTTCTTATGAACTTCACCAAATACTACCTTAATTAATAAGAACCTGGCAACACCAATTCCCTGCTAAAAGCATAGTAAACCAAAAACTCTCATGAAACATTAAAATTTTAAAAACATAAGCATTAAAACTTTAAAACACAGCTTTACATTTTTTCTTCATGATTTTATGATTTATGTTATATGTTCTGAAAGGCTACATGTAAGTATTTATTTTTTATGCTCGTGGCTTAAGATTTAAAAATTAAAAAATTAAAATTATTATATGAAGAAACCATGAGAGAAAAGGATAGACTGAGCAAAATAACTTTTCTGCGTCTTAATTAAACAAAATCAACAAATTTCCAATAAACTATAATAAATTGTTCGTTGCAGCTTCTTAAGTAAATATTTTGGCTAGATTTTCTGCGTTAAGAGTTTGTTGAAATCTGGAAACTCACAGTTCGGCAGAAGTTGCCAGAACGCAGAAACTGGTAGATTTTCTAGTTTCACGTGTTGCCTTTCATTCAACCTTGTTTACTCCTCAGAACTTTTTGAGTGCTTATTATTATGCGTTTCTTAAAAGTTATAAATACACATTTCAACGCTCCAAGCGATTTTCTGGGTCGTTTTTGGAGTTTCTGTGGCTGGATGGCTTTTGGGATGTGATGTTTATTACAGTTAAGGTATTGAATGGCAGGTTTAAGAGCAAAACAAATACAAAATATTCAACAAACAATATCTAAATAATTCTAAAACAATCCCCTCAATCCGTCCTCCCACATCCAAATCCCATAAAACCTCTGCGTTCTTGGAAAGTAGAAAAAACAATACATTTTGTGGAGAAAATTTCCAATCGGAAGCGCGATTGATTTATTAAAAAGCAGAAAACAAGTTCAAGAGCAAATTTAATCATCCTTCGCAATTCAATTGAAACCAAGCACATTTTGATGTGGTTCGCATGCTACAGCGAGGGCACCAAAGTGTCTGATCATTTCACAAAAAATGCTGATAATAAACTACATAGTCTCATGTATGTAGGTACTGCAAAATTGCATTATTGAATTACTGAAAAAACAGCATTCATGCCCAGTGCTGGCAAATCGAAATGCTTTTGAAACGCATAATTTATTAATTTGCATCTGGACGAGAAAATTGCAGAGTGTTTTTTCGCAATTCTTTTAACAATTTAAAATCCATAAATAATTCGCTGCCAAAGTTACAGTTATGCAAAGAGGAAGATCAAATAATGATATGTTCATAAAAACCATCGTCAAATTTGGTTTGGTTATCGGGTTTCTGGCTGCCGGTCAGGGTTTTTTGGAATTATTTGTTGATAAATGGTTTGATTTTTTATTCATGAGGGAGAATGGCGTTTGAAACCTTTGGCAAGAATTAATTCAAAAAAGGGCTTTAGATGGGAAATTTTTCATAAATATAAAATATGTGGAACGATACAGGACGTTGAAGATTTTGAGTCATTCAAAGCTTGAAGATTGTAAGTCCAAATATTTTACAAATTTCAGTTTTCGAAAATGTGCAAGAAAATTTTTCATTTAATTTGGAATTGAGCTCCAAAAAGGAATATCACACATGTTTAGATCTTTAACCATTTCCGAACTTATCAACAAACCCTACCATTCAAAGTACTCGTGTACATGCACACAAAAAATCCACTGCACATTTTTTCTTCGCTGCGGAATGCACCGCCAGTTGGACAAGTTGAACATCAATGTGAAGCTGCAGCTATAAAAAATATTAATGGAAAATTGGTACATGAAGACGAAATGCTCATTTGCCGCTCGTAAAAATATCGAATTTCACTGCAGATTTGCATGATTTGCCTAATAAAATGCCGCGCTGAATGTTTGCACACGAATATCAAGCGCAAAAATAACACACACAGATTTCTTTTTATTGAAATGAAAAATTAAAATTAAAAAAATGCTATATTATATTTTGCGGGCTCGCAAAACCACTTGGCACAACTTATAATATGAAAAGACAAGTTTATCATCTTCGCTTGGCTCTTCCACATCATATATGTGCTTGCTGACCAGATTGCTGCTCTTCGCCGAGGCATATTTTCAGCGTTTCTTGAATTATTTGTGTAGGTAAGAAATGATGTCTTTTTTATTATACTTGGAAATATTTTTGCTGGCTTTTTCAACGCGAGATCTCTCTATTAAAAATATATATCTTGTGATAATGTGAAAGACATAAAAGATTTCTTATAGCCACATGTTGGTGTGCTCGGCCAAACAAGTTGACTTTTAACACACATACAGTGGCTGTGTCAAATAAATATTGTTGGTTTTTTTTCGCCGATGGAATTTATTCCAATTCAATCGGGAACTTTTTAATGGACATTGGGTGATTTGGCTCTGGGTGCAACAAACAGTTTTCTTTAAAAAAAAAAATGTTCAGTTAAGGAAATAGTTCGAATTTATAGAAAATTCTTGAATAATTAATTTTTAACCTAATATAATCTATTTTTAAATCAAGCTTGAGTTAAATTTGGATTAACTGCAAGATTTTAAGCAATCCAAAGTGCATTTGCAGATAGATAACTTTTCCTTGTTTGCTTGTTTGCATACAAGTTTGTGTCAATTCAGTGTCTTGATACATAGTAGTCAAATAAATAATAAATGTAGAAGTCAATTTATACAAAATATAAAATATATGCAGGGCAAATAAATGAGAAATTAAGTTTAAGTAAATATTTCTTATAATTTATGTGCCTTCTTGGAAACGCAACTGTATAAGAAAATTTTATGGTGTAAGCCTGTATGCACAATTAAAATCTGAAAAAGTACTAAAAGTACACTTTTTGCTGAGAATGTTCGAGCAAGCTTGAGATCACTTGAGATTGTTCGATTTTCCTGAGAATGTAAACGAATTTAGTTTTTTTTGCCACACTTTTCACTAAAAAAAGTATTACAATAATATTTAGATGAAAAATCTGACTGGAAAATGTGAATCTGTGAATTCGTTCAATTTTTGTTGAATTTGTGAGCAAAAAAACGCGAGACTCTGTGTATTCGTTGTATATTTGTATCAAAAAAAAAGCAGCGCTGAATATATTTTTTTGTGTTGTTTGCTCGCTGTAAGTGTTGTTGGAGGTTGTTTCACTTGCCTGAGTATTTCTACTTGAGCTGCGGAGCTCTCTTATTACTAAAAGCGCGATGTGTTGTTTTTTCATTAATATATATTTTTTCTTCATATATATACATGTTTTTTACATTTATAAATCCACCAACTTTATTAAATGATCATGATAGATTTAAAAAACAGTAGAGAGTTGATCGTAGACACAAAAGCATCAAATCGAAACCGTTTGTTCCGTGCCAGAGCCATTTTATAACGTTAGTTAGCCGCAGCTAGCCAAAGCCAATTTTACTGTGCAAAAAACGGCTAATTAGATTTTATAATTAGTGGTATCGGTGTATTATGGTAATTATTTAATTATAATTACGTTTTGTGCCAAGCGCTATTTGTTGCTCCTAAAGTGTAAATTTAATAGTTTGATTGATAAACTAATTACTGTACAATTAAGTGGCATAAATTACTGTGCACAAATTGCAAGCACAAAATAGCTTTTTAGTGACTTTTTGTGCGTTTTCATTTCGTGTGCAAGGAGAAAAATGTGCACAATTCCAGCTCCAGTGGAATAAAATTCGAGTAAAATTTAATAAAAAGTGGAAATTACAACTTGAAAAAGTAAAAAGTGAAAAGTTTTTACATAAATATAAAGTTTTATACTTTTTTTCGGTTGCCAAGCGCAAAAAATAACCACTTTAACGACATAAAATATCGGGAATAAAAATATTTTTTCGATATTTAATTAAAATAAATTTTCGAAAAGCGACGGATTATCGAACCGAGAGTTGCCCGAGTTGGCAAAAGCGCTTTTATATTTTTATAGTCGCAACAAGTGGATTGTCAAGAAAAGGCCAAAGCAGATGAAGAAGAAGATTATAGCTCTGCTTTTTTTTCGTGAAGCTAAACACAGTGTTTGAATGTTGAATCAACAAAAAAATATAATAAATAAAGGCAAAAAGCATCAGCAGCCACCAGTACCAACAAAACCTACCAGCTAAAGTATTTAAAAGTATTAAAGTAATAGTTTCCGGAAAAATAAAGAAACTTTGCTTTATCACTTGGCTGAATATATTTGTCAGTAATTTCCAGTACATGCAGAAAAGCATACATGTATAAAAGTTAAAAAATCAATAGTAGTTATTATTACAAAAATATAAAAATACAGAAAAAAGGAACATTAAGAAAACCAGTAAAAAAGGCAAATAATTAAATATTTGATTTGTCTTAAAACTAAGTGCCAAGTTATAACTATTAGCCTTGCATCCCGGCACCAAGATTGTGGTAATGACACAGTGTAAGATCTTACGTTTGCAACACAATGTGCAGTTATTAGTGGATCATCGCCTCAGGAACAGTCTGAGGATTTATTTGCTCAAGTTTGACTGGAAAATTAATCGTTGTCCCCAATACTGTTGAAGCTTGGCCGCAACTCGGCTGAAGCACTTGACTACTGTGCTTTGTTAGTGACATTCGTGGAATACTTTGGAATACTTTTCCATACAAAAAATAAAATAATCAAAAGAGAAATAAAGCTGTGTAAAGCTTTCCTCCAAAATATATAAATATTATTCAAAATACACAGAAAATATACTGAAATACACAACAATCAAAAAAACTACAGAAAAATCACCTTCACCGGCCTCCTCTCCATCCACTCACAGTAGCAACTCAACACAAAAGGTGAGCACAGAAGCATACAAAAAAAAGTATTATTGAATGAATTCTGCTTTTTATAATTTATGATACTTATTTTTAAAGAATGAAAAGAAATTCAAGAAAAAGTATTTTATTCCAAAAGCGAATAATGATACATTTGTAATTCATATCATGTTTAATCCACACTTCTTCCACTTGACCAAACGAGCCAGCAAAAATGTGTAGTTATTTTATTTATTTTATTTATCAATTATAAAATATAAAATCTGTGGTGAGTTTTTGCCAATTATGCGCCGTATATGGGAGACTGCTTGCCACAGTTCCATTCCATCAGCGTTTATTGCGCCCAACTGCTCCCAACTACTCCTATGCACTCTTGCAAATTTTGTATGGAAAAATTAATTAAAATTGAATTAAAATAAATATTTTTTGATTTGTTTGAAAGGCAAAATATATCATGATACAATGTATTATGTATTCCTTATATCATCACATTTAAAATTCTAAACTAAAAAAACACATTGCTCAATGTATCAATAACCTCCTCTTAAAATCGTGCTATAATAAATAACGAAAACACAAGCTTGTTATCGTAGAACAGGGTCGACCTTCCCTAGAAAAATGTCGAATTTAAACGTGGCTTAAAAACCCGATCAAACTGTCCAAACATAATATGAAAATCTGAGAAGCTTGTGTCACAGTCAGCTACTGGTAACAGTGCCTGTCGGATCGCACATTAAATATCATTAAAAAGAAGTATTCGATGAAACATGTTCGAAAAGACAAACAATCAAACAATCGACATGCATGATGAATGAAAAATCTGAACCATCATCGGTTGCATTGCCAGCAGTACCTGCTCGGCTAATAACAACCACATCATACTCTACAATTTTTAAAGACTTTTCTGAATACTCTAAAGACTCACAGAAGTGCATTATCAAGAAAAACAATATAAAAATTTATATTATACTTTTATTATTAATTCTTAAAAGCAAAAGCGCAGAAAAACACACTGCGCGCAGAGTGATCTTCAAAAGAAGCAGCTCTTACGGCCATAGCAAAAGGCCAGCCAGAAGCACACACGAAGCGTTTACTCGCAAATCAAGCAGCACAACCGTCCACATACCTTTTAAATGCTGCGGGAAAATGTGATCTTTCAAGAAGCATAAAAATACTTAAATATGCTTTATGTATCGTAATAATGTTGTTGGAAGAGGGTGTAGCTGGGTGAAATTATGTATTTTTTAAAGGAGAGTTAAGAAGTCAGATTTATAAATTATTCACCTCTCGTTTTGTGTATTTAACAGAGATCTTCAATCAAGTTAAGATCAATTAAAATAAAATCCTTTTCCACCCCTAATCAACTCACACTCCTCATTATCATTCTTGGTGCAGTAATTTCAAGTTGAACGAATTTTTGTTGTTGCTCCTCAATCAATAAAGAAAATTTTCATACATTATTATATGTTTCATGCCTGGTCGCAATGTTTGTTTTAAAATTAATGCATTAATGCAAAAAATCATCATCAACATCAATTTCCATTGATAAAAATTTATACTTTTTCAAAATAAATTAAACATAACATACTGTATTTCTTTTTTTATGAAATATATTTATGTTTTTCGCTTTGCTTTTTACTTTGCATCAAGCAAAAAGGCCAGAACAACCTGGCAGAGAGATATTTGCTGGCATCAAAAACTTGTAAGCGCTGCACACAAAATTGAGAGGAAAATATAATGGAAAAGTCAACTAAAAGAAAAAGCGAATGGAAAATACACAAAGTCCGGCAAGAAAAGAGGAATTAAGCCAAGAAGAAGTCCAAGTTGTAGGGAAAAAATCGAGAGGCATTGTCTTATTCTTGTCACGATCAAAATGATAAAAAAAAGTGAACATGTCTGTTTAAAAGAAAATTATAAGCAACAACAACAAAAAATAACTCTTTTAATTCATTTCATTTACAAGTAATACTTCTTTTTGCCATCAGCCTGTGCTCAGATGCAATTGAGAGGAGAAAAAAGGCAAAACATGCATAATATTACAATTTAAGAATTAAATTTAACGAAATGAAAAAGCCAGCTAACAGATTTAATGAAGCAAAAGTATCTGCTTTTTTTATTTTTCATTTATTTTTTATTTAGTTGAGCTCAAAGACAACTTGCAGTTGAATATCGCGAATATTGCAAATACTGCAAATATCGAAGTTAAATGTATACTTTTTATCATTATTTTTATTTTATTATTATTACTGTATGAATGTTATCATAAACATGTTTGCAGTGATATTCTTCGATGTACCTGAAGCAAGCTTTTTTGCTCATCTTTGGTGCAAATTAATTAATAGTATGTTGCTGTAATAGTTTTGCTGCAAGGATCGAAAAATTATATTTTTGTCATATCATATTCCATTAAATTTAGAAAAGATTGGATAAAATTAGTTTGTACACATTCAGATCTTCAAAATCAATGATCAAAGAAAATACGAATCAACTCCTTTCATTATATAAAAATAATGAAACCAAAGAATTTACATAAAAACCCTTTAATTGGACGATCACCCTTATCAGATCACAAAAAATCCAACAAAAAATAATAAACTGAAGCGTGTCTGAATAAATTAACTCAATGCCTCCACAAATATTAACATATAACCGACATTACATGATAAATTAAAGACGAGTCACCTGAACAAACAAAAATTTCAAAATGACAAAACCCTAAAATTCTCCATAACTTAACTTCCAAGACAACAAAAACTTGAAAACTTGAAAAATCTCATAAAACTGCGAGTAAACAATTTTTTTGCTGCAAACTTCTCGGAAAATTCTCGATGTCGATCATTGTCTCGGCACTTTTAATTCGCTTCTTCTTGTTTTTCTACTCAAATCAGCCTCAAATGCTTTGTGAATTTGTAAATTTGTGATATTGTGTAGTTAATTAGACGAAGAAGGAAATGGAACATTTTTTATTTCGCTGCCAACATTCATACAAACGATATTTTCGCTGATATTTGCGCTTTATTGTGCTGATGTTGGTTATCTGGTCAAGACTTTTAATAATACTACTCGACTTTATTCCGCTTGATACAAGCTGATACAAGTTTTAAGTATAATTTTTAATAAAAAATAATATCTGGGCAAAGAGCAACAAGCAGATAGTTATGCATGATATAAGTAGTCATGACATTTTTTGTTGCTGCCTTTTAATTGCACGATTATATCATTTTTGATAAAAAGCATTAAAACACAATCAACAAGTAGGAAACATTATTAAATTCAACCGAATTTTTCAAAAATTTTGAATTTTTCCTGTGTGGCTGTATCGAGGACTAGGCGTCTGCTCAGCAAAATTATTCAATTTATTGAAGCGAACCAGTTTTTCCGCAGAAATATGTGTTCAAATCTTCAAGTAAATTTAGTAAAATGGCCTCAAAACCAATAATCAGCGGTTGTCCAGTTTTCGAACTGGATTTTTGGAATTTTTTGTAGTGCTGAGGATTCAGGCTGTTTTGAAAGTTTTTCCAGTAAATTAAAATATTTTGTAGATTTTGGATTTGATGATTTAAAGCTTTAAAACTTTATTGAACAAGAAAACTGCTCAAAAAAGCTCCATTAAAGTCCTCAATTTTGCATTTTTACAGGTTTTGAAATTCTCAACCATCAAAAAACACCAAAATCGTTCGCAAAAGCAGTGTAAACAATTTGGCCACTCAATGACTTACCTCAACTTAAATTTTTCTGGACGACCAAGCATATTTGATTGAAATTGTAGTTGCACTAAAGAAATCAATAAGCCTGCAAAGTGACGCTCACAACGTGTTCATTTATGCAAATCCAAACCAAAAATACACTCACACATCCCAATTGACATGGATCAGATATCTGAAGCTGATATTTTTAGTATTTTTGTGTAGTTTTTTTTTTTTACAATCGGAAACAACAACTGATTTGCTGAAAAACTGACAATCAGGCGATTTGCCATTACAAAATATCAAAATAACGCAAATAAATATTAAAATATACAATTTTTATGCGAAACTGAATCTCAAATAACAGCAAAATTCCATAAAAATTCAATCAAAATAATGTTTATTTTTAGAAAAATTATCACATTTTTTTGCTCGTTTGATGTAATCCAAGCTCGTACCAGCAATAACTTCACGCAAAAAGAATTTTATTGTGTTTTATTGAAAACGTTTTATTGATTAGTGTGATATTTTGTTATTGCCTGGTTACTGTGAGCTGGTCTTCTGTTTAGCTGCCCGGTGTTCGAATAATACCCATAAAATACCATAAAAATTCCTCCGTCCACTAGAATGAAGAAGAAGCACTTTTCAATGGATCAATGAATTTTTTTTGGTTGGAGGAGCTTTTTTGCTTGAACAACTATCAAACTATAAAACTATTATGGCAGAAAAAAACTTTATTGAAAAAAGCTACTAGCAAGAACTGGAGATGGAACTAATTTCTATTTTTAGGTTTCCTGATTAATTTGTAAATTTGTTAATTCGTTAATTCGTTACTTTTTCTCAGTTTTTTCGAATCAACAACTTTTAAAAATTCCATCATCAATAATTTTTTCACTTTTTTGCTTTTTATTGATTGTTGGTTTTTCAGTTTGTTGGTTTGATAGAAAAAATTAATAAAATATCATAAAAGTATGGGAATTAAAAACTGAGAAGCAAATATGAATTAAACAGTAATAAATGTTTATTGGATTGTTTATTTGACAGAAATTTTAATTGATGAGCTTTTTTGGTCCATCGAGTTGATAAATTGATGTTTTTGAGTATTTTCAAGACTTGAGCTCATTTTAAAAAATTCATATGAATTGTAAAGTTGCTGCAGCTTGGACACAACTAGTTTGAACTGAATTATCATGGAATTGCTTTTTTTGCGTCTATCCCTTGATATAATTCAAGAAATATTAAGAAAAGACCAGAATACTTACGAAAAATACGAAAATATATTTTTCAAAAGTTGACATTTTTCTAGTAGCGTCATCAGAAGAATGTAACCAAACTGGTTCCATCCGTTCGCCTTTACATACCAATCTGATATCAACATACACTTTGCTGGTGGATTTTTTCCAATTTTTGTAGCTGTTTTTTCGTGTAGTTGTGTGTGCACGTTATTTTCATAATTTTATTTATATTTTATGAAATGAACAGCAAATCTGATACACTCTGATAGCATATACTGAAATACAAAAAATTGTTTTAAAACTTTGTATTTGCTCCAAAATATAAGATTATTTAAATGCCGGAATACTCAAAAATACGGTTGTAAAGCAATGAGGCAGGTTAAGGAATTTGCAGTAAAAAGACTGTAAAAGTTATATCGAAATAATAAAAATATTACAAGCAAATAAAATTGTGGAAACTTCATTGCCTCAACTGCCCGCAAGTCCACCTCAATAATAAAAGTTCATTTAAGTGTTGAAACATTTTCCTCAGTGTCATTTTCAAGAGATTCAAGTCTTCATTCGACTCTTAAAATGTTAAATTGATTAAATTCGTTAAATTGTGAAAACCTGAAACTGGAAAGAATTTTGGCAGTCAATGGAATGCGAAAAATGTCCTTACAACTTCAGCCAACTTTCAGAGAAATCAGAGTTCGAAGGCTTGACGAAAAGTCAATCTGAAAAATTGTTGTCTGTTTGTGAGTGGAATTTTTATGGAGCTATTGGTTTAAAGTGCTATTTTTCAGTTTGTGCAAAAAAGTGATGTGTTCAGAGGTTTTTGTTTGTTTGTTGGGTTTTGATGAAAACATTACCATTATATTAGATTGATGAGCAGAATGCCGTTTTAAGCAAAAGAAATGAATTTAATTAAATTACTTGCTAAATGGTTAAAAAATATTAGAAATCATCGACTACCTATCGAAAATATTTACAATAAAACCTCTAAACCATGATGCCAAATTTCCCTGGCGACCAAAACCCTACGAAATCCACCTTGTCTCACAAAAACCTAGCTGTAATTTTCCACTGGTGCCTACAGGCTTCTGGAATACAAACAATTTCATCATAACCCGTCAATACTGCTGTCTGTGCGTTTGTTGCTATAATTTTTTTTGCTACCGCTTTCAAACCGCTCCGACTAAAGTTGTAACCGAGTTGTATCCAAAGTTGTGGTGTTCAAAACAAAAACCCAAAAACATGATACAATTTTTATGTAAGAGTGAAAAATATCATACAACAAACAAGTTATAAAAATCAAAATAAATTACATTTCAATTCAAATGAGGTCTCAAAAAGTAAAAACTGTGAAACAGTTAAAGAGCTCAGAGAGATATTTTTAAAGTTTTATGTATCAATTTTTTTGAGACTTTGCTATTTTATCTGAATAATTATTGAATATTAACTCGAATTCGGAATGAATATTCAAGTGAATAATTAGTGAAATTAGCTTGGAAAAAGAATAAAATTAGTAAATTAGTAAGATCGGTGAGATTCACAGATATTTCTTTGAATATTAATTTGATGAAATCATTCCTAAAAATATATTGATCAGTTTGTGGTTGGGAATTTCGAATAAGCGATTGTGACTAATATTTTTTTGTTTTGGAGTTTGTGTGCCCTACATCTTTAACCTCATGAGATAAGGAAATTAATTTGGTGTTTAAAATATTTCCCCTCAATTGAGTCGCAATAAAAACATTTAATTAATTTTTCTACAAAATATTTATTTCCATTTCAAATTTTAAACAATTCCTCACAACGTTGGTGTATCACCAAAAACTCAATTTAACCGGATTTAGCAGACATTTCGGAGTCCGACAATTTTCGGAAAAATAACAATGCCTTTTGAAGCTTTAAAATAAATTATTATGGGCTTTCAGTGCTTAAGCAAAATAAACGCAATAACAGATTATTTATAGAAAATAATATATTTTCCGTTTTTGGTGAAGCTTCGAACAACAAAAAAACAACAAAATTGAAAGTGTTAAAATAAACAATCTCAGGGTAATGGTAGAATTTTCAGAGATTTTCGAGTAAGTTGCACGAAATAGCCCTCAAAATCAATAATCAATAAATTTACCCAATAATAACTAAAAGTTACTCAAAATTACGAGATTACAGCTCAAGCCGAAAATCCACAACTTCCAAACATTTGAAATTTTTGAGTTATCTTGCAAGATATGCAAATTAATCTCTAGTTCGAGCAAAAGTAGGTAAAGCCTCTTTGGTTTTTTCCATTTGCTGTTTCGGTATTTTTGTAATATTTTGTAGGAGGACAGGAAATTCCGATTATTTTATTGTTTTTATACTATTCTCTGGTGCAATGTTGTTTTTAAAAACGAGCAAATTTAAGAAATTACCTCAGTTCATTGAAGAAACCTCGAGAATTCTTGGTGGAATGGGGAAAATGGTGTTATAAACAGTTTAAGAGTAGTTTTAGGATATTGTCTTAGAACTTCCTCCTTTTTGGTGTTATTAGCTTTTAAAGCTCATTCATTATTCGGAACAATAAAAATTAAAGATGTACATCTTAAATCGAATCAGCATTGTTCGGTCAGAGGTGGCCGAATTTTTTTCTGGTAGATTTAATTCGCAGAGACTTTACAACAAAACTTTAAACGACTGTGATATTTACTTCTCCGCAAAATTCGGAGAAGTATTGTTTTCTTCCCAGCATTTTCAGGGTTTTTCAATATTATTTGATTTTTCCTGACCTCCCCGAAAACAAATCTCAAAAATATCCAATATTTTTTTTGTCCGCATTGAGTTGAAGAAAATTCCTGTAAAAAAAAATCCAGAAAGTATTGACCCCCTGACCCGTGCAATGCGAAAAACTAAGGGCCGTGTGTCCGGTGGTTCGGTGGGTGTGTTACTGTAAACGATCGATCTGAACTCCCACCGAACCGATTCCGGATTTTTTGATGCCAATCGACTTAATATCTCTTCCCATCGTGCACCTGATATTTTTGGTGATGGTGACTTCACCAGAACCACTTCCGTGATCCAAAGTCGGGTTTTCCATACAAAAAAAACATTTTTTTTTGAAAAACTAGAGATACAGCTGTGTTTTTTTCAGAAAATGTTTGAGATGATGAGTTGAGTCGGGAAATGCATCGATGTTTGGTCCACTACCTGCTGGGAGTCATTTGGGGGTCATCTGGTGGTACCAGACAACTTTTTTTTTGAAAAAGTCTTAGAATCTCATGATTCGTCCAGAAAATAAGAAAAATTAAGTTTTTGGAGGATCAACCTGGTACCCCTTACTCTCAGCCCCAGATCTCGAGATCGACTAAAGATAGCACTTCGGTCTCTTTGGAAAAATGTTTTTAAATTATAAGTTCTGTCAAGAATTGCATCGATTTTTGTTCCACTACCTGCTGGAAGTAATCTGGGGGGTCATCTGGTGGTTCCAGACAACTTTTAGAACGACTAGAGATAGCACTTCGAAACAATTTTTTATGAAAACACCATTCCATACTAGCGGAGAAGTAATGCTCAGCTCCCAAGCTGCACAACTAGTTTAAGGTTATCTTCAAATTTTCAAAAAAAATTAATTGTTAAAGTAATATAAGTTTGGCCACCCCTTTATAGAAGTAAGTAGTTCCATTTATTTATTTTTCTTACCAACAAATTTCTCCGAATGTTCACCTATTCTCGGTAAAATTTAGTCACAGGATGAAGATCTGCTTAATGAGGCAATATAAATGTTGTTTAATATTCTCTTTTAATGTTTTATTTACAACATTACAAACATTAAAAGCATTAAAAGAACATTTGAACATCTTAAAACATTTAAGAAGCATATTCAAATCTCTGTAATCACCTATTAAACCATTAAACGATACAACAAATTTATGCGCTAGAATCTCCAAAGAAACTTTTTCGAGGCATCGTTGCCAGACACCCGAACACTAAACAGTTTGTTTGACTTGCGAGCATATTGGAGCTCATTAATGACAATCAATTCAATTAATACTCCGATAAATTTTGACTAATTGTTTACCTTAGAGCGTTGGAAAGGAAATCATAATTTTCCAAACCTCTTTCAATTCAGCGTTGGATTTTCTTTGGAAAAGTTTTCATTGAATAACATTTCTTCAGTTTCGTGACAGACATACGGTCTGCTTTCGATTCCGATTAATTTTTTTCTGCCACTTTAAAATAAAAAATTTTACATTTTCAATGGAAATGAATTTTTGTTTATGCTAATTTTTCGGCTATTTCACAGATTTTCAGTGGTTTCTGCTTTTTGATCAATTTTTAATTCACCCCTCCTTGCTTCCTTTCAAAAATTTGTATTTAATAAAAAATAAAAAACAGCTACCAGTCAATACTTCAAGCCCAGCCAAAAAAATATCCATTCTCTTTGAAAAATTAAATAACCGATTTTTTTGAATTTCAGGAAAAAATCTCTGCTAATTTATGTGAATTTTATTTTATTTATAATTTTATGAAAATTAAGTGTAAATCGGAAAAATCTCACAAAACTGAAAAACTCATTCAGTTTCTCTTTGAATAAATTTTTTTTGGAAGAATAATTTAAATGGAAATTGGAAATATCGAGAAATTGTGAAGCGAACGTGCTAGTTTATGTAATTCGAGATTGAACACATGGCTCCACATAATACACTTATTCTTGTCTTCAAAGTGTTTGCTTTTTAAACAAAAAGAAAAGTTATTATACTTTTTCTTCCACTTCATCTTTTCTCAAACAAAACATCTTCAAATATAAGTTTTTCATAAAATGTGCGTTGCGGTCGAATTTATTAGTTTTTTCAGTTTTTTGTGAAATTTAATTGAAGTAAAATTCCTGGAACATAAACACAAAACTTTCAAAGACTTGAAAGTCTCCTTGACTAACAACAGCCTCCTAGGTGTCTCGAGGCAATTTGGGCTGGCAACCCCATTAAAGTTTTTGTAGTCTCGTACTTGCACATATTATTTGCACATCTGGTTTTATTGTCAAGCAATTAAAATTCAATATTTATGTTCCAGTCGTATTTCGCGAGGCAGCTCATAAAAGTCGTGGTACGTTGAATGCTTTGCCAAGCGGTTGATTTGCTGCAATGAAACAAACATAAAAATTAGATGGAAAAAAGTATCGAATATTTATGGGCAACACAGTTAAAAGAGCATTATTAACACATTTCTGTAGTTTTTGTAGATTTTGTAGTTTTCAAGATTTTTTTTTGTTATTTGAGATGCAGCTACACAAAAGCACAAAAGAAACAAGAGTTTTTGTCACAAAGATTTATGTGTGGTACAATACAGTCCAATGAATTATGTTGGTTCGTGTTTAGTTAAATTGATTTGAAATTACTCGTTCCATAATATTTTTGTGACATTAATACAAGTTTTGTCATGAGAATCAGAGTAATTATTCAAATAAGAATCACATACTAATTAAAATGCATTTGGGTTGTAACTGTTAACAAAAATTATGATCATACACGTAGTCCAATTTGTGTAATCCCATGCGTTGAATTAAATTTCTGTGGAAAATTAAAAATGCATAATATTTTGGACATCTTTTGGATGGAGAACAAAAATATAACAAGGACCCGAGTAATCCTGCCTCACCACCAGCCTCTGCCTCAACATAGCTTCCCATCATTAAACACATGATTGTGTATGCCTCTATACAATTCGTCGGAGCCAAGCTGTCTGGCTAGCAAATTTCTTTTGACTCCGTAAAAGGCATGTTTGGCCTAAAGAAGCTCTGTGTAGCTATGAATAATGCGACCTCTGACATATATGGATTTAACGCACACCACTCGACAGAGATGGTAATTTATATCTCCTATCTGGGTATTGTTCAAAGATGAACGAACAATTTCTTCGAAAATCTGCTGTTTGCCTACCCAAATAGGTTTTAAAAGGCGAGGAGAAGGCGAGAGGCAAAAAGAACATTGAAAACCATCAAAATAGGGATTTTTGGACAATGTGCAATTTGATGATTATTGAGATGGGAGCATATTCTTTACTCTTGTGAAGTTTGCTTTGTTATTGTACGAAAGATTCTTGAATTTGAAAAATACTCACATTACCACACTTCAATTATGCTTCTAATACAATAATTCTGTAATCTTGCCTCAACTCATCTCTCCAAACTACAATGCCACAAAGAGCCTTTGATTTTGATTCAATCACCTTTTTATGGCTTTTGTGAGTTTTGAGAGTTTCTGGTAGTTTATACAATTTTCAGGCTGTTTGTGCTTGCAGCAGTAGAAACTTGGAAGATGTTGGTTTTGGAAATCTTGCAGTTGAACAATAAAAATCTTTCTCTTTAAATAAACAAAAAATCTCACAACTTTTGATTTGCCTTTGCCACGTGCTTAAGCAGTTTTTTGAAATGCCTTAAGTTGGCTGGTAAGCGAAAGAAAACGGAAAAATTTCGTTCGAACTACAGTTATTGGTAGTTTTAAAGATCTTTAAAGTAAGTCTTGGAATCTTGAGGTGAAATTGAACACCGAAATCAGTTTAACTTTATTGTCGTAAAGTCTGTATCTTATTTTAACGAACAGAAATCGAATAAGTAGCACATAACCTTAACATCATTAATTTAATACAATACATCAATTTTTCTTAATGTTTTTTAATGCTATTTAATGCTTTTGTGGAGTTGAAGAAGATACGATCTCAAGATATGATTTTCTGTCAATTTTTCTGCTGTTGTTTAAGTTACTAGTGTTTATATAATTTAATAAATATTTAATAAATGCTTTTTATCCATTCCATTTTTCACATTTTTCAGAGTTTCTGCTTTTTCTGTCTTTTCACGTTTTGTTTTGGATCTCTTCTCCACTTGTACCAAAACTATACACAAATTATAAATATTATTATAAATTATAAGAAACTTATAAAACTACAAGAGATTTTTCCGTTCTGAGCAGTTTTTTGGTGTCTTTTCTTGATATTTCTTAAGATTTTTATTACATATTGATGTTTTTGTTATTTTTATTATTTTTGTGTGCATAACATGAAGAATATTTTAAACTTTTTAATAATGTAATAAATAAACAGATATCAACAGAAATCAATTTTACAATTTAAATTACGTTTCAGAATGCACAGGTGTTCTTTTTTCATTCGGTTATTCAGCGGCAATTCAGCATTCAGCGGAAAACAACCAGTTATTTTTTATGATTTTCTGCTTCATTCTTAACTTTTTTTGTTTGGTGATTTTCTAGAAAAATTGTTGAGAATCTCGGGAAATATATAATTGTAGAAAAATCCATAGAATTTATTGATTTTATAAGTGACTTGGACATTCCATGAATTTCCATCTAAAAAAATATTTTATATTTAAGTGGTCTTTAGTCTCACATCAATCGGTCTTTTGTCAATATTTTGCAACGCAATTTTTTGTCAATTTTACCAATTTTGTCGTTTTGCTCATCATTTTAATATTTAATATATTTTATCAAAACTGAAAAACATGTAATTGATATCATTTCCTTTTTAATTACCAAAAGAACACAATATTCATTGATTCCTACATGATTTCTTGAGATTATCTTCTCAAATATTGTTTTCCACTTGATTCGCCTCAAACATCTTCCAAATGAGCAGCATTTTTTCAGCTGGTTTCTCATGTATAATTTCTTAATTATTCATGATCAAAGAAAAAAGATCAAATTTCAAGTGAAAAAAAAACTCAATTTATAATTCCACAAAGAGTAAGAACCGAGTCTCTTATGCTTTATTGTTGTTCTCGACAGCGGGTTTTTGTGGTCGAGCAAAAGAGTTGCGAGGAGTCCTAATGTCTAGTTGGCTTGGGCTTTACTTTTAATACTTTTCCATACATTTCCATAACATTTCGTACACACGTAGCTGAAGGTTACAATGAACGATTATTCTGCAGATTTATAGCGGCCGTAATTGAAGATCAAGAACACAATTGAATTTTTACTATAGTTTGCTTAGTTGGCTATAGTGAACTTTGCTTTCTTCGCGCAAATCGGTCGATTTATTGTTATCGACTTTTTTGATTAAAAATTGTATGTTCTGCCAGCTTTTTATGGGCTTTGGATTTTATCATTGGGATTTTATCTGGTATGAGGTCTGGAAGGTTGAATAAATTATTTTTTTGTGTTCTCGTTTACCAAAATTTTTTGCTTTTGGTGATAAAAAAATTTAGATTCTTGAGATATGTTACTTTAAATTATTTTTACAATACTTTGGAAGTTTTTTTCCAAAAGACAAAATTGAGCTAAAAATAAACTGATCAAAATAATATCCACCCCTCAACACCCCCCAAGTATCACCATCGAGTCTCACAAGCAACCCAATAAATTCAATAAATTCACAATATTCCTTACATTCAGCAGAGCGATAAAGCCAGCAATGAAATTGCTTTAATTCGCTGCAATATCCATAAATTTCCTTGGCCAAGCAAAAGTGCATTAAGCAGTTAGCAGAGATTCGGAGTGCACAAAGCAAACAAAAACACTGGGTGATTGTGTAGTTGTGCACTTCATAAAAATTGCTCGGCAAGGCACACAGCAATCCAGCATAATAGATTTTTAATAAGAAACAGACAAGAATGAAAAGAATTTACGTTCAAAGGTAGAAACAAAAAAAAAGCAACCAAATTGAAAAAAAAACGAACAACAAAAAACACTTCAGTTCTCAGCATGACGGCCAATTGTGTGCTATTGTGTGGTCCTTCACAACCTTTGAGAATTTTTATGGATAGTTAAGAGATTGAAAATTTCCAGCTAATTATTTTCCAGTTGCTCAGTTGTTGGGTGCTTTGGATGGTTCTCCTTAGTCGAGGCTGCCCAAATGAGCTCAATTAGAATTCTCGGTCGGCAATGATATATGGATTTTTAATGCCTTTCAACGAGCATGTACAATTATCCAATCTCCAGGCTACCATGCACGTTTTCTCAAGAATTCTTATTATGTTCTGTGTTTGCTTGGCACTGTTGGAAGTTTATTTTGAGTTTCGAGAGGTTTTGGAAAAATTCTTTTGACGAGCTTAGTTATTTTAAATTCAATCAAAAAATTTAAGTATTGATCAGATTTGTCTAAAACAGAAATTAAAATTTGCAAGACATCTCAATAAAATATTTTATTCAAAATAAAATTCAAACTAATATTTTTTTTTGCATATCTGGTTCTTTTTAATTTTATAAATTTCTATGAATTTTTTTAGAAAATTAAAAATTTCATCATGAAGAAGCATAAACCAAAAATTTCCAACAGTCTCCACAAAATACCACCGAAACTTACAGCCCATAAAAAATACATTTTCTATGTAAATACATGTAAATTCCTGCAAGAGTTCCATCAAACGCGATCCCCCCAAAGAACAATCTCCGAAAAGAACAAGAAATCGAATCATCGTTGCGCGCTGATTGGCGCTCAGCCCGAATTTGGTGGTTTTGTGTAATTTTATTCATTCTAGAGGTGGAGTTTATAGCTCGCACTTATCCTTTATAGCGCTTATAACATTCGTATGCGCACCAAAAAGAAAATGATCATCGTCTTGTAAAGCACAGAACTTTTTCTACCAGCCAACGGAGAGAATTTCCGATGCATAAGTTTGAGAGGTGGTGTAGTTTAGTTTGCATGCTTCAAATGTTTTAATGTTTTCGAATGTTTGGACCTGCTATCTTGAGAAAGTGGTGGAAAAACAGGGAAAACGGATTGGTCTACCTCAGCGATCATTCCCATACTTCTTTCTTCACTCTTGTTTTAAGTTTTTCCACTGATTGCTATTATAAGAACGTTGTTCGAGCAGAACGAGTATTCTACGTAGTTTCATCTGTATGTGTGTCTTGCCTTCTCGAAAGAAAAAAAAATATTCTAAAGGAATTATAAGCCAATAAATGTTACTGACTCTAGAGGTAGCAGAAAAATGCAATGCACGAGAGAAAGACAGCAATGCACACCTTCTAGCAGTCTAGTAGTGTGAGTTTGGATCAAGAATCAAGAATGGACACTTTACACTATTTACACTATAAGAGTTTCGCATGCTTTGGCACCAATAGACACTATATAGACTATGTAGTCATGTAGAGCACTCAAATCACTACAACTCTGTTAGGTAGTTTGGGTAGAATTATCTCATCGCTCCATCTTATTATTAATTTTTCCAATATGTTTATTGTGCTCACTGGTTTGCTAGTGTAAAGCCATACAGCGACACATGATGGTGTGGATGTGATGGTTAGGAGCATAAAACATAATAATTTTTAATGCTAATTTTAGTTCAACTTGAGATTCGGTCGAATGTTGTTGAAGGTTTTTTTCTGATCTGCTGAAAAAGTTTTTCTTGAAAATATTTCAAAAAATTAAATTGAAAGAAA
The DNA here is from genome assembly GCA_038502155.1 of Parochlus steinenii. Classification (NCBI taxonomy): domain Eukaryota; kingdom Metazoa; phylum Arthropoda; class Insecta; order Diptera; family Chironomidae; genus Parochlus; species Parochlus steinenii. The sequence goes on along the minus strand of JAXCIN010000049.1, from coordinate 1,839,812 downwards.
TAATAAATAGTTGAGCACGTTGAGGTGCTTAGTGGAAGGCAATTATTTGAGTGCATAATTGGTCAATGAATTATTGAATTTAATGAATTTAATGATTAAAATTAAAACAGTGTTGTGAACGATCATTAAATCGCGCAAAAAAAAATATCGCCAATAATTACTACAAATTGAATAATTGAACGGCAAAGCCAATTTCGAATGGATTTAGTGCAGTAACGATCATGCTTGAGTCGATAAGCCAAGTGTGGAAGCATTTAGATGCAGTTTATACCTTACTACTCAGTGAAATTAAAGGATTACGTGTTTTATTATAAATACTATTGGTATCATTTTCGAAGAAAAAAAGGATTTCTCAGTTGCTTCCCAGAATTGCTAAAGGTTAGTTGGACTTTTTGTACCTGCCCCGGACACTTAATTGCTGGTTTTACAGTTTCAAGTGCGCAATTATTAGTTTTTAAAGGAGTTCAAGCTGGGTTTTTTGATGTTTCAAATTTTGTCACACAATTTGTGTATACTTTTTTAAAATTTAAAATTTTTACTTTAAAAATATTTTTTTTAAATGTTGAATATTTTTGAAAGTTTCAAGTGTTCAAACTTTAAGAAAAATTAGTTAAAATAATTTTGAAGATTGTAATGAGAATTTTTCAAATCTTTGATCTACACTTAAAAATTTTGGCAACATAATTACCATAACTTCTAATTTCAAAACTCACCAATTAAATTACTCGTTTAATGACTCCACTATCTTCCTCTCAGAATTGATGATAAATCTGCAAACCGCCTTCATTCCAATTAAGCAAAAGTATCCCCCCGCAATAAGATAAATAATAGACATCCACTCCATTTTCCAGCTATTAAATTATGGTCCAAATTATCACCTACTTATCAACGCTAATTGAATGAAAATGATCGACAATTTCTTAAAAAAGCTCCAAAAACTTTTAAAAAAACACACAAAAATACTCTTTTAAATGCTTCGGATCTCACATTAAACAGATTAAACAAATAAGACACATAAAAGACATGACACGAATCTCGTAGTTTGTTTGATCAGTTGGTACCGAAGTATACAATTTTCTACAGAAGCATTTTGAAACACAATCATGAAATACAGCGTACAATTTTAAATTGGAATACGTGTTTAAATGCTCGTTATTAGCTTATTAACTAGCTGTTAAAGTAGTTAACTTTTTTCTTGGACGCAATCTTGTAAAATTGTCAAAGAAAGTTGAGGAATTTTTTTCTTCTTTAATTGATTTCATTTATTTTTGTAAGATGATAACAGTTCGCTTTAAAAAATCATCAAAAAATGTTTTTGTCTTAAATAAAATATATTTTCTTAATACATCTTCAACTTTTAACAAAAAAAATCTTCACTGATGTTAAAAAATTTAAAACATAGTAAATTTTAAGATCTTCTCAAAGTAATTGAAGATTAGCCTCTAAATTCCCAGACAATCCCTCAAAACCCAAATTTCAAACTACACTTTATGACTTGCAACTTTGTAAAAATTCCTCCATACTCGCACAATAAACCTGCAAATTGGCAGCAAATGCAAGAAATTCTGCAGAAAGTGTCAAAGACCAACATCATGATTGTAAACTTTATGGTGGCCAAGGCGACAAATGCAAACATTGTAAAAACGTTTTCTAAACCGTATAACGATAAAAACTCTCGTCGCCTGCGAATATGCGTAATCTGATGCTCCCTGCAAAGCTTGAACTACTGTCAAAGCGCACATAAGCATAGAAAGCGATTCGGCTGGAGGCTCATCCAGATAACAGCGGTTCGGTACTGTCACAAATCATTTTTATGCATTTATGTTTATGCCGAATGGCGCCAGGATTTACTGGCCGAAAAATGCAAAGTATAATTCACATTATAGCATTATAAATGTTAAAGTAAATAAAAGTCTTTCTGGAAGATTTTATGAAAAAATTTATTATTTCACCTTTCCTGAGAAACTGGGATTGAATGGCTCTGCTTTTTTGTTTCAACTTTAAGTCTTTAAACGACTCGAGCGAGCATAAAATGTGAAAATGTTAATAAAAGATCACTGCTCAGTTGAATGTGCTAAAAACACTTTATGCCTATTGTAGTTCTCTGTAGTCTTGTGGGCTCACTATCCAAGACAAAGCGAGAAATTCTCAGGAATCTTGTTCAAACTTGGATGAGAAATCACTTTTTTACTTTTTTCTCCACTTTTTTGAAGCACCTCGTTGTAAAATGCTGAAGAATGGAATTTTAAGGATCTAAATTACTCATTTCCTCTATAAAATCCGTAAGAACAAGGGAACAGTTTGCAGATAAACATCTTTGTTTTAGGGCCTTAGGGTGCTTAATTTTTTTCAACATCAAAAACTTCTCGGGTTCCCAAATTGATTTCCTTGTTGGCAAGGTAGTTTTTTCTGAAGAAATGCCGCAATTTTGTGTTTGTCAGTGAAACTTGGAAGTCATTCTGAATTTATTGTTTCAAGTGTTTTTTTTTCTATCATTTTTTCAATATTTTTTACGATCTTTCAGATCCTACAAAAAAAAATTTCATCCTTGAATTTCAAATTTTTCGGAAATTACACGGAATTTTCTCTACAAATTTCCGATCAAACTTTTTTGTCGAAAATTTTGAAAAAACGGGAAAATATATCAAAAATTTGAAATTCACAGAAAAACTTGATGTCTCGTACTCAAGAAATGAAAAATGTTTAAATATTAAAACAGGTGTCAAATGAATAAAAATTTGGGGGATCGTAATAAACATTTATAATTTCCATTGTTTCTTCACTTTTGAATTGTTTTTTTGAAAAACTTTCTGTTTGACTGCCATATGGTGGATTTATAGCTCTTTTAGTAATTAGCACTTAGCAGGTATTTTTCTAGAAAATTTTGCATAAAATTTTAAATATTTTATGAGTTTTGAAATTTTGAAATTTTGATTTCTTAAAAAATATATCTTCATCTTAAGACCCTTTATTAAATTTTTAAAATTGAAATTTTTAAAATGACGATCGTTAAATAATTTATTGTAAAGAATTCTCATCACCTCAAAGAATCCATTAATAATTAATTGCCAATATTCTTCTGAAAACAAAAACTATCTTTCACATTAAAGATCCTTTAATGCTCTTACACTAAAACCGTGTAATAAATTATTAAAAAAGCACATTAAACATTAAGAATGATAATCTTTGATCCCAAAACACCTCCTGCGAAGGACTATCCACAATATGGGTAATATCTCTAAAGATGCTCCTAAAAAAATAAAACTAAAATCGAGAACGATCTTCTCTACCATTTGGTATTCTTCATCATTTCAGAAAACTTTTTCTCAAGTTATTTTAAGTTTCTTAAGTTCTCCGCCCTTTCTTCCAGCAAAACACTGCACAGCATTACAGCAATAATAACAATCAATTGTTTTAAGAATTATAGAAAACCAAACCTTTTTCCTACACACTGAGAAACTAATGCTCAAGCAACTGTGATTTAGTGAATGTAAGCAGAATAACTGAAGAAGGTACAAAATCACGAAAACTACAGAGAACAAAAAAAACTACAAAGAAATTATCGTTAATCCCTCTTGTGAAGACAAAGACGAAGCACTTGTGAAGTTGTGAGAATGTTCTTTGTCTTTTGTTCGAGAATGATTCTTTTTTTGTTTCTTGAAGAAATTTGCAAAGATTTACATTTAGAAGATTTACCGAGATTTGCACATTTTAGCTACAAGATTTGAGAATCTCAAGACTTGAGAGCTTGTTCCAATAAAAATGTTTGGAGAATCATTTCAGTCAAACAATGATTTGCCTTTTAGAGCCACTTGAAATTGCTGCTCCCTGTTGATAAGGTTCTAGTGAAGATTCAACAGGTAGTTTGGTTGGCTGAAGGATCTTATAAAGTTGCTTTCCAAATTTTCCATTAAATTAAATTTTAAAATATTTAAACAAAAACGTGTGTATGCAGCATGATTTTCCATAAACAACATTTTTTCGTAAAAAAATAATGTATGGACTTTCCATTTAAAAAACAGTCAACAAATTCCTGTAATTTAATTCCCCAATTGCAAATCACTAAACCAACAACTCATCAAATGGCAAAATCAGCAAAGTAAACCCTTTTGTTTTCCATTGTGTGCCGGTGAAACATTAAGTAAATAATTACACCTCAATTAGCACTTTACCACTAATTACACCAAGTATTTGCCTCCAAACAATGTTTTTCCTTTCAATCTTGCAACGCAAAAGATCGCTAATGCTAGCTAATGTGAGCTTAACATCTCTGCACAGCCTTAACAAAATATAAAAATATACGCACAGATTAGCGGAGTTTTACAAGAAATGTGAAATAAAAATGAAAAAAATTATGAAAATTAACGTCTTGAATGTGAAAAGCTGAAATTCGCGCCGAACTGTCTGCCATCAATTTTTTTTTCTTATATATATTTTCACATATCATAAACATTTTTTTTTGTATTTCGTTTATGCCGTGGATATTTAATAAGTCTTTTTTGTTGTACAAAAGTATTAAAATTTGTTTTCCGTGTGCGATTTTTGTCTTCTTAATTTGGAAACGCGTTTCAGATGTTTCACCTTATTCAATTTATATTTTTGTATTTTTTAAGTTTCTTTGATTATTTTTCACTGTTTATGGATTTTGTGATGGTACGACGAAAAACGCACTTCAATTTGTTTCAATAAAAGACTTTTTCACTTTTAAATTGAGAAAAAATTATAAGAAATTTTTGCTTGGTGAGTGATGAACGTGACTTTTTTGATGAATTGGAAGAAATGAGGTTTTTTAATTCAGAGCATACACTCGATTTTATTAAAAATTGTGAATATCTTAAAAAATCTTAACAATCTGATTTTTTGAAAGGATTTTTCATTTTAATGGAAAGCTTGGAATATATTATTGGCACAGACTTTATTTCGATTTAAATATTTTAATAAATTAATAAGTAAAAAGTAATTTATTTTTTATATGAAAATATTTTTTCAGGCAAAAGACCATAAGATGTTTTTGTTAATTTATTTTTTTTAAATGTATGAAAAATCGTCAAACAAATTTTTTGTTGTAATAAAAAAATATTTTCTTGAAAGAAAATAAATAATTTTCTCATATTCCTAAATTTTTAAATTTGAAATAAAATCAGAAATCTAAAAATCTAATTTTCTAACATAAAAAACAAGAGACACACCTCAGCTCACACAAAAAGCGAGAAACCCAAACAAACGGTGTCTCAAAGTCAGTTTCCAACAAGCAACTTGAATGAATTGCCAGTGCTTGGTGAATGTGTTGATGTGGAGTATATTGATATGCAGCAATAATATTATAAATAATGATAAATATTTATGAAATGTCCATTCATTCCATTTTGTGCATGTCGAGTTATTTATAGAATTATTAAGGCCGCTTTTATGGAAAATTTGCAATACCTGTTCGCGCAAGACATTTGGCTGAGCAACAGAGCGACTTGGCTGCAGCCTTTTAGTGCTTTTTGATTGAATATTTGCAAATTTCATGTTTTTTAAGTTTTTTTGTATTTTTTGCATTTTATTTTTCATATTCAGTCCAGTATATTGGATTAAGTATCGGAATTGAGTGCTGTTGATGTATTTTAATAAAAACACTCGTTTAACACGTGATTTCTCGATTTCACGATATTTTTTCAATCTTTCAGTTTTTTCTGTTTTTCAATTTATCAGACTAAAATACAAAACGCTTTTAAATTATCTGTTACAAAAATAGCTACAAGTTATCCAATCAGCTTATATATGTTATATTTATAACTTTATAAGACAAAATTAAAGCTAAAACTAGAATATTAATTTACAATAAATTATAGCTGGAAAATATGGTTTAGCGGTTTTTGATTTGTTTGAGACGTTTTGCATCTTTTTCGCTAAAAACTAATAGAAAGTTTCCGAAGGATGACTCATAAATACTGGAAATTTATGGAAATTTCTAAATTATTCAAATTTTAACGAAATTGTCTTTAATAAAATAAAACTCGCCATCACAACTATTTAAAGTACTTTACAAAAACACCGCAATAAAATATGTATAACATTAGTAGCTAATGAGTTTCCATTTTACTTTATTTCCAGAGTTGCAAACGACGATGCGCGCGTGGCTTGTTGTCCTCGCGGTGCTGACGACATTAAACACGGTCCAACGCGTCAGCACCGAGGAAGTGGCATCTTCTTCTCACCCAGCACGGATCACAACTGACTCCCTTGAGTCCTCCTCAACACTAGATAGTAGTAGCAGTAATTCAGTCCTAAGTGATAGTTTAAGTAGCAATAGGGAAAGCAGTAGTTTTAACAGGGAGAAACCTGATCCTCAAACACTAGTCCAAATAGAAAAGAATCTATTGTCGCTCTTTGGCTTCCATAAGCGGCCGAAGGTGGATAGATCCAAAATTGTGATCCCAGAAGCTATGAAACAATTATATGCCCAGATCATGGGACATGAATTAGATTCAACCAATGTACCAAAGGAAGGTTTACATACAAAAAACGCCAATACAGTTAGGAGTTTCACACATGAAGGTAATTATCTATTTTTTTATTACTTAATATGTAAATATAATAATTTTAAGTGTTAAGGAAGTAATCAAAGATTTTAATGAGATTATGTTTTGCTACAAAAATTTCACAATAATCATGAAAATCTAAAACAGTGCAAAATTTTTAATTACTGCGAAGAAATAAATTTTCATGTCAAGACAGTTAGATACAAGGAATCTTTAAGATATAAATAATTTTAACTGGAACTGTTATTTTCCAATTTTCACGAGTCCAATGAAATAACTGCTTTAAAACAGATTCCTAGAAAAATTCACTACAAATCAGGAAAGTTTCCAAAGAATCGCCCAATAAAAGTAAATTAATTGCTATAAATTCAAAGAAGTTTCCTTATAATCTGATTTAAAGATTTACATCGTTTTTCAATAAAAACCACACAAAACCGCAATAATATAAACAATTAGCGAAACTATGTCGATTTTTCAATAAAAAGTAAGACAAGTTGATGGCAATTAAAACGTGCACCCTGAGTTCTAGGAACTGAATGCAAATGGATCGTATAAAATATGGAAAATACTGAAAATATGGAAAATAGATTCAATTAAGAAACTCTAATTGAAGTAAACAAATAAAAGTTTATTTATTTGATTATATTTGCAAGTTTCATCGCAGCATTTGGACTGTTTCCAATAAATTCGAACTAATTGAATGTTTATTCTGGAAAAACTGAGAAAAACTGAAAAAGCTAGAAAACTGAGAAACAGAGAAAATCATTGAAGGTCATTTCTCGAGAAAACTCCGTAGATCTTTGTAATTTTAATTATTTCAAAAATTTCCGTGAATTTCAAGTAAATTTTGTACTTTGTAGTAATTTCAACTTTGAAGTAAAAAATAATCTGTTTACACTCGGCTTTTCCTCAAAAATTAAATTTCCAAAGTCCAGACTATTTCCCATAACAAGGCGAGTTTTTTGTGGTTGGTAATTTACTACTTACTATACTCAGTATAATATTTACACAAAGATTTAGCCAAAATTTTACAATTTATTTTATTTATATTGAAGATGATTAAATAAATTGTTTTCTCGAATTGGCCACACAAGATCTATTTGTTTGTAATTTAGAAGAAAAAGATTTTTTTGGGAAAATCTAATTAATTTGAGTGTGTCTGACCTTTGTTTTTATTAGAATTGTTAAAATAAACTTTGTTTTATTATCAGTTTATCTAATAATTCGGTGAACTCGTGTTTAAACTTTTTCAAGGAAAATTTGTTGGAAATTTATTCGCATTTCAAAATTACAAAAATTTTATTCGAAATTGGAACTCCGTTACGCTATTACATTAAAGAATAACTAAAGAAACTCAATATCCATTCGAAAAGCTGCCGTTGCAAAGAAAAATTAAAACAAGTCCAGTTGGCTACAAAAACAAAAAAAATACGAAAATACATAAAAATAAAAGCAGCGAGAGCAAATATGCAAATTGGGATATAATAAAAAAAATCAACAATAACAAGCACAATATTACACCTGATACGCCCACACGGTTGCCTTGTTTGCTCGCTGAGACGGCAAAAAACGCGCCGTTTGAATTTCATGTAATAAAAATATAAATAAATTGATATTAAAGAGTAAATTTCACAATATCCACAATATCTGGTCGAAAGCCACAAATTCTGGAAATAGCTGGCACATGATATCTTGCAGAGTTTGCTTGATTTACCAACATGATCTTACCAACTGCTGATGAATTATTCGCTGGTGAACACCACAAGCATTTGCATAAATTTGAAAAATGTTTCCGGCAAACAAGAAACATTAATTTAATCAGATTTATGGATGTTTTTATCACTTGTTGGACTGTTTGGTGTGATGTTGTTGAAGTTTTTGATTATGGGGCAACTGGGGCAAGCTTAAAACTATTTGTCATGATATAATATACCGTAATGAAATAAAAGTTCATATCGTCCTGGCCTTGTTTTAAATTGATTTTTTAAGTTTTCAATAAAACGAAAAACATTGAGACAGTAATAAAAATAAAATCAACTCCCTTAAAGCTCACAATGCCTCGTAAAACAAAACATAAAGTATCCACAAACAATTAACAACAAAACTTTTAATAGTCAATAAAAGTCTTACCACAAAATATTTAAAATATCACAATGTCTAGCAAATTACATAAATTTTAAAAGTCCATCGAAAAATCACAATATTCATCTGAAATACCTGAAAAGTATCTACAAAACTGGAAATCTTGAAAATATATTAAAAACCAACACACCTGGTCGCAAGCCGGTCTTTATGAGCACATTTTGCTGCGAATTCAGCCAAAACCAGAAAATGTTGTCTCTGGCCGAGCAAATAAATTAGGCAACTCGCAAAAACCGATCTGAAATTAACGAGACATTTAGACTTTTGGGAATGTTCACAAAAGATGTATTCCAAAATAGATGTGAATAAAATAACAAAGAACATTCTTTGATTAGAGTTCATGGGATCGCCATGTGATATTTATTTTTGGGCGAATTATGGGGATTTTTATGAGATTTATAGACTTTCTGGTATTTGGAATTTCAGTGGTCTTTTGTGAAGGCAGAAAATTAGACAATATGGCATTTTATGGATTCTATGTGGACTCAGTTATTGAATGAAACATTTTATATTATTTAAGTAAATTTTTAAATTTTTAACTAACCCCCTCTTTTCTTTTGAATTACAGAAACTAAAATAGACGAAAGATTTAAATTCCATCATCGGTTTCGTTTGCACTTCAACATCTCCAACATCCCCTTAAACGAGCATCTAAAGGCGGCGGAACTTACGCTCAACCGCAACCAAATCAAGAATGCTCACCGCATTCGACACCAGATATTCGTGTACGACATCATTCGGCCGGGCGCGAAGCATCGCAAACGGGAGCCAATCTTTGTCTTAGTAGACACCAAGTCAGTGCAACTGAATGGCACTAGCACAGTGTCCCTGGACGTGAAGCCAGCAGTAGAGCGATGGCTCAAGCAGCCCAAGCACAATCACGGTCTCCTTATCCACATAACGTCTTTGGACGATCGTAATAGCATTAGTACGAAGCATAACGAGCACAACATTAAAGTGCCGCAGCATGAGCATATTAGACTGAGGCGAAGTGTGGATGAGACCCCAGATAAGTGGGCTCAAGCACAGCCACTGCTCTTTACCTACACAGACGATGGTCGCTACAAGCAGCGATCTATTCGAGATGCTTTGGGAACCAACAGAAACCGAAGAGCGCCTAATGGTCAACGTAAAGGGCATCGCAGAAAAAACAGTCAAGATATTTGTCAGCGACATCCTTTGTATGTAGACTTCAGTGATGTTGGCTGGAATGACTGGATTGTGGCACCTCCTGGCTACGAGGCGTTCCACTGTAAAGGGGAGTGCACTTTCCCGATCGCTGATCATTTAAACACCACTAACCATGCGATCGTGCAAACTTTGGTCAACTCGATCAGTCCCAGTTTGGCGCCAAAAGCGTGTTGTGTACCCACACAACTTTCCAGCATTTGTATGCTGTATCTAGATGACCAGAACAAAGTGGTGCTGAAAAACTATCAGGACATGACGGTGGTAGGGTGCGGTTGTCGGTAGTAAAACAAAATGGAATTTTAACTGGTGGACTTGGAACTTTCACGCAAACCAGTTGAAGCAGCGGCCGAGCCGAATGAGACCGTACTACACTGATACTACACAGATTCTTTAGACGATCGGTGCGAGAAGATTGACACGACATGTGCCTTATTTATATGATATCAAAACCCCCCCTCTTTGTACAGTTTTTGTATTTAATAATTGAGCAAACACTTTTTTTTTGTATCAAAGGAAATACTCAGAATAGTTTTTTTGGAATGTCTTTGTGTAGCATTTAGGGAAGTTTCCAGCAAACTTTAGATTCTCTAATTTTCTATTTGGATTAATTTAAAGTTAAAGCTAATTTATGTGTAATTTTTGTAAATACTTGTAGTGTAAGAATTTGATTTTGCTAGAAATAATATACCAGTGTTGTGTATAGAAAACGATTTTGTAAATGATTTTCTTGATAAATGTATATTCCTGTTTTCATCAAGTCATTTTTTAATGTTAAGATTTAGAAAATCGCAGAAAGTATTTCTTTGAAGTTTTCGCAGAAATTCTCATAAAATTCTTTGAAATATTTTAGATTCAAAATTTTTTTGAAGAATCTAAAAACTAAAAGAAAACTTTCTTGCATTTCTTAAGAGAAAAATTGATACACAATTTGTAAAAATCTGAATCAAGACCAGTTGATTAACATCATTTTATATGAAAAGATCTAACAGAACTGCATCTGTTTGTGTGCCAATAAAATATTTCAGAAAACTATAAAGTTCCATGTAAGAAATTATTGAAAAGATCTTTCGTGTAACTTTTTAACAAGAGATTGTGTTAAGAGTCCAGCATAGTTTTTTGTGAGCAGCTAAGCGATTTTATAAGATTATTATATTACTTTTTTGTAAATTTGTGTAATATATTTGTACCTGTATGAGGAAACATATTTATTAAACAAAAAAAATGAATCGAGAGATGACACAAATCATTGAAAATAAAGTGAAAAATTTACTGTAAAGAAATTGAAACTGTTTTATTTTTTATAAGAGGGTGAGGGTTTTTTTTACAGAAAAAATTGAAGGAGTTGTGGTATGTAATAGAAATTTATGAAATTTTTGTAATATTTTGGTGATTCTTTCAGAAACATTTATTTAAAGGTATTCACAAATTACTAGCAAGCTATTGTAAGTTTGTGGTTCAAATCCGTGTATGATGCCTGCTTTAAATCATCTTGCAGTTAATTTTTTTTTGATGAACATTTTATAATTTTTTAATATTTTCACCAAAATCTGTTGTCATCTCATCGAATATTCTTCCCACACAGCATAACGGTGCAATCCACCCAAAAAAAACCTAAACATCCTTCCATACTTCCCAGAACTCGATAATCTCACATCAAACTGCTAAATTAGCGGCCATTATTTCATCCCAATTCCGACTGATCCAAAAGACTCTTTCATTCAATTTTAATCAATGATTATGATAAAATAAAGTCTTCTAATTCGTATAATTTCAAACAATGACTTGGCTTTTAATAATTTTTTTCGGTCGATAATTTTTTGTTTTGGGATACTTTTCGGTGAAACTCTTCGAACAAACAGAATCATCGAGAAAACAATTCTTGAAGAATTCATCGGAGACCAGAGTGAACCATAATTTTTTTAGTTTTTTGCTTTTCCCAAATTGATTGATGTTCTGTGCCTGTTTTTGCTGCACTCTAATTATATGGTCAGAGAATTCACGCAACTTGGTGGATCTTTAGCTTTTGGTTAATCTGAATTTTTTCATGGAATAATTTTATGATTAAATTTATCAAAAAGTTCCAATATAAAGTAAAAGATAAAGAACTTCTAATATAAATCAAAAAAACTTTGCTTAAACTGAGTTAAAGCTTTACCTAAACTGATTCCCAAAAAAAAGATGTGAAATATAATAGAGTTATTTGAAAATTTCTTATGCTTGTGCATCTTATGCGCTGCAGATTCTCATAATATATCGTTTCGGGTGGTTTTCATCATCATTAAAACAGAATGAATTTATTATATGCAATTTATGGTGCTGGTGGTTCTCGTCGGAGTTTTTGCTGATTTCATCACTTTTCACTAAATTGCTTAAATTGCCGAAATTGCCAAAATTGCTGAGTCCATCAAATGGGTATATGACTTATTATAAGCCAATTTCGATACATTTGAGAATATCAAGAACATTGAGAACATTAAAAGCGCAGTCTCTGCATTCTTGTGGCCATTATTTGCATTTTTATTTGTTTTTTTAGTGTTTCGTGTTTCCAAGTTAATAACACATTGCGCTGAGTATGCAATCAATTTTAATTAAGGTGCTTACTTGTACAGTATTACCAGCAAATTCAACGAGAAACAATGCGTGTGTGCTGCTGGTTATTCAGTATTCTAGAGACAAAGTGACGACCAAACTCTATACATTCTCCAGACCATTCCAGCGGGTTTCCACTTCTCTGTTTCAACATACGTTTTAATGCTTTAATGATGATGGCTACGTAACCTTCAACTTTCGTTAGAAATTCATATTTAATTAGTTTATTGGAATTCTCAATAAACTATACAATAAATTATAAAAAGGTATTTTATGTTCCAATCATCATATTTGATGACTTTTTGCTTGTATGTACATCTGCCATTAAATATCCATTTATAGTTTACCTTTTGCTGCCACCGACCGGAAATCTTCACATATATGGGTTTGCTTTGCTTATTGTACTCTTCGGCAAATTATCATTGTCTATCGCCTTCGCTACAACAAAGGTTTAAAAGCTGAAAAATAGTTCACTGTTAAAACATTATTTATTGAATGAAAAATGTGATGAACGCCAATTTTACATTAAGAATAAGACTTATAAATGGAAGCTCACTTTAAAGTTTAAACTAAAAGCACATAAATTGCATCAAAATTAATTATTAAAACAACATTTATTTTGTTACCAGTGAAATATAACCGAAAGGATACAAAAGTGAACAAATTTATTACTTATTTTTAAAAAACCCTTAATTAAATAGTTTTTTTACTCCACCATGAATGGTTTTCCTTCAATTTTGGATTTCGGTTAAAAAGCGAAAAATTCTCTAGAGCTAATTATATCACCGGCTCGGGCAAACTATAAAAGCAATAAAAACCATAAAAATATAAATGAATTTATATCTTTTTCAGTATATTCAGTGTGTCCATTTTTTGTGGCTCGTTGAGTCGTTTCATGGAATTGTGTAACGTTATGTATGAATTTTTTATCCGCTTTACAGACAAAAAGTCTACGAGAAACTGAAAAGCTGAGCAGCAAAGCCAGTCCGCCAGTCTTACAGTCTTCAAGTGGGCTGAGCTGAAGAAGCTGCGCTGGAAGGGTTTCACAGGCAAAAATACAGTATCGCGTGTATTTGAGATATTCTGGAAATCGTTCTCTGTAGATAATTTTATTAATGAGTAGATACTTTAGGGTACACAAAATTAAGAACGATTTTTCAGCTCTCAATTTGGAAATTCCATGGCATGAATTTTTATTGACCGCAGCTACAAAGATCGTTTGTAATAATTCTTGTGAATATAAAAAAAAGATTCTGACAAAATAGCCTCAGGATAATTCAACGTTATTAATAAAAGCGAGCATTTTTCGGGGGTTTTTGTCGGTGGCACTATTTTTAAGTTAAATTTTTTTAGAGAAAAATTAGCTTTTTAGGATATTTAAATTTTAGAAAAAGTCTGATGAAGTTCCCAGAAAACATGACAAAATTACATAAACAATCTAAAAGCTCGATAAATCCCCCATCATTAACCCTTCCCTCCCAAAAAGCCTTCCCGTGCGCTCTCCTCGTCCAGCACAAGCATCGCTTTTTGTTGGGTGGTTAGCCAAATTGGATGGTACCGAATATATATCTCAATAAAAGCAGCCAAGAATTTTATACCAAAAATATTTTAGATTAAAGATTGCTTTTTGCTCGCTTTTTTCGCTTCTCATCGCTTGTTGGCTGCTTTGGCGAAAAATTCTGTGCATGAAACACAAAACAGAGTCAGCAAAAATACAGAAGAATAATGCGGGAGGTCCTCGCAGGTTTTCTCGTGTGTGTTCCCAAAAATCCGCGCATTTAAGTTTTTTGTTTTCAAACATATTTTCCGTTTTACTCAGTTTATTTTTTTGAAAAAATCTTTTTAGAAGGGGCCACGAAATAAGATTTAAAATTAAAGTTTTGAAAAAAAAAACAGTTTTCTTGATGATTATTAATTTTCTGATAAAATACCCGAAAAAGCGGAAAAAAATTTGATTCGTCTTGGGCACTGCAAACAAGGAATATAATATGTTTCAGTTAAACACACAAAATTTTGGTACCGAAAAAATTCTTTAAAACAAGGAAAAAAATGATTTATTACTATTTAAAAAGGTTTAATTTATTTTAGCCGTCTAAACGAGAGAAACAAACAAAGCATTTGCTTGTCGGACTTTTTTTCCTGGTGAAACGATAATTCTGGTAATTTTCGTTAAATTTCATAAATTTCATAAATTTGGTAATTTAGAACTGATAAGTCATTGATTTTCGGCATCTTTTGTGATAATTTATATTTTTGCTGTTCCACCAAAAATCATACACATAATTCATTATTAAGTTTGTTCAGATTTCTTCATATAAAAACCCATTTCAGTCAAATTAGATGTTATAAATTCGAGATGCTTTAATAATTTTCACATAGTGGTTGTTCGGATGAATTTTAAGAACTTGCAAATTGTTTTTTGTAGCTGCGTTAACAAGATGGTCTGCAAAAACCGCAAACAAACCTCAAAATTCTGGTATTTCTGTATTCCGTGCTGAAAGGTAATATAAATTTTAATTAAAGTTTCACATATTCCTTGTTTGATTTTCACATCTTTTCGGTTAAATGCCTGCCTTTGCATCCTTTTGTTTCGTTTACTTTGAAGGCTTTTAAAGTAAAATTTAAGTAGTTTTGTGGATTTAGGGCTTGAGCAAATGATCGTTTCTTTAACAAGGTGAGAACTTGGTTTTTGGTGCTGGATGGGTTTCAAGGTGGCCAGGAGCCGTTAGATAATGTCTTAGATAAATGATTTGTTATCTTAAAGTCCAAACATAAATAAATCAACAACTATTAAAAGCTGATGATTCTTAATTTGAAAGAAAATTAAAAAAATCTAAAAATTTAAAAATCAAAAGATCTAAAAATTCTCGATTGAAAGGTCCTCCATTACAAAATCCGTTCAACAACCTTTTTAAAAAAAATTGTCACAAAAATTATTCCTTGAAATTTTAAACTCAAACCTTTTGCACTTTAATAACTATCAGATTTTAAAGTCTCTCAGAAAATCCGACCGTGACTCTCAAGTCTTCCATTTTTCCTTTTTGCAATGTATTTTATTTTTATTTTGTTGCATTTCAAAATAAAATTGAAAAACTGAAAATCTTACATAAAGGAAAACACACATGATCGATTCAATGCAAAACTAAAAGTAAAAATAAAATCAACATCCAAAGGCAGAATCTTATACTTTATTTTAAGACTTTTTTGCATTTCATTCGAAAAATACTGCAAAACATTATTTTTAAGACAAAAACCTGTGTGTGTTTTTTCCTCGTTATTTTAAAGTTGTTGTTAAAAATATTTTTGTTCTTTCATTATTGTATAAATTTTTTGTTAATTTTATACCTTTTTGAACTGCGTTTAAAAGTTCGCTTTTTGCGTTTTTCCTTTTGCAAATTAAATAAAAAAGACCGGGCAGTTTTTTGCGCTCCAAGTTATTTTTTAATCGTGTTTTTTCTGAGAGACTTTTTGGGACCCCAATCTAACAACGCAGTATACAGTAGATATCCAAAGTTTCGTTTATTTATTTTTATTTGATATTTTTACGAATTCGTTACTTGTCATTTTTTTTTAAATTTTTATTATTGCTGGAACTTTGTTCGGTTTTGGTTGTAGCAACAATAAAGATTTTTATGATTTTGAAGGTATCGGAAATATTTTGGGGCAGAGGTTGTGAGGGGAGTTCTCAATAAAATTTAAATTGAGCTTTTATTGATGCAGTCAAGCTGAGATTTTATGAATTTACAGGAACTCCTTGAAAAATTGATGTCCCAGAGCCAGTAAATCCTTGTTAATTAAAAGTAACGAAGATCAAATATCAAAAATTATTAGGAATTAGAAATATCAATAAAACATTGATAAAACCGAATATCTACTCAAATTCAAACAAAAACCACAAAAGATCCACGCCAGCCATTTTGGAACCATAATACAACTTACATATATAAGTTAGGTCGTACTTTGCAAGCTTGTTTTAAAATATACTCATTATCTTAATTCTTTCAATTTCTCACAAACTTCAGAAACTCCAACAAACTCACAAATTCAAACATTCTCAAAATAATTCTTTTGAAAAATTCTCAGCTTTAAAATATTTTCAAATGAATAAAAATTATAAAAAGTTCTACAGGCCAATTAGAACATTTTGAATTGAGAAATTTTCGACCGTCTTCTAAAACTTCTCGTGGATCCGTAAAATCTGTTGAATTGTTAAAAAATAATTAGTTGACAACCATAAAATTCAAATTTTCACAGATCATTGAGAATGGAGTTGAGAATGGATGCCGAGTGAGACCAATTAAGTGATTTATTTGTTTGGTTAGCCGGGGTTATGACAAGCTTTCCGAGGGCTTCAACTTTAATGAGTGGCCATTTTTTTGCACTATTGGAAGAATTCTGGAAAATCATTCCAGCAAAAAAAAAACATCTCTTGGTAAATAGTTTGATGATGATGTTGTGCTTTCGAGAAATAATAAAAGATTCTAGATGATATATAACTTAATTTTTGAATTGCTTTTGTTTCATTTATTTCGATTTGAGATTTCAGGCTTGGTAGAGATTTTTTAGTATTCTCAGCTTTTCTCAAGATTGCTCAATGAAACCTCCCAGATAGAATGGAAAAGGTTGAAATAAAAATAAAGGCAAACAAACCATCTCACAAGCATTTTATTGTTAATTTTATAATTTTTATATCTTTGCGAGTTTGGCTGAGCTGAAAAGCAACAACAACCATTATTCCGACGTTTCCGTCAAAGGAAAACATATTTTTGCCTTTCTTCAAGTTTTGCAACTTTTCAGAATTTTATTTATTGATTTATTTTGTGTTTCTGGAGAACGAATCATTATAATGATTGTTTCAAATTAAGTAATTCCAGAAAATGAGATGCTTGTTGCTACAAAGTTGTGAAAATTTATAACTTAAGACTTTTGCCATTTTTTAAGGAAAATGGCAGTTTATTTGATTTCTTGGTTGTTTTGAAAATTTTATATACAATAATAAGAGCAGTCCATTAAAATTTTGAAATCAATTTGTCCCTTATTTATTTATCAAAGCAAAATGTTAATTATTTTATGAAAATGTTCAACAAGATGTTCTCATTATTTAAATCAACGAAGATTGTGAAGATTCTTCGGATAAATTCCAGCATTTTGGATTTATTTAAATTTAAGAGTAATGAATTGCAGGACGCCTGAAAAATGAAAATATATGCAGAAGTTTTTAGTTTCAAAAAATGTTCACAAATTTCTTAATCTTGTTCATTAACACTTCTCAGTTTTAAAGATTCAAAGTTTTTAGTTTACAAAAAACACAAAAAAGTGTAAATTCTTATCCCTTGTTTAATTAAATATTTTCAAGATGTAGAAGTTGGTTCTTAAGAAATATTCAAGAAGTTGAAGAAAGTTAAGAAGTTGAAGAAGTTGCTGCATTGCTGTTTGTTTGTAAGTCTTACACGTGTACTTTAATGGACATCATAAATTATGTTGCAAATCTATCGAGGAAGGTTGAGAATTTCAACGGAAAAATAAAGATAAATAATAATTTGAAACTTTATACAAGAAAGTTCTGTTCAGGATGCACATTCCGAGGTTCAACATAATAAAGAACATTTCTTATCGCTTCGTGTCAGCGCTTTTCAATTTTATTTAAAAAAACTTCTCTAATCGTTTGTGAGTTGTCTGGTTGACCCAAAAAATTATATTTCTAGCAATTCGTCACAAATTGCATCTATTTTCTAAAAATTTCTTACAATTTAAAGAAAAATAAGCTTCTGGCAACTCTTTCCCAATTTAAACCTTATTTATTTTGGATGATGTAATTTTTACAGTCAATTAAATTTATCAATTTGCCTTTTTTACTGCACTACAATTCTTTTATCAATAAAAACGTGATACATTCTTCTGAGAACCGAAAAAAAATAAAAGTTCAAAATTCAGAATATTCTTAAGTAATATAAATGATGTTGATACCACAATCTCCAAATAAAAAATAAACAATTTTTCAATTTCATATTCAGGAAATTTATTTGAAGTAAAAAAACATTCCACAAAGTATTCGTCAGCTCTGGCATCAAGCAAACTAGATTAGCAGCTCATTGACACTGTTCAGTCATAATTCAATCAGCAACTCCACATTCGGTTTGATGAACTTAATTGATTCCTTTTACTATTTCACGCACTTTGATATAGTGTGGTCAGGTTTTTGTGTTATTAATCAAATCAGAGCATAGCATTAAAGCGAAAACAAATCCGCAAAAACTTGTTTATATAATATTAGTACGCACATTTTTTCTTGTAAATTTAGCTTTTTGGATTTTTCTTGTAGATTTAGATTGTAGGCAACAAAATATATTAGATTGCGTTTTGAGATAGTCTTAAAAAAATATTTCAAGGATTAGCCTGTTGAATTGTTTTTCTTTGGTGAAATTTCATTTAGGATTGAAAAATTGGTTTTTGATTTTCTTCTGTCTTGTTTTTTTAAGTATTCTGAAGTGTCTTTAATCATCAAGACATTTTTACCATCTTCAAGAAGTTGCATAACAGATTCTCAGAAATCAAATAAATATTCATTAACCAAACACTTAAAGATTCGTATTAACGACCGAAACTACCTCAACTTGCATTCAAAATCAATTTTGCAAACACTTCATTGAAGTACTTAATGCTATTGCATATTGCTATAATGCAAGTGCTTGCCTGCGGTCACTTGAATATTTAAATACTGAAATTTTATCACCAACGTTCAAAGTCCAATTTCCAACACAACATTTATTTTTATTTTTAATACAACATCGACTAAGTCGACTTCAATTCTCTTTATCTAACTCAACTAAAATGAATTGGAAAAATAAACTGCAAAAAAATATAATATTGAAATTAAAATACCACAATAATGACGCAAAAGCAGCCGATAAATAAAACTCCGGTTGACAAGTTGGCTAACAAAATCCTACAAATCCGAAAAGCCAGAAATACAAAAGAAATTCCTGTCCACACAATTAATCAAAGACGGATAAATAATATAAAATAAATATTTGGCAAATGTGTATGCAAATCAGCCAAAATAAGGAATTAAAATTGCTGCTGATAACTGTCGTGAGGGTATTCAATTATATTATGTGTGCGTGGTTTCGCAGGTTTCGGAGTTGAAAAAGTTTTATTTTAAACGATTTTATGAGAATCGATTAATCTTGAGTAAATAAAATCAATGAATTAAGAAAATAAATATTGCTTATATCACTTTTAATTTAAAGCTTTGCCAAAAAATATTTTTCATTCTTCGTCTTCATCATCATCATCCCTTATAAGTCCCAATCCCCACTGAAACTCAACTCCACACTTGCAAGTCATGTGGAAGCATCCACCGTTTCTAGTAATCAAAATATGACAGCCAGGACACTTTTTAATACGTCCGGCGGCTAAATCTTCTGTTAAACATTGTTCAGTCGCTTGAGAGTCAGTTGACAGAGTCAGTTGTGCCATCATGTCCTGATATTGGTCGCAAGTTTGGTTTTCATGGCACGCCTTTAAAAATAAATACTTATGATAAGAACATCACAATTTAAACGTCAAATCTTACATCACAACGAATGCAATTAATTCTGTGACATAAATAGCAAACAAATTCTGGATATTCACCGTCGTGTTCACAAAAAGCAGGACAGTTTAATGATTTGCAGTGAAAGGTGGTCAATACACTTTCTGCCTGCTCCAAGGATTTCTTCAAGTGTTTTTCAAAAAGCTCTGTACTCACAGATGCTCTTACTTCACGTGTCTATAATGAATTATGGAATAATTTCATTAAATAAAGAAAAATAAATATTGATCCATACCTGCAAGAAACTTCTACAACTGTAATCTTCATCAACATAAGGACACAACACTTCAGCATCATCACAGTGCTCGATACAACTTGATAGACACTCTTTGCAGAACTCATGCAGACAATTTCTCAAAACGACTCCTTCTTGATCGTCAACCTCCGTTGCGCAGATCACACATACAAAGCTGCTTGAATTCGGAATCAGATCATGATCTTCATCAAGACGAATGTATTTATTGAGTTGATCCTCTGAAGTGAATGTTTCTGAATGTTTGCGCTTTGTAGATGCTTGTGGAGTTACTTGAACAGATAGAGAATCGTCTTCGTCGTCTTCATCATCATCGGAGCTATAAATGATTTCTGCGCTATCCATCTAGACAAGAAGTTTAGAATTGAAAGTGACTCTTGATAAAGATAAAGTCGAACTTTCGGAAATAAAAGGCCAAATATTTATTTTTGTTGGAAATTTCAATGGTGACTAAGAATTTTTAATTTAATTTAATTTTCATTTATTACTGCAATTAAAAAATATTCCAAATCGGTATCTTCAGAAGCGACCAAAAAACAAACCTCTTAGCATCTCAAAGCATTTTTGGCTGCTCAAGAATGAAACAAAAATAAAATATTATTTGCAATGGAATTTCTTTTGTTCAAATTTACATCGAAATCCCACCGAAGCGCAGTTCGTTCTGTGTACATAATTACTAAGCACAAAAAGCCTCCAAAGTAGATTGTTGAAAAGTCTCTTTATTTGTCTTATTATGTAATTACAATTCACGATTAACAAACAAACACGTCCACCACATCTTGAGCTTGGATCTCTTTTCGTTTATTTGACTATTAAATTCTTTGTTGTGTATTATTTGGAATTATTTAAAAATTATTTGAGCTGAAAAACTCGAACGTTCTAAAATTTAAAGTAAAGTAGTCAATTCAAATATTTAGAAACATCAGAGCTTAAAAGAAAAAACGGTTGGACAAACATCTTTAAAATGGTTTTACAAAACACACTTTACTTAAGAGCTTGTAATAAAAATTAATTTACATCACAAAGTGAATATTTGGAGTAGAAATTTTCGGGTGATTTTTCGTGTTACAACATTCCGACAGTACAAATAAGAAGTTTTTAATATTTTAAAGATGTGAGATTTCCTTGTTTGCTTGCTTTTGTTGGATGATTGGAAATTTCATTTTGACGGCTTTTGGGTGGTTTTTATGTTTTGTAACTACTTATAATGTATATTTTGAGTTTCAAACATTGTATACTCATCATGAAGGATCTAATATATTTATTGCTCTTAATTAGTTGGAATTAACTATTTGAGATTCTTTTTTTGTTGTAAACATAAAGAAAACTGCAATGATTAAGAAAATTGCCAATAAAACTCTTGCAAGAACCATTAATCGCCATTCCTACTTTGACGAGCATCCACAAAATGAGGTTCAAGCAGTAAATTCCACGCTAATCGCATCCTCGGCTCGTTTACCAAAACAAAAATTACAAAGAATGCGAAATACCTCAAATAAGAAATTATCTTGTTAGAAATACTAAATAGAAGATTATACAAAAAAGTTTATTTATTGTATAATGATACAGTTGAGGAAAAAAAATGAAAACCACGAAAATATTCAACGTGTGTGGTAGGTATTAGTCGGAAATCGTTCCAAAAGAGGCGTTTCACTGAAAAAATATTGAAATATATCTTGCTGAGTTATTTCTTGACACAATATTATAATTTTTTGTTTGCTCAATATTTGTGCTGTTATGCATTTTTAATATTTCCAGCAAATAACATATAAATTAACGACTTTTCGAGAGAAGGATTTTAAATATTGAAATCAGTCCGTATAATTTGGAAATAAACTTAAATAGACGTAAAAGCAGATGCGGTTGGCTAAAGTTAACATTTTAATTTAGATACAAATTTTACATAAATGGCTTTTTGGTAAATTTTATTTTAAAAAGGATTTTAATTTGATTTTATAAGAAATTTTCCTTAGTAAAATCATAATTTTACTAAATAAATTCAAAACACAAATTCAAAAGCGACGGCACGAAAACAATAGCCATTGATATAAAACAACTCCACAAGTAATTGAAGCATCTGCCTTCTGCACCTATAAATCCATATTCGACGACATCAAAGCAAACACTATCACCACAATCTTGCACGCTGCAATTCTTGCCGATGCGCGCAATATTCCAAAAATGGGTCTCTTCCCAAATTGGAGACACAAAGAACTTGCCAACTTAATCAAAGTGCCTTATAAAAATAACAATAAATGGTGAAACAAGTGCTGATTGAGTTGATACTTTGCAAAAGGAATCAAGAGTATTTACAATAAATACTTGAAAAGAATTCCATCAAGTGTTAATGTGACATTGATAAGACAATTTACAAAATCGGAACGAAAACAGACTTGCATTTTGCATAAATTATTAGTGTTGCAAAAATTTTATGGTTGGAGATTAGCAACAATGTATTGCTATAATTAAGCTAAAGTCATCAAACATATGACAGATACTTCATCAACATGTTATTGAGTAATAAAATATGCCACGCTTTAATTTTTTGCTATTCAAAATGTGATAATCCATAAGCTTCTAATTTTTTATTTTCAACTAATCTGACTGTGATTTGTATATATAGTTCTATAATATTTTTAGATAGCAAATCTGGTCAAACGAGTAGTGACTGACAAATTATCAGCTAAATCCATTCTAACATTGAAATTCTTTTTACTGAAAATAATCTCAAGAACTTGCGCAAATCCTGAAAAGTTATAATTAAAAATAGTTTTCATTAAGGATAAAAATATTGAGTAGAAGGAAGATTTCCATTATAATCAACTATTATAATCAACTATTATAATAACTATTATAATCAACTTTTTCCAAATTTTGAAAAAATCTCATAACTAAAAAATCCGTCGCAACTCCATAAATATTTCATATGAAATACTTTAAAGTAATTAATGAATCTCCAATATCTCCCAGAAGAATCTCCCAGAACTTCAAACAAAATTGGTTAAGGTAAAAGCAAATAATTTCTTAATTTATCGGAGAATCAATTTGTTTTTCAATTTACTCAATTTACATGAAATTGATGAAATTGATGAAGTTATGAATGCTGCTTTTGATTAAGCCGAGAACTGAGTAAATATGGAATCTCTCCCATAGTCAATCCATATTTCAAACTGAATAGAACATAATAATCATGTAATTACGTAATCAAAAATACATAATTTATTTAAATTAATTTCTTGTTTTCCAACTTTTACCTCCGAAATGTGAAAGAATTCCTCCACTTTGGCCGTTTGCTTGCGTTTGCTATCAAGATGGGAATAAAACATCAATAAACGTAAAACAAACATATTCTCATTAAAAAATTAAGTTTTCTAACAGAGAACTGAAGGGGAAAATTTCGTTTTGTAACCATCTTGTTAATTTAATGGGAACGAATAAAAAATAAATAATTTGTTTGAAATTTGTTCGGCGTATAATTTTTTGAATGGAAGTTTGAATTTAAAGTCATCAGAATGAGATCAAGAACTTTAATATGGGAATGGAGATGGTTTGCTTTTTCTACTGTTTTGTAAAATTAACCTCAAAGTATTTTGAACTTAACAATTCTGACATTAATTAAGTTGTAAAAGAAAAAACCTTAAAAACCCTTTAAGGACTCCACCTAGTAACTCTTCCACCAAGATGAATGAACATTTATTAATAAACAAAACATTCAAGAGCCCAACAAACCGTAGTGACTTCATAATGATATTATAATGGGAATAAGAAATGGTTCTCGAAGGTAATTCAAAATTAATTTTCAGTTTTCACATTTCTTTGGTTTTGTTTCATTCTCCAAATGCTTCAAATTTTTTAAATGTTCCAAATATTTCAAATGGCTCAACTAAATGCTTAAATGCTTACCTTAGCGAGAATATCATCCAATTCCATAATAAAAATAAAGATATTTTGGTTGAGCTGATAAAGATCTCCATAAAAATATTTTCTCTTTGTTTCTAATTTGTTTCCTTTGGGAATATTTGATTAAATTAAATGTTGAACATCTAAAAGTGATTCATAATATTCGTTTTGAGATAATTAAACGAGATAATTAAAAAGAAAAATATGTGTGAATGATTGATGATATTTTTGGGGAAATTTTCTGGTGAATCATTTGAGAAGCCACCTGCAAGATCGCCCAAGAATCTTATGATTTGAGTTAGTTCTGGATAGGTTTGTGAATCATGAAAGGTGACTTGGTAATGTTTTGAATAAATCATTGGATTATAGAAGGGTAATGCTTAGATGGTTTTTCAGTATTTTAGCTTTCTATGATCCATTTCAAAGATCAAAATTAATCAAAGGACATTAATCACCAGCTTCATTCCATCATAATCTTAACGGTCCTCAATCAACCTGCACCCATTTTATTTTGCAATAAATTTTCATTCATGTGTCAGTTCATTTCCCAGCAAAGAATGTCAACAAACGCGTATTAACGTCTGATTTTAAACGGAAATTGCACTTGATACATTTTAATTCCACTCGCCATATAAAAAAACAAAATCCCCAGAGTCTACTTTTTCAAAACTGAACAAAAACAGTCCCGAGAAATGCCTTTAAAGTTTCAAAATAGAAAACGCAACAGCATGATACATATTTATGAGCATATTTCATGAATTATACTTGAGTAGAATAAAAATGCCAGCAAGGAAATTAATTCATAAACCGAATGTAAAATACATAATTCATATGAAATGATACGTGGAGAGGAGTTTTGCTGATAAGTTGTTCAAATGTTTTATAGTTCTGTTTGCAAGTTGTCCAAGAAAGCAAATAAAGCCAACTTACCAGAAATTATGGGATGTTTGTATTCGAAGCATGTATGCGGCGTGTGTTCGTACCTTAAATGGTAATTGCGAGCAATGTGCACCATATGCAATAATATGCTGTATATTGAGAATTGAATTGACTTGAGTCTTAAGAATATTACAAAGGATATCTTATGTTGTAGAATAAAATTTTGAAGTTTTCTAAAAAAAAATTACCAAAATAAATATTTAGAAATAAAACCAAAAACTGTACAAAAAATTTTATTAGCAAAATTTGAACAAAAATAAACAGCCCTCCTAGTTACTCCACCAGAAGTATCTTCTGGAAAAAATCTGTATCGCAGCTCGCCAATTGAAACCAATTGCAAATTATACTCGTTTGGCCGCTCGCCGTTGACTTTATTGTTTAATTTTTGCATTAAAAAAAGTTTATTGCATTTATTGATTTGTAATTCACCAACTGATGTCAGAAGAAATTGCTGTGAGCTGAGGTATGTGCTGCGACAACCTGATAGAAATTGCAAAATTGCAAAATTGCATTGATTAAATCATTTAGCTCTTTTTTTAGCTGTAGGCAGTTGGTCGGCAGCATTTTTTGCATTTTCAACTGTACAAGTGCATCTCCTTATTAGTCGAGTGAATGGTATTTAATCCAGTTGCCGAGCGGGAACTTTGAGAATAAATTGAGTTTTTGTTGCTTAATGGAAGTAATTGTAGTGGATCTTTGATAATTTCATTAAAATTTCTATTATGTTTTATTAATTTTAAAATATTTAACTATTTCTTGAAAAAAAGTTCAGTTTACCCACATTTTCCCAAAAAATGTCAAATGCTTCTTCAGCCATTTTCTAACACAACTCTCATAGAAATTTTGAAATTAACTTGTTATCTAAGTGATAAAAAGACACTTTCCCAAAACTACCTCAAACCCATTTGTTCCTAAGAAGTAATCACCAAGAATGTGTTAACTCTATATAATGATTCAGTTCTCGACCATTTTTTTGTGGAACTAACTGAAACATTAAATTAAAACATAAAAATACATTAAAACATTAAAACATAAAACTTCCCATTCATCTTCGGTGGCATTTTTATCAGTTCACTCTAAAGTTCTTTCTACCATATATTCGATACTTTGTCGGATTTGGTTGAATTTTTGTGAAATTTCTCGAATTTTCCGAGTTTTTATTGAGAATTCCAAACATTTTTGCCTTATCTTAATTTTTACCTTTTCAAAAATCGTTTTTCAACTAAAAAATTATAAAAAACTCTAAAAACAAAAAAGGCAGAATTGCCGGTACTTTTCTGGCATATTTGTTGTGTGACTCAAAACCAGCTTGAACGAAATAGATCGTACAAGACTTTTTCACAAAAAACATGTTAAGCGATTTTTTTGATGGAATGTACAGATAAGTGCGCATTTTTTTCAACTTTTTCCATTCTTCAAAGGATATTTTGTATGGTTTCAGTTATTTTCACATTGCAACAAACGCCTGGGCAATGGGCAAAAGGAAGAAGAGTATAAAGAACTTAACAATGTTGAAGAAGGCATAAAAAGATAAATAACTAAACTAATTTACTAATAAGAAAAATGTCAATAATTTTCTACCTTTGAGCTGCCTGGTGGATCTCAAAGTGAAGATCTGCTGTGTTTGATAACGCTGATGAAACTTAAAAGTCGAATTGGTATTTTTTGGGATGTTTCTGTTATATTACTTGCCTTTATTATCTATATTACGAATGTTATGTGGATCGAATTGGTTGCTTTTTATAAATATATTTTTATAGGTTTGTGAATCATCGCATAGGACTTGCTGTGTGTGTTACAAAACAGATTTTTTATTGGATATATCACTGCCAGTTGACATAATAAGTGATGTGTGTTAATTGAAACTTTTTATCTTTTGGTGAAATGTTGATTTGGACAGAGTTACTGTTGGATTCGTCGATAAGAGTTTATGAAGACCTTAGAGAAATTGAATAATCTTAAGAGAAACTAAAAAATTCATAATCTCAAAATTTTACCTGAAATATCATCAACTTAACGTCAAAACCTTTCAAAAGCATAAAAATTTTAAAAAATTGAGATCCTGTATTTATCAACCTTTCTTCAATGAAACTTTTCGGTCCAAGTCAAAGCCCTCAGAATTTCTTCGTCCCTAAAAAACTGTACCCATAAATTTGTATACCTTTTTCCATTCCATTGATATTGAAAGCTAGATAAGAAGCAAAGCTGGCAATTACATTGATGATTCTTTTTTTGCGATATCATTATAAATTGGTTCTTGTTTCATCTTGTTATCTCCGGGATTTCTATGTTCATTCTGGCTCTTAATTTAAAGATCTGTTAGCTGTCCGTAAAAAGTTTGTTTTCCAGTAAATTCCTGCAAACTCTGGGGCATCCAAGCAAAAGTGGAGGACATATGCGTGTTTGTGAGAGACCGATATTTTCGATAGTTTCGGTAAGTCTTTGCAGCTCGAATAGAAAGGGAATCTCAGTTGGTATCCATGATGTTGATTTTAGTTGGTTTTTTTTCAGCATGATTAATCAACGGCTCTTTGCTTTTTTTTAATTATTTTTGAATAAAAAGTGTCTGAAAGTCTCCTAGAAAATTTTAAAAACATTTTTCAATTCCATTTTGATTAATCGATCTTTTCTTCTGATTGAAGACTAATTTTTGATTTTCAAATCGTTCTGAATCTACATCACTCCTCAAAACTTAAAAGTGTAATTATGGATTGGTTCGAGAATTTATGAGCCAACCAGCAAACGTATAATTACTAAGAAAGTATAACGGCCGACAATCTATGAGCCTTGGTCGTTGTAGACCACACGTTTTCCTGTCGGTCCGGTCAATAATGGAACTATGGAAGAACGAAACTGAAATTAAAATTTACGAAAAACTAAAAATTTGGAAAAATGTGCTTTTTATGTTATTTTTTCATCAATGAATCTCCCCGACCTTTTCTCGGAATTACAAAACAAAAGACTGCAATGCGCAAAAAAGACTTCCAACCCGGCGATTCCCATTGTTTCGGGATGATTTGGAGAATTTAATGCTATTTTAATGTTTCGTAAATATTTGCTGTTCTTATGCCTCCCGCCTGTCATATAAATTACGAGTCATTTCTCAAGACAGCCGTTGTTGTCTTAATTTCCACCCGAAATGATGGCCTAAAGTGAGTTGTAGATAATTTATGACGTTTCATTAGTTTATGGATGGATACCTTTTTGGCAGAATGTTTTTTAGCAAATTGCAAGTCCGGGATTGTTGAAATTTTAACATCATCTTTTTAGAACTTAATCCATATGAGGTTTTTTTTTAATTTTTGAATGTTATTGATCAGCCGAATAATTTTTGTTTTGTTTTTTAATTATCTTTCTTTGAAAAAAAACCCTAAACTATAACATTCAGTAAAATTTCAAAATAGATTAAATTCTAAACAAATAACCAATTTACTTAATATATTTTTTAAATTTCAACATGTTCAATCAATTCAAGCAAAAATCCTTCAAAAACAAAATGTATCAAAATTGCCATTTAAAATTGGCCAAAAACCTCTTAATACTGGAAAATTGCCGTGCGCATCAAAACCTTCTCGTTTGGAGCTGCACAAATGCAATAATTCCCCAGTACATTCAGGGTGGTCAAACTTTGGTGTTCAAACAAAATGCTTGTGATGCTTCACATATCATACAAAAGGGAAAAGAAAAGCTTCGTACTCTAATAAATGATTCAACAAACAAAACTCGCAGCAAGATGTATACTCTTTTATTAATTTAAATACGAAAAACCAACAGAATGTGAGAGAGCATGATTCAGGCATTATTACATGTTATTATTGTTATTATTTTTTATTGCTATCGATTCACTTCATTTCATCGTTTATAATTTCCTTTCAGCTTTTTAGGGCTTTGCATTTGTTTCGAGTTTTTGTTTTGTTTTCATAATTTATTTATATGAGCCAAGAATGAACATAAATGCATTATAAATACACAAATAAAACTTGTAGAAGTAAAAAAGAAAACCCGCGATAATAAAGTAATTTAAACATAAAAAATAGTTCCAACAATCTTTCATCAGTTTTTGGATATGGCTTATTTAAGGTATTTTTATTAGGCTTGTGGATACTTTGTTTTAGACAATTTATCAGAAAATAAAGGAACATAAAAAAGTCTCAATAAAAAATTTAATTTTAGTCGAGTTTTGAGTTCTAGAGTAAATTGCACAAAATTGATTCAAAAAGAATTTGATAAAATTCATTCAAGGGTTAACAAAATATATAATCATCCTTTGCATTGATGATTTGCTATATTGTTTCAAGAATGAAATAACCAAGTAAGAATGCGAGCTCGAACTACTGGCGGAAGATTCCAAGAATTAATTATGAATCAAAACTCTGGCATTTTAATCATCATAATTTCATAATTTTGCTTCAAAATTGGACTGGACTTTTTGTAACAATTCTTTGGAGTTACTTTTTAAACAGATTGGTATGTTAATCATGTTTGAATTGTTTTAATGGTATGAAATTACGGCAATCAATGTATTATTACCATTTACATTGTTTTGTTTTGTTTCGTTACTGTTCGAAGTTTTCAGTTCTTAACATAATTTTCTAATGTTTGGGCAATCAATAAAATCAATTTGGAAGGTTTTTGGATGATTTTGATGAATACTATAAATTTTTATTAAGCAAGTTAAAAATATTGATTTAATGGAGTGAATATTGAGTAAATATTGACAAAACATTCCTTGGTCTCAAAACAACTCATTCACTCATTGAAGTCTTTCCAAGAGAAATACAAAAACAGTAAAAATAAAATAATCGCGTCATAAATTAAGATTTTGCTTTCACAATCCCACAATTCGAAAATAAAATATTTCAATAGATTTCTTAAGGACATCATCAGTGTGCAAATTACAATATTTTTAATTGTAAAATAATATTTAATATCGCAATCCACAAACCCAATAAACTCAATAAAAACATCATACAAACCGTAAACTCAATAAAAATCGAAGCTCCATAAAAAAGAGTTGCAAAAATTGAAAAATGCCAAAGTAATAAATCATCAGACAAACCAACATCTTAAAATATCTCAATAGCGCAAAAGATTGCCGTACTCACGTACTGCCAAGTTGAAAAATGTTTTTAATAAAAATAAAACAAATAAAATATTTATTATTCGGTTTCCAAGAAAACTTCGAACATAATACTCTATGATAATACTTAACCAATATCTAATACTGCACAGGCAATATTAAATATTTATTTAATAGCGGAGTTATTGTATAATTACATAATTAATATACTTGCAAGAAAAACATTTGCACTGAAGTCGCTTCGTAAAAATATTCTCTCAGGCAGTGTATTCATTTTTTAAAGCGCAAATAACAAATTTTTATTTCTATTGAGTCTTTACTTTTTCAGCAATTGAATATTTTTTAAAGCTGGGACTTCTGCTAATATTTCTTTCTTTGGATTGATCCTTTCATAAAACCTATGTAAAATAATTCTGGATGGTAAACCCCTGGAATTAAAAATTAACCAAAACAACAATTAACCTAAATAAGAAACAGAACCTTAAATCAACGATCCTCATAGAAAGTTGTCTCAAAAGACAAAATTAATTACAAGATTTAACACATTGTTTTCGCATTTTAATCAATTGGTGAATCGTGAAGTATCAATAAAAATAACTATTTAGTGTTTGTCTTGTAATTCCCACCAAATCTTGCAAGTCTCACTTAATTAAGTTGAAGCTTAAATGATCAGTTTGCCCTGCCAACTGCTAAGTAGGTTCACGATCGCACAATCTAACAAAAATATGGTATTTCACTTAATTCATTTTATTTATTTAACTGACTGGAAATTAATGATATTAACGGATATTAAAGCTTTAATGAATGAAAAATTAAATAAATGGAAAATTCTTGCATAAAATATTTTAATAAATTTTTTTTTTTCATTTACTAAGTTAAATAACTTTTGCATCGTTTAGCTGAATTAGCGACTATTTATTATTATTTAATAATTAATTTAACTGATTTATATAAATTTCAAATAAATCAATTAATTTTGATCGTTATCGGCAAATGGCAGTAAATTGAGATGTTATTTAATTGCTGTTGTTCCCCAGGAACTATGTGCGTCTGAAGCCCTTCGTAAATATTTAATTTTAAGATTATAGAGTAAGAATAATTAAGGATTAGTTAAACAAATCCACAATTAGATTCGAATAATTAAAGTAAACAAAGAGAGCTTTCAACGGTAGTAGCTCAGTTTTGAATGTAACGCGATTTAACTGAGTATGAGTGTCCCTCCCCGCGTCGCGAGCGATAAGATCGCCACAATTGTGAAACGTCACTTGAGAAATAATTAATTGCTAGCAGAACAAATTCGTGATTAGAAGCCAATTGGGCTACCAAATTAGGTGAGAATAGCAACAAAGTCATTAGAGCTCTTAACTTATGCCCCACGAACTGTTTTAGCCGGAGCCCAGAGTCCAAATACCCGAAATTATCGGGAAAATAGCATCAGGAATATAAAACCCTCTCAATCGGTAATTAAAGACTTTGTGCTTAACTAAAACACCATTAAATTAAGAAAACACTCATGCTCAGGGAAACCAGCGAACGTAATTTGGCCCAATTGTGCAGGATCACCGAAATTAAGGAAAACGTGGAAGTTAGTAGGAAACTTAAAGTAGGTTAATCGATTGTTCATTGTTTGGTCATAAAATTAATTCATTGTATTTAAATTCTAGGAAATTCAAATCTGACATTGTATTTAGTAACAAATGAAACCATGGGCATTTTGCCTCACCAACTAAAATACATTTAATTAAGTGCAAACAGATCTTTAATTTCGAATTCCATCGACTCCAAACACTTTCTTCACACAGCCGCAACATTATTTGAATTTCTTTACTTACGCGGAGCCGTAGTAAATCGAAACATTCAGCACCACAGTAGGGCCGAACCCAGGCCACAAGTAAGTCAGTAGCCCCATCACTACAAGCAGTAGACAGGGCCAAGCCAGTAAATTAATTCGAAGCAAACCTACCGAATAAATTACGAAGTGTAGAAGCCGAGCAAGGCTTGAAACCACCGGAGTGCACAACCGGCAAACCAAGCGGACAAACGCTGCAATGTCCATAAATCCAGAAGCTGGGGAAGGAAACGAGCAAAGGCGATCAAACCGCCCAAACCTCGGAAAAAATCCTCCTCACCTGAGCGATTATGAGTTGAGCGAATCTGACCCTACCAAGCCATCGAAGCTTGGCGAACCAGAAATGAAAGGTGTCGCAGGAAGTGAACGAGAAGCAGGAATTCAACCTTGCCCACTTGAAGCGAGCCCTTCTTTCACAGAAACTACCGAGCCACCGAAGCTCAGCGAACCTGAAAGGAAAGGTGTCACAGAAAGTGCAGCAGACGCGGAAATTCCAACTTGCCCACCCAAAGAAACGAGGCCCTCCTTTGACCGGATATCCCATAGTGGAGTCGAATTTAAATGTAAAAGCTAACCCATATGTGTCCTCTATTTAAAGCCCACCCACAGGCAATCAAACAAGACTCACAAGTAGCGGACAAGCCCTTGTGAAACCAATTCAGGGAAAAACCGGCGCGATCAGGAAGACATATGGGGCCAAGATAAACCGCCGGATCCTCCGAGGAGTGAGCGGAGCAAAGCAAGCAGAACCTCAGTGAAAGCCGTATCGGATGCGCTGAGGAAAGGATTGCAGGAGAGGGTGGAGCTGAGACAACAGATGCTAGAGCTACTGGAGAAAGGAGTTGCTGACTCTCTAGAAGTCGCTGCCCAAATTCAGGATCTAGGAAGCTACTGTTCCTCCCTCCCTGACAGAACGGGAGATACTGAAAGCTGGCTGGAAAACAACGCTAAAGAAGCCATGGAAGCGTTGGAAATCGGTAAAAGTGGTGAGAAACTAATTAAACATCACATTTCTAGCAAAGGAAACGAAGACAGCCAGCTGTATCCGCAAATGACTCTTGCCGTACCACAGATGGGTACGGCTCCAGAGCAAAAGCATTCCCACAGCAGTAAGTCAACCCGAAGTTACGGGAATTCGACAAATGGGCCTAATGGGAGTTCAAGCGATGCAAAATCAAGCCACCTCAGCGAACCAAGAACCAACAGCTAGGAATACAAAAGGCTGAGGAAACACTATCGCTCAAATCAGTTCCAAAATTCATATTAGGCCAAACACAGTTCCCCTTTAAACCAAATGAGCAACAACGAGCCCCCGAGAAGCTCAACAGAAAATCAGTCAGCTATCGAACCTGTTAGCCAAATAACGAGTAGCTTTCATCCTAGACGTTTACGCGACGCCATTCCAAATTTACCTGAGTTTGACGGACAGCCTAGAAATTGGCTCTTCTTCAAGTCTGCGTGTCTAGAAGCTAAAGAGACTCACACAATGAGCAGCTTGAGAACAGGAATGCGAAATAGCCTAACGGGAGCAGCAGCAAGGTTCGTTAAAACCAGCTTTATATTGGGACAAGACGTAGAAGCTCTAATAAGCCAATTGGAACGGTCGTTTGGCCGTCCGGATTTCATCATACGTGAAGCTCTTGAAGATATAAGAGCAATGCAGCTACCTGAACCTACAGGTAAAAATTCAGGCGACTATTTGGGAACCTTAGTCGAGTATGCCACCTCCGTCCGAAATCTTATCGGAGCGATGGCAAATCTACCAGGAAACGAGTTTAACTCGTATGAACTATTATCAGAACTGCCATCTAAGCTTCCAATGAACATGAAGCTAGAATGGGGTCAGCTGGTGAACAGCAGTACAGGCGTAAGGCTCACGGATTTCTGCGACTGGATCGAGAATTACGCAGAAGCAGCCCAAACAATTTCTACACAGCCGCTCAAATCTCCAAAAAACAGCAAAAGGCAATGTGTATTATCACGAAAATACCGAGACTCGCGAATCAGAAACCAGAACCGGATTCAGGCGAGACAATCCGAGCCAATGTAGAATCTGCAACAAAGGCAAACACTGGCACGGAAGATGCCCTGAACTACTGGACATGGGAATCGAAGAAAGACGAGAACGAGTCTCCGAAAGGGAATTGTGTTTTAATTGCCTGGCAACGAACCATTACGTATAGCAATGTCGCAATAAAAGGAGATGCAGCTTAGGGAATTGTGAAAGAAAGCACCACACACTCTTGTGCTTTGGAAATTCATCCCGCAAAAATCAATCTGAGGAGAAGAAACCCGAAGCTGAAGTGGAATAGAAATCGTAACCCATGAGCGCCGGCTGGGTAAATCTCCACGAACTTGAAGAAAACATTTTGTTTAAAATTGTACCAGCAGCAGTGCATGGACCAACCGGAATCTCGTTAAGAACGTACGCGCTAATGGACGAAGCGTCTTCACTGTCGCTGCTGGATCATGACATTGCCGAAAAACTAAAGTTAAATGGAGGGAAGCAACCGCTTTGCTTACGCTGGACGGGCGGAGTTGTGCGAGGAGAAGATAATTCCCGACTAGTGTCTCTGAAAATATCTTGCAGCAAGAATAAGCAACAGTATCGACTAAAAATTTACGAACAGTCGAAAGGCTAGCACTTCAGCCGCAGACTATTAATTTAGAACAGCTCACTAATCGTTTCCCTTATCTATCTTCCTTAGACTTGCCGATCCTCACGAATGCCAAGCCCACCCTGTTGATTGGATTAGACTATGCACAGCTAGGCGTACCACTCAAGACAATCGAAAGAGGCTGGGAAGAGCCAATAGCCGTAAAACACGGTTAGGATGGACAATATACGGCCCGACTGGAACGTTAGACACAGGGTGTGCTAGGACGGCAAGTCTAAATCTGCACCAAGCGAGCTGCAATCATGACACACAACGAGATGAGGAGTTCAGCAGGGAGCTGAAACACTTCTTTAGTACCGAGAGCTTTGGTACAAAAATCACCGGATCTCCGCTAGAAGCGAGAATGGTCCAACACGCTCGGGAAACATTCGAGAAAACTACTCGAAGAATCGGAAATCGTTGGGAAACTGGATTGTTCTGGAAGGAAAGTTGCCCAGAACTCCGAGACACCAAAGAAATGGCAGTGCACAGATGGCACTGCCTCCAAAGGAAAATGAATCGGGATCCACAACTAAGGAAATCAATGACCGACACCATGAAAAATTACGTCGAGAAAGGTTACGCACGTAAGTTGTCCCAGTCAGAAGCCAACTCGAGAAGCCAAAAGACTAATTATCTACCAGTCTTTGGAGTTTGGAACGAAAACAAAGGTAAATTCCGGGCAGTAAGCGACGCAGCAGCGAAAGTTGATGGACAAAGCTTAAACGATTGCCTAGATAAAGGCCCTTCTCTTCACACCCCGATATTTGTTATGCTAACTAATTTTAGGCTGGGACAAATTGGCCTAATAGGGGACATCCGAGAGATGTTCCATCAAGTCATCATCAGGAAAGAGGATCAGGACGCGCAGAGATTTCTTTGGACAGAAAATCCAGACACAAACGCGCCACCTGACGAATACAAAATGCTAGTGATGACATTCGGAGCCACTTGCTCTCCCAGTATCGCTCAGCTCATCAAGAATAGAAACGCCGAGGAATTCCGAGACAAATTCCCAGCCGCAGTAGAAGCCATCGTGAACAAGCACTACGTCGACGACCTCTTGTACAGCGACGATTCCGCTGCTAACACGATCAGAATTGCCAAAGAAATCGTCGAAATCCATGCCAAAGGAGGTTTCGAGATTAGAGGATACGTCTCGAATTCTAGAAAGGTCATGCAAAGCCTAGGCTCCAATCCTGACACAATCAGCTCAATAAAAACCCTCAAGCTAGATCCCGAAAGCCCAGACCCGAACGAAATGGTCCTGGGAATGGTTTGGGATATAATCAGCGATACATTTAAATTCCAATTAAATTTCCATAAGGTTAGCAAAGACGTCATGACTGGGAAAAGAGCTCCAACGAGAGGAGAAATTGCGAGCGCAATGGGAAGCCTGTATGACCCTTTAGGCTTTCTGGCACACTTCCGGATCCCGCTAGCGATGTTATCACAAGAGCTCACTCAAGGAACTCTGAACTGGGATGATACAATCGACGGAGTGCATCTAGAAAGGTGGAAACTTTGGCTCTCAGAATTACCAGCCGTCGGAACAGTCTCAGTTCCCAGGACCTTTAGCCCGAAACCACTGAAAGAGGCTCTCTCAGTAGAATTGCACGTATTTGTGGACGCTTCAGACCGAGCATTTGCCGCTGTAGCATATTTGCGAGTTGAGTATCCGTCTAACCAAATTTTTATCTCATTCATTGCAGGGAGAGCCAGAGTGGGGCCAATAAAAACAATCTCAGTCAATCGTATGGAACTACAGGCAGCTGTGCTGGGAAGCCGTCTGGCTCTCCAACTCACGAAAGAAACCGAGCTGCAATTCACAAAGAGATATATGTGGTACGACAGTCAAACAGTGGGCGCCTGGATAAATTCGAGCCATCGAACCTACAAGACTTTCGTAGCCCTTAGAATAACCGAAATACTAGAAGATACCTTGCCACAAGAGTGGCATTACGTCAGATCGAATCAAAATCCAGCAGATCTCGCAACTAAGCGAGTCGGAACACCAAATTACGACCCGGAAGGATTCTGGTTCCAAGGCCCGCCTTTCTTACGTGAACCGAAAAGCGAATGGCCTACAGAAGGACCACCTCACCTTTCAAACCTGGATATCTTGGAAATAATAATTACGTCCAAAATCGTAAACTTTCATCAGCAAGTTACGGAAATTTTGGACATCACGAAAATTTCATCATGGAACCGATTAGCTCGAACATTCGCGACAGTGATTCGAGCAGCAGAGAATTTCAAAAGTCTTAAGAAAGGAGCTCGAAGCGGAAACACGTCAATCAAGTACATCAAATCGGCCGAGCAAATACTAATCAAGAAGGCCCAACAAGACGAATTTCCTGACGAAATGAAAGCTTTGGAGAGCTTTAATCAAATACAAAAATCCTCTCTAATATTTTCTTTGTCTCCTTTCCTAGGCTCCGACGGCCTTATCAAAATCAAGACCCGTTTGGAAGCCGCCAAAGACGTCGCACAAACGGCAAAAAACCCAACACTATTGCCAAGAAGACACCACCTCACCAAATTGAAGGTACTCCAACACCACGAACGCTTTGCTCACCAAAGTACCTCCACTGTTGTTAATGAGCTGAGACAAAGCTACTGGATTCCTCACATTCGCACCAAAGTGAGGACAATAATTGCTGCGTGCCAGCGGTGCAAAAATCACAAAGCCAAGCCGACCCCTAACAGCTTCTTGTTAGGAACAACAACTGGGCTAATGGAACAAGAACGGCTCGGCGAGTTCTCACAACACGCTCGCAAACAATGGAAATGCTCGCAAGGACTTGCCGACCACTTCTGGAAAAGATGGGTGAAAGAATACACCCCGATGATAGCTAGGAAAACCGAGTGGTTTCTTCCATCAGAACCGATAAAGGTCGGAGACTGCATTTTAATACTCGACGAGAATGCTCCACGAAACAATTGGGAGCGTGGTCGAGTAACTGCTATCCACCCAAGCAAAGCGGATGGCATCATTCATTCCGCAGATGTACGAACGAAAACAAGTTTACGCTGCCGACCGGTAGTAAAGCTAGCCAAACTGGACATTGCACCACCCGATGACATCCCTGGGGTGC
Source organism: Parochlus steinenii (assembly GCA_038502155.1). Taxonomy (NCBI): domain Eukaryota; kingdom Metazoa; phylum Arthropoda; class Insecta; order Diptera; family Chironomidae; genus Parochlus; species Parochlus steinenii. The sequence goes on along the minus strand of JAXCIN010000049.1, from coordinate 1,801,993 downwards.
AATAATTACAGAAAGCATACTTCGGAGCTTCATGGGGGAGCTGTTGTTCCCCAGGAACTATGTGCGTCTGAAGCCCTTCGTAAATATTTAATTTTAAGATTATAGAGTAAGAATAATTAAGGATTAGTTAAACAAATCCACAATTAGATTCGAATAATTAAAGTAAACAAAGAGAGCTTTCAACGGTAGTAGCTCAGTTTTGAATGTAACGCGATTTAACTGAGTATGAGTGTCCCTCCCCGCGTCGCGAGCGATAAGATCGCCACAATTGTGAAACGTCACTTGAGAAATAATTAATTGCTAGCAGAACAAATTCGTGATTAGAAGCCAATTGGGCTACCAAATTAGGTGAGAATAGCAACAAAGTCATTAGAGCTCTTAACTTATGCCCCACGAACTGTTTTAGCCGGAGCCCAGAGTCCAAATACCCGAAATTATCGGGAAAATAGCATCAGGAATATAAAACCCTCTCAATCGGTAATTAAAGACTTTGTGCTTAACTAAAACACCATTAACTTACTTAAACACTCATGCTCAGGGAAACCAGCGAACGTAATTTGGCCCAATTGTGCAGGATCACCGAAATTAAGGAAAACGTGGAAGTTAGTAGGAAACTTAAAGTAGGTTAATCGATTGTTCATTGTTTGGTCATAAAATTAATTCATTGTATTTAAATTCTAGGAAATTCAAATCTGACATTGTATTTAGTAACAAATGAAACCATGGGCATTTTGCCTCACCAACTAAAATACATTTAATTAAGTGCAAACAGATCTTTAATTTCGAATTCCATCGACTCCAAACACTTTCTTCACACAGCCGCAACAATTGCAGTTTCAGCGAATTCTATTCAGGATGATGAATAGTGGAATTAAACGTAGAATGACGCAGAAATATTAATTAAATGTAGAATTAGTATCAATCAAATGTAAACTGATTGCCAATGTCAACACTTCAAAAGTTTTGAGAAAAAACTACTTCCTGACGTAGGTCAGACAAAAAATGAGCCCATAAACTATATCCAAGGTATTTTCTAATATTAATATTAATTTGTTTGTATCTTTCATACATTTTATTCAAATAGCAAAAGCTACGTAATTCCTGATAAACTTCGGATAAACTAGATTTTGAAATGTTTGAAATAGAATTTTTTCGTCGAGTGACAGCCGATAAATTCTGGCTAAAATTAGTTTTGAAAAAATGGCAATTAATGTCATCATAAATCCTATTTTTTGTTGAATACAGTTATATATTGAGTGATATTCATAAATTATCTAATAGAGGGACTGGGAGTGAAAGGTAGCACATGTCTAAGTAGAAAAGCTGACAATTGTTTCAAAAATATAAGTTTGTATTCGATTTCGAATCTTTAAAAGCTTTTCCAATCATATGAGATTAACATTTTATATCAATTACAAAGATTCATTGAATTCAAACTGAATAATAAAAAATTTAAAATCTTCACCTTTTTCTTCTAGTCCCTTCTCCTATGTCTAGTAAAACTTATAAAATCAACAAGGTACATTATTCTACAGTCAACACATTTTTTTTAATACATTGTAAGAATGTTTAAGTTGAGTTGGAACTTTAAAGTCAGAAATTTTTAATGGCGAGGTTTTCCACAAACAACTGAACAACTGAGCAACAACTGAACAAGAACCAGTATGAGCACAATTTCACACTCAAGTAACAAAGTAATTATTTAAAATTTAATAAAAATAAAAAATATCACTACTGGTTTTCCTTGCCAATACAAATAATAATTTTATGAAAAATAACTTTATTGCAATGTGTCATAATTTAAGTTTTCACACTTTTGCTTAATAAAGTTGTCCATTGAATGTTTTAAATGTGCATGAACAAAAGAAATGTTAACTGAATTTTTAGCTGGGCTTTATAGTTTTAATTTATAATTTTATGAGGTGTTTTGAGCATTTTTGTGTGGTTAAATTGGTTATTTTAAATAAATTACCACAAAATGCAAAAATTACACAAATTGAATGAGTTTTCGATTTTTAAGATTTAAGTACAGTTTCTAGTTGTTTCAACATTTGAAATGTTCACTATTAATGGCTGGCGACAATGTTGCAGTGAGTAATTGGGATTTAAGAACAGTCAGATATATATTGCGAAATCTTTAACTTTGGTTGTGACTTGGTAAGTAGCTGAAGTCATAATTTCAGGTTTGGGAGTGTTTTTGAAGGAATACGTGAAGGAAGGTGAAAATACTAATTTATATTCCTTCACAAAACTTTCTCTAGTCTATTTTGATTTTCGAGATATAAAAGTTTGGAAATCATAATTAAACGAATCAAGGATTCCAAACTGAAAATAATCTTTAACTGAAGAAACATCAAAAACTTACCTCAACAAACTTTCAAGCCTTCCTAAAATAAATCCAACTTACCATACACAATTCCAATTTATTGCAAAAAAACACTTTTTACGGAACTAAAACAACTTTCAAGTTAAAAAAAGCTATTTTTAGCTGGCGCATAATCAAAACGTAATATTCGCCATTCAAAAACTTCAAAATAGCTTTATTTTCTAATATTAGAAATATTAGAAATTGCGCTCAAAAAGGCTACCGCGAACAATCCAAGCGAAATGTCTAACCTGCACAGTGTACGGTGACCTTCCCTATTATATCGGCTGAAACGGCCTTGATTAACTTTTTTCTCGCATACTTTTCTCCGAATGACCATTTAGATACTTGAGTCTGCAAAGAAAAAATGTTATTTTACAAACATGTGGGAAAGTATTGCATATAGCTGGTGAGGTTTTGAAGGATGTTTTGTAGATTTCTATTTATTTGGAATCACCATGTAAAGAAGCTTTGATTATAAGCTTGCGAAGATAAGTAAACTTTCCTTTTAGGCGGCCAAACAGACAATTACCGAACAAAAATAAAAACATAATAAAATAGTTTGGTTTTACTGTTCCTTCACTTATTTCGCTTTGATTCGAAAACATCAGTTTGGCCAGGCAAAAAGCGCGCATACAAAGACCTCAAAGATATTTCTTGATTGAAGATTAAGCCAACAACCGCAGCTTGTTCATTAACACTCAATAACTCTACATCAAACATTCCTCAGTTTCTCAGCTAAAACGAAAACAAAGTCACTGCCTGAGTTGTGTACAACATTTGTACAATGTATGGCCGGCAGCAAAAAAGACTAAATCCATCCACATTAATTATTTCGATTATTATTTGTACGGTAACCAAGTGGAGCTCGAGATTAATTTAACTATAGTGATATACACAATATCACACATATTTGGCGAAAATAAACTAAATTTGGTAAAAAGACAATCTAATCGCAGTGACTTCCAAATGTGATCAAACTCCCTGAACTCTAAAAATATGACTGTGCTTTCGGCTTTCCGAGTTTTTGGTTGTCATTGGCTTTGAGGTGAGGTCAGTACCTGTATGTTTGTTATTTTGTTACATTTATTAGCGATTTTTACAGTGTGAGGTTAATAATGTCCGTTGATCTGATTTTTTATTGACTTTATTTGTTTTCCTTGGCAAAGGATGCAAGGATGCAAAAAGTTTTATTGAAATTTTAAGATTTTTTTGTAGTGTAATTCAATTAGAGTGTTTTTAAATTGTGGACTTTGTTCCGGATATGAAATTTGAATTATTACATAAAACATTTGTAGGAACAGGTGATCAGATAACATTCAATGCAACTTTTTTCAATGGAAAATAACCGAACCATGACATAATATTGTTTCAAAATTTTGATGATCAGGTGGTGATTTGATCGAGGGATTTTTCTGCACAAGATCCTTCTGTAATAATTTAGGAGTGGTTTGAGGAGCTCTTCGTTTCATTTGTCTACCAAACAAAGCTCTTGATTGCAAAGTAACTGAAAGGGTCAACAATTGAGAAAACATTGCTATAGACAGTTTTGAAGCTTTTTTTGATACAAATAATCGATGGAGCCGCAAAATGAAAGAGAAATGTTATGTAGAACGATAAAAATCAAAGCCGGTGAAAGCTCAAAAAATAAAAAAGTTAATTTTTCCGTTTTTCAGTTATTTCGGTTAATTCGAAAACAGATACTTTTTGACGCCGAAATGCTTGGAATTCCTCACATCTAGCGGCTAGGTCGCTTTAGGTAATTGCTTGCCATCCGCAGGAAAAAATGAGCACATCGTAATAAAGTGTTTTTTTTGTGAAAATAATTTGAAAACTATTTAACTATTTTCACTTGAATCTTTGGAATTTTTGGGGTTTTTTTTACAAGTGAACAGTAAAAATGTTGGTTTTTCATCATTTTTTATAGATTAATTATTATTAACAATGAAACTATTTCAAGTTTGATGGAAATTTGATGGATCTGCTGAATTCCCGATCGTTCGTTGTCTTCTGGACTGTTGGAATTTGTGGTCCAGTTTTGATTTTCTAGGTTATGTTTTAGATATTTATCTTTTTACAACCAAGGTCGTCTGCACTCTTAATATTTTAATAAAATTGTAAATAAAATAGCTTAAAAATACTAAAACCTCCAAAAACGCCAACTTTTAGTTTACTTCTAGTACAAAGCCATGCAAAAATCTAAAAGGCAGTTTCAATACTTGTCTGCATGCCACAAAATTTATTAACTACCAACATATCTCCAATATACCTTCAACCAAATTAAAATCACTATGCCAAAAATAATTACTTTGTAATTTATTGATCTCAAAGTGAATTAATATTGATACTGATTTGATTGAATTAGTGGAATGATTGATTTGTTGCGCGATTTGTGAGGAATTTCTGTGTTTATTTTTGCCACAGATTTGTGAGGAATGTTTGCTAACGTTGGATTAAATTAAGGCTTGGCTGGGAGAACCTGTTAGATTAAGTTGGAGCTATTTTTCGTGTTGGATGGTATTTTGGAGGTATTTTATTTAGTCAATTGGTTGGTCTGTGCCAGGGAATATTTATTTTATGATTTCGATTTTCGTGCTGCAGGTGTTGAAATCTTTTTATAGATTTTTTGGAAATCTTAAAAATCTTGGAAATTTTGGGAAAATTCAAAGAGCGGGGTCCGGGGTGGGAAATCAAATAAATGTCTCTTTATTTTTAAGTTTTTATCACTTCATCAAAATTCACTGAAGTTCAACATTCAAAGTTTCCAAAGTAAAAAAGATCATCTGATCACAATTTGTTTAATGACAAAAGCTCTTCTCAGAATTCCCCGGCCAAGCAACTGTAACTGCTGTACTATGTGCTTAAAGTCACCATATTGTCTAACGAAGACTCTTTGGCGTGCAAGCCAATATTTACATAATTAATTTATGCAAGCGAATATTTGAAGAATCTTCGTGAAGTGAAATCTGAGAAACTTTGTTGGAATACTTGGAATTGTTTTAGTGTTAACTGAATGTAATGAATTGTTGATGAGAATATTTGCAATACTTAAATTTGTTTGAATTTACATGTGACTTTTTAATGTAAATACTTGGGTGGTCAAGGAGTGAGAAGTGACTAGAGGAAGGATATAAAAAAAATCTCTTTTCCTTTCCAAAATGTATTTTTTTTTTTGTAATTTAGAGCTATCTTAAAATTTCAAATTCAATAAAATTAAATAATTTAATTGGTACATCCTTTTTCCTCAACAATCCTTGCCGAAAATAATTAATAGTTGATTAAAATCCCATAAATTCTGTGCTCAATTCCAATATTCCAATATTTTTGCTAACGTAAATGCATGTATATTGAAATTTGCATTAAAGATGAATAAAACTACATGCAACTATAGTTGATCATATTTATAGATTACTTAAAGCAAACACTGCAAACACATTTTGGTATGTAAATTTCACTGCAAATCTTTTTCCTTATTAAGATTTTTTGTTTGTTAATTTATTCATTGAGTCATTGAGCTTGTGTTCGAAATTTTCCATCCATTATTTGGTTTTATGCGAGATCAGGCGAGTCTCACTTGCTTTGAATGAAGCCGCAAAATATCAAAGTTTAGTTTGTTTAAATTAAAAATCAACCCTTAACCTTTCTCACTGTATTTAAAAATCAGAATGGATTTTTAAGGAGTTTCAGGAAAGTTCAACCAATTACTATTTACAATACAATCTAATAAACTCCAACCAAACTAGATAAAACTGCATAAACAGTTATTACTGCAAGTACACCGATCTTGTAGCTTTTACAAGAAACATGATCAAACACGATCTTTATGCAAAATGGTTTCAGAGAAAATATTATGTTTATTCGCTGTGCTTTTAAACTAAAATACTCTATGATTATATTTATTAATTACAATAATTGCAAATAAATTGCAATTCGTTTCGATAATTCACACAGTGCAAACTCATATAAATAATAAATATTGAAATAAATAATAATTGAATGCGGCGGCGGCTTGGAAGATCGAGTTAAGATCGAGTTGGATCGAGTGCAACTTGAAAAATGAGATTAAATGAAAATACAAATGTTCCGTGTATTTGATATTTTGTCTGATTAATAAATGAATTGAATATTAGATTACCCAGCAATTATTATACTCGATTTGTTTGTATTTAATGGGAATGATGCAGTTTGGAAGTCTTTTGATGTTGAGGGGAGGATGATGTAAGCAATTAGCTCGAGTTATAAATTATTTCAAAGATTTTTTTTTAAGTAAATAAATTATGAAAAACTAGATTAAATTTTTTTGAAGAAAATTTCCAACTTCATCTCCCTCAATAGATCAATCATTCTATAAATATAAATAATTTATTTTATCGTTGGAACTTTCAAACAAACCAAGATATAAAACAAAACTTGTTTGTTAATATTGTATGGAATCCCACAATGTCTTCAAAGAATTCAATAAGAGTCAACTCGTCTGCATGTTAAAACGTGGAAAAAATTGAAGAAGATGAAACAGGAAAAACTTATTGCAGTATCAAAAGCTTGATTTAATAAATTCATTTTTAAGATTCTCGCAAATTTGTTGCATAAGCTGAGAATGTTTTTAATGTTATGAAGGGATTCTTCAAAAAATGGATTCTATTTTAAATAAATGAATTTTACAGTAACTCAAAAGATCTGAAAACTAAAATATTCATCTATTCTCACTAAAAATTATTTCTGTCACTAATTCTGTAATTAAGGAAATAAAATACTGGAAAAACTTCGACAAAAAAATTTCTAGCCAATAACTTCAAAGATTTATTAGAAAAAATGTAAATTAAGTTGTTCACTGGAAACAAAAAGAACATTAACAAGGATAGTTATTCAAATTAATAAAAACAAAATAATAAATAAGATCAGCTCAATAAATTTGCAGATTAGTTTAGATGTGACTTTTAAAGTTCCAAATTCCAATAGACTTGGCAGATTTTAAGTTTGTCAGTTTTGAGTATTTTACTGCTTGATAAAGAGATTGTGAGGAGTCACAGTGCTGGAGTTATTAACGATTTAAATTTTGTAGCTAAAAAAGTCACATATCTTTTTAAAATTATTTTACAAATCATTTTAACAAGTCAGACATTTAAAAATCCATCCTAAAAAAATTTAAATTTGTCCAAAATATCGAAGAATTTCAATAATGCCAAAACCTCCCCCAACTCCTCTTCTGACAACAATAAATTTTCCTCGCTAATGATTCTAAGCCCAAATCGTAAATTTCAAAAATAGAAAACAAAGTGTCATTTTGATTGGATTCAGGCATTCAGCTATTTTATTCGTGTTTTAAACCATTTGAATAAATAAACAAAAATAAACTTGTTGAACGAATTAAATTGCAATAAATTTCAGAAAAAGCTGCAAAATTTACGAAACGAGACAAAAAACTGAAAAATTGTATTTATTGTTCGTTTTTTATCAAAATTAAAATTTTTCAATTTTTTTCTTCAAATTCTCAAGAAGTCCAAGAAATAAAAAAATATAAAAATTTCTTTAAATTTAAAAATATTCTTTAATTTTTTTAATATGCATGCAAGATTAAGCATTAAGAACGTCAACGATATAAATTGGATAAATTTGGGGTCTATCTATAGATTGGGGATTTTCAGGAATTGTTGGGCTACTTGTTGACTTCTTTAATCTCTTGACCCAGTAGCGAAAGCTGCTTGAGGAACTGCTTGGCATTGTTAAGAGTTGAGGCGCCGTAGATTATCCGCTTGGTGCTGTTGGAATTGGTTTTTAGCTGGAAGTAGAAATTAAAAATTTAGAATCTTTACGAGCAACAGAAGATCTAGGTTCAAATCCTTGATATTTTGTCGTTAGTGTGAATTTGCACTTTTTTTTTAATTACCCATCCCCTCCCCCACCTCAACTCAAACTAACCTTAATAAAGTCAACTAAATTCTGATACTCGATATAATTGCCACCGCCCACCATAAAAACAATAGCATCTTGGAAAGGCGCCCTATTCTTGGGCGTAGCGTCTGATCCTTTGGGCAATTTTGGGTCCAAATACAAATATTCATCAATTTCTCCACCTGAACGACACTCCATCAGTTGTTCAGTGATTTTTGTTACTGGGAGGTTCTGGAGGGATGAAATTAGGCTTAAAATTGAAATAAATTTGACAGAAGATGAGGATAGGACAAATTTTTAAGATTTTCAACGAAATTTTGCCGTAAAAAGTAAAAAACATGTCCCAGCCACACCAAAAAAATAAAATCAACTTACATGTCTTTTCACCACCAAATTCTTGACCCCCTCCATAACAAACGAGGACCCCTGTGATAGCAGCTTAGAAAACATAGTAACAGTTTTAGTGCCACCTCCTTCATATTGATTTTGTCCCGGATGGACAGATCTTGTCATAATACTCCTCCACCGTTGAATATAAGGAATTGCTGACAAATCACAACCACTCTCCACCAAAATCTGCTCCAACTTTTTATACTCCGAGTCTGGCAAATTAGTGCAAATGTAAAAAATGACATAAAGTCTCATTTTATCCTCAGCCGAGCCAAATTCAGGATCTCTCAATAAATCCGCCATTGCTTTATCCAAAACAGATTTAGACATTATTTTCTCTTCCAGCTCGAAAAATGAGTCCAATCGACGTTGTTTGATGGAACTTAAAACATTTGTGGCAACTTTTGTGTGCATGTCAATTAGTCGTTTCTTTTCCATTAACTGAGGCAGAGAGTTTACAGCGCTGGTGAGACGAGCAGTATTATCGTTCACCATTGAAAATGCTACGTCTGATTCTCCATCAATTCCCATTGAGGTTTTGAGTTGCTTGATTTCATCTTCAGAGTTACGGTATTGCTCTAACTCTTCCTGAAAGATTAGAATATTGATGTAAATCCTACAAAAAAGATAATAAAGGAAAACCAACCTGAATAGCCTCAGCAACGGTTGGAAAGGGACTTCCTTTGTGTGTGGACCAAAACTTATCCCTAGCATCCAAATCGCAGTATTTGGCTTTATGTCTGGTACCTCCAACTGGCGGTTTATCTGGATCATCTTCAACCACAATTCTGTTCAATGAAAGATCCAAAACATCGTGCGCTAATGCTTGGTAAGTCCAAGTATGATGAAGAGGTGTTGCCATATCCATATTTCTGTCTAAGATGATCAGAACTGGTCGTTGAAAGCTAAAAGCACCCGCTTGTGTGGCATCCATATGAAATAAATTATTCCGAGCGTCCCAAAGATTTTCTCGTAATTTCTTTTCGAGTTTACGAGCAACCATCTCAGCTGCAGAGTTTTTGGGGCAACGGATGATGGGAACGTTGCTTAGAGTAACACAGACAGAGAATAAACTGTCTACTATACTATCCATTATACTTTCCATCTCAATGTCGCTCGTGTTGGCACGATTTATAGCTAAAATTAAAAATACCGATTACTTATAGATATAGGGTAACTTACAAGCAAATCTTTACCATAATAAGACAGTAAATCACTATTCTGGTGTTTTAAAATGAACATATCGTCTTCCAAAGTGATAAAGTTCAAGTACTGATCATAAACTTTGTGAATATTCGCTACACAATTTGATTGTAAGCTCGCAGCGGCAAGATCTTCCAGTTTCTGCCTTGAAATAGGTGACAGGAAGTTAAGGTGATAAACATCATACAAGCCGTTCTGGAAATCTTGGGCAATTCTTCCCAAATTCTCTTCGGTTGGTGCACAAAAATAAATAGCTGGAACATCTGGAATAGCATCTCGGTCGGAATGGAGTTGACTAAAATGAGAAGGATTAATTGTGTAAATAAATTTTTCAGCAGTTGAATAATAAAGAGAAGTTTTACAAACTTAATCAAAAATTTGAGTATTTTGTCACAAACAATTTAAAATCATTCTTGATTCAATGGAATAACCTGACTGATTCTAGCTGGTAGAATATAACTTACATATGGAGTGTCACTCCTAGATCTCGAAGTTCTCTAATCGAAATCAGTGGCGAAATAATATCCTGACCAACTCTATCATAAATCAACAGCTTCCAGACTGGTTCAGCAGCTAAAGCTCTTGTCTGGGGCTGATTCAAGTTCAGCATTTGCTTAATTGCATCTAAAATGAGTGAGAACAACGTTAATTACATTAATTGCAAAACTGACGTGTCACCATTTCGTATTTTGTCGATATTTTTGCTTACTAATTTGCTTTTCCTTGAGTGTCACCATTTTCCTGGATGCTCAGGTGCTGGTGGACTTTAATTTGGTGTTTAGGTGATTATTGGAGCAATTATTATTCGTGATTTTACTTTTTAGCGATTAATTAATCGAAAACAACAACAAATATTCACGAGATACCGTTTATTGCGAGAAGAATATTTGTTTTGACAGATGTAGGGTTTTGAGATTCGCCGGTTCTAGAAAATATTTATTTTTGCTTAATTAATGAAGGAATTGATGCAAAATTTCAACATGTATCGAAGTACTTGATTCTATCGATTTATCAAAATTTTCTCTTTTAAAAATAAAAACTTTTAATAATTATGTTTTGTACAAATGTTTCATAAAGCCCTACAAATGTTTGAATTTGAATTTAAAACGAAAATCGATATAACGGCTAGTTCATATATTTTAATTTTTAATCGATTTTCATCAATCATTCTAAATGTCTGAACTATTTATTTTAAAATATTTTGTGGCTAATTTTTTATTCAACAAAATGCTTATTGCTTAAAATATAATTAAATAAATAACTTACTATAACTATCAATAAATCGATCCAATTACAATAAAAATGTCCCAAAAACAAGCCATCAGAAAATCTAGTTGCAATAACACGTAGCACAAATATATCTCCTTTAATGAATCCAACTTAGTGTTTGAGGAAAGAAATTGTGTTCAAATTAGGCTGAATTTCGTTATCATGTTTTCATAAATAATGATGAGATGACAAATAAATGATCAACAGCAAAAAACATATGTCATTGAACTCAATGATCCCAAAAAATCCCCAAAAAAAATTAAGTCGTGTAATTGAGTCGAAATTTGAGACTGAGAACCACACTGATCATTGATGTCGTCGACAAGAGAAGATCGCAAAAAACCCATCCTGACGTATTTTGTTTACATTTACAACTTTACGGTTGCAAACACGCAAACAGCAAGGTCACACAATCTTGTTTTCATTAATTTTAAACTCGACGGAGAGATATTCACTTCCAATGTTTCTTTTAGAAAGAAATGATTTTAAAACTTGTTTGTTCAGATTTCAGATGAGTAACTCAGTTGAAAATTTGCTCTCGATGCAAGAGGTTCAGGCAAGTTGCTACAGTAGCCTTTTGGAAATTTTTAAAATCGGGTCAAAAAATGAACTATTCAAGTGTTCTAGTAGTTCTTGTGATATTCAGCTTGCAAAACATCCTAGCAGTTGATGTAAAATGTGCTTTTAAGGATGACGATTGCCATAATTTTACAACAGCTGCACGCCAAGATTGTTTTGCATGCAAAGTGCAGAAAGAAATTATCAATGACGTGCTTCATCCGATAAGCTTTGACCTCTCTAATAACCCAAAAACTCTCAATGATATCGTGAGACTTGACATAAATACGTCAAACATCAACTATATTCCCAAAAACCTGTTCACAATATTTCCGCAGCTTCAATTTCTCTACGTCTACCTCAATGAAGGTTTAACGGATCTGAAAGCAGAGTATTTTAATAATGGTGATAAGTTGAATCAGTTCTGGGCCTGGAACAATCAATTGACGGAAGTGGTTGGCGATGTTTTTGCGAAAGCTTTTAACTTACAAGTTGTTGGTCTGCAAGATAATGAGATCAGAACTATCCATAAAGATGGGTTCAGAGGATTGTTGAAACTGGAAGTAATTTATATGCACAATAATCTTTTGAAGACTTTGGATATCGACACTTTTAAAACTAATTTAAAGCTCCGTTTCATTAGCTTTGCCAACAATCGTTTGAAAGTATTAAGCTTCAGTACCTTCTCTCACTTACTCGCATTAGACAACCTAATCCTCACAAAAAATGCTTGTATTGATGATACTTTTGGAAGCGTTAGGGGAACTCTAGCAAGAGAGCTCAACAAATTATGTGCAGAAGATACAGCTGTGGCTCCAGGAGAAGTAATCGTAAATAATACTATGATTGGGAATTTCAAAAAACTCATGGAAGATTTGGAGAATTCGAAGCAAACAAGAAAAATTCTGGAAGTTGAGCTGCTCAAGACCAAAAACGAGATGTACAGCCTGGAAAAATTTTGTAAACTGCAAAAGGTGAAATTTGATGCTTATAAAGTTAAAAACTGTGTTTGAACAATAAAAATATTAATTTGAATTATAATTATTAAATAAGAGAAAACTGGCTTTGTGACGTGATTATTCGAAAATTTTTAATAAAAATAGAATTTTATACAGCAAAAAAAAGATCAACTATCTAAATAATCCTTATTGAAAAATAAGTCGCTCTTCTTCTTGCTCTTGGAACCCATTTCTTTTAGTGAAAGCAACTTTCTTGCAATGTCTTCGTTCATATTCTTCAAACTTACTCTTCTGCGTTGCACAATGTTTCTCCAAATTAATGTAATCATTTTTGCATTTTAAAAGTGATGTTTTGCTTTTTTTCCAATCATTTAAAGCTTTGAACAGCTCCTGGTCTTTTTTGGCCATTATGTCCTTGTTTTGTCCGCATTGATCCATTAACTAAAAATATTCTGATCATTCTGAAGTTTATTTGATGAAATTTTAGTAACTTACCACTTGCTCAAGGTCTGTGTCAACCGTTGTGAAGAGTTTGTCAACACAAATATTGCTCTTTAAATCTAATTTATTCAAATTTTTAAGGTGTGAGAACAAAGCGTAAGGAACGTTGGTCAGCTTTCCATGGGACATGTGGATCCAGCTGAGCTCTTTATTGTCTTTAAATGTATCCTTATGCAAAGTTTCAAATAGATTACCAAAAATGAAAAGAGTTTCGAGCTTAGTGAGTCCTTTGAAAGCGTCCTTGTCTATTGTTGTTATCTTGTTGGATTGTATTCCCAAAACTTGAAGATTTGGTGTTTCGGCGAACATATTTCCTTCAATTTGTGTCAGTTGATTGTTCCAGAACCAAAGCTGAAGAAGATTATTCATATTTTTGAAATATTCAGGTTTCAATTGAGTTAGTCCTTCATTGTCTTGCAAGTAGAGAATAGTCATTGATGGAAAAAGCTCGATCAATTTATTAGGGACGTATTTTAAAGTCGAAGAAGAAATCTCTACTCGAATAACTTTATCCATTGTTTTAGGGTTATCTCGAGAATTCACTGTTAGTTCAGTGGTTGGACTGTTTAGGTGGATGTTTGTTACAAGGCAATTAAAGCAATCTTCCCAAAGTCCAGTCTTGTACACCATACATTTCACTGTTGAAAATTTACATTGGAGTTCTAATGTTTGAATTGTTTCAAAGCTCAAAATAAGGAAAATTGTTTTGAACATGTATCTAAAAGTGTTAATTTTTTAATTCCATATTATAAAGATCTCTTAGAAAAAAAAAGTAAGTATATAATAAATTTTTCACCTTTTATCCATGATTCTTAAATTTGATGTTCACTTTTGGACGATCACAAAGTAACTGAAATCAAAAGTTCTCCGATCAATTCAATTCCATTAAAACAATTGATCATAATAACCTCTTGACGAAGAAAAAAGAGAGAAGATTTTTTGCTCATTGGATGAAGATGATATTCACAAGCTTGATTTACTTGTTGTTGTTTGGGAATATCCAAAAAAACTTATAGAATCTTTCAAGAAAACTATTTAACACATGTTTTTACACAGTATTCTTCAGATAGCGCAGAATTGATTTAATCTCAAATTGTGATGAAATTTTTTTTAATGATAAAATTATTGTAGCTCTAATTTAGGCAAAAAAGTAAAGCCAACGGCACGCGGCGTTCCCAAGCGGTCACCCATCTAAGTACTAACCACGCCCGATGTTGCTTAACTTCGGTGATCGGACGAGAACCGGTGTGTTCAACATGGTATGGTCGTTGGCGAGAGATGAGCGTTTAAAATTGTACTTGAATAATTTTTTCCATATTTTTCCTCGAAAATGATACCAAGAGTATAAAGATATCGACATATCTTAATATCTATCCCAAAATAGTTCAATACAAAATTTACTTGATCATCAATTTTATTTTATTTTTTCTTTAACAAATTGCAAATTAAAATCACTCTACTATTATTATTAGTTTAAAGCAAGAATAGATATTCATAATTTTAAATATTAAAAGCGGCAACAAGAAAATTATGAAAGCTTATCCTACTTGATAAAAAATAAAATAATTTTGGCACTTTTAAAGACAAATTCTGCATACAACTGAAAAATCACAAGTCGCCTAGGTGGCATGTATAAATCAAATTTAATACTTGAAGCAGCATCACAGGTCTTTTTGAAATTTTGTAATTTTGACTACCGTTTTGTAGCTTTTGCGGGATTTTGAAGAGCTCTAGCTTTGAAGCACTTGGTCACCTGCATTTCGGCGAGTAAAGTAGGCAATGCCAAGGCTAACAAAAAAGATGACGACTCCAATACCAGCTAAGCCATAAGCACCCCACACTCCAATTGATGGAAGCAAAACTGCCAACTAAAATGATTAATTAATTAGATTATTTTATTTAGAGGAGAACTTCAAAAATTACCCTGGCATCATCTGCTAGTTCTTCAGTTAACTGCGCCACCTGTCGGAACCAAATCATTGGTATCATCAAAGTTGGAACATTTTCAAATAATCTGCAAATTCAAATCATAAATTGATTTATTCCTGATTTTTCTTTTTGTTGAATTACTTACGAAAATCCTTCATACGGTTGTAACATCAAATTAATCTGCAGCTGAGCTCTAACATCTAAAGGTATTCCAGTCGATGGCTCCAATAAAATAGAAAACTCGTGTTCTTCTTTAGAAGGGTTCAATCCAGTAATACCAGCCAAGTAATGATCATCAGCGAGATAGAAATGTGGGAAAGAAGCATAAGCTGGAGCTTCAAATTTGCAAGAAGAAATGCTGGTAACTCCTGGGTGGATTTCTGGACATGTTTCTTGCGGGGCGGTGCACCAACAACTAAAATTCATGGGACAATGTTTTTGATTTTTCTACATACTAATGAATAATGTAACAAACCTTGCCTCTGGATATTTCCGTCCATTATCAAAGACTCTATCATCTCCAACCCATCGATTTCCATTAATTCCATGCCTACTTCCCCTCGATTCATAACTCAAAGTGAGAGTTCTGCAAAGGTCGGTGGAGAAAAGGCTGATATCAGGTACAGTTTTGTGGTAGTTTCTCATTGGTGGCCAAAGTTCACCTTTAGTTCCATGAATAGCATTGCATTTATCACTAAAAAATCCAGTTTCATTTTTTCCATTCCACAAGTCCAAAAGTCCTAGCTGGCTAATGTCATCGCTCCCAGTGAACATTGTAAAATCTCCATCATAAGTCTCAGATCCATTTCTTCCCACAAACCAACCAAAACGAGTAAATGGAACTGGCAGTACGGCTGCGAAACTATTATCAAGGAGTTGAAGGAACGGATCATCATATCCATCAAAAATCAACTCTCTCACGGTCTTTGTTAACATCAATGGCGCTATATTCTCTTGCATTAAGCTGGATACTGTGGGTACAAATTGGGGACTATCTCTAAGTCTGTTAGCAATGGTTGGTGGGATCGGATTCAAGTTGGTGATTTGGTCATTTAAAGTGCCATTTGACATCTCTTCTTCAAAGACCCAAACTCTAAAATTTTAGGAATTTTTTTTTACAAATTTGCATTGTAATCGTATTGATAGTTAACAATCTCACTTAGTCTGTTGGAAAGACACTGTATGATTATCATTATTCCACTGAATGTTAGTTTTAGTAGTTTTCTCCAGAAACACGTAAGGTCCTCTCTGTTCAAAATTTGGCTTCACATTCTGGTTCCTAACTTGGTCAGCGTTGGTCCAGTGGAACAAGTAAATTTCCAAGTACACTGGGAATGGAGTCTCTCTCCAGTTTTCATAGTTTTGGCTGCCTTCCTCTAATACTAGTCGCTATAAATAATCAATAGAACTAGACTAGATATATGATCAAAGAATTTAATTTATTCCAAAACTAACCTCATTAACAATTCCTCTCGCAATTTCCGGCCACAATAGCCCCAAAACCAAAGCAATTATTAAGAAGAAGAATGTGAAAAACAGGACCCAAAGCTTGGAAGCTGTCGATTTGCAGCCTCCACAAATCATCGCGTCAGCTTTCAATTTTAATTGTTTAGACCTGAACGAAATGAGAATGAATAGGAAAAAAGATTAGATATTGATGTTTGCTGTATAAGGACCCAAAAACCCAAAATTTGACCCACGAAACCTTTTTTTTTAAGACTTTTCAGTCAAAAAACGAATGTTTGAAAAATAATATTATCCATGAACCTAGGTTCATGATTAGCAATACTTCGAAAAATTAATTTATGAATGTTGGGACCCAAAAACCTAAAATTCGACCCACGAAACCTTATTTTTTGAGAATTTTGAGTCAAAAAACGAATGTTCGAAAAATATAATTATCCATGAACCTAGGTTCATGAATAGCAATACTTCGAAAAATTAATTTATGAATGTTGGGACCCAAAAACTTAAAATTCGACCCACGAAACCTTATTTTTTGAGAATTTTTAGTCAAAAAACGAATGTTCGAAAAATATAATTATCCATGAACCTAGGTTCATGAATAGCAATACTTCGAAAATTTAATTTATGAATGTTGGGATCCAAAAACTTAAAATTCGACCCACGAAACCTTATTTATTGTGAATTTTGAGTCAAAAAACGAATGTTTAAAAAATAATATTATCCATGAACCTAGGTTCATGAATAGCAATACTTCGAAAATTTAATTTATGAATGTTGGGACCCAAAAACTTAAAATTCGACCCACGAAACCTTATTTATTGTGAATTTTGAGTCAAAAAACGAATGTTTGAAAAATAATATTATCCATGAACCTAGGTTCATGAATAGCAATACTTCGAAAATTTAATTTATGAATGTTGGGATCCAAAAACTTAAAATTCGACCCACGAAACCTTATTTATTGTGAATTTTGAGTCAAAAAACGAATGTTTAAAAAATAATATTATCCATGAACCTAGGTTCATGAATAGCAATACTTCGAAAATTTAATTTATGAATGTTGGGACCCAAAAACTTAAAATTCGACCCACGAAACCTTATTTTTTGAGAATTTTGAGTCAAAAAACGAATGTTCGAATAATAATATTATCCATGAACCTAGGTTCATGAATAGCAATAGTTCGAAAAATTAATTTATGAATGTTGGGACCCAAAAACTTAAAATTCGACCCACGAAACCTTATTTTTTGAGAATTTTTAGTCAAAAAACGAATGTTCGAAAAAAAATATTATCCATGAACCTAGGTTCATGAATAGCAATACTTCGAAAATTTAATTTTTGAATGTTGGAACCCAAAAACTCGCAAAAACCCAAAATTCGACCCACGAAACCTTTTTTTTTTAAATTTTAGCCAAAAAACGAATGTTCGAAAAATACAATACAAATTTAAAGCTTTTTTTTTTTTTTTTTTATCGTTCAATAATTAGTGAAGTACGCAAGAATGATATTAAGAGGTTCAAGAGTATCTTGAGTACATTGTGTTCTTATCATATTGATTTACAATATTTTCACTTATTTGACCAAAAAATCGAATTTTTTCAAAATTTAAATTTCAATCGATCAACAATCTTAATAATTTGAACCACTGCCAAAAGTCAACAATATTCAGATAAGAAATTATTTTCACAGCATTTAATTGAATTAAAGTTGAACTTAATGAGCTTTAAGCTTCAATAAGGAAATATACCTATGGATCGCGTTAGTTTTTCTCTTGGAAAATTTCCGAAATTTTTTGTTATTTCGGATTGAACTTCTTTATCTTATTATTTGCATGTTGAATAGAATTGCGATAGTATCTTAAATTTATGACATAATTGAAGTTATCTCCACTATCTTTCCGATCAGAAACAGCACGAGGCACAGAATATCAACCCGAAATCCAGTGAGTTCAATTAGTTTATTAAGTGAGTCAAACCAAAGTATTAGATCTGGTAAAGTGGAAAATAGATAATTTTAATTGATTTATAATGATTTTACTTGCTGTTCTTGCAACCCGACCAGTTTAACGACAATCACAAGACTAACTTCCAACCAATCTTTTCAATAATAATATCCACAAGACTGATTCGCTGTTAAGAGAATTTATGGTCTATTAGATATTGTATTATATAGTTGATAAGCTGGAACAATAAATTTAAACAATCAATCAAATCAGGCTCAGAATTTCAGGGCCCTACAATTAAGACAAAATTTTTAACTTTAATAAATAAAGTTTACTTTGGTCGAATTTTTGGAAACTGTATTTTTTTTTTGGTTGAATTTTTTGATGTGTTTAAAGAAAGTTAGCTGAAAATTTAGGCAAAAAAGTAAAGCCAACGGCACGCGGCGTTCCCAAGCGGTCACCCATCTAAGTACTAACCACGCCCGATGTTGCTTAACTTCGGTGATCGGACGAGAACCGGTGTGTTCAACATGGTATGGTCGTTGGCGAGAGAAGATAGTTTAATATTGTACTTGAAGCATTTTTTAGCAGAAACAATCTAAACAAGAAGGAAAACTTTTGTTTATTTGATTTACATTTTTATTTTTCTATAAAAAATCACAATGAACCTGCAATTTTATTTACAATTTGGTATAATTTCAGGTTATCTTCTTAAATAATACGAAGACTCACAAGAGTTATCACTAATTTCATGTGATAATTGCAGGAATATTTTATCAATCAGTTACTTACTATCTAACGAACCTGAACTTTAATGCTTAATTGACGTTGAAGAATTATATGTGATTGAATGAATAAAATGTATGAAAATATATGCTTGTAGTGTTATATTATAAAAAATTAATATTTAAGATTTTAAATATCAAAAAATAAAGTTTAAATTTACTAAAATCGGCAAGAAAATATTGACAGCTTATCTTAGTATGTAAAAAAAAAATATTTTTGGCACTTTTATGACAAATAAATGCAAATTTTGCATTCAACTCAAAAATCACAAGCTGCCTAAGAAATGGCTAAGTTCAAATCAAAAAACTGAAGCAACATCACAGAATTTTTATTTTTGGAATTGTGCCATTTTTGATTATCGTTCGCTTTTGTGGGTTTTTGCGGAATTCTAGCTCAAAAGCTCTTGCTGTTCTTCTGAATTTCGGCGAGCAAAGAAAGCAATTCCGAGGCTAGCGAATAAGATGACAACGCCAATACCAGCTAAACCGTAAGCAACCCACATTCCAATTGATGGAAGCATCACTGCCAACTAAAATGATAAATTAATTAGAATATTTAATTTGGAGAGAATTTTTTGAAATTACCTTGGCATCACCAGCTAGTTCTTCAGTTAACTTTGCATCTTGTCGGAACCAGATCATTGGTATCATCAAAGTTGGTACATTGTCAAATTTTCTGTAATTAAATATTAGAAAATTATTTATTTAGTTGTTGGATTCATGTTATAGTTTATTTAAAAACACTTACTTAAACCCTGCAATGGGCTGTAACAACAAATTAATCTGCAATTGAGCTCTAACATCCAGAGGAATTCCAGTCGATGGCTCCATTAAAAGAGAAAATTCATGCTCTTCCTTCGAAGGACTTAATCCAGTAATACCACTCAAGTAATATTTGTCAGCAAGGTAGAAATGTGGGTAAGAAGCGAAAACTGGAGCTCCAAATTTGCATGAAGAAATACTGGTGACTCCTGGATGGAGATCTGGACATTGTTCTAGTGGGGCGGTGCACCAGCAACTAAAATTAAAATAAATTGTTAAAATTTTTCTACATAGTAATAATGTAACAAATTATATGAATGTAACAAATGAAGTAACAAACTCGTTAAAAATGTAACAGACCTTGCTTCTGGATATTTACGTCCGTTATCAAAGACTCTATCATCTCCAATCCATCGATTTCCAGTAATTCCAAACCTACTGTCTTTCGAATCATAACTCAAAGTAATAGTTCTGCAAAGGTCGGTAGCGAAAAGGCTGATATCAGGCACATTTTCTTTTTGGTTTCTCATTGGTGGCCAAAGTTCACCTGTAGTTCCATGAACGACATTGCATTTATCTCTAAAATATCCAGTTTCATTTTTTCCATTCCACAAGTCCAATACTCCCAGCTGGCTGATGTCATCGCTTCCAGTGAACATTGTGAAATGCCCATCAAAAGTCTCTGATCCATTTCTCTCCACAAACCAACCAAATCGATCGAATGGAATTTGCGGCAAATCTGTTCTATTAATCGACTTCACCAAGTCAAGGAATTTATCATCATAACCATCAAAGAGCAATTCTCTCACAGTCTTTGTATGCATCAGTGGCGCTATTTCATCTTGCATCATGGCAGATACTACAGTTTTCATAATGCTGGGATAATCTCTCAGTGAATAAGCAACGGTTACTGGAATCACATTCAAGCTGGTGATTTCGTCATCCAGAGAGCCATTTGACTTCTCTTCAGCAAAGTGCCAAACTCTAAAATTAAATGAAAATATTTATAATAGTAATTTTGCATAAAGACCAATTTCTGTTGGTTTGTCTGTCACACTTATTTTTTTTTTTTATCATCAAAATACGCAATAAATCAGCCGTAAATTCTTTTACGGCTAATTTTAGTAAAAGTAAACCATCTCACCTTATCTGTTGAAAAGACACTGTATGATTGTCATTCCACTGAATGTTAGTTCTAGTGTGTTTTTCCTCGAACACGTAAGGCCCCATTTGCGCAAAATTTGGCTTTACATTATGGTTTTCAACTTCATCAGCATTTGTCCAATTGAACATGAAGATTTCAAGGTACATTGGGATTGGAGTCACCTTCCAATTGTCATAGTTTTGACTGCCCTCCTCTAATACTAGTTGCTAGAAATAATTTGGTTTTAGATAAGAGCAATTTGAATCATTTCAATAACTAACCTTATTAACAAATCCCAATGCAAGTTGTGGCCACAGTAGACCAAGAATCAAAGCCGTTAATAGGAAGAACAGCGTGAAAAACAGGATCCAAAGCTTAGAAGCTGTCGATTTGCAGCCTCCACAAATCATCGTGTCAGCTTTGATGAATAATTGTTTAATGAACCTTTGGTAGTGCTGATAATCTCAGTATTATTTTTGCATTTGAAAATTCGTTGGGTATTTTCTGAAAGTCAAATCAAATATTTAATTGAATTGTTTAATTATAAATTTTTGCAAAAAACAAAAGCCAACGGCACGCGGCGTTCCCAAGCGGTCACCCATCTAAGTACTAACCACGCCCGATGTTGCTTAACTTCGGTGATCGGACGAGAACCGGTGTGTTCAACATGGTATGGTCGTTGGCGAGAGAAGATGGTTTAATATTGTACTTGAAGCATTTATGGGCAAAAAATTGTAATGGAAGTAAAAAATATTTAAAATAATTGAAAAAACTACAAAATCATCATTGGAATTGGAAAAACTAAAATATTATAAAAAATAAACCTGTCATGCTTAAGCGACCCCAAATTGAGCTTAATTTTTAATTCCGATGCTTCTTCCTTACAATAATATATAAACGTTTGCTTCAATCAAAATCAAGTGCATTAAACTCGGTTAAGCTGTCACAACTGGACATATTCAAACACAATTTGTGCTATTTTTGATTCATTCATTACAATACCAACAGAAATTTTCGGGAAGCAAAACGATATGAATAAATGGAACAAAGATAAGATATTGGTGCTGTTCTTTGTATGCGGTAAAGGAGAGAAGTAAAAATTTTTTCAAAGTACTTCATTGTAATTAAAGTTATTAATTGGAGTACACCTTAATGATAATGGAAAATATTTTGTGTAAAACGAAATAGAATCTTTTCTAAAAATTTACAACTACCTGCGCACCAGGCAATACGTGAAAGAAACACAACAAAAAATAAGTGAACCCACAAAAATTACTGACAACCTATAAAGTTGGAAACCGGCAATTTAATCGATTTTTAATATTATTAAAAGATTATTCATTACACGTGAGTTCATGATTCATCAGCTCACTTAGAATATCATTATCTTATTAATTGGGTCACTTAATTATTAATAGAGACGAAAATCATCCATTCCCGCTAAATTTTAAATCTACCTTTTTTTACATGCTTGAAATTTTTTACAGGTGATCTGCTATATAAAACTAAACTTTTTTGTAAATTGTCAAAATTCTAATCCTTACCGTTGGAGCACAGTACACGATCAAATTTTTAGAGAAAATGCATGTATTTTTGACATGTATAACTTTAGAGCCTTCTGTATTTTTAACCACCACTTAGATTTTCACCAAAATATTTATTTTAGTAGATTTTGTCTAGTAGATCATCAGAAAAATATTTTTGGACTTTTACCTCAAAGTGGTTTTTTGAGCTCATGTAAGTGGTCAAGCATGCAGATTAAAAGGGTGACGGCTGGTCCAGAATTGGACCAAAATTTTTTCCTGATTGGCTGAAAACTTCCATATTTGATTCTACTAAAACCTTACTGATGTCATGACCATTGTAATGAGTATAATATTGATGGTTTAAACTATTGGTGAACGACCATCACACTGACCTCAAGCACAAAATTGTGCAAACTGATAAATTTTTTGATGCAGAAGTATTTGTTAAACACTACCAATAAAAGTTTGTTCTGACAGTTTTATGATCCATTGCATATCTGAAGGAGAATCTGCTCTACAGGTCCAAATTAGAAGTCATCTATGCATAAGCAGTTCACTACTATAGTTGAACCTGGATAATATTTAATAAATGTATATTTTGATCAATTAGAAGGTACCTGAACACTTAAAAATATTTTTGAGGCAAATTCACTTCATTCTCAACTTCTTGATGGTGGAACATTAGATTTTTTACTGAAAAACACACCAAATTCACAAATGTAGCATCACATTAAATTCAATTGTGGTCAAAGTTATAAAATGTCACCTCCAAATTTTTTTTGTGTTAAAGATGATACATTCAGCCATTCAGGAAAAAATTTTGGTCCAATTCTGGACCAGCCGTCACCCTTTTAATCTGCATGCTTGACCACTTACATGAGCTCAAAAAACCACTTTGAGGTAAAAGTCCAAAAATATTTTTCTGATGATCTACTAGACAAAATCTACTAAAATAAATATTTTGGTGAAAATCTAAGTGGTGGTTAAAAATACAGAAGGCTCTAAAGTTATACATGTCAAAAATACATGCATTTTCTCTAAAAATTTGATCGTGTACTGTGCTCCAACGGTAAGGATTAGAATTTTGACAATTTACAAAAAAGTTTAGTTTTATATAGCAGATCACCTGTAAAAAATTTCAAGCATGTAAAAAAAGGTAGATTTAAAATTTAGCGGGAATGGATGATTTTCGTCTAGAGTTATTTAAATATTTACAACAAGGTAATAAAACACAATTTGATTTCTAATATTTCATGTTTGAATCATCATTTAAATGCTAAAGGTTGGCTTGTGATACTGAGTGCTTGAACTTTAGAATGTTTTGCAAACTTTTAAAGCTGATTCATTTTTGATTTATCTCCTGAGGAGGTTTTGGAATTTGTTTTTGCTTAATGGAAACTTTATTTTTAGGTCGTGATGTTATTTCGAGTTCTTCATTAATAAATTTGATGGATTGCGTTTAAAATTTAGTCGAAAATTGTTTTTGGCGTTTTTTAATTTCAAAATAGAATTAAATTAGAAAATAACTCAGTTAGCAATGAAATAGTATTTGTACTAGTTTTTCCGAGTTTTCAAGGATTCAAAAAATATTTCTATTAAATTTTAAGTAAGAAACAATTTTAATAATATTTTATAATTTTCATATCAGACCAAAAACTACAAACTTTAACACAACTTCATTAATCTCGCTAAATAATATCCAGTTTTGTAAATTCCAGAAAATTCAACTTTTTACGTCGCGCACTTTATTCCAATAATTTTTTTAAAGCACAAAGCACATAAATCACTACTTGTGCAAATAATTTTTATGCAAATTGACTATTTGCTTTATGAGCCGCACCATCGACCAATACTGAATAAAATTCATTTGGTTAGTAAAACCGCGCATTTATTATTCCGTTTAATGTCCACGCAACATTATATCAATTATTCCATTGAATGGTCAATGAATTAGTGAACTAGGTGTCTATGAGCTTGGAAAAATCACCTTATTTAGCACAACCAAACAACCAAAGTCATCCAAACATCAATATTGACTGATTCACTCAAAGCTAAGTTGAATTCAGAGACTTTATCATTTGTTTCAACAGAAATATACATATATATATATTTTTCACACAATGCAGCGAGCGTTATATTTCCAGTGATAAGAAATTGAAAGAGATAACAAGGTTCGCTGATATATTAAAAAATAACAGCGATCAAACAACACTATCCTCGATTTCTTGTGACCTACCGAAAGTTTCGTTTTCAACTGAATGGATTTTTGATGGAATATTGGAATTTGGACGTTACGTTACACAGATTGAATGGAAAATGTTAAAAACATCGCAGAAAAAAAGTTGAAGATTTATTCAAGGTCGTAAATGTCTTAAGATTGCATAAGCTTTTTACTTTGTGTAAGCACTGTTTCATTAACCTTTTTGGTAATTAAATTGTTTGGTAATACGGGTTGAACCTCTTTATCTCTCTCATTTTATGTTGATTAATTTTGATTACGGACCGTATGAAAATATCTTTCATTTATGACGTAATTGATTTTATTTTCACTATCCCAATCTCTTAAGTTTAAAACACTACGAGATATAGAAGATCAACCCGCAATTGAAATCTAACAAGTTCAAACATAATTAGGAGCTGCGTAGGTCCGACGAAAGTTATGTGAGAAATATAAAATAAAATTAACCAATTCTACTTGCTTTTCTTGCTACCCGACCAGTATAACGACAACTAAAGAACTAACTCTCAGCCAATTATTTTTAATAATGGTATGTTAGACAGTGTATTAAGGTTTGATAAGCATTAACAATTCAAAATTCGACGATCAATCATACTCGGTTAGGTACCAATATTACCAATAATTAAGATAAGTACACACACTTATTACGTGCACGTCAAGATTTCAGTACAGACTACTTAATAACTCGATTATAAATTAAATGCATTTAACTTTATATCTAACGAAATATTTGCTCGACTGGAAAACAAAACAAGTTTTCAGTAATTGCCTTGTCTGTAAGATTATTCAGCTTTTTTAAAAAGTGTACGAATCTGTGAGATATACAAAAAACGTGAGTTAGTATTGCGTACTCACTTAATAACTAGGTTCCTTTATTTAATTAACAACTTTGTACTTCTTCTTCTAAAAATACTTTTCATTGTTTTTCGCGACCTTCACCTTTAGTTCAAACAAATAGAATATATTTGAAACGCACTACATGCTTAATTTAGTTTAACACTAATTACTAAGCCCACTTAACATATAAATCTTATGAATTAATCAGTAGAACACATTTAGACGATCTTAAGGCGCGAAGGCGATTATTTTTTTTTAGTTTTGTTATGACATTTGTTGTTTTTGGAATATTGACGTTTAAATATTTTAGCACATAATGGGGCTAATAACTTTTGAGCTAAAATTTTTAAAATTGTTCTAAATTTTCAGTGAGAGTATCACAAATTAATTTTTCCAGCTTTTCCTCGCATTTTAAATCAAGTGAGTATTTAATTTTAATAAGTGTATTAATAATTAAGTAAATTATTAAAATTTTGATAAATAACCGAGTGTAAAAATTTTTTCTAAATCAATTTTCCATTGGCCTTTTTTTCGGGGAAATTGGAGCCTTAATTTGATCTATCATTTCGGAATGAGCTTCTGAATTTGTTTATAATACGCGAATAAACAACCACGCATAACAAAAATAGAGAAGAAGTTGATAGAAAAGAGGAATTACAAGAATTTTCAAAAGTTACATCACTTTTCTTCTAGCGAGTGGCATTGAAAATCTTCTCTGACCTATTTTCCGAGCTCTTCTACACCTAGCACCTCTCCTTTTTCCGCTTTCTTACTTTCTTTAATCAATTCCCTTTAATAAGCCTTTCTGAATTTATCACGTGGAGCTGGAACTTCCACAGTGGCTTTGAGTGACGTCATAAAACGGCATGGCGCAAACAGCTTAAATTCAATCTTGAATTGTTGTCGAGGTCACTTTTCATTAACAAGTTTTTCTAGGGTTTTTTTTCAATATGCACTGTCTATCATGTGATTGGTGACGAAATTTACTTGTTAATTATGAGATAGGCTTGTTAGAACGTTTATTTAAAATGCTAATTGAAACTGGAAGGATTTTTCAATGACTTTGAAATGAATTTATAGTAATTGTATTTTTAACTTATTCAGGTAGTAACAATCAATATAATCTACTTGAAAGAAAAACGTCATTTAATCATCTATTAAAGATAACAGTAATTGACTTAATCGAATCATAACTTTAATAAACATAAAACTTATTGCACTTTGAACAAATCTAATCTGTTTACAATCACTGTAAATAATCCATGTAACAAATCGTTTGTTACGCGTCACTAAGAGATAACAAACTTTCTGTTATTCATACTGTAACAAATATTTAATTAATCAAAATTTTCTTCAATTTTTCAGCTTCAAAACTAAATAATGGGTGTCCCAGCTGGTGATGTTGAGAAAGGCAAGAAGCTGTTCGTTCAGCGATGCGCACAATGCCACACTGTCGAAGCTGGTGGCAAGCACAAGGTTGGACCCAATTTGAATGGTCTCTTTGGACGCAAAACAGGACAAGGAGTAGGGTTCGCCTATACTGACGCCAACAAAGCTAAGGGTATCACCTGGAGCGAAGACACTTTATTCGAGTACTTGGAGAACCCAAAGAAATATATTCCGGGAACCAAAATGGTGTTTGCCGGTCTGAAGAAGCCAAATGAGCGCGGTGACCTGATCGCCTACCTCAAGTCGGCCACCAAGTAAATTAAGTCTCGTGACGCATTCAAAATTTAAGATTCAGAAATTAACCGTTAAAAATACCAATTAAAGCAATTTGAACCCCCATCAAGAATTAAGCATTATATTACAAATTATTTAAATTATTATTTAAAGAATTGATAAGTAAGAATTATTAGCCGAATTTGTAATTAATTTCCGTTGCTTTTAATAATTTATTTATTTCTGTGTATAACTTTAATTCACTTTAATCGACTCGGAAGATAGTTTGGCAACATGTAGACAAAGGAAATTCAAATGAAAATTGATCTTACAATATGAAATTCGTGTATATGATTAAAATGTTATATATTTAATCCTGTTCGAAATGGTATATATGACGAAAGAAATTCACCAGATAATAAAACAATATATTGTTAAAGTGGAATATTAGAAGGAAAATTGGTTGATTTACTTATTTGAGGTTTCAATGTTTTTTAGGATTTTTCAGGAAAAATTGATGGATTATCCGTTTTTGAATTTATAAATCTGACAGATCCATAGAAACGTCAAAAATGGAAAATCAATCATTTCTAGGATCTCTTTGGGTAAATAAAACAAACGATCTAGTAATATCATAAATATACATATTTTATTCATTTTCAGATGATTTTTATTTTGTTTTTGTATTTTTTGTAGGTTTTTGTGCCTCAATATTTACGCAATTGATGAATTGTCGATTAAATTGTCCATGAATGAAAAACTACTTCAATTTACAATCAAAGTAAAATTTTTCTCGGAAATTCAATCAACAATCATCCAAGTGTATTCAAATATTCCATAATTTCATAATTAAAACTTCTATAGTTAATGAAAATTACGTTTAAGATTCAACAAAAAATCATCAGTGGTTTTGCCATTCAAGTCTTAAGAAAACTAATACCATACATACATTCAGTTTTTTTGTATTTTTTTTTCTACTGATTTTTTTAATTGTTTAAGAACCTAAATCTGCATGATCAAGTTTACAAAAATATTTACTTTAGCACAATAGTTTTTTTTTTCTAACTTTATTATCATTTTTCATTTTATTTAATTCATAATTATTAAAAAGATTTTAAATGTTGTTTAAGTTTTTAAAAAAAGTGACACAAAATATTTGTGGAGAAAATTCGATAATTATTATTAATAATTATGATTTCATTAAATATTTTTCAGAAACAAATAAAATCATAAAAAAAATCATAAGTTATTAATTCGAGATGCATTCGCTAACTGTTCTAGGTGAGAAAGTACCTAAACTCTGCTATAACTATAAAGGTTAGTTGTGGCGAGGGTTAGACACTTTAATATAGTATCAAAACCTCGAGTTGTAGCTGCCTTCAAGACTTTTATCTCTTTTTAATTTGAAATTAAAAGAAAATTTTGAGGTTTAAAAGGTAATGTTAAGGGGCTAGTGGCAGTTGAAGGGAATTATTTTATTTTTTAGATCCAATACAATTTCCACTTCAACTCCACCAGCGCAAAACTCTAAAAAGGTGATTTGATCATAATATAATATTTGTGTGGTTGAAAACTGGAAAATAATACTTTTGTCAATTTGTAACGAGATTATTTATCAATAATTATTTCTTTAATTTAAAATCTTTTCGGCGTAACATGTCGCTTGGCTTTTAAAAAGCATCGCTCAAAATGTCTCTTTCTACATTCATTTAAATTGTTTTAATGCTTTAATCATTAGGTTAAAATTTATTCCACTTTATTTCACGAAACAAACAAACAAACACTTGAACAACAAGTTTATTTTTAGCAGAACAGAAATTTGAGTGTTTTCTTTTTACATTTGTTTTTGCAGCTTTTGGCTGGTGAGAGTTAAGTTACTTCAGTACAATTGTCCCACATTAAAAAGTTAGTTAAAGAATATTCAAGTTTTTCAAAAGGATACACCACAAAAATGCTCACACGCCACACAAAGCAGCGCAACGAGCTTCAAGCTAGTTCCTGGAATCATTGACTAGTTATCATCAATTTAATTTTAATTATAGTTTTTTTTTGTGAAGGCGCAACCGAATCGTCCAACATAAGAAAATTTTAATTTCTGCAGGATGGTGATTTTGATATTTGTCATAATTGATTGTTGGGAAATTGATTAATCAGAGGTTTTTACAGTTCACAATAATTTAAGTAGAAATGACAATTAACAAAACATCTTTAAAAAATTTGGTCAAATAATAGATTAAACCAAGAAATCATCCTCATCCCACAATTTCGAAATTTCGAAAGTTACGCTTCAATTAGCTTAGTTTACTTTAAAAGTTTAGCAATTTAAAAAATTATTAAAAATAATTAAAATCAATTATTCACTGCACATTGTTATAATTGTTCTGAATCTCTAATTTGGTTTTAATTTCCTCCTTTTTCCGTTGCACACCCGACAGTTCATCACTCAAATCACTGCACAGGCGAAGCAGCAGTAAATTCTGCTCTTTAAGATGCTTCACCACATGACTGAGGTTCTGTTCTGGCTTAAATCGCACCTGTCGCAAAGTGTCGCTGATTGCCGTCACTCTTTTTTCATATTTCTCATAATCTTGACTGGCTCTCGGTGGAATTTCTCCAAACGAATGCTGGGTCTGCAAAGGAACTGGCGCGGCAGCTGGAGGCGACTGGGAGCTGCGCGCTCTTGGCGTTATAGTTGGTTTTCTGTACACTTCAAAAGCGCTAGTACGATTGTATGAGGATTGGCCTATTAGCGAGTTGGTCAAGGAGCTACGCGGCTGTGGTTGAGAGTCCAAGTGGATTGTGGTCACGTATTCGCCAGATTTTGTCTAAAATATTTAATCAATATTTAATCAAAAATTCTAAAGGGTGATTTTTAAATAAATAAATCGATTATTCGATTATTCTTTTCAATCGACTAAATCACCATTATACTAACATTTCCACTAGGAAACTGCGTAAAATCTGCAAAAGAAGTCTGATGGTCATTTTGGTCATTACTGATCTTTCTAGAGGCTTCAATTGACGCATCGTACGACATCTGCTTATCAGAGATTCTGGGAGGTGGAATGACTGGTGGTGGCAATTGATCCTTCTCTTGCTGGGAATTTGACAACTTGATCTTTTGCAAGTCTAAACTACTGCTGCGAGTATGACGGTGTGGCCTAAAAATAGATTATTTGTTGATGAATAAATTAGTCAACAATTAAAAACTTTTAATTTAATTGAAAAGTGAAATTACAGGAAATATTGAACCTCGATAAGAAAAGTTGGCATCAATTTATTTATAATCAGAAAGTGACTAATGTAATATTTAAACTGAATGAAAATAAAGCTTCAGGAAATAATCAACGAAAATGTCATTGAGAGCATTTGGCGCTGATTGAGAAAAATAGCTCGAAAGTTCAAAAAACTGAACTTCCCTCTAGAATCAATAATCGAATTAAATTAACTGTAATAATACCTGGGTGGCGGAAGTGGTGGTGCTTCCTTCTTCTTGCTACTCAATGTAATACTATTATTATTCCCAGTCGATATGATCACTGTTTGCTCCTCGCTCTGATTAAAGCTATTCTCTCTTTGCGGAGGTGGCGGTGGAATAGCTCCAATGTTCTTTGAGGCTGGTTTCTTGGGCTGTGGCCTTTGAATGGCCCGCAAATCAGTAGGCAAAGATTCTCGCTGATTATGCAAATTAAAACCAGTTGGTACATTATGGTACTTGTTGCGATGGAATTTAGGACTGGTGCCGTTATCATGTGGAATTATTATACCGCTCTCATACACAAGAGTATCGGCCTTCCTAAACGTTCGCAATGCTTCGTCTTCAATAATTTCAGGGGCTAAGGAGAATATTAAAATTAGAATGTAACAAACTCATGTAACAAATTCATGTCACGTAACAAATGTAAGACAACTCACCAACTGGAGTGACCCTTAGCGGAACTGGATGTAAAACATGTGTATCTGAGACAATAGCTTGCGTAACATTCACGGGCTTTGGTCCAGGACTGGAAACATTTGAAGTTGGCGATTCTGTGAACTTGGTCCATTCTTTGTTGTTTTTTGGCGAAGAATGATCACCACCACCATCTACTACACTGACCAAACTCTCTTGCTGCAAATTTGGAGAGTTTGATCCAGATCTGTCTACAATATCACTTATCACGTTGTTGTTGCTACCAGTTGAGCTCACAATACTATTTGCCACATTATTATTCAGCTGATTGAATGGTTTGGCATCGTCAAAATCAAGTCTGTACTGAGAATGATGATTTTTGGGCAACGTGGAAGATTTGTTTAAAACAACTTCTTTAGAATTTCCACCCGCATCAATAGTCGCCAGTCGTTTGTACTCATTTATCTTCTTCTGGCTGCTAGTGAGTCCCACTTCTTGATTATCATCACTCTCCAAATGTAAAAGATCCGCTTCACGAGCGGGTGCTCCTTTAAAGCCTAGGGCTTTTTGAAGTAACTTTGGCTGCAGACAAGCAGGTAAAGAGGAAGGGATCGGTATATTGTTTCTCCGAAGGACCACTAAGTGCATGGCCGCTGTGAATTCAGCTAGATCTAGAGCTCCATCTCGAGTAACGTCACACAATTGCCAAATGTGACGCAATTCTTCGATTGGAATGCGAGATTTCTCGAAGAAGATTCTGAAAAAAAATTAATACCATCAAATATCACTTAAAATTATATAGAAAGAAAACTCACTTTGCAACAACCCCCGACAATAGCCCATTGAGATCTGGCTGCACAGCGAGGAACTGTTTAATGTAATAGTCCTTCTGTTCGAGAGTAATTTGATAGAGTGCCTCTAAATCGACATCTTCGTCTTCTTCCTCACTGCTATGCTTATCAGAAGATTCTTCCTCGGTACCCAAAAGTTGTGTTTGCTCTTCACACAACAATCCTTGCCAGCTTTGAGAACCTACAGCCCACGGGCGTTCTGCGACACTATTTGTTGGTGTAGGACTATCACTGGCCGTGCTCCACGTTTCTGGAGATGCTCCTTGTACGTTACTGGGATTGCCTGATCGGCCACTTGGATTGACTTGTTTGCTGCTGCCCATCGCACCACTTGATTTACGTCGCGATGGTCTAGGTTCAACTTCGTTGGCTTCTACTTCAGAGTCAGTGGAATTGATGCTTTCAGCTTGTTCTTTGTGGCTGAAAATGTTTTTAAATCATTAGAATTATTTAATAATTGGGCAATTTGTTGCATGCAAAACTTTTGTATTAAGTAAATGTTTGAATGATAAATTGAAACCAATCAAATAATTCTAGATAAATGATAAATCATTTTCAATTAATCCCAATTAGTCAAAATCACTAAAACAATTAATCCAAAAGCAATAAAATAATAATTAACACTTTACTTGTGACTGTTTAACTGAATAAGGTCAGGACTTCTGAATCGATCCACTATTGGTAAACCATTTGCTGTGCTGGCCAATGGCTGAGGAGCAATACTATCTCTGTTGATTGTGGAGGATGATGAGGCGCAAGACGATGAAGATGAGATGCTGCTGTTGGAGACGTTTGTAGCCGCAGAATCGATCAGATCTGTGTTCCAACTGAATTTGGGCAATGGCAGCTGGAGGTTAGTCAAAGCAAGAAGATCCTTTGTGAGATCCAGAGACTTTTGGTGTGCAGCGATTAGCTTCAAGCAGGAGAAAAACTGCTGTCGTGACAAATAAAGAGCCGTTTGAGGCACACTGGAGAGTGTTGTTATCTGAAAGTTGTTTGATTAATTAGGGTAATCAAGAAAAATATTGCAAAAATAAAGAGAAATTTCTGGAATTCATAAAAGTTGTTTTTGTTATCACTCTAATCGTTCACACCTTGCTTTAATCTATTTCCTTCTGCAGATATACAAATCAAATTTAGTGCTGCAGCAAAATCGCGAGATAACTCAGAGTGTGCAATAAAAAACACTACAATTGAAAAATTTAGATATGCGAATTGACCCTCGAAATGAAATTAATTTAGTTTGGTAGATCAATTAGAAGCAAGAAGATTAAATATATGATCACTTCCTTATATTTATGAAGGAGATGAAGTGGAATGAAGCAGCAAGAGGCAATTAAGAAGATTCATGCCAATTAAGAAAATAAATGTATACCTCTCTTATCGTCTCGTTTGTTAAATTTGCACTACGGAAGAGCTCGGTGGCCTTGAGAGCTGGAATCTCCTGTGTGCCAGGCTCCAAGCAGTAGTTGAATAACTTGGAGTAGAACTTGTTCTCCTCCATGATTAAGGATTTTTCTAATTAACGCGAATTCAAATATTTTAATTTTTTTACTTTTCTGAGACTGTGTCAAGTTAGTCAGATATTTTACTGGCCCGAGATTTTTATGCAGCCAGAATTATTCTGGGCCAGAGATTTAAATTACAACTATTTTAAAACTGTTTTAAAAAACGAGATTGAATAATAGCATCAAACTATTTAAAGGAGCCAAAACTCACTTTTCTTTGGGTTTTTTATTAAATCTAATTGTTTGAAATAATATTTTTTACCAAAATCTCAGGCCAAAAAAATTTCCGACTGAGTTCTCACACCTATTGTCAAATTCTCGTAAATATTTGAGAAATTCGCAAAACAAGTAATAAATTGAATATATTGCTAGTTTGAGCAGTTCGCAAGTGTTATAAGTGTTACCCTGAAATGCCCAAGAAGAAACTAAAGGTGGAAGCTAAGCCCGTGGAGGTATAAAGAAGCTTTGTTTTTAAAATAGCAAAATTCCTTAATTAGCGCGCTAAACGCATTGCAAAGTGATAAAAGCTTTGATAAATGCACTGCAAACATTGTTAAGTAGATTATTCCACTTTTGAGCACCCACAATGTGCTTTGAATTGAGATTTATGAAAAAGCTGGAAAATGGAGAACAACAACAAAAAAAAATGCCACCAACAGAGAATTTTCAGGAAAATTGTTCATTTTATCCAGTTTAATGAAATAAGAAACAACTAATTGATAATCTTGAGTCAACTTTTAATGATATTTGCTAAAAAAACTCCCCAATTTGTACCACAAAATCCAAATTTGTAACACTTTGTCTCTATTTTGTAGTGATTAAGAATCAAAACAAAACAATCGACCATAAGCATTAATCATACCAAGCATAAATTGCTTTTACTCAGCACCAAACATCAGAAAACTCTAAATAAGCCCCCGTACCGAGCCTCCAGTAACTCTGGAGCAGCAACAAAATTTGTCCCACTCGGAAGTGCGGGTTGTGAGTGCTTCGGTTGTTGCCCAGTTGCAAGCCCAGGGACTGCAGGTCATTCTCAAATTGAAAAATATTTTTGTTATCCTTTCATTTTTTGTGTTTAATCATTTATTAACACACAATTGTTTTTGTAAATACACATTTTTCTCATTTCTAACACGTTATTACGCTTAATTTACTGATTTCTGAAATATTGAAGGAATAGCCAGGTACACATTCTTACGTAGTGTTTTTATCGTTTCCCTTGATGTTTATCATTTCTGGTGTTGCTGCTTTTTCTACTTTCTTTTTTATGGATTTGTAAATAACTAAAAACGAAATATGTAAATAGTCGCCGCTTGAGTGCTGTTTTACCCTACACACATATTTATAATTTTGTTATATTGGGTGGCACACAGTTCTGCTTCTTTCATGAACCTTAATTTAACATTTCTGATCAATTCTATAGGGTAATGAGTTGAATTCCGCTATTATGGCGGCGTCTCAGCCGCAAGCCGCCGTTCAACAAGCACAACAGCAGGCTCAATCCCAACAAAATGCCGCTCTACAAGCTGCACAGGCACAAGTGCAAGCCCAAGTTCAGGCTCAAGTTGCTCAACATCAAGCAGCTCAACAACAAGCAGCTCAGCCTCAAGTAAGTTCCTTCAATTTTAAATTTATTCTTGATATTTACAAATTTTTTTCATTTTTAGGTCATCACAATGCAGCAGCTACAAAACCTCTTTCCTCAGCAACAATTGCAGCATTTACAAGCTCAAGCTGATCTAAATCAGCTCCAACAGCAAGCAAACGCAGTAAATTGCTCTCCTCAACAAGCCCAAATGAACGCCCAACAATTAAAAACCCTCCTCGGATCTCCTCAACAGATGCAACCTCAACAGCAAATCATCATGCAAAATATTCAAGGGATGCAGGGTATGCAAGGAATGCCCCAACAATTCATTCAATTGAAGCAGGAAGGTATGCAAGGGATGCCGCAACAATTTATGGGAGGTGGTCAGTTAGTTCAGACACCAAATGGAATGTTCTCGTTGCTGCAGCCAATGCAAACTGTTACAGTTGATGGGCAAGAAGCGCTTTTCATTCCTAATATGCAGAACGCTCAGATGGCTGGAGCTCAGGCTGTAAATATTGGCGGGCAACAAGCTTTCATAACACCTAATGGACAGATAATCAGAGCACCCACTGGTCTTATGCCAGGGAACTTTTTGCAAAACATGACTCAAGCAGTGCAGCTCCCAAATGGTGAGTTTCTATGTTTTTCTCTTTGTAAACTAATAATTTCAATAATAACTCAAAATTTATCGTCGGTTCACTTCTAAAAAGAATATCTCGATCATTTTATTAAAAATCTCAAAAATATTTGAAGAAGTAAAACGATTAATTGTACATAAAACAATAATTAACAAATTCTTCCTGTTGGTGGTTGCTTCTCTTTTCATTTTCATACACATTTTAACACATTAAACCATTCATTAAAACTGATAACTCAGTGGGTCCGACGTTAACAATTCCTGGCACCAACATTCAAATACCTCTGGGACCGACGCAACCGAGTCTTTCGAATCTCACGAATAATGCGACGACTATTGGACAGCAACAAAATCAAAATCAAAATCAACAAGGTCAGCAGAATAGTCAGCAGACGGGACAACAAGGACAAAATATTCAGAATCAACAGCAAACGATTACTATTCCGGGCACTAACATTCAAATACCCACGTCGATTGGAGGTAAAATGCGCACTAACTCATTGTTTCATTATTGGTGATTTTTTTAAGACTTTCTGTGTTTGCTTTATTGTTTTTTATCTCAAGGAGTGTGGAGTTTTGAGGATGAACTTTTTTTTAAATAAAATTTACCACTCAAAAATTTATAAGATGTGATAAATAAAATTTCACATGAATTATCAACAATTTCAAATTAATCATCAAAAAAAATTTTAATGTTCCTTCTTAACCCTCCACAATTCTTGGTTATGGTTTCAGATTAATTACCCATAAATCCCATAACTGTTCTAATTTAACCAAATTTTATGACTAAAACTAGGCCAACAAGTGCAAGTCCGTCCAGCAATGCAACAAATGATGCAATTCCCTATGCCAACGCAAACAATTCCCGTGCAAGTGCCAATTACCACGGGAAATGGCCAGACAATCTACCAGACAGTTCACGTTCCCATTCAAACTTACGGAGGCAATCAACTGCAGATGATGCAGCCACAAATGCAAATAATTCCTCAAATGACTCAACAAATTGCCAATATTATCACACCAAATGGACAAATTCAGCAAGTTCAGT
Source organism: Parochlus steinenii (assembly GCA_038502155.1). Classification (NCBI taxonomy): domain Eukaryota; kingdom Metazoa; phylum Arthropoda; class Insecta; order Diptera; family Chironomidae; genus Parochlus; species Parochlus steinenii. Next base: position 1,765,035 of record JAXCIN010000049.1, on the reverse strand, counting down.
TGGGACCAGCTATGAATCAAATGGCGGCTTTACAGCAGCAACAACAGCAGCAGCAGCAACAAGCGGCTCAGAGTACGGCACAACATCAGACTCCAGGAGGGAGTTCGGGACAAGGACAAGGACAGGTAAAATTTTTTTTAATTGTAGCAAATTAATTTGTTACGTGTAACAAAGTATCATGGACGTAGTAAATTCCAACAATTGAAATCAATTTTAGTCTCAAAAACTTGAATCGCCCAACACCTCGATGACTTCAACTGGAACCCCATCCACCTCAGCAGCGCAGGAAGCTCTTAACCAGCAACAAGTCAATCAACAACAGCTTAACCAGCAAATTCAGAACCAGCAGCAACCAATCACAATAACAAACGCGCAAGGTCAACAAATGACGATAATACCGACCCAGCAAATTCGATCCAACTCAAATATAATTCAAATCCCTGGCGGTCAAATGCAAGCTACTTATCCAGTTCAGCATATTCCTGGAATTGGCAACGTGCAAGTGATTCCAGCTAGCGCGTTAAATGGCAACTTTATGCAACCTATGCAAACTCTCGCTCAAGTACCTCAACAACAACAGCAGCAACAGTCTCCGGCACCTGCACAACAGGTCACACAACAGCCGCAGACAATATCACTCGCACCACAAACCCTCACAAATATTAAGCAAGAGGGAAACGAGCAGCAGGCCCAGTGGATCTTTAAGCCTGAAATAATGCAAACCTCGGCGGCGCCACTGACGCAGACGGTAACACTGAGTGCTAGGTAGGTTTATTTTGTCATAAATCAAATATAAATCCTTTAGAAACAAATTTCCTAACAAACAATTTAAATTTTAGCTCTGGCCAACCAATAACAATGTCCCAGCAAGCACCTTTAACAACAAAATCCTCACAGAATACTTCAGTAACTGTGACGCAAGCTCCTCAGCAGCAAACCATCCTTCCGGCAACTATGGCCACAATAACACAAATTCAGCCAGCTCCAGCTCCACAAACCACGCAAATCCAACAAATCTCAATTCAGCCACAACCCACGTTGACAATTTCTTCGAGCACGCCCACTTTGAGCACGAATGTGGTCACAAATGCTTCCAGTACGGCCTCCAGTCAGGCGACAACAAATGCGACGACAATTCATTCAAGTTCAAATATCACCGGTGAGGAAGTGAAACAGAGAGTCAGAAGAGTAGCTTGTACGTGTCCTAATTGCACAATGGGAGATCGACACTCGGATCGAAAAAAGCAACACATTTGCCATGTACCAGGATGCAATAAAGTTTACGGAAAGACTTCTCATTTAAGAGCTCATTTGAGATGGCACACAGGTATGTTTTTGTTGCAATTCTTTGTTTTGAGGAAATTTACATTTATATGGTGGAGGAACTTTATTAATGGTTCAAAATTTTAATAATTCAATAAGATGAATTTTAAACCCTCATCTCTCGCCAACGACCATACCATGTTGAACACACCGGTTCTCGTCCGATCACCGAAGTTAAGCAACATCGGGCGTGGTTAGTACTTAGATGGGTGACCGCTTGGGAACGCCGCGTGCCGTTGGCTTTTATTTTTTGCGAAAAAAATATTTTGGCCTTGTTGTGGCAAAAGTATTAACAAATTTCATTAAGATTCAAAGGTTCAAATCTGGGCAGTTAAATAAATCTCTTCTTAATATATAGCATAAGTGGGCTTAGATCACCAATCATAAGTTTTTTTTTTGTTAAATCTTTCATCAAAAATTTAAATGTTTTTAATGTATTTTCATTCCTCACTGCTTTCCTTTCCTCAACTGTCCTCAACTCATCCTGACCTTCATTAAAATATATGTAACTAATCATTTCTACAAATTTACTTTCTGTTTTCGGTTGCTGTGCTAACGCTGCTGCTCTGATTAATTAGGTGAACGACCTTTTGTATGTAGTTGGATCTTCTGCGGTAAAAGATTCACCAGAAGTGATGTAAGGATTTAATTTTGCGTTCTTTAATCAAATATCTTATTTTCTCTACTTTTTTACTTGATAAAGGAATTGCAAAGACATAGAAGAACACACACGGGTGAAAAAAGATTTCAATGTTCTGAGTGCAGCAAAAAATTCATGAGAAGTGATCATTTGTCGTAAGTTTGTTGAATTATTTGATAAAATGATATTTATAATGATACTTGTCATGTTAAAGGAAACACTTGCGGACGCACAACAAAAATCGCAAGGAACCGGTAAGAATTTAAACATAACATTTAATAAATTAGAAAAAGTCGATTACATACTATATCAATTTGCACAATCAGTCAGTTATTGCAAAAGAAAGCTTAAATACAATATTGAGGCAAAAACTTGCACTTTGATGTATTGTACTTTCAATTTTTGTTGAATTGCCTAAAAATCAGCAAAAAAGTAAAGCCAACGGCACGCGGCGTTCCCAAGCGGTCACCCATCTAAGTACTAACCACGCCCGATGTTGCTTAACTTCGGTGATCGGACGAGAACCGGTGTGTTCAACATGGTATGGTCGTTGGCGAGAGGAGATGGTTTAATATTGTACTTGAAGCTTAAAAAAAATTATTTCGATCGGTTTTTGGGTTTAATTCTCGGTTTAGATTATTTTTCTTTTTCAAAAAAATACATAACTAACAATTTATCAATATTTACAGCTCAAAGTGGAAGACATGAAGATCATCCTTAGCGGCGGCCACTCACCTCAATCCCAACAAGACATTGTAATAATGCAACAAGGCTCTAAAACGAAAAGTGAGGAGGAATCCCAGAGTGGCGAAGAAATTCTTTTTGTGCTGAAGGAGGAAAACACAAATGAGCAAAGCAACGTCATAACATTAGATTCAAGTTGCATGAATGCAGATGGACAATATGTTTGGATTTCCAATGATACACAGCAAAATGTGCCATCCACCACTGTTTACAGTATCAAGCAGCTCAACTTCTCAGAGGTAAAATTTAAAAAAATATAAATTTCTTTGAATTTTTTGTTTACTTGCCTCATCCGGTGCAAAAACATTTTATTTTGAATTTTTATAAAGTTTACACAAAAATTTTAATTTAAAAACATTAAAACGGAATATTTCTCCAAATACTAAAAAATATCTGAAATTTTCAGGAAATCTCGACCTCCCAGCAATCTGCGTCTTCCGACAGCAATGACAGTAGCGACGAAAAGATGATGATCGCAAATGATGATCCTGATTTGGTGGATTCCAACTAACATTCGGACGACCTGTCCCAATTTCCCTTCAGCACTAACTTTGGACAGTTTTGATAGTTTGTGGCAAAAAAAGCACAATCTAGTGAAAATATCGGATTGTATAAAAAAAGCTCAAATTTGCCGATAAGTGCTGGAATTTTAAAGTGAATTCGTTTTGATGGATTTTTGAATCATTTCCCGCGTTAAAATTATTAAAATGTCATTTTTGGCGGATTTTTTTGAATTCACTTTAAAATTTCCATTTTTTAAAAGATTTTTAAAATAAAGTTTGATTTTTAAAATGTGCTGGCTACGAATCTCACATATCTCGAGAATGATAATTAAGTAGAGTCAAAAATTAGAGAAATAATTCATCGAATTTAGGTTTTAGTCGAAACCTGATTTTAAAATAAACTTAAAGTTAAATAAGATTGTGTCACCTATTTAAGTGTAAATTTTGCATCATAAAAATCGAAAATTAAATTTAAAATTAATGTAGAAGAGCGAAATAATTAAAGTAATTACTGTTTAGCGTAAATTCAACGTATTGACTATTTTAATTGTATTAATTACATTAACTCTTTTCGTATGGTATTAAAAATAACTTAATTTGCAGTTTTGGCATTTTTAGATAAATGTTTGAATGTTTTGTTGTAAGTTTATATTAATGGATATAACTTTTAATAAATTCGGGAGGATCTTGAATGACCTTTTAATAGATAATTTTGTTTTATTTTTGACATTCGTTTGTAGTTTTACGGCATCAGTGTCTAAATTAATTGTTCACAAATATTTTTCACCATGATTTGGCTCGGTAATTTCAAATTTTCATGCATGATAACTCCATTTTTCATAAATTTTTTGCTCATAAATGCTTCAAGTACATTATTAAACCATCTTCTCTCGCCAACGACCATACCATGTTGAACACACCGGTTCTCGTCCGATCACCGAAGTTAAGCAACATCGGGCGTGGTTAGTACTTAGATGGGTGACCGCTTGGGAACGCCGCGTGCCGTTGGCTTTTATTTTTTGCCTAAATTTTACCTCTTTTTGCCATTTCGAATTTTCTTGATATCTTGCTTTTTAAGTAAATCATACTTTTGCTGAACTTGAATGAGATTTAGAAACATTGTCGAAACTATTTTTATTCTATCAAATTTGTTGCTTAAATATAAAACGTGAATCTGCAGCAGGTCAATGACGAGCAAAAAAGAGATTCCATTGCTAATTGTCTACTAGTGAAAAAACATTTGTAAAAGTTGTTCGAGCTAATTAGAGTAACAGTGATTAATCTTTATTAGAAGAAGAATGCCAAAAACTCACGGATTTTGCACAAACCGTAAAAAATTATTTAGAGAAAAATTATTTTTATAAGTGAAGATTTGTTTTATAGCATATCAATATATGAATAAAGTCGTCGAGCGTTTTGGTTCTTCAGCTGAATATAATTGAGAAACAAATTGAATTAGAATCACACATTTCATACGACTAAAAGTTTGATGTGTTCTTAAATAAGCAATTATGCTAATAAAACAAAAAATAAGAAAAAATTGATTTCTTACATTTGAAGAGCGAAGCAGAAAAGATGGTCCATATTTTTTGAAAAGTGTGCAAAAAATTAAAGCCAACGGCACGCGGCGTTCCCAAGCGGTCACCCATCTAAGTACTAACCACGCCCGATGTTGCTTAACTTCGGTGATCGGACGAGAACCGGTGTGTTCAACATGGTATGGTCGTTGGCGAGAGATGATTGTTTAATATTGTACTTGAAGCATTTTTCCCAGAGATTTCGTGGAGAATCATCATTATACTTAGTGTTTGCAAGCCGGGATCCCGGGATCCCGAAATCCCGGTTTTTTGACTGATTTCGAAGAACCGGTATCCCGGGATTTTGACTTCGGGATCCCGGTTTTCAGAAATACATCTAAATCACGTAAAATTGATAATATTTTGATTTTTTTGTTGTGATATCATCAGTATTTTATTATGTGCGACTGTTTATTGAGAAAAAAATTCAAACATGTGTCGAACAGTGCGATTCTCTTTGTAATAGTCGTTTATAAGTAATTCCGCAATTTAGATTAAAAAAGTAGTACGGTACTATCTCGTACTATCGACTGTCAATTCATGAGTTTCTCTTGCAACACTAATATACAAGTAAACAAAAAAAAAATATATATAGGTTAGAAATTCGTATCATGGAAAAGTCATGGCTTGTAATGGTGGATCAACCAGTGGACTATCAACACATCTAAAAACAAAACACAACATTGTGATCACCAGATCTGAGCCAACAAAATCTAGTCAGCACAGAATAATTGGATGCTCTTTGTTTTTTGAAATCTCACTTCAAAACAAATAACTGTCTAAATGTATTAAAACCATGAAAAATAAATTCCTTTTAATGTGTAAATAAATTAATCATTTTTTATTGATAAAAACCGGGATACCGGGATCCCGATTTTTTATTGATAAAAACCGGGATACCGGGATCCCGGGATTTTTAAAATGAATCCCGAGATCCCGGTTTTCAAAAAACGACCGGTTTTTGCAAACACTATTTATACTTTTTTTGATGAAAATTAGATTTTAAAATAAATTACCCAATTCTCCAGTTACACTCCATTCATATTCAATAATGTGATCGGTTACACCATTTTCAAAATAATCAGTCAATTTATCAATAAAAATGTTAGTTACAGAAACATCTAATAGATCTTAAAATTTAGGAAAACTCTCATTCATTCACTTGTCAACTGGTTAACCGAGTGGCAATATAAAAAAGTCTGGATTGTTATTTAAACAAATTCATATTAAAGTCTACAAGTTCAAATAATAGTTAATTCCCGAAAATTTTGTTTTTGTTTTAGAATTTAAAAATACACACAAGTGTCGAACAAGTGTGCTTTTTTGCAAGCATTGGTAGTTTATTATAAATATCGAACGTCATCAGTTGAAACAAATTTTACTGAAAGTAGTTTAGTTTCTTTTCTCCCATCATCCCGGTTGCAACGTGAATTGGTCTGTTTCGCGATTTTCGCAAATTTTGTGAAACTTGAGGATTTCTATACACAATTCTCGATTGTTTGTTGAACTTGCAAGTTTGTTGCGAAAGAGAGGCCAATTCGGCAAAAACGCTACAATGTCTCATAAAAAAACTATTAAACTGGTGGTTCTTAGAAATGATTCAGAATCTCCCTTAGACGTTGTGCAATCTCAGGTGTTTATTCTAAAAGATGATTCCTAAGATTCATTTTTAATCAAAGGTGCTTTGTGTTTGATGTTTTGTGTAATTTTTGAGTGATCTTTTGGTAAAATGCGAACAAATAAGAATTTTTGTGAGTTTCTTTATAACTTGGCATGCCATGCGAAAAGAAGAAAAACTCCAGGTATCTTTGATGAAAAAAGAATTTAGGATCAAAGTCTACTATGTTAATTGAATAAATATTTGTGCAAAAACCCAAAAAATCGTTACATAAAGCCAAAAATATTTATAAATTCTTGTCTACTTGTGCATTTTAGTGGCAAGAAAGCGAAAAATGTTTGAAATTTTTACTGTGGCGGTGCTGTGTGGTCATCCTCTTTGCTGCTATAGTGATACTCTCTTTAGTGACCTCAGCCAAAGAAGGTTCCATAAACTACTACCTCATATTCTTCTCAAACTGGGGAATTCTGTTTGGTCTAGCAAATGCCATTCTGGGAGCATATCTAGTGATTATATGGCATTATGGTCGAAACAACATGAGGAATAAGAATTTGATACAAAGTACAGCATCAACGATTTATTGGAATGCCAGCACAGTCACAATCGTCCAAACTTGTGTCACAACGTTTATGTTTTGGTCACTCATTTATGATGGTGAGATTTTTGTGTTGAAATTGGGAAAATGAGGGTACACTTTCTTTAAGTCGATACTAAGTTTATAAAAGTCTACACAGATTTCTAAAGATTAATATTACTTCTGAAAATATTTTTTAATGAATTCGATTTGTTTATTCCAAAAATTCAATGTCTCCCCTAAAAATTTCTTAAATTAAAAGTTTTGAAAGAATCACCCAAAGAAAGTAAACTTGTCGCCAATGTTTATAATTTTCGCTAGTTCTCTGAATTTAGATTGACCTTTAATTATTCGTAGGAAGAGATTTAAAGCTCAACACGCTCTGTAAACACGGACTCAATGCATTTGTAATGATACTAGATTTGCTGATAGTTAAGGTAATTTGTTTTAAAAATATTTCAAGTGCACTTTCTACGCAAATATAAATTAAAATCAATATTTTTCAATTTTTTGTTTTGTTTAATTTTAATAAAAATACTTTGTAACGATTTTAAAAGTATACTAATTGATATTTTGTAGCACAAAGTAAAAATGGGACAAGCCCTGCACACCGTTGCCTTTGCTATTGCATTTGTGATCTTCAGTAACATTTATAACACACTAGGAGGAAAAGATGAGTAAGTTGATTAACCAAAATAATAATTAATTGCGAGAAAACCAATCATGTGAACAAACATCTTCTCAAAATATCTTCAAATTAATGGCACGCATTTTATTTTTTTTTTGCTTAGAAAAAAATCTTTTTTTTGGCACTTGCCTCAAAATCAAAGTCTAACAAATCCAACAAAAAACATCTAAATCAATGAAAACTTCTATTTTGGCGATATTTTGGCAGACAGACAAACAAACAAATCTAAGATTTAATTAAAAACTTAGGAGGCTCGACTTTTTGCATCGATTCATCTCATTGACATTTCCTGACACTTTAAGTGAGAGTTTGATTCTCCGAACTTGTCTCTTTTTTGCCAATTTTTTTTTTGTCAAAATTTTTTCGAAATTTATTTTGTGGTTCAATTATATCATTATTTTTGCAGGCATGGACACAACTACATCTACAAAGTATTAAACTGGTCTAAGCCGTTGCCAGCCCTGTTTTTTTCATCTCTCACAATTCTCGCTGTTTTGATCATACATACTTTGGTGCTATTAGTTCAAAGAGCTAGAAGTAAAATCTACAAAAACTGCTGCAAACCGACTGACTTTGAAATTGTTTCTACAAATGTGGAAGTGTGATCTAGTGTGATCGATCGTTGCATGACCGACTCAAGAATTAGATGTTAAGAGGATCTATCTTTAATTAAAAATTTAAGAAAGCAACTTGTAGTTTTAAATTCCATAATAATAAATTAATAAAAGAAAATAGTTTTTCCCAAGGAATGTCGACTACTAGGGTAAAAAATAAAATAAATATTTTGATATTTTAAATTATGGTATTATCAACAAAAAAAAATACAAAAAAGAAATAATCCTCCTAATCTACAATTCTTGGGGAAAAATTGTTTTTGATATTGATCTGCTGCCAATTTCCTAATAAAACCAACTAAAAATGTCAAAGGTGAATAAAAAAACAATCATTTCTTTTAAATTCAAATATTTTTATTCTGAATTCAGTGAATTATCTAGGAAGATTCAAAGAAATAAGTTGAGTCTGAACCGAGGGGGTAATAAATGGCCCAAATGGCCGACAAGAATAAGAATAAGTGAAGAATAAGTGAGAGTAAGCAAGAGTAAATTGAATAAGTTTATTCAATTTTGAAATGAGTAAGTCTTTTTTGCCACCGAAATTAGGCATGTGCATAAGAAAATTTTAAGATCGCATTATTTTTGATTTAAAATTGTTTCCCTGAAAAAAAAGCAAAAAACTGCATTATGTGCAAGAATTTGATATTTAATGTCTGGTTTTGAACCTATGTGTCTAGCACCAAACATTTTCTTGCTTGGTGGTTGGAATCTTGGTTGGGTCAGATTTTTTTTTGCCATTTTTGCACTCCATATTTCCAACATTTGTTAACATTACTTTAATAAATGACTAGAACTGTCCACCGAAATCAAACATGCTACATTAAAAAATTATTTAAAAAATTGGATTCAATTATTTGGATTTACAAAAAATAATGCAAAAATGGCAAAAAACAAACTGACCTAACCAAGATTCGATCCACCAAGCAAGAAAATATATGGTGCTAGACAAAAAGGTTCAAATCCACACATTTAATATTATTTTTTTTGCACTTTTTTGCTATTTTTTTTGGGAAACGTGTTTCTAGCCTATAGATATTGCTAGAAAAACATGAAGGAAATTTTACAAAATCACTACACAACTTTTATCTCGTTTCTTGACTTTAAGATTTGGTAAATTGAGTAAATGAGTAAGCAAGAATAAGTGGAGTAAGTGAAGAGTAAATGTGAGTAAGCTGGAGTAAATTGAATAAGTTTTAGAGGACTTGACAAGAATAAGTGGCCTTTATTACCCCCTCGGTCTGAACAACATTTTCAGTACTTTAAATTTCACTACCAACTAGTCTAATTTACGAGTTATCTGCGAAAAGGTCTGCAATTTCATTTAATAATCTGATTTTTGATTAAAGGTTTGATTTTAATTTATGTTCTATGAGTAATAGAGAAATCGAAGTATTGTGAAAACTGGCGGGGTTTGCAAATGTCTCTAATTTTAACTTTTATGGAGTTATCCGCGATTCAATTTAATTTTTTTGAAATAATCAATATTTCCATCAAAAAATGTGACGACATATTTCATAAGCAGCCCCTCAGTTTGCATTTTGGCATATTTTCAACAACAAAAAAAATCTTTCTACGAACAAATTTCACCAAATTGTGATCAAAATGAAAATCCTGTATTAAGCAGTTCTGCGAGCAGATCCAAAAAATTGTCATATTTCAAGATATTTTTTGACAAAGGGTCGTCCGTACTTTTCGTCGCATTGTTAAATTACCGCGACATTACTCACAAAACAACCCTTAGTCAATTCTTTTAATTCTACAAAAAATGTGTTGATATACAAATTTTTAAATTAAAATTACCATTAAATTTGCGGGCTTTAAACAATATTTTAAGTATTTTGCCCACTGTATCCAAATTATCCAAAATGAAAGCTGAAATTGTTTCCGCCTTGGAATCCGGGCTGGCCACCATCGGATGAGAAACTGAAGAACTGGCGGAACATTTGGTTTGGATCGAAATCTAAAAAGAAATGGAAATGATTAAAATTTACAATTAAATAACACCATATTTAGGAAAATCTTTTAAAACAACTGGAAATGATTTCAAAAATAAATAAACAAAAATTATTTTTTTGTAATTTGTGTCCCGACTAAAATCAAAATTTACCCAAGACACAACTTTACACTAATTTCAATCTAATTACCTGCATCTTGTGACATCTCTTCCAAATCTTGTCCACTGTCATATCTGGTTTTCTTCACAGGATCCGAGAGTACAGAGTAAGCTTCTCCCACTTCTTTAAATTTCATTTCCTGCACCTTCTTCTCATCATCCGAGGACGAAGAATGACGATCTGGATGATGGACCAAGGCTCGCTTTCTATACGCTTTTTTAATTTCATCTTCAGAAGCTCCTTTTGTGATCCCCAGAATTTTGTAGTAATCCTTGCGCTTGGACTTTTTGAGCTGTAGTTTGGCGTCCTTCAGCGCATTCTTAATTTCCATGGTTTTCTCCATCTTAAAAGCGGTCTCGTAGTCTTTGACACTTTCTTCAAAGCTTTCCAGATCATAGTTGCACTTGGCTCTCTTCAGTAGTGCCTTAACATATTGTGCGTTGATCTTTAATGCTTCAGTGCAATCTGCAACTCCATCTCGAATGTTACCCAGCTTTGTGTCCACCAAGGCGCGGTTGTAGTACAATTTGCTGTTAATCTCCTTGTTCAATGGGTCAATCAATAAAGCTTCCGTGTAGACTGAATGTGCTTCGCGGAATTTTCCCGTTTTGAAGAACTCGTTACCTACAATTATACAATTATGGGCAGTTATTAGTAAGAGCAATAATATGTAGCGGATGGTTTCGAATGTTTTTTGTGTGTGCAGGTAATTGTTTAATTACTCAACCAATCTAAAAGCATAGAATAAATAATAGTTCTTTGATGCTGCAGATTGGATTATGGATTATTATTGAAGCTGCAGGTTAATAAACTCTCAGAATAAAAATTCAAGCTAAAAAATCTTCTTTTCTTTTCTTTTTTGTATGGTTCATAGAATTTAAGATGTTTTCAATTTTTTAAATAAAATTAAAAAATTGTACAAAAATTACAAACCAAAAAAGATCTTTTTTATCCTTTCCTCCAAAAAAATAACAATACTCGAGTAACTTAATGAATCTAGTACAAAACCCCAAAACCTGCATAATTTAATTAGTATTTGACCGCAATCACGCATCACGCACCAAATCAATTAAAATATCTCATGACATGCTCACTTTTGTTTGTTTTTGGGATGCTATTGACTTATTAAATGCTTTTGAAATTTGAATAATGTTACTAGGTGCGTACAAGGAAAGTTGAAAGGCGAAATTCCATAAAAATTCATGAAAAACGTGAACTGCACGCGTTTTTTGTTTATGCAGGAAGGCCATAATTATTTTAGAAAATTATAGACATAGAGGGAACTTCCAAATTAGGAGGTAAAAATGCTTTTGAACTTCTTGTGAAGGCTTTATTAGGATTGACCTTTATGAATTTGTGGCAAAACGATGGCATCGATTTTTGGGCTTATGTTTATTTAGTGTTGAACGAGTAATTCTTAATGAAAAATTAATAATTGTAAAGGGAACACTCTGGGGGACGTTCTTGATTGATTTGTTTGAGAATTATTCTCAAGAATGTCTTGATAATTTTTACAAAAAATCTACCGACAAAATTTATGAACTTCCCTTCATTAAGATTATAAATCGAGATTGTGAAGAAAATCTGGGTCACAAAGGAAATAAAGAATCATATTATGGTAAGTTTTCACAAATCTTTGCTTCAATTGCAGCATTGACACAAAATATGAATTAAAGTATCAAATTTATTAAATCAATACTGAATATTTGATGACTAAGCTATTTATTTGAAAACCAAATGGGTAAACAAAAGAAATATTGCACAATTCTTGGTCATTTCACTTTATACGAAATCTTGAATTAAAATGTTCCTTTGAAATATAATATTTAATAATGTCATTGAAGATTTACTTGAACTCAAAACATAATCATTAATTATCCTTCAAAATTGCTTCTATCAATGTCTAAATAGTCCAAAATTGTATTTGAGATAGAAACCTCGCTGATTTCTTATCAAAAATTCTGATAAGATATCAAAATACACTAATTCCTCACCTTTCTCTTTCTTTTCCTTTAGATTTTTGGACTTAATACGCATAACTTTAGCCTTCTTGTGGTCTGGATCTAGTTTGAGGGCTCTCTCAAAATGTGTAATTCCCTTTTCAAGATTATCCGAGTAGTATAAAGTCAACCCTCTAACGAACAATGCATCAGAATTGTTGCTGTCTGTCTTCATGATTTCAATTGCGATATCGTTTGACTCCTCGAACCTGCCCAGCATTGCCAAACATTCTGCCTTAAGTAGTTTAAACTTTTGGCAAGCCATTGCAATTTTTAGGGCACTGTCGACGTGATAAACACAGGTTCTGTAGTCTTGCTTCTCGTAGCTCTGGTTGGACTTTTCAGTTAAATCTCGTAGGTTTTTGAGGTTTAGAATTTCTGGCTTCATGGCTGCACTCTTTGGGTCAAGCTCCAACATTTTGTTGATTGCCTGTTCGGCACCAATTAAGTCTCCGAGCAGAAGGCAACACTTTGACACACGCACATAACCTTTCTCAAAAGTGTCATCAAGTTCCTGTTTAAATTAGAATAAAGAAAATAGTTAAATCACTAATTTATGCAAAAATTCTAAGCACAAAGCAAATAATGACTAATAAAAAAATATCTTACCAAGGACTTTTTTGCATCCTTCAGAGCTGTTTTGTAGTCCCCCATCATCATAAGTGTTGCTGCACGGTTGCCATAATATGATGGGATCTCAGGGCAGAGAGTAATTGCATCAGAATAATGCTTGTTGGCCGCATTATAATTCTGAGCCTTATATTCTGCATTCCCTAGATTCTTTTTTTCATCAGCAATCCTAAAGAATAAAGAACAAGGATTAATTTATTGTATACAAATAACCACGAGCAGGAGCTATTACGTGTCGTTGTTAATCATCTTAAAGCCTGAGAAGAATACAAGAAACTACTTAAAACTTGAAAAACTACGGAGAAAAACAAATTACGATGAAATCGCTTTAACTTGATTAATCAACTTTTCGTTTGACGTTTCTATAAGAATAATCTGATTAGATTTCCCGTACAGCTTTGGCCCCTGCCTTAAGTGATTTTTTTAGTTAAATCTTTGAATTAACGTGCTAATTGACTCGCAAAAGTGTTCTTCGACTAATTGATGCTGGTCTTGATAGGGTGAGTTAAACCGTAACAATACCGAGCGTTCATAAACTAGAATGGAATCTTTTCAAACGCAAAATGACAAGTCAAAATGAACGACGAACACGCTATAATAGCTAATGCCCGAAAAATATCACCAACTGTGTCCCAAGATCCCACTGACACGGCTTATTAAAGGACAATTAGCCAACTGTTAGCTATTTAACCTATATTTAGCATAACCTCAGTCGAATTGTTTTCATTTCAGTATAGCTTCTCCATTTTTTTCGGGTGACCTCGCAGGAGATTTTTTCTCTTGCCGCATGCACTTCTTTTCAAGCTTTTCAAACACCTTTCGCATTCTATTCATTATCACTCAATTGTGATAAAGAAATTAAAATTTTCACAATGTAAACAAAAGTGATTTTTTTGGTTGCACAATTTTGCTGAATAATAATATATTAAAATTTATTTTTAGCTAAGATGGACGAACCATTTTTATGGGCCAACTCGCACCGTTCACGGCAGCAAGGCTTTGAGATAATAGAAGAGAGAAATGTGGATGACGATATAATATACGAGGGAGATGAAGATCAGTATGAGCAAGAAAACAACCGCTCTGGAGAAGATCCGGAAGAGTTCTACACTATAGGCGACCAGATCATAGAAGTGCCTCAAGAGAATCTGATATATCTAACGGATGAAGGAGTTGTGAGTGATCACATGAGAGATATTGGTGTGAGAGACATGGGCCACCTGATTGAGCAGCAAGTTCAAGAAGCTGGTGAGTATTTCTCTATAGAATCGATCTTTATGTTGAAGCTTCCAACTTATTTTGAAATATCCTAAATATTTTAGAAAACAAGATAATTGGTGATCATCAAGACTATACGGAAACAGTAGAAGAAGTCATTACTGAGGAAGATTGGATTCAATCTCAAGGTGAGGAATGTGTTCAAGTTGCTATGGAGCAAGTTATAACATCAGATAATATTGCCGAAGAAGATCCCGACACAGTTCCATTACAAACAGATCAAGATGAATACACAACTTCCAGGTATATTTTATAAATTAAGAATAAACTGAATTTTATAACTAATGCTGAATCCTTTTTTAGACCATATCCATGTGATTTCTGCAGCCGCCGCTTTCGAAAAAAGGCAAATCTTATGAATCACATGGTCGCTCATCAAAACGATAGACCACATGTTTGTAATTTGTGTGGTGCTCGGTACATACGAAGATGTGATTTGCTGAATCATCTTAAGATTCATGCTTACAGTCCAGATTTGGAGGAGTCTGGTTCACACTCTAATCGCAACGCTGGATATGATGATCCTTTGGATTGTAAGTATTATCTCAAACTACCAATATTTTATTTTCCTAGAGACATTTCTCTTACAAAATATTTCTTATGACAATATAAATGCGAAATTATTTTTTATCTGTATGTTAATTTGGTAATGCTAATAATTATGTAAATTTTCAGTCAATGACTCGGCAGAAGATGAAGACAATGCCAAAAGATACAACAGCAAACGCAGGAATGACGCTGATTACTATTCCAAGCAAAAAACAACTGGAGGAAAAAAGTCTAACGAGCCCAAGCCGAAACCAGTTAAGAAAGCTGCCATTAAACAGGAGAAACCTCCTACTAGAATTGTTATGGAAGAAGTTACTGATAACTACAACGTTACCTATGCTCATGATGGTCAACAAGATTTGAGATCCAATGAGAGGTAAAGCTTGACTTTTAATTTAATCAAGACATAAGATTTAATTGGACCATTTTGTAGGTTCCCAATTCTTGATCCACGAAAGCCATTCGTCTGTCAACACTGTGGAGTTAGTTTTACTCGCCAAAAAGCATTGGAATCACATTCTAGAGTAAGTTTTTAAAATTCATTAGTTAGCAAGAATCATTGAATGAAAGAATAACTTATTTATTGTTTTCTAATTTTCTTCAGCTTCATGAGTCTGATGTGACACACGATTGTGAAATTTGTGGTGATACCTTCTACGATCCAGGAACTTTGGAGGACCACATGATTAAACGCCACACAAACATTAATCCAGGAATGAAGAACCGCTCTCGTGGTCAGCCAGCTATCATGATGCCAACCGATTTTGAGCCAGATGACAGTAATTCTGACTATGAGCCCAAAGTCGAGTCTGAAGATGAAGACGAAGATTATGGAGACGAGGGAAGTCATTATTGTGATCAATGTGGAGACACTTTTGCTCGAGCTGATTTGCTTAAGAAGCACATTAAATCACATTACAATAACATTAAGTCTGAATTGATTTCGGATGATGAGGATAATTATGAGGGTAGCACTCATCAGCATTGCTGCAATCAATGTGGCGCCAAATTTTCAGGAGCTTTGGATTTGTTGGCTCATGCTGAGGAGCACGCTCGTTTTCAGCCATTCAAGTGTCAGTTGTGCGGAGAAACATTCATCGACGATGGCAAGATAAAAATGCACTTGAACGTTATGCATTCTGCCGTAAGTTTTTTGTCTCATGTTATCTCAAATTTAGATTTTATAAATTTCTTTTAAATTTTCTAGGAGTTGAACGAATGTTCCTGCAAACTGTGTGGAAAACAATGTCGTGATCAGCGATCCCTGATAAAGCACTCATGGGAGCATTCAAGTGGAAAATCTCATCCCTGTTCCAAGTGCGGCAAAACGTTCCACAATAAGGCTCGTTTGAAGCGTCACATGGTCTCGCATCGTAACAAGAGTGTTATCTGTGAAGTGTGCAACGATGAATTCCCGGATGGCAGAACTTTGATGAACCATCGTCACTCACATACAAAATCGAATCAATTTCCGTGTAGCCAATGCGGCAAGTCTTTTGGATCGAGAAGTTCCCAGCAAATTCATATTCGAATTCATACGGGTGAAAGGTAATTCAATTTTGAAGAGAAAATTCAATTAAGTAAAATTATTAATTAATTATATTTTTAGGCCTTACGGTTGTCGTTTTTGCTGGAAGGCTTTTGCTGATGGTGGCACTTTGAGAAAACATGAGCGTATTCACACAGGTTTGTCTTAAAATCAATTCCTTAAAACATCTAGCAGCTAACCATTCCCAATTTTAGGTGAAAAACCTTACGCTTGCTTGGTCTGTCCTCGGGCTTTTAACCAGCGCGTGGTGCTCCG
Organism: Parochlus steinenii; assembly: GCA_038502155.1. NCBI lineage: Eukaryota > Metazoa > Arthropoda > Insecta > Diptera > Chironomidae > Parochlus > Parochlus steinenii. Next base: position 1,748,379 of record JAXCIN010000049.1, on the reverse strand, counting down.
CGAACATATTCGATCTCATCATTCTGCTCCAGATCCAAGACATGGAACTCCAAATAATCCATACTACTGTGCAGTTTGTGAAGATTTGTTCGAAGTGGCCACTGATCTGATTCATCACATTATCCAGCATTGTGACATGAGCACGGCAGCCAAACGTGCACCAGTTACTGGACCACGCAAATACAAGAGAAGACGCAAGTTGAAGCAACATGAAATTGATCGATTGAATACGGAGAAGTTGCTACGTGGAGACTTTGATTATGGACCATCGGATAATGAGGCAGCAGAGCCACCACCAAAAAAGAAGGAAGTGGCTGGTTATTCAGGATTTGGGACTTCATCGAGGTATTTTTTTTATTTTCTTAAACTTTTTTTTAACTAATCCTTAAATTTTTGTAGAATGGTGAAATATGACTACGCTCCCTCGACAAGTCGTGCTGGTCCAAGCAGTTCAACCATATCGTTCACTGATGAACGTAATTTCATCGCTCCAGAAAATTTGATACCCGACGAGATCCTTAATCCAACATCTGGAAAACAGAAACCAAGACGTTACGACAACGAAGAGTTTATTGATGAAATGATTTCTTCCATGGTGCCTTCCAGAAAGCGAAATCAGTCTTCCCCTCAGTCTTCCTCTCGTCCCAAAATGATTCACACGGAGAAGTCTCGTGTACCAGTTTATGATGGTAAAAAGAAGGGTAAACCGATGGTTACTAAACAACCAGTGCAGCCAATTAGAACGAGTGCACGCAAAAATCAAACTCCTACAAAAGTGGATACTGAGCAAAGTGAGTCGGAGGATGATGAATACGTCAATGAACTGGTCATAAAGAAGGAAATGGCTCAACATGACATTGTAAATGATCTGACGGAGATTCTCTACTCGCCAAGCCAACGTGCCATTGCCGATGAAATGGAGCTTAGTGAGGAAGAGTCAAGCGATGATGAACCTGGTCGACGACCCAGAAGAAATGTTAAGTCCCGATACAGTGCAAAAACTCTCAAGAGAGAACACGAGTTGGAGGCGAGAAATAAGCAAAGAACCACTTCCGAGAGCAAGGTCAAGAAGACTATTAAAGAGGAGGTTGTTGAGGAATATCGCTGCGAAATTTGTGGATATTTGTTCAGCAGTCGCCAACAGCTATTGATCCATGTACCCATTCACATATAAAAGTTAAAGCCTTTTGAAAATAATTCTAGAATCTTAGGATTTTTAGTTAGTAAGGAAAAAATTTGATGACGTTTGATTAAGTCAAGTGAGGTCAACAATTTCGAAAGGATTAAAAATTAAAAAAAAAATTTAGGAATATTTTGTCGTTAAATGAAACTTATAGCGGAAGTTTCTGAATTTTAAGCGAAATATTTTGGAAGTAAATTTAAGTAAAATTTCTGAATAATTTGATTCTTTACGTCATAGTGTTTAATCTTAAATCTTCATTTAAAACACGTATGAAAATTTTTTGTCTTCTATAAAAAATTAAAAATTTTGAAAGAAAATTCGTAACATAATTTTTTTGATTTTGCATAATTTCACCAGTTGATTTAAAAAGACATTTAAAAATTCACATTTTTGTATATACTGTAACATTTTAATGTGCAGGAAGTTATTAAGAATTATCACGTTGATTTATTTTACTTTATATAAGGAAAGTTTCTTAAAACTTGAAAAATCATAATAATGTAAGTTCAAGATAGTTACAATTTATAAAACGTTTAATCATGTTTAATTGTATGAAATTCTTTTAACAACCTAATAAAGAATATTTCACAATAAGTATTCATTCTTTCCTTTGAATTTTCGAGTGTAAATTTGCTTTATTTACAGTTGAAGGATTTTAATGCGGAATTTAAAGAGTTGAGAGAATCTCAAGAACAGAATTATATGACCAAAAAAATCTCCCCCGCAAATTCAAAATCCAAATTAGGATTGCACCATGAACTTTCGTTGCACTCATCTAAGAAATCTATGAACAATGAAAACTTGTCCTACTTCCAAAACCTACTTAGTTACGATTAGTTTTCTTAAATAAAGCCAAAATTTAATATTAACAGTGTTATCACCGACCAAAAATTATTGCGGTAGTTTGTATTCTAATTTTAGAATGTTTTTGATTTTAATTACGAAGCGAACTCTATTCAGAATCAATTAGTGCGTGATAATCATTCAAAACTTACGTTTGGGAATCAATTACATCCATTTTTTCCATTTTCTCGGGAACTGGGGAGATTGGTGGATCTTTTGAGATGATTTCTGAATCTGGAGACTCAGCCATGCAGGAAGAACGATTGAACAAATCTAAAGCAATATTCTTCGAACAAAAAGTATTTAACCAACAGAGGGTGCTGAATTTTACAATAATCAAATAATCCAATATATTAATTGATTTTATGTATTGAACTTCTGGAATCGAAGATTATGCGATATTTTGTCATCATTCATCCTCTTCCTTAGTAAAATGATTGATAAAGTTTATATTTTCAGTGATTTTCTCAAATCTGTCTTTTATTATAGATTTAACCACAAAAATATAAATTTTTTTGATAATTGAAACAAAAATGATTTTTTCGTTGATCGATCGGAGATAGTTTGGGTAATCAACGTTGTTATCAGATTGTAGAATAGTAAAAAATATATTCAATTAAGTGAAACGGTATATTTTCAAATTATCTGATTAATTTCGATCTAATTAACTTATGATTTTGATTGTTTGATTTTAAAGCTATGAATCGGCTCAAAATCTGACAGCTAATTTTTTGTCATCTGGGACAAATCATAATTTCTCAGTCTCTAAAAACTGTAATCGTAAAGTTGGTTCATGAATCAATAAGCTCAAACAAAGTGCTAATTACAAGCTTAAGGCACCTAGGTTTGGTACAAAGCTATTGGAATTCAATTTAAGGCGAAAACTGTTTAGAAAAGATAAAATTAATATGGCCTAGTATTGGTGAGTTTTTTTTTGAAGATCCTGTGGTCTGGGCCAATTCCTTGTGGGTAATTGCTGTGATAGTGCGCTTAGGAAGTGTTTTGGGTTGTAGTTGAGGTTAATGTGGTCAATTTGGAGGTTTTACATTTACGTCCATTTTGTCAAATTTTCAGACAAAATATTAAAAATCACAAATCACGTTAAATCCTGTTCCCTAACTCTCAAAACACTTATAAGTGTATTATCCAACATTTACCAGCAGCGATTGTACCACAAGTGGTAACGTAGTTGCCGAGTTCAGCGTAATAATGGAAATATTTTTAGATAGTCATTGTTCAAGAAGAAAGAAAAAACCGAGAAAATTTAAGGAACAATAACGCGATAAAATGAAAGTAGACACTAGTCGCCTGAAAAAAGGCACTTCGGAGGTTCCTCCCGAGTGCCAGACGTTAATCGATAAGCTCAAAGCATGCACCAGAAGTGAGTTGATTGACGAGCTCAGCGTCATCGAGACATGGACTTTTGGGAAGTGTGAGCTTTATCACTGGATCGACATCCTGGACATTTTCGATGAGATTTTGGAGGAAGCTACGCACTATGTGGATAACCAGATCTACATAGCTTGTGATACGCTTTTCTCGGAAAAGGTGAGTGCAAATTTTCAAAGAACCTGTGAAGTGAAGATTATAATCAAATAAAATATTCTTTGTGATATAAAGTACCTGTAGTACCTAAAAGTACATTCATATATTTTGCTTTTCTCTCAACAATTTAATGAATTAATTAATTATTCCAGGACCGAAAACTGTTGTTGTTGGTGTTGAACTTCACCACTTTGTTGATAGAGCACTCTTTTTCGAGGCATCTCTACAACTCAGTGGAGCATTTGACTCAGCTGCTGCTTTCCACAGATCTGGAGATCATATTGGGTGTTCTTAATTTGCTCTATATGTTCTCCAAGCGCAGCAATTTCATCTCACGCCTCAGCTGCCACAAGAAAAACACGCTGCTGAGTCGGCTTAAACACATTGCAGAGGTTAGTTGATAATTTTTTAGTAAAACTTTAAATGCAAATCGATTCCTGGAGATTAGTTACAGTTTTTAATGATTTTGTGGTATTTATTTAAAGAATAATTCAAGAACAATCAAAATTCATTCAAAAAATTTATTGCATGAATCATATTAGTAAACATAGTCAAAATCATAACAAAGTTACTTCCGAAATGATAAGGGGACTTATCTATTAAAAAAATGTATAGTTTTAAATTTTGTTTTTCAAATTTTGAAAACTAATCAAATTTTCTCTTCAAATTGTAGCCATACGGTGGTAAAGAATGTGGATTTGGCCTAGCAGATTGCTGCCGCCCTGATAAAAAGATGCCCAAGGCAATTTACCACTTTTATTATGAATACTACACCAAAAACGGCACGCTAGAGGTGATTGACTATCAAAACATCTCGCGTCGCGACCCCAAAATGATCACCGTCAAGTTCTGGAAGGATCTAGACCAACAGCTGGACGACGACCAAAAATATCATCTATTTGCACGCGCTCGACTCGCAACTGGATTCTGGAACTACGAAGATAGAATTCTGTTTGTGCAAGCAAGACTCCAAGCACTTTCCATTTTAGTGTATTCTGATGCACTGCTTGGCTACACTTCAACACTTATATACCCCGGATTCTTGGAGGAACTGGTCGAGTTACTAGAATTACAGAAACCTAATCTAGTAGAGATTCGAGCCGCTGCTTTGAGGACTTTGACAGCAATCATTCATCTGGAAAGGAATTCTCAATACCAGAGGTAAGTCTATTCAAATTTTTCACGTGAATTTAATTTATTAAGTTATGTTATTTCTAGAAAATCCGAATCTCGCCTCAATACAATCATAGAGGTGACAGGTGCGTCCTCTTATCACGGATTCCTCCCAACCCTTGTGCGCAATTGTATTGCTAACCTAACAGGACTCCCAAGCACCAACAATAAAACCCTTGATCAGCTGACCACTGACGAGAATATGTTTCCTCTTCAACTGGCTACTGCTTTGTTCAGCTTTCTTTACCATCTTGCAAGCTACGAAGCTGGAGCTGAAAGTTTAGTGTCTTGTGGAATGATGGAAAGCTTGCTCCGAGTTATCAACTGGTCGGGAACTGAATTAGAGCACATTACCTTTGTCACTAGAGCGGTGCGAGTAATCGATTTGATTACTAATTTGGACATGCAGTCGTTCCAGCTCAATAATGGCCTCTGCACCTTCATCAAACGACTGAATTTGGAAGTAAATTTGTGCCGCAAAGAGCAATCTTACGAAATCCGCCCGAATTTAGATGAAGCGAGTCAGGCAAATCAAGCTAGCATGATGAATGACGAGAACATGGAAACTGGAAGTCAATACGACGACGATGATGTGATAATGTCAACTAGCACCACCTCAATAACTGGATCAGGTATTCCAAAGTCTAATGATCCCACGCCGTCCAACAAGACTTGTTTGCCACAACGAGCGGCTTTGCTCAAGTCCATGCTGAACTTCCTGAAAAAGGCCATTCAAGATTCAGCCTTTGCAGACAGTATTCGACACATTATGGAAGGAACGCTGCCAGAATCACTGAAACATATTATTAGTAATGCAGAGTACTATGGACCATCTTTGTTCCTGTTGGCCACAGATGTGGTGACAGTTTATGTTTTCCAAGAGCCTAGTTTACTGTCATCATTGCAAGATAACGGATTAACTGATGTAGTGCTGCAAGCTCTGCTCAAGAAGGATGTTCCAGCCACCCGTGAAGTTCTTGGATCTCTGCCAAACGTCTTTAGTGCTCTCTGTCTGAACACTCGTGGCCTGGAAAGTTTTGTTAAATACAATCCGTTTGAAAAACTTTTCCAAGTTCTTATTTCGCCAGTCTATTTGTCGGCTATGAGAAGAAGACGCAGTTCTGATCCAATGGGAGATACAGCATCGAATATCGGAAATGCAATGGATGAGCTGATGAGAAATCAACCAACACTTAAGTCACCGGCTATTAAAGCGATCATTAAATTGCTTGAGGTGAGTAATCTCTTTTGATGATTTTTTTTTTAATTCTTAATTTATTTTATTTTTCATGATTCATGGAAGTTTTTTACTATTGCCAATTTTTTGCAATTTTCTGAATTTGTATAGCCTGGCTACTGAAAAACTTAATTAAAATATATGTTTTTTTACATTTTTCAGGAAATTGTGGAACTCGGAACTGACCCAAAGTACATTTGCTGGCGAGCACAGAGCAAAAATGACGTGTCGCCTACGGTACACAATTCACGTGCAAATAACAACAATAATGTTATTGACAATGGAGGTAGCAGCGACGAGGACGATGAGGATGAAGAAGAGGTAATTTATTTCATTTCCGTGAATTTACGTGTTTTTTGAATGAAAAGCACATTAAAGGAAAAGTTTTAAAGTTCTTAAAGGAAACTTTTTCTAATGAAAATGGCATTCTATGGAAAATGCCAGGATGTTTTTTAATTAAATTATTCATTACATTTTAAAATAATATTTCAGGTCTCATCGTCATCCCACAATCAAGCTCGTGACTCAGCAGCCGCCGCCGCAGCAACTGCAGGACAAACAACTACCCCAAACCCAAACTCCTCGCAAGTTGTGTCAGCTAATGAGCGCATTCCAATCGCACTGATTGATTATACTTTGAATACAATGAAATTCTTAGAAGCAATATTAAGCAACAATTCGACTGATGACCATTGCCGTGAATTTGTCACGCTAGGAGGGTTAAGAGCTTTGCTATCGATCTTATCGCTACCCAATTTCCCTGTGACTAGCTGCAATTCACCAATAACTGCGACAGCTCAAGCTGTGGCTTCAGTTTGCAAGTCCATTTTGGTGAGTTTTTTTTAATAAAATCCAAGATAAAACTGAAAATCAAAAAAAAAATCTTAAAGTCCAAAACAAAAAGTTTCTGCAAAAATTTCAATATCTAAAATACTACACACATTTCTCAAAATTCTTAGAAAATACTCCGTCTAGAAATTTTCAATAAAGCAGAAAATAAAAATTAAATTGATCGCTTTTTGCACGGAAAAATAAACAAATCGTTGAGAGTGGAAAGATTTGTGTTGATTTTGTTTTGAATAGACTACAATATTTTTGCAACACAAGCTTGCTGCAAATCTATTTTTAATGTTTTCACTGAAAAGTGGTTTTGGATTTCCTCGAGGATTTATTAGTTTTATTCTTTTTTTCTCGCATTTCTCTGATGTTTTTGTTTTGTCGCAAAATCACTTTATTAAAATGATTATTAAATTATTTTCATTCATGATTTTTTTGATTACACAATAGTAACAATTGTATGAAATTACGTTTGTTTTTAATTAAATTAAATTTTAATTAGTTTGAGTATTAAAACACTCGTTTAACTAGTTTCTTGTAATTTAATTTTAAACGACAAAATAATAAAAGTTTAAATGTTCTAAAGAGATTAAATTTGATCGCCATGAAAGCAATTAACATTTCATTTTATAATTAGATATTTGCTAATAATAAATTTCCTCTTCTTGTAGAATTTAACACATGAGCCCTCCGTTCTGCAAGTTGCCCTTGAGCAGCTTTCTGGAGTTGTGGAGCAATTGAAACCCCTGCAGAACAATCTTGAACACACGAGTAGCAGTGTTTTGCTGAAAGAATTAGCCAACTGTCCCGATCTCAATCAGGCCTTCACAAACGCCAGCTTTACTCCATTATTGCATGCCATGAGCGCTGTTCATGGTTACGTAGTGATGTTGGTTCATGTGTGCCGTACTGGCCAAAGTGATATTCGCACTTTGTCCTTGATGAAGTGGGGCCAAGATAATGCTTACGGAATGAAATTACTGAAGAAGCTCGTAATGTTGTACACAGCTCTTGTTTGGGAGTCAACTTTGCTGTTGGCTTTGTGTACTGATGATATTATTCCACCTGGCTCAGAGTTTGGCAAAGATGAAATGGATAAGCTACAGCCAACCGACTTGAAGCACATTGCTGATGTAAACTGGGACGAAATTGTCTCAAACTTATCTGTGATGGAGAATTTAACAACAAATAGTGCTACACCCTCTACAAGTTCAGCAATTGCTTCCACTAGTATGGACGTTGATAGTGGTCAAGCACCCAAAACAAAAACTGAATCAACTGTTGCAGTACGTTTTGGAGCATCTCCCAGTCAACTCAAGTACATTAAATCACTTTTGGGAGCATCATCGCGCTTAGGACGTGCACTAGCTGAATTATTCGGCTTGCTGGTTAAATTATGTGTTGGCTCACCTTTGCGACAACGTCGAGGTCAAAACTTCCCACCAGCACCAACATTCACAAGCCCTGCTTCTCGCGAGATTGCTAGAATTCTCAGCTTCATCTTGGTTGATGGTTTGTCATTCACAAAGCTCCCGGCCGCACCAGTTCCCAAACTCAAGCTTACCTTCTTAATCTGCTCGATTGGATTCACCAGCCCAATGCTGTTTGATGAGAAGCGTTACGCCTACCATCTGATGTTACAAAAATTCATTGAAGAAGGAGGATTGGATGCGTTCTTTGAGATGTTCCGCTGGACTTTAACTTCCGGCTACACAATTCCCATTCATCGAGCAATTGAACACCCCAACTTACCTGATGGCACTGGTGAAGCCTTGGACGCCTGGTTGATGCTACTGGAAAAGATGGTCAACATTAGATCTATTATCGAGTCGCCACATTTAATTACAAGCAAGAATAGCCGCGTAAAGCAAGAGTTTGATGCAAAACACTATCTTACTTACATGCACCGACACGCTTTCATGAGTATACAGCACTTGTGGGGCTTTAAGCCGTTGAAAACATATGGCTTGCGAATGACTGAATCTATGTTGTCAATCCTGAAGCATATTGTAAAAGGAGAAAAAGTGCTTCAATCGAAATACTACAAGAATGGCAATGTTACAATCTCGCTGGACGCTAAGCATAAACCAACAGTGCCTACTCAAGAAGAATCGACGTCTACACAGACTTTGCCTTCTACATCGAGAACAGTTCCAGTAGCAGAGACTCCAGCAGTTAATATCAGTGCAGAGCATTTGCGCCAACTCATGGACATGGGATTCTCGAGAGAGCACTGCGAGGAAGCTTTAACACACTGTATTTCTTTGGAACAAGCAACTGATTACTTGCTGAATCATCCATTCCAAGCGCAATTGGATCCAGTGAGTGATACTGAAGAAGTTCCTGTTGTCGCCGCTACACCAGCCGTAAATCCATCAGCCGCCATGGAAATTGACGTTGACGAGGAAGATGATCAAGTAATTCGTGCAATATTGATGAGTTTGGGAGGAGAAACTAGCAATGCAGTGCCTATGCCTAGAGCCACAACTGAATCGACAGAAACTCCCGAAACACCTGAATCTAATGATGCTCAGACAGAAAACAAAGAAAAATCCACTTCCACTTCACCTACTCAGCTAGATAAAGTAAAGCCAGAGATTAAGAACAAGCACAAAGAGATTTTGAAGAAGTATTCACAAGAGCAACCACTTTTGAAGAAAGTTCTCGATGATTTTACCGACAACTTGTTGAACACCTGTCTGACAATTCTGGATCAGCTGCCTGAAACAGTTTACAAGATTTGCGACCTGCTCATAACAATCACAAAAAGAAATGGTCCAGTTTGGAGAGACGGTATGTTGGACATTCTTTGCTCGGAGATTTCCCAGTGCATTCAACATTTGATCGTGTTTTTGATGGAAGATAATGGAAAAAATCAGAATAAAGAAAAGTCTGAAAAGTTGGTGTCTGGTGAGATGGCCAACAAAACAGCTGTGAGAATTCATCTCTTCACTCTGTTCTTTGAAGGACAGTATCAAGAGATGAAAGTGCCTTGTGCTAGTGTACTCAAGAGCTACAACATCATCCCAAGATTGATCAAGGTCCTAACTGATTACCAAATGTTTGCCTCTATGCTAAATCGAGTGCTTCCAACGCCCAAGTGGCTCGCACCTCTTGCCTTGCTGCTGGATTTATATGATAAAGTGGCACTTTCTACTAGCCAGAAGCAAATAATGCATAAAATCTCCACCAAGACCTGGCAGTGGTACGATATAGGCACCGCTAAGTGGAATGTCTACACACCACCACAAAATAAGTTAATCAACGAGGCTTATAGAAGTGGCGAGACGGAAATCCGGTTAAATATTGGCCGCAATCGTTATACCATCAACTTTAACTGCATGTCGCAAATAAATGACGAAAGTGCTAATCATCGTCCAATTATTTGCGCGTTAAAGGCAATTGAAGAGTTGAATAATCCAGAAGAGAGTGATGAGAATAAGACAGATGAAAATAAATCTGAGGAAAAAGCTGAAGCAGCCGTGGAAAGCAAGCAGGAAGAAACTGTGGGTGGAGAAACTACACTGGTAAATATTTATATTTTTATTGTTAAAGCAATTATTATTTTTTTTTAAATGAAAAAACTAAAATAAATTATTTTTTAGACAAACATCGAGATTGTGAAACCTCAAACCCAAGAAGATCCAGCTGCCGAGACCACCAATCAAATGGATGTTGATTCTCCCGCCAAAAAGTACAGCAAACTTCTCTCGGAAATACAACTTGAACCATTGGCCAGCTTCGTTCCCGAAGAAATTGTAAGCTCTTGCGTTCAACTGATGTCACACCAGCAATTAGATAGGGACACTTTGCATGCAATCATGAGAGTGGTGGTTAGACTGACCAAAGATTATAAGTTGGCTGAAGTATTTGCTCGTTTTGGTGGTATTGATGTGTTGCTGACGATGAAACATAGCTCCGGTTATATTGGATTTACCACGCTGGCTACTCTTTTGATCCGTCACGTCTTGGAAGAACCAAAGACTTTGTCACTGGCTATTCAGAATGTTATAATTAATCGAACTTTGTCGACAATCCCAGCTGGTCATCGTGAGTTACTGTTCTTGATCCGTCAGTTAAGCTCTGCTGTCTATCGCAATCCAGAAATGTTCAAGGAAGCCGCTCTGAAAGTACTGAAAGTTGACTTTGATTCTATGAAGCGATCTAACATCACTGATGACCGTAAATTCATCATGAAAGCAACTCCACTGAGCCACAACAATGTTAAATTCAACATGGAGCAATCCACTGCTATGTCAGCTGTTTGCAAGCTTCTAAAGATTCTCGTGGAGCCAGAAGAAAATGTTGGATATGATCCAGTGAGCTCGATTAATCCAAAGCAGGATAATGTCCAGAAAGAAAAATCATCTAGTAAGCATCAACAAACTACAGATGCCACTGCTGAAGCAACTGAGGCTGCTGCAAAAGAAAAGCAAGCCATCAACGATAAGTTGTTGCTCACAAAGTCAGCAATCCTGAAAATCCTAGCTGAATCTGTTAGATCGTACCAAACAGTGGCTTTGTACATTACCGAGCATGTTTATCGAGCTGGAATTACTCCATTGATCACAGAAGATACTACAGCACTTTCCTTCATTTTGGACAGGTTGTTCCACATGAATGACGTTACTGTGGATCGAGAATGTCCATCAATGGCCCAAAGTTTGATTTCCGCTATAGCTTCATCAGATGTTGTCCAAGCTCAATACACTGTAGTTCATGAAGTCAAATGTGCTTTACAACGCGCTTTAAACGAGCCAGAGACTAATGAGAAACACTTCCACATTGAAGGACTAGCTACACTCATCCCAGCAATGATTGAAAACAATATGGTAAATATTGAAAGCAACCAGTTCTTTAAGATCAACAACCAGCCACAATTTAGACAGAACATTTTCTACATTATGCTGGAAAAAGGAATCATCACAGATTTGGCTAGAGCTGTTCAATACTTGGAACTTGGTGGACCAAATACAACCACAACTATCAATCACTTGCTTAAACCTCTCGAAATTTTGTTACGCTTGACAAATGAGCCGATGCCGTCACTTCCAGCTAAATTCAAGAAAGCTCCTCCACGTCGAGTGTTGAACTCTGGAGAGGATGCTGTTGAAGAGGCCGCTGACGAACAACCAATGCAATCTCAAGCTTTCTCTGAGGCACTAAGCAATAATGTCAACGCTACTGTGACCACCACAAATTCAGGAGTGACTGCTAATCCAAATACTGCAGCTCAATCTCAAGGAACTACTTCAGATTCCACAAATGCTCAAGATGAACAAATGCTTGCTGATGACTCCGAGCAGAATACAGAACGAGATATGTCGTCAGCTGCTATCGATAGTTTGGTTGGGGAAAATCATATTGCTGAAGCGCATTTGAACGATATTTTGGATACTTTGATTAACGAGGAGTTGCGTAGGGATCCAAACGAATACGAAGATGATCCTAATGCAGATGATGATGATGATGAAGACCAGAATGAAGCAGATAATCGGCTTAGAAGAAATCTTTTACGCGACAATGTTGAAAGTTTGTTGGCCAGAGATAATTTGGTTGAATCAAGCAGTGATTCAGGAGATTCTGATTCGGGAGCTTCAGAAAATGATGAGAGAGAGATGGACGAAGTTGGTAAGTTATCAAAAAATTTATTTTATTCAACTTTTTTTTAAAGATGTGCCAATGAAAATTTTCTTTTAGATGAAAATGAAGAAGATGACGAAGAAGAGGAAGCTGAAGAACGCAGTGAGCTGGATGTGGATGAGGAAACTCAACCCTTCATTGAGATGTTTGATCGTCACTTGTACGGACGTCATTTGTCACCAAGTATTCCAGAAATTGAGCGAGACAATGAAGATATTTTGATGATACAATACTCGAACAACAGCCAAAATAATAGCAACAGCAATAATAATGCTAATAATGAAGTATCTCGAGCTGATCGGAATCGCGAGGCAACTTTGAGTGGAAACAACATAAGCATAACAGTTTCTAATAGTGCCAGCAACACTAATAATCCAGGAGAGCAACCACCAAACTTTTTGTTCAACTCGAACTTCCCTTTGCTGTATAACGACATTGGTGAAGGTGGTGGAAACGAAAACTCCAATAGTGCCCAAGGAGCTTCCTCAAACATTTCCAACGAGCCAAGCACAAGCACAATTAACACAAATGCGCCACCAAACAATCATCCTTTGCTTTCTGGACGTCCAGATGGTGCTCCTCCAGTTCAAGATTCACATAGACATCATGATCATGCACCTGGAGGATCTGCTGGTAATGCAGCTTTGCGTAGCACAAATAGACCGAGAAGATATCAGTTTATAAACATCAGTTCTCGCAATCAGCCTGTTATTCTGCAACGTTTATTGGGTCCAAACGCAAATCAAGCAACGATCAACGCACAAGCTGCTCATGCGACTGGAGGTGGTGCTAATGGACCATTCAACTTCAGAGATGCTACTAGAGTAGTTGTAATGGATAATGGTTTTAATATATTCTCGAACGATGATATGGAAATTGAAATGGTAGATCAATCTGGATACTGGTTTGGACGCACTCTCGCTAACCATTTGAACAATCATCCATCGGCACTTTGCTGGTGGCAGGAAGAGAACAAAATTTCTGGGCCAGACAGTAACTCAGATTTGTGTATGGGCGTTTGCAATGAAATGATTCCAGATTTGGATGCTGCTAGAGCTAGTGAGCTGAGCAAATTGCGTGGAAAGCGAAAGAAGAAAGCCGAAGAGGAGGAACAAGCCAAGCCCAAAAATCAAGAGCTCGAAAAAACTGATGAGTTGGAGTCGCCTGAGAATGCTGCTCATAATTTGATTTACTTGCCGCCTAGACCAACTGCATCTGATGCTAGTAGTATTGCATCATCCACCACGGGATCACAGACCACTTCTAATTTGATAAACAACGCAAGAAGAGCAAATGCTGCTATAAGAAATATGGCAATTAATCAGTCAATTACCATAAACCAGCTCAGACATGATCAGGATAGAAATCGCGCTGATCTAGAGGATATGGAAATGGAACTAGCTCGTTTGATATCCAATAGAACTAGTCTCCAATCAAGAGATCGTGACTCTGAGGAAAATGGAAATGCTGGGGAAGAAAATCTGAACATTGCCTTTATGGAAGTGAACGAGGATGATGCTGGGAATGCTGAATCAAGCACGGTGACTGTAAATGCACTGCAAGTGCCTCCACCTCAACAATTAAGCGCCGAAAATCATCTGAATGTTGATGTTGACATTGAAATGGCTTCAGATGTTGATGAATCTTCGGCTTCCGCCAACAATTCAAGATCTTTCTCGCCAAATTATTCACCAAACCATCGACCAGCCAACGATATGAATATGCTGAATCGTGAAGGACAAGAAGCAACACAGGCAACACCTGAAGTTAATGATTTGAACATTCAGAATGAACGTGCTGTCCGAAGAGTTCCAGAAGATCATCATATGCGAGGAGACACAGATGTGGATAGTGATGATGATGATTTGATTATTGAAAATGCAGTTGCTCTTAATCCATCGGTAAATATATTTTATTAATTTTTCATCTCAAAATATTAATCAATTCCTTAATTATATTTTTTTAGCGTGAATTACCTGTAGCAAATTCAAGTGAACCACAATCCGAGCTACAATCTCGAACTACTGCGCGCAACGTGGAAGAATTGACTGAGGCCTTGCAAGTGCCACTTCCGTCTGATGACGATGAATCAGATTCGGAAATTGACAGTGATGAAGAAGGTGTCAAGGAGGCAACAGAGGATGAAGGTGCTGTTGGAGGAGAAGAAAATGCTATTGATATTCCTGCTGAGAGTCCAAGCACCAGTCAAGTGATTTTAGATCCAGCGGTTCGTAATATTTTGGGCGATTTAGAAGTGCCTGAAGGAATAGATCCTTCATTCTTGGCCGCGTTGCCAAGTGAAATGCGACAGGAAGTCATTGCTGAGCATAATCGGTAAGGATAATGATTTAAAATTTGAATTTATTTAAACGCAATTGTTTTATTTTAGACAACAACGAATCCGACAACGAGCTCTTCAAACTGCTGCCCAGCAGGAAACTCAAGCTGTAACAGAAGTGAATCCTGAATTTCTGGCTGCTTTACCTCCAAATTTGCAGGAAGAAGTTTTGGCACATCAACGCATTGAACAGCAACGCCAAGCAGCAGCAGCTGCCAACCCTAATGATCCCGTTAATGCCGCAGAATTTTTCCAGAATTTGCAACCATCGCTCAGACAAGCGGTAAGGATTTTTGTAGATTTTAAAGTTCTAAATTTCAAGTATTTTAAATAATTTTAGATTTTGACGGATATGGAAGACTCGCAGATTTCCTCTTTGCCACCAGATTTGGCAGCTGAGGCACAAAACTTGAGACGTGACTGGGAATCACGCAATAGACAGATGTTGCAGGAACGATTGCTTACTTCTTCATTCTCATCTGTTTTCCGTTACAATAATCGAAGTGAGTTAAAATAAATCAAAATAAAATTGTAACAAAAACATTTTTCTAAATATTTTAGACCGTCTTGCTGATCCACGAGTCTATGTGCCTCGTCACAATTTCCTGGGCTTTAACTCGACCGGTGGCATTGCTTTAACCCGTAGCCAAGCTTCCCACACCACAATCACAGCGAATATGGAACGACAAGGCTCCCCCTTGCTCGACCAAGAATCTTTGGCGTCTATTCTGGTGCTTTTGTTCATGGATGATCCCAATTTGAGCACGCTGCGTCTTTACCGAGTGATCCGCAATCTGTGCTTCCACATTCCAACTAGAAAGTGGATCATCAAGTCGCTGCTGTCCATTATTTATCGTTGCAACGAAGAGTCCATGGATCAATACCTGGAGCCGAGCAGTGCACGCAACAAAGGAACTCGTGATGCTAGCGAAGATAAAGTCAAATGGTTGAAACTTCGACTTGACTCTGCTCTTGGTGGTCGAGCAAATGTTTTCCTTAAAAAAACAGATAAGCAAGTGAGCGACGCCAATGTTCCACTCACTATCCATCCGAAAGCTTCACCAACCGTTTGCCGACACACCCTAGATTTGCTGATATTCCTGGCAAAAAGCTTCCCCTCCCATTTTGTGCCGAATAAGAAAAGTACTGCAGCCACCACTTTGCCAGCTATTGAACCTGCGCCGAGTACGAGTGCTAGCAGTGATGAGCCTATGCCGTCCACATCATCGCAAGCTGTTGCTGGAATTACGGTAATTATGATTTTTTATGATGACGCATTTCATAAACTTTGAATGTCAAATTCTCAAAAGTTCAACAGAAAGCTCTAGAAAATTAAAAACTTTTGTTGAAAAGAATTGTTTCCACAATTTTTGCGGAATACTTTGTCCAATTTTTTACCTTTTTCAATGCTTGCAAATTTATTATTGTGTGGAGAATTTTATTGTTTGCCTTTGTTGAATTTTTGTTGAAATTTTCATGAAAAAAACAAAAACACGTGTGTTTTTAATTGAAAAAACCCAGATAAAGTTCCCAAATAATTCAACAACTATTTTTTTAACAATTTATTTCAGGATCGTTCTGCTGACTTCTGGGACATTCTACTGAGATTGGATAATGAAATTGATGAGAGAATCAAAGATCAGAAACTTAACAGCAGCCTGAAAGAAGCTTGTAAGCAGATTCGCGAATTTGCTGAGCCTGATATCAAACTTTTCAACGAGTCACCTTTTGGACAACTAATATTGATGCTGGCCTACGATATCATCCGCAAAAACAGCTTGCTGACTGACAAACTCCTGCGTCTCCTCTCCTTAATCTCGATTGTGCTTGTAAATGGCGATAAATCAGCTGCAAGATCAACAGCAGCGGTCCAAGCAATCAATGCAGCAATCCAAGCTCATAACGCCAGTACAGATGAAGGAAAGAAGAAGCTGGCAATGGCGAGTGTAGACGAAGAAGATATCGCACAGAAACTACCAGAGTCTGAAGGTCATTTGGCGCTGGCCGTTCAAGTTTTAACCTCCAAGTCGTGCTCAGAAGATGGACTTGAAGATGCGACAGCTTTGCTGATCAATCTCAGTCAATGCAGCAGTAAGACAAAGTTCATGATCATCAATCTGTTGGTAGATGGCGTTATTTCTTTGTCTCATGCGGTGCAAGAGCACATTAACTCTTTGATGGGTGAATTGAAAGAGCTCAATGATTCGCTGAAAATTGATAAGGGTGCAAGTACATCTACTGGAGCAGCTGATGATGAACACAATGATCATCCGCAGAGACCTCACAAGGGTAGACTTCAGGATCGCTTCACCAAAGAAGCGGTGGTTATTACTGCTCCAAATAAAGTTAAGACTTCGTGTGATCTGCAATTGCCTTCTATGGCGCCACTTTTGAGCAAGATCTCTAATCAGTCGTTCTTCCTGAGGATTCTTAAGGTAAATATTTAGATTTTAATTTCAAAAATTTATTAATCAAAAAAATTTTCTTAGGTGATCACTCAAATCCGTGATACAGTCAGACAAGACGCTAAATCCTGCGATGCTGACATCGAACAGAAGCTGCAAAAATTAGAAACAGTTCCTCTAAGCGAACTCCTTAACTTGGACTCTTTATGGAAGACTTTAAGCGATTGTCTGAAGGAGTTGGAGGAAACGCAAGATCATCATGCAGTGCTTGTACTTCAACCAGCTGTTGAGGCGTTCTTCATTGTTCACTCAGCTCCTCAAGCCAAGGTTCCTCCTGCGCCTGTTATATCTGGTAAGATATTTATTTAACAATTTAAAAATTTGGTCATTAATTAATGAACTAATTAATTTACAGCAAACGTTCGACGAGCAGCCGTTGTCGTTTCAAGAATCCCAAGCTCTGCGCCACCACCTGCCCTGGCCAACATTGCCGATGACCAGCCTCGTGATAGTAGTATTAGTGCCGATCCTTTAAATAATAGTTCTAGCGCAGTGTCCGAAGTGGCTCCAAGTGATACGCCAGCAGAGGGTGCAGTTGCAGAATTAAGCAGTCGATCTCGTGCGGATGTTGTGCCGGAAGAAAGTGCAGAAGCTTTATCGCCAATGGACACTACTTTACAAGTAATTTTAATTTGTTACATTACTTTGTTACATTACTTTGTTACTTATAAACCATTTCCATTTTTAGGAACATAATGAAGTCGGAGCACCTCAGCAACAGTTAAATCAAATGCAAATCGCTGATGACGCTCAGCCTGGTCCATCATCATCTGCTACAGTTCCACCACCAGCTCCATTATCAGCTGATCAAAAGAAATTCCTGCAGTTTGCCGAAACTCATCGCGTTGTTCTCAATCAGATCCTGAGACAATCTTCTACACACTTGGCAGACGGACCTTTTGCTGTTCTTGCTGATCACACAAGAGTGTTGGACTTTGATGTGAAGCGAAGATATTTCCGCATCGAACTTGAACGATTAGATGATGGGATTAGAAGAGAAGAGTTGGCAGTGCACGTACATCGTGTGAATGTGTTTGAGGACTCGTTCCGTGAGCTCTACAGACGCAACCCAGAAGAGTGGAAGAACAGATTCTATATTGTTTTTGAGGATGAGGAAGGTCAAGATGCTGGTGGTTTGTTGCGAGAGTGGTACATGATTATTTCGCGAGAAATTTTCAATCCCATGTACGCACTTTTCTGTGTTTCGCCTGGTGATCGAGTCACTTATATGATTAATCCAGCGAGCCACTGCAATCCAAACCATTTGTGCTACTTTAAGTTTGTCGGACGAGTCATCGGTAAGTTTCCATTCATTTATAAAATTAATTGTTTCCTAACATTTTCTTCTCTATTATAGCCAAGGCGATTTACGACAACAAACTCCTGGAATGTTACTTTACGCGTTCCTTCTACAAGCACATTCTCGGCATTCAAGTCAAATACACGGACATGGAGAGTGAAGACTATGCATTCTATCAGGGACTGGTTTACCTGATGGAGCACAAAGTTGACACACTTGGTTATGATTTGACATTCAGCTTAGAGATTCAAGAGTTTGGAGTTACTGAAGTGCGGGAACTGATACCGAATGGAGGAAATGTGAATGTAACTGAAGATAACAAATTAGAGTACATTCAGCTGGTCTGTCAGCTTAAGATGAGCGGGTCCATCAAGCAGCAGTAAGTTTTTTTTTGAATAATTTCAAACAAGATTTGATTTGAGTATTTGAAAAAGAAATTTAAAACATTTTTTCATTATTTCAGATTGGGTGCATTTTTGGCTGGATTTTACGAAATCATCCCCATGCGACTCATCTCCATCTTCAACGAGCAGGAGCTTGAGCTTTTGATCTCTGGACTACCCAACATTGATATTGAAGATTTGCGATCCAACACAGAATACCACAAATATCAGGCGACTAGCATTCAAGTGAGTATTTTCTGAGAATCGATTATTTGATTAATCAGATAAAATTTTTTTATTTTGTTTTAATTTTCTAATAAAAATTCTTATTCTCAATTACAGATTCAATGGTTCTGGCGTGCTCTCCGAAGTTTTGACCAAGCAGAGCGAGCAAAGTTCCTTCAGTTTGTAACTGGTACATCTAAAGTGCCCCTGCAAGGATTCTCTGCATTGGAAGGCATGAATGGCACACAAAAGTTCCAGATTCACCGCGATGATCGTTCCACAGATCGCCTACCATCGGCTCATACTTGGTTAGTATTTTTATTTTATTTTTGTTTTATCTCGAGATAATGAAAGTCAACCTGATATTAATAAAAAAATTTTTATCATCAATTCAGCTTTAATCAATTGGACTTACCTGTCTACAAATCGTACGATAAGCTGCGCACCAACATGTTGAAAGCTATTCACGAATGTTCCGAGGGCTTTGGATTTGCTTAAAGTGTTTATAAAAAACTTTGAAGCGCCCTGGAGGAAAAAAACTATGTAAATTGATTTTGGGGAAGAAGAACTAACATAAGCGATCCTTCAACAAAATTCTCAATTTAATTTGATATGAATTTTAAAGGAAAAAAAAAACAACTAAATTTAATTATTTTAATGTATAAGATTTATTTACTTTAATTCTCTCCTTTTGTTACTTTTTTTGTTGTTAACTGAAAAACTAAAAAATAACAAATCAATTTGACAGTGCAGACTTTTTCTTCGTTCGTAAGTAAGTAAGTTGTAGCTGGTAAAACGCATATTTCATGTTATCAGCTAACGCTATTGATATTAATGCTAAATTGGTTAGAGCCTCAACAAAAAAGGAAATAATATCATTTTATGTATTTGAATAAACTTAATTGAAAAATAAATGAAAAAAGCATTGAAAAGTCGATTTTTTTATTCCATTATAATTTTTCCTCCAAAGGATTAATTCTTTTTTTACCTTAAAAATGCTTCAAGTACAATATCAAACCCTCATCTCTCGCCAACGACCATACCATGTTGAACACACCGGTTCTCGTCCGATCACCGAAGTTAAGCAACATCGGGCGTGGTTAGTACTTAGATGGGTGACCGCTTGGGAACGCCGCGTGCCGTTGGCTTTTATTTTTTGCCAATTTTAGCTAAATATTTTTTTCAGTAATATTTTCAAATAAAATTTAAGCATGGACAAAATAGAAGTCATCAGAAGCTCATTTAACATTTTCAAACAAAATAAAGAATAAACAAAATTTAAATATGAGAAAACATGAAAACCAGATTGGTGTTGGTTTGTTTGTAATTTTATATGTTACTTGTTGTTATGATCATATGATTTTACTGTCTCTTGAGGCTATTTTGTCACATTTCAGTGTGTGAGATCCGACGAAAAATCAGTCGATAATTGGACGTCGTTGAGGAAACTTCGGACAAAATAAAAATGGATTTGAAGTGAGTATCAATTTAAGGTGAACGATTGTCAGAGCAAAATAATAAAAATTGGAAAAGACTTCCTCGAGGCTCATCAAAAAGCAGCATAATTTAACTCTCCCTACTTATCTTTCAGGTTTTTTGCATTGTTTATCTTTACGATCCTTTATGTTGTAAATGCTGCACGAGCTCTTCAATTGAACTGTGCATACACTACAGCTCAATGTTACAACTATACAACTGATGGCTGGCAAGACTGTCTTAACTGTGGAGTCAAGAATCTAGACCTGAGCAATGAAATAACAGATGTATCAGCCAATCCTAGAAATGCCCAGCAAAATAAAAACGTTGAAAGATTTGAGTTGACTTTGTCGACTCTTAAGTTTATTCCCAACAAACTTTATGAAATCTTTCCGAAAATGGCATTTCTTTATGTTCAAGCTAATGAAGGATTTGAGGAATTGAAGGCAAATTACTTTACAAACGCTGAACAACTTGTACAATTCTGGGCTTGGGGCAATGAGCTCACTAAAGTGGGAGCAAACATCTTTTTAGGTGCTCCTAACTTACAAGTCTTGGGTTTGCAATCAAATGCCATTAAAGTAGTGGATAAAGATGCCTTTAAAGGATTGACGAAACTTGAAGTCCTCTATATGTTCAATAATCTGTTGAAGACTTTGCATAAAGACACTTTTAGAGATAACATCATTCTGAGAGAGCTCAGCTTGGGAGCAAACAAGTTCAAAATATTAACATACAATACGTTCTCACATCTATCGAAGTTGAAGGCTTTAAAACTGGATGGCAACGTTTGTATTGACAAAGTTTTCGTGGCTGTGGACTCAGAGCTTGAAAAACAGGTGAGAAAATTCTTCTATTTTTAATAAATGCATACAGATAAATTCTTCACAACATATAATTATTATATATTTTCAGCTTAACTTTTTATGTGGAGGTGGTGACGGAGAATCAAACCAAAACAGCGAAAGAATCATCCAACTCGAACAAGAATTACAACGTTCTGACTCTGAAAAACATAAGTTGAAAGTGCAGCTACTCCAGGCTAAAAATGATTACAAAAATTTGGAGAATTTTTGCCAAACCCAACTCAAAGGATTCCAAGCGTATGAGAAAAGAAATTGTATACAAAATTAAGCTGAACGTCCGTATCTTTTTTTATTTTAATTATGAAGATAAATAAATGATCAACAACAAAAAATATATGTCATTGAACTCATTGATCCCAAAAAATCCCCAAAAAAAATTAAGTCGCGTAATTTCGGAAATTTGGTGAGAGCCGGTGTGCTCATTGAAGTCGTTGACAAGAGAAGATCGCATAAAACCCATCCTAATGTATTTTGTTTACATTTACAACTCTACGGTTGCAAACACGCAAACAGCAAGGTCACACAATCTTTCCATAAATTTTAAACTTGACGGAGAGATATTCACTACCAATGTTTCTTTTAGAAAGAAATGATTTTAAATCTTGTTAAAACTTGGATAACTCAGTTCAAAATTGCTCTCGATACAAGTGGTTCTGTTACAGTAGACTTTTGGAAATTAAAAAGAGAAAACATAATGAGATCAGAACCATCCACAAAGTTGGGTTTAAAGGATTATTGAAGCTGGATATAATTGATATGCACAATAATCTTCTGAAGATCGGATACCGATACTTTTAAAACTAATTTAAAGCTCCGTTTCATTAGCTTGGCCAAAAATTTGGCAGCGTTATTTGAAGTGATCGTAAATAATACTATGATTGGGAATTTCAAAAAACTCATGGAAGATTTGGAGAATTCGAAGCAAACAAGAAAAATTCTGGAAGTTGAGCGAAAAATGAGATGTATAGTTTGGAAAAATTTTGTAAATAGCAAAAGGAGAAAGTTGATGCTTATAAAGTTTAAAACTGTGTTTGAATTTAATAAATATTGATAGCTTATATGAATTTTAATTTTTAAAGATAAAAATGGTTTTGTAAAGTTTTTGTTCGTTGGCTCCATTTTTTGCCAAATTTTCTCATAAATTTCATCAGTTAAAACTTAAAAACTGATTTTGGGAAAAAAATAATCTAAACAGCATCCAAAACCTTGAAATTGAAAGTGAAAATTGGAAAGACATTTCACGAATTATTGAAATCATTTCAATTAGCACAATTACAATCGTAGCAGATCACAAGAAATCCCAGTTGGTAACAGAATATGATTCATCTCTAAATTTTTCATCACGAATGGTTCATTTCATGGAAACTCACGGCGAAAATTGATCTGCGATTTTGTGACGACAAAGCAGCATCACAACGGTCGAGTAGCGTTATAATACTATTCAGATTATATGACCGGGCCCTAATTGGACCAATTTACAAGTATTGACCTTTATTAGACGTTTTTGGATAGGGAATTCCGATAAATTTTATGTAAATATGATCTAAACTGTAGTAGGAAGTTTGATTTAGTTGTTTAAGAAATTGTCGAATTGTTAAAATCTGTATGATCTTCAAAGTTTCAAAATAGATTTCGTCAAAAAATAAAAGCCAACGGCACGCGGCGTTCCCAAGCGGTCACCCATCTAAGTACTAACCACGCCCGATGTTGCTTAACTTCGGTGATCGGACGAGAACCGGTGTGTTCAACATGGTATGGTCGTTGGCGAGAGATGAGCATTTAAAATTGTACTTGAAGCATTTTCTAACAAGAAAATTTAATTCAATTGTTTTCAATCCTTGCTTACCATTTCAATTATACGTCAATTACTGATCAAAACCTAATGAAACCTTCACCTTGTATGTATGGCCAACAAACAAACAACTTGAATCGGGTGATTAGATTCCCTTTCGATAATTTTGTAGTCAAATTTGTTATCATAACGCTAATTCCTTAACATTTACAAATTGGATTACTTTGCATTCAAAAGCATTGAATAGGAAATTGGATTGATTTTCAATGTTGTGACTACAAATGAATCATACCAAATCTCTTTTACGCAAGCTTCAAAAATAAAGTTAATTCGTTGTAAAAAATTTTTGTCAATAAACTTAGAGAATTCCAGAAGAATGCAAAGCTTTCACAAACAACAATTTTTTTTTAGTTTGGGCGTGTGAAATTAAAAAACCAAGAGAAGCCTTTCATATTGAAGTCTCCGATATTATCCCAAAAACGTGGATTCCTTGTAAATTTTTAATATTTCTATTTTTCAACAGTTAACATGCAGGGTTTTAAAATCTTACTCTTTTAAGGAAACATATTGGCTCCAAAGAAACTTTTATAAGAACACTTTTAAAATTTTGTATATGAACTAGTGAGATTGAGTTTCTCACCCAAAGCCCTTAAAGTAGCTCACAATTCACCCGAATGACCATTCGACGCAAGTAAAACTTAAAAATCAGCAAATTGGATCAAGAATGCTTGAAAAAAATCGATAAAATTGATTTCCAAGTCATCAAAGGTGTCACTTTTTATTTTTCTATAAAATGTAGTGCGAGCTTCGTTGTGCTTCCAGTTTAATTTTCTACTTTGTGCAGTGATAACCTAAATAAATAATACATAACTGAGCAGTTCCTGAGTACCCAGGAATAAATAATTAAACTCAAAACTATTGGACTTTTTACATCTCCTTTTCAATATTTATACATTTCCCATAAATAAAATAAGCCTAGCAAAATGGTCATTAACTTCAAAGTGTTTAAGAAGTGCTCTCCAAATGGAAAAGTCACCGTGTATATGGGAAAACGTGATTTTGTGGATCATATTTCAGCCGTTGAGCCAATCGATGGTATTTATGATGATTAACACTATCTTATCTAGAGAATTTTTTTTTTTCAAGAGCTAAAATCAGATTTTTTTTAATTAAAGGTGTTGTGGTCTTAGATGATGAATATGTTCGAGAAAATAGGAAAATATTCGGACAAGTTGTCTGCAGCTTCCGTTATGGTCGTGAGGTTAGTATTTGTGACTGGAAAAAGTATATAAACCTAACTCAAGTTTAAAAAAAAAAAAAAACTCTTATAAATATTATAGGAGGATGAAGTGATGGGCTTGAACTTCCAAAAAGAGCTTTATCTGTGCTCAGAGCAATTGGTTCCTCAACCAGAGAAATCTGACAAGGAACCAACCAAGATGCAAGAGAGATTGATCAAGAAACTCGGACCAAATGCTTATCCTTTCACTTTTAATTTGCAACCTTCTGCTCCAGCTTCAATTGCTTTGCAACAAGGAGCTGACGAGACCGGTGAACCTTGTGGTGTTCAATACTACGTCAAGATCTTCACTGGAGACTCTGATGCTGATGTAAGAATTTTCATTTTGCAGGAATCCTTTCCTCATTCTAAAAAGAAATATTTTTTTAGCGATCTCATCGTCGTTCAACGGTCTCCTTGGGAATTCGCAAGGTGCAATATGCTCCTTCCAAGCAAGGCAAACAGCCATGCACTATCGTTCGCAAAGACTTTATGTTGAGTCCTGGAGAGCTTGAGCTGGAAGTCACTCTAGACAAGCAGCTTTACGAACATGGCGAGAAGATCGGTGTGAACGTTTGCATCAGGAACAATTCCAACAAAGTGGTTAAGAAGATCAAAGCCATGGTCCAACAAGGTGTTGATGTTGTACTTTTCCAAAATGGACAGTACAGGAACACCATTGCTTGCATTGAGACTGGAGAGGGATGTCCTCTTCAGCCAGGATCTTCTTTGCAGGTAATATTTTAGAGAATTTGTTGAAAGTTTTAGAAAGTTATTTAAACAATTTAAGATTTTCAATTAACCAAAAAATTTCCATTATAGAAAGTGATTTATTTGCAACCCGAGCTAAATTCTGTCAAGTCAAAACGTGGCATTGCTCTAGATGGCCAATTGAAACATCAAGACACTAACTTGGCTTCCACTACCTTGTAAGTTCGCAAAAATAACAAACAGATTAGTTGCAATAATTCAATTATTGACACATTTTTAACTTGAACAAAAATAATCAAATTATGATTTTATGAACTACTTTTCTTTAGATTGGCTTCACCAGAACAACGCGATGCATTTGGAATAATCGTCAGTTATGCCATCAAAGTGAAATTGTTCTTGGGAGCTTTGGGCGGTGAATTGGCAGCAGAGTTGCCTTTCGTTTTGATGCACCCCAAAGTGAGTATTTCATGAACTTTACAGAATTTCTCCCAGAAATTTTTGATAAAATCAAAAGAAATACTTATTCATTATGTTTTTTAACAGCCCGGTAGCAAACCCAAGAAACTCCTCCACGCCGACAGCCAGGCTGAGGTTGAGACATTCAGGCAAGACACCATTGATCAAGATGGCATGGATGATTAGATCAAGTTGCTGCCTAAACAAACTGACAAACCATGACAATCTCTATACTTTTATTATTTCGTTCATTTATGCTTTAATTTAAAAATATTTTAATTAAATTGATTTTATAACAGCTCTCAAGCTTTATTGTCAGGACCAATTTACGTTTGGATTCATTTATTATAATTTAAAAATCTATTAATATTGATGTTTTGATGTAAAATATCTTATGCGTGTAATAAAAGCAATAATTTGGTGTAATTTTGAGTTTTTTTAAAGATTTTTCAAAATAGCAATTCTTACAGCAAATTAACAAGGAACAAAAATTAAACAATATGCTCGACAACATATCAAAATTTTACAAACTGTTCAAATTTTTGAAAAACTCAAAAATTCAAGTTTAATGGGTTTCAAGTTTTGATTTTTTGTTTCCAAACTTTCAAAAATATAAATCTTTAATTTAAAATATCAAAATTTTCCAAACTATGTTCAAATTTTTTGAAAACTCAAAAGTTTAAGTTTCATGAGTCGAATTTTTGGTTTTATGTGTCCAAACTTTGAAAATTCGATAATTTTTAAAATCAAAATTTTTAATTTTTTAAAAACATGGTTGCCATCGCAACTTTTAAAAATATTATGATATTTCAAAAAACCAAGTAATTGCTCGAAGAAATCTAATAAGCCTCTTATAGATTTACATTGTTTCATATATTTACATACTATTGACTATTTGTTGTGACTATTTGTTTACAACTTTCCCGAGAAGAAATGAGAAGAAAACCTCTTTAAATTTTATTTGTTTTGCTTGAATCAGTCATCACATTTAAAAAATGAACTTTTTGCGCCAGAACTTCTGAAACTATGTTATTCTGTATAATTAATATCAGTGTAATTTTTTCTCTCACACTTTACCTTAAGATAATTTAAATTTAACTAAAGACCAGTTAGTAAATTGAGAAGAGTGAATGCCCTAATGGTTGGTAGTGAGCGACTTCGCAGAGACAAATTAAATTGTCAACACAATGAAGAATGCAGCAACCAAGAGAAATAATACTCAAACAATTCACATGTATTTACAAACATTATTTGTGCATGTATGATCGAGTGATTCCTTGGGTGATCGTCTTTACTCATAATTTAGTCAATACGCGAGTTTTGCTGCAGACGGTCGTGCGAAATCATTTTCTCTTGTCTACTTGAGTTATTATTGTATGCTGCTGGTGAAAATTTGCCATAAATTTTGATTGATAGCTGATAGTGTTCTGAAAGAAATGGCAGAGAGTTCAACCAAGTTCACGTCGTTGGTGTTTTTTGTTAACGGAAAAAAGGTAGAACTTACATCACTGCTACTATTAAAATCATCTTAAAGATATGATAATAAACATAACAGTTATAAAACAAAAAATGCCAGATAAGAATTTTCCTTGAAAAAAATCAGTAGCTAGTTTTTGGTGATTTTTGGCGATCGATCTAGTTTAATAACATTAAAATCCCCATTAAATTCCCTCTGATGATCAAGCAGACGAATGAACAAAACAAAAATATTAGCAAGAAGCCACTAACTATTGAAAAAATTGATTTAAATTCAATTTACTTAATTGTCCCCAGCGTAGTGAAATACAGGTCAATTAGGTCATGTGTATTTAAATGATAGCTAATTTGATAATAATAGGTGGAACAATAAAAATGCTCCATGATACTCGGGATACTAAGGATACCATAGCAGCTAAATAGAACATGAATTTTCCCTTCAAAATAAGGCCAACGGTGGCTTCACAATCATATACTTCTCAATCATATTCATCCCGAATGATAAGAAACACGAAGCATAAGCTATAATACAAATTCATCTTATTCATCACATATTCAGTCAGTACACGAGTATTGTGGAAAGCGGTCAGAATAATATTACATTCCCGTCTTATCAATATTTTTGTATTTTTTGCTATTGCTCGCTAAAACAAAAATTGTTGCGTAAATTTAAAGTTCAGTCAAGTTTTGGGAAAAATGGAAAGTTCAGTAAAGTGCACGGCATTGGTGTTTTTTGTTAATGGCAAGAAGGTAATATTTAACAATATACAGAAGACTGTTCCAATAATCAAAAAATATTCCAAAAATGTATGTTATTATAAAGTACTGACATGTGACAAGAATGTGGCACTTGAATTATCAACACAACAAAAATTGTACCGAGCCATCGTTTCGCTTATCTTTTTTTACTTTTTGCAATAATTCTATTGGTTAGAAAACATTTCGATTTTACAGGATGTTTGAGTCGAAAACCATTGACCATTAATCTATGATTGAATGTCAAGGTGAACGAATGGAGTTAGTTTTTAACTTATTGACCGGTTTGTACTAGAAAGATGATCGGTTTTCTTAATAAAGCTCGGTTACATCAATTTCGTAGAATATATTGTGGTGAAAGATTTTGTTGAAATTCTTAATGAGTGCACAAAATATTTGGAACAAACATTCGAAAATTTTGAGCTATTATAGTAAACCGAGGTTTTTCCCGCATAATTTAATTTAGCTTATTTTTAAATAAAGCTTTATTATATTAATTTACAAATTTGCAACTTACCTGAACTAATGGCATAATTAACGGCTATCAACAAGTTCCTATCTTGTTGCTAAATATTAAAATTAAGTAGTCGCAATATCACTGAAAAACTTGAAACATAATTTAATCACATACAATTCAGAAAAGCTGATAACAGTCCCCACACAAGAAGTTTTTATAGTTTTGTTTATAAATATTTTTTCAAGTGTTTTTATTCTATTTTAAGGTCATTGATGATGATGCTGATCCAGG
Source organism: Parochlus steinenii (assembly GCA_038502155.1). Lineage (NCBI taxonomy): Eukaryota > Metazoa > Arthropoda > Insecta > Diptera > Chironomidae > Parochlus > Parochlus steinenii. Next base: position 1,719,644 of record JAXCIN010000049.1, on the reverse strand, counting down.
GTGTACTTTGCTGACATACTTAAGAGAAAAGTTGCATTTATGCGGAACAAAATTGGGATGTGCCGAAGGTGAAAAATTTAAAAACTCTTTCCACCAATTGATATAACATTTTTTATCTTTTTAAGGTGGCTGTGGAGCTTGCACTGTAATGATATCAAAGTACAATCGATCAACCAAAGAAGTGAAACACTTGGCAGTTAATGCTTGCTTGACTCCAGTTTGTTCGCTCCATGGATTATCCGTGACAACAGTCGAAGGGATTGGAAGTACTAAAACCCGTCTTCATCCAGTTCAAGAGAGAATTGCGAAAGCTCACGGCTCACAATGTGGTTTTTGCACACCTGGAATTGTCATGAGCATGTACGCTTTGTTGAGAAGCTCACCAACACCAACCATGAAGGATTTGGAGATTGCTTTTCAAGGAAATCTTTGCCGTTGTACTGGATATCGACCGATCATCGAAGGATATAAAACTTTCACTGCAGAATATAAAGCTGTTTGCCCGATGGGAGAGAAATGTTGCAAGGTAAACGGTGGTGGATGTGGACCAGAAGTTGACGATAAACTTTATGAGCCCAGCCAGTTTGCTCCTTTTGATCCTACACAGGAGCCGATTTTCCCACCAGAATTGAAAATGAATGCTGAATACGACAATCAGTTGCTTGAGTTTAATAAAGGTAAGCTTGGAATTTCGATACTTTTATCAACCAACGATTTAATATTATTTTAGATGGAATTACTTGGCAACGTCCAACAACTTTGGAAGAACTCTTGATGATCAAGAAAGATCAACCAACTGCAAAAATAATTGTCGGAAACACTGAAGTAGGAGTGGAAGTTAAATTCAAGCGTTTTGTGTACCCAATCCTTGTAAATCCAAGTCAGATCAATGAATTGAATATAATTGAAGTTCATGAAAAGTTTATGAAATTTGGAGCGTCTGTTACTTTAATGGACATGGAGGTTGCCCTTCAAAAGCAGATTGATACTTTACCAGAACATGAAACCAGATTATTTGTGAGTGTGGTTAAAATGCTTCATTATTTTGCTGGAAAGCAGATCAGAAATGTTGCATCAGTTGGTGGAAATATTATGACGGGGTCTCCTATTTCTGATTTGAATCCAATTTTCACTGCAGCTAATATTGAGTAAGTTTCCATAAAAGTTAAGTTTGAATAATTTATCAAAAATAATTTTTAATAATTTTAGGCTGGAAGTTCAAAGCTTAGCTAGAGGAAAACGAACTTTAAGAAAGGGCAAAGGATTTTATACTGGATACCGAAAAAATATTGTGGCCCCTGATGAAGTTCTTATTTCAATTAGCATTCAAAAGACTGGTAAAGATCAGTACTTTGAAGCATTAAAACAAGCCAAAAGACGAGATGATGATATTGCGATTGTAAATGGAGCTTTCAACGTGACTTTCCAATCGGGAACAGATATTATCGAAGATATTCACTTCGCTTTCGGTGGAATGGCACCAACAACGGTTTTAGCAGCAAAAACATCTGCTGCTGTAATTGGCAAGAGGTGGAACTCAGAGATTGTGGAAATTGTTAACCAGAGTTTGCTGGAAGAACTTCCACTTTCAGGGGGTGCTCCAGGAGGTATGATTTTGTACAGAAGATCATTGACCTTAAGTTTATTCTTCAAAGCTTATTTAACAATATCTCAATGCCTGGAGAAGAATATCGCTGGTCGAGTACCAATCTCAGATAGAGAGAAAAGCGGAGGAAATGTGTTTCATACACTAGCGCCAAAAAGTGCACAGCTATTTGAAGTATGTTTATTCTTCCTTAAAAAAGTATCAAAAGTAATCTGAAATATTTTTAGCGAGTACCAGAAGATCAGCCGAGCATCAATCCAATGCGTAAACCATTAGTTCACTCTTCAGCCTTTAAACAAGCAACTGGAGAAGCTGTTTATTGCGACGATATGCCGAAGTTCCATAATGAATTATATTTAGGAATGGTTACAAGCACAAAAGCTCACGCGAAACTAATCTCAGTTGATGCAACAGAAGCTTTAAAACAACCAGGAGTCCATGCATTCTTCTCAGCCAAAGATCTGCCTAGTAGCGCTAATAAAATTGGGGCAATTTTTCATGATGAAGAACTTTTTATCACTGAAAAGGTAACAAGTCAAGGACAACTTATAGGAGCTATCATTGCTGAAGATCAAAAAACTGCTCAACGAGCTGCAAGGCTAGTAAAAATTGTGTATGAAGATTTATCGCCTATTATAGTGACTCTTGAGGACGCAATTGAACAGAAATCCTTTTTCCAAAGCACTCCACGTGTTATTCAAAATGGTGATTTTGAAAAAGCTTTCAAAGCTGCAGATCATGTACTTGAAGGAGATTTTAGAATCGGTGGGCAAGAGCATTTTTACTTGGAAACGAACGTATCAATCGCAATTCCTAAAGACAATGACGAGCTAGAGATATTTTGTTCCTCTCAACATCCAACGGAGATCCAAAAATTGGCTGCAATCGTTCTTGAGATCCCAGCTCATAGAATCGTTGCAAGAACTAAACGATTGGGTGGTGGTTTTGGTGGGAAAGAGTCAAGAGGCACATTGGTTGCTTTGCCAGTTGCCTTTGCTGCTTACAAGCTAGGAAGACCAGTTCGTTTGATGTTAGATCGTGATGAAGATATGATGATCACTGGAACAAGACATCCCTTTTATTTCAAGTGGAAAGTCTCTTTTAACAAAAGTGGAGAATTGACAGGATGCGATGTTGAAATGTATAACAACGGTGGAAGCTCAATGGATTTAAGCTTTTCAGTGTTGGAACGAGCAATGTTTCATTTCCATACTTGTTATAGAATTCCTAATGTAAGAGTTCGTGGTTGGGTTTGTAAAACTAACTTGGCTTCAAATACAGCATTTAGAGGGTTTGGAGGACCTCAAGCAATGATGGTCGGAGAGCATATTATCAGAGATGTCGCAAGGACAGTTGGCAAAAATTATATTGAAATTCAAAAGTTGAACATGTTTGTTGAAGGAGACAGAAATCACTCCAATCAACAGTTGTTTGGTCATAATATAAACATATGCTTTGAGGACGTTCAAAAAACATCAAATTTTGAAGAAAGAAGTTTGAATATTCAGCAGTTTAACAAAGACAATCGATGGCGCAAAAGAGGATTGAGTCTCACCAATACTATGTTTGGAGTTGCATTCACAGTTCCACATTTGAATCAAGGTGGTGCTTTGGTTCATGTTTATGCTGATGGATCAGTTCTTTTATCTCATGGAGGTACTGAAATGGGTCAAGGATTACATGTAAGATATTTTTTGTAAAGCCCTTTTTTGGTGTATCTGAACAATTAATTTTAATATTTCTTTATCAATAGATCAAAATGATTCAAGTAGCCGCAGCAACTTTACAAATTCCAGCAGAAAGAATTCACATTTCCGAAACATCAACGGATAAAGTTCCTAATACTTCACCAACTGCTGCTTCATGCGGCTCTGATATAAATGGAATGGCGGTTCTGAACGCTTGTCAGGTCATTTTTGATCGACTAGCAACTTACAGAAAAAATGCTCCCGATGATGGATGGAATAAGTGGGTCAACAATGCTTATTTTGATAGAGTGTCTTTATCAGCTACTGGATTCTATAAAACTCCTGGCTTGGGCTACAATTTTGATACGAACACCGGGAATCCTTTCAACTACTTTACGTGTGGTAGTGCAATATCTGAAGTTGAGATAGATTGTTTGACTGGAGATCACCAAGTCATTAGAACAGATATAGTTATGGATTTGGGATCATCCATCAATCCTGCCATTGACATTGGCCAGATTGAAGGTGCATTTATGCAAGGCTATGGCTTGTTTACACTTGAAGAGCTCATTTATTCCCCAACTGGTACTCTATACTCTAAAGGTCCAGGAATGTACAAACTACCAGGATTCGCAGATATTCCCGGAGAATTCAATGTTTCTTTGGTCACAGGAACTAAAAATCCTCGAGCAGTTTTCTCTTCGAAAGCAGTTGGAGAGCCACCATTGTTCTTGGCATCCTCGATCTTCTTTGCTATCAAAGAAGCTGTGTCAGCTGCTCGAAAGGAAGAAAATCTGGAAGAACATTTCAAGTTAGAGTCACCGGCAACTGCAGCTAGGATCAGGATGGCTTGCAAAGATCAGTTTACTAAGATGGTTTGTATTATATAAATATCATAAAGAATAACTAAACTAAAATGCCCATGTTCCCTCATTTTCAGATCAAAGAGGATACCGACTTCGTGCCATGGAACGTTAACCCTTAATATTTCACTAAATCAATACTTTATTTTATCTGCAGCTATAATATCATTATGTATGTTTTTTTTTATAACAATGCCAAATAAAATCCTATTTTGACACTATTATTTGTTGTAGGAAATATTTTATTTACACCTTATATTGTTTGAACAACAATCAACAACAATATTTGAATAAATTATCTCTGTGTATTAACTTTGATTATCTTATTTAATTTGTCCAGCCTCTTTTTTTAATCATAAACTCGGGTGCCAGGCAAAATAATTTGACAAATGTTTATAAAGTGTGTACTGTGTAGTGTACCCAGTGATAGGCTCTTATCAAACCTATAAAATTTATCGTTCTTTAGGTTATTCTCACTGTCTTACTTTTTCACTTTTCCACTTTTCCACAACGCTACTCGTAAATAATTGAAGATGTTAAAAGCGAGAACGATACGTTGTTCATTTTACTATTTTCAATAGCTAAGATTTCATATTTTATCGTTAATCGTGCTGTGACTCTTGTCGAGTGAACGTCTTATATATTTTAGTTTGGAAAAATTTACAATGGTCTATAAAGGGGTTGAAGATTTAAATTCAAATGATGTTAAATATAGAAAAGTGGTACCGGAAGGTAAATTAATACAAAATATTAAAGTGGAAAATTGATGACTCGACTTTTTATATCTTAAAAGGTGGCTTTGGGTACTTAGTTGCACTTGGTCTGGGAATTGTGTTGGTGAGTTCACTTACATGATAAAGTGTGTAAATATTTTCCAAAATACTCGAGAAGTTCAACGAAATTTGTATTCAAACATTTATAATTTGAATTTAATTATCGTGATATATATTTAAGCCTATTTTAAATAAATTTGAATAAATGTAATATGCACATGGCTAATGAAGTGCAATGCAATTATAATTCTCTTTGTATAAATTTTACAGTGTTGCGGATATGAACGCATTAGTAAAATTAGTAAATATTTATTAATGATCTGCATAATAATATTTTTGTCAATTTTCTTCCTCAGAGTTTAGGATTTGGAATTTTCCCAAGCTTTTCGCTACTATATGTGAGTAATCATAGCTTTTCATGCTAATTCCTTGTTAAATAATACCACTGTTTTAATAAATGATATAGGGAGACTTCCTGAAACAGCTTGGTGAAGAGTCAAGTGCAGTATCCGGTAAATATTACTAGACACTTTGATTGACTGCGAACAAATATTTGAACTTGATTTATATTATTATTTTCTTTTAAAGTCGTCATGAGTGCTTTTTTCTTCGCGGTTTCTATAGCAGGTAGCTAATATTTATATAATAATGATTTTTTAAGGCTGTAATAAAAATACAGATTGTAAAGAACAATGGACATCATTAATCAAATATGTTTTAAGTGTTCTTGATCAGTCTGTCAATTTTTATATTTTAAAGGGATCTTGAATTGTCTTATCTTAATGTGTCATATATCATATGGGGTTTCCCCTAGTTTACTCAGTTAAGACAATAAGATCTTTGGTATCAATTTCTTGGAAATGACAATCAATGTTTAATGATTCATCATATTAATCTCTTTGAAGGACTCTTCACAAATACATTAATCAAGAAAAGCTCTTTAAGGAGTGTTGGGTTAATTGGCTCAGTATTATACGTCGCCGGAAGTTTCATGTCCATCTTTGTGTCAACAGTTTCTGAGCTTGTTTTTTCTTTCGGAGTCTTACAAGGTTTGTTTTATATCAAAATTATCTATGAATCCAAAATATTCCAACTTTTCCACATTATTATACTTTGTATCACTGTTATGCCTGGTTGCTTTTGTGCGATCGATTTATCTATGTGGTGTGTAAATGTCATTATCACATTAATGAAGTGTATGATATTGAACATGCAAAATTTTACACTGTTCGGAACGAAATTTTTATCAATGCATTTACTCTTCTCTAGGTCTTGGTTTTGGCTTTTCCATGCCAATTGTGTTCGCCACCTTCAACTCATACTTTGTGAACCGTCGAGTTTTAATGATGTCTATTGCACAAACTTTAATTGGATTTGCAACCATGGTCTACCCTATTTTGATCCAAAAACTCTTGGTTCTTTATGGATTCAGAGGTACAATGGCTTTAATTGCTGCGATAAATACCCATGCAATATTTGGAATGTTATTGATGCATCCAGTTCAATGGCATATGAAGGTTGAGACTTATGTTGTTACACCAGAGATGGTTTCATTGAACGTTGACCAACATCCAGAAAAACCAGAAAAATCAGAAAAACCACAAATCCAGTTAATGGAACTAGAATATAAACCCCTAACCAAATGGGAAACTGTAGTTGACTTTTTGGATCTCACACTTCTAAAAGATCTGGTGTATGTCAACATAGCAATTGGCATATCCTTAGTCAATTACTCAGATGTGGCGTTCTTCACCTTCCAACCACTGTATTTATTTAAAATTGGATATCTTAGTCAAGATATTGCCCAAGTTATTGCCATTGGGGCAGCAGCTGATCTTTTTTCAAGAGTTTTCCTGGTGGCATTCAGTGCTTTTTACAAGGTTAAAGCTAGATATGTGTATTTGGCTGGAGTTGTGTTTACAATCTTCTCGAGAGTTGGTAAGCATCTTTGATATCTCTAATTTAATGATCTTTTATTATCAACAATAATTTCAGCATTCGTGTATGTCGTGGAGTTCAGAGCAGTAGCGATTATCACAGCAATAATGGGTTTTCTTAGAACATGGATCCACGTACCATTATCTTTAGTTTTTGCAGAGTACTTGCCCCAAAAAAGGTGAATATACTTTCTAAATTATGCATTACTGTTTTAACAGTGCAACAAAATGACTATACATTTTACGAAAACAACGATTGAACTTTAAAATCCGCTTTATCTACTATATTTATTTTAATTAATCTATTAAGAGATGATTAACCTATAAAAAAACTCAACTAAACTTTATTTTGTCAATTCCCAGATTCGCCTCAGGCTATGGTCTATATATGTTTCTGCAAGGTATAATAATGTTTATAGTCGGTCCAGCGATCGGCTACATCCGAGACTATACATCATCGTACGAGATTTCCTTCCATTGCTTAACGTTCGTTCTTTTTTGCTGCATGGTACCTTGGCTCGCTGAGTTTATGTTCAAAAGGAAAAAGGTGTCAAACGAAATCTGCCAAAAATCATAGATCAATATAAAACTAGTATTTATTTTAAGTCTACAATTTAATGTTAAAACAATACAACTTGAAAAGCAATAAACTATTTACAATTATGTGTTTGTCTATGGATTAATGCTTGATTCTAAGAATTTTTTCCTCACAACTCTTAAAGATCGCAAGACGCTGTGTTCATAGAGATTAGATTATCACGCAATCATCACATATTTAACCCAGAAGTATTATTCTGTTACTATCTTTTTAATATTATGGAGGTGATCACATAGAAACTTCTAACCTTGTAAGATTTTTGTGAAAATATTACGCTTGTTATTCGCTATAATTAATCTACTCATCAAATTAGACAAAAGTGATCTTAAAGTAAACAAATGCGCCACATATGCAAATAGCGTTTTTAATTAAAGTTTTCTTTGAATAACATATGATATGAATAATTCTTGATGAGAGAATCTGGATTTACGGAGATTTGATTTATATTATAGAATTTTTAGGTTCTTGAATCGATTATGGATCTGTTGATTTGAAAATAAGAATTTTTTATTCAGTTATAATTTTGTTCAGATTTTCTTTCCTAATTTATACTAAAAATCCGAGGTGTTTCTAAATTACTCGTCAAGTTTTTTCGTCTTCTCTGTCAATATTTTGCGAAAATTTGGTCAACAATTGTAAATCTCTAATTAAAACTCCAGCTATAAAAAGTTAAACAGCTGTTTGCAGTTAGATAAGTATAAACGCAGTGCGCTGAACTGAGTTTATAGCTAATAACAATTATTATTCATAAATTGAGATTAATTCATGATGATTATCTGGTCTCACAAAAGTTCACAAACTGGTTTCAATCAGTAATCAATTGCAAATTATTTTAAAATTCTTTATAACTCCGCGATAATTTATTCTCTAAAGATGACATGGGCTGTCAATATTTGTTAAGTTTGATTACTTTTAAGTATTTTGATTACACTTCTTATCACATCGTAACTTCTTCGAAAAACGCATCATTGGATTCCCCATTAAATAAGGATTCCCACAGTTTTCGCTCTATTATTGTTTAATTTGATGCATCTCATTAAAGTTCAACTCACTTAAAGATAAACCGTGAGATTTAATGTACAACGTAGATTCAAATATTTCCTTATAGTCCTGTTCAGTTCTGATGCAATTTATGCTAGAGTTTCATTTTATACTTTAATATATAAATTCATTGTATTTGAAGTTCAACGTAGTTTCTTATAATTGATATTTAATAATTTAAATGTTAAAATAAACAAGCTTGTTAGAATAATTTAATTTTAATAACATATTGCTTTACGATTTATAAATAACTGCTAGAATAAGTATGATTTAGGTATATATTTTGGAAAAAAGTATCAACAATCGATAACAATGCTCAACAATGATTCAATAAGTCCATTTAAAAGCACCAGACACTTGTCATTATCTTGACAAAAAAAAACTAAAACAAGTGATAACAAGTAGATAATGAATTGCTTAACAAGTACCTGGAATTTTTTTTACGGATGACTGGACAAGTTATATGATTTTTGGACTGCATTATATCATTATTAGTTATTATTATATAATTATGTTTTCAAAAATATAACCATTCACCCACCATTGTACATATTAGGTTAAAGTCGTAAAAGACTAGCACTAAAATTATTTCACCTTTGTATATAAAAACTGTACTATAAACATATAAATAAAATTATACTTTTGACTCTATTATATAATTAAAAAAATTGGTGGATCTATGCTTTCTCTACCTTCTATGATCTTTATTGAAGGTTTTAAGTCTCAAGGACGATTAATAGAGGATTTTAATTTTTTGGTTTCATCTCATTCAGCTAAAAACACCAAATTTCCACTCTCAAAATGAACATTTTGTTTGAGGATTTAGATCTAAGGTCAAAAAGTTGGAGCCAATTTCCAGCAGCTGGTGCTCCTAAGGCAATTAAAAAATTTTAAAAATAACTTCGCAGTAATTTTTTTTCGCTAAAACAAACATGTTTAAATTGTATCGCACTTGTAAGCCGTTTTGTTAACGTTATATTTTTAATATTCTTATCACTTGTTTTAGGTAAATAAAATAGATATATGTATTATAGCATATATATTATGCTTATGACATTTATCCAGAGAATACTCAAAAAAGTTTACAATTTTTGTATTTCTTTGCTAAAATGTAATCTTCGCAAACACAAGATCAGTCGCGAAAGAATATTTGAAAATCTACTCGTCAGTTGAGCTGCAGTGCTTGAGCGAAACAGTTGCTTGCAAGGCAACTAGTTAGGAATTTAAGATATTTTTTGAAAGTTTAATGTGAAAAATGACTTTCATTCAAGATCAAAAGGGAGTTCTAATCCAAGTGAGTAGTTTTTGCGAGAAAATTGCGTAGTGTGAAGAAATTTTTTGAAATAAATATAGAAAATTGTCTTGAAGGTTGCAAAGAGGGGTCATTTTTATTTTTAATATCAAAGTTTTAGAAAAAAGTTTGATTAAAAATTTCTTTATGAGACGAAATTGTTCTATTTTATCTTATTAAACGTTTTTGTATAAATATTCCGGAAGTATTTTGCCAAAAAAATGGCAATTTTAACAAAACAGTTTTAACAATGATTTTAATTACATTCTTGGTTTCAATTATCAATAATATTTTATGCGGATTTACTCAGCTTCTCTGATTCTCACAGTTATATATTCATTATTCATCCAATTACACAATTACAATTATTATTAATTTTGATTTGGATAAGATCATGTGTATAATTACATTTTTATTTATTCACGCTTGGTCAATTTTATCGGAATAATAAATGGAACAAATTTTAGAGAACTTTGTTCTATAGATATTTTTTTAGTGGCTTTTGATAAGCTTTTTATTTGCAGCCATAACAAATATTATGATAAGACCGATATAAAACAAAGGTGGTACAACACATGGAAAATTTATTAAAAATCAAGAATGTTGTGTTTAAACCTTTTTCACTCTTTATTATTTGTTTATTATTTTTTTTTTTTGAATTAACACAATAATTTAAATTTATCTATCGAATATATTAAGTTAATTAGTGAATGTTTGGCTAAACTCTATACCGATTTAATATTAGCTAATAAAACACTTAGTGTTATCCTGAGTACCCACAATTATGCAATTCGAAAGCTTCTGATATGTTATCATTTGGTCATTCAGCAAAAAATTTAACAGATATCGATGTTAACTCATAAAGAAAAAAAAAACCATTACGTAAAATTTCCCAATATTAATGAACGTGAATTTATTATCAAACGTGAATTCATTATCAACAAAAATGAACATTAAATCACTTGTTTAATATTTTTTATCTTTTAGATAGCCATGTCAGTGATCGCCAATTTAACGATCCTTTCGTCTGGTATGGCTTTGGGATTTCCAGCCATTTCAATTGGAGCTTTAACTAAGGAGGATGATCCAATGCGAATGACAACACAAGAGGTTTCTTGGTTTGGTAAGTGATCTAAAGGATATTTTATTTGATTTACGATCATTGAAAGTTTTTTGTTGTAGCTTCCGTAAACACGATTGCAGCTCCATTTGGAGGATTTTTATGTGCATATTTTTTGGACGGAATTGGAAGAAAAAACACATTAATCTTTATAAACGTCCTTGCAATGATCTCTTGGAGTTTGCTTGGATTTTCAAGCACAACAAATTTTGAGCTTTTCTTTTGGCAACTTATTGTTGCTAGATTGATTATTGGCTTGACTAATGGCTTGTCTAGCACACCAGCTACAGTTTATTCTATAGAGATAGCTAATCCAACGATAAGAGGACTTTTAAGTGTTTTCACAAGCATGGGAATTGCATTGGGAATTCTAATTATTTACTGTTTGGGATACATCATTCAGGTGAACTATCAATTTGGATTTAGAAATTATTGTATCTATAAAGAAATGGTCAAAAATTTAAATTACAGGATAATTGGCGATTAATCAGCTTTATTTGTTGTGCCATTTGTGCTTGTTCATTGCTTTTGCTGACAGTGATTCCTGAAAGCCCAAGATATCTTATATCAAAGGGAAATCTGAAGAAAGCTGAAAAGTCCATGTTTTTCCTGAAGGGTATATCAGAGAAAGGTCAGTCAAACTCTTTAAAATTTGAAAGTTTCGCTGAACTATAAAGCTTTTGAAAATCATTTCAGAGTTACCAACTGATGTTTCAGTGCAGCAAGAGTTAACAGTCTTGCAAGATCAAGTAAAACTACGAGAGAGCCAATCAAAAAGCTCAAATCCGATAACATTGCTGAAGAAACCTGAAATGTACAAACCTTTGACGATCATAATGACTTTCTTTGCTTTTCAACAACTTTCTGGAATTTTTGTGGTAATTGTTTATGCCTCACAAATCTCTGCTGAAGCTGGAGTCACGTTAGATCCATTTTTGTGTGCAGTATTTATTGGATTAACAAGAGTTGTGGCAACAATTTTAGTAGCTTTCACTTTGGATTTATTTGGAAGAAAATCAATAACAGTCGTATCCGGAACTTTAATGAGTTTTTGCATGCTGGGTTTAGCTGCAAGTATCAAGTGGTCAGAATATAGTAGAGATTACCTTAGTTGGCTCCCCACTTTTCTACTGCTAGCTTACATCTTCACCAGCACCTTAGGTTTTCTCACAATTCCATTTTCAATGCTTCCTGAACTTTTCAATCAACAAAACCGCGGACTCGCTTCAGGTTTAGCTTCAGGATTTACTTATTCTGTGGCATTTTTGCTGGTCAAGTTTTATCCAGATATGCTTGAACTTATGGGGATCGAGCTTTTGTTCACATTTTATGGTGGATTAAGTCTCGTTGGTGTTGTATTCGTGTTCTTTTTTGTTCCCGAAACTAAAAATAAGACTTTAGAGGAAATTGAAGGATTTTTCAAAAAAGATTAAAGAAATACTTACACAATGTTCAAAGAATTAATGAATGATACCAATTCATAAATTTTCCTATTCCGTGAATAGTGTTGTATTTAGAAGATCTTTCTTTAAAAATTTTTGCAATGGTAAGATTAATACTTTATTCGAGTACTTATCTTTAGGTTATGCTAGTAATTATTTAAGTTTCTATGTCTCCATTATATATTTGTAATTCTAAACTCACACATGCTCGCACCTAATTTGAAATAAAATTGTAATACAACTTAAACTGAATAAAAAATGTTGCTTCTACACAAAAGCTCACTGATAGGAATGCCAAATAATTATCTGAAAATAGAATCCATCGCATATATACAAATGCGTTTTTAAATTATTTTGAATGTGTCTGAAAGTAATCGATGGTCAACTTTAATGATTTTGGAAACAAAAATTTTCAAAAATTTTATAAGTCAAACACTGAGAACATTTTAAAACAATATCACATGATATTTGAATATTTTAATTTAAATTCATTGCAAAATTGTTTTTTGAAGAAAATATACTTGATTTTTGATGTTTTTCATTTTCGTTTTTTGACTGAAAATTCTTAAAAAATTAGTTTTCGTGGGTCGAATTTTAGGTTTTTGGGTCCCAACATTCAAAAATTGAATTTTCGAAGTATTGCTATTCATGAACCTAGGTTCATGGATAATATTTTTTTTTTGAACTGTCGTTCTTTGACTAAAAATTCTTTAAAAATAAGGTTTCGTGGGTCGAATTTTAGGTTTTTGGGTCCCAACATTCAAAAATTGAATTTTGAACCTGCACCAAAATTTCTTTGACCTGTACAATCGTACAATCGCACAAAAATTAATTTGATAAGCAGGATCTGGATTGATTTTATATTAAATTATTAAATATAATTAATAAAATGTAGGTTAATTGCTGATCATTTTCTTATTTCATAAAAGATCACATACAGGTTTAGAATTTTTCTAATCAGTTGCAAATTTATACTTAAATAATACTAACAAATATACTCTATATAATTGCTAGACAGTTTGAAGAATTTTTAAATAATATTTATCACTTAACAACTCAGGCAACGAACGCATCTTAGGATTCCCCAAAGAGGGATTTGCCTTGGTGTGTGCCAAAAAGTATAAAATTACCGCGAATCTTCCAATCTACACAATGTAGAAAATACATAATAAGCACTCAGTCACAAAATTCAGCATATTCTGATGAAATTGAAGACTGTATTGCCTATTTGCAATTAAAATAACATATGTTAATATATATATTTTTAACAATTTATCAGAATTTTTACCTCGATCTCAATAGTTAAACGCAGTTACAAAATTGATTTTGACATTTAAATATTTTATTAAATTAAACAAGCTAGTTAGAATAATTAAATTTTAATAACAGATTGTTAACACATTTCTTAACAATTATCTGCGGAAAATAAATAATGAATTTATTATTAGCTTGAAAATTAGCATGAAACAACGAGACTATCATTACACAATTTACATCAAAGCGCATCAATAGTTTATCATTTTTCAACAGTTTTTTGTTGAAAAATTAGGTTAATTTTGTCTGACTGTCAAATTTTTGGTTTTTGGTTACAAACAATAAAATTTCAAAAGTTATATTACAAAAATTCAAAAATCCATAATCTCAATATAACACATGCTTGGTCAATATTTACAAATATGCCTAAAAGCTTCAAACATGTGCAAAATTAAATAGCAAAGCTTTTGCATGGTTTGTAAAATGATTTTGTTTCTAACAATATTTTAATAAAAAAAATTCTTATCACGAAAAATTCTTGTGACGCGAGCCAATTAGATAGTGTAAAGAAAAGAATTTATTGTTTTGGACAAAAAACTCAAAAAACATCATCACATTATAGAATTTCTGAATTTCATTCGGAAAATAATCTTTGCAATGTCAAGATCATTCAAATAAATATATTATTGTAATATATGAATCTACAATCAGTGCTGAGCTCAGTTCGTCAGTTGTGCTGAAGCTATTGAGTGGAACAGTTGCCTATAAATGTAATTAAAAGCTTGTAGAGGTTAAGATGACGATTATTCAAGATCGGAAGGCGAATTTAATCCAAGTGAGTATTCTTTTCGTGGAATGTTGAGGGAAGGAAAAAATTTGGGATTTGGTAGAGATTTTTGTTGCTTATCTGTTGATGAATTATTTGGGGGCAAAATTTCAGGCGAAAATGTAAAAAAATGATTGAATTCAAGTGTAAAAAAAAATATTCTAGAGATTACTTATTTAAAGCAAATTTGGCCAAAAATTTCATCTTACTAAAAATTCATCCATTATAAGGATCCGGAATTTATTTTTGGTATCATTTAAAAATTTTCTTTTATTTTGTCAAAAACTTTGTCATCTAAAAGAGATTAAAAAACAAATTTGATTGGAGATTGATTGAATTATAATTGAAATATTCCGAACAATTATTTTTTATTGCATTTTGCAATTATCAAGAATCGAATAATATTGTGTGGATTGAGATTCTCACATTATCTAAATGAAATCTCGTGTTTAATTATTTATTTAATCAACTTTTTACGCTACGCAAAACTTTGAAGATCAGCTCAAAAAGATAAATGGATTAACTGGATTAGCTGTATTGTTCATAGTCTTGAGCTTAAAAACTTGTTAGTGACTTTTGATAAAAAATCTTTGAAAGCTCATAGAAAAAAAAAATCTGTTAGAAATTTTAATCAAACAAAAAACTATATAAACGTTATCATAAGCACTTGAAGCACTTACTGAAGTACTTTAGCAATTAAGTAAGCCATTGAAAAACAAAACACTGATTAATTACCGACAATTCGCAGAGAAAAGTATTGATAATTATCAAAACACTTTGTAATTCATTCATAAGAATGGTCATAGATTCTTTATCAATTTTTATTGTTTACAATTTAATCGATTTCCTTATATCAGATTGCCATGTCAGTGATCGCCAATTTAACGATCCTCTCGTCTGGTATGGCTTTGGGATTTCCATCGATTTCAATTGGAGCTTTAACCAAGGAAGATGATCCAATGCAAATGACAACAGAAGAGGTTTCTTGGTTTGGTAAGTGATCTTAAGGTCGTAAGATAGCGTTTATTAACTATTTCTATTGTAGCTTCCATAAACGCAATCGCAGCTCCATTTGGAGGATTTTTATGTGCATATTTTTTGGACGGAATTGGAAGAAAAAACACTTTGATTCTTGTTAATGTCCTTGCAATGATTTCTTGGAGTTTGCTTGGATTTTCAAGCACAACAAATTTTGAGCTATTCTTTTGGCAACTTATTGTTGCCAGGTTTATTATTGGCTTGACAATTGGGTTGTCAAGCACTCCAGCCGCTGTTTATTCTATAGAGATAGCTAATCCAACCATCAGAGGACTTTTAAGTGTTTTCACAAGTATGGGAATCGCGTTGGGAATACTTATTATTTACAGTTTGGGGTATATCATTGAGGTGAGATTTATAACTTTATTTGGAATATTCCTTGTTTCAATGAAATATATTTTTGCAGGAAAATTGGAGATTCATCAGTTTTATTTGTTGTTTCATTTGTGCTTGCGCTTTGCTTCTGCTGACATTGGTACCTGAAAGTCCAAGATATCTTATATCAAAAGGAAATCTGAAGAAAGCTGAAAAGTCAATGTATTTCCTAAAAGGAGTTCCAGAGAAAAGTAATTTAGTTAGTTGGGTGTGTCCAAAGCTTCTTTTACAGAAAATTAAGCTTTGATATTTTTCTAAAAGAAGAGCTCTGAACATGCCCAACAAATATTCATTAACATCCTAAACACAAATTTAAATCAAAGAAATTCATTTTTCAGATATTCCAACGGATTCTACAATAAATCGAGAAATGGAAGACTTGCAAAATCAAATTAAAGATCGAGATAGTCAGTCCAAAAGCTCAAATCCGATAACATTGCTGAAAAAACCGGAAATGTACAAACCTTTGACGATCATCATGACTTTCTTTGCTTTTCAACAACTTTCTGGTATTTTTGTTGTAATAGTTTATGCTTCACAAATCTGTGCTGAAGCTGGAGTTACGTTGGATCCATTTTTGTGTACAGTTCTGATTGGATTAACAAGAGTTGTGGCAACAATTCTAGTAGCTTTCACTTTGGATTTATTTGGAAGAAAACCAATAACAGTCGTATCCGGAACTTTAATGAGTTTTTGCATGCTAGGTTTAGCTGCAAGTATCCAATGGCCAGAATATAGTAGAGATTACATTAGTTGGCTCCCCACTTTTCTACTCCTAGCTTACATCTTCACCAGCACCTTAGGTTTTCTCACAATTCCATTTTCAATGCTTCCTGAACTTTTCAATCAACAAAACCGCGGACTCGCTGCAGGTTTAGCTTCAGGTTTCACATATTTTGTCTCATTCTTGCTGGTCAAGTTTTATCCAGATATGCTAGAACTTATGGGAATCGAGCTTTTGTTCACATTTTATGGTGGAATGTCATTGATTGGCGTTATATTCGTGTTCTTATTTGTTCCCGAAACTAAAAATAAGACTTTAGAAGAAATTGAAGGATTTTTTAAGAAAGCGGAACGAAATGATGAGATTGCTACCACTAGTAGCTCGTAAAGAGTTTGGTACAAGTTACTATATAATAATTTATCTAAAATTCTCAATAAATTCTCAATAAATTTACGATTTAAGATTAAAGTTAAGTAAACTCGGACTTTAGAGTAAACACAAAAATTCAGGATCAAAATTTAATTACCAGTCAATACTGGATAGAAATTCATTTAAATTTAATCTAAATTAAGGTTGCTACATCGAATTTATATAAACAGTTTATAAGTGATAAGTTCAATAAAAAATAATTAAAAAATATATATTTTGTTTTTAGAAAAAGCAAAACAACTTGGCATTTTATATGAGGAAACAGAGCATATGAATAAGAAAACAGTAACACATATAGGTAATTTTATAAATGTTCAATTTATTATCATTCATGATTTACATAGTTTTGTACAATATTCGCGTGAATACTTTAAAGCATACACAATTTCACATTTGAAACAATTTAAATTTATATCAGGAAATTCACAAAATTGTGTTACATAAATTAGTTTGAAATGCATCCCTAAGCTGCTGGTGGTGCGACTAACTAGAATTTTCCGCGCCGGGACGAAGGATTCGAGTCCATGGAGCCTGAACTGTGGTTGCCTATAAAAAATTTCGTTATGGCTATGTTAGAAAATGTTTTATATTTAGAATCCACTTAAAATTACGTTAAACTAATTACATATCTAAATTATTCTACAAAGAAAATGAGTAAAAAAGCGTAAAAATACATACTGTCTGAGTTGCGATCCATCGATATCCAAACGTTTTTCAAGTCCTTGAATGCGGCTGAAATTTATCGATGGTCACCGTCAATGATTTTTGGAAACATGCAATTCCATAAATATTTTGAATTTCAAACACCGAAAGCAATTAAAGAAAAAGTTCACACGATTTTTGAAAAACTAAAAATTACAATATTTTTTGGAGAAAATTGTTGGTTGAGGAGAATTTACATGGTGCTTCGTCGAGGTAATTTTTTACATGAGGCTTATACCGAAATTTCTTTTTTTCGCCCAACTTAAAAAAAAATATAATTTAAATCCCCCTCTAACCAATTAAACAACAAAAAAATACTGATTTATAAAACATGCATATATTGTTGTTTAACCAAGAAACCGTGATTTTGTGCAATCCATGATAAATAATTTCAAAGGATAATGAAAATAAATAAATAAACATTAACATGAAATTATGAATTTATTTGCAAAATGGTATAAAAATAGTTTATGATCTTTAAAAATTATAATGTCTTTTTAGTCTTCAATCTACAATAATAAATTCTTGGTTAGTTGCTTTAGTCGCTGAACATTGAATAAATGGTTGACTTACATAAATTTTATAAAATGGATTCGCTTTCAAAATCTTCACAATAATAATTTGTTTTTGTATGAGAATCCACCTCCAAATGTTTTAGTCTTTCAAACTTTCACACAATAATTTATAAATATTTGGTTTGATGTTTCCTTTTGAACTTAAAACTAAATTACACGTAATGTTAATGAATTAATGAAAAAAATTTGAACCAGAATAATTGTCTTTTAAATACATTCTTCGAATAATTTTAACTTTTGATAGTTTTTCTTTTTGTTATTTTTAATTTAAATATTTTTCAAGCTTTCAAAAAGGTTGCGAGGAAGCACTGAACCAGCAAAATAGTCTGGTAAAAATTGTAATGCAATCAATTAATCAGCAAATGAAGTAATAAAGCAATGACTTAAACCTTAAGGCAATTCAAGGCAAATGATTGTGAGTTCGATGACTTAATCCTAAATGAAGCCCACAACAATCCATCAACTACAGAGAATGATTTGCTACTTAAGTATAAAATCCTTTTAATTTTAGTTTTAAAGTGTTTTGAGGTAGTTTATTAGAGAATTTTAATTATTATTTTTTTCTTCAACTATGGATCAACTATGGATTGAAGATTAAGGAACGATAATTTGTATTGTAAATACTCTAAACGGATTTAAATTAGTTTACCTTCAAAAAAAGTACAATCAAAAAAACATTAAAATATTATTGCTTTAAAAAAATACAATGGAATGAGAATGTCATGCAAAATGCTCTTTTAAGAAAATTTAAGAGCTTGTATAGAATCTAGGAAATAAATTAAAAAAATCATAATCCTCAAAAAACTTTCTCAAAACACCAAAAACTCAAATGTCCAATGAAAAGGTCCAATCTTACAATAAATAAAAGAAATGACCAAAAAAAAATGCAAAGCCTGAACAAGATCACCACAAATAATCATCGTCGTATGAACTGGAGCTACTACTACCTTTGGCTTTCTTGCTGCGATCTGACTGTTGCTTGAATCCACTCCGCCTAGGTGGTGAAGGTGGTGGACTGAAATCGGTTTCTGTTTCTTCATAGTTGGAGTAATCGTATCTTGAGTCTGGTGAGTAGCGTCCTCTATGGTTTCTATCATTCAAATCTGGGGAAAATCTTTTTGGCAACGGGGACATAAGTCGACCTAGAGGAGGAAGTCGCATCTCGCCTGGTGGTGGCAAAAATGGAGGCATAAATGGTGGCGCGCCAGGCATAAATTGAGGCATGAAGGGTGGTGGAACCATTCCCATTAAAGAATTAGGCCCATTCGGGGATTCAACTCGGATTGGAGAAGGAAGTGAGTCGTTTGGTAGACCGTCCATCATGTTGGCACCTTAAAGATAAATTTTTGTTTTAAAAATCATAATCACAGATTAATCAGAGACATAATGTCGATTAATTAAACTTTATGAAACTCACCTCCTGGGTTCTCAGCAATGGATGTCAACTTTCTCCTTAAAGCTGCCGACTCAATTCTTGCTTCTTCAAGCCTTCGCTCAGCCTGACGAGCATTTAACCAAGCTTCATGCCCTCGACCTTCAAGCATGGAAATCTGTAATTTATGAGCTGCGACTTGGGCTTCGATTTCAGCTCGCAAGGAATCATTTTGGGATCTAAAATTAAATTAAATTGATTTAATATCGAGAAATATGTTATTAATTAAATCAAAAACTTACTTCAAAGTTTGAATTTCATCATTCATTGCTCGAACTTTCTCCACTGTGCTGGTAGTTTCTCCCTGTTGCTTCATCCACATCGCCTCTTTAATACTAAGCTCTCTCTGCAAAGACAATTCTTTATCCTTGAAGTAATTTGACAGAACTTCTAGTCGAGTAATCGCCTCCACCTTTTCTTTCTCGGCCAAGCCAAATTCTTTCTTCAAAGTGGAAACTTCTTCTGTGATGGATTTTACATGATCTTCGAGGAGTTTACGAGCATCCTTTTCACCATGGAGTTTATCTTGCATTACTGTTTTTTCCTTGGTGAGTGCTAAGAGATCAGCTTTGAGTTCAGTCACGTCCATGACGTCCTAAAAATTAATTAAAGATTATTTTCTTAAAAAAGTCTGATAAATCTAAGATTAATCAATTATTGGCTATTAAACTAAATCGTGACTGATAACTAACCTGGAAATTAACATTACTAGATCCTTTCTTCAGCTCATTCAAGCATTCCTCAAGTGCTTGATATTTATTCTCACTGGAACTAGATCTTTTCTTCAGTTCTTCATTCTTCACCGAATAAGCTGTCAACTCTTTGTTAAGCCTGGTAACCTCCTTATTCCTCTCTTCAATCATTCCATTGACTTGTGCATCACTTTCTTGCTTAAGTTTCTCGAGATTTTCTTGTAAAGAATCTTTCTCCAGGGTGACTTCTTCGATTTGTAGACGAGTTTGCTCCACTTCTTCGTCGTATTTCGCGGAAAGATCAGACAAATGAATCTGAAGTTCACTATTTTCACGGCTTTTTGTGGCCAAGGCTTCGTTCATTGACACAATGGTCTCTAAAATGGTAAATTGTGTCAATCTATGAAGTTTTTAGAATAAATTGGGATTAAGTACCTTGTTGCTCATTCAATTGCTGCTGCAAATCTTCCACACTACTAATTATAGAATCGCTTCCATTCTGATTGTTTAACAACTCAGTCAACATTTTATTAAGCTCTAGACCAGCTTCTGCTGCATTCTCCAACTCTTTCTCCAAAGTGACCACTTGCTCTTGAAGCTCATATTTGACTTGTTCACCATTTTCTAACTCTCGCTTTAAAGCAATCACCATGTCATTCGAGCCGAAGGAATTATCTTCAATACTTGTAAGTTTGTTTTTAGTGTCCATAAGATCACCCTTTGCATGCTGCGCTTCTTTGCTAACGGCCATTAATTGACGCTCTAGAACGTTGATCTAAAATTTGACAAAAGAAATTTTAATAAAATAAAAACAAACACAAAAATCAAATAAACTCACTTTGTTAATGAGTGATCCTTCCTTTCTGGCTTTATTGATACAATAGTACCCCAAAGTAAAGATCAGCACAGTAACTCCTGTTAATCCCATGCTAATAATTAAGTCCATCATTCCAATCGCCTCGTTCAACATTCTCCTCAAATAATCATTAACATCAGCTTGAATTGCTTCTTGTTCCATCTGCAAATGCTGGGGTGCTTCCACTTTACTAACAATACCAGCTTTTGGGCACGAAGAGTCAGGTGATAGTTTCTCGCAGTATCCGGGCTCGACTATTACAAATAATTGTACAAATTTCATTAAATTGAAGAAAACACACACAAATTAAAATATGAAAACAAAATTAACGCAACGTCACGAGTTTTAAGACAGTGGTGGGTAATTTTGCTATTTTAAGAAGGATTAGGGCTTTACATTTTTATTCCTCAAAGCTTTTATAATGTTATTCAAAATTTGTTATTGGAATTATTGAAAAATTAAATTGATTTTTATAAACGTCATTTGACTTTACCGGCTTAGAAACGGAATAACAAAGATTGACTGTAACCCGTTTTTCCACCCCGTTTTATCAGAAATATTTTGAAATATGAAAATTATCAAAAGTTATGCAAAATATAATAACAGCTACCGTAAAACATCATAAAATGATAATAAAATGATAATTTAACGAAATTTAAAGAGAAATGTTATTAAAATAAAACTATTTCAAATTTTTTCTAACAAACTACTTCTCATCAAGAAAGTGATACATTTGAGAAAATCCCAATTAGTTAAAAAAACACAATTTCTTTGTTCACTCGCTTGACTAATTAAATTTCCCCTAATAATTACCAAAATCCACCACTGCCCTGAAAAATGTATTTTTAACAAATTCTTGAAAACACTCACCGACACCAGAATTGACGTCACTACTTTGCACTTCAATTGTGTTTGCTGTTTCATGGACGTGTTGGTCAATTGGTTCAGTATGTTCAGTGTGAACAGTTTCGTCACCACCGAAGAACTTCTTGTATAGTCCACCAAAGAAACCAGGAGAATCGTTTATTTCCTCTTTTGTGATTGCTGGCTCCAGGATGTCGTTTTCATGCAACGAGTTCAAGTCAATCCTTGGTGGCTCGTTTTTGGTCACTTCTGAGACACTTCCGATTCCTCCACTGCGCTCGAATTTGGCTAGCATTGGATCAGAGTCGATTTTAACCTTCTGTTTGGTCAGATTCTCATCTTTTTTTTGGTTGAGGATTTGCTCTGGCTCTGGAGTTTCTGGTGGTGTTTGTTGATCCTGGATTTCTGGCAATTTCGGTAAAGTGCGATCAATTTCTACTTGAGCAGCTGGTTCTTCGTGTGAATGATCTTCATGACTGTGTGAATGATCATGAGCTCCATGCGAATGATCTCCATGCTTATGGTGATGATGGTGTTTTTGTCCAGCCTTCATCAAATTACTGAACCCGCCTCCATGAGCTAAGATTGGCTGTTGAACTTTCACTTCTTGTTTTACCTGAGATTCAAGTGGTTTAAACTCTGGCTCCATAGGTTTCGATTCCGGTTCTAGTGCTTTCACTTCCTGTTCTTGTTTATTTACTTCCTGTTCTTGTTTATTTACATCCGATTCTTGAGTTTTCACCTCCGGTTCTGGTGTTTTCACTTCCTGTTCTTGTTTATTTACTTCCTGATCTTGTTTATTTACCTCCGGTGCTGGTGTTTTCACTTCCGGTTCTGGTGTTTGCACTTCCTGTTCTTGAGTTTTAACTTCCGGTTCTTGAGTTTTCGCAACAGTTTCTTCTGGTTTTGGAACTTCCTTTTCAATCTTATCTTCTTCGTTTTGAATCTTAGTTTCAGGTTCATTTTTGGCTTCATCATTTATTTTTTGTAGTAGCTCTTGGTTCACTTCAGTTGAATTTACTTCTTGTAGCTTAATTTCAGGTAATTTCTCCTCAACTTTTTCGGTTTCGTTCGTAATACTTTGTTCGTTGGCTTGTTCCTTGATCAATGGCTGCGCAAAGTCAGCAATTGGCTCTGGAATGTCTACGGCATCTTGCCTAATAAGTTTCGGTTGTTCCATTGGTCTTTCGTCCACTTCTTCGTGTACTGGGATCGTAGGCTCCACATTTTTTTTTTCTTGGACCACTGGTTCGTTTAATGGGATAAATGGAACAGTTTGTGATTCATTTAGAACTTGTGATGGAGCTGTTTCGATCTTTTCTTCTTTCAGTGGCTCTTCAAGCTTTACTAGATTTTCTTCCACTTTTTCTGTGACAAGTGGCAAATTAGTTTTTATTTCGTCAGCTTGTGTTTTCGGTGTGTCTTCGTTAGATTGTTTGGTTTCGTTATTTAGTGGATCAACCAATTTCACGGGTTCTTCAGTCAAATTGGCTTTAATTTCAATAGGTGTAGGGTTTGGTGGAATCATAGTGAGTTCAGGTTGAATATCACTTATTTTTGATGGTTCATCTTCTTCCTCCTCCTCCTCCTCAGAATCTTCTTCGTCGTCTTCTTCATCATCTTCCTCTTGTTCTTCGCTAGAAACTTCAATTCCAGGCTCACTTGTCGCTCCAGGCGCTATTTTATTAATAAGATCTTCAATATTATTTGATTCAGTGTTTTCTGGTGGTGTTTCCCTACTCCCAGTTTCTGTTTTATTCACTTCCAAAGCAACTTGATCTGTAACAATTGGACTTTCTGGTGTGGGTAAACTATCTTCTTGTTTTTTAAGCAACTCTGGAGCTTCTACTTTCTTCTCTTCCCCAGTTAAATTGTCTAGGCCTGCTTGTGAAGCTTCTAAAATACCAGATTTTGATCTTGAATAGATATTTAGAAAGTTTTTCTTTTTGAGTTGTTCGATGGTGCTCAACTCTTCAACATCCAGCATCACTGGGAAAGTGAAGGCAACCTTCGCTCTTTCCTTGAGGTGCTGTTTTGGAAAGAATCCAAATTCTCCCTTATATTTTATGAAAAAATATTCAGATGATACTCCAAAAATATCCACTTCTGTGTTCACTGCAGCCACAGCCAGCTTGTAAAACTTATCTGGCGAATACTTTAGTGCTGTGGAGGCTCTATTATGTGCATCTAAAAGGAGAGAGAGTTAAGGAAAATGCAAATATTTAAAGGAAAATATTGTGAAACTTTACATTCACATTTTTCGTCGCCACAGTGAACTTCTATCATTTCTGAGTTTACAGTTTGTGCTAGAAAGAGCACAGGTAGAAGAACTAGGAGGATTTTAATTAATTTAATCATTTTTAATCACTTATTTAACTATTTTAACATTTCTCTTCGAAAACTTTGACGTGGACAATAATAAGCAAACTGATTTCGCCGCTAGAGGGCGTTTCATGGCAATTTCAGGTTTGAATTTTAGGCGCGAAGTTTTTTCGAAAAGTATTTTTTTATTTCTTAATTAATTTCAGACATGGTCTCTAATTAATGATGAACGATCTCAAATAAATTAAGGAAAAATGCTTTAAGCATAATTAAATGAATAAGCTGCGAAAAAAAAAAATATTTTCAAATCAAAATTCAGGTTCGCAGGTTTATTTGTTTATTTATTTGTTTATCTAGTCGAATTCTTATCAATAAATTTTACCTTTACTAACTCATTTTATTTATGTGCAATAAATGAAAATCACATTTTCCACTCATCGTTTCAAAATTTCGTTATTCTCATGTGTATTTGGGTTTCTTAATGAAAATATTAGAGCTAGAGGGATTTCCATGAAAATTGTCAGATACTACAAATTAAGAATATATTAATTAAGAATTTTAAAAATCATTCATATCAAAATATATTTTATGAACACATATTATATGTGACGTTTTTTCAAGCCATCCCTCCTACATATCTCGACTTTCTTAAATAAAAATAAAATTTCATTCACATCAGCTCAGTCGATCGCGAATCGCCTCGGAAATAGGATTTACATTTTAAAGTGAGTTGAACGGCTCAAGATCTTTGCAAAATTTATTAAAAGTTGAAAAGTTTTAGATGAAAAGTTTTGGATGATTTTTGAAAAAAGTGATAAGAAGTAATTTTTTTTTCGATCATCTGTATAATTCAAAAGTAAATCTTTTAGGTAATTCATCATGTAGTTTTTTTTTGTGTATTTTCGCGAATTTTTAGTGCAAATTATCTAGTGAAAAATAAATTGCATAATCGCCGGCCAAAAAAATTAAGTGTTTGTAACTACTTTCCAAGAAAAAGTTTTTCTTTGCATAATAGTTTTCTCTGATTTGCTGCAGAGTAAATGACATTCAATATTTCATTTGAACACGTTAATTTAATATAAACCAGCTTTTGTTTAGTTAAATTTTGTGTTTCGCAGTCTACTCCAATTTTAATGGTTTATCAGCAAACTCTGTGAATTTTTAAAAAAACTATAGAAGATAAAGGAAATCGATCTGATTTTTGCTTTCATAAGCTTGATGAGTTTTTGTTAACATTATGGAGATTGCACTGTTAAAATTAATTATTTTCAAAAATAATTTTCAAACCATTTTTAAGTTGTTTCTTGTGTATCTTGAAAATGAAATAAAAAACATCATAGAAACTTGAAAACTGAATTAGAGAAACTCAACCCGCATTGTTTTTTCTGAAAATATCAATAAATTTACAAAAAACTTGAGAATTTTCTCAATTTTCAAAACAAAAATCCAACAAAACTTTATTTGTTGCTTGTGTAAAGGAAAACTCTCAAAAATGTTCAAATTTTTGATTAAAAATCCCGGTCTACCTACAAGAACTGAAATATTTACACATAAATATTAAGTGTGACCTTAGAGAGATTTCATAGACTAGTTTATTTAAATATTTACATAAACATTGCACAATCTTCATCTGATCGAAGTTTTTTAAGTAGACAAACATTTTTAATCTAGCGATCAGTTTAATCAGCTGTTTTCATCACTGTTTCGAAGTGATAATAATTAGAAAGCATACATGAAGTTCAAGTTATTAACAAAATGCAGATTCACGATGAAACTGCATGATCTTTATTCTTGTAAAACCCTTAAAAATCAATCAAAAAATTCAACAATTAGGAAATGACAAATATATGAAATATCTCAAAATTGCAATGTCACCGTTTTTATGGTCGTTTAATAGTTTTTCCAAGAATTTCCTTTCAATAATAATCTCAGTATTGAATTTGCAAACAATTTAGCCAAACAAATATTTAAATGTTTCAATCATAGTTTATTTATTTTTGAATTGTTTAATTTTGGGGTATTTAAAAATTGATTATTGGTTTCGTTATCGCAATAGACAGGATTTATCTGGGATTTGATTGTTTCTAAAAGTTGTTTGAAATGTTTCTTGATTTGTTGTGATTACTGGGAAATTAGTGGCATGCGATAACAATTGTTTTAGAATTTGCTGAACTTTAAAATTGTTAGGTCATTCATAGTACTTATGGTTTTTCATCTTTCAACGCCTAAACATTTGAAGAATAGATTCTAATGATCTTCAGAATGGTGATGATTCCTCAAAATTCTTCGAAGTTAATATTCAGTTTTTCTTCTTAGTGTTTCACAGAAAGATCGCCAATTTAAGTTTTGAATCCATTAGCTTTATTCTTTAACCCGTGTCTGTTAAATTGAAGATAGATTACAAGTTCTTAAATATTTACTTTTATAAATGAGTGAAATGACTTTGTGATGTCAAAGTAACGCATCTCAATACTTAAATAAAAATTTAAGAGTGAAATTCATTTTTTCAATCACTGAAGTCTGAAGTGATGATTTACATAGTTTAATTCAATATTACTCGAGATCTTCAGTACTTTATTTTATTTAATGCTACATAATTTTTTAAGAATTGTCGCAAATAAA
Organism: Parochlus steinenii; assembly: GCA_038502155.1. Lineage (NCBI taxonomy): Eukaryota > Metazoa > Arthropoda > Insecta > Diptera > Chironomidae > Parochlus > Parochlus steinenii. The sequence continues at coordinate 1,692,574 of JAXCIN010000049.1, read as the reverse complement.
AATCAGAGGCAATTCTAAACGTTCACTAACCTTTAACTCACTTGTCAAGACTTATCATTTTAATTTTTTTCAAATTATAATCAAAGGAATTAGCGCTGAGACTGAATCAGCTTAACTTTATTAGCGTTTTGAACATATTTACACTAATTTTCACTATTTTCTAGCATTTTTTGCTATCTGAACAGGCAATCGAAACCAAATCGAAGTTTTCAGATAAAATAGGCAAATCAAAATCGAAAATTGAATATTGTAGTCGATCAAAAATAATTGATTTAAATATTTAAAAGAATTATTGAATACCACGTCTTTAAGATAAAAATCTTTTAAAAGATTCTTATAACCTTTATGATTCAAAATGTTTAATTAATAATCTTGAAATTCAATCCATTTGAACTAAATTCTGATTCTAACAAGAATAAGCACTTGTTGCTCTCGCCTTCAAACTTTATGCTGCACAGTATGTCTTTTAGTTTTAACATATTTATTGCGCAACTGGGAAAATACAAAACTGTACAAAACTGTTAAATTGCAATATCGAACACGATTTACCTAATTCTAAACGTCTGATATAGCTGTCTTTTGTATTATTTCTTTGTTTTGTTGCAAAATGTTTGCACATTAAAATAAATTATGGTATCTACACAGCATTTGATCGTTTAAGTACATTGACAGTTTGTAGCTAAAGTTTATTCAGTAATTAATATATCAATACATTATGTTTTAATAAATTTTTTAGAGGAATTGGACTTTTATGAATAAAAAGAATAAAATAACTTTGTTACTGAATTGAGTCTGTATATCTTTAGAAACAATTTATATTAAAATTGAAACTATCTTTTGTCAGTTGACACTAAATATGATAAAGTGAGAATAAACTATAAAATCATTTAATATTTTTATTCTCGAATATTCTCCCTTTCATCAAATCACACCTAAAATTAGTCGGGCTAGTCAAAAAGTGAGTATCAAATCTCTCGTTCAATTGAATGTTTGAACATTTTTGCACAGAAAACAAATCAAACTCATTAGGCATATTATGCAACTAATTATATCTTCGGTTGATTTAGCTCGCACAGCTGATTTATTTAATCCACTTTTAATTTAAAAATACACTATCTTCGACAATAGCTACCAAAACATTCTAAAATTCGGTGAAAAATAGCGTTTAAGTTCGCGAAAAGTGAGAGTGAATTAATTGTGAAAATAACAAAGCTTTTAACATACTTTGAATAAGTTACACTCGCGAAAAAAAAATCTTTAATTCACTAGAAATTATCTCCAGCTTATTTTTATGCAGTTTTTCGAATTTTTGAATTGAATTCGTTTTAATGTGCAAAAAGTTTAGATGACGAAACCTTGGCAAGATTTGCAGCACAATTGAAAATTTAGTTTAGATTTTTTCTACTCAATTTGAACTATTTTTAGAATATCATGTCCGAATTAATGAAATAATTGGATAAGTTATTCATTGAGTGGGGTTCTTCATATGAGCTTAGCATAATATGCAATGTCTTCTAAAATTCCATCTTAAAAGTTGTTTAGGATATATAAAAAAATTTATACTAATAATAGTTTGGTAATTCATGTTATTTACCATTTAAAACAATAGAAAAATAATTGAACGTCCGTTAGAAAAGCAATGACTCTATTGAGTGCAAAAAGATAAAATAGTTTCTATAAATGAACTGCGTGTTTATCTATTTTACAAAATAAAACGAGAATAATGCAGTAAAGCACTTTTAGATTGAATTGACTTCTAATTATCGTTCACACTTCATTACAGGAAGCCTTTCGAGCGAAAAGATGTATTTCTACAACCTCTCGCTGATATTAGTGGCACTTCTAGCCACTAATGTGGAAAGTTATCGAATTTTAGGATTGTTCCCTCATCCTGGAGTGTCACATTTTCACTTCTTCCAGCCGGTAATGAAAGCCTTAGCGGAAAAAGGCCATGAGGTTACTGTGGTCTCACATTTTCCCAACAAAATACCTATTCCAAATTATAAAGATGAACCACTTGTTGGATTGAAGTCGCTGACAAATGCTGTGGATTTGAATGTAAGTTACGTATATTTGTAATTAAACAATAATCTTTTTTTCACTGTAAACGACTTACTCATCAGTAATTTTTTAAAACATTGTTTTTGTTTTGCAAAACTTGACTAAATATATTTTTTCTAAGATAACAATGAGATAAAGAATAAAATTTTACCTAGTGAAAAATATTAAAAACACGTCGACTGCTTCGAAATAATTACAGATAATAACGGACAATATCAAGTGAAAGTGTTTGATGCAATAAATATAATATTTAACTATGAACAAGATTGAAATTGCTTTTTTACGGTGATGTGTTTTTTACGCACAATTAATATTTCTAAAACATTTTATTAGATTGTTTTGTGTAAAATGATTTGCTTCTTTAAAAAATTTAACAATATTTTATATCTCTAGTTTTTTCAAGCTTGTATTTATTCTTCTTTAAATTAATAAACTTGTCATTTGAAAATCAAAAATTATTTAAAGATTTTGCGCTTAATAACTCTTGAACCGGTTAGAGGACCCTCAAAGCCAAAACAAGATTTTTGGCAAGAGTTAACATAATCAAAATTAAAATGGCAGAGTTCATGCTACAAAATATACATCTTGAGTTAAATCTTCAAATTTAGCAATCAACTTGAAAAGAATAAATAAAATTAATGAATCAAAAGATAAAGAAGAATTTTGAATTGACGTCAATTTGAAATACATGTAACTAACCACACACAATTCTAAATTAAACTCTAGGCTTTTCGTTTATATGGCTTGGAAATCATTTATTTCATAGAACAAAAAAAACTTTGGTTGTTTAAAAAATCAGCTGCTAGAAACTTATTTAGGTGTGATTTAATTTTGCATTCAAAAAAATTTAATTGTATGAAAAACCACGAATATCAAATTTTTGCCATAGAACAATTAAACCTGTTCCAAACAAAATAAAATTTAAGATTGATTTAATTATCAAGTTGTCTAAAATTTGATCAATATATGACTTAACTGACTTTACAACAGCTCTGTAAGTTTTGAGAGTCATTCAAATTGTATAATGATTTTTTTTACAAGTTCAATGAACTCTTGGTAGGTTTTTTGTGATGGATATTGGATACTTTCGCTTTTTTGTTGATTTTTTTTTGCCAAATTTTTTTGAAAAATATCTGCCATTCGATTTTTTATTGCTAATTAATTTATATTTTCAAGATTGAATGATAGATTTATTTAGTTTATAAAAAAAAAAAAATTCGCAAAAAGATTTTGAATAATAAAATAAGTTCTTATAAAAGTTTTTTAGCAAAAAAATAAAGGTATATAGAATTATTTATAAAAACTGCTTCACCAGGAAGGGAAAATACTTAAAATATTTATGTCAATGTTAAAAACTTTATATTAATTAATAATACACAAGTTGCCAGTTAATATCCAAAGATAAATCTCTTTTTTACGAGTTCTTAATGTGGTAAAAACCTGGCAATCCCAAAATGATTTGTAGACTTTGACATTCAAAACTTTAGAACTTTGATGCGGTCATTAAAAAAACTATCTAGCAAAAATGTTGCACGTTTTGAAAGCATGCTGGTTGAAAAATTGAAATTACACAAAAAACTAAAATAGACAAGTAGACAAAATACAAGGAAGTATTAACATAATAGAAAGATATTTTTTAGAGTTAGACATTGTAGATGGATTGGACTACAACAAATTTTGAATAAATTTTTTTTTGTCAAATAATTTTGATTAAATTTTATCAAAATAAAATGAACCCCCGAAATTAATCACCATATTCATTTATTTCCAGCTTTTCAGTTCCCGCCCATCTTACATGCACTTAATGGAGTTCTTTATGCTTTACGAGTGGGGAGCAGAAGCATGTGAAAATGCCCTCAATTCAACTGCCATCAAAAATGTCCTGAATATTGGAAGAAGGGAGCCTTATGATTTAGTGATCTCTGAGATGTTCAACACAGATTGCATGTTGGGAGTTGCTCATAAATTGAATGCACCAGTCATTGGACTCAGTAGCTGTAATTTGATGCCTTGGTAATTATAATGATTCAAAATGATTAAAATTTACTAATCTAAATAATTTTTGTTTTTACAGGCACTATGAGCGAGTTGGCCTTCCAATTGATCCATCCTACATCCCAGCACTTTTTATGGGATACTCAGACGACATGAGTTTCCGGCAAAGAATTTCTAACTGGTTTGCATCTCATTACATGAGAATTGCTTACCGACTATTCGCTGAGTCTAAGACAAATGAACAGCTGGTTAAACGTTTTGGTGGTGACATTCCGTCTATTCGGGATTTATCGAGAAGAACTTCAATGATCTTCACAAATTCCCATTATAGTTTAAGTGGACCAAAACCTTTGACACCAGCTGTGATTGAATTGGGAGGAATTCACATCCAGAAGCCGAAAGCATTAGACCATGTAAGAAATTCAAAGAAATATCATCAAATATTTAATCTAACGAAACCATTTTTTTTCCAGGATCTTCTTGAATTCTTGGACTCTGCCGACCATGGGGTAATTTATATAAGTTGGGGTTCAATGATCAGAGCAGACACTTTACCAGAAGATAAGCGAGAAGCAATTTTACATGCACTAGGAAAGCTTAAGCAGAAAGTTCTCTGGAAATGGGAAAATGACACTCTTCCAAATCAACCACCAAACGTTTTTATTCGTAAATGGCTGCCACAACGTGAAATTTTATGTAAGTTTAAATTCTGTTACAGTTGCAGTTCAATTGCAACAAACAAACAAAAGTAACAAATCTATAAAAATAATTAATCATCACAAGGTTTCCGTACGGATTTTAAATAACGGGTTAGTTGATTTACTAGAGTGCAACTTGGTGCAACTTTAAAAGATAAATTATAATGCAGTTCACTCTGTTCGAGGGCCGTGACATTCAATTTTATTTTTATGCAGCTGTTAATGATTTTTATTTCAAATAATGCGAACAGAAATGCGTTTTTATAATTGTGATTTTGCTCTCGTTTGTTAAATATATTTGACTTGTTGGCAGTACACCAAGATTCATTCAATTGTTTAACATTTAAAGTAAAGTCAAAATCAAGCATTGTATCTATTAAAAGACTTGTGGGTCATTATCATATTCTGACTCCTTAAACTTTACAAATTCACGATACCAAAATGTTTTATTACAGGTCACCCAAAAGTGCGAGTCTTCATGACCCACGCCGGATTACTCGGTAGTTCTGAGGCAGCTTTTTGTGCTGTCTCTGTAGTATCAACCCCTATGTATGGAGATCAATACCTTAATGCAGCAGCCTTAGAAAATCGAGGAATGGGAGTCGTAATGCCTTACGAGAAAATTACAAAAGAACTTGTCTTTTCATCTCTTCGGAAAGCTTTGGAAACTCGAGCGAGTGAAAACGCTAAAAAAGTATCATTCTCTTACAAAAACCGCCCACTGTCTCCCGCTGAATCTGCTGTTTGGTGGTCAGAATATGTAGCAGCAACAAATGGAGCTGTCCTCACAAAATCCAATGCAGTTTTCATAAATTGGTTCGCTTATCACTCTCTAGACGTTTATTTCTCCATAATCTCTCTCTTAAGCATCGCTATCATTTGTTGGATGTATGTGATCAAGAAACTTTGCGGTAGTAACGGAAAAGCTGTCAAAAAACCAGTTAAAGACCATCATGATTCATTCCATCACGGCGCTTCCGTTGAACGTAAAATGAAGTAAATTAATTTTATTGAAGTGTAGCCAAACTTCCTAATAAATTATTTGTTAATTGTATCGCTCAGTATTTCGTACTTTAAAATAATTTAATAAAATTTAATTTCGGACATAAAATTATTTTAGTCCGATCGGAATTTTCTTTTCAGCTCGTTTTCAGCTTAGTTTTTTTTTTAAAGTTCAATTAAAACGTAAACTTAAAAGACCAACAATTTTTGTATATGAAAAATAACATTTATTGTATTTAAACCATTACTAGGAAGATAACAAACCCGAGGATAATAAAAAAAATTAAAAACATTTTTTGTGTGTAGAATATATCATTATATCAACTAGAATCACCAACGTCTTACAGTACGTATAAAAAGAGTAAAAATAATAAAAGATGCTTTTAAGCTACAAAATAACGATGATCTTCAGTCCCTTTTTACAATTTTGCTCTCAACTCCTCAATTTTGCCCTGCGCTGATTTCTGCAAATCCACCAATTTCAGAGCTAATCCCATATTGCCGGATATCTTGACCTTGCCTTGGAAAAATGCTTTTTGTGGATTTAGCTTGCCCGAGATAAGCTCAGCAACATCGCAATCGTTAATTATGAAAGTAACGTCTGGCTTCTCAGTGCCTTTGTATGTGATGGACCCTGTGCCAGTCTTAGCGTTGATGAGCCAGTATCCTTCAGCTAAAAAAATGATTAAAGAAAATTGATGAAGAATCTGCAGAACTAAATAAAATAAGATAAAATACCTCCATTAGGTCCATTTGTAACCTTGAATCCATAAATTCCGCGTACTTTTTCAATCAATTTATCCTTATCATCACGCATTGCTTCCTCCAGCAACCTCATGTATGGTGTGACCAAAAATCCTTCGGGAGAGTCTTTAAGATTGGCTCCAGCCAAAGGATTCTTATTTGGGGTAGATGCCTGAGACTTGCGAGTCTCTGGGAATCCTAAACGGTACAAGGCAACGACCACAGCTCCTCCAAGCCCCAAATTGTGTTGCAAGCACAAGTTGACGTTCTGCACTTGACGTTTTTCAGCTTCTCCGCGAAGTTGCCAGCTAAAATGGTAATAATTGTTTAGCAAGTATAACGAATGTCGGAAGTTAAAGAAAACTCACCACAACTCACTACACTGAGCCAATCCAGTAGCTCCCAAAGGATGTCCCTTGGAAATAAGTCCACCACTTGGATTCACGACATACTTTCCACCATATGTATTATCTCCAGCATCGATCATATCTTTGGCTTTGCCTTCTCCACAAAGTCCCAAAGCTTCATAAGTGATCAACTCGTTTGCTGAGAAACAATCGTGTAACTCAACAACATCAACATCTTGTGGCTTGTAGTTGGCCTTGCTGAAGAGTCTGGCGGCTGCGTTCTTGGTCATGTCATAACCGACAAGCTTGATGGAGCTCTTCTCTCCGAAAGTGGATGGAAAATCGGTTGCCATTTCCATGCCAATGATCTCAATAGCTTGAGCTTGAAGACCATGAGCTTTGACGAAAGCTTCCGATGCCAAAATACAACAAGCTGACCCATCAGAAGTTGGGCAACATTGCAGCTTTGTAAGAACTTCATGGACAACTGGAGAATTTTTAATCTGGTCAAGAGTATACTCATCTTGGAATTGAGAGTAGGGATTGTTGACGGAATGTTTGTGGTTCTTGTGGGCAATCTTGGCGAAATGTTCTGGTTTTGTTCCATATTTTTTCATGTGCTCCATTCCAGCATTTCCAAAAAGTTGAGCAGATGCTGAAGCTGGTCCAAATCCAACAATATCGTTCATCAACATAACGTGTTTGTCCAAAGGCATAGTTCGATCGGTATATTTGGCGGAAAGGGATCCACGCTCCATTTTCTCAAAACCCAAAGCCATGACGCAGTCGTTTTCTCCAGTCTCGATCAGTTGCTTGGCCAAATAAAGGGCACTAGCACCAGTGGAGCAATTGTTGTTCACGTTGTACATCGGGATTCCGGACATGCCAACTAAAATTTAAAGACAAACATTAATTTTTGGTAAAGCTCATTAAAAGCTCTCAAAAAGCTCAATGCTAATTTCTGATCTTTTAAGCGTCGAACTCCAGAATTTTCATCATTTTTTATCACTTACCCTCATACAAAGCACGCTGTCCACAAGTTGAGTCACCATAGACGTAACCAATAACTGCCTGCTTGACTTTAGTGTATGGAATTTTGGCATCCTTCAAAGCTTTGCCTACGGACTCCTTAGCCATCTGAGGATAATCGAAATCCTCACGTCTGCCAGGTTTCTCGAACTAAAATTCAATAATGAGACGAGTTATCAACAAATTCTTCAAATATTTTATCAGTTCATGATCGCTTAAGAGTTTTCTGCAAACAAATCTCAAGAGATAGAAAAGAAATGCATTTAAAATAAACATATCTTTTCTTTAAAGGTTCAGGTGTTATTTAACCTTCAGAAGGTCATAATCTTTTTTTTGATAAGAAAATCTAAACATTCCAATCTTAAGCTCGCTTTTTTTGTATTCAAGTGCCATACAAACATTTTTTTATGGAGACATTTCTACTTTTTATTTTATATTATTTAACAACCAAGTGGTCCTGTAAATTATATCTTGAGTTGTTTGCTTCGAGTTTAAAAGTATCCACCAATAAAATGATTATTTTTTAAATTTTTATAATTTTTTATCAAACAATGAATACAAAAAAACAGCAGTAATGGCGCAAAGTTCAAGTTGTAATCTTATTGATATGATAATTTTTGTGCTGAAACAAATTTGATAAGAATGAATAATAAAGAAGTTGAATGTTTTTCTACAGTTCTAGTTCATTAACTAAAAATTGCATACATGTTATGAATCACCCAAAACTTATAATGAACGAGCTACTCAATCATTAATCCACAGAAAAGCAGCCGTTTTTAGTATACTTTTGTTTGTTCGCAATAAATTAAATTACCAAGTGAGCAAATGAAATAATTCCATCTCTATCCTCGAAGAACATTCACGTGCGTTGCTCTATACTTTCAAGTTTTATTTTCTGTCATTACTCTTTACATAAGCCTTCGACAAACATATTATGGCTCATCATTTTGATTTATATTCACTCTTTTTACTAGGTTTTTTACAGGTTTTAAGGTCAACTCTTTTTAATACTATAACACTAAAAGAGCTCGTAAAAATTTTAAAAGTAATAATCAATTGAAATTTATTCAAGAATTCTCAACAAACGGCAGTCAGACGATTCACCTACAAACCGACAATCGAAAAAATCGCGTTCCGTTATTTATTGTCAATTTTTGTGTTTTAAGACTGTTTTTAATTATTATCTTTGCTACATGCTAATCGTTAGTACAAGCATTATAATAGCGAGCATTACACAACTTCTGCTTTTAAAAAAACTAAACAAAAGTTAACATTATCGCATACCAACAAGTTGCATTACTTACAACAAAAACATAAATCCATCAAGTTGATGAAATTGTTTTTGAAGAAAAGTGAAATTACTTTTAAGTGTTGTGAATAAAAGAGAATTGCGCGTTTTGTTTGAGATTTTATGTGGAAACTGCGGGTAAGTTTAATTATTTAAAGTTCATATAAACTTTATGGTGGCTTTAAACAATGAATTATCAGAACCAAATTATCCAAATTGCAAAAAATCTAATAAGATAAGCGCCATCGCCGGCTCTCATTAAATTCGTTTAAATTTCAAGTTATTAATTCAAAATTTGGAATTCATATTGAAATTTTAAACTAAAACATCAACACAATTCAATTTTACCAAATATTATACGTGAACTTTACAATGTTTTCATTTTAAAGTTTTCAGCAGGCCAATTTTCTCACACTTGAACAAAGTCAAAAAGCTTAAAAAATTCGTTTCAAAACTAACATAGTTCAAAATTAAAAACCTTTATATTTAAGTTGTCCAATTTACAGCTCAAAAGCATTAAAAAATTCAGAAATCCAACAAAAACTAAAATTTCATCTCGAAAAGAAAATTCTTAGCCAAGTCGATGCTTACGCTCCTAAGATTTGTTTTGAAAAATACATTGAATCTCGATTGAAGTAGAAAAAATAATTGCTAGCAACTTGAACTTTGCCCCGAAAGCCTAATTACATATTTTTTGGAAAGAATTGTTCATTTGCCGTTTAATTCAGATGATTGTAATCTTCTATGCAATTATCTAAAACTCCCAGCATTCATTCCACAATACCTTGGTCATGCCGCAGCCAATCACGTAGACTTTTGGGGCCATTTTTGCAGTTTTATGGTTTCTTTAATTATTGCACAACTTTCTCCGAATCGAAAGAATCTCAATTTGACTGGAAATCTGCCTAGAAGTTATTCCACTACAACTTGTTATCAATAACTGCTTAAAGAGGGCAATTATTTAAGAAAACTGGGAGCACTACCAATCGTAAACGAAAACAAAACACAACTGAATGACAATTGCGAACGAAAGGCGTTGAAGCTCCTCTAAAGTTGCTCTACTACACACACTGTCGGACAGCTGTAAAATGTATTTTAGTATTAATTTAATCTTATCAATATTTGAAACACGCCATATCTTAATTACCTTTAAAACTCGGCAGAAAAAGATATCTTGAGAATAAATAAATTTTGAGATGGTTTTATATCAAATGTCGTTTAAAAGTCCAAAAATTGTTCACTGTTGAAATTTTTTTAAGGAATCAATTTATTTTTTTTTATCTCCGTTAATGGTCAATCTTCGATAAGTTTCAAAGAGTTTTATAAAAAAAAATCAAATCTTCGCAAAAATCCTATTTTTTTTCCAGTGCCTGAAAAGAATAACCACCAAATATTTACCAAAGATTAACATCTCCCTGCTAATCACAACTCAAGTGTACCACCACCACCAAGAACCAAAAAACTGCTAACTCATTTAAAATTTGAAAATAACATTTTCTTTATTTTACAGTGTTTTATCTGCTTTATCTTAAGATTCTACCTTATCAAAAAAAGTTAAGGAAAAAAATATTTTCATTCTACAAAATTAGATTTAAAACTATTATATTATTAAATAGCGATTCAAATGACCAATTATTGGCTTGCAACAAATCTTAAAATTATATTCTACAATTCAAAATAATTCTCAAGAAAACATGGAATTTGTTTTCAACATTTTTTTCAAGAATGCTCCCGAGATTCTCGATTCAAATTTCTAAAGCACCGCTCAAAGTCCACTTGGGACACATTTTCTACCAATTTTCTCGAATATTATACAGTTTTGTTCAACAAAATATCTCTTTAAATCAATTTAAATCGGGAATCTTCCAGCCCCTTTTATCTTCTCTGGATTTTATGTTTTTTGAAGAAAATAGAAAATTTTTGATGCACTGAAGGAAAGTAGGACTATATAAATGCTATAATAACATGTTCAAAAAAAGTAGTACTAGAAACTACACTTTTGTGATTGAATGTTAGCACAAAGCTTTAATTTTAGTTTTTTTGATAAAAATATTGTAAAAGTGAACATTTCAGATTGTCTTACATGTTACCACTCTTGTAGTATTGGTAAATTTGACTACTTTTTGTAATTGCATAATAGAAGTTTTAGGTAGAATCACCAATTTTCATATTTTCTCCAGAAAACCCAAAATACCAATCATCGCAAAATGTTTATAAGTCATAAATATTAAGATTAATACTAAAATGCCATAAAAGGAAAACAATTAGAAAATTTAGAATTTATAAATAAATATTTAGTTTTTTCCTGCACTTTTTGCATTCTCTCGAAAATTATGTTTTGCAACTTTTTCAATTATCATGCAAAATTTTAATTGTTTTAATTCTTCTGAATCCTAAAATTTATACTACTCTGCTAATATTAAATAGCTAAAAGATTTTTTGTTGAAAGCTACAATAATAATTTATTTGCTTCAAATACTTCTAAAAAGTGCTTAACTCAAGATGAACGTTAAGACGAAATTTTCTTAGAATGCTTTGTAGGTTTTTGTAATTATTTGCAGATTTTGTTTTTAATTATTGTTTGTATATTGTGTGTCGTCTTACAAATATGTCAATATTTCAACATTTCAATTGTTTGAAGGGTTCTTGCGGCTTTTTCACCGATTTTCTTTATAAATTTCAATATATTAACGTTTACAACTATTTTTAATTCTAAATGTGAGTGTTTTTTATTTCCTTTTGATTATAAAGTGACCATTTAGGAAATTTAGGATATAGTCGATTGCGGGCCATTTTATTAAAATGATAATTTTATAGAAATGTTCAGTAATTATGAATTTTCAAGCAAATTTGATAAAAATAAAAATAGAAAAATTGTCAATAAACTTGAATTAGAAATTCATATCGATCGAAATAAGTTCAGATAGATTATTTTAGAAAATCTCAAAAAATAATCTTATTAAAATTTTAAAACGTACAAAAGGTCAATTATCTTACTCAATATTTGCCATTAAGTGCAAAAAGCGACATTAAACTCAAACTAAAAATAAATTAATTATAAAATTACTGTTAAGAAGACAATTAAGTAATAATCACAAATAACTTAAAATCGATAAGGGCTCTAGCATCGCTCTAGTCTTCTTAGCCCACTTGCAAACATATATAAAAAGATTTCCAAGAAAATTCATTTTATCTCTAATTTCCCATTAATTTCCATACCTGACCCGAGATCCGTCACATTTCAAGAACTAAAACTTTGGTGAATTTTTAATGAAGGCAAGCCAAGCAATATTTACTTGTCCATGCTCGCCATGATTGAGCTTAAGAGGTCGTTGGTGGATTTTTGTTTGCTCCCATTGGATTTTGTACTTGTGTGCTTCTTAGGCATGATTTCTTCGGATTGAAGGTACTTGGTGGCCGGCTGTATAACAATCTGGGTGTCTTCATGATCCACTACCATCTCCTCAATCACAATATTTTCGGTCACTTCCTCATTCAAAGCCACATCCAGCATTTCTGAATCTGTCGGGAAATTCGTACTTTGCGCATAGTTATCAATTATTTCAGTTTCAACAGCCATTTGAGGCACCAAAAATTTCATAACTGGATCTACCACCACTTCTTCAATCACTTCTTGAGCTTTCACTGCTTGAATCGCTTCAATAATAAGATTTTTCTCAATAAACGGAGCTTTCTCAACATTTTTCACAATTTCTGAGCTTGAGCAAGAAGCAATTGATGAGGTGGACGAGGACATTGACGAACTTGAAAGCGAAAGCTTTCTTGAGCTTCCCGAACTTTTACTCGAATGCTTGTGATCTTTGTGCTCTCGATCTTTTTTACTACTTTTACTGCTCTTGTGTGGTGAATGTGTGTTGGATGAGGAATGCCGTTTAGGAGTGCTCACGATACTACTCATGATGCTTTTTATATTGCTGCCCATAGTTTGCTCCAATTGAGGCTCCAAATTTCTTTCAAGACGACGCATGTCAATCTTGGGTTCTTCTATTAGCTTCACTGGTGTTTGTTTCTTCTCGGATTTTACCTAAAAGTGAATAAAGTTGATGAGTTTTATTTTATTATTGAAAAAAGTAACAAACCTTCAATTTTCCTTCATGCGTCCTCTTCATAGGCGTCTTTTTTTCTGCTTCTGAAATAGGATGAGGCAATAAAGTTTGCTTTTCCTTGTATTGCGGCGTCTCAACATCATATCCCTCAGCAATTTCCTTCACATAATCTTTGTCAGAGTAATATTGTCTAAGTCTCAAATGCCAAGCGATTGAAGTCACCGCCGTTACAGTTCGGAATTGATGAATTATGTTACGTGGTAGGAAATAAATGTCGTTGTCGTACAATGGGATGCGAGCATATCGAATACCATCACGTCTTAATTGATTCAATTTGGCGTCTTCGACCCATTGAATGCATTGGGAAATTGGAGGCTCATGGAGATCGAGCTGCAGCTTCTCTACTAAGTGAGGGAATGCTTGAGCTGCAAAAGCCACAACGTCCTTGGTGATGCGATTTTGGTGTGAAGGTTCTCCACAATGTATTGCTTTCAAAATTCCTAAAAATATTTAGAAAATAAGTAAAGGTAACCAATTCATGTAACAAATACATGAGATGTAACAAATTAAAGTTAAGTAACAAATGTGAGTAACTTAATAAAAATCTCTTATTTACCAACTGCAGCTGTCGTCATTCGTTCATGGCCATGTCCTACATGGTCAGCGTGTGCTTTGGTGCGATCTTCAAACATTGTCTCTCTCGTTTCTGATAAGCGGGGAAGGTACTGCAAGTTTCTTAGCTCATTGATTCTCGTTCTAAAATTAATAAAAACAATTTAGTACTTTATCATTGAAATTCTTGCGTATAAAAATGAATACCTTTGTCTCTTGAGCGGGGTCTTAGTTTGAAGTTCAGCAGTAGGTATCAATTGCTCTCCTGGACGGATCCACAAAATTGGACCATCGTTTGAAAGTCTTGGATCCATTTGAACTACCGACAGTTTTCCCCACGGCATTGTCTAAAAGTTGATTACAAGATTTTAATTAGTTACTTTGCCCATTTTAGAAAAATAAAACGACAACTCACCTTATTCAGGAACGAGTTATCTTCCAAGCGGCCAATTAGGTCTGGAAAATAACCGCCTACTTCTTCGTGCACTTTTCCTACAAGACTGATCTGGTGAAGCGGCCCATAACGCACCGTTCCATGCGAATAGTTCTTGACCACCTAAAAATAAACAAAGAACAGCAAAAAATGTTAGCTGTTGTTTGGCTATTGGCAAGTTCATGAAGCGGTCTAGTTTTTTATTTTATAATGAAAATGTTATTATTGTTAATGGACTTTTGATGGGAAAGCTAGCAAAAATTAAGTCCTAATATTTATGCATAAGTAGTTTTTTCTTGTAAATTACCTGCTCATTATACTGACTCATAGTACAAGTTTCAATATCTGAGTTCCTTCCTAGAACTCCCGCCTTAACAGTCAAATTAGAATAATTCTCAGCCATATGCTCCAAAAGATCTGGAAGATGACCAGCTCCATCGTGCACAATTCCCATCACATGGTTTGCATAGCCATTCTCATCTTCACCAAACGTGACGGTGAAGAACTCTTCCACAAGTTCCTCCATTTCAGTTTCATTCAGTATATTAATCTCATCTTGATACAAATGGACTGTAGAAGCTCCACCATTAGGATGAACTTCAATTCTGAAGAATTTACCATACTTCAGATGCTCTAGATTAGCTCTAGAGCAATTGAAATCTCTATTGATGACCACTCGAGGATCTGGCTTGAAATCTAATGGCTCCGAGTTATTTGTGCTGAACTTTTCATCATTTCTCTCGCACTGTATTCCAGTGTTCTCTCTTTTGACTTTTGAACGACGATAGCACTTAGAGCACTCTTTTGAATTGCTGCTGCCACTGCTTCTATGTGAGGACGAAGAAGATGACTTGTGGTGGGATGAGGATGAGTGGTGATGTCTAGCGTGGGAAGATCTATCATCTTTTCGGGATTTATCGTCTCTCTTCTCTTCTTTTACACCGTTCATCAAGACAGTTGAGGACTTTGAAGAATATGAGTCTTTTTTCACTGGGGTTTGAGCTTCTGGATCTTTCTCATGCTTTTTTATGTTACCGTTTACCAAAGTATTTTCAATTTTTACAGTTTTCTCTAATTTAACTGGCTCGGTTTGGCATTCCATTGAATGCATTGATTCTTGTTTAACATGTACTTTGTTTATGATCTCCTCTCTTTTTGGGGTAACCATTTTAACTGAAGTTAGAGTTTCAGTTCGATCCAAGCTATTTGTGGGGTGTTTCTGAGCCTTTTCAGCTTTCTCCAATTTTTCTGCTTTCAGAGCTTTTACCAACTTTTCTACTTGCAATTCTTTTTCCAAGTTTTCAGCAATCTCTGCCTTTTCAGCTAAGAAAGCCAACTCCAAAATCTCAGCATCAATAGACTGCTCTACTGTGACAGCAGAAGCTGCCAACTTGATCACTTTGGTGGTTTCAGCCTCCAAATTGATTATTTCTTGTGGAGGAGTTGGTAAATCTGCGACATCATTGTTCTTTACAGAAGTAGCTTCCAGCTCAATAGGTATAATCACTGGTGGCTCCACTTTGATGATAATAACAGCTGGAGCCTCCAATTTAAGTATTTTGGAAGGTCGTTCAGCTTCAGGATCAATCGGGTCATTTTTCATAACGCTACTGATTAATTTGATCGTTTTGACAGGAGTTTCAACTTGATCTACTTTAACTTCATCAACAACCTTCTGGATCTTTGGAGCAGGACTGCTTATAACCTCTTCTTTGATTGTTTTGGATGTTGAAGCTGATGATGAAGTGGAAGGAGCTTCAACCTTCACTTTTTGACTACTTTGCTCTACTCGATGAACCTTAGGGGCTGTAGCCAATTTTATGATTCTAGCTGAATCTTTTGAAGTCTCTCCTTTTATTATTTTGACAGCTGACGAATCCACCTTTAGAATTCTTCCAATCGTAGATTCAACATTAAGAATTTTGGCAGTTGGATCTATCTTGTAAATTTTGTTTGATGATGGATCTAATTTGAGGATCTTAGAAGAGTCTACTTTCAATATTTTAGAAGTGGTCGAATCTACCTTCAATATTTTAGAAGCGGGTGAATCTACATTCAAAATTTTAGAAGTAATCGAATCTACTTTCAATATTTTACAAGCTGGCGAATCCACAATCAAAATTTTAGAAGCAGGCGAGTCCACCTTCAAAATTTTAGACGAAGATTCTAATTTTTGAGGTTTCAAAACTGACGGTTCTATTTTGTGAGGTTTTGCTACAGGCGAAACCTCCACTTTATGAATTTTTGGAGCTGACGAGTCCACTTTGTGATGTTTTGAAACTGAAGAATCCGCTTTAAAGATTTTTGCTGCTGGTGAGTCTACTTTTTGAATTTTAGAAGGTGACGTGCTCATCTTTTGAATTTTGTGAGGTGTTTCAACTTTGGAAGATTTTGAAGCTGGTGAGCTATTTTTCTGCATCTTTACCAAATCTTCTGTGACTAATTTGGATGCAGATGCTTCATGTTTTGAAACCTTTGTTGCTGGTGAATTCAAGAGTTTAATGGTTTTGCTCGGAGACTCCACTTTTAATGGTTTTCCATGCTTCGATTCTTTCAAGTCCTTTAATTCTTTTGAATGATTAGCTGCTGTTGAGTTTACAACATCTTTAGTATTTTTCACTGGTTGTTTAGCTCCAAAACTAAGGACTCTAGAAACATCATCTCTGGTTTTATCTTTATTATTTTTCAAGTAATCCACTTTTATCAGAATTTCTTGCTTTTTGACATTCGGCTCATTTAAATTGATGTACATAGAAGCATGCTGAAAAGCAGGATTAGGTGCACCAATAGCTGGTGGCTTCACAAACCCTATTGAGTGCGGAGGGATAATTGGCTTTCTCACTGGAACAACGGCAGTAGTTTTTTCACCATTCACCACTGCATCATTAGTATCTTTAGCTGGAACCTCCTTGATCACCGATCCACTAGTTCCAGCAGTTGCCGTCTCTTCACTTTTTATTCCCATATAATCGTTTTGCTTACAGTTCTCCTTATTTTGGAGCAACTTCAGCGTCTTCTCTGACTTTTCCTGCAATTTATGCTTGCTGACCTCTCCATTGGTCACCGCACTTGGTTTCACAACTGCATCGCTTAATTCTACAGGCGCTTCACTTGCTACTCCATTTGCATCACTGGCAACGTGCTTTTTGCGCTCCTAAAAATAGAAAAAACAATTTAATCTAATTAGTATTGAATTCCAGTTTATATTTCTAGTGGTAGGTTGAGAGGAGCTTTCAGAGTTTATGAGTTCAAATTCATTGTCTGTATTGTTTGTGGGTTGCAACCAAAATGTTGTTTTTTCACTGATTTTGTATATTTAGGATATGATGGATATTTTGCAAATTTCATTTAAATTGAGGCGATTATTGGATTAAATTCGCTACATTAAATCATTCAATTATGGGAAACGTTATAATTAGTTTGCCAAAAACATTCGAAAATCACACTTTGTTGTAGATTTGGGCAATTTTCACAAATTCTATTTTGCACTAATTTTTCATTTTTTCATGAAATAAAATTTGTGAAACAAACTTCACAACAATAAATTCTTTTGATCCCAGCACAATTGTACCAATTTGCATGAAATTGACCGAGAAGGAAATGCAAAAAGAAACTCTCATCGACTATTTATTACAAGAATCTCAAGTACTCTTTAACATTTGCATTATTTCTGATCCGATACAAGTGATTCCTATTATTTCAAGTCATTACAAACATTTTCAGCGTGCATAAATATTATTTTAGAGTCTCACCAAATATTTTGGCCAACGTAAACTTAAATTTTTTTTCTATAAAATCTTGCAACATAATTTTTTTCACCTTTTTTTGTTGAAAAATGATACTTGAAAAAGTCAGAATGACCAATGACAACAACATTTTACACAACTCTAAATATTCCCGCAAAATCACGCTATTTAGTGCACTCAATCGTTTGCATTGCAATCATTTATTGTTTATGCCCAACTATAAGAAATTCCAAATCCATCCAACAACAAACTGTTTGGAATTGCCAGAAATCCAAAAAATATAACCAAACTTACTTTATCTTTTTCCCGATCTTTGTCTTTGGTCTTCTTCTTCTTGTGGCCTCGTGACGTTGATTCTGGAATGAAAACAGAGAATGGGAGATTTAATACACGGGTAAGAATTAAAAGTTATGTTGCAAAAACGAGTCAGAATTACATTAAAAACATTACAAGCAAACTGGCAAAAGTTCTATATCGATGTAGATTTTTTGGTGTTTTTGGTTTTTACAACGTTGCCTTATCTTCTAAATGGTTAAATGAATAATTGAATAATAATAAAAGCTCACAGTATTTATGGGATTACAACAATTTAATGTGAGTTTTTCTTTCAAGAACCAACAAATTGTCTGGTTTAATGTGTTTAAGTGGAAAGATGTGTGTTTTAATGTTTTGAATGTCATGTAAGACGAGTTTTCTTTAAAGTAAGGAAATTTGCTAAAAAGTTTAGGAAAATGATTCAAGAAATTAAAAAAAAGAAATTTCCCGCCAATCACAAAAATCGATTGAATAAACAAGTCAGACGAGTAATTTTTATGATAAATTATTCAGAACTTATAGATTTCCAGCTACAAATCAGTTTTTCAAATATTTATCAAACAAACAAAATTATTATTAATTCCTTCTGTAGACAAATCGAAAATCAGTTAAACTGTTAAAGCAATTTGAATCATAGCCAAAAAGTCTCCTAAAACTGAAGATAAATTTTTTAAACGCCATTTGACCTCTTCAACCTTTGCTCTTTACAGCAACGACAAAAACTACACGTTCCAAAACTGCATTGTTGTGCCCACTAATGCTTCACCCCATATTCCTTTATTCGCTTGTCTAACTAATCTCTGCGGAGCTTTTAATAATAATTTTTAGCGTCTCTCGCTCGCTTTTTGCCTTTTGTTTGGATTTTCTGGTTCAACAAGAAAACAACAACAGAACACAACACACGGAACGTTCTTATTAGTTCTTTTTTTTTTGTGCAAGAAAAGTCGAGCAAAAATGTTATAATAAAATCATGAAAATCATACATGAAGTGGAAGTCGATGTATGAATCTATCCAGAAAGACTTTACAGCAATAGTTTTGTCTGGTTCTGTGTTTGTGAAGGAAATATACAAGAAAACCTACACTAGAGTTGCGGCTGTTACAATTTTCTACGCTCTGTTTCAAATATTTTTGCCTCTGGCTCTGGAAGTTATAGAAGTTGGAGGAGATATCACATTGAGATTGGCGGATTATGGTTAAATTTGAATTATGAACCATTGTCGGGATTTGTTGGGTTTTGATGAAGGTTTTTGGGGTTTTGGTAAAAGTTTACAGAGATTTGTTTAGTTTGGACAAATATTTGATTTTAAAGCTTTGTATTGCGATGCTTAACAGACAAAAGATTTTAATTTATCATTCCTTATCATCATAAATATTTAAATTCATAATTTTAATATTATTAATATAATTTAATATAATTTAATATTAATATATAATTTTAATATTTAATTAACTAAACAGCACAATTATCATTCTATGATATTCTAAATAAACATTAAAGCACGACTAATTAACGTTACTCAACGAAGAAGATAGCAATCGAATTGCAGTACAAATAGACTAAAAATTACACAAAACAAAACAAAAACTTATCACAACTTTCAGATCGTTAAACCGAGGAAAACCCCACAAACATTAACAAAAGGTCACGAATGCACTTTTCGTCATTTAATACTCAATTTCTATGTAATCCTACTAAATCTTTATTACCCCGAATCACTTAAAAACTCAACAACTAAGCAACTCAATAAAAATCACTCCATTACAAAAGGCAACCGACGCGCCCGGCGCTCCACACAAAACTCTCAACAAAACTCCACAAAAATCCGCACAACACAACAGCATAAATTACGAAAAATATTACAAAAAGCTAGCCAATAATTGCATGACATTATTCGCTATTCGCTGCAATTGCTTGTTGCCTTTGTTGTTTGCAACTACAAAACCAAGCAAAACAACAAGTCCGCACACGATTCTCCGAGCATTCTATTATTATTTTTCCAAAAAAGACTCAAAATCGCGCAAAAAAAATTCAAAATCGTTTTAGATTTTCTTTTTTGCATTTTTGCCTCTGCCACTCGGCAATACAGTAGGATACAGAAAAATAGCTGATATTATTACCCATGCAAGCCACACAGTACACTTCAATTTTTTTCCTACTTTTCAAACGTTTCTAGCGATTTTAGCACATCAAGTCATGACACAACATGGAAACATTAAAATCGAGGCATAAAGTTTCCCGCAGCAGAACATTAAATTAATGGGGATGGTTGGGGTGAATGTCGTTCAGTTAATGCGAGAGGTCGATGTGGGACGTTTTGATGACTTTAAAAGATCAAGTTCGAGATTTTTTTGAGAACTTTACAAGTGGACTTGACGAGATTAAGATGCTCGTTGTCTTATGAAGTAAATAAATTTGTGGGAAAACTTTTCAATGATCAGAAGGTTTATTATGTACGTAAATTGTCTTTTAAGAGCCCTTCAAAGACCATCTAAGCATATTATTTTAAAAATAGTCTAAAAGATCCAACGAATTGGAATTCTGGTAAGTAGTAGACATCGTTCTCTTCCACCCTTATCGAATCCCATTGAAGTTCCAAAAACTCCAAATGAAAACTTCTAAATAGGCCGGGCAGCAAAAATACTATGCATTTTAATGTTTTGGCTGGTGAGCTGACGTCAAGCGACAGGCGGGTTATAATTTTCTTTTTATCGCAACTTAAATTGTCGCCTAATTTGCAGCCTGGCCCAGCATATTAAAGCGGCAAGCTCAATAATCTATTATTTGTTTTGCTCAATGAGAAGAGAACTTTTGACCTAGACAGTGCTACAGAGTGCTACAAGTCGGTTCAAAACCCTGCCTTGACATATTGCTGAACTATTATCGATTTTTTATTCAGCATAACGAGTGTTTTTGGATATTCTGGATATTCGAGAATGATTGATTTTTTCCTCTAGTATACACAAAAGTCGATTATGCAAGGCACCAATTGGTTGAATTGGAAGTGTGACTCGTGTAAAAATAGGCCGGGTAAACGGACGAGAGAGAACTGCCAAGTAGCCAGGAAGGAATTTCATTTTATGGCATCAGTTTTTGGTGAGGAATTTTTGTAACATCAGGTGTTGCGGTTTTTGCCCTTTCGCTTGGAAATTTTGTTTGAAATACTTTTCGTTGTTTGGTCAGGGTTTTGTAGGATTTATATGATATTTTGCGATTTGTGGATTTGTTGGTTTCAGGCTTTATGCCTGAAAATTCTTACTATCTCGAGCCAACCATATAACAAAACCAATCAATACTCATCCAACTAAGCGAAAGTGTCTCCCAACTGTATAAGAATTAAGAACCCTGTCAGTTTCACGAGAAATTACAACTAATTTCAAAGAAATGTTTCTAACAAATCATTTACCTATAGCTAACGCTTCACCGGCAACAAACTTATGCTACAAATAGTGAAAACTATGAAGGTTACACCAACTTGTTATTCGATAGTGATGATCGCCGTGTAATCTAATTAAGTTTGGGGATTCGCTATAAATAAAATTCAAATTACAGTCGAGCAACAACTTTACAGGCAGCGCGCAAAACTGCTTTAAATCGACATTAAATTCTCAAATAATCTAAGCAGAGCAAAAGCGCCGTAAACAAGTCAGAACAGAAGGAAATTGTAACTAAATTTAGACAAAAGAATGTCTTCATTTTCACGCTTAGACGAAAAGTTCGTGAGTTGAATGCTTGTTGTGGGGAGAGGCTGTGACCTTCGGGGAGTTGTGTTGACTTCCGGTTTTGAAGGGTTACATGTATGGAACGGAAATGTTACAAAAATGGTACTAAATTAAGATTTTTAGAAACTTAAAAAGTTACGTGGCAATAATTACATAACATTTGTTACTTAAAGAATAGGTAAACAAAGTTTGTTACATTGAAAAACAATTTAATTTGCTACATTTGTAACTGCGTAACAAAATATTGACTAAATAACTCGAAATGATGAAATCTTTAATTAACAAGATTTTCTGGAAAAATTCGGTGGTATACGTGACAAACTAGTCTGAAATCATGTAAATCACTTCTGTGACTCATCTGAACCGCATTTTCCGCTTATAATCGTCCGCCAATTTGTTTATTTTCTTCATACAGTTCGAAATTTAAAAATTGCATTTTTCTTTTTTCATCCATCCTTGCAAACCCTGCTTGCTTATCTATTGCGCCTAATAATTTTTCCTAAAATAATAAGCTATGCTAATGAGGCAAGAATAAATCTTACCGTGAGCTTCTAGGCGCTGACTCTTCGATACAGAATCCTTACTGCTGCTGCTACTGGATGATGTGTGTGATGTGGAGATCTTGCTGCTTGAGCTCTTTGACTCTGGCATTGTGCTTTTAACCTTGTTATCACTCTTAGACACACCACTAGCCATTATTTCACTTGGCTGATATTTTTGCGACATTTTATTTTGCTTTTTATCTCACTCTCCGGTTTTCACTCGGATTTGCTTACCACGTACACATAAATGATCCTTGGAGCCTATGGCATACCGCACATACCTTTGTTTTCTTTAACTTAGTGGAACAAGCCCGAAATTAGCCACCTTTTCAAATTAATCTCTATGTACTGTTTTTTGAATAAACTCGCAGGGCTAATAATGAGTAGAGTAAAACTGAGTTTACAAAAGAGTTCTCGAAGCTTTTTTGAAAATTTGATTTTTGAATTGAAATACGTTAAAAAAGCTCTTTGAATTATTCAGTTGGAAGAATATTCCGCCACTTCTTTGATTTATAAGGATTCATGTCGGATACAAGTTTTTTGGCTCTAGAATGTTTAAAAATACTTTTTAACTTTAGTATAATATGTAAGCTAACAATTTAACAAATATTGTTGTTGTTGTTCGATATGCATTATTTTCAACACATTCATACCTAACGCAACAATGCATTGGATAAATTATAAACCAATTAAGGATCAATTGTTATCATAAACACTCTGTTTTATAGATCTGAAAAATAAATAAACTCGTCAGATGATTATCAGTGTGCTCTGAATTTTCACTCAAATTGGAAGTTAAAAATTATTCCATCTGAATAATAAGAATTGTGAATTTATTAGTGTTTTAAGTGTTGAACAAAATGCCGCCTTCCTACGATACTGATGACCCTGATTTTGCTCCTCCAATATCCAAGAAACATAAGTAAGTTTTCTTAAAACATGCTTAAAATGGGTATGTAATTTCCTTTTTTGGCAAGATTGCGAAAGCGATTTTTGCTAAGATTTTTCAGTTTCGAAATTTTCGAAATAATAAAAGTCGATTGTCGAATTAATTAATCAGCATTAAGGTTCATGAAAACATTTCTTAAAAATTTCATTTCTCGTAACTCTCTATCTTCATATATTTGCGTTTGTAACCATGAACAAGATAGATAAACCAAACCCATATGTTACTTCACGTGAAAAAAACCATATTAAAACTTCTTTTCGCAAATTCCCTGCAAATTCTTCCAGAAAATTAGAAAATGCAAGTTTCAAGTTCAACCAGAAGAAGTCGCGGCTGTTCCAATGTCCTAATGAGGTTTTGGAAATCATCTTTGCTTCAATGGACATCGACTGTATGAAGAATTTGATGTTGGTTTGCAAAAGATTTTACGAGATCCTGACCACTTCCAAGGCGCTGGTGCACAAATTTCAGATGGTTTTGTCGTGCGTGCAAGATGAGACAATGATGGTAAGATTTCTTATTCCTTATTTATTCTAAAAAGTAAAAAACAATATTTCAAGTAATTTCCAAATTACAGGACTTGTCGGCTTGCAACGCCATAATGAACTCAAACAGAATCTTCGAGTCGATCAATATTGGAAAACTGAGCAGATTCACTGAGATAATTCACGTTGAGATGCTGATTCAACGAATTGGACCTCACGTCAAATATGCTGCATTCCATAAAATACGAAAGATTGAGAAGACCTGCTTTGAGAAAATCTTCAAACATCTCCCAAACTTGGAGTCTGTGAAGATGGTTGATGTGAATTTGTTGGACACGCAGGATGAGGATGAGGACAATTCAAGTTTTTACGAAGCTCCCGTATTCGCTCATTTGAAACATCTTGAGATAAAGGACTGCTCTAAAGCTGCGCAAGACATCTTTTTAAATCACACAGAGCTCATAAGTTTGGACACGAATGTTAAGTGCGTCGAGATTTTGAAAAAACAAACTAAATTGGAAATTTTGAACGTGCAGCTCGTGGATATGACTGGAGTGGATGAAGATTTATTCGAAGAGGATCCAAAAGATTTCAACTTTCAGCTAAAACAATTCAATTATGAATCCATGCTTGCCTCGACCCAAAATTTGTGAGTTTTAAAAGTAATATTTAACTTTCCTCGACTTTTCTGATCTTCTGAGTTTTGGATTCCGAAATTTCGAAGCAAACTTTTTAAATTCTTACCGAATTTAATAATTCATAATTAATGGAAATTAGCATTTTGACGCAATTTTTACTTTTCAGGAGCAAATTTTTAGGAGCCCAGAAGCAAATTGAAAAGTTGGAGCTTATTTGTGACTTTGATAGCTCTGATCTCGATACTTTGCTGATCAACACGAATTCCAAGTTGAAAAAATTGTCCTTGAACTTGCAACAAGAAGAAGGTCCAATCGATGTTAAGGTGTTGAAGAAAAAGTATCCAGGGGTTGAAGAGCTATCACTTGGGATTGTTTGGGATGCTTGTGGTCCTAACGCATGGACACTGGAGGAGGTGGAAAAGTTTATCCAAAAATTTCCAGAGATTAAAAAGTTGAAATTGGAGCTCAACAGTCTCAAGCAAGGCTTGAAAGTGCTG
This sequence comes from Parochlus steinenii, assembly GCA_038502155.1. Lineage (NCBI taxonomy): Eukaryota > Metazoa > Arthropoda > Insecta > Diptera > Chironomidae > Parochlus > Parochlus steinenii. The sequence goes on along the minus strand of JAXCIN010000049.1, from coordinate 1,667,407 downwards.
ACATTCAAGGAATTTAAGAAGCTTGAGTTTGTGGAAATGCAGCTCTACAACGATGGTACTATGCTACCTTTTCTGGACATCCCCAAGTTAAAGCGTCTCGAATTCCTGAACGCGAGGTCAACTAAAGAAGATTTTCAGGCTTTCTTGGGAAAGCATCAGATACTGGAGAGCATTTTGTTTGACGCTTCTCTTGATTCCGATCTTTTGGAGTTGGCAATTCTTGGCTGTCCCAAATTGAAGAATATTCAAGCGTATGGGTTGCCGATTACTGAGAAACTTAGATTGATCACTATGTACCCTGAAAAGCTAGGTGCAATCGAATTCTGGGACTAATTTGCGTTAGCTCCATGTAATTTGACTAAAATGTAAAATTTCCCGCTCTTTTAGAAATCGTCCATTTTCCGGAAACGTTCAATCCAAATGCATAAATTTTTGGTGTGAATTTTAAGTTAATCGAGAGACTTTTACAAAGAGCTGAGGAATGCCAGCAAAAATTGGCAAAAATAGTGAAGTTTTTTTGTTGAAATAGTGCTAATATGATTTTGTATGAATAATTCAAAGGGGAGGTTCGTGAATGATGACTAGTATTATTAGTTGAAACTTTGTTTACAAACAAATTGGCTACAAATTTAATAATTATCAGTAATTAATATCAATAGAGTAAAACTGAGATAATATTTTCTATTAAAAATTAAATTCATTTAAATTTAAATAAGAAAAATATAAAATTTCTAAATAATTAATTCATTATATCAAAACCTTAAGTGTCATCATTTCAGGACAACCCTTTTTAAAATTCATTAGCACAAGTAAATCTAGGACTCCAAGAGAGTAATAAGTGATTTTCAGACCAATTTACACCTGATCACAAGAAATTCTTTCTTTTACAAATATTCCCTAAAAGATTAATGGTGTGTAACAAGCCATAACACCTGTTTCGGTACAATACTCCAGTATAACTGGTTAGTTTAAAAATTCTTGATGAATCTTACAAAATATTAGTTTAAGGGTTTTTTATATTAATAAACTCATTTTATAAGCTCCATTCACTTTTGGAATCAAATACATTTATTAATTCGTTTTTCTTGCGAAATATACAAAAATTTAAAATTTAAAATAAAAAACAATTTGTTCGAAAATAATCGAAAATTTAAAATATCATAATTTTACAATTCACGAACTTTTCATCCGCAATTTACCAAATTTACAATTATTGTTAAAAGTTTCGTAAAGAATACTCAAAAAACTAAAAATTAAAGAGAACTAAATTTTTTAAGAAAAATGTTAATAAAAATTTCTTAAAACTAAAATAGAATCAAATAAAATTCAAATTTATCGAAACAATATAAATTTATTTATTTTTGACTTGAAAAAAAAAAAAAATTAAAATCAACTGATAATTTTTAAAACAAATTTTCTGAGATTATTGTAAGATTCTGCAAAAACAAGCAGATTCATAACAATTTGAATTTCGAGAAGTTTGTGCTTTTGCTGCGAAAGTTGTGTGTGAGGTTATTTATTCTGTAATATATTTAGATTTGTGAAGAAAATACAGTCCGCATTCCTGACTGAATTTATAAATTCCATAAATGCACTGCATTGTTCAATTAATTGCAATTAACCACAATAACCTTGTGGGGACAAATCTCAATTAACAGCAATCAACCATAATTAACATGCAGGCAGAATCAATCTGAACAAATTCTTCTAAAATGTTTTTGTTCTTTTTTTGTTTGATTTTTGTTGTTTCTGATAGTTTGAAGACACATTTAAAAGCAGTTTAAACATGACCAACGCGGGCTTTTGCTTAACGATAAGAACTTTGAACTTAAAATTATAAAAAATTTATGAGTAGATTTATTTTCCAAGGCTCAATTTTCCCATAAGGCCAGAGGCTTGGGATCCAGCGGCATCGGTTACGTGTTGGATGGTATCTTGAATTGTCTGAAAATTTAATTAGGGATTAGTTATGGCTTATTAATATTTTTGTTTATTTGCTTGGACGCGTCACAAAAACATATGCTTTGAAAATTAAAATAAAAGTGCTCTGCACAAAAAGGCGACCAACCTTAACGGTTAAATTTTTTATGAATGGAATTTTAATTAAATAACAAAGACTTTTAAGACGCAAGTTTCTTTAAATGTTTGTTTACAAAGTATAAATATTAAGTGAACTAGATTCATTAGAGGTTGCATTGAAACTAAATATTTTATCATGAAATTCAACAGAAACGTTGTTTTCTCTTTTAGCAAATAATTAACGCAATTTAGTCATATTTATTTTATAATTGATCAACAAGTGAGATCCTAAATCACCTGAGCATTTATTTTAAAAAACATAAAAGCTACAAACCTGGGTCAAATCCTCCCTCTTTTGATCGGCGTATTTATTAGCATCTTGCATTTTTTGGTCAACTGCTTTGCTTGCGCTATCCATGGCTTGGTCAATTTTCTTCTCAGCCTCCTTCATTTGAATGTCAACCTGTTGCTCAACAGCTTTCACTCCTTGGTTAATAGCTTCATTCGTAACAGTTTGGGCTAATTCGGCTCCAGCTTGAGCTTGCTGTTTGGTACTATCCACTGCGACGGACGCCTTCTCGACTGCATTATCCTTGGCTTTGCTTACTGACACAATTTGATCTTCAATGGAACCAGCAACGTCATCGGCTTGGCTAGCTAGAAATTAAAAATCATATTTAATTAACGAGATTTTCAATGAGTATAATTGGTTGAGTTTTTGAAACTAATATAAATTCCTGGCAATAAATTTTCTTTCCTAAAAATGTTGTTCTCAGTCAACTATTTTATCAAACTCACCAGCTCCCTTAACGGTATCATTAGCGACAGCTTCAGCTCCAGCCTTGGCACCAGAAATTCCCTCAACAGTTTTATTTTTCTGTTCTTCAACCAATTTCTGGGCGTTTGTGAGTTTTTCCTGTGCCATATCTCCAGCATCCTTCTTCTTCTTTTCGAAAAGACCTGTGGCTTTGTCTCCAAGGCTCTTCAGAGAAGCTATATTTAGAAGAAATGTCGATAAGTTTTCAAAAACTGGGAAGAAAATATTTTGCGACGAAAGAAAGTAATATATAGAATGAGTATGAGCCAGTTTACTCGTGCTATCTTTGTTTGTTTGAGAGGAAACTTTGTGTACATTTTTTGGCACGTGTAAGAGGGTCGTTCATGTGGTGCTTTTTGAGGTTAATAGTTTTTCTTTTAACAATTTTTTCTAGAACTATTGGATTTTTGAATAAGTTCTTGAATTATTAACATTTTCCCTCCGTTGATACATCCTTCTCATCAAGCGAACAGCACTAAATAAGCCGACAGTCCATAAATTTGGCGCGCAATTTAAAAACCTGATTTAATTCAATTTCCGCCGCAACTGAGTACAAAAAACATGAAAATCGCCTAAGAATTAGACATTCTACTCATGCGAGTTGGCCGATGACATCATCGCGGCAATGTGAAGGTCATGAAAACCAACACACAACTAGTGCTGGTGCTTTGCAGAGTTTGCATACTACGCATTTCCTCGCTCATATTAAAAGTACAAAGAATGAATTTATTGCTCGCGGGTTTATTTTTTCTTTGTGCAGTAAAATTTTCTGTGATTTTTTACAAACGGTCGAGTTTTTAGCGGTTAATTCAGGTATATTGCATATTTTAGCTGATATTTACTTCACGGTCTGGTGAGCAAATAGCGACACCCCTGAACTACTTCGTGTTGTAAAATACACGCAAACATGAGAACGTTCTGTTCTGTATTTTCGATTCTGTTTCGCTATTTTTGAAACAATCTACTTGAATGCAATAAAAGAATTTTTTCTGTTAGTTCTCGAGTTTTACATGCAAAATGATCAATTCATCAAATCGAAAATAACAATTAATTGTCTTCATTTTGGTGACTTTAATGGATTTAACTGCTTTCAACTTATTTTTGGTTGACTATTAAAAATACTTGGCGACTACTTTGCATGCTTCTTTGTCCGACTAGCTAATTTAGATGACATGTATGGGGTTGTATAGGAACTTGTATGGATTGTGGTATAAAGTGACTAATACTAGGAAATATTAAGTATAATAAAAGATATATTACTACTACGCCATTAAATCATGAAATCATTGATATAAATGAAAATTAAAAGATCTAATAAAAATGGAATAAAAAAGTTCTCTAAGAGATGCCGACTCACATTTTGATGTATCTGCATGGTTAAAGTTCGGTTTAGTTTTGGATTAGCAAAATAAAATAGTTTTTATTGGATTAGATTAAACTATAAATGTGAAAAATTTGTATCAAAATATTTTGCTAATCTACGTGATTTTTAATAAAAAATTAAAGATAAAAATCCTTCGTAAAATAGAATTTCCTTGAAGATATAAGCAATCTCAAGTTTCATGGAAAAGAAATTCAAAAATACAAAAATATTTCAAAAAATCTTCATAATAAACGAAAATGCCCCAAGAATAATAAATCAAAAAGTTTAAAACTCAAAGAAACATCGACTGAAAAATCATCATAAAACTTATTAATTGTTTTATTCTGCAATTCTGCCATTTTGATATAAAACACAAAATACGCAAAGCAAAAAAATCTCAGAGTATTGTAAAAACTCATAAAATTAACTAAAAATCTAAAAAAATATTAAAGATCTATTTTAAGACCAAAACTCAAGGAACTTTTTTACTCGCAATAATTTCCCAATTTTCTTGCCAAACAACTTAGAAAACGTTTTAAACAACTTTATAATCAGATCGAATCCGTTGAACAACAAAATTGGCCTCAGCAGAAATTCAAAAATTAAAAATTTTTGAGAAGAATTAAGAGGAGAACCGACAATTGATTGATTTAATGGAAAAATATGGAAATCTTGCTGTGTTTGCGAAATTTATGAGTTCACACCCTGAAAAATGTAAATGTTCGAGAATTATTGCAAATGTTCCAGTGTATATCGTTGGTTTACTTCTTAAATTGTTTATCTTGCTCTGGAAAATTGATAGTACTCTATAAAGTACTACAAAGTATTACAAAAAGTAAACATCCTAATTTTACTTCCAAAAAATTCTACCGTGTTGCATACTTTGTAGTTGAAAGTAGAAGTTTTTGTAAACTAAAGAATGTGTAGTATATTTTCTTAGAAACACACATGACTTAATTGTGTAATTGGTTTGTACTTAGTACAACTTTCAAGTTTTTAGTTGAATAAATAAGTTTTTCAATGTTTATAAAAGTACTGTTCTCCACATATCTACAATTAAGACCCACATTAAGAAGTCAACCAACGAACTGCAGCAGAGGAAACACAAAACATCAATTAAATAAATGAAAAATATTTCCAGCATGACTCACACCGAACAAAACATAAGAATGTTAGAAAACATAAAACAACGCAAGGAAAAATCAATACGACGACCCCGAAAACCCAAACATACTTACATTACTCGAATTACTCGAATAACTGATACTATTAAAAGTAACTGAATATGCTAAAGTTTCATCAAAACAGCTTGTGACACATGAAATTAACAAAAAACTAACCTGTGAATCCGCTGAACATTTTGTTGCTGCTTTTTTATTTTAATCTGGCTGACGACACTTCCTAAAAATGTGAAAATGCAGAATAAATCAACTTTTCAGATTCTAGCAACTATTAACATAAATCTTCACACAATCAAAATGTTTCAACTTCTTAATTTCTCACACGTTTGAGAAAAATATTAAGAAATGAATATTCGATTGACAAAAATACAAAAATCGCTGCGGTTGTCCAATAATCTTTTTTTTTCTTTAAAATTCTTATTTTGTTTTCTGTATTTAAATTTTTTAGATATTTTAGATTTGATAGCTTTTTTATATTTTCATACTTTTTTTAGTTTTTAATACGTTTTGTAATAACTGGTTGGAATAGATGAAGACACGAGAAGAGCAAGAACTACACTAACAGCAGAATTATTTTGTTGTAGAAAAGTTCGTCGCGTTGGAAAACGAAATGCACGAATGGATTGGTGTGGAGGGAGGGATCTTATGGAATTTTGGTCTGGAGGAGTCTTTGTTGAAGTACAAAGGGAATAATGAGGATTTATTTTATTTTATTGTCTAATTTTGATTTTATAGTGTATGTCAACTAAAGCTTTGATGATTGTTTGTTTCCACCATTGTCTTGTTTATTAAAAGTTCGAACATTTTTTTAGATACGATAATTATAATATATATTGATACTAGAATAAATTATACTTGTCGCAAGTTCATTTCACCTTAAAAAATCTAGCAAACACTAATTAATATCATAAGTACAAGTGTCTCTCCCTCCATCCTACAAACTCCCAAAGCAAAACTTGAAACACAGCTGTAGCTTGTATTTTTCCTGTATATTTTCTCAATAACATTTGTTTGAAATATAACTAACAGCAAATATTGCAAGCTTCGACATACAAACGTTCAGATATTCAGCACACTCAGCATCATCCAACAAAGCGTTTCTTGTTCATTTGATGAGACGATGAAGTTTTAAATAAAAATTATTCATATAATAACTCCCAAAGGGGTTAAGGCTGCCAAAGGAGAAATTGTACAGGAAACAATAACAATAAAAGGCAGTCAGTCTGACGCCATTCATGAAGAGAATACGGCAGGATCGATATGGTTCACTTGGATGTCCGCCAAATTCCGGAAATGTCTGACCCCCTGGAATCTTTTATTCGCATAAATTAGCAAATTAATCCTGTATTTGTATGTGTTTCAGAAAATCGTTAAAAGATTGGAAGAATTCTTGCAGCTCGTGTTTGTTGATCAACAACGAAGTTTGCGGTGTAGATTATTTGCAAAAATCAATTTTGAAGCGTTTTTACAAAATTAAATATTTGATGAAATTTTGTATTGAAGGATCTAATATAAACATAGCTAGAAATCCACTGAATTTTAATTTTTAAATTTTTTGTAATTTTTGAAAAATGAGAAAAATACTCGAATAATACTCAAAATCTCTCAGATATTCATATTTTTAGCCTTCAAAATTTATTTTAGCACAATTTTTTCCGAATCTTTTTATTTCATCTTTGTTGGTAATTAAGCAAAATAAAGTTGTTACTAGTTAGTTACGATTTGTGATGGTTTTTGGTTACGGGTGGAACCTTTTTTGGGTGGGCTTGAATCAATGACTCATGGAATTGATTACAATTTGGTTTCTCCTGATCAAAGAAAGATTACTAATTTTAATAATTTATTACAAAGACGGAGAAATATCTTTATTGAATTTATTGGGAAAATTTTGCATCTTTTGTTAAACTAGAACAACAGGATATGATTCAGAGATTAAATATAACAAATATTAATAAATATTAGTTTTTCAAAGTTTCATTGAGAGAAGCAATCCTCTCAACAAAACTTAACCCATTAATTTTAACTGCGCTAGATATAGCTCACTAGTCACTAGATAAAGATCTCCCAAATAGTCATAGTAAATGTTTCAAGGGTTAAACAGATGAAATCAATATCAAGTGCTTCTTCAAAGGTCAAGCGAATAAAGCACTTGTTCGAGTCAATTCAATGAATTCTCAAAAGTTTAATGAATTCATTCAAAATTCCACATGATCAAATTATTTCAATTTATGTGAATTTATGAGAAATCTTCGATTTCTTTATTTTTGGTTGATGCATAGAGAAATACTGAGAAAATACGCCATAAAGCACATTCCTCAAATTAGACATATTAATTAACTAAATTTTGAATGAAATTCTCTGACAGATGACGACATTTTCCAGTTAATTTTTCAGATGGAAATCTATAACGAAATGCTACAAATTATAATTTTTGAATCGCTATTTTTATCATCACTTTATGGATCAAAGGTCGATCTGATGTCTCATGAATAGCGTTTAATTTATTCTGAATTTGTTTATATTTTATTCGCGATTAATTAACGAGCGGCTGCTAAGTCTTTTTTGGGAGAAAAAAATGTTTTGAAATGAAAAATTCCAGCACAAACACATCAACGCAACGTGCTGTGGAATTTTTTGTCTAACGAGGTTCTAATACAAAACAATGCATGTTGAATTCTTCTGCGCAGTTTTTTGTTTGATGTTGGTGGAAGGGAGATGGAGACGAGGTGTGGACTGTTAAAGAAGTACATTGAAGAAGCTTTCGGGAGTACTTTGGAGCTTTCGGGACGTTTAGAGCTTTTAAATGCATGAATATTTGTTCGTTCTGTATTTTGAAAGGATTTGTATGAAGGAATTTTAATGTTTTGTTGAAATTCTAAATAAAACGGCTGAAATAAAATTTGAAAAATCTTTTTTTAATTTTATTTAGAGATCAAAATCCTTATAATTAATAAATTCATGGCCTTATAAAATAAAGTCTACAAACTACTCCCAAATATCGCTTAAGAACCATCATTTGGTACAGTAATCTTTTCTCTGTTGACGAATAATCGAGTCTAATTTCAAGCATCTTTCTTTTAAAATGTTGTTTTCTTTTTGAATAATTTCCAACGTTGCATCTTTTTTGTGAATTGCTTGCTGTACTCTTGAGTATATGCGTTGAATCTCAATTTGATGATCGGTTTGCATGGATTTGAGTTCATTCTTTATCTCACTTCTTGCCTCTTCCTTGGTAGATTCTTTTTCTCGAGTGAATTCTTCGAGGAGCTTTAAGTAAATTTTATTTAATATTTTTTCTGATCATTGAAATTGCCATTTTTAAACTATCACTCACCTTATTTGAATGACTAAATTGAGCCTCCATTTGTTTGAGAGTTGCTTGCAAATTCTGAGCGTTTGCCTCTACTTCAGCCAGCCTTGTTCTAGTATCAATATATTTTTGCTTCAAACCTTTTTCTGAACTTTCAAGATCATGTATCTCATGCTCATATTTATCTTTGAGGCGACTAAAAGATATGACACAAAATTAAATCAGTATTTTGAAGAAATAAACGTAAAACACTCACTTGATCTTGATCTCATAGTCTTGCTGGTTTTTGATCGTTTCAGCATCAACTTTAGAGACGATCACGTCAATTTGTCTATCTCTTTCAGATTTATATTGTTCGCGTATTGAATGTTCTCTCTCAGTCTCTCTAAGTTTCATCATGGCCTCATGTTCTCGCTTCCAAATGGAGAAATCAGTCTCGTATTGTTCCTGGAGCTTTGTGAGATCATTCTGAAATTATATTGAATAATTATAAATAATCAAACCCAGAATGAAGGCATTTATTACCTGATGCTTGATATCTCTCTGTTTTAGTTTATCCTTGAAAGTACTTTTGGTGTCATCAAGCAGCTCCAACTTTTCATGAATCATCTCCTCCTTTTTCATCTCAAACTGATGCTCTTTGTCTCTAATTTCAGCATACAATCGATCTTTATCAGTTTCAAAGTCATTGATCAGCCTCAATCTCTGCTGCTCAAAAGAATTTCTTTCATCTTCCATTTGCTTCTCGTATCTTTCTTTGATAGCTTTCCGTTCCCTCTCGATTGCTCCTTCTCTCTCTTCAGCATAAGAATCTCGGATATTTCTCTCAACTTTATCAAACTTACTTTTGGTTTCCTCGATCGTAGTGATTATGTTAATTTGGTGTTGTCTTTTGAGATCTTCAATTTCTTGCTTGTTACTAGAAGCCATCTTATTGATCTCCATTTCTAAGCCTTTAACAGTCAGCTCTTTGATCTTCTTTGTGTTTTCTCGTACCCATTTTTCCCTTCTTATTTTCTCACCAGCAGTTGCAACTTCTTTTGCTCGCTCAGTTTCAGTTTTGAGTCGATGTTCCCAAGCTTGATTCTGGCTCTCCATCCTCCTAGAAATCTGTGTTACTTTATCACACAATCCAGCTTTATCTTTAATAAGTTGTTCAATGAACGATTGATGTCTTGCAACAATATCTTCGTAATGTTTCTTCTGATCTTTCAAACGGTTTTGCCCGCTCATTTTCTCTAGTCGAATAGATTTTAGTTTATCGGAACGAACGTTAGACACATGCTCTTTTGAAAGTTGGATGGCGTTAGAGAGTTCATTAGCTCGAAGTGATAGTTTAACTATTCTTCGTGCTAATTGATGGTTTGGAAGGATCAATAGATCTGCGATCCTGGAATAAATTTTAAGGTTAAGACTTTTATCGTTGCTAAAGCCGATTTTGTAGGGGAAAGATGAAGATGAAAGTTTTTAAATATGAATTTAGATTTGGTGATTATTGACAATAAATGTTATTACTTTGGGACATCCTCGATCACATCTGGTTCTAGAGCAAATTCAAGTTCATGATGTTCTCCATCAGGTGCACTACATTTAGAGTTGATCAATGCTTGATCGCAATTAGAATCCACTTTATCCAAAAATGAAAATATTTCTCTAAAATAAGAAGAAGTTATTTAAAGTTTTTTGAAATACCATAAGCACTCACTTTAATTTGTCATGTGGATCTTCCGAGCCTTCAGTAGTCGATGGATCATCATCCAACTCGATCGAGTTCAAAATAGTATTCAGCTTAAACTCTACATCAGTCTTCAAAAGCTTAAAATCTGACTTGTCCTGTTTATTATCTTCAATCTCTTTGATTATGGAGACAATATTAGCATAAGTAGAATCTGGAGCTTCTGCAGACTTTTCGTCACCTTTCCAGTCACCACCTTTTCTCAATATTCCTGAAGACTTTCCAGCATTACTTGCCTGAGCTGCTTCACTGTACTCAAATTCCGAAAATGTGTCTTCATTCACGGTCATCCAGGAGGTGACCTTTTCAATGTGAAATTCGCTCAAGTTGGATTCATCTCTTGGAGATTTCGGTTTCTTGGGCTTATCAGAGTTCTGACTGCTAACAGAGCCACTATGTTTATTATTTTTATTGGAGTTAGCTGAGTGTGATCTTAATGTTTTAGCAGAATGCTTCGATCGCTTTGAAAGATCATTAAATTTCTTAGAAGAGCTTGCAGGACGAATATTAAGCTTTTCTTGATCTTGATCTTTAGTTTTCAAATAATTTTTGATCACTGGACTCGTGATGTCAATCCTATTTCTCTCTTTATTTTCCTGCTCCTTCACATTGTTCAGTTTAGCTTCATTTTTCTCCAAAGTTTGAATTTGCTTTTTTGCGCCATTTTCTGTTTTTAAGTCCATCACAGAGTCGTAATAATTCTGGATCACATTTTTACTGCTTTTAGTGTCAATGTTGAATGAATCACCATCCACTTCATCCTCAGTGTGCAAAAAATGCTTCTTAAGTGCTTCACCTTGGAAACTCGTGAAACTTTCTTCAAACCTTTCAAAGTCTGTATCATTATTCAGTTTACTTGGCTTAAATAGGTCAGGAAGTGTTTCAATTGGCTCTTTCTCTTTGTAAATTTTTCTTTCAATCTCTCTCCTTTGATTAATGCTTGCGATTTCCTTCTTATAATCTTCAATGATTTGATTCACTTCGATATGCGATTTAGGACTTGGTGCCAGTTTTTCTTCGGAAATTTCTTCAATTTCTGGGCCCAAATTAGCATCGTCCACTTCATTATCTGAGTTGCTCTCCATGTAACTTTCTTTCACGTAATGCTTAGCACTAGAGTCACCATTAGTTGGCTTCAGGAATAGTTGTGATTTATCGTAGTTGTGGCTGTGATTTGACTCTGTCTCCTCATAGTCACTGTAATCAATTTCAAAGACATCATTGGTACTAAAAGAAACTCGGCCAGGTAAATCCAAGTTCTTATTCTTGGTCTTAATATTTTCATTGACCCACAAATCATAGGACTTTTTAGTATCAACGGTCACTTTTGCTCCGTTTTTCTGTGGAAGGACATTCGAGCTTTTCTGTCCTAAATCAAAGTTCAACTTGAGTGCAGTCGGTCTTGGCTTTTGAGCCAGTGTCTTCACTCCCATCTGCTCTGACTTGGCTTTTTTCTTAAGTTCTTCAACTTTGTCCGAAAACTTAGGTGAACCATTCATATTGTCTTCTTTAGGTTTCTCTTCTATAGTAACCGTTGGAATATCTTCTTCAATACTTTCTCCACAACTAGTGCTGCTATCACCGTAATCCTCGTTTGATATAGGCTCAGGCTGCTTAATTTTAGGTCGGAGTTTGCCGTCTGATGTCCAGTACTTTGAGATAACTGGCTCTTGGACCATTAACTTGAATATGTTGGAAGATGAGTTGGCTGATTTCTAAAATTGAAAAATTTGTCAACTTTTTATAATCAATTTTTTTTTTTAATTTTCCTGAGAGATATTCTAACAACTTGTAATAAAACTCATTGGATATTTTTTTCCATAATAAAAGTTTGACATACATTTCAATGACCTATTTAATAGCAAAGATCACGTTGTATTTGTGAAAATTGTAAACAAATGGGGTTTTCCAATAACCTTTAAGAAAGTCACTAGTTGTGTAAGAAAAATGTAACTGAGTCGAAAAACTGAAGATGTTCTCGTTAGACTACACTTTTCTGCAAAAATTTTTTCTCGAAAAATTAGCATATTTTCCAGCACCGATCAATACATTTCAACTAAAACACATAAAAACCCGTAGAGCCGGTATATTGAACACTTACATCCACCAAATCGAACTTAACACGATGATGCTCCTTCAAATTGTTATTAATAAATCGACTATCAGCTGACAAAGGACGTTTAAAACCTCCGTTCCCGTTCCGCACTGTCAATCGATTACGGTTTATATTTAAAGCTGAGCCTGGTCTGTTTTGAGGGTAGAAAATTGGCGGGGCTTTTATATGCTCGCCTCGTGTTGCTAGGCAAATCTACAAACACAACAAAAGCATTAGAAACAAAATAGAGGCAATAATTATTATGAAATTTTGGTGTGAAATTAGAAACTCATGACAATTCTTCATTAATACTCGAAAAATGAAGAAAAGCTATCGATTTTCTGGAAATTTCTTAAACAATCTTGAAGATTCACCAAAAAGAAGCACTAAAAAGCATCATAAAGTAGCTACCTGAGAGCCATGCAAGCTCAGCTCAGTAAAATTGACCATTGCAGAGACATGAACCACTTCAACTGCACGACTACCCCACAAATTGCAGAATTACACCAAATCACCAACTTTGTACACTTGCCAGCTCAATAATTCACGAACTGGAAAAACTTTTGCTTGAAATTACAAAATCTTTGTCGCTTGAAGTTTCTTAAGTTTGTCTGGGAAGAAGTTTATTTGGCTTCCTACGAGTTGAAAATTTATTATTCGAATGTAAAATAAACTGCCAAACAAAAATTTCCAAAGCAAACGGGCGAAACGTGTGGAATCATGGTAACGAGTAAGCAGGTCGATGGCAAGAGTGAATGGTAATTTTTGAGCTGTTTGTAGGAATATGTTGGTAAACGGACAAAGGACAACGATCGTAATGTTTCAATGTTCGTAATGTTTCAAATTCGTTAAAATTGGTCGGAGGGGGAAGTTTTGCGGTGAATTGTTGGTTAATTATTCATTGTTTTCATTGAAATTTGGTTTTATCATGCAGAACGTTGAATTAAAGTGGATTCATGTGAAATTTTTAGTGTTCAAGTTATTTATCTAATTTGCTTTCTAGAAAGAATTATTCATAAAATTTATATGTTACCTTTGTAAAATGGGTACTATAGAGTATTAAATTATTTTTCATAAGCTATGATTAAATAATTCAAACATCCCTTCCTCCTTCAAACATATCACATCTATATGCACTCAATACAAAACTCCAATCATGTGTAAATTATCAACGCTCTAAACATTCATTAAAAGCAACCCCTTAAACATAAAATAAAAGTACAGAAACTTTTCCAATTTGAATTTTTGTTTTCGAACACTTTAATTTGATATTAATTTGCATTTCACGGCTGTTGAAGCCAAGCGAAATAAAACTCAAAAGAAATAACCTGAAAGTTTCGTAAAATAACGCAACTGAAGATAAAGGCATAAAGCACAAAGTTTCCCATCCAATAATTTACACTTTTAATGAAATTTAAAGGAATTTTCATCATTTTCATGAACTGCATTGGAAATTTTTTTGATGGCAGGGGTGGTGGTCGATTATGATGATTTAATAATTTCTTTCTGAATTTTTATCTAATCTGAAAATTAAATGTTTGAAATGGTTTTTGAAATATTAAAATATTTTAAGAAATTTCAATTGAAAAAAACACTTTACTTTTTTATTCAGGAGACAACATTCCTCACCAACCCCAACAAAGTTCATCACATAATTTTAAGTTTTAATTTGGTTTTGCAATTTTGCAATTTTGCATACACGTTTTTTGGTGTAGTTGCCGTAAATACGGGCGCTAAGTAATAAACTAGTTAGGCAAAATTTATCTAATTACATTTAATTAGTTTGTGAACATTACAGCTGTAACACTTCCTGTGTAGTGGAATAATTTGCATCCGCTAAATTTCAGAAACACATATATAAGTAATTTAAGTACTTTAAGTGCAAAGCATAAAAGTTTTATCCACTTATTTAGATGTATTTTAAATGCTGGCACTTTTGGTTGCAAAATTGTTTCGTAATTTTGTTTTGGTTTCGGGTTTTGTAAGTAATGAGCTTTTGAAAGCTTTTTGGGAAAATATTTGCCGAAGTGAAACGGTTTGGTTTTTTGAATTTTTTGAAGTGTTCTTTTTTGTAAATTATTTCCATTTAATTATTGAAAAGTGGTTGAAGCTAACTAAAAAACTATACAGTATTTTTTAAACCCAACTCACTCTAAAAGTTAGAAATTCAATCTCAATAGAGACTTCACTCCGTTGTCCAATTTAATTCTAGTCGATTTAAAAACTCAATGCTTACATCAACTTGCCATAAAAATCAAATTCAATTCTTCATTGATTTCATCAAGCAGACCCATTAGACAGAAACCATTAAATTAAATTATATTCTACAAACTAGAAAGCACTTGACTTTGTGACTCTTTCAATTTTCAAAGATCAAAACATTTCCAAACATTTCAAAAACCATCTCAAATCAGAAATAGATTGAAAATGGTTGTAGCAAAAAGCAGTTCGATGTTATTGTTGCTCTCTAGTCACAAACCTGCCAACAAATAGAAAAAAATTCTAATAAAATTGGTAAAAAAATAAATTTATCAGCAGTTCAATTGGTTTTTGATAAGAAATTAAATTGATAAGATAAGTAATGTGATGATTTCAACTTAACTCATGAATTTTTCCATCAGTTTCAGATTGTTGACGAGAATGGGAGTTCATACTGTCTGGTTGGTGCTTATACTTGTTTTATTTGGATTATGTGAATTATTGACAATTTCGAATGGATTGAGAATTTTGGGGATTTTTCCACATGCAGCTGTGAGCCATTTTAATGCTTTTCGGCCAATACTGAAGGGGCTTGCCGATGCAGGTCATGATGTAACGGTTTTGAGTCATTTTCCCGATGAAAAGTCACAAGGCTTAAATTATCATGATGTTGTCCTTGACCAGAATGAAATTTTGACGGAATCTGTGCCGATTTCTGAGGTGAGTTTTAATTTTTGATGTAAGTCGTTGATTTCAAGTTACAATGTTTTTGTTCAGAAAAACCCGAGAAACTTTAAAACAAAACATATATAAATAATTTTTCAGGCTTTTTGGCCGAGAACCTACTATAACTTGTTCATGGAGTTTTATTACTTGGCCACTGAAGGAGCGTCTGACTGCAAGAACTTACTGAATTCTGAAAGTTTAGATAAGATAATGGATCAGAAGTTTGATGTCTTTCTGACTGAGTATTTTGAGACTGATTGTGCATTAGGAATAGCATATAAACTCAACATATCAGTTGTTGTTGGGCTTTCTAGCTGGTGAGATTACTTAACTAATGAAATTCTGAATAAAATAATTCATTGAAATCATTTCTACGTTGCCAGTGCCATCATGCCTTGGCACACTGAAAGAGTTGCAATTCCAGACATACCTTCATACCTTCCGTCAGAATTTGTAGGATTCTCTCAGCAGATGAGCATTTTAAATCGCTTCAAAAACTGGTTCATAACAAAATCTGTTAAGCTCATGTATCGCTTGGTTGAACTGGAAGATAATCGTTTACTAGCTGACAAATTTGGTGCTGGAATCCCAGACGTCAGAGATTTAGCGAGACAGACAAATCTTTTCCTAGTAAATCAACATTTTTCTCTAAGTCTGCCAAAACCTTTGCCACCAAATGTAATTGAAGTTGGAGGAGTTCACATCAGTTCAAAGAAAAATGATTTGCCTGAGGTGAGAGCTTTAAAAGATATCTGAAAAGACGCATAAAGCATAAAAGTATGAAAACTTAATATGTTTTGTGTTTTGTTTTTTGAAGGATTTGCAAAAGCTCCTAGACAACGCTAAGCACGGTGTTGTTTATGTAAGCTGGGTAAGTTATTTACAAAAGATTTTTTCTTTTTTTGTAGCGCTATCAATTTGATTTTTTATTTAACAAAACTTTATTCTTTTAATTTAGGGTTCAATGATCAAAGCTCACACAATGCCTAAGGAAAAGCGTGAAGCCATGATAAATGCTTTTAGGAGGTTGAATCAAACTGTTTTGTGGAAATATGAAAATGACACGATTCCTGAAACTTCAGACAACTTACATATCAGAAGATGGCTTCCTCAAATCGAGATTCTGTGTAAGTTTTCATTTAATCAGCTCAAACAAATTTATATTGAAGTAAATTCTTGAAATTAAAAATCCAGGTCATCCAAACGTCTTAGTTTTTATGTCACATGCTGGAAATATGGGAAGTTCTGAGGCAGCTTTCTGTTCAGTCCCTGTAGTAGCAACACCAATGTATGGAGACCAATTCTTAAATGCTGCAGCTTTAGAGTACCGAGAAATGGGCATTATTCTCCATTATGATCACATCACAGAGAAAAACGTTTACCAAGCTCTGCAGCAAGCGTTAATGCCGAAGTAAGTGAAGTTGTGAACTGTTTGATGGATTTTTCCTTTTATTACACTGCTTTGCATTGTTTTTTGAACTTACACACTTTTCATACATTTCTAGTATTCAACATAACGCTCAAGTGGTTTCAAAAGCCTTTCGTAACCGCCTCACAAGTCCTCTTGAAACTGCAGTATACTGGATTGAGTACGTAGCAGGGAATGGAGGAAAACTGTTGCAAACTCCAGCCGTCGACTTGAACTTTTTCACTTACCATTCACTCGACTCCATTCTGCTGCTCTCCATAATATTAATTCTCATATTTTACATACAATTAAAAATCGTTAATTTGCTCGTAAATCGCTTTAAATCAATTTCCCGGAGAAAGCCAATTAAACCAGTCAAAACAAGGAAATTAAAATAAATTTCAATAATTAAACATAGCTCTGATGAATAATATCAACATTTGTGAGCTCATAATTAATTTCATTATCGAAATTAATTATGGCCGGTACACATTATGTAAACAAGTATATATAGAGAGTGGAAAAGTATGGCGTAAATTGGTGGGGACTGTAGAGAAAGGTGGTTTTTTTTTCTATTTTAATAAAATTGAGACTTATTGAGACAATTCTAGGATTTTTGTATGTATATTGAATTTTTTATAGAATTATCAAAAATTAATAATTTTATGAAAAACAACTTATTAAAAATAATTAACACGATGATCAAAAATATACTCATTTTACAATAAGCTCCTATGACACCCTCTCTCTACTTAGGCCCCAAAGTGAAATAATTGAAATTATTTTATAATTACCTTTTAAAATTTTTATTTCACGTGAAATATTTGGCTGGCAGAATGAAAAATTAATGCAATTATGTTGCAAAATGAAAATGTTATGTTTTTTATGAAAACATTGGCGCAACATAAATTTTATACACATATTTGACTGAAACAAATTATGATATACTGGGCGACAAAAAATTTTGACGATAATTTGTAATGAGTTATGATTTGATGTTATTATTTAAAATTGTACACTTCTGTGTGTTTGATGATAAGCTTTTTTATTACTTTTTTTTTGGTTATTGAAAGTTTAAACTGTAATTTTTAGTTTAAATGTAAATAATGAGACAATAAAAACTTTAATTTTTATCATTGTACCTATTGTTGTTCAAACTTTTCTTACTTTTTTTTTTTAATTTAAAATTTGCAGAGACAAAACATCATATTTCAAGGAATTCAAAATAATATTCTGAACATAAAATTTTCTAGGAATTCGTTACAATAAGCTTTAAAGCCTAACATAAAGAAAGTCCACTAGCAAGTATGCTGATAAAATCACTACTCAAATATTGACGAGCTTTATCTATGGTGTAACTGCAATGTAAAGACAACATCAAGAAGTATGAAAAGTACGAAAAGCACAAAAAGCACAAAATAACTGGCAAATATGTATGATGGTTTCTGAATAACAGCATAAACTTGGTATGAACAATTTTTAGTGTGTAATCATCGAATGATTGAATTTCTCTCCATTTACCAACTACAAGTATCAAGTATAACGAGTAATATGAGCAGTAAGGCCATTGCAATAGGGCAGGCAAAGCTCAAGCTTCATCATCATGAACATAATTAATGATTACAGCCTGGCATAGAAGCTAATTTTCTCGTCATTTCTTCCATTACAGCTTGTTTGTTGTCGGAACATTTAAGCTCATTATATATTCTTTGCTTCTGTGTGCTGCTTTTTTGCTAGTACTACCGTCGTTTGCATTAATACTGTTTTTCTCTGTTGATAAACCATTATTTGGTAATTAAAATTAATTGAATTAATCAGCAGATCCCACACAAAAGTAAACAAATCGTAATTCGAATTTAACATTCAATATCAGCGTGGTAAAAGAACAGCTCCAATCCGGCCATTATGGAGGCTAGGGATGGAGGAATAAACAGAAAATGTCAATTCATGCCGAGTTTAATCAATCCTGGATAATTTATTGCTGTAAACCAGAAGCCAGAGTGCCAGAAATCAGAGTGCGTATATGAGTTCTTGAACATGGAAAAACTGCGTTTGATCGCGGTTTTATGTTCCAAATTTCTTTTTTTAGGCTACTAGGAAGCTTTTTTGATAGCTCAATTTGTTGAGGAAATATTTTTTGGGTTTCTTGAATGAAAGATTTATGCTAAGAAATTTATTATGGCTGAAATAATTAATTATTTAAATGATGAAAAAAAAGTATTTTAATAGGAAAATTTCAAGTCAGCCTAAAGACGGAAAAGGCATCAAAATTTCAAACAACATTTATATATGCTCCATCCCCAAACTCGACTCAAACTCGTTTCTGGAGAGTGGCTTTCAAATTTGTCAGTCGGAATGATTGACAGTTTCGAATGATTTAATGGCAATAAATTACATTATAAAATGTTCCGCTTTTTGCTGTTCGCCAAACATATTGAATTGACACAATGTGCACATCACAAACTCTCAAACAAAATTGATGGCTTTCCATTATTGAATTTCAGCTTTTGCAAATGATGGATCTTATTTGCAAAAGCCTTTTCATTCTTTCGCGTTCTCCCAGGATATGAAAATGAAAACATAAAAAATGGGAAAAGCATAAAGTGAAACTTGATGTTTCGAGTTTTTCATGCTTTTTGGAGATCAATCCACTTTTCATAGAGAAAATTCTTGGAAAATACACTTTGAGAAATTTTAAAGAAAATCTCAACAATTTGCGAGAAACTTAAACTTTGCGTCGTTTCAAGTTTTAAATTTTTTAACCCTCTAAAATTCCTGAATTCAACAGATTCTAAACATCTTCTTTTCAAGTCTCGAAAGTTTTTTTTTAAACAATTCATTTTATCTCAAATTGTTTCGGAAAAGATTCTCCACACAACTTTTGAAAATCTCCAGCGAAAGTTTTCCAATCATAAAAAAGTTTGCCAGCAGTATTTCTGATTTATTGAAAATTGTGTAGCGTGGAGGCAAAATTGAGATAATTGGTTTGGGAAACGTTCCCGGTTTTTTATCTCTCAATTAAAATTAAAATTATCTTGCATTCGATACCCATTTGGGAGAATTAAAAATTAATGGCAAAGTTGCTTATATTACTGAGTTAGTGGAAATGTGCTTGGCCTGGTCTTTATTTGATTCAATTTGGCGGGGTGGAAAGGGTGCAGGAGTTGGAAGGTTTTATAAAATCGTTATGAAGAGATTGTTTGACATTGTTAGAGTTGCTTGCATTGAGGTGTAAATCATTAATTTAATGTAAAAACATTCCTTAGAAATATTTAAAAAATGATCAAGTGATGAAACACACCCTTATCAAGCCTTCTCAACCCCTGCTAGAAATTAACAAACCAGACGCGGAATTACAGACATTAAATTTAATGATGAAAATTGAAATGGATTTTATGGCGATTTTCTTTATATCGCTAGACATTAATAACCACGATTTTATGAGTTTAGAATTTTTCAGTAAAATCTAAATAGCCGGCCGATGCTTAAGATTTTCTAGATTATAAAATTCTAGTGAAATTATTTCAGAATGTAATTAAGAAGATTAAAAATACTGAAACATTAAAAAGGGAACTAAAACGCTAAAAGCTGTAAAAAAACTCAACCATCCATAAAAACTCAATAAACTCACGAAATACGTATGGTATATCCGAAATTCGTATTGAATTAATATTTGCTGGATAATATTTGAGCGGATTATTAATTATTTCGAGTGCTTCTATCATGAAGCTCACTTTTACGGCTTTAGATTAATTAATATTCATCAGCCAATCCTGACAACTGAATGAATTGAACGATGTGAATGAGTTTCAAATTTCCATGTATCTGGGGAGTAGGCAATTTTGAAATTTGAATGTTGCTTGATAGCTTGATGTACTACAAAGATTAATTAGAAAATTATAAATTGCTGTTATGGGCGAGTCATGGGCGAGTTTTTTGTAGATGTGTTATGGGGAAATTGCGTTGAAAGCTTTTTGCTTAATGAGTTTGTTTAAAATGCTTAAAATATTGGTTGTGTTTTCTGTTTTGATCTAAGAGCTTTGAATAAAAAATAAGCTCTAATCTGTATTTCCATCAAAACACAATTGAAATTCCAGTGAATCCTTAAGGAATTAGTTCAAAATCCCCATTTCCTCACCAAGAATCCATACAACATAATACCAAAGAATGTGCATTTCAACAATTTCTTATTTCACACGAAAACATAAAGGGAACACAAAAGAGCACGTACATGCTCCTTTGGCTCGAGATTAAGTATATTTTTTTATAGCAGAGAAACAAATTGAATATTTATATGTAGGAAGGCAACAAAAAAAATTTGGAAAAACACCAAACAAACTCAAGAAAACACCAGAAAACACAATTTTGATATTGTTACATTACATTATTACTAAAGCTCTATGGAACCAAACTCCATAAAGTCCATAAAACTATAATCATTGATTTTTATACTTATGGACAAATTTGCTGCTGGAGACTACTACCCAAAATTGTCTTTGTAATTTTCATTTGGCAATATTACATGAAAACTCACCTTCAGTTGTTTTGCCATTGTGATTTGGGCTGTGGCTCGACATATTCTACCTACATCCAAGCGATCCAACATAACAATAAACATCTCTCAGCTTTTATGTGCAATAAATTCTCGCTTCTCGCTACAACTTACAAATTAAAATTAATTTTTTAGCACTTTCTACGTGTGAAACAATTCACCAGGAACAATAAATTTTCGGGTTCCGATACTTGCGATGCTTACAATGGTTGCAATACTATATGGGATATCATTTGGATCGAGTTATTTATTTATTGGGGCTTTTGTGAGAATTACTTTTTGCTGCTCGAGACAACTTACACAATTTCTACAATTTCCGCTATACTTACAGCTTTACGAGGAAGAGACTTTTTTTTGTGGAGGTTGGAACAATTTATTGGGGCATTAGTGGAATTTGCCAACTGTTTGTTTTTTGCATAATAGTGGGTGTGCACCTGATAGTTTATTAGCAAAATTGCTTTTAAAGAAATTAAGTAAGCATTCTATGTGGAACATTAGCGTTTGCATTACTAAAAGCTCGATTAAATGTATTGAATTTTTATTGGTCGAAGGATCGTTAGATATTATTAATTATTAATGGATTTAATTAATTTTTGGAATGCTTAAAATAAACCTATTTAAAAATATGAATCATAAAAAATTCTTTATTTTCAGTATACTTTCCATTTTTTTTACATAGACACTTTTGTTTCAGTATACATATCAAATTGCAGTAATTGCGTCATTAGCTATAAACAGAAGATACTCCTAGAAAGTCTTTTGTCCATCTAAATTTAGAGATTCCTTTAAAAAAATTCATTAGGCGACTATTTTGTTTATGAAATTTCCAACATAAAAATCCATCAGAAAGCTTCGAGAATTGTAACAAAATGTCAAAAGAACATAAAGCATAAAAATGGAAAAAATGGAAAAGCATCAAGCGGCATAATAAATAGAATATGAGAAATGCTCAAAAATATTAGAGAAACAGGATTATTGCATTCTTGAAAGTTGGGAAGCGGAAATGTTTTCACTGAATACTTTGAATGCTAAGAAATGCTGTGAAATGCTGTGAAATGCTGAAATGCAAAAAGCAATCTTGTTCACCTTTAATGTGAAACGCAATAAGTGTCATGTTGGCTTGAAAAATGAGTAGCAGATTTAATGAGGCGATGTAAGATTTATATTTTTATTTTCTGGGGGAGTTAAAAAAAAATGTAAAATCATATTTGCCGAGGTTTGTTGGAGACTTGAGAGTCGTAAATTATTTTTGAATGGTTCCATTTGCATTTTTCAGAACTTCAGGTGAATACAAAATTTACTCGTAATTATTAAAAATTAAATAAATTGGAAACGAAGCAATTGTTTGAGGTATATTTGGTGAATTTTTAATTAAATTAATTTGTGGTAACACTTCCGAATAAAATGTATGGAAATTTATAATTATTGAGCAATTCAATATTTGCATGAAGATTCCAGAAAAAAACAATTATATTTGACTGCATGCAATATTTTTCTGCTGCAAATTGTAATTAGTTCAATTTTCAAAAAGCATCAAAATACCTCACATTTATTAAAAATTAATTGATGGTCGAAATAAAAATAAATAAATGATTGCCAAAAAAATAAAAATAAACGTAATGAATCAACACATTGCAAACCACATTGTTTCAAAAATGGCCATAAATTACACTGAAAATTCGTTTGTTGTGTTATCAAACAAAAGGGGATTGGTTTACATTGCTCTGTCCTATAATTTTGGTAATTTGTTGTTTTTCAGTTTATATTTGTATATTTTATTGTATTTACATATATTTCCATGAAATTCATGAAATACATTAAATTAATTAATGGAAACATTTTTAAATAAATATCAAGAGGATTTCAGAATTTTATGGGATGGTCGTTTGTTATATTTATGACACTATTCCAATTTAGTAAAAATACAGACATTTTTCATTAAACAACAACTTTACTATAAATAATAATATATTTCCCTTTTCTCCATATTTCACTGAATTCACGTGAAGGTATTTCTCAATGCTCATAATTTGTTTTCCATTTATTTAGTTCATTTTACGAAAATTCCTACTGAAAGCCCCTGACGATTAAAAAGTCATTCAAAACCATGAATACATATTTTTGCGCTAAATTATACTTCCATCAAATTTGATATTTTTGGCATGTGAACACTTTTTGTTGCGAAAGAACTATAGCAGAAGCAAGCATATACATAAGGATGGAAAATTTTAGGTTGATTTCTCGGGGGAGTTGGTTATGACTTTCCATTTCTCATAACAATTATATGTTTATTTGTTTCAGCTATATCACATAGGAATTTGAGGGCATTTGAATAATTCATTAAGGTGGAATTTATTTGTTTTTAAAGTATAATAAAACAAACTCAGAGAATTTTATTTTGTTCGAATTCTTGATTGTAATCAATATTTAATATGTTTGTTTTTTTTTTGTTTAGAAAGTTTCACGAAAATTTCTTCAAAAAATATCTTTAAAAATATTATGAAAAAGCTCTGCAAAGTCTGCATAATGAAAATTAAATACTATTTTTAAACCAGGCATCAAATATCACTTGAAAAACATCTAAAAAACCTTCGTCTTCAACATCCTTTGATACAAGTTTTGCCAAAGAAATGGCAAAAATAAGAATTTAAATTATTTATGTCGGAAATTTCGCATTCAAAAGACATAAGAGATGAAAGACAATTTTTATTTAATTAAAAGTTTTTTTGAATGTTTAAAATGTTTAGTTTTCCATGTTCTTCATATTGTCAGTTTTTCCATTTATTCAAGTAAAGCCCGCAACTATAAGAAGCTTAAGAACTCGAAAATCATTTATTTTGTTCTATGCTGATGTTTTGCAGCTCTGTGAAGTTGCAAAAACAATTTTATTCCAGGAAAACGAATGATCAAACGAATGATATGCAGTTTATTTCCCATTTGTTCAAAAACTCAACAATTCGACCTTCAAATAACTAAAATAGCTGAATAAGCAGCGAACTAACTTAAATTGAATTTATGAGAGTATGCTTTGCATTCCTTGAACTAAGTTTGAACTAAATTGAAACAATTCCAAGATAAACTATTAACTCAGGAAGTGCATGCAACGTATTGTTAATTCGCTGGCATTGTATTAAAGAACCTTTCTGCCGCCTTGTAAATGCCCACGAAACCATTTCTATATGATCCAGCAGCAAAAAGCACGAAAAAGCTGGAAAAGCATACAAGAAAACAAATAATATTTGCTTGCTGGCAAAAGTTCCTCTATTGAGTTTAAATTTGCATGATATCGTGTAAAGTATTCACAACTCGAAACCTGATAAACCTTGATTTTATTAAGCAGAAACTTCCTTTGAAAGGCGAAGCACGTTTTGATGGAAAAATTCCAGAGATCATCTTCGAGACACGAATACATAAATAAATGAATTTCACAATTTCCACACCTTTGATGTTAGTAGCTCAACTCGACTTGGTTATTTGAGGAGTGGAATTTATTTTTAATCGAATTTTTATCTCCTTGTCAAAATTCAATAAAAAATATTGGCTTTTTTGGTAATACAAGCCTATAGGGTAAAATTTCCAATAAATATAGATTTCGCTCTGAATTTTCGAAATAACAATCAAAAGCAAAACAAAACACTTTTCACAGGATTAAATCCCAAAAAAGAGCAATTAAAACTGAAGCCCCGCAAAAATCCTGATTAATTAAAAATGCTGATGGTTCTCAGCTCATGCATTTGCAACACAATTTTTGCAACATTTCCACAATCCATTAGTTTTACTGCCAGTAATTTTTCCCGAAAGCCGAACAGCACTTATTGTTATATGCCATTGATTTTTCTGTGCTTTTCATTGTTATGTTCCGCCGAGCTTTATGCATTTTTCATGTTCATCTCCGGTTATTGTGTAATTTTTTTTTATATTGGTGTGCTGTGTATTTTTCGTTGTACTCTGCGTTTTACAGCTTTTTTTAATATGTGCCCATAAAAGGCCAGTATAGCAAATCACAGCAGTTGCAGTCGCTGAATTTTTAATAAAAATAATGGTACGTGTTGGCATCATAATTGGAAGCATTCAATAGTGACTTTTAGTGTTGGATTACATTTTAGCTGGGAAAAAATATAATTTTATGATGGGGCAAATAGTATTAACAAGTACATAAAAAGATGTTTTTTATGATTGCCATAAGCTTAGTAGGGGATCAGTCATTTTTTTGGTAGAGTCACTATTGAGTAGAAAAGCTTATTTTGTGAGCAAACCTTATCATATAAAACATATTTTTTGTTGCAAGAAAATAAAACGGAATAACTACACATATTTTTAAGAAGCAGAATGTAAACAACATTCAAGGAGTCACTAATTGATTTCCTTGAATTATATCTTGAAATCATCTAACAGCAAATTTTTACACTCAAAAATTAAAATGATTGTAAATTGAAGCCACTTTAAAATTGCTCCTTGACACCATAACATCAAAGGAAAAATAAGTACAGTCTTCAGGCTAAATTGCAAGTATAATAATAATTCAGAGTGTCCCCACTATACTTAATACCAAATCCCAAGAACACTTTTATCTCGTTCAGCAAAAACTCATCAAATTTCCACCCTACACACAAAATCTTATCATTGATTTATGGCACATAAAACTTCAATATCAAAAACCCAAAATATTTCAACAAAGAGCTAAAGAAAGCAAAGATTCAAAAGAAAGCATAGCCGCAAGTCAAAAATAGAGCCAAAACATCAGATCATAATATTACCAATATTGGGAATATTATAAAAATATACAAAGGAGCATAAAAGAACCAAGTATACATATTTCTTCATTCCTTATCTGAAGCCGCCTAACGACACTTCCACACTTGGCAGTGATAAGAAATTCTCAAAAATATCAACACTTTCTAGGTTCATCGACACATCCTCAGAATGCTAGCTGGTGAATTTTCAAAGCAAGCAATAGAAAAGATGAAGTGGATGAGATAAATCATCTACAAGCAAGCAGACATGCCATTCGCATTTTTACAATTTCAACATTTTTACATTTTCGCTTTCATTTCGAAGAATTTCTTTGAGTTTCATTGAGTTTTTTGAATTTAAGGAATTTCTTAAATTGCTTGAAGTGTGTGAACTTTAGAAGTTCGTTCGACATGTTGCCATTAAATGTTCAAGAAATAAATCTCTAGATGTGCTCAAATTTAAGAGAAAAGTGATAAAAGCTCTATCGAGCATTTAGCGGTAATATAATGGCGCAATTTAGTTTATGTTCCTTTGATGTTTGTATGACTGCTTTTCATGTCTGAAAGGAAAGGTTATAAAATTGTGGGGTGCAGATTTTTAATCAGAGTTGGTCAAGATTCTCTTGGTCAGATAAATAATATTGGCATTTACAAAAATTTATAGGTTGGACCTGCTTAGAACCTTAAACAATGTTTTATGATTTTATCAAACTTTAAACTGGAAATTGAGCAATCTTTCTCACAAGACTCCGCTTTTCAAGACCACCATTTACTGTTTACAATGCCTTTAATGCCTTAAATGCCTCAAATGTTTAATATCTCAATGTTGGTTTGTGTACTCTAGAGTACTTCACATCTTAAAGTCCTCACATCAAATTTACAGAATTACATTTTTATGGAGCTTATCAGAAGAATGGCAATTTTATTGGGAAATGGAAGCAAAAACAGAAGCCATTTGTGAAATGTGATGTTCCGAAGTACTTAAAGTAATGATGGTTGTTTAATGTATATATAAGAAACTGTATAATATGCTCCTTTGAGACTAGAAATCAAATGAAGAAATGGAGACTTTTCTAAGATTTTTTGAAGATGTCTTGAGATTTCGAATTGGAATTTAAATGATTTCTTTCAAGGCGATTTAATATCTATAGAAAAAAGAGTCATCCCCAAATAAATCTCTAAAACCTTTTATCTTCTCAGAAATATCTTATTTTCTTAATTTGAGAGACACATCACCTCCAAGAATTCCCCTCATCTTCATTACTTTTCGTAAATTGTTTCATTAATCTCATTCGCTAGCTGCTTTTTGTATCTTGAAAGGTGCAAATAACTACCTAGATACAATTTCATTTTGACATGAAAAACAGCTAAACAGCAAATATAAGAAAAAATGAGAGAAAAAAGAAAATTGAACAAATCAAGGAAATCAAGAAAATGGTGAAAAACAAGAGAAAGGTTGAATCTGTAAACAAGAAATCTTCTGGAAATTTCACACTCGATTAAATCAAAATAAATGTATAAATAAATCAACAGTTGATTCCAGCTTTTTTGCTGTTGGATATTTGACTAAAATTAACAGGCATACATTGCACTGATAGAGTTAAGAAAATTTGTTAGTGTTATTTTACTTAAAAAGAGATTACTGTAGGATGAAAAATAAATTTTCTTGGAAAAAATTTGGAAAGAAAAAACAACACTTAATTTTATTAAAAAAAGAAATTCCATCCCTCAAATTTCCTTTTAAACCTGAAATACTCCCTTGACAAAAATTTGCACTAAAAATGGCAAAAATTTCACTTTGCATGTAAAACTGCAAATCCTGATATAATTGAGAAGACGCTTCCATGAATAATTTAAATTTGTAATCAATGTTTGCGTCTTGCAAGGCAAAAAACGGGTAAAACTGGTATTATTATAAGAATGTAGAAAAACTAGCAAAAATAGCTTTGCATGCATAATAAATGAGGTGAACTCCTAGGTGGATATTATAAAGCGATTAAATGTTATGCAAATCATTGGAGATGGCAAAAAGCTATAAAAGTATTAAACTCTTTGGATAATTCCAAATTCTTGAATTAAGAAGGAATTGAAGAATGAATTTTGATTCCAACTGTTCATCAAATAAATTTCCTTTTAGCTCAAGAAACTTCACTAAGCACAAATATTTCCCGTGAGTTCAAATTTATAATTGCTTCAATCTCACGATTTCTCAATTTGATAGCATTTTGGTTCATTTGCCTCATTACCGAAAGTAATTGGGTGAGAATATCGAAGGGATACCCAAGCAAACATTTAATCACTGGCAGAATAAACAATGTTAATTAGCGAGCTATGCTTTTGATTTCATGAGGATTGTTTGATTTATTTGATGCCGTTGATTAGAAATGTGTTTGGTTGGTTCTACCAGCAATTAATTAGAGAGTGCTGGAGGTTTATGGTAGTTTTCTTGAGAAAATCTTAAAATTTTAGTGGAAAGCAAGAATATTCTACTTTTTCTCGTTTTTTTCATGATCTTCGAAGTAATTGAATCAAATCTCAACATTTGCTGGTTCCTATCTGAATATTTTTATATTTAGTACATCCTTAAGTTAAATTGAATTTCATGCTATATACCTAAAGAATAATTTTTAAAACCAAGCAAAATAATCTGACTCTTCAAATCCTATAGAATTTATGCTCATTACTGCAATTTACGACCACATTTCCCCCCAAAAAAAAATGATTCTCAGCTTAAAATTTAATACCACCCCAAATATACTCGATCAAACTGTAAGATTCCCCCAAAAAACTCTATTATCTTCAATTACAATCATTTTGACTGCCAAAAAAAGTAAGAATTCACTTTTCCCCAGATTACCCTCAAATCTGCTTAAATCCTCTGCAAAACCGAAAAACCAAGGAACCGAAAAATCCATCCAGCTATTCATCATGACGATCATCACTATTATATATTAAAGCAAAAGTGAAAGTAATGCCAAGATAACAAGAAGTGAATCAGAATTTATTAACAAAAACTCAATATTCTATTAAATAAATCCCAATAAATTACACTCTTCAATTTTGCTTACAAAACTCATATTTTTGGGCTCTTTAGCGAGAATAATATATCTTTTCAGTTTCTTTCTGCTAGATTTCTAGAAGCATAACAAGTCCTTAAACTCCCCTATTCAAGAACTGTTGGATAGAAAATTGTTGAAAATAGAAACTTTTTCGATTTAATATTTTTGCTTAATAATTCTGTTTAGAGTCATCCTTCTAAATTGATCAAAAGTTTGTTTTCAGCGGTTTTAAAACTTTTCACATGATTTTGTCTGTTTGTCCACTACTCTGCCACTACATCTTAATCAGAAGCCCTGCAAGCTAACCCAAATTTCATCCTCTCATTTGTAGATAAAGTTCAAAATAATTTGATTTATTAACTTATTATTTAGTTATCGAATCGCAGCATCGCCCAATATATTTTTAAATGTTTCATTTGAATCGTTTTGAATGAAAATGCCAATAAATTTTATGGCAAATCATTTTTGTGAAACTTTATGTGTTTGTGTGTTTGCATGTTGTTGAACAAATTATTTTGGAATTGTTGGAAATTGATGAAATTGCGATAACAGAAAATATTTTTTACGGTTTTTTGAGGTTTTAGGGAATTTTAGCGTATTTTGGGCGATTTGGGAGATTAAAGCAATTTTACAAAATTGGAAATGTTTTAATCTCAATGTTATGGTGGGATTTTCAATAAAGGATGATTGGCATTTATTTAATAAAATTTATATCATTTTATGCGGAAATTTGATTTTGTTGGCATTTATCTATCGATGATGATTGCAGTGTTTTTATTATGCACACGAGATTATTATAATCGGTTGCAGTTAATTTTAATTCATTTAGTTGGAATAAAAAGCTTTGAGTCAAAACAGAAACTCAGTTCTCATTTCCTTAAAAATACAAAAAAAACGCAATTTGCATGTATGTCAACAAAATAGTTAGAAGACTCGACTATATTGGCCTTAGATCCTTTCTAGCTTTTGAAAATATCAAAACTTGAAGTTTTACATCCTGTGATGTCTCAGTTTCCTGCCAAATCTTATGAATTTGTATGCATGTGGTCTTTCCGTCTTTGCTGCTTGATGATTTATGGAAATGATATTTTCTTGACTATTTTATAAATGGACTAAATTATTAAGTTACATGCATAACCACATGCGAAAGTTTATAAGAGCATGAGTGGTATGGAGCTTTACTGTTTTAAATGAGTCTGGAATAGTTTTATAATTCATTTAGAAGGGACTTTGATTAACATTTTAACTTAAAATAATATATTACAGTTTACATTAAATTCTTTATCCCTCTACAACCCAAGAGAAGCTACAAAAAGTCAAAAACTCTTTGGACATAACGAGAAGGACACAAAACCTTCTCCATAAATCAAACTTAAACATTTCACATATTTGTATAAAAAATCGTTGCTCCGGTAAGTAGTCGAGCTGCATTAAAAGTCCATATTTCATTTTTATGGTCACATAAGACAACTCATACTTTGTAGCAGCTCATAAAATATTATGATATTATGTTTTGCCCAAAATTTAATGTCCTCAAAATAAATCCCCTCGAACATGGTCAACAGACTGTCGTGAAATGTTTTTGCAGCAGATTTATAGTCAGAGTCAAGGATTCAAGAATTAAATCACAAATGCTCGGAGAACTTCTTGGGGATATTTCTTTGAACTAAATTGAAAAAAAAAAACTTTTTTGATACTTATTTCAAGTTTTTCATACATGGTTTAATTGAACTATCACAAAAAACTTCTCTAAATATTTTCCCATCTTCATTCTTCAATTTGTCTCCATAAAATCTAAAAACCAATCGAGAATCGCAGAAATCTACATAACGACCATTTAAACAGCGGATTTGCAACAATTACATGAAAATGCAACAAGTCTATTGTCTTTTTGTCATTTTAAGTCGTTCCAACAATTCATAAAAAGAATAAAACACTCTAGCACCAACAAGAAAGTTCATTTCGTGCTCGTTATTTTTATTTGCAGATTATCCGCATTATTAGCATTATTGGCATTATTGGCGTAATCGCAAGTTTAGTAATTGATAGAGCTGATTTAAAGTCTTATTTATTCAATTAATGGGTGGTTGAAGGGAATCGAAAAAATTAAAAAAAAATCCAAGTCTACTCATATGTAGAGGCATCTCCAAAAATCCAACAGAGATCTTTAATCAAAACTAATCATTTTTGACCCATCTATTTCATCCCTGCCAATGTTAAAATTGCACTCAACAAAAAGTTCCATCAAAAGCTCTTCAAGAAAATTTAAGAAAACTTCAGAAACTCAAACAAAACTGATATCTCCAAGCATGCATAAGCATCCAATACAATCTTCTTTTGTATCCTTTTTGATTCAATTATGCTTCGCAAACTCTTTTCTTGCAAATAAAATATGAAAGTCCATTTATATTGTTTAAGCGTGGACTGTATTCTATGTTGAGATTCAATGAAAGGACTATACTTAGAGAGTTTCTTACAAAACAAGTCTTTATTCGACTAATCCTTAAATTCTACTGATTTTTACAGCTATTTCAAACTTCATTGTTGACAACTCAAAACAAGAGACCCGGGTTGACTCGGGACCGGTAATATAAATAAGCCGGTTAAAAATAATAATTAAATGACAATGAAACTTAAACTATAATTATTATCTGGGGCCTGAACATTCTCCCCCGCTTGAAGTGACAATGTTACTTCAAGAAACAAGATCAGGGTCTTGAATGCTTTCGCCTACATTTCATCCAAGTTCGGTCTCTTGTAGTTTCGGATGGTTGAGACTTGTCTCTGTTCCATTGACACGTGACTGTTGAAGTGACCTTCCAGAAATTCCATTAACAAATTGACCGTTGGGACGGTTTTGGCTGGAATGTGTTTTTCCCAAGCTCTCCGAGTTTCTTCATCTAGCATGTGCGAATTCAACATGTTCGATTGACATTTGCCGCGTAGACTTATTAGATGACTTCTTGTGGCCATCAACTTCTCTATGAACACATTCAATTTGTCTTCATTTTCATCCTCGTCGGCTTCGTAAATCAATTCCAGCACAGAGTAGTGATAACCTTGAAATTCCTTCTCAAGGTCGTCAATATTCAATAAATACCCATTAATTTCATCAGTGCATCCATTTGTTGGATCATATTGAGCTAAAACTTTGCTCATCGTTGTCAGTTTTGCTTGTACAGCTCCTCGTTTGCGAAAAATGATTTTAATTCTGACATCTTTCTCTGTTTGTGTGTGTGTGTGCTTTGTATGTGTGAGTGAGCTGGATGATGGGGCTACTTTTTTAAGTACGGTACTTGGGATCTGCTACCCACCAAGCTGTGACCGTCTTTGAGTTTCAGAAATTCTTGATACACTCTGCGTCTGATACTCGTGACTTTATTCACTTTTGAGCCTTAATCAAGACCGTGTTTTCTTATTCAGCAGCACTTTTTCCAATCTTTCACTTTACTCACGATTTTTCTGCTTTTCTTTTCGATTTTGCGGCTGTTCCAGACTGGGCTGGCAAACAGTATCTCTTTTGGGCTGTCTTAGACGGAGCTAAGCACAATTGTGGGAAAGGCGTCCTCCACGTTTTCACGATTTATCTTGATGTTGCGTCTGTTCCAGGCTGGGCTGGCAACAGAATCCTTGTTGTTGCGACTGTTCTAGGCTGAGCTAGCAAACAGTATCACTTTTTGCTGTCTTAGACGGAGCTAAGCACAATTGTGGGAAAGGCGTCCTCCACGTTTTCACGATTTATCTTGATGTTGCGTCTGTTCCAGGCTGGGCTGGCAACAGAAGCCGTGTTGTGGCGACTGTTCTAGGCTGGGCGAGCAAACAGTACTCCTTTGTGCTGTCTTAGACGGAGCTAAGCACAATTGTGGGAAAGGCGTCCTCCACGTTTTTACAATTTATCTTGATGTTGCGTCTGTTCCAGGCTGGGCTGGCAACAGAATCCTTGTTGTTGCGACTGTTCTAGGCTGAGCTAGCAAACAGTATCACTTTTTGCTTTTTTAGACGGAGTTAAGCACAATTGTGGGAAAGGCGTCCTCCACGTTTTTCAATTTATTTCGATGTTGCGTCTGTTCCAGGCTAGGCTGGCAAACAGAATCTTTCTTAGTGCGGCTATTCTAAGCTGAGCTAGCAATCAGAATCACTTTTGAGCTGTCTTAGAAGGATCTAAGCACAGAAACTTTACTTTACAGTTTTGGAGGGAAAATCTGCTTTTCCACTTTTTCACGTCTGGTTGTTATTCCTTGTTTTTCGGGCTCTGTAGGACCAAAATGTTTAAGCGTGGACTGTATTCTATGTTGAGATTCAATGAAAGGACTATACTTAGAGAGTTTCTTACAAAACAAGTCTTTATTCGACTAATCCTTAAATTCTACTGATTTTTACAGCTATTTCAAACTTCATTGTTGACAACTCAAAACAAGAGACCCGGGTTGACTCGGGACCGGTAATATAAATAAGCCGGTTAAAAATAATAATTAAATGACAATGAAACTTAAACTATAATTATTATCTGGGGCCTGAACATATATGATAATCGAATTCATTAGAAATTCATTTTGGCTCGAGATCAATAAACCATACAGCGCTTCCCTTACCTTTTCTTATTTAATAATTGAATTTATAAACATGAATGAAAATGAATGCAAAGTAATAAAGGGAGATTTTATGGAGGGAAAAATACCTTTTTCGATTTTTATTGAATTTTATTCATTTATGGAGCACCATTTTCGGTGTGTTCGATGTATGCGGTACAGTAGGTACTTTCCACTTTTTATGCTTTTGGCCATATATTCATGTATGATAACTATGAGCATAATGAATAAATTTCTTGGGTATTGTGAGCGAAAGGAGAAGTATTTTACCGTTGAATCGGGTGCTGCGTAATTCTCACTGTTCGATTTGGTTTTCCATTTATAAAATTTTCATTCAACATTGAAATATAAATGCCATGAAAATTCCAAAATAATACATTCATATGCACTTGTACGATCAAATGAAATTCGCGAAATACCAAAATTAAACCAATTATACAACTTTTTTCGTTGTGTCAGAAATACACTGATTTCATATTCGTTTTTGCAAATTTTTCGTGATTGGGAATTTAATTCAAATTGAATGCAAAAAAACACTCGAATTTATTCCATATTGAATTTCTGAAATTTTCTGGATTTTCTGTTTTTGAGCAACACTTGAATTTTAAATATTTTTTTAGCCCAACTTTTATTTTTGATCCGATAAAAATGTTTGCAGGCTTTTCCATATTAAAATTGGATTCATTCAAACAAATTGCAAATTTTTGCGCACTTCGTGCCATCGCTGAATGAATCAAATTATTTGAATGAATTATGATGCTGCAAGCATGGATCTGGTTGGATGGAATCATTTTTTATATGACATTTACTGACGCGTTGAAATTTAATTTTCCATAACTGAGTTATAGAAATAAACCTACATGAGATTTCTAGAACATTCCCAAAGAGTATTTACTAAAAAATTGCCCACCATAACACCCAGTGACATGTGAAGAATTTTAATAAATCAAATTTTATGTGGTGCTAATTTGTCATACACAAATTTGTGAATTTTATGACATCCACACATGCATTTAAAAATAGTCATGAATAATTTGGTTGCCTGTTGTTCGCTTAATTGTGTTTTACATAAATATGAAAACAGCTAAAATTTCGAAATTGCTAAATTGCTTGTAGCTAGTAAATATTTTAGCACTCCAAGTAGCTGCAAGTCTGGGCTATAGAATACCATGCCAAAAGATGGTAAAACATATTATTACTCGTGCATACAAATTAGCATATTAATTTGTAAGCTGCTCATTTGGGGAAGCAAACACATGGAAGTGAAGCAAATATGCAATTCCTGAATTGGGTAGTAATAGGCAGGTTTCTAGGACGGTTGGAATTATTATTTGCCAATACCACAGGCGAAATATTTGGTGTTTGCGTAAGAGAAATATTTGCTTATTCCATGAATGTAATTTGCTTACATGAAGCTCACAAACCATTCATACTTTCTTTACTTAAATATCAAATCTATATTTTCCTGAATATTCTCCAATGTTTGCAGTATTTTCCGTATTTACCGTATCAACGGTGTTCGTCGGAATTGGAAAAGAAAATACTTTCGGATCTTAATCATCTTCATTTCCGATTTCATCCACTCAATTACCTTTATTAATGAATCCAGCAAATACACTTCAATCTTCATATTGTTTTGATTTCAGAGATTTGATGGGTTTTGTGAGTAGTTGGAAAATGGATGGAAAAAGTGATTGATGGAGAGTACTTTCAATTCTCAGGTACGTCAAAGTTCAAGTTGGTTTCATTGTTGGATAAACAGGAGAAAACAGCGCTCACGCAACGACTCCTTAATATATCGATTTATTTTACTTAGAATTCAATCGCTATTATACACATCAGACAATAATTTCGGTTTAGCGTGTTAAATCATCGGATTGTCACCATGTCGTGTTTTGAAGATTCCAAACAATTTCAACAAAACACATTATATTAAACATTAAAGGTATTCAAAGCATTCTAAAGCATTCAAAGTACTCGAACCGTTTGAATACTCCAATAATTTATATATATATACATATTACATAGACTATAATGTCACAGTGTCATAGCTTCATATATAATTCCATAAATGTGGCTGACATAACACTCATTAGAATCAATGTACTATAGATAGTGATAAACCATCGCGCATGAATTATAAATGCCGAGATAATTGTGTGGAATTTGCCATCAAAAGTTTTACATGCAGAAACTTTTGCGATAAATCATTAATTTGGCATTTTATATTTAGTTGAAGTAACTATCGATCTTAGAAAGTTGGACGGTTTGAAAATTTGACGGATGTGCAATACACTGCTAGAAATTTTCCAAAACATTTTAAGGAATCTTTGACAATAATTTCTCCAGATTTCTTTCTCTACATCAAATGTTTTTTTCGTTGCATGAAAGCGCCACTTTCATTTATGAGACCAAGTTTGGTTCGCATATATTTACTTTTTTGCTGCCCTTGCCTCGAAATTTGAAACGGAAGGAGCATGAAAAGCATAAACAGCAAAACCAAGTCGGCAAAATGGACTTGAGGCAACTGTTGATTTGTTTTTTATATATATTTTGATTTAATGAAGTGTCTTGCTTTCTGTTCTTTTTTATGAAGAGGAATAAAAAAAGTAAATATGATACTTCCTTTTTGCATTAAACGAGGGAAGTTTTTGGAAGCTAAATCAACACAACTGGAAGTTGGTGGAGAGCGCAGGGCTGGAAAATTTCCACTTTCCTTAGATCTTCGTGTTTCATTGAATCTTTCCCAGTCATCCAGAAAGGAAAATGGGAAAGTGTTGGGAAATTGTCGGAAAACTGGAAAAAGTATCTGGTTGCATGAATTTGTAGCTTTAGGTCAGTCGTTGCTGTTGAATTGAAGGAAAAGGACATGTTTTCGAATGCGGTTTCTTTTTAAAATGGCTACTCACAAAATTATTTCTCCAACAGGTTATTTGGATATTTTTGTATGATTTGTGGCGGTTTTCTAGTTGCTTAAAGTTTTATTGAGTTTTAAATGAGTTTCATTGAGTTTTAAGGTGGATTGTTAGTTAAAATAAAACTGTTGTCAGTTCTTAATTTGGTTAGGGAAAGTGAGGTCTTTAATGATTATTTTGTAAATATTTACCAAGACATTGATTTTGAGAAATAGATTAAAGTTTATTCTGAAAAATATAAGGCACTTTCGTTTTATACGATTGTTGAGGTTTAAAAGAAAGTTAGATTTTGATGAAATATTCTTCGTTAATTTCAACTGGGTAATTAAAATTTTTTTCTATAATTGGACAATAAAATGAAAATGAAAATGTAAAAAGCTAGTTTGTACAAAAAAGGTTACCACATACAATTTAAGAACAGCATCACGAAATTTTAAACACACCAATATGCCAAAAGAAACAGCTACTTTTTTCTTCACAAAAGTTGTTCCATAATCTTTAAAAAATAATATGCCACTTTCTTCTGAGAAAGAGAAAAAGAAGAAACTCAAAAATGTTCCAAGAATTGCGAGCAATTCATTCCATCTAAAGCCAAAAAGCATAAAAGATTTATGAAACTCAAAATTACGTCCAATTAAATATGCAACAGTGTCCAACATAAATTGCAGATTTGTCTGAAGAATTTTAAGATAACTTTTGGGTGAATTTCATTTGAAACTCGGGAAGTTGTTGAAAGTTTTGAGGGGTAAAACCTTTGAATAAGCTCTTCAACAATGCTCAAGCTGTGATATTGCAGTTTTTTATGAGTTTTTATCGTTCTATAAAAGCATATTGGATTATTTTATTGTTCAATTTGAACAATGTGTGGCGATGAAGAACTCAACGAGAAGTTTTCCAGCAAAACTTTTTGCACCAATTTTCTTTTTCTCAAGCTGCAACATTCATTTTATTATTAAATTGCTGAAATTTGCGAAATATGAGGCGAACATTAAAAGTATTAAAAGCATTTGTGGGTGGCAAGTTATAGTTTAAAATATTTGTTATGCTCAGCTTTGCTCTAAGTTCTACTCAGTTCTACTTATCCTACTGTAAGAAAACACGAGATTGAAGGAGTTTGATGCTTTAATAGTGCAATTTTCATCAATTTCAAATAATTTAGAATCATTCAGACTATATTTCCAACAATTCAATGCAAGTTTTAAGTTCTTAGTTTTTCAATTTGCAGCAAAGTTTTAAACTACTTTAGTTATGAAACAAATTGCTGTCATTAAAGAAACTATTTTTGCTTGCTAGTTTCTAGAATTTTCAGCTATTTAGTGTATTTAAAAGTTTGAGATGCATATGCATTGCTGGGATAAAATGTTTTGGAGCCTGGAGCTTTCTAGAAACTAGCAAGATTGTTCTGCTAGATAATGATGCATCAGTCAATTGAGCTGCTAAATGTTGAAATCGAAGGGAAATGAGTAAGATGAGTGAGGTAAATTTAGAATGATGTAGAAAATGGAATTAAAGCACTTTAAAAATCTTTAAAAATCCTGAACTCCTGAACACCGAAACACCTGAATCTTAAAATCTTCAAAAACAAATTATTCTCTGATTCTTTCCTTAAAGCCAACAACATTGTCTATTTTCATAAAATTAAATCTTTGTTCAATTTTGCTGCAAAAAATAATTAATTTCAAGATTTATTGTCCAAGTCAAGAGCACATGCTGTTCGCCAGCGATAAATTCGCTCCTGTAACCATATTAAAATTATTGTTTGAAACTGAAAACACTGAAAATACTCGAGGAATACTCGGAAAATACTTAAAAACTCAGAAAACACTGCATAACGAAAAATACTGAAATTATGGGAGAAGTTTGAAAATTGGAAAATCCCAAAAAAGGAAACACTTGAAAGGGAAATTCGAAACATGGGAACTTAAAACTTTTGGCAAAATGTTTCGAAAATTTCTTTCAAAGCTCCCTGTTACTAGTCTGGAAATAAAATATATCAGAAAAAAAGCTATTTTGTGGTTTAAATAATAAGTGAAGTTTAATTATAATTGAAAATGAAATCTCTTTTTTGTGGCATAATTTATTTGAGAAGATCTTAAGAGGGAAGTCTCAACATAAAACACTGTAGTTATATATTTTTATTAGGATGCAACAATAAGAAACTTGATAACTACTCAAAACAATTAAACAAAAAGCAAAATCCTTAATAAAGAAAAACCAAAAAACCATAAAACAAAATCTGAATGAAATTTTATAAGGTTTTTAATGCCTTCCGATTATTTACTTCCCAACACTCCCAAAAAATGCTGAGCAATTTATAATTTTATAATTTGCCAATTAAATTAGAATATGTTCGCTATAAAGTGGGCAAAACGAGCAAAATTGCTTGGAAACAATTTATTTCCTGTTTTGAGTAGAGCAGGAAATTTTGCGCCAGAAAAGTTGTGTGCACGGCTGAATAACACGGTAGTTCTAGGAACTTTTGAGCAAATCATTAGAAAATTACATAAAAAAAGGAATGAAAATTGGGAAAACTTGTTAAATAGAAAGGTAGGGTAGTTTTGAGTGCTTTGAGCGAACCATGAGCACAATAGTGCTTCAATGCTTCATATTGCTTCAAAAACAAGGAAATTGTGAATCAGATAATGACTGGCAATCGTGATTTATCTGATAAAAGTGGCATGTTTCTAAATTATGCTGATGTATTACGAGGAAAATTGTTGTCTATGCTTTATATGAAAATATCAATAATGGTGTCAGATAATAGAAAAGACTTTAATAAATTATAAATAATTTTAATAGTTAAAAATAAAATTAATTGTAACAGGAACTAGCTTAAAGATTTGACTGCCAAGTACATTTTTGTACTTTATAAAGAATTATTTCATTTAATACAAATATTACAGGGTCCTCCCTTCTTCAAGTGTGCACAGTAGATATGTGTTTTGTCTATGTTTTGTGTGTTGTCTATGTTTGGCTTTCATGACTGCTAATCAAGTTGAAAATGCATGTTCAGAATGCAATAATGTGTAATCTAAATTATGATTGTTTGCAACACTTTGAGAAGCAAAACTTTGAAGTTGTGAAATAAATCATGTTTGCCGATTAAGATCAATGGAATGGAGTGCTTTTCGTGTTGGTGGGGCGTATATGCGATTTTAATTTGATGAGTTTATGAGGTTTTTGTGGTAGTGTCGGTGAACTGTAAATATTTATTTGATAGAAGCTAAGTACATTTTAATATATTTAACTCTTATGAACTAAAAAAGTGTGTCTAAAATCAGGAATAAATAAGATTGTAATGTTTTAAAACTCACACCTTACTCGATTATAATGAATAAGTAAACACATCACAATTCAATTAAATCTAATAAATTATTCAACTCATTTATGATTAATCACCTTCCAAACTAAACCAAAATTCTCCCCACCCACAAACAACAATTGAAATCCTCCAATCATCCCATCTCCTACTCAGCTAATTAAATTGCTAACCATTTATTTTGATTACAACATTCATAAAACAAAACGTCACAGAATTATAAATGACCAAACAATGCTCGCCAACCAACGAAACCTTCATTTGGCTTTAATTAATTAGACTCTGCATTAGATAATTAAATTTTTAATGTCATTGCAATTTTGTGTTTATGGAGTTTATTTATAGTTGATTCAGTTTTCTGGGTACTGGAGAGTGTATGGACAGACCAACCGCCGACCAAAAATAGCGTAATTAAATTAAACGCGAATAGAACTAAAATATTGTGCAAAAACTCCGCAACGACACCATTCTGGCAAAAATATGCTTTTTTCCAACTAATTTGCTTTATTTGCGTAATTTGCATAATTTTTAATTTAATGAAATTTAATTCAATTTGCGGATGTTTCGTTGTTTGTTCTGGTGGAAATTTTGCCAGAATGACAGCGATTGTTCAGTTATATCTGCTCTCAATATGTCATTGTGTCAATGTGTCAAAATTTGAGCTTTTCAATTGAAATTTCAGAGTAATATCGACATGATACCAGAAGGAACAAAAGGACAATGAGTCCGTTTTTTTTAAATGTTATATTAATTATAAAATTTGTCAATTCATCAGGTTTCTGTCAACCGTAAATGTACATTTATTCATTTTTAAAGTATATATTAAGGTCAGAATATCGAAATTCTGGCTAGAAATGTGTTTAAATTGAATAAACACATTTACCAAAAATAAATTTTTAACCTAATATATAAATTTTCCCTAAAAGAATACCTGATTCGAAAAATCAATCAGAATATCGAAATTCTGATTAGAAATGTGTTTAAAATGAGTAAACGTATTTTCTGAGAACTTAATTTACCTCAAAACAAATTTTACCTCAAAATATTCACCTTAAAAAAAGAATGACTCCCAATTAAGGTCAGAATATCGAAATTCTGATTAGAAATGTGTTTAAAATGAGTAAACGTATTTTCTAAGCACTTAATTTACCTCAAAAAAAATTTTACCTCAAAATAATCACCTTAAAAAAAGAATGAATACCAAATAAGTTCAGAATATCGAAATTCTGATTAGAAATGTGTTTAAAATGAGTAAACGTATTTTCTAAGAACTTAATTTACCTCAAAAAAAATTTTACCTCAAAATGTTCACCTTAAAAAAAGAATGACTCCCAAATAAGGTCAGAATATCGAAATTCTGATTAGAAATGTGTTTAAAATGAGTAAACGTATTTTCTGAGAACTTAATTTACCTCAAAACAAATTTTACCTCAAAATATTCACCTTAAAAAAAGAATGACTCCCAAATAAGGTCAGAATATCGAAATTCTGATTAGAAATGTGTTTAAAATGAGTAAACGTATTTTCTGAGAACTTAATTTACCTCAAAACAAATTTTACCTCAAAATATTCACCTTAAAAAAAGAATGACTCCCAAATAAGGTCAGAATATCGAAATTCTGATTAGAAATGTGTTTAAAATGAGTAAACGTATTTTCTAAGAACTTAATTTACCTCAAAAAAATTTTACCTCAAAATATTCACCTTAAAAAAAGAATGACTCCCAAATAAGGTCAGAATATCGAAATTCTGATTAGAAATGTGTTTAAAATGAGTAAACGTATTTTCTAAGAACTTAATTTACCTCAAAAAAATTTTACCTCAAAATATTCACCTTAAAAAAAGAATGACTCCCAAATAAGGTCAGAATATCGAAATTCTGATTAGAAATGTGTTTAAAATGAGTAAACGTATTTTCTAAGAACTTAATTTACCTCAAAACAAATTTTACCTCAAAATATTCACCTTAAAAAAAGAATGACTCCCAAATAAGGTCAGAATATCGAAATTCTGATTAGAAATGTGTTTAAAATGAGTAAACGTATTTTCTGAGAACTTAATTTACCTCAAAAAAAATTTTACCTCAAAATATTCACCTTAAAAAAAGAATGACTCCCAAATAAGGTCAGAATATCGAAATTCTGATTAGAAATGTGTTTAAAATGAGTAAACGTATTTTCTAAGAACTTAATTTACCTCAAAAAAAATTTTACCTCAAAATATTCACCTTAAAAAAAGAATGACTCCCAAATAAGGTCAGAATATCGAAATTCTGATTAGAAATGTGTTTAAAATGAGTAAACGTATTTTCTGAGAACTTAATTTACCTCAAAACAAATTTTACCTCAAAATATTCACCTTAAAAAAAGAATGACTCCCAAATAAGGTCAGAATATCGAAATTCTGATTAGAAATGTGTTTAAAATGAGTAAACGTATTTTCTGAGAACTTAATTTACCTCAAAACAAATTTTACCTCAAAATATTCACCTTAAAAAAAGAATGACTCCCAAATAAGGTCAGAATATCGAAATTCTGATTAGAAATGTGTTTAAAATGAGTAAACGTATTTTCTGAGAACTTAATTTACCTCAAAACAAATTTTACCTCAAAATATTCACCTTAAAAAAAGAATGACTCCCAAATAAGGTCAGAATATCGAAATTCTGATTAGAAATGTGTTTAAAATGAGTAAACGTATTTTCTAAGAACTTAATTTACCTCAAAAAAAGTTTTACCTCAAAATATTCACCTTAAAAAAAGAATGACTCCCAAATAAGGTCAGAATATCGAAATTCTGATTAGAAATGTGTTTAAAATGAGTAAACGTATTTTCTAAGAACTTAATTTACCTCAAAAAAAGTTTTACCTCAAAATATTCACCTTAAAAAAAGAATGACTCCCAAATAAGGTCAGAATATCGAAATTCTGATTAGAAATGTGTTTAAAATGAGTAAACGTATTTTCTGAGAACTTAATTTACCTCAAAACAAATTTTACCTCAAAATATTCACCTTAAAAAAAGAATGACTCCCAAATAAGGTCAGAATATCGAAATTCTGATTAGAAATGTGTTTAAAATGAGTAAACGTATTTTCTGAGAACTTAATTTACCTCAAAACAAATTTTACCTCAAAATATTCACCTTAAAAAAAGAATGACTCCCAAATAAGGTCAGAATATCGAAATTCTGATTAGAAATGTGTTTAAAATGAGTAAACGTATTTTCTAAGAACTTAATTTACCTCAAAAAAAATTTTACCTCAAAATATTCACCTTAAAAAAAGAATGACTCCCAAATAAGGTCAGAATATCGAAATTCTGATTAGAAATGTGTTTAAAATGAGTAAACGTATTTTCTAAGAACTTAATTTACCTCAAAAAAAGTTTTA
Source organism: Parochlus steinenii (assembly GCA_038502155.1). Classification (NCBI taxonomy): domain Eukaryota; kingdom Metazoa; phylum Arthropoda; class Insecta; order Diptera; family Chironomidae; genus Parochlus; species Parochlus steinenii. Next base: position 1,623,996 of record JAXCIN010000049.1, on the reverse strand, counting down.
CCTCAAAATATTCACCTTAAAAAAAGAATGACTCCCAAATAAGGTCAGAATATCGAAATTCTGATTAGAAATGTGTTTAAAATGAGTAAACGTATTTTCTGAGAACTTAATTTACCTCAAAACAAATTTTACCTCAAAATATTCACCTTAAAAAAAGAATGACTCCCAAATAAGGTCAGAATATCGAAATTCTGATTAGAAATGTGTTTAAAATGAGTAAACGTATTTTCTGAGAACTTAATTTACCTCAAAACAAATTTTACCTCAAAATATTCACCTTAAAAAAAGAATGACTCCCAAATAAGGTCAGAATATCGAAATTCTGATTAGAAATGTGTTTAAAATGAGTAAACGTATTTTCTAAGAACTTAATTTACCTCAAAAAAATTTTACCTCAAAATATTCACCTTAAAAAAAGAATGACTCCCAAATAAGGTCAGAATATCGAAATTCTGATTAGAAATGTGTTTAAAATGAGTAAACGTATTTTCTGAGAACTTAATTTACCTCAAAACAAATTTTACCTCAAAATATTCACCTTAAAAAAAGAATGACTCCCAAATAAGGTCAGAATATCGAAATTCTGATTAGAAATGTGTTTAAAATGAGTAAACGTATTTTCTGAGAACTTAATTTACCTCAAAACAAATTTTACCTCAAAATATTCACCTTAAAAAAAGAATGACTCCCAAATAAGGTCAGAATATCGAAATTCTGATTAGAAATGTGTTTAAAATGAGTAAACGTATTTTCTGAGAACTTAATTTACCTCAAAACAAATTTTACCTCAAAATATTCACCTTAAAAAAAGAATGACTCCCAAATAAGGTCAGAATATCGAAATTCTGATTAGAAATGTGTTTAAAATGAGTAAACGTATTTTCTAAGAACTTAATTTACCTCAAAAAAATTTTACCTCAAAATATTCACCTTAAAAAAAGAATGACTCCCAAATAAGGTCAGAATATCGAAATTCTGATTAGAAATGTGTTTAAAATGAGTAAACGTATTTTCTGAGAACTTAATTTACCTCAAAACAAATTTTACCTCAAAATATTCACCTTAAAAAAAGAATGACTCCCAAATAAGGTCAGAATATCGAAATTCTGATTAGAAATGTGTTTAAAATGAGTAAACGTATTTTCTGAGAACTTAATTTACCTCAAAAAAATTTTACCTCCAAATATTCACCTTGAAAAAGAATGACTCCCAAATAAGGTCAGAATATCGAAATTCTGATTAGAAATGTGTTTAAAATGAGTAAACGTATTTTCTAAGAACTTAATTTACCTCAAAAAAATTTTACCTCAAAATATTCACTTAAAAAAAATGACTCCCAAATAAGAATGACTCCCAAATAAGGTCAGAATATCGAAATTCTGATTAGAAATGTGTTTAAAATGAGTAAACGTATTTTCTGAGAACTTAATTTACCTCAAAACAAATTTTACCTCAAAATATTCACCTTAAAAAAAGAATGACTCCCAAATAAGGTCAGAATATCGAAATTCTGATTAGAAATGTGTTTAAAATGAGTAAACGTATTTTCTAAGAACTTAATTTACCTCAAAAAAATTTTACCTCAAAATATTCACCTTAAAAAAAGAATGACTCCCAAATAAGGTCAGAATATCGAAATTCTGATTAGAAATGTGTTTAAAATGAGTAAACGTATTTTCTAAGAACTTAATTTACCTCAAAAAAAATTTTACCTCAAAATATTCACCTTAAAAAAAGAATGACTCCCAAATAAGGTCAGAATATCGAAATTCTGATTAGAAATGTGTTTAAAATGAGTAAACGTATTTTCTAAGAACTTAATTTACCTCAAAAAAATTTTACCTCAAAATATTCACCTTAAAAAAAGAATGACTCCCAAATAAGGTCAGAATATCGAAATTCTGATTAGAAATGTGTTTAAAATGAGTAAACGTATTTTCTGAGAACTTAATTTACCTCAAAACAAATTTTACCTCAAAATATTCACCTTAAAAAAAGAATGACTCCCAAATAAGGTCAGAATATCGAAATTCTGATTAGAAATGTGTTTAAAATGAGTAAACGTATTTTCTAAGAACTTAATTTACCTCAAAAAAAATTTTACCTCAAAATATTCACCTTAAAAAAAGAATGACTCCCAAATAAGGTCAGAATATCGAAATTCTGATTAGAAATGTGTTTAAAATGAGTAAACGTATTTTCTGAGAACTTAATTTACCTCAAAACAAATTTTACCTCAAAATATTCACCTTAAAAAAAGAATGACTCCCAAATAAGGTCAGAATATCGAAATTCTGATTAGAAATGTGTTTAAAATGAGTAAACGTATTTTCTGAGAACTTAATTTACCTCAAAAAAAATTTTACCTCAAAATATTCACCTTAAAAAAAGAATGACTCCCAAATAAGGTCAGAATATCGAAATTCTGATTAGAAATGTGTTTAAAATGAGTAAACGTATTTTCTGAGCACTTAATTTACCTCAAAAAAAATTTTACCTCAAAATATTCACCTTTAAAAAAAGAATGACTCCCAAATAAGGTCAGAATATCGAAATTCTGATTAGAAATGTGTTTAAAATGAGTAAACGTATTTTCTAAGAACTTAATTTACCTCAAAAAAAATTTTACCTCAAAATATTCACCTTAAAAAAAGAATGACTCCCAAATAAGGTCAGAATATCGAAATTCTGATTAGAAATGTGTTTAAAATGAGTAAACGTATTTTCTAAGAACTTAATTTACCTCAAAAAAATTTTACCTCAAAATATTCACTTAAAAAAAAGAATGACTCCCAAATAAGGTCAGAATATCGAAATTCTGATTAGAAATGTGTTTAAAATGAGTAAACGTATTTTCTGAGAACTTGATTTACCTCAAAACAAATTTTACCCCAAAATATTTACCTTAAAAAAAGAATGAATCCCAAATAAGGTTAAAATATCGAAATTCTGATTAGAAATGTGTTTAAAATGAGTAAACGTATTTTTTGAGAACTTAATTTACCTCAAAACAATTTTTGCCTCAACTTGTTCACCTAAAAAAAAAATGGACTCCCAAATCCGGTCAGAATATCGAAATTCTGATTAGAAATGTGTTTAAAATGAGTAAACGTATTTTCTAAGAACTTAATTTACCTCAAAAAAAAAATTTTACCTCAAAATATTCACCTTAAAAAAAAGAATGACTCCCAAATAAGGTCAGAATATCGAAATTCTGATTAGAAATGTGTTTAAAATGAGTAAACGTATTTTCTGAGCACTTAATTTACATCAAAAAAATTTTACCTCAAAATTTTCACCCTAAAAAAAAAATGACACCAAAATAAGATCAGAATATAGCAATGCTGAATAGAAAAGTGTTTAAAATCAGTAAACGTATCTTCTGATTACATAATTTATATCAAAAAAAATTTACCTCAAAATAATCAACATAAAAAAAGAATGTCTCCAAAATAAGGTCAGAATATCGAAATTCTGATTAGAAATGTGTTTAAAATGAGTAAACGTATTTTCTAAGAACTTAATTTACCTCAAAAAAAGTTTTACCTCAAAATATTCACCTTAAAAAAAGAATGACTCCCAAATAAGGTCAGAATATCGAAATTCTGATTAGAAATGTGTTTAAAATGAGTAAACGTATTTTCTAAGAACTTAATTTACCTCAAAAAAATTTTACCTCAAAATATTCACCTTAAAAAAAGAATGACTCCCAAATAAGGTCAGAATATCGAAATTCTGATTAGAAATGTGTTTAAAATGAGTAAACGTATTTTCTGAGAACTTAATTTACCTCAAAACAAATTTTACCTCAAAATATTCACCTTAAAAAAAGAATGACTCCCAAATAAGGTCAGAATATCGAAATTCTGATTAGAAATGTGTTTAAAATGAGTAAACGTATTTTCTGAGAACTTAATTTACCTCAAAACAAATTTTACCTCAAAATATTCACCTTAAAAAAAGAATGACTCCCAAATAAGGTCAGAATATCGAAATTCTGATTAGAAATGTGTTTAAAATGAGTAAACGTATTTTCTAAGAACTTAATTTACCTCAAAAAAAATTTTACCTCAAAATATTCACCTTTAAAAAAAGAATGACTCCCAAATAAGGTCAGAATATCGAAATTCTGATTAGAAATGTGTTTAAAATGAGTAAACGTATTTTCTGAGAACTTAATTTACCTCAAAAAAAATTTTACCTCAAAATATTCACCTTAAAAAAAGAATGACTCCCAAATAAGGTCAGAATATCGAAATTCTGATTAGAAATGTGTTTAAAATGAGTAAACGTATTTTCTAAGAACTTAATTTACCTCAAAAAAATTTTACCTCAAAATATTCACCTTAAAAAAAGAATGACTCCCAAATAAGGTCAGAATATCGAAATTCTGATTAGAAATGTGTTTAAAATGAGTAAACGTATTTTCTAAGAACTTAATTTACCTCAAAAAAAATTTTACCTCAAAATATTCACCTTAAAAAAAGAATGACTCCCAAATAAGGTCAGAATATCGAAATTCTGATTAGAAATGTGTTTAAAATGAGTAAACGTATTTTCTGAGCACTTAATTTACCTCAAAAAAAATTTTACCTCAAAATATTCACCTTAAAAAAAAAGGGTGACTCCCAATTAAGGTCAGAATATCGAAATTCTGATTAGAAATGTGTTTAAAATGAGTAAACGTATTTTCTAAGAACTTAATTTACCTCAAAAAAAATTTTACCTCAAAATATTCACCTTTAAAAAAGAATGACTCCCAATTAAGGTCAGAATATCGAAATTCTGATTAGAAATGTGTTTAAAATGAGTAAACGTAATTTCTAAGAACTTAATTTACCTCAAAAAAAATTTTACCTCAAAATATTCACCTTAAAAAAAGAATGACTCCCAAATAAGGTCAGAATATCGAAATTCTGATTAGAAATGTGTTTAAGATGAGTAAACGTATTTTCTAAGAACTTAATTTACCTCAATTTTACCTCAAAATATTCACCTTAAAAAAAGAATGATTCCCAATTAAGGTCAGAATATCGAAATTCTGATTAGAAATGTGTTTAAAATGAGTAAGCGTATTTTCTAAGAACTTAATTTACCTCAAAAAAAATTTTACCTTAAAATATTCACCTTAAAAAAAGAATGACTCCCAAATAAGGTCAGAATATCGAAATTCTGATTAGAAATGTGTTTAAAATGAGTAAACGTATTTTCTAAGAACTTAATTTACCTCAAAAAAAATTTTACCTCAAAATATTCACCTTAAAAAAAGAATGACTCCCAAATAAGGTCAGAATATTGAAATTCTGATTAGAAATGTGTTTAAAATGAGTAAACGTATTTTCTAAGAACTTAATTTACCTCAAAAAAAATTTTACCTCAAATAATTAACCTTAAAAAAAGAAGAACTCCCAAAAAAGGTAGAAATATCAAAATTTGAATTAAAAAGGTTTTAAAAAGAGTAAAACGTTTTTTCTAAGAACTTAATTTACCTCAAAAAAAGTTTTACCTCAAAATATTCACCTTAAATCAGAATATCGAAATTCTGATTAGAAATGTGTTTAAAATGAGTAAACGTATTTTCTAAGCACTTAATTTACCTCAAAAAAAATTTTACCTCAAAATATTCACCTTAAAAAAAAAGGGTGACTCCCAATTAAGGTCAGAATATCGAAATTCTGATTAGAAATGTGTTTAAAATGAGTAAACGTATTTTCTGAGAACTTAATTTACCTCAAAAAAAATTTTACCTCAAAATATTCACCTTAAAAAAAGAATGACTCCCAAATAAGGTCAGAATATCGAAATTCTGATTAGAAATGTGTTTAAAATGAGTAAACGTATTTTCTGAGCACTTAATTTACCTCAAAAAAAATTTTACCTCAAAATATTCACCTTAAAAAAAGAATGACTCCCAAATAAGGTCAGAATATCGAAATTCTGATTAGAAATGTGTTTAAAATGAGTAAACGTATTTTCTGAGCACTTAATTTACCTCAAAAAAAATTTTACCTCAAAATATTCACCTTAAAAAAAGAATGACTCCCAAATAAGGTCAGAATATCGAAATTCTGATTAGAAATGTGTTTAAAATGAGTAAACGTATTTTCTGAGCACTTAATTTACCTCAAAAAAAAATTTTACCTCAAAATATTCACCTTAAAAAAAGAATGACTCCCAAATAAGGTCAGAATATCGAAATTCTGATTAGAAATGTGTTTAAAATGAGTAAACGTATTTTCTGAGCACTTAATTTACCTCAAAAAAAAAAAAGCCTCACAACCGACCCCTTAAAAAAAGAATGACTCCCAAATAAGGTCAGAATATCGAAATTCTGATTAGAAATGTGTTTAAAATGAGTAAACGTATTTTCTGAGCACTTAATTTACCTCAAAAAAAAATTTTACCTCAAAATATTCACCTTAAAAAAAGAATGACTCCCAAATAAGGTCAGAATATCGAAATTCTGATTAGAAATGTGTTTAAAATGAGTAAACGTATTTTCTGAGCACTTAATTTACCTCAAAAAAAATTTTACCTCAAAATATTCACCTTAAAAAATGAATGACTCCAAAATACGGTCAGAATATCGAAATTCTGATTAGAAATGTGTTTAAAATAAGTAAACGTATTTTCTAAGAACTTAATTTACCTCAAAAAAAATTTAACCACAAAATATTCACCTTAAAAAGAATGACTCCCAAATAAGGTCAGAATATCGAAATTTGATTAGAAATGTGTTTAAAATGAGTAAACGTATTTTCTAAGAACTTAATTTACCTCAAAAAAAGTTTTACCTCAAAATATTCACCTTAAAAAAAGAATGACTCCCAAATAAGGTCAGAATATCGAAATTCTGATTAGAAATGTGTTTAAAATGAGTAAACGTATTTTCTGAGAACTTAATTTACCTCAAAAAAAGTTTTACCTCAAAATATTCACCTTAAAAAAGCATGACACACAAATAAAGTCAGAATATCGAAAATCTGATTCGAAATGTGTTTAAAATGAGTAAACGTATTTTCTAAGAACTTAATTTACCTCAAAAAAATTTTACCTCAAAATATTCACCTTAAAAAAAGAATGACTCCCAAATAAGGTCAGAATATCGAAATTCTGATTAGAAATGTGTTTAAAATGAGTAAACGTATTTTCTAAGAACTTAATTTACCTCAAAAAAAGTTTTACCTCAAAATATTCACCTTAAAAAAAGAATGACTCCCAAATAAGGTCAGAATATCGAAATTTGATTAGAAATGTGTTTAAAATGAGTAAACGTATTTTCTGAGAACTTAATTTACCTCAAAAAAAAAAAAAGAATTTACCTCAAAATATTCACCTTAAAAAAAAAAATGAGTAATGACTTTCTAAATAAGGTCAGAATATCGAAATTTGATTAGAAATGTGTTTAAAATGAGTAAACGTATTTTCTAAGTACTTAAATTAATTCAAAAAAAATTAAACTCAAAATATTCAACTTTTTAAAAAAAGAATGACTCCCAAATAAGGTCAGAATATCGAAATTCTGATTAGAAATGTGTTTAAAATGAGTAAACGTATTTTCTAAGAACTTAATTTACCTCAAAAAAAGTTTTACCTCAAAATATTCACCTTAAAAAAAGAATGACTCCCAAATAAGGTCAGAATATCGAAATTCTGATTAGAAATGTGTTTAAAATGAGTAAACGTATTTTCTAAGAACTTAATTTACCTCAAAAAAAATTTTACCTCAAAATATTCACCTTAAAAAAAGAATGACTCCCAAATAAGGTCAGAATATCGAAATTCTGATTAGAAATGTGTTTAAAATGAGTAAACGTATTTTCTAAGAACTTAATTTACCTCAAAAAAATTTTACCTCAAAATATTCACCTTAAAAAAAGAATGACTCCCAAATAAGGTCAGAATATCGAAATTCTGATTAGAAATGTGTTTAAAATGAGTAAACGTATTTTCTAAGAACTTAATTTACCTCAAAAAAAGTTTTACCTCAAAATATTCACCTTAAAAAAAGAATGACTCCCAAATAAGGTCAGAATATCGAAATTCTGATTAGAAATGTGTTTAAAATGAGTAAACGTATTTTCTGAGAACTTAATTTACCTCAAAACAAATTTTACCTCAAAATATTCACCTTAAAAAAAGAATGACTCCCAAATAAGGTCAGAATATCGAAATTCTGATTAGAAATGTGTTTAAAATGAGTAAACGTATTTTCTAAGAACTTAATTTACCTCAAAAAAAGTTTTACCTCAAAATATTCACCTTAAAAAAAGAATGACTCCCAAATAAGGTCAGAATATCGAAATTCTGATTAGAAATGTGTTTAAAATGAGTAAACGTATTTTCTAAGAACTTAATTTACCTCAAAATATTCACCTTAAAAAAAGAATGACTCCCAAATAAGGTCAGAATATCGAAATTCTGATTAGAAATGTGTTTAAAATGAGTAAACGTATTTTCTAAGAACTTAATTTACCTCAAAAAAAATTTTACCTCAAAATATTCACCTTAAAAAAAGAATGACTCCCAAATAAGGTCAGAATATCGAAATTCTGATTAGAAATGTGTTTAAAATGAGTAAACGTATTTTCTAAGAACTTAATTTACCTCAAAAAAAATTTTACCTCAAAATATATTCACCTTAAAAAAAAAATTTTCTAAGAACTGACCTTAAAAAAGAATGTCAAATATCAGAAATCGAAATTCTGATTAGAAATGTGTTTAAAATGAGTAAACGTATTTTCTAAGAACTTAATTTACCTCAAAAAAAATTTTACCTCAAAATATTCACCTTAAAAAAAGAATGACTCCCAAATAAGGTCAGAATATCGAAATTCTGATTAGAAATGTGTTTAAAATGAGTAAACGTATTTTCTAAGAACTTAATTTACCTCAAAAAAAATTTTACCTCAAAATATTCACCTTAAAAAAAGAATGACTCCCAATTAAGGTCAGAATATCGAAATGATTAGAAATGATTAGAAATGTGTTTAAAATGAGTAAACGTATTTTCTAAACACTTAATTTACCTCAAAAAAAATTTTACCTCAAAATATTCACCTTAAAAAAAAAGGGTGACTCCCAATTAAGGTCAGAATATCGAAATTCTGATTAGAAATGTGTTTAAAATGAGTAAACGTATTTTCTAAGAACTTAATTTACCTCAAAAAAAATTTTACCTCAAAATATTCACCTTAAAAAAAGAATGACTCCCAATTAAGGTCAGAATATCGAAATTCTGATTAGAAATGTGTTTAAAATGAGTAAACGTATTTTCTAAGAACTTAATTTACCTCAAAAAAAATTTTACCTCAAAATATTCACCTTAAAAAAAGAATGACTCCCAAATAAGGTCAGAATATCGAAATTCTGATTAGAAATGTGTTTAAGATGAGTAAACGTATTTTCTAAGAACTTAATTTACCTCAATTTTACCTCAAAATATTCACCTTAAAAAAAGAATGATTCCCAAATAAGGTCAGAATATCGAAATTCTGATTAGAAATGTGTTTAAAATGAGTAAGCGTATTTTCTAAGAACTTAATTTACCTCAAAAAAAATTTTACCTCAAAATATTCACCTTAAAAAAAAAAAAGAATGACTCCCAAATAAGGTCAGAATATCGAAATTCTGATTAGAAATGTGTTTAAAATGAGTAAACGTATTTTCTGAGAACTTAATTTACCTCAAAAAGTTTTACCTCAAAATATTCACCTTAAAAAAAAAGAATGACTCCCAAATAAGGTCAGAATATCGAAATTCTGATTAGAAATGTGTTTAAAATGAGTAAACGTATTTTCTAAGAACTTAATTTACCTCAAAAAAAATTTTTTACCTCAAAAATATTCACCTTAAAAAAAAAAGAATGACTCCCCAATAAGGTCAGAATTTCGAAATTCTGATTAGAAATGTGTTTAAAATGAGTAAACGTATTTTCTAAGAACTTAATTTACCTCAAAAAAATTTTACCTCAAAGTATTCACCTTAAAAAAAGAATGACTCCCAAATAAGATCAGAATATCGAAATTTGATTAGAAATGTGTTTAAAATGAGTAAACGTATTTTCTAAGAACTTAATTTACCTCAAAAAAATTTTACCTCAAAATATTCACCTTAAAAAGAATGACTCCCAAATAAGGTCAGAATATCGAAATTCTGATTAGAAATGTGTTTAAAATGAGTAAACGTATTTTCTGAGAACTTAATTTACCTCAAAAAAAAATTTTACCTCAAAAATATTCACCTTAAAAAAAAAGAATGACTCCCAAATAAGGTCAGAATATCGAAATTCTGATTAGAAATGTGTTTAAAATGAGTAAACGTATTTTCTAAGAACTTAATTTACCTCAAAAAATTTTTTACCTCAAAATATTCACCTTAAAAAAAAGAATGACTCCCAAATAAGGTCAGAATATCGAAATTTGATTAGAAATGTGTTTAAAATGAGTAAACGTATTTTCTAAGAACTTAATTTACCTCAAAAAATTTTACCTCAAAATATTCACCTTAAAAAAGAATGACTCCTAAATAAGGTCAGAATATCGAAATTTGATTAGAAATGTGTTTAAAATGAGTAAACGTATTTTCTAAGAACTTAATTTACCTCAAAAAAATTTTACCTCAAAATATTCACCTTAAAAAAAAAAAGAATGACTCCCAAATAAGGTCAGAATATCGAAATTCTGATTAGAAATGTGTTTAAAAATGAGTAAACGTATTTTCTAAGAACTTAATTTACCTCAAAAAAATTTTACCTCAAAATATTCACCTTAAAAAAGAATGACTCCCAAATAAGGTCAGAATATCGAAATTCTGATTAGAAATGTATTTAAAATGAGTAAACGTATTTTCTGAGAACTTAATTTACCTCAAAACAAATTTTACCTCAAAATATTCACCTTAAAAAAAGAATGACTCCCAAATAAGGTAAGAATATCGAAATTTGATTAGAAATGTGTTTAAAATGAGTAAACGTATTTTCTGAGAACTTAATTTACCTCAAAACAAATTTTACCTCAAAATATTCACCTTAAAAAAGAATGACTCCCAAATAGGGTCAGAATATCGAAATTCTGATTAGAAATGTGTTTAAAATGAGTAAACGTATTTTCTAAGAACTTAATTTACCTCAAAAAAATTTTACCTCAAAATATTCACTTAAAAAAAAGAATGACTCCCAAATAAGGTCAGAATATCGAAATTCTGATTAGAAATGTGTTTAAAATGAGTAAACGTATTTTCTAAGAACTTAATTTACCTCAAAAAAAATTTTACTCCAAAAATTTCACCTTAAAAAAAAATGACTCCCGAATAAGGTCAGAATATCGAAATTCTGATTAGAAATGTGTTTAAAATGAGTAAACGTATTTTCTAAGAACTTAATTTACCTCAAAAAAATTTTACCTCAAAATATTCACCTTAAAAAAAGAATGACTCCCAAATAAGGTCAGAATATCGAAATTCTGATTAGAAATGTGTTTAAAATGAGTAAACGTATTTTCTAAGAACTTAATTTACCTCAAAAAAAATTTTACCTCAAAATGTTCACCTTAAAAAAAGAATGACTCCCAAATAAGGTCAGAATATCGAAATTCTGATTAGAAATGTGTTTAAAATGAGTAAACGTATTTTCTAAACACTTAATTTACCTCAAAAAAATTTTACCTCAAAATATTCACCTTGAAAAAAAAATGACTCCCAAATAAGGTCAGAATATCGAAATTCTGATTAGAAATGTGTTTAAAAATGAGTAAACGTATTTTCTGAGAACTTAATTTACCTCAAAAAAAATTTGACCTCAAAATATTCACCTTAGAAAAAGAATGACTCCTACATAAGGTCAGAATATCGAAATTCTGATTAGAAATGTGTTTAAAATGAGTAAACGTATTTTCTAAGAACTTAATTTACCTCAAAAAAAAAAATTTTTACCCCAAAATATTCACCTTAAAAAAAAGAATGACTCCCAAATAAGGTCAGAATATCGAAATTCTGATTAGAAATGTGTTTAAAATGAGTAAACGTATTTTCTAAGAACTTAATTTACCTCAAAAAAAATTTTACCTCAAAATGTTCACCTTAAAAAAAGAATGACTCCCAAATAAGGTCAGAATATCGAAATTCTGATTAGAAATGTGTTTAAAATGAGTAAACGTATTTTCTGAGAACTTAATTTACCTCAAAAAAAATCTTACCACAAAATATTCACCTTAAAAAAGAATGACTCCCAAATAAGGTCAGAATATCGAAATTCTGATTAGAAATGTGTTTAAAATGAGTAAACGTATTTTCTAAGAACTTAATTTACCTCAAAAAAATTTTACCTCAAAATATTCACCTTAAAAAAAGAATGACTCCCAAATAAGGTCAGAATATCGAAATTCTGATTAGAAATGTGTTTAAAATGAGTAAACGTATTTTCTGAGAACTTAATTTACCTCAAAAAAAATTTTACCTCAAAATATTCACCTTTAAAAAGAATGACTCCCAAATAAGGTCAGAATATCGAAATTCTGATTAGAAATGTGTATAAAAAGAGTAAGCGTATTTTATAAGAATAAAATTTACCACAAAAAGTTTTACCTCAAAATATTCACCTTAAAAAAAGAATGACTCCCAAATAAGGTCAGAATATCGAAATTCTGATTAGAAATGTGTTTAAAATGAGTAAACGTATTTTCTAAGAACTTAATTTACCTCAAAAAAAATTTTACCTCAAAATATTCACCTTAAAAAAAAAAAAAGAATGACTCCTGAAATAAGGTCAGAATATCGAAATTCTGATTAGAAATGTGTTTAAAATGAGTAAACGTATTTTCTAAGAACTTAATTTACCTCAAAAAAAATTTTACCTCAAAATATTCACCTTTAAAAAGAATGACTCCCAAATAAGGTCAGAATATCGAAATTCTGATTAGAAATGTGTTTAAAATGAGTAAACGTATTTTTCTGAGAACTTAATTTACCTCAAAAAAAATTTTACCCAAAATATTCACCTTTAAAAAAAAAAAAAAAGAATGACTCCCAAATAAGGTCAGAATATCGAAATTCTGATTAGAAATGTGTTTAAAATGAGTAAACGTATTTTCTGAGAACTTAATATACCCCAAAACAAATTTTACCTCAAAATATTCACCTTAAAAAAAGAATGACTCCCAAATAAGGTCAGAATATCGAAATTCTGATTAGAAATGTGTTTAAAATGAGTAAACGTATTTTTTCTAAGAACTTAATTTAAAAAGAATGACTCAAAAAAAAATTTTTACCTCAAAAATATTCAAAAAAAAAAAAGAATGAAACACAAATAAGGTAAGAATATCGAAATTCTGATTAGAAATGTGTTTAAAATGAGTAAACGTATTTTCTAAGAACTTAATTTACCTCAAAAAAATTTTACCTCAAAATATTCACCTTAAAAAGAATGACTCCCCAAATAAGGTCAGAATATCGAAATTTGATTAGAAATGTGTTTAAAATGAGTAAACGTATTTTCTAAGAACTTAATTTACCAAAAAAAAAAGTTTTACCTCAAAAATATTCACCTTAAAAAAAAAGAATGACTCCCAAATAAGGTCAGAATATCGAAATTTGATTAGAAATGTGTTTAAAATGAGTAAACGTATTTTCTAAGAACTTAATTTACCTCAAAAAAGTTTTAAAAAATTTCTCAAAATATTCACCTTAAAAAAAAAAAGAATGACTCCCAAATAAGGTCAGAATATCGAAATTCTGATTAGAAATGTGTTTAAAATGAGTAAACGTATTTTCTAAGAACTTAATTTACCTCAAAAAAATTTTACCTCAAAATATTCACCTTAAAAAAGAATGACTCCCAAATAAGGTCAGAATATCGAAATTTGATTAGAAATGTGTTTAAAATGAGTAAACGTATTTTCTAAGAACTTAATTTACCTCAAAAAAATTTTACCTCAAAATATTCACCTTAAAAAAAGAATGACTCCCAAATAAGGTCAGAATATCGAAATTCTGATTAGAAATGTGTTTAAAATGAGTAAACGTATTTTCTAAGAACTTAATTTACCTCAAAAAAATTTTACCTCAAAATATTCACCTTAAAAAAAGAATGACTCCCAAATAAGGTCAGAATATCGAAATTCTGATTAGAAATGTGTTTAAAATGAGTAAACGTATTTTCTAAGAACTTAATTTACCTCAAAAAAAGTTTTACCTCAAAATATTCACCTTAAAAAAAGAATGACTCCCAAATAAGGTCAGAATATCGAAATTCTGATTAGAAATGTGTTTAAAATGAGTAAACGTATTTTCTAAGAACTTAATTTACCTCAAAAAAAATTTTACCTCAAAATGTTCACCTTAAAAAAAGAATGACTCCCAAATAAGGTCAGAATATCGAAATTCTGATTAGAAATGTGTTTAAAATGAGTAAACGTATTTTCTAAGAACTTAATTTACCTCAAAAAAATTTTACCTCAAAATATTCACCTTAAAAAAAGAATGACTCCCAAATAAGGTCAGAATATCGAAATTCTGATTAGAAATGTGTTTAAAATGAGTAAACGTATTTTCTAAGAACTTAATTTACCTCAAAAAAAGATAAACATCAAAATATTCACCTTAAAAAAAGAATGACTCCCAAATAAGGTCAGAATATCGAAATTCTGATTAGAAATGTGTTTAAAATGAGTAAACGTATTTTCTAAGAACTTAATTTACCTCAAAACAAATTTTACCTCAAAATATTCACCTTAAAAAAAGAATGACTCCCAAATAAGGTAAGAATATCGAAATTTGATTAGAAATGTGTTTTTAAAATGAGTAAACGTATTTTCTAAGAACTTAATTTACCTCAAAAAAGTTTTACCTCAAAATATTCACCTTAAAAAAAAAAGAATGAAAGCAAAAAAAGGTAAGAATATCGAAATTCTGATTAGAAATGTGTTTAAAATGAGTAAACGTATTTTCTAAGAACTTAATTTACCTCAAAAAAATTTTACCTCAAAATATTCACTTAAAAAAAAGAATGACTCCCAAATAAGGTCAGAATATCGAAATTCTGATTAGAAATGTGTTTAAAATGAGTAAACGTATTTTCTAAGAACTTAATTTACCTCAAAAAAAGTTTTACCTCAAAAGATTCACCTTAAAAAAAAGAATGACTCCCAAATAAGGTCAGAATATCGAAATTTGATTAGAAATGTGTTTAAAATGAGTAAACGTATTTTCTAAGAACTTAATTTACCTCAAAAAAATTTTACCTCAAAATATTCACCTTAAAAAAAAAGAATGACTCCCCAATAAGGTCAGAATATCGAAATTTGATTAGAAATGTGTTTAAAATGAGTAAACGTATTTTCTAAGAACTTAATTTACCTCAAAAAAAGTTTTACCTCAAAATATTCACCTTAAAAAAAAAAAGAATGACTCCCAAATAAGGTCAGAATATCGAAATTTGATTAGAAATGTGTTTAAAATGAGTAAACGTATTTTCTAAGAACTTAATTTACCTCAAAAAAAAAAGTTTTACCTCAAAATATTCACCTTAAAAAAGAATGACTTTAAATAAGGTCAGAATATCGAAATTTGATTAGAAATGTGTTTAAAATGAGTAAACGTATTTTCTGAGAACTTAATTTACCTCAAAAAAAATTTACCTCAAAAAAATATTCACCTTAAAAAAAGAATGACTCCCAAATAAGGTCAGAATATCGAAATTTGATTAGAAATGTGTTTAAAATGAGTAAACGTATTTTCTAAGAACTTAATTTACCTCAAAAAAATTTTACCTCAAAATATTCACCTTAAAAAAGAATGACTCCCAAATAAGGTCAGAATATCGAAATTCTGATTAGAAATGTGTTTTAAAATGAGTAAACGTATTTTCTGAGAACTTAATTTACCCCAAAACAAATTTTACCTCCAAACATTCACCTTAAAAAAAAGAATGACTCCCAAATAAGGTCAGAATATCGAAATTCTGATTAGAAATGTGTTTAAAATGAGTAAACGTAGTTTATAAGAACTTAATTTACCTCAAAAAAAAATTTACCCAAAAATATTCACCCTAAAAAAAGACAATGACTCCCAAATAAGGTCAGAATATCGAAATTCTGATTAGAAATGTGTTTAAAATGAGTAAACGTATTTTCTGAGCACTTAATTTACCTCAAAAAGTTTTACCTCAAAATATTCACCTTAAAAAAAGAATGACTCCCAAATAAGGTCAGAATATCGAAATTCTGATTAGAAATGTGTTTAAAATGAGTAAACGTATTTTCTGAGAACTTAATGTACCTCAAAAAAGTTTTACCTCCAAATATTCACCCTAAAAAAAGGATGACCCCCCAATAAGGTCAGAATATCGAAATTCTGATTAGAAATGTGTTTAAATTGAGTAAACGTATTTTCTAAGAACTTAATTTACCTCAAAAAAATTTTACCTCAAAATATTCACCTTAAAAAAAGAATGACTCCCCAATAAGGTCAGAATATCGAAATTCTGATTAGAAATGTGTTTAAAATGAGTAAACGTATTTTCTGAGAACTTAATTTACCTCAAAACAAATTTTACCTCAAAAAATTCACCTTAAAAAAAGAATGACTCCCAAATAAGGTCAGAATATCGAAATTCTGATTAGAAATGTGTTTAAAATGAGTAAACGTATTTTCTGAGAACTTATTTTACCTCAAAACAAATTTTTACCTCAAAATATTCACCTTAAAAAAAAAGAATGACTCCCCAAATAAGGTCAGAATATCGAAATTTGATTAGAAATGTGTTTAAAATGAGTAAACGTATTTTCTGAGAACTTAATTTACCTCAAAAAAATTTTACCTCAAAATATTCACCTTAAAAAAAAAGAATGACTCCCAAATAAGGTCAGAATATCGAAATTTGATTAGAAATGTGTTTAAAATGAGTAAACGTATTTTCTAAGAACTTAATTTACCTCAAAAAAATTTTACCTCAAAATATTCACCTTAAAAAAAGAATGACTCCCAAATAAGGTCAGAATATCGAAATTCTGATTAGAAATGTGTTTAAAATGAGTAAACGTATTTTCTGAGCACTTAATTTACCTCAAAAAAAAATTTTACCTCAAAATATTCACCTTAAAAAAAGAATGACTCCCAAATAAGGTCAGAATATCGAAATTCTGATTAGAAATGTGTTAAAAATGAGTAAACGTATTTTCGGAGAACTAAATTTACATCAAAAAAAATTTTACCTCAAAATATTCACCTTAAAAAAAGAATGACTCCCAAATATGGTCGGAATATCGAAATTCTGATTAGAAATGTTTTTAAAATGAGAAAACGTATTTTCTAAGAACTTAATTTACCTCAAAAAAAAAATTTTAACCCAAAATATTCAATCTTAAAAAAAAGAATGACTCCCAAATAAGGTCAGAATATCGAAATTCTGATTAGAAATGTGTTTAAAATGAGTAAACGTATTTTCTAAGAACTTAATTTACCTCAAAAAAATTTTACCTCAAAAATATTCACCTTAAAAAAAAGAATGACTCCCAAATAAGGTCAGAATATCGAAATTTGATTAGAAATGTGTTTAAAATGAGTAAACGTATTTTCTAAGAACTTAATTTACCTCAAAAAAGTTTTACCTCAAAATATTCACCTTAAAAAGAATGACTCCCAAATAAGGTCAGAATATCGAAATTCTGATTAGAAATGTTTTTAAAATGAGAAAACGTATTTTTTCTAAGAACTTAATTTACCTCAAAAAAAATTTTACCTCAAAATTTTTACCTTAAAAAAAAGAATGAATCCCAAATTAGGTCAGAATATCGAAATTCTGATTAGAAATGTTGTTAAAATGAGTAAACGTATTTTCTGAGAACTTAATTTACCTCAAAAAAAATTTAACCTAAAATAATCAACCTAAAAAAAAGATTGACCCCCAATTAAGGCAAGATTATCGAAATTTGATTAGAAATGTGTTTAAAATGAGTAAACGTATTTTCTAAGAAATTAATTTAACTCAAAAAAAGTTTTACCTCAAAATATTCACCTTAAAAAAAGAATGACTCCCAAATAAGGTCAGAATATCGAAATTCTGATTAGAAATGTGTTTAAAATGAGTAAACGTATTTTCTGAGAACTTAATTTACCTCAAAAAAATTTTACCTCAAAATATTCACCTTAAAAAAAAGAATGACTCCCAAATAAGGTCAGAATATCGAAATTCTGATTAGAAATGTGTTTAAAATGAGTAAACGTATTTTCTTTCTGAGAACTTAATTTACCTCAAAACAAATTTTACCCTCAAAATATTCACCTTTAAAAAGAATGACTCCCCAAATAAGGTCAGAATATCGAAATTCTGATTAGAAATGTGTTTAAAATGAGTAAACGTATTTTCTGAGAACTTAATTTACCTCAAAAAAAATTTTACCTCAAAATATTTCACCTTAAAAAGAATGACTCCCAAATAAGGTCAGAATATCGAAATTCTGATTAGAAATGTGTTTAAAATGAGTAAACGTATTTTCTGAGAACTTGATTTACCTCAAAACACATTTTTCCTCAAAATATTCACCTTAAAAAAAAAGAATGACTCCCAAATAAGGTCAGAATATCGAAATTCTGATTAGAAATGTGTTTAAAAATGAGTAAACGTATTTTCTAAACACTTAATTTACCTCAAAAAAAATTTTACCTCAAAATATTCACCTTAAAAAAAAAGGGTGACTCCCAAATAAGGTCAGAATATCGAAATTCTGATTAGAAATGTGTTTAAAATGAGTAAACGTATTTTCTAAGAACTTAATTTACCTCAAAACAAATTTTTACCTCAAAATATTCACCTTAAAAAAGAATGACTCCCAAATAAGGTCAGAATATCGAAATTTGATTAGAAATGTGTTTAAAATGAGTAAAACGTATTTTCTAAAAACTTAATTCACCTAAAAAAAAATTTCACCACAATATATTCACCTTAAAAAAAGAATGACTCCCAAATAAGGTCAGAATATCGAAATTCTGATTAGAAATGTGTTTAAGATGAGTAAACGTATTTTCTAAGAACTTAATTTACCTCAAAAAAAGTTTTACCTCAAAATATTCACCTTAAAAGAAGAATGACTCCCAAATAAGCTCAGAATACCGAATTTCTTATTAGAAATGAATTTAAAATGAGTAAACGTATTTTCGAAGAACTTAATTTACCTCAAAAAAAATTTTCCCTCAAAATATTCACCTTAAAAAAGAATGACTCCCAAATAAGGTCAGAATATCGAAATTTGATTAGAAATGTGTTTAAAATGAGTAAACGTATTTTCTAAGAACTTAATTTACCTCAAAAAAATTTTACCTCAAAAATATTCACCTTAAAAAAGAATGACTCCTAAATAAGGTCAGAATATCGAAATTCTGATTAGAAATGTGTTTAAAATGAGTAAACGTATTTTCTAAGAACTTAATTTACCTCAAAAAAATTTTTTACCTCAAAATATTCACCTTAAAAAAAGAATGACTCCCAAATAAGGTCAGAATATCGAAATTCTGATTAGAAATGTGTTTAAAATGAGTAAACGTATTTTCTAAGAACTTAATTTACCTCAAAAAAATTTTACCTCAAAATATTCACCTTAAAAAAGAATGACTCCCAAATAAGGTCAGAATATCGAAATTCTGATTAGAAATGTTTTAAAATGAGTAAACGTATTTTCTGAGAACTTAATTTTACCTCAAAACAAATTTTACCCTCAAAAATATTCACCTTAAAAAAAAAAGAATGACTCCCAAATAAGGTCAGAATATCGAAATTCTGATTAGAAATGTGTTTAAAATGAGTAAACGTATTTTCTAAGAACTTAATTTACCTCAAAAAAATTTTACCTCAAAATATTCACCTTAAAAAAAGAATGACTCCCAAATAAGGTCAGAATATCGAAATTCTGATTAGAAATGTGTTTAAAATGAGTAAACGTATTTTCTAAGAACTTAATTTACCTCAAAAAAATTTTACCTCAAAATATTCACCTTAAAAAAAGAATGACTCCCAAATAAGGTCAGAATATCGAAATTCTGATTAGAAATGTGTTTAAAATGAGTAAACGTATTTTCTAAGAACTTAATTTACCTCAAAAAAATTTTACCTCAAAATATTCACCTTAAAAAAAGAATGACTCCCAAATAAGGTCAGAATATCGAAATTCTGATTAGAAATGTGTTTAAAATGAGTAAACGTATTTTCTGAGAACTTAATTTACCTCAAAACAAATTTTACCTCAAAATATTCACCTTAAAAAAAGAATGACTCCCAAATAAGGTCAGAATATCGAAATTCTGATTAGAAATGTGTTTAAAATGAGTAAACGTATTTTCTAAGAACTTAATTTACCTCAAAAAAATTTTACCTCAAAATATTCACCTTAAAAAAAGAATGACTCCCAAATAAGGTCAGAATATCGAAATTCTGATTAGAAATGTGTTTAAAATGAGTAAACGTATTTTCTAAGAACTTAATTTACCTCAAAAAAAGTTTTACCCAAAAATATTCACCTTAAAAAAAGAATGACTCCCAAATAAGGTCAGAATATCGAAATTCTGATTAGAAATGTGTTTAAAATGAGTAAACGTATTTTCTAAGAACTTAATTTACCTCAAAAAAATTTTACCTCAAAATATTCACCTTAAAAATGGAATGACTCCCAAATAGGGTTAGAATATCGTAATTCTGATTAGAAATGTGTTTAAAATGAGTAAACGTATTTTCTAAGAACTTAATTTACTTTCAAAAAAATTTTACCTCAAAATATTCCCCTTAAAAAAAAGAATGACTCCCAAATAAGGTCAGAATATCGAAATTCTGATTAGAAATGTGTTTAAAATGAGTAAACGTATTTTCTGAGAACTTAATTTAAAAATTTTTACCTCAAAATATTCAAAAAAAAATAAAATATTCACCTTTTAAAAAACCTTAAATGACTCCCAAATAAGGTCAGAATATCGAAATTCTGATTAGAAATGTGTTTAAAATGAGTAAACGTATTTTCTAAGAACTTAATTTACCTCAAAAAATTTTACCTCAAAATATTCACCTTAAAAAAAAAGAATGACTCCCAAATAAGGTCAGAATATCGAAATTTGATTAGAAATGTGTTTAAAATGAGTAAACGTATTTTCTAAGAACTTAATTTACCTCAAAAAATTTTACCTCAAAATATTCACCTTAAAAAAAGAATGACTCCCAAATAAGGTCAGAATATCGAAATTCTGATTAGAAATGTGTTTAAAATGAGTAAACGTATTTTCTAAGAACTTAATTTACCTCAAAAAAATTTGACCACAAAATATTCACCTTAAAAAAGAATGACTCCCAAATAAGGTCAGAACATCGAAATTCTGATTAGAAATGTGTTTAAAATGAGTAAACGTATTTTCTGAGAACTTAAATTATCTCAAAACAAATTTTACCTCAAAATATTCACCTTAAAAAAAGAATGACTCCCAAATAAGGTCAGAATATCGAAATTCTGATTAGAAATGTGTTTAAAATGAGTAAACGTATTTTTTGAGAACTTAATTTACCTCAAAAAAAATTTAACTCAAAAATATCCACCTTAAAAAAAGAATGACTCCCAAATAAGGTCAGAATACCGAAATCCGGATCAGAAATGTGTTTAAAATAATTAAACTTATTTTCAAAGAATTTAATTTACTTAAAAAAAATTTACCTCAAAATATTCACCTTAAAAAAATGGTAAGAATGACTCCCAAATAAGGTCAGAATATCGAAATTCTGATTAGAAATGTGTTCAAAATGAGTAAACGTATTTTCTAAGAACTTAATTTACCTCAAAAAGTTTTTACCTCAAAATATTCACCTTAAAAAAAAGAATGACTCCCAAATAAAGGTCAGAATATCGAAATTCTGATTAGAAATGTGTTTAAAATGAGTAAACGTATTTTCTAAGAACTTAATTTACCTCAAAAAAAATTTTACCTCAAAATATTCACCTTAAAAAAAAAGAATGACTCCCAAATAAGGTCAGAATATCGAAATTCTGATTAGAAATGTGTTTAAAATGAGTAAACGGTTTTTTCTAAGAACTTAATTTACCTCAAAAAAAGTTTTACCTCAAAATATTCACCTTAAAAAGAATGACTCCCAAATAAGGTCAGAATATCGAAATTCTGATTAGAAATGTGTTCAAAATGAGTAAACGTATTTTCTGAGAACTTAATTTACCTCAAAAAAATTTTTACCTCAAAATATTCACCTTAAAAAAAAAGAATGACTCACAAATAAGGTCAGAATATCGAAATTCTGATTAGAAATGTGTTTAAAATGAGTAAACGTATTTTCTAAGAACTTAATTTACCTCAAAAAAAATTTTACCTCAAAATATTCACCTTAAAAAAAGAATGATCCCAAATAAGGTCAGAATATCGAAATTCTGATTAGAAAAAAATGAGTAAACGTATTTTCTGAGAACTTAATTTACCTCAAAAATTCAAATTTTACCTCAAAATATTCACCTCAAAACAAATTTTACCTCAAAATATTCCTTAAAAAAGAATGACTCCCAAATAAGGTCAGAATATCAAATTCTGATTAAAATGTGTTTAAAATGAGTAAACGTATTTTCTAAGAACTCGAAATAAGGTCAAATATCGAAATTCTGATTAGAAATGTGTTTAAAATGAGTAAACGTATTTTCTAAGAACTTAATTTACCTCAAAAAAAATTTTACCTCAAAATATTCACCTTAAAAAAGAATGACTCCCAAAAAAGGTCAGAATAACGAAATTCTGATTAGAAATGTGTTTAAAATGAGTAAACGTATTTTCTAAGAACTTAATTTACCTCAAAAAAATTTTACCTCAAAATATTCACCTTAAAAAAAGAATGACTCCCAAATAAGGTCAGAATATCGAAATTCTGATTAGAAATGTGTTCAAAATGAGTAAACGTATTTTCTAAGAACTTAATTTACCTCAAAAAAAGTTTTACCTCAAAATATTCACCTTAAAAAAAGAATGACTCCCAAATAAGGTCAGAATATCGAAATTCTGATTAGAAATGTGTTTAAAATGAGTAAACGTATTTTCTAAGAACTTAATTTACCTCAAAAAAATTTTACCTCAAAATATTCACCTTAAAAAAAGAATGACTCCCAAATAAGGTCAGAATATCGAAATTCTGATTAGAAATGTGTTTAAAATGAGTAAACGGTTTTTTCTAAGAACTTAATTTACCTCAAAAAAAGTTTTACCTCAAAATATTCACCTTAAAAAAAGAATGACTCCCAAATAAGGTCAGAATATCGAAATTCTGATTAGAAATGTGTTTAAAATGAGTAAACGTATTTTCTGAGAACTTAATTTACCTCAAAACAAATTTTACCTCAAAATATTCACCTTAAAAAAAGAATGACTCCCAAATAAGGTCAGAATATCGAAATTCTGATTAGAAATGTGTTTAAAATGAGTAAACGTATTTTCTAAGAACTTAATTTACCTCAAAAAAAGTTTTACCTCAAAATATTCACCTTAAAAAAAGAATGACTCCCAAATAAGGTCAGAATATCGAAATTCTGATTAGAAATGTGTTTAAAATGAGTAAACGTATTTTCTGAGAACTTGATTTACCTCAAAACAAATTTTACCTCAAAATATTCACCTTAAAAAAAGAATGACTCCCAAATAAGGTCAGAATATCGAAATTCTGATTAGAAATGTGTTTAAAATGAGTAAACGTATTTTCTAAGAACTTAATTTACCTCAAAAAAAGTTTTACCTCAAAATATTCACCTTAAAAAAAGAATGACTCCCAAATAAGGTCAGAATATCGAAATTCTGATTAGAAATGTGTTTAAAATGAGTAAACGTATTTTCTGAGAACTTAATTTACCTCAAAACAAATTTTACCTCAAAATATTCACCTTAAAAAAAGAATGACTCCCAAATAAGGTCAGAATATCGAAATTCTGATTAGAAATGTGTTTAAAATGAGTAAACGTATTTTCTAAGAACTTAATTTACCTCAAAAAAAGTTTTACCTCAAAATATTCACCTTAAAAAAAGAATGACTCCCAAATAAGGTCAGAATATCGAAATTCTGATTAGAAATGTGTT
Source organism: Parochlus steinenii (assembly GCA_038502155.1). Lineage (NCBI taxonomy): Eukaryota > Metazoa > Arthropoda > Insecta > Diptera > Chironomidae > Parochlus > Parochlus steinenii. The sequence goes on along the minus strand of JAXCIN010000049.1, from coordinate 1,599,912 downwards.
TAAAATGAGTAAACGTATTTTCTGAGAACTTAATTTACCTCAAAACAAATTTTACCTCAAAATATTCACCTTAAAAAAAGAATGACTCCCAAATAAGGTCAGAATATCGAAATTCTGATTAGAAATGTGTTTAAAATGAGTAAACGTATTTTCTAAGAACTTAATTTACCTCAAAAAAAGTTTTACCTCAAAATATTCACCTTAAAAAAAGAATGACTCCCAAATAAGGTCAGAATATCGAAATTCTGATTAGAAATGTGTTTAAAATGAGTAAACGTATTTTCTGAGAACTTAATTTACCTCAAAAAAATTTTACGTCAAAATGTTCACCTTAAAAAAAGAATGACTCCCAAATAAGGTCAGAATATCGAAATTCTGATTAGAAATGTGTTTAAAATGAGTAAACGTATTTTCTGAGAACTTAATTTACCTCAAAACAAATTTTACCTCAAAATATTCACCTTAAAAAAAGAATGACTCCCAAATAAGGTCAGAATATCGAAATTCTGATTAGAAATGTGTTTAAAATGAGTAAACGTATTTTCTGAGAACTTAATTTACCTCAAAAAAATTTTACGTCAAAATGTTCACCTTAAAAAAAGAATGACTCCCAAATAAGGTCAGAATATCGAAATTCTGATTAGAAATGTGTTTAAAATGAGTAAACGTATTTTCTGAGAACTTAATTTACCTCAAAAAAAATTTTACCTCAAAATGTTCACCTTAAAAAAAGAATGACTCCCAAATAAGGTCAGAATATCAAAATTCTGATTAGAAATGTGTTTAAAATGAGTAAACGTATTTTCTAAGAACTTAATTTACCTCAAAAAAAGTTTTACCTCAAAATATTCACCTTAAAAAAAGAATGACTCCCAAATAAGGTCAGAATATCGAAATTCTGATTAGAAATGTGTTTAAAATGAGTAAACGTATTTTCTAAGAACTTAATTTACCTCAAAAAAAATTTTACCTCAAAATGTTCACCTTAAAAAAAGAATGACTCCCAAATAAGGTCAGAATATCGAAATTCTGATTAGAAATGTGTTTAAAATGAGTAAACGTATTTTCTAAGAACTTAATTTACCTCAAAAAAAGTTTTACCTCAAAATATTCACCTTAAAAAAAGAATGACTCCCAAATAAGGTCAGAATATTGAAATTCTGATTAGAAATGTGTTTAAAATGAGTAAACGTATTTTCTAAGAACTTAATTTACCTCAAAAAAAATTTTACCTCAAAATATTCACCTTAAAAAAAGAATGACTCCCAAATAAGGTCAGAATATCGAAATTCTGATTAGAAATGTGTTTAAAATGAGTAAACGTATTTTCTAAGAACTTAATTTACCTCAAAAAAATTTTTACCTCAAAATATTCACCTTGAAAAAAGAATGACTCCCAAATAAGGTCAGAATATCGAAATTCTGATTAGAAATGTGTTTAAAATGAGTAAACGTATTTTCTAAGAACATAATTTATCTCAAAAAAGTTATACCTCAAAATATTCACCTTAAAAAAAGAATGACTCCCAAATAAGGTCAGAATATCGAAATTCTGATTAGAAATGTGTTTAAAATGAGTAAACGTATTTTCTAAGAACTTAATTTACCTCAAAAAAAATTTTACCTCAAAATATTCACCTTAAAAAAAGAATGACTCCCAAATAAGGTCAGAATATCGAAATTCTGATTAGAAATGTGTTTAAAATGAGTAAACGTATTTTCTAAGAATTTAATTTACCTCAAAAAAAGTTTTACCTCAAAATATTCACCTTAAAAAAAGAATGACTCCCAAATAAGGTCAGAATATCGAAATTCTGATTAGAAATGTGTTTAAAATGAGTAAACGTATTTTCTAAGAACTTAATTTACCTCAAAAAAAGTTTTACCTCTAAATATTCACCTTAAAAAAAGAATGACTCCCAAATAAGGTCAGAATATCGAAATTCTGATTAGAAATGTGTTTAAAATGAGTAAACGTATTTTCTAAGAACTTAATTTACCTCAAAAAAAATTTTACCTCAAAATATTCACCGGAAGACACAACAGAGATTCAAAATGCATTCAGAGAGCATGTTAACAGAAATGTATTCAGGAGACAAATTCCTTCAAATCCGCATTACATTGAAAATGCCATGGAAAAAATGTCTCCCAAGAACAAAATGATGACAAAATGGTTTAAAAAAAAGTGCGAAAAGAGTGTAGAATGGTGCTAATAACAATCTGATATCATAAAAGCAGAACTTTTTGTTTGGTTTCTTAATAAAAGATCATCTTGTTATTCTAATGTAATAATCACTAGAATCTCGTTGTACAAAATAAATTTTTATCATTTATTATAAAATGTCTTTAAAAATTCTTACATTTTTATGGAATACTATTGCGTCAACGCACATATAAGTTCTTAATCGAAAAAGCTGTTCAAATCCAGAAAAGATCTTAGAAGTTTAAGTTTGCACTAACATTTAAGAGAACAGTGCTTTTTATAATTATAAACTTTTATTAGGACTGGCATTTCAAAACCACTTTCTGTAACAAATTAGCCCTTCGGGATCTGATATCTGAAAATCCATAATACTTTCATGTGAGCAAGTTAATCTTATTAAATCAAAAATTTATCTGAAAATGTTGTTGCATCATTAGATTTTCAAGTTTCTTATCCCGCTGATCCACAAAGTACCAAGAGTCCCCAAAAACAGGGGATTTTTACAATTTTTCACTTTGCTTCAAAATATCTCGGGAACCTTAATACTTCTATCAGTAAAACTTTGCCAAATAATGGTCTTCAATAACTTGCGAAGAGATTAATAAAGATCCAGCGCAGAATTGCTCCACCCGCTGGTCCACAAAACGATATTGATTTAAAATCCCAAAAATTCCATTAAAAAGCCCAATGAATTATTACTTTTTGCCCTATTATTTGAAAACCATAATACTTCTATGCGTTAAACTTTGCCTAATAATGATCTTCAATGACTAACAAAGAGAAAAATAAAGATCCAGCGCAGAAATTCTCCACCCGCTGGTCCACAAACTGACATGAATCCCAATAATTCCATAAAATCACCAAAAAACTATTACTTTTTGCCCTATCATTTGAAAACCACAATACCTCTATGCGTAAAACTTACTCAAAAATGATCTTCAATAACTTAAAAAGAGATAAAAAAAGATCCAGCGTAGAATTGCTCCACCCGCTGGTCCACAATCCCAAAAAATCGGCGAACTTTCACTAAAAATTATATTTTTTGCAACAGAAACTTCAAATAAATAAAAACCACCAAAAAATTAGCTCCTGGATTATAACAGGATGATTACAATACACCTCATATACTGAAGTACGATCTCCAGCAGTAATTAGCTCTTCCTCAACTCACAGAACATTCATAACAATAAAAATATATCTTGAATAATCTAAAAAACGACACTAAATAATCTAAATCTGACAAACGAAGCACATTCACTCGATTTCAGTTCATTCATGCATCCGCTAGATCAATATTGATTGTAAAAGTAACTACTCAGTGACATCAAATACATTAATTAAAGCATAAAAACGACATAAACATAAATGAGTGGAAATATTTTGAAATACCTAACAATATTTTTGAAACATGTTATATATTTACTTACTTGGCTCTCTTTAGTGAATTTTTGAATGAAATTAACCGTTTGATTAATGTGATCATAAGTAATTTAATTCTTGAATCCTATTCTATGATTACGTTCTAAACGATTTTTGTTAAGGTATTCAAAGTTTATAAGTTTTCGATTTTTTGATCGTATTTTATTTGTTGATTCAGTTCACTTTGACTATTTCATTTTAATTTAAAATTTGAAAATAAATTAAGTCAACTGCGTACAGTACAAAAATGTAACTAGTTGTGCAGCTTGTGAGCTGAGCAGGACTTCTCCGCTAACGTGGAATTTAACGTGTTTTAATTAAAAATTCCTTTAACTGAGATATTATACATCTGAGATATTATACATCTGTATCACGCGCGGCGTCTGTTGGTTTAAATCACGAATACCCTTTTTTTATTTTCTGGACGAATCATGATATTCTAAGACTTTATCAAAAAATAAGTTGTCTGGTACCACCAGATGACCCCCAGATGACTCCTAGCTGGTAATGGACCAAACATCGATGCAATTCTTGACTAAACTTATTATTCCAAACATTTTTTGTGAAGCAACCAATTGTTGTATCTCTAGTTTTTCTAAAAAAAGTTTTTTTTTGTATGAAAACCCGACTTTGGGTCACGGAAGTGGTGCTGGTGACCTAACCGGTAAAGTCACCATCACCAAAAATATCAGGTGCACGATGAGAAGTGATACCAAGTCGATTGGCATTGAAAAATTTGGAATCGGTTCGGTGGAAGGTCAGATCGATCGTTTACAGTAATCTACCAAACCACCGGACACACGGGCCTTAGTTTTTCGCATCACACGGGTCAGGGGGTCAATATTTCCCGGATTTTTTTACAGGAATTTTCTTCAACTCAATACGGACAAAAAAAATATGAGATATTTTTGAGTCAGGAAAAATCAGATAAGGTCAAAAAACCCTGAAAATGCTGTCACGAAAACAATACTTCTCCGTGTTGCGGAGAAGTAATAAATTTAAGCAACTGTACCAAATTTTTCTTTAGAAAATTCAGTGTTCTGCAAAACTTAAAGATGGGAAGGCGCATTTTAAGACAACCTGAAAAATCAACTAAATTGAAAAATGGTGTGCTGGCAATTTCTTGCATAGTGTTCGCATTTTGCATGTATTTTGTACAACATGAGAAATATAGTAGAAAAAGTAGCCACAACAGTACCAATAATGTTCCCACATATTGGACTCAATTTACTGGCCAACCTGACACTTTAAATAATTTGAATCTTGTGTTGAGTATTTTGGGATGGCAGAAAGTGGATAAAAAGGAAAATTGTAATTTGCTATGGTTCCATGATTATCCATTCGAAAGTAAAAATTCTGTAGATGAAATAAAAAAGTTAAAGTTTGACCAGCGAGTGAATCATTTCCCAGGCTCTGGTTGGATTACTTTGAAAGCTCTAATGGCCAAATCTGTGAAGTATGCACACATCCCAAAAGCTTTCTATCCACTTGAAGATGCTGTGACCATGAAAAAGTATTTTAAAGCTCATCCTAAGAAGAAGTTTGTGCAGAAAAGTATTTACAATCGGAAAGTAAAATTAATACAAATTAAAGATATTGATATGAATGCTCGCGACATGTTCATTCAAGAATTTATTGAAAACCCATTGTTGCTCGAAGGTTACAAATTTGATGTTGGTATTTGGGTTGTTTTAACGTCAATTAATCCCTTAAGATTGTATATTTTTGACGGACAAATAAACATGAGAATTTGTAATGAAAAGTACTATCCATTTGATGCTGAAAACACCAACAAATATGTTGTGCAAGATCTATATCGTCCTGCAACATATTTACCAACTATGGGTAGACTTGTAAATATTACAAAATTAAGCTTAAAGGACGCGCTTTCAGCTGTCCTGCTTAAAGAGGGACATGATCCTCTCAAAATGTTTAAGCAAATGGATGCGATCATTGTGGATGTCTTCACGCAACAAGAGAAACATCTAATTAAAGAAGTTAGTATTGAAATACTATAATTGCGGTAAAAAGTTCTGCAATTAAAAATCAAATATTTTAGACGGACAACTTTCCCAACAAAAAAAGTTTCTTCGAATTGTTTCGATTTGACTTTATAGTGGATAACAACCTGAAAGTTCATTTAATGGAAGTGAACATGAGTCCTTCTATAAGAAAACCCTTTCGACAAAAACTTCTCTACAATGTTATGAATTTGGTTGGAATGTATATTGTGATACTAGAGTGATCTATTGTAGATTTATTAATTTCTTTTTCAACTGCAGATCGACTACAATCGAAAAAAAATTAAGTGGAGATGATGAAATTATGGTCGATCCTTACGTTTGTGGATTTCCTCCGTGCAGTGAATCATGTGATTCATCACAATGTTCTTTATGTTTCTCTTGTTTGTCTGAAGAAGACACAACAGAGATTCAAAATGCATTCAGAGAGCATGTTAACAGAAATGTATTCAGGAGACAAATTCCTTCAAATCCGCATTACAATGAAGATGCCATGGAAAAAATGTCTCCCAAGAACAAAATGATGACAAAATGGTTTAAAAAAAAGTGCGAAAAGAGTGTAGAATGGTGCTAATAACAATCTGATATCATAAAAGCAGAACTTTTTGTTTGGTTTCTTAATAAAAGATCATCTTGTTATTCTAATGTAATAATCACTAGAATCTCGTTGTACAAAATAAATTTTTATCATTTATTATAAAATGTCTTTAAAAATTCTTACATTTTTATGGAATACTATTGCGTCAACGCACATATAAGTTCTTAATCGAAAAAGCTGTTCAAATCCAGAAAAGATCTTATAAGTATAAGTTTGCACTAACATTTAAGAGAACAGTGCTTTTTTGTTGATTCAGCTCACTTTGACTATTTCATTTTAATTTAAAATTTGAAAATAAATTAAGTCAACTGCGTACAGTACAAAAATGTAACTAGTTGTGCAGCTTGTGAGCTGAGCAGGACTTATGTGTTTGAAATGAATAAACACATTTACCAAAAATAAATTTTTAATCTAATATATAAATTTTACCTAAATTGAATACCTGATTCGAAAAATCAATCAGAATGTCGAAATTCTGGCTAGAAATGTGTTTAAAGTGAGTAAACACATTTACCAAGAATATATTTTTAACCAAATATATAAATTTTACCTTAAAAAAATACCTGATTCGAAAAATCAATCAGTGTTGGGGCCTTCTACTCCCAACACTAGCACCACTCGTCTAGTGGGTTGTAAGATTCACTAGCTGCTAGAATGGCGCTTTTCTCTCGGACAGATTCCCAATTTGCAATCTCGGGATCTTCCGCTTCTTTCACTTTTTCGCACCTTTAATCACCAAATCTGGTATTCTGGGCAATGAAAAACACAGCAATTCCACTCTTAGCAATGTTTATTAAGATTAAATGGTAGTTTTAAGGGTTACAGCTTTTTACGATTTTACTTTAGCAATGCAATTAATGCTGTTCTGATGGTCTCGAACAAAGTGAGCGAGAAATATATTTTTCAATGACAATTAGCAAAATAATCGCAAAATAACAAATAGTTTTCTCTGTCTAACCTGAATACATTTTCTCGCGGCAATTTCAAATTATATAAAATAAGTAGTGAATTCAAATCTTGATTCTATACATTAATTAAGTTAAATCTTAAATACTAAAATGAGCTTTTGAGCTCCATCAATCAGAATGTCGAAATTCTGGCTAGAAATGTGTTTAAAATGAGTAAACACATTTACCAAAAATAAATTTTTAACCTAATATATAAATTTTACTTTAAAAGAATACCTGATTCGAAAAATCAATCAGAATGTCGAAATTCTGGCTAGAAATGTGTTTAAAATGAGTAAACGTGTTTCCCAAAAATAAATTTTCATACTATATAGTAAATTTTACCTTAAAAAATACCTGATTCAAAAAATCAATCAGAATATCAAAATTCTGGCTAGAAATGTGTTTAAAATTAGTAAACACATTTACCAATAATGAATTTTTAACCTGATATATAAATTTAACCCTTAAAAAATACCTGATTCGAAAAATCAATCAGAATGGCGAAATTATGGCTAGAAATGTGTTTAAAATGAGAAAACATATTTACAGGTATAATGTTAACCAAAAATAAATAATTACCTAAAATAATTTTACTTAAAAAAAAACCTGATTCGAAAATAAGGTCAGAATTATCAAAATATATCAAAATTATGCTCATAAAGCGTTGAAAATATAATTTCACAAATAGAACTATGGTAAATTTGACTTAAATTGAAAAAATCATTCCTAAAAAATATCAAACTTTTTCTTCCTTCTTTTAGTATTTAATAAAAAATCTACTACAGCTTTAAAATGACCCAAAAAAGACTTTAACTAATTTCAAACGATCTCAACCCTAGATCATATCTGCAAATCACCATCAAATGACAAATTCCCCAATGCTTTGCACCAGCTACCGAAAAAGAAACCTCTTTCGCAAATAAATTTCAGTTTCATCATTCTGGCACACAATATTGATGATGCTTTTATCTTTTTGTGCTCGAGAGCTCTCAGCAGAATTTTGAGCAACGACACGAGATAACAGATTATACATCTTCAAAAATTTATTGCGCCCAAAGGAGATGTCTCGGGCTGCTAATGCTGAAGAACAATAATCATTTCTACAAAATTTTGCTACATATTATAATGCCTTATTTATTTTGCGCCTTGTTCAAACATCTCCTCATCTTCTAGCCAGATTATTCTGCTTCTGAGTAGATCACATGCAGATTATATGGAAATATTTTTTTGCTAGGAGGTTTAAGAGTGTGCTGATGATTCTGAATAGAGCTTTATGTTTGCTATATATTCTCGAATATTTAATTCTTTGGGAATCTTTTGAAATCTTCGCAATGAATGCTAGAAATTGAAATTGCTTTGAAGGAATGTTTTAAGTGTTCTGAATGTTTGAATTTTCCAGAGGGAAACAGACCAAACATGATTTAATTGAGTGAGCTTTCTGTTTACGGCTTACTTTACATTTTACTGAGAAATGTTTGTGAAATCTGTGTGGTTTTGAGATATTCCAAAAGTATGAGAGAATCATTTGAATTACTGGCACTAATTACTAATATTTAGAAATATCTGAAATTTATGAATTCTAAGAAAGTTGTATGATATTCAGAATTAATTATAATTCCGAATATTTTTGGTAATTATTTGAATTAACTATGGCAATCAAATAAATGCTGTAATTTATTCAAGCGAAAAGTTTCTTTGAACTTGAACAATTTATGTGAAAATTATTTGATTTTGTTTGAGTTTAGTTTGAATTTATTTGAGCTGTAGAGTTTCTGTTGAGTTTATGAATGGAAGGAATTATAAATGAATATTTTTTTCATAAGCATATTTGATTTGAGGTCTAAGTTTGATTTTTAAATAATGTGGAGTCAGCTTCAAGCCTTCAAAACGACTTTCAAAGGAATTTTTTTTATTGGTCCATATTTTATATTTAAGATGGTATTTATAAATAGGATATTCTAAGGATCTTTAGAAGAAAGTAGAAGATTTGCAAACAAACATTCAATTATCCAATCAATGAATCTTTTATCAATGAATCTAAAATTTTTAAATTGAAATGTCAGCATAAATTTCATTACAATGCTAACTTCACACCGCCCACTCAAAAGCTCTTACAAAAGTAATTCCAAAATTTCCATTCATCAACAAAATACTTCAGTGCTCAGTCCCAAAAAGGTTCCATCAAGATAAAACTTGAAAGCTTCAAGCACATCGCCATAATTTTCAAAAAGATTTATCGCCCTGGAGTTTTGCCTCATTTCTTTGCTATCTTCACGAGGCCATCAGCCATTTATAATTAGGGCAACAATTAAGTGGCGCTCGTACCTGCTGCTTAATCACGCTTCAGCAAGACTCAACAATTACTCGTCACGTTTAAAATATTTTTCAGGAATTTTGTTGATAAATTGAGAAATGGAGAAGATGTTGGAGGAGTTTTGCTGTATTTTAGTTATCACAATTTATTTGCCTTCAAATCCACCCAAAAAGTTGAAACACTCAATAAAATAATTAAAAATAATTTTCCACCTATTAACACCTCACTTTTGAGAACATCTCATCCACAATAGACTCTGCAAAATGCTGTAAATAAATCAGAAAGCTCGTTCTCTTAATTAAAAAAGCAATTATCGAGCGCAATATCTATTGGATATAATTAAAAGTGAGTTATAATGTGAAGGCGGAATTAAATGCAATTCAATTAAAATATTTTGGAGCTGACAAAAGGTGGAAAATCCACTTAATGAGGAAGTATAAATTTTCCGGCACTGCAATTCTGAATAGTCTGAATAGCCTTAATAACCGGCAATGCTTTGGCGCTCCGGAATGTTTGGAGGTTTTAATTATTATGAACACAATTTGTAGGAAAATTGGCGAATAGAAAATTTATTAAGCACAAGTGGTGTTTTTCACGGGAAGCTGAGTATAATTTCTATTTAATTGAATATTTTCCACTTTTCGTATTTTTCCTACTATTTTATTTATTAAATGGGGCGGAAAGCGAATTTTTGTGTGAGCTAGAAATGAGAAGCATTTGAATTCAAATAAATGAAAGTGGGGAAGGTGAATTTGCTTAAATTTTGCCAGCTTTATATAGCCGAGTGCTTCTTTAAGCATCATATTTTTCATAATGTGGAATTTTATTTTTTTGAGTGAAAAGAGTGGAATAAATGCTGAAATTTAACTGAGCTTCAAACAGTTCTTTGAGTTTATTCATGTATGTGTTGAAAATATTTCTTGGAATTTTTCGTTATGCAAGCAAAAAATAAAATATTGAAATAATTTTTGAAAAAAGGAATACTGCGATCGCCGAGAATCGAACTCGGATCAACTGCTTGGAAGGCAACTATGCTGACCATTACACCACGATCGCTTGATGAAGACAATACTTTAAAGTGATTTATATAAAAAGAGCGTTCGGTAGTGACCAACAGCGATAAAAAACATTTTAATGACCATACACTAGTTATCGTTTTAAAAAAATCGTGATAACCTAAAGACAGTTTAATCTTTTTTGAAGAATTGATTAAGAATGAGTGAAATATTTTCTATTTCATTTAATAATTAAGTTTGAAACTTTTTAGAATACTTTATATGAAAATTAATATAAAGAAAATTTTCGTGATGCTAACATACTTTTTAGGCTATGCATAGAAAAGAAAATTGTAAACTATATTATTTCTTTTCATTTCTTGATTCCACCAACTGCTAATATAAATAACTAATCCTCAACCAACTTTTAATTAGAACTGAACTTTCTGGTAACTTCCTTACAATTTATTCCTTGTCCTTTTCAATCACATTAGATAGTTTTCTTTATTCTCCCAGCACCATCTTGACAATGAATTTAACAATTTTCGAAAGAAATTTATTGGCCACATGTCTCACATAATTAAAACAACAGAACAGCTCAACAACTTTTGCTGCCTTATTGAGGGATATTTAATGGCTTTTTGGTTATTGCTACTTCTGGCGAGTTATTGCTGGCAACGCTTCAGAAATACAACAAATAAATAAAAGTATGTGCGAAACTGTGAAAGTGTTTTAAGGACAATATTTCAGATATTTTCTGAGATATTCTTGAGATATTTGAGATGTTATGGCTTCAGCACGTCCACCAGCAATTTTTTTACATCCTCGTAATCTCAAGTGTGCGTCAAAAACTTTTTGTTAATGTGCTTTTCATTTTCTTTGGGTTTTGTAAGGTTGTTTCAAGGGAAAATGTATTTTTTTGTGATTTACGGGCAGTATTCGAGAATTCGGAAGTTCGGATGTATACACGAAAAGTTAGACCAATGAAACTTCAATTTTGGAAAACACAGTAGAACAAATTTATTCTGTTTGTCTTCTTTTCTAGCAATCAAAATAAATTATCTATTTAATAATAAAACAAATAGATTTTAATATTTAAACCGATAAATAGTTTATTTTTTCAAACATCTTAAGAAAATTGAAAAAAAAAGCTTACGTTTTTTGAATTTCTTGATAGTTACATCAACATATCTCAATTATACAACAGTCAACCTTTTACAACTTGAGAATCCTTTGAAAAATAAAAAAACTCCTAAGATTTCTGTCAGTCCTTCAGCAAGTTTGTCAAGAATTTTAAATTTTCTCTCGCAACTTTGTCAAGTTTTTTTATGATTCTCAGTTTTTTTCAAGTTTTAAAAGTTTTCAAAGTTCTGACAAGTTCTAGCAAGTTTTTCAAGATGCTCATTTCCAGGTGACAACATTTTGTTTTATTCTTCATAATGCTTCTCAAGAAATTCAAAGGATTGTTGCAACAAAGCAAAAAACAAAAAAAAAGCGGTGCTCAACCGAAACCGAAATTGATTCTTTAATAAATTTGAAAAGTTTTTGATAGCAACAAAACTCAAAAGTGGGAAACTTGGAAGAACATAAATTTTTATAATAAATTGTTGGTAGTTTTTAAAAAAGTTTAAGGGAAGTTTTCTTTTAAGGAATTAATGGAGAATTAATTTTTTTGGTAAAGTGACATTTATCCTTTTCTGCTCGGCACTGTGGTGATTTTAGATGCTTTCAAACGTTGAGAGTGATTTTGAGTGAAACTTGGAATATTTGATATTCTGAAAAAATTTTATGAATGATTTGGTTTTGTTTATAAATTTATGCTAAAAGTTGAATTTTCTTATAACATCAACCTCAAAAACTGCAAAAAAGCAGGATTCCATTATTTCAGTCCAAACCCAAATAACCTCTCTTAAATCCATCTTATCGCGCTTTCACAGCATTCCAGAGAACCAATGCATCTCCAACAACCCAAATAATCCCTTCTTTACGAACTTTTAAAAGGTTTGCTCCACAAATTTCCAATTTCCCTTATAAATCCTTTTTACATGTTTTCTTTAAGCTTGCTCAGCAAAGTTATATAAATTAGTTAAACACTATGTCTTAAGTAGAGCTCAATTAACAAGAACATTTCAAAAGATTTCGATGAGTAAACTGCTAAAAACTAAAAGAACTACAAGAACTTCCAGAAAATCGGCAAAAACTGCGAGAAACTAAGAACATGTTATTAAGATGCTGATTTCTCATTCTGAAAATAATTAAATCAGCTTAGTTGAACGTGAATGGAATCCACTTTTTTCTTTTTTTTTGATGAAGAACTGGCAAAGTTATCCGATGATCCTTTTTTGCGGATTTTTCATCAAGAAAGTTTTCTTCCGTGGAATAGAAATTGGAGAAATAGGAGAATCTTGAAAATTATGAGTTCTTTTAATAAGGATACTCAAGTGGTTTGTTGGAAAACTACAAATTTAATTATGGAACAGTTTTCAGTAGGGAACAATAAAAATCTTGAGGTTTCTTCGAGTTTTCTTAGCAAGCTTGATTCTACATCGGATTTGAGTCCCGGGTGAAAAGTCTTAAAACACTGAAAGCCACGAAAAGTGGAATGACAAATTTGTACAGAAATTTGAAACTCAAAGTTCCTAAAATCACGAACTGAAACTTTTTTAATAAAATACTTGCCAAGACAAGCTCCGCAGAAGTTTTGCTCAGTGGTTTCATGTTTGCTTTAAAAATTTAACAGAAAACAGGAGAATTACCAGAAACCTCAGAATATCAGCATACGAGCACATGCCAAGCACGATCCTTCAGACTTTTGGAGTATTTTTATTAGAAAACTTCTCGACTCGGAATGGAAGCAATTAACTTCTGACTTGATTCAATTAATTTGAACAAATTTGAGGATTTCATGATGTATTCAGCGAATTTTATTTTTACAAATTTGTTGCTTGTTAAATGAAGGTTTACGTTTTGAAATGTTGGAATGAAAATGATGGTTGGTTTGTGAGCACGATATGAGCAACCGCAAATCAAGTATGGTAATCTTGATAATCTTGAAATATGCTTCATAATTATGCAAATCATTTGATATGTTTCATGCTAATGAAGGCAATTGTTTAGCTGGAATGTTCCCATTAAATCCAGAGTGGTGTTTTACAACCAGAACGAACTCAATTCACAAATCAGGAGTATTTCCAGCTGCTAGAGTTGTTATTGCAAATTATATTGGAGAGTTTTTTATTTTTTGGAGGCTATTTTGGAAAGGATTGCTGCATTTGTCAAACATAATTCTTATAAAATTACCTGAAATTTCAACTCCTCACCTTTCCATCAAACATCACGTCAGTTAAAGAAAAATGTCTTGAAATTTAAAACTTTAGTCATAAAATGTTCCTCCATGGAAAATAAAAGAAACTTTGACTGCCAAGCTCATTCTGTGGCATTATGTTCCTTAAGTTAAATAAATGATGTTTGCTTGCCAGTTCAGGCTGAAATGTTGTCAAGCAAACGCCAAACAATTTATCTTCATGTTCATTCCCAAAATTCTCACATCTCGCTCCATCAAACAGAAGGAACATAAAGAATAGAAGGTTTAGAAGGCAAAAATCATAAGAATCACGGAATCTTGTTCATTCTTCATTAAGACGATATGTTTTGTTCCATCTTCATTTTTCTTCTGATTTTAGTGATGTAGCTATAAAGCAATTTAGGATATAAGTTCGGATTTAGCAGAATTGCTGAGTAATCTCAAGAAGGCTGAGAAAATCTTGAACAATTAAAAGAAAATATGTTGTGCAGTTTTGCAGTTTTATTGTTTAGTTGCAAGTTCTTGAGAATTTCTTGAAAATAAATAATTGCAGTAAAAAGACGAGGAAGCTAGTAATTCCACTTGAGCACGTTGAACCATCTCAAAATTATATATATTATATACATTCCAATATGTTAAGAAATTAAATTGAAATTAGAGAGCAAATTCGTATTGAATTCTTTTGTTTCTTCATGCCATTAACTTGCTTTATTACAGAGGAGCTGCAGTAACTTTTTACTGGTGTATTCTTGAGACTTGATTTTAATAAGAAAAGTTTCTTTTGTCTTTTAAAAAGGAAAACTCTGGGGAACTCTGAAAACTGGAAAAACTCTGAAACAAAAATAATTGCAATAAATTTCCAATTGAATTGCAATAAAACTCGTCGATATAAATCTTGTTTTTATTTTCGTTCTATTGGTTATTTTGGAGTTTTTGTGGGATTTTTTGCAAAACTTGCAGAGGGTGAATAAATTTACAGTCGAGATTAATTTTTGCTTTTTCTTATACTTTGTCTTTCTTTGTGAATATATATAGGTGTTTTTGTGAGAGAAAAAAATGCAGTCATTGACATTTAAGGTGGTGGAATTGATTTTTGATTCTTTGATTTATATTATTGAGCTGTCTTGAGTTTATATCAGATCACTTAAGAAATAGTTAATCAACATGGTTGGAAATTTATTCAGTTTATTCAATTTGTCTGATGGTTTGATCTTATGTGGCATCTTTGGTTTAATATCATTTGCAAAAGGTGAATTTGATTTTGTGAGAAAAGATCTGAATAATTTTACCCAGAATCAAGATTAAATAAATAAATGATGAATTGACAGCATGTTAAGAAAAAGAGCCAAGATCTTCAAATTTGTGTCTCGAATCTAGAACCACAAAGTGCTACCATAAATTTCTTTTGAATGATGAGTCTTTTGTTTCACTTCTAAAATGAAGCATAAATTACACAGATTCATAAAAATCCTTGAGTAACTGCTTGCATTAGCATTAAATTGCTGAAAACGTTAAAATTAGATGGAAAACGCCTTTTCATCGCTTATTCACGCAAAAGAGAATAAAACACGTTAATGGAAGTCGAACGAATTTTTGCTAAACGATGTGAATTATTTCTGATATTCATTTTAATTTCCAGCGATTTCTTCATTTCTTCATTTGATCCAGGAGTAAAGAAAGATAAAACCCTTAAGTCATGTAAAAAAAACAGCTAAACTGTTTGGTTGACAATTTATTGTGGAAATGATATTCACTTTTGAACAACAAAAGACCCAGCGAAGGAGACAAAAGAAGCTCCATTTGAGATATTTCTGGCACACACGCCATTAATTGTAATGACGACTAAATTTCCAAAAATCTTCGTTTTTCCAGAGTGTTCACAATTTTCCATATTTCCGAGTCGTCAACTTTGTTAGATGTTTTATGCTATTTTGGTAAAAAAACCTTGGATTGAATTTAGCCAAGAATATTAAAAAAGTGCCAGATTGTAAGATGTTTTTAAAGATTGTTAAAATTTTGTTTGGTAAAACACCCCCACACACTCACTACCTCAATATAAAATTTATTTACTCACCAATGCCGCCCTTTCCCTCAATTTATTAATATTCCCCAATAAAATTATTCACCTTAAATATGTAACGACACACAAGCAAAGTATTTAAATGCGTAAATGAGGCAAATTCAGCTCACGCAGCTTGATGATGGTTTTGATGATGACAGGTGGAAGGGAGATGGAAAAGAGGATGATTAGGATAGAGGCTTTTTGATGGTGGAATTGATAGTGAATAGACGTGTTTGAAGGAATTTTGAAAGAAAAGTAGAAAATAGTAAAGCAAAAGAAAAATTTATAGGGTACAGGAGTGGGAGTGAAGTGGAGTGTTGGATTTAAGAAAGAAATAAAATAAAGTTTAACGTAGAGTCCGCAAAATTGAGTTTTTTTGAGTTGATATGGTGGGAAGTTTGCTCGTAAAGTGAATAGTTTTTGGTGTTCGAACCACGATTTTTCGTAAAAGGGCAGTCCAGGCATTACATGGGGATTTTCTGGTTTAGAGTAATTTTTAGACTGGCGCGTAAGGGAGATCTTTTTAATTCACTTTGCGAGAAAACTGTCCTTAATTTTCTTTTTCAGGTTATGTTTTTTTGAAATATTTAATTAATTTTTTTATGGGAGCATCAATTTTAGGATATCCCCAGAGGTGTAATTTAACGTTACAATAAGTGGCGCCCAACGTGGAGGTTTCGGATTGGGAATTTTGCTGCCGTTACCGCGTGTTGGAGAAATAGGAGTTTTAGCAGCAGATAGAGGGAGACCATCATCAAAGCAGAAAGTGAATGTATGTGAGTAATTAAGTTTGAATGAGGACCATTGATCAATTGTGTTAGCAAGAAAATAATTGCTTTTGATTTTCAGTAGTGGGATTCTAGGGTTTTTTTTTGATAATATTTTTTTTTGCTTTGATTTTGATGATTTATTTGATTGATTTGAAAAATTATTAAATTTGGTAAGTTGAAGTGTTTCTTTAAAATCATTTAAGACCGTTCTTCCGTAAAAAGTAGAACGAAGAAAATTCTGGGAAATAAGGTCGAGCTTAAAGTTCGATATTCAAGCCGATATATTTTGTTTTGTGGGATTCTTGGGAAACTTTGGCGCAAAGGAAACTTAGCATGACTAGGTACACGACTGTAGAGGTGGTGGAGCACTTTGAGCCAGATGAAGCGCGATATGAGGGGTTTATCAGAAATTTGTGTGCTTCCGCAGACGGCGATTTTGATAAACAGTTTGTGTGCAGTTCATTCCGGGGGAGACGATTTGGCGGAAAAACTTCGCACTTTCGGATAAAGCCAATGAAATAAAAGATTCGGTGGGGAAAATATTCGGGAATTTTACATTTTAATGATTTAAAGAAAGACACTTCAGCTAATAATAGTAATTAAATTTGTATTGCATTATATTATAATTATTTTATGGTGAACATAAAGAAAGTTTTTAGTATTTACAGTACATATTATTAGATTTTGTATTAATTTGGGAATTGAAATAAAAATGATCAATAAGTCGTGTATGAATTTTGTAAGAATGAGTGAAGGATGAAAGAGTAAAATTTTCTTGGGGGTTTGATGAGGTGGTTAAGCTAGAATTTATGAGGAAGGGAAGATGAGTAGTTGGGATGAGGTTTTTTTGGATTGCGTAGACGATTAAATTTTGTTTTGTGAGCGAAAAACCATTGCGGTGAAGTAACTTTAGCGATGTGTGTTACACATATCTGGTATATTAAAGATTTAGTAGTTTGTGAATTTGAAACTACAAGTTGATCGAGATTAACGATTAAACATTTGGAGATAATTTAAAGATTTTTTGGGATGCGGTTGTAAATTTTTCTGTGATTATAGTCTACTTTTCTGGAGAGCCAAGTCAAAAATGAAGTTTATGAAGCTTTGAATGCACACTCATGAGCCTTTGGAAAAAAAACATAAAAATATTGAAAATTTAATTTAATGAAGATAATGTTTAGAGTAATGAAGGAACAAATTCTAGAGTAATGTGTGATCATTGTTGATATTTGCTGTGCGCTATGATTAAGGTTGAGGCATTGTAGGTGGGTTGTAGGCTCACAGGCGTTGAAGAGGCTTGTAAGCCCTTGTCACTTTGCAGTAGACACAGAGTTCAAGTTGATATGTTGAGTCGCACAAGTTAATAAAAATAGTTCCAAATACTGTTGAAGTATTTTAGTTTGAGAATATTAGTGATTTACGTTTATTGAGCCTTATCAATGAATCACAGTTAATAAAAAAAAAAAAAAAATCTATGGTTGTGTTGTGAAAAAAAAAAAAAAAAAAAAAATTCTATGTTGGAAAAAAATTGTGTTGTGGAAAAAAAAATTTGATGTTGGAAAAATTGTGTGTCAAAAATAAAATGTTTGTGATGTGAAAAAAAAAAAAAAATAAAGAAAAAAAATAAATGTTTTCCGTGTTACATTTCAATAATTAAATTGGCTCGGATAGCATTTTGCCATTAGAGTCGGGATTCAAGGGAAGAGTTTGCAAATTGGCAACGTTATGAATTTAAAGAAAATAAAGAAAAGGTTTAAGTTAAGGTTGGATTAACAGAAATTCAAAGTTAAGTTATAAAGCCTTAAAAAAAGCACAGTTTGGGAGTGCATAAATAGAGTTAAGTTGGAAAAACTTGAAATTTGCAAAATTAATTTTCAACCTGTTAAAGTAAACCTAAATGAGAATAAAAAAAAAAGATCAATGTATAAATGAAAAAGTAGCTTCAACTTTAAAGAAAAAAATATTTTTGTGGTTTTCATGCCATGCAAGTAAAACCCCTATTGTAATATTTTTTTCCCGGAGGGGAGGGAATTGTAAGATGTTTTTAAAGATTGTTAAAATTTTGTTTGGTAAAACACCCCCACACACTCACTACCTCAATATAAAATTTATTTACTCACCAATGCCGCCCTTTCCCTCAATTTATTAATATTCCCCAATAAAATTATTCACCTTAAATATGTAACGACACACAAGCAAAGTATTTAAATGCGTAAATGAGGCAAATTCAGCTCACGCAGCTTGATGATGGTTTTGATGATGACAGGTGGAAGGGAGATGGAAAAGAGGATGATTAGGATAGAGGCTTTTTGATGGTGGAATTGATAGTGAATAGACGTGTTTGAAGGAATTTTGAAAGAAAAGTAGAAAATAGTAAAGCAAAAGAAAAATTTATAGGGTACAGGAGTGGGAGTGAAGTGGAGTGTTGGATTTAAGAAAGAAATAAAATAAAGTTTAACGTAGAGTCCGCAAAATTGAGTTTTTTTGAGTTGATATGGTGGGAAGTTTGCTCGTAAAGTGAATAGTTTTTGGTGTTCGAACCACGATTTTTCGTAAAAGGGCAGTCCAGGCATTACATGGGGATTTTCTGGTTTAGAGTAATTTTTAGACTGGCGCGTAAGGGAGATCTTTTTAATTCACTTTGCGAGAAAACTGTCCTTAATTTTCTTTTTCAGGTTATGTTTTTTTGAAATATTTAATTAATTTTTTTATGGGAGCATCAATTTTAGGATATCCCCAGAGGTGTAATTTAACGTTACAAGATAATTTATTAGTTGACTCACATTTTCCTGCCTCAACTCTGCTCGTTTGCCATTTCATTATTTCGGACCATTTAACAATTTCTATGCCAGTCTTCAACTTTTTGTATTTTTGTTTTGCTGCTTTTGACGTTTCTTATTTTATTTCAATTGAATAAATAGGGATGAATTTATATTTTAAATTTTCGGTACAAGCTCCATGTGATGCATAAAAAAAGCATCAAGATATTGTGCAACAAGCTTCAAAATTGAAAAATACAACTCTGAGTAAGTTTCTTAAGAAACTTTTGTCTTTAAGGTGTCTCATTTTTCATTCCACGTCATTTCTCAGAAAGTAAACATAATTTACTGCCTCTGCTATTCAATTTCCATCAAAACATCACAACATTACAAGCATCTCAAGCAAAAGTATGGAAGTATCAGGTGTCACAATATAAGATAATGGAATGAAATAATTTATTATACTTCATCCACAAAGTCTCAAACTTGTTGAACAATTGATTTCTTGGTGCGAAACTGAACAAAATTTTATTTTCTGACAATTTTGTGCTTTTTGCACTTTGTGAAATTGGAAGCAGCATTTTTTTTGTAAAAGGAAGTCATAACTCAAATTGATCGGTAGGAAATATTTTTCATTAATTTGAAATCATTTACGGGTAAAATATTGAACAAAAGAAATCAAAAACATTTATTTTCAGTTACTCACCTCATGCATGTCCCACAATCAAGTCACATCCAAAAATCAATTATTTCTGTTTGCGGCTAACCTCACAAGACAATTATTTTGCTATTTTGTTATTTTGTATTTCGATTTTCTACCCCATTGCAATTGTTCCAGACTTTTTAATTGAAAAAGACAGTACAACGTAACAATGCAACCATAAACACTTTTGCTTGAGAAATTTTACACCTCTGGTTTGCTGAGCAAACACAATTTGCTTATTTGCAAATTAAAGTAAATATGGAGCTTTTTGCACACAGATTAAAAGCAGAAATACAAATTTAATTGCTTAATTGAACGGAATTAATTGGATGAAGATTGCTTTGCAGCACTACATGAAAATGGAGAAGAAAGGAATTGTTGTTTTGCATATTAATAATAAATATCTAGTCAATCTGTGTTTTTTAGTATAGACATTTTTAATATTCTTATCTCTAATCTTAAACATTTCAGGTTACATAATTTTTATTTAGTTTAGACTTGCACATTTTAAATTTCTAAAAAATTTAACAAAAGACCGAAGACAGAAGACATGCATAAAATATATTCCAAAATCATCTTTAGATTGGATTAACATCACGTATCAGATATAATTTTCAATGGCGAAACCATTAATAGGATGTAAAAAATTATTTTATTTTTCTAACATACAATACTACATAGATTTAGAATACTTGATGCATCTTTAAAGTTTCACAAAAAAAAAGACACATAAAGTTCAACCGATTTTTGATTTCGATTACAAAAAAATAATTTAGATTTTTATGAGGACTAACTCAATGTTCTCAACATTCCCCAATATAAAGTGTTTAATAAAATAATTTTTTTTAGCTTGATTTGTCAATACAGATATAGAATTTGTTTAATTAAGATTGATTTAAATTGAGACTGATGCTTAGATATTAACTTTAAATATTATAACTTAATGCATTTGAAAATACATTGAATTTATAATGATGAGTGTAAAGTATTCATCCAACATTAAATACGCGTAACTGAATCTTAAAAAAAAATAGATTGAAAAGGAGGATTCAAAATAATACAGGAGATTAGATAGATGTTCCTAAACTTAGAACTGTATATAATGTTCATGTATGAAAACATTAATAGACTTTAAAACTTGTAAGTTACAGGAAATAACATTTAATATTTATAATTATTCATGAATGTTGGAATACAAACACAATGTAGTGTAATTTGTTATATCGACTTTTGATTAATTTTTCATTATCTGCTACATTCAAAGTTTAAAAACTTTTCACAAAATATCACATAATTTATTTCTGTTAAGCTCATAATCTTCAATAACTCACTTAACATTTTAGTGCACTTTTTAAGCTTCATGCTTGCAGTTCTTGCTGATTTTGTAAGATGTGAAGAGATTCAATTCTCTAGAATTCATCGTGATCAGCTTGTTAGGGTTGATGGTTTTTTCAGTCATATTCATCTGAATTAATTGTTGTGCAGCAACTTTTCAATGATTTTTTGTTGATCAGCATCATGAATATAGTTGTAGTATTCTATTATTCCTACTCTATGGTGTCATTTTACACTTCCCTGTATGATATAGTTGTTCCAATCTGACTGAAGCCCAAAAAACGAATGAAATTCTCAACAAAAGTTGGCTCTATGATATTTGTATAATTTTGGTTAGTCAATAATGTTTTCAGCTTTGATAAGAAATTTTTACAACAAAATTAGTAGCTAATGTGAACTCTCATGTCATTTATGTGATAGCACAATCAAATCAACAAGCAAATGAGTTTTTTTAAAATATCTCATATTTAAAAACAATAAACAGTCAAGGACAAGTCAACGTTCTTTATATCCGTCTGCAGTAAGAAAAATTTCTAAGAGCAAACAATTTTGCTGCAGTCATTAGTCATTTTAATTTGCTTGTTTGCTCATTAACTAACACTCCATAAATTTGCGTTCAAGAGTTTTCTTTCAATGTTTTGACTGCAGAACAAGAAAACTATGAAAAAAGTTTGAAAGCAGCAAAAAAACGTTTTAAATTCAAAGTAAACATCGTGCAATTAAAATTCAAAAAGCTCACTTTGCGAGCAAGTTTTCTGTGGAAAATTATCATCAAAAGATGCTTTGAACTTGAAGCATTAGAAGGATGAAAAGATTATTAAACGGGTTAATGTTGTGACTTTGTGTCTTTGCAATTAAAACTCATTAGTCGTATTAATTCCACTTGTTTGACCAGAATTGATGTACTGAAGGGTATTTGAATAAAAAAAATTACGAATCAAGTTTGTTTGCTTGACATGAAAGGAAAGTACTTCACTGTATAAATAATGCGTTTAAATTGAAAAGCAGCACATTCAACACATTCAATCTTTATATAAATGTTTTGCAATTCCTGCATTCAAGTGTTTTAATACAATTTTTACGTACCTTTTATTTTCTCATTTTCTACAGTTTTCATTCAGATAAAGGAATCTGAGAAAATCTGTTGATGGGGTTCAGCTTGATTGATCTTCAATGACTTTTTAGATTCTTAATTGAATCTGTCAGGAGCAGATGCCGATGAGTTTGTTCTATTTTAGATAGTCCTGGAAAAAAACAAGAAAGCTGCTTTATGTCTGGAGGAAGTTCAGCGAAATGATATTTTTATTGATTTTGTTTAGAAAAACATTTAAGACACAATGACGATTTTAATGAAAATATTTTTATGCATTTCAATCTAT
Source organism: Parochlus steinenii (assembly GCA_038502155.1). Classification (NCBI taxonomy): domain Eukaryota; kingdom Metazoa; phylum Arthropoda; class Insecta; order Diptera; family Chironomidae; genus Parochlus; species Parochlus steinenii. The sequence continues at coordinate 1,577,100 of JAXCIN010000049.1, read as the reverse complement.
GTAGGCTCTTTACGTAAGCTGCTAAACTAAAACTATATTTAAAAATATGTATAATAAATTCTTTAAGCTCCAAAAGAGTCCCCAAAACTTCTTAAAACCAATTCCAATCAAAAGCCATCAAAACTTTGTCATACTTTGTCCCACATTGATGCTTGTTTGATGATTGAAAAGAGCAATTTTCTCTCAACCATCAAACAAAAAAACTATTTACGTGATGAGAAAACTTGAGCTGAAATGGAAAACTTCTAAGTCTTGTGTGCTCTCCTCTATAATTTCTGAGCTCAACTTCTCAATGTCCAATTTTCATTGGATTTTCGTCAAGACACATAAAAATACAAGAAAGTTTTAATTACTATTAAGAAGCCAGAAAGTTAAATAAGAAGGAAACTCGAACTACTCTATTAATAAGGGAATTTGTTTGAGTGGACGTGGCTGAAATTTGAGATTTTATTGTGTAGTTTTTATTTCTTGCTATTATTTTTAGCTTTTACTTGAGACATTGAGACTTTTCAGGCAAAATTTTTGTAAGTTGTTGAATTAAAAAATTTTTCTATCAAAAATCAACTCTGGATTTATGTTCCACTTCATCTGAAATTAAACTTCCGATTCGAACAAAAATGTAGAAAATATAAATCGGAAGTTACACAGGATGTAATCCAAACCAAGTCTGAGCCATTTTATTGTCAGTTTCCGAAAGATGATTTTATTAATTTGAAATGATATGGAAGGATGTTCAAGTTGGTTTGAATATTTTCAGCGTTTAGTTTACTTTACTGAATTTAATATAAATTAGAAAAGCCACAAGCAAATTAAAAGCCATAAGCAAACGATAATTTGTAAGATCATGTTACATTATTAAAACCCAATTATAATATTAAATCAATTTTTGGAACTACCTGCCCTAAGTTTATTAAAATCTTCTTACTGTTCGGGCTCCATAGCTCATGCATTTAAATTACCACTTGAATATGAAAAGTGTTCTAGAAATTTTACAACATCCAAATTATTCACAAAACTCCTAAAATTTACATGCCAAACACATTTTTCCAAAAAATCCCATTATGTGATTATGTGAAATATTATCAAATGAGTTATGAGCAAAAATCCCAAACAACCTTTTATTTTTAATTGGATAATAAAGTTGATAAAGTTCGGCTAAGTCTTTCCACTCTGCTTACGAGACTTTGGAATATCAGATTTTTGGATCCAAAAGCTTTTTGCAAATGCTCGCAAAATTAGTAAATTTGAAAATGTGATTAACTTGCAAAGGCTTCAATTATTAAATTTATGTTAATTTTTGTTCAGTAACATTTGGGAAAGTTTTTATTTGTGTCAAGAAAGTTAGAACCTTTCAAAGTTAATTATACTTGGAGTTAATTTTATAGATAGAATTTGACAGGATTAATTTTAGAGCTTTAATTTTTTCAAAGATTTAATATGCCAGAATATCTTTTAGGGCTTTAATGTTTTGAAATCTTTAAAGCAATATTGATTAGCTTTATTTAGTTTGATAATGTCTCTGGAGACCTAATTATTGCGTATTTGCCAATTAATTTTAAACAATAGTAATTATAGATATCTGAAACAACTAGAATATAGAAATTTGCCGTAATACTCTCATTATCTACACTGCCATTGATTTCATGTGCTGGGATACTTCTCAAAATACCAAAAACCAACTCTACCTGAAATAATAATATTGTGTAACAATAGTTGTTATGTAATGCCAAGAATATTTCAATTCAATCTTAAACCCCAAATGCATCATAACATCAAAACAACTTTAAGAAACTTCAATTTTCCATCCCCAGGCACTGAATTTCGATTCAAAAGCTCCAAAATAATTTATCCCTTTTCTCTGAAATCAAAATCTTACAAACTATTCCAAAAGTTATTGCTTTCATTTTGATTGTCTTGTGGTAAATCCCAAACTGTTTTCAGTTTGTGCAATGCCTCAAATATTTATGTGCTTTAATTGCTATCATAAATCTTTAGTGGAATTTAAATGGCTTTATATCATTAATAAATCATTTAGTTGTACGATTAATGTTTTAATTTTATAATGGAAATTTTGAATTTGATAAAACGACAGTAACTTTGTTGCGAAAAGAATTCTCGAAGGAAAATTTGTATGAAAGTTTTTTACTTTAAGTTTTTAATACAATTTCCTAACGATAATCTTCTTGAAGGTGCAAAAAACATCCTGAAGCAATTTTTACCTTCTCATTGTCACTCAATTTAAATTTTCATCGTCTCAAAGTTTCTCCACACATTTTCCTTGCAAATAATCAGAAATTTATTAACAACCGTTGCTATATCTCCATAAAATCTTAATTAAAACAAATTAGGTCCAGAACATTAGCAAATTCTCCCTCAGGCAATTTATCCTTTTTAATGAAGAGCTTGATCTTTTTTCCTGAATAACCGAATTTCGCATCATAAAATCCTTTCCCAGTTTTCCACACAAATTTGAGAAGTTTTACGACAAATTTGATCGTTAATCCTTTTTCCGGACTTTCCAAGTTTCTAATTTCTTGGAGAATTTTCTGCATAATTATTTGCTTTTTGAATGTCACGGTTAATAAATTTTGTAAAATCCTTAACTGAATGCAAAGAGCAAAAAGACCTTTTCCCAAATTTTATGCCTCTGATGCTGCAAATTTATGATCAAAATTAGAGAAGTGTAATTAAAAGCAGTTAATTTTACCTGGTAGGTTAATCGAGTTGGTAGCAATTTGGAAGGTTTATTTTTAATTGGGGGAAATTTTTACTTAAAGATCTACAGAATTTCATTCAAAAATATATTTAATTTTTTTTTCCTTCTGTGAAGTTTGTCGACGTAAACATACTAATATTTAAATTATGAATCAATATTCAAAGAATTTCTCAGTAGTATTTTTTACGTAAGTTAACTATCCTGAGTTTAACCATTTCTTATTATTTTCTCGGTTATTTTTGATATTTTGCAAACAATGAGACGGAGTCACGTATGCAAATTGTATATCTGCCTTGTTTATGATCTTGCTACGTTTCTGCTAAATAATAAATATGTTTTTCCCAGTTATCGTTTTGCATACAAAATTACAAATCCCAACCAAAGAAGTGAACCAAAATATCTAAACAACAAGAAAACAGCAAAAAACAACAAGAAAAGGTAAAATATTATCTTGTGTTGTTCAATTTTCCAGTTTTTCCAGCAAAATAAAGAAATAAGGAAATTCCATAGATTTAAGAAATTTTGATTAAAATTGAAGTTACAAGTAGGACAAACGTGATAAAGTCCTAAATTAGCATTTCAAGTCTTGTACATGAATTCTACTCCACTTTCTTATAAAAAAGAACACCCTTTCATTACATTTTACAACCATTCTTTAGTAAAGTAAATAGATGTGCAACCTTTATTACTTTTAAGAAAATGTCCGGCCAACCTCGACCTCCCACAAAACTCCACAAAACTTAAAAACCCAACAAAATTTAAGCAAGGAACTTCAGTAATTTATTGGTCACATAAGAAAAAGGCACAATCACGTTCTGTTCCTCTCAGTTTGTTTCTCTTTTTCAATTAATTTCGAAAATGTTCAGCTGTACGTGGTCCTTTAACTTTCCAGCTCCATGTCCCATATATTTCTGTCAATGATGTAATTGATGTGTATTAGTCTGTTGCGATGGAAAACATATTTTCTTCTGCTTTTCTTTGTTTGTTTGGGGCAGGAGTTGAAATTGCAAAATCCAGAAACTCATCAGTTCCTGTTTGAGAAATTAATTAGAGAAAAACGACGTGATTAAAATAGTTGATATTTAACTTTAAGAGATATTCCAATAAACTTGAGCTTTAACCTTTATACTTCAAAAATCAAACATTACAACTTCATGCTCGACATCGTTCTTAAAAATATCGTCTTACCAAATGGATTCCAAACGAACGAGGTGCGTGAGATATTGACTGTTAAATATACATTTTACGGCACCCAGGAGACATATAAATAAATAAAAACATCAATGTTTGGGCCATGAAAATATATTCAGTTTATGCTCGGAAAATTATTGCCTGCGTTTCACCTCCAAACCATTTCCCAAACAGTTTCCATTGAATTTCCAAAAATATTCGGTTTTTCATGAATAAGCGATCGATTGACTACATTACCTTTAACATTGACTGTAACATGTAAATTCAATCTGGCAAGCCGCATATTGATGATTCATAAATATTTATGAATCTGTGGAAAGTGTGGAATGAGCGTGAAATTTTTAGATTGTTTGATCAAAAATGGATGAGTGTTTCAACTTCTTCAAAGCAATTTTAATAGAGACTCTTCTGTTTGATTCAAGATTCAAGTGATTGTTGAGAGATGACTTTCATCATTGTTCTATTCTTTATAATTGCATATTTTTACACACTGACATTGTTGACTGTGTTTTTCAATCCTTAACAAATGAAAGAACTTGCCTGCAGACCTAAAGTGCTTTACATTCTATTCATGCCCTTTTTTCCAGCATTGTAGTGAAGCCTGTAATTCTTTTGTTTAGCAAGTGTGACATGTTAGAGTTATTAAAACAGTAAATATTTATGATGTGGTGCAATGGAGTACGTTTTTTAATCATGTGAAGTGTAGGAAAACCAGCAACAAATGTTTGGAACGTGAGTAAGTGGAATTTGTAGAGATTATTACTAAAATTGTAAAGGCGTGTGATGCAAACAATAAATTAATGATGGGGTCAAAACAATTAGAGTTTAATCAATATAATATTTTATTCCGTTTATTCAACATTGTGTGTGAATCATAATAATTTGTGAAAAAAAAACTAACAAGTAAAGCTTTTTAAAAACCAAAATCTCTTATAAATTCAAAATGTAAATAAGAATGTTGATTCATTACACGTTCAATCACACAATTCTTTAGTTCCATGAATATTAACAACATTCCTTCTCGACAAACCTCAAACTGTCATCATATCTCAAATTAATAAATTTCAAAATGTTACAGAATCCCGCAAAATTACATAAAAAGCCCAAAATACCTTTTAACCAAATGACGAACTATACAAACATACAAGGAATACAAATGATGCTTTTGAAATATTTGTGAAGTTGTGAAGTTGAATTATGATTTTTGAGCATGTGAATATAATGACGTTGGTTTTTCAAAGTAAACATTTAAAAAGTAAAGAGCTCATCGTAGAGGGCTGTTCAATAAGGATTTCGAATGTGTGGAGACAAAAAACTTGCTTTGTTGAGCTTTACGTACAATTTTTCAAGACATCATCTAAGAACATCCTTTAATATGTATATGCACCCTAAATTTCATTTTATATTTCATTTCAACTCTTTTCATTCTACCTTACTTTGTGCACACAAACCATTTAATTTTTAACAAGCAACTTCTTTTAATGCGGAATAACAAATCTTCAAATCTTCAGCTAAATGGTTTGAACCTTTTGAATAGCATCTCTCATTTTTTACGAGCTGCTTGAAAGGCAGCACAAGCAGAAAGCAAAGATAAATTACCTTACAGCCATCATTATTAATTCAAGTTTGAAAGTTGAATTTTAAGCAGCAACATCCTTTGACATATTTACTCTTTTTCACAAGAGTGAAACCATAAAAGTATGATGTAAACATGCAAACGTACATTAAAATGTTTAAATTATGCTTGGCAATGAGCATAAAATATATTTTTGAAAAAATTATTTTTATCGTTGACATAAAGCAAATGCTTTTTTTTTTAAATGGATGGCATGATGCGGGAATGTAGAGAATACATCTTGGAACTGTTAAACAAGTTGAATTGCGTGATAAAAGCTAGAAATCTTTGAAGCTAATTTTAATTTGCACTTGGTGGGCACTTGGTGAGCTTTCGGCATGATTTTATGATACAATTAGGAGGTTTATGTTAGACACGTGCTAATTGGGTTATTTGGAAATCACACTTGTTTTGTGGTTGATGATGGGTCATTTTCTTATTTGTTCTTGTATTTTATGACTTGTTGTGATGTGAAGTATGGTAAGGCTTGAATTTACTGATCTACAAAAATTTTATCTAAAGTAGTTACCTGAAAACTGCTCTATTTTGCACAACCACAAAATTTATCTGAATCACATTTATAAAAGCAATTACTTCCCCCAGCAAACCCCAATTTAATCTTGCACAAACATCGCAAACACAATTTTTGGATGTTCTCCAACTCGTAGTTACTTGCACATCCGCCATATTCTATAAAATATCGTTTGAAGTATGTATTATGCAACAGTAACCTTTTACAGTTTTGGATTGCTGAAGTAATTTCTGGAGTTTCTGGCGCTTTATACTTACAGTTTGAATTCCACAGGAAACACTCAAGTGACAATTTAATTTAAAGAAATATTGTCGGCAATAAAAATTATAGCTGAAGTGTGTAATATTTTCAACGACAAAAGGAGTTGGCAAAAACAGTAATTCAGACATCCTGCACAATATAGTTCTACTGAATTTTCGTTGGAGGCTTTTGGCACTGTTAATAAAAATAATTTGAGCATTCTACACATTTTCTTGAGTTCTGGGAAAGTTTTCTGTAAATTCCTAAAAAGTACAACATTTAAGAAAATTTCAAGAGTGTCTTTATTTTTTGTTTGCGCTCGTTTAAATTAGCAATTAATTAAAACTCAAGTTTGCTGGAGTGTTCTGCAGCTTTTAAAACATTTGCAGCATTCTATGAATGAACACAAAAAACTTGAAGCACCAAAACTGCTTGAAAAACTTCGGAAATTTGAAAAACAAAAAGACCAAGAGAAACCCCAAAAATTCGCCGAAACATAATTTAATTGCACTGAATGGAAATTTCAGAAATATATTTTACTGCTAAAAGTTGCTCGAACAATTTTCATAAATGCTATGAATTTTAATTTGTTCAAATATTCTTTTTCTGCTTGTAAAAAACCTTCAAATGCTAGAATTTTACTCGAATGTATATTTCGAAAATTTGTTGAATATCAAGTATTGTATGAGTATTTCACAAGTAACTCCGACAACGCGTGCTTTATCAAATGCTTCAATATTAGCAAGGCAAGTTTGCCATTACATATAAATTTGTGAGTATTTTGTTTACACTTAAATAAGCACACATTTTTTAATCAGATAATTAGATCTTGGATGCGAAATTATTAATGTTCATCTTCAAATATGTTTTGTAAAATTTTGAATAAGTTAAAAAAGGTTCAATGAGGTTATTTAAAGAAAATTCAACGAAAAATAGAAATATTCCGTTAATTTAGAATTTGTCCATTAAATTTCCCATAAATAATGTTTTTCCATATAATCCTGAAAGTAACACTCCTATTTTTACAACCTCAATTCTGATAATTTTAATGGAACTTCCTTGGCTGCGCAATTTACTGTAAATTTACTATAATTACTTGAACATTTCCATAACTTCTGAATTGCTTATTTTTCTCCAATAAAACTCTCTTCATTAAAATCCTTATTTTAATATTATTATCGCTGGTTTTATCTCATTTATGGCGAAAAACCATTTCCAGCTAATTTCAACGAAAAAGTTGCATAATTCAGCAATTAAACTGAAACTACTCAAAGAAGGCTAATTTTGCGAAATATTTGGAAACATTTTAGAACATTTGAAACATGCAAACATTCAATTAAAATAATTTGATAAGTTTTTGGAGCTTTTAATTGCATACTCTATGCCTTTCTGTGAGCAACAAACAATACAGTGAAAACACTATAAATTATGCAAATTGTGCCTCCAGCAAAACACTTCAACTAGAAAAGCCTTGAAAATTGCACGCGTGTGAACAGAGCATTAAGTATTTAGCGAATTTGCATATTTTGCTCATCATCGCATCCAGTTTGAATAATTTATGGTGCTATGGTGCGCAGCAGAAACTCAGGGTAAATCGAGGAAAATGTAATTTAGCAACACACTCAACAGCTCTGTAAATAATCTGCATGCGAAATTTCAATCTGTATGGGAAAGAATTGTTGACACACATTTCATGGAGTGCACTTGAAAGTTGATCAAGCTCTTCAGTCATCAGGATGCATCAGAGTTTGAATTGTGTACGAGTTTGTAGGATTTTGTTGGAATTGCATAAAGTTTCAATGTTTTAATTGGTGATGAAATTACACTTGATTTTCATAGCGATGATAGAAATCTTCATGTTTGTACGTAGAGCTCGATCAAACACTTGTGAATTCCATTTTCAAGAGGATTCATTTTCCTCCAATTCTCTATGGTTATTTCATTCTTCTCATCACTCAGGACAAAGTTGCGAACCTACATGGAAAATGTATCCAAAATCACTTCAATATAATGATGAAGCGAGTGCAGGAATATGAAACTTGTTAGAGTAATTAACGTCTTACATAGCCAGTGGAGCTTCTAGCACTAGGTTGTTCTTGACGTGATATTATCATCACTAGCAAGTGTTGCATGAGCTTATAGTGCTGCTTAGATGAACTCATTGGAAAATTGTTACATTTGAGATATATAAGTTTTTAGGGAAAATGTATATTGCATAATAACATGTTCTCATTATCTCTTCAGTTTTTAGCTTACCGGTTACAAGAAGATGATCTTTGTAGGTCATAGTAAGGATACTGTTTACTAAAAAAATAATATGTGTCTCGAAATACATCTCAGCTCTAATAATAAATGTTCTGTAAAGCGTGCAAAAATTTATGAAATGATATCACAAATTCTTGTATTATTAAAATTTTTATCTCGTTGAGTAAATAAACATTGTAAAACTTGCACAATCTTGACAAAAAAAATTCAAAAACTTGAAAAACATGCAATTCATTAAAAAGCTGCAGCTAAGGAGTTTTACAATAAACTTGCCATTTCAAGCAGAAAATGGAGAAATGTAAAAAATATGAAAAAATGTAATGCAAGTAGTAAAAGTATTTATTCATTCATTTTTTATATTTAATACTTTATCATCATTGTCGATCGCAAAAAATGAAAAAAAGGATTCCATAACAAATGGAACATTCTTGCAGCACAAGAATGTTTTGCCGTTCCGCTTCATTATTCTGATCCAAGCGATTTGAGAATTCCTATTTGTTATATACAAAAAGAATGTGGGACATTTTTCAAATTAAATGAAAATACTTTCGCTATATTATGTTTGTGCGATAAAGTTTACTCTACGGTCTCTTTTTTGCTTCATTCGAACGGTTTAGTTTGTTGTCGTATTTTAAATAAATATTTTTCCACAAAATTTATCTTGTTCGCCTGAAAGGAATTTTTCATATGTTTCATGAATTTCTTGTTTTTTTTTGAATTTTTCTGAGTTTATCTGAGCTTTTAGATATTTTTTCTATTTATTCATGTTGTATGGTGAACCTCGTGTATTTCATGTTTTTCTTGAGTTTATTAAAAAAATTATCAGAAATATTTGTAAAGGACTTTTATTTGCGATCCGTTGAGGCCATCCAATAGGATTTTTGCAGTTTATTAAACAAATAAATATTTATCTCGTTGATGTCATAACATTCCTAACTGTTTGCAACATCTTTTTTTTTACTTCGATTCTTTGAATTGTTGAAATTTTTTGTGCAGAAAAATCCAAATAGGAATAAAACTGATGATTAAAAAATAAAAAGAATATTTGCTTATGAACTTTCATTTCGTTGCAAAGTTTTCTATCAAACGAATTCCAGAATTTTCTTATATCTAGCATATTATTATATTCGTGCACTGAAATTTCTTTGTCAATTTAAACTCAAAGCCTCAAAACCTATGCAGAGAAATCAATTTAGAATTTTGCTTTTCTGTCTTCAAACTTTGAACTTTGTTCAAAGATTCAATTTAAAATATTTCATTTCAGAGAAAAAATGTTAGTCAATCTAATTTTTATTTCTTTGTGTAGTTTGAAGAAATTAATATTTGTAAAATTTTTTTATGTAATGATCACCTAACACTAAACAGTAATTCTAAATCAGAAATTTTTTGTGACTGTTCAGTTAATTATTTTAATCTAAATTTATTTTGTATTAATAGCATATGTGTAGTTTTACTCTTAATTATTGGTAATACATTCATGGTTTTTTCTATTTGTAATAAAAATTCTATTATTGTTATAACAGATCACCACTGTTGACTGTTAAGTTTTTTTCCATGTTGAAATATGGTTGAAATAAGAAGTGAGCTGATATTCTTGCCAAAGGATTTGACCATTCCACCAGTGGTGTAGAAGTAGTAACTTAACCAAATTTAACAAGGTGCTGATGAGTTTTTGTATGGATTTTGCAAACAAATTTAAAAAGATGCACTAAACCAAATTTTAACAAGGGGGTCGCGCCCACCTGCGCCTACCCACTTCTACAACCCTGCATTTCACTAAATTTAAAAGCTGTCTAAAGCTCTCTAATCATAAAATCTCCTAAAAGCAGTATGATACATCTGGAATTTTAGCTTGTTTTTCAATGTGTAAATCATTTAAATGTTTGTGATAAACAGTATTTTCCCGTGACATTCTTAGGATGATTTTGATTCATGTTTATAGTAGTATTTTATGTAATTGATTTTTCAACGGTCTGTGTTATTAATTCTGGTTAGAGCACAAAATTAGTATTTAAGTCAGAAAAAATTGAAGGAGATCTCAGTTTAACTTAACCATTGCATCATTTAAGTACTCAGTTTTAAAGATTTGTTGTACTATTTAAACTATGAAGATACTTTTGGGATTGTTAATTTGTATTTTGGGCATTGGTACGTTAAATTTAGTGTTGTGTTTTGAATAGAATGTAGTGCAGACAATTTTTTTTAATTCCAGTGTAAAAAGTTAGAAAGCTTGGAAAACTCTTGCATTTTCTTCAAAATTAAATACGAATTTAATCAGTCAATTTCGACACTGAACAGCTCACCCATTAAAAAAAATGTAATATGAATGAATAAATTTATTAAAATGTATTTTTATTTCAGTGCCACACAATGCAATTGACATCTTTCAAGTTTTAAGTAATAAAACTAGTATCGAGAGTTTTGTAGGCATTTGTATGCACAATAGTGAATTTCGTGAAAGATTTGGTGTAGGTTAAATATTTTTAATTTATTTAAGTACGATATGTCATTCAAACATCTTGAAATTTTTATAAAAGCGCAACGGAAACGAATTTCAAAATTGCGTGGAGAAATTGGCGAATGAATTAGATGGCAAAATCATGATGAAAGATTTTGAAAATTCAATAAAAAAAAATGATTCATCACTTTTTATTGATAAGTAATTGGTTATTCAGTGTTCTCGGCTAAAGCTATAAAAATTATGAATTTTTTTTTAGATATTGTCCAATTGTGGATCAAGGCGCTGAATGTATCACATTATCTGTAGATATCTTTCTACCTTGTTTTACCGGAAAAGAATATAAGGAAGTAAAGCAAATGGGAAGAGCAGTAACTGCAGTCATGACAGAGATTTGTAAAAATGATGGTCAAAGCCTATTGGGTGAATATATGCTAGATTCGACTAAACTCGTCTTATAACTCTTTTTATTTGCATTTTCAGAGTTTTTTGATGCAAAAGGTGGTGAATGCTTTGACGAAGATGATGAAATTGAAAAATGTTTAGATGTCGCTGAAAGAGATGACTATGAAAACATCAGATTTGAAAACGAAAATTGTCAAGATGCCTTAGACAATACAATGCAATGTTTTATCGACGCTTTGGAAAATTGTGCCGAGCCAGAAGCCTTTGAGATGGTTGATGCAGTAATTGCTTCGCTCAACGAAATTTCTCCTTGTTCTTTTGCAATAAGAAATTCTTCAGTAAATCTGTTAGTAATGATGATTACTATTCTGAGTGTTTATCTAAAATCTAATTAATAATATTAGAGTTCAGGAATTATGTTAAATCAAAAGCAATGTTATCAAAATTAACAAAGATACACTAAAAAATTACAACGACTAATAAAAAGTTCAAAATTGTGACTAAAAATTCTATTGAAATATATTTTTTGAAGCATATTTTGAAATACAAGCTGGATTCATTGGAACTCATGAAATTCATTAAGAAATCAAAATCAATTCTAGGGAACAACTCGTCATCGTATCGCGGTTATAAGATTTGGAAAAACCCGGCACTTTCACATCATCAAAAATCAGATCCATTAAAATTTGATTGAAGCATTAAAATTCGAAAAATTCGAAAAATGTAACCGAAATATAGATATCCGATCAGAGCGCTGCGCGGGAATCATGTTTTAATTTAAAACTTAAGACATCTTCTTTCATTAAAACTATTTTTAAAGTAACGCATGCATTTTCCAGAAAGATGAAAACTTTAAATTATAACATGACATCATAAACAAGTCACCTAAATAAGCGTTATTCAAAAATAACGAGAATCTCATAAATTTTCCCCAATCTTGATACAAACTTATATTTTAATTAAAATAAGCTCCCTCACAACACATACTGAAGTTTTACGAAGTCTTGCAAAGTATTGAAAAGTATTGCCTGCTTGAAATGTCTTGCTTCTAAAGTAGAATCAATCCTTTCAATCATGCATCCCACAAATTATGACTGCAAAGTATCGCAGCAAAAAACTTACAAAACTTTAATGAAAAAATGTTTATAATCTGAAAATTTATTGCGATATTATAATGCAAATTTTGCGATGTTGCAAGGCTTTTAGCTCCACAGTTTTATTAAAATTTCATATTTTATCGGGAGTGTCAATACAGAGAGAAAACTTGTTAAATAATTAGATAAAGAACATCTTGACTTTTTATTCGTTTAGTTTTACTACAGTTAATTTTTCTTGTGTCGAAGATATTTAATTTTTTATTAAATTATCCCCTTAAACAACCCTTCCTAACCTTTGCACATTTCATGCTCATTGCTCTGCAAAAAATTGATGGCACGATAATGTTGCTGTAATCATAAACTTTGGCTGCACCATTCAACTTGCTTCATCCTTGTTCAACGCTATTAATGAATTTCAAACTTAACATTTTTTTTCCTCTACGAAACTTTTGTAACGGAAAATCTATAGAAACAACATAAACTAATTTGAAATTCGCTTTAATGATATCAAAAGCTTATCAAATCCTCGAGAATAGTTTTGCTGTGCAGTTTCGTAAATTTTTGTAAAATTCGCAATTTCGTAATGTTATGAAATGAAGTTGTGGAAAAAACATGGAAAAACATGAATAAACTTAAAACTTGGTTTAAAATCGGTTTAATGAAAATAAAATCTCGGGTTTTGGTTACTTTTTCAATTTTTTGTTGGAAAAATTTTTATGGAAAGTACAATCTACACTGAGAGCAACTCTATTGAATAAAATTGTTTCAATATTAACAAGTCTACTTAAGCTGTTGTACAAATATGCAATAATTTTTTTTCAGTGCATATAATCAAACTTTGCAGACACATAAAATCCGTTTGGTTCTTGGATTGTTCAGATATCAAATGTGAAATCAAAGTGGAATACGAGTGCAACATGGTTTTAGTGAATTTATTACTCATGAATGGTGAATGAAAAGTTCTGTTGAATTCAAAGTTCTTTTATTGTTGATAAGGTTTATGGGATTTTGAAGGGATTTCTCAAGTTTTCCACAAACAGAAAGTTGAAGTTAGTTCATATATTTTGAATGGCTAATGAAGAGAAGGGTGGAAAATTTTTTGAATTTCGAAAATTAATAGTTTTTGTTTTTTGTGTAATTTAAAATACAGATTTGAAGTATTTTTTTATTTATTTACCACTGAAATTTCTCTGCTAGCCCCTACAAAAAAAAAATCCTCGTCAAATAAAATTAAATTGAAACAATATTGCGCAAAGCTTTATATGAAGACTATAATGCTCCAACATATTACAAAACATCATGAAAATGTCTGCAACACATCAATCTACCAATTTAGGAAAGCTCACTATACCCTCGCACAAAAACCATCACTTTTATTAGTTGAACCAACAAACAAACTTTTATCTGAAAAACCTAACAACAAGGTAATTTGTCTGAATGCTACAAATTAAAATAGAACGACCAACTTGTTAAACAATTAAAAACGAATATATTACAGCTAGTCACGCTAGGAGCTGCTTGAGCTCAGCTTTTTTAGGTTTCAGCATTTTCAGTACATCAAAGTTTTGGCACATTATAAAGTTTACGTAGTTATGGGTTTAATTGAAGTCATTTGGTAGTTGATAATTGTTTTCATCAAGAAGTTTGGTAATTAAGAAGGTATGCATTTTGTTTAGGTGACAGGAGCATGCATGACATTTTGTTCATTTAAAAGGAGTTTTAAAGTAGATGATTTTTTTCAGCAATGATGACTTAACATCAACACAACATCATCGATCTCTAAACTATTTTTGTCGAATTATTACAAAAAACTAAAAAAGAAAAACCTTATTCATTCTTATCAAAAAAATTCAAACAAAGTTCCAAGTAAACCGTTCAATAACCACTCAATTGCTTTATTGGCGCAACAATATGATCGAAATTATATTTGTCAAATATTGTGGAAAATTTATTCATTCATAATTCTCTTCTCTTCACAAATCCTGTCAACAAACAAATGTAAAAAGGTTCCTTCATCCGAGATTTCTTATCCAAACTTTATGCTTTCTTTACCCAGGAACTGTTGAAACTGAAAAAATGCCAAAACTGAAAAAAAAATCGAGAAAAAGTTTGCCAACTCTGGGGTTAAAATGAAGAAAAACTGGCAAAGAAGATTTATTTTTGGTGAACAAACAATGGGAAATCTAATATGGAAATCATATCAATTTATTCAAAAGGTAAAGCAGTGAACAGAGTACAACAACAAATACATATTTTATATCTTGTGAAAACAGAACGACGAGTTCTTTGCAATGTTTGCAAATTTTGATGTTTTTTGAGGAGAGAGGTCCCTATGGTGAATTTTAAGTATTTTTCTTTGATTTTAAAAATTTAAGACTGATTTAAATTTTAGAATATTGGAAAAATCATTTATTATGCTAGAAATAGGTGGGCGAAGCCAAGACTCTTTTAACACGTAGAAAAAATTTATTCATATGAATTGAAATAGATTTTTCTTCATAATTATTTTTCAAGCTACGTTTGTTTGTTGGCTTATATGTAAGATCTTGTAGCATTTCCATTGAAATTGTTTTTTTTTTCTTCAGAGGCATAAAATGATTCTTTGAGTAAGGATAAATCTAATTAGCATATATGTTTTTCTAAAGCTCGATAAGTATTCGGTGGAGCTTTGCACATATTTATGTTTTTCCTTTTATCGAGATAAGCATACATTACTGCTGTTCTGGAATTCATAGAGCGAGTGTGGAAATTCGTTGGCATTTTTAATGGAAAACTTTGTTGATAGGAATGAGCATTTGGGACTAGAGATAATCTTTATTTTATTTTATTTGTATTTTTAAGAGGTTTTGAATAAAATGGTTTTTAAGGTACGAAATAGGAGAAATAGTTAGTAAATGTTATGTATTTTAAAAGTTCATGAGCAGAATCTCTGGTTAGATTTCAGGTTGTATTTCTTTCAAATTTGTTGTAATCAATCGCCTTGAAAATACTTAACCAAAACCTCAAGTTACTAATAAAAAATAGTTTGCAGCCCACCCACTGCTTAACTTTTATGATAACATAAAATCTAAGTCATAATTTTCTTGCAGCCAAATATATATTTTCACTCCATAAGACCAAACTGCTTGTGATGTCTAACCCAGAAAAAAAATCATATTGCATACCTGATGCCATTTTAATGATCCAAAATAATACATTATCAAAAATAATTGGACTACTTATAAGTATAATATTTCTTCTAATCATTCTCGTTACGTTTTTTTGTCTGGCCTCTTGCAGTAATACCTTAAGCTCGTTATTTTCGTATTATTCCAGTATTCTCCAAGTATTTTGTATATCATAGTCTCTATAATTTTTGGGTATTACCAGTATTACCAGTATTTACACAATTGGTTTCTATGCCAAATCATGAGTTCATTGTTAATATTTTTCTACCAAGGAGTCATTATTTGGTGATTAGCTCGGTAATGAGGCATTCAGAAAATATATTTTTCTATTGTGTGATTATGTCGATATATGCCGGATATTACGCTGGGTGGGATGGATATCAATATAATTGTATTTTTGATGTGGAATCAGTGTTGGTTCGAATTATTTTAGTTTCTAATAATAAAAGTATCAGAGCTTGTAAAATTTTTCTTTTTGTATTTTCTTGAAAAAAAAAAAATCCTTCATTTTTAATAAAAGTCAAGAACCCATAAAATTTAATCAAATTCATAAATATCCCACATTTTCCCATAAAAAATTGATTAAGTCCACCCAAAGCACCCCAAGTCCATTTTCCAATTTCCAATATTCCAACAAAAATACTATTTTAACGACAATATAAAACACATTTGTGCAATCATTATTGAATAAAAATACTAAAACAGAGTAGCAAAAAGCTGAACGACTGGTAACCTTATCGTGTTTCAATTTGCCATCCACGACAATTCACAATAGTATGGCAGTAAGTGAGCAATGTGAGACCGGCTGCAGTATTAATAAGCCATAACTTGCGACAACTTGCCATAACTTTATTATTTGCAATAGGAAAATTGTCATCCAGTCAGTGGAGATAGTTCAATATTGACTTTGAGCGGCAAAACATAAAAATATGATTGAATTTGCCATTTTATCCGAAAATTTGCTATGTTTCCCGAGTGCTCTCGATATTGCTCCATTTTATTCGATATTTTCTGTTATTTCAGAGTTATTTCTATATTTTATATGCTAGCACTCGAGCAGCTAGATGGATGAAATTGTTTTTATAAAACTTTATGTTGTTTTATGATGTTATTTAATAAGGATATTATTGCTGACATCAAACCATAGAGCTATACCATTAAAGTCAACTAAAGTAAGCAAGCAGATCGTATAACCAGAATATAACGAGCTTGTATGTTTAATTGAAAGTATATTTAAAAGCAAAAGTTTTGCTCTAAGGACAACAAAACATGTAAATTCTGAATTTCCCAGAATTGAAACATTGATTGTGAAATTTGTAAAATTTTGTAAATCAGTTTCAAAGTAGCTTAATTAAAAAAGTTTTTCTATTGTTTAGTCATTTTGAAGTAACTTGTTACTGGTGTTGTTGAACCTGCACAAACCATGTATAATGTATAATGTACAATGTACATGGACTTTTATTTCAATGGAATGGCTTGAACTTTTACAATACTGAAAATAAATACACTAAAATGAAAGAATGAATGAGAATTCTTGTATTCATTCCATTTGTAAGTTTTAGGTGATTCTAGAGTTAGTCTAGCATATTCTGAAAATATTTAAAATTTATGATGAAAGTTTATTAAATGAACATGTTGATTTTTCCAACTTTCAATGTTTTGGCCAGCAACCTTTTGTAGTTTATGCCTTTTGGGGTTTTTGGTTTGGAATTGTGCTTTGGGATGTCCGAAATTAATGAATTTTTGAACTATTGGTTTGAGGAATGAGAATGGTACATTTAATCATCTTTCGGAGCATCTCATCATCTTCCAACCATACCTAGTTACTAAACTTGCTGAATGTTTGAAGAATTGTTGGTGTAAGACGAAAAGTACAATTTTCCATTTAGATCCCATAAAATCTTCATTTTACCATTAAATAAAGGCTCACCATAAAATTTTTACATATCAAATATTTGCTCGCTAAATTTGTTCTTTCATGGCACAATACATCAATACCCCAAAAAGCATCTGAGATTGTTGCCGGCTTTACTTTAAGTTTAAAACCATAAAACAAGATTTAAGTGCAAAAAAGCATTTCCCTCGTTATTCTTATACTTTGGTTTTACTCTCGTTATACTCTCCGAAGCAGCAAAACATCCAAAGCATTAATTTTTTATGCAAACAGATTAAATTGAAACAAAATGTCGAATAATGCTGATGGTGTCAGATTTCACTCCATTAAATACGATCTCTCGGCACTCTGATTTTTCTTGGGAAATTCATAAATTTCAATTTTTGTGGTTCAGATATTTTCCGTAGACAATTCGCGAAATATTCAAAAACATAGCCAAAAATAAGGGAAATTCTAAGAAATTTTGAACTAAAAAGTATTTCCATGTTATAAGTATTTTCAGACTTCCCTTCGTGAAATGTACGCTTTTAGAAAATTCTTTATTTTTCGTAATATTACGTTATTAGTGTGGGAAATGTTAAAGCAGAATAATTGAAATAATGGACCAGGGTTTCACAAAAATGATGTCTCTTTAGTCTTCATACTAATATCAAAGATTATGAGATCTAATTGTTTATTGGAAAACAAAAAATCTGTGACCTAAGATATATACAACCCCATGCCCAAAAGCTCTGAAAATATTGAAAGCCACGAGAATAATGGAAATAATGGATGAAGCGAGGAAACTTGAGATATTAAAATTTGCAATGAAAGTGATTTTCATGGTATTCTATAATAAAGTCCTTAATTGATAAGAAAACGCCTCAAGATTATAAATTTCCATTATACCGAAATAAATTTTCATCAAATTTATATTTTTGTCATATTTTGTATACATTAAATGATATGATACACATTATCATGCTATTTTCCATAAATAAATACAAAATTCTAAATGTTTTCAATATTTATTACAAAAACTCATGCATGTAAATTTGTGAATAACCATGTACATAAACAAATAATAATTTATCTACCCGAAAGTTTGTATGCCGGTTATGAATATCAGAGTATGAAAATTTGTTTGGAAAAACCATTTGTAGACGTAATCGATTCAATTTCCTCAATTTATCATTTTTTATCTTTATTTGATTTTGTTCCACTTCCAAACAAATATTAATGTTTTCACAAAACGCCATAAATATAGCAGCCGAATACCGTATACAAAATATGAAATCAAATCCGTTCTGCTACTATCTCTTCACAGATCAGTTTAATATCCGGCAGTCTAGATTTTTTGTGATTTTTTGTGATTTTTGTGAGTTTTGGGAGCTTTTTGAGGCCTGGAAGAGTTAGTATCAAGTTTTATGTGATATATTGGAATAAAGTTGATGATGATACTTTGTGACGTCTTTATGAGTGTTTTTTAGTTGAATTTCTGTTTATTAGTTGCGAGCATAAATTATTACTTTGAAGTCAGTTTGACAATTGTAGACTTGATTAATAAATATTTTATTTTCAACTATCCATCCCTGAGTAAATTCAACATAATCAAAAACTCTTGATAGAATAAAAGGAATGAAAGTTGTAGAGAAATCAAGTACTCTATATATATACGCTTACTTTTTCTGGAATTATTCGAGAATTATTGGAATTATTGGCTGCAGAAGTTTTGAATGGGACCTCATCAAAATAAATAAATATCACCATTAGACCTTTTTTCATTATCGACAATTCTTAGAAGCTTCTCCTTTTTTATAATCAATTTCTTGAATATATATATGGAGTATTTGGAGTAATATGTAATATTTTGTAGATATTTCGTTTATTAAATGTCTTGCATATTGTGTGTTATACGGTTATGCGATGAGATGTGATGGAAAAAAATAATATATTTAAATGGAATATTTTTATGTAGGACTTTACTTTTTATGGCCGATCGAGTTTTTGGTATCCGTTAAATTATGATTGAGTTGGGACTTTTTTTCTACAAAAATCAATTTTTAAATTCTGTCAATTTCCTGAAAATATATACCCATGTCAATTTGTGTAATATATTTTTTCACAATTTTCAGTATACATTTAATTAAATTTGTAAACATTACACGAAAAATTTTCAAATTTAAACTTAACTTTATAAATTTAATTTATTCTTGTAATTGAGACCTCCTAGAGCAATATTTTGTTGATTACATTCTGACCCGATTTTTCCTACTTAATCGTCAATGTTTTTTCTAACCCTAGGAGACTTTTTGGTACAAATTGATTAGTTTTTTGGTTATTTACATTTTGCTGTTTATGACTTGTTGAGCTGACGATGTTATTCACAATATCATCATTGAAAAACAGGAAAGCATTAAATTTAATGGAAACAAATATAAAACCAATACAATGTAGCTAAATTGTAATAAATTTAACAAAATAGCAAAAATGTTGCATGTCCAAAACAATTACTTAATGCAAGTTTTTTGAAACTTTTGACGCGTATACAAATTTACAATTCATGGTGTTTTGAACCAATTTGTAATTTGTTGGGATTATGTGTTATATGTAGATTCTCAGAATGCATTTGTTGATTGAACTTTAACGAATAGTATTTATTTTGGAATGTTTGTTAATTATAGTGTAAATTTGATATTAATTACAAAGAACTTGTTGTATAGGTTAGGAGGAGTGTATAATAAAACCCTGTCCAATCCGATTCTCTTTATTTATTCCATCTATTCGAATATCCTCATCCTCAAACAGCACATAGTAATCAAAAGTAATGCTATAAAAACAAGTTTCGCACGTGCAAATAATGAATTACCATTTTACAAATGCATTGCCCAATATTGCCTGCCAAATCCTTCACCAAAAGGCTCCACTTCAAAAGGCTCATTGACCAAATATTTATCCGCACATCTGCATTGTCCGAATGTATGCAAATGTTTGAATTGAATGTTGGATGAGAGCTTGCAAAGGCTCAATGTTTGTGTTATAGAAACCACCATTATTTTGTCCAACGGATTAATTAATTCAATTGCAGAGAGTTTCGGCAAAGCCCCAACATCAACAGCAAATTGCTCAGCGCATGAAACCACAGGAATATTGTTGAAATATTTGTGGAGACTCTGAGTATTCTCGAAGGGTATTCATCGTTGGAATTCAGCGTTCCGGAAGATTCTGAAGACTATTTTTTAGAAGTGAAAACTCAAAAATTTCATTGAAGAATGTTCATCTTTGAAAAAAATGACAAAATTCTAGAAAAATACCACCCTTCAAGATTCCCATTAATTATTGATGGTTGCTAGAGACTGGCCAGTTGGATGCTGGAAATGTGGATTACGCTCCAGAAATTCCATCGTTGAGTTTGTAAGCTCCTTTAGAATCGTTTGAATATAATAGTTCCTCTAGTATTTGATCAGATTGGCAAGCATTATGAATGAAATATTTATGGTTTGATAGTTCTCATAGTTTCCACATAGTTCCATAAATCTATATCAGTTTTAGATCCTCTCAACGACTTAAACTGATCTAAAGTACAACGAATGCTCATGAATACTTGAAATGCTGGTCGGTCCTCTGTAAACATAAAATTCACAATCATTTGCAGCAAAATTGTTGTTTGTCCAAAGTAAAAGGCATCAACCAAAACGGCAAACAGCATGAATTCTTGGTGTCTGAATTATACATTTTTCCTTCAAAACGCTAAACAAACAAAAGTAAGGGACGTGCATGTGCTTTTTCGCCATTAATACTTCGCTCGTACACTTTTGCTCCAAAACATAAATAATTTAGTATTAACGCCGAGGGAGATTCCGCAGAAAGGCACAAAAATTACATTATTTATTCTGCAATTTGTTGTTGTTTGCTTCTTCGCTGGGACTTGTAAAAGTAATTGGGAATTAGGCAGCAATCATCTTTTTGACTTGAGGAATATTATATATCATCGCATCGTTCTTGAGGCTTCGAGGAGAAGCTCAATTTTATGGAGGCTTTTTATAATGAAAAGAATACTTAAATGGGAAATAAATCATTTTTTATGGAAACGATTTAATTGAATGAATATTTCAGCTGAATGCTTTTAAGCATTTAGAAACGCTTCAAAAATTCAAAAATTTTAATTTATTCCATGGAGCGTTGTTTAATTTTAGAATTCATCAAAAAGTATTCGAAATGCTAAAAATCTCATCAGAAGTAATATTTTTCATATCCCAACAATTTCCATAAAAAATTACAGCTATATGAAGAATTCCATAACTCGAGTCTCAAACAATTTCTACAGAACGTCAGAAAACATTTGTTAAAAATAAGCTGTGTAGTTTTCATAACAAAATCCTCAGCAAGAATAAACACAAATAAATGAATTCCGGCAAACATTTCGACAAAGTCACGTAAATTTTCATCACTATACACTGCTAATGCTTCCGAGCATGCACATAGTTTTGCAGCTTTTGATACATGAAGAGATTACGGATATTTATGGCTGTTTTAGAGAGTGTCAAATGTTTAGTATTTATCTACTTAGTCGTTGAGTTTTAAAGGATTGAACATTTAATTCTCAAAGTTTTTGAATTGTATCGAAGAATTTTCTTATTTCAACAATTTTCCTTCCTTCCTAAGAAACCGTGAAATCACTTGAATTTATATGCTCGAACGTGACTGGAACAGATGTCCTCGCCCACATAAATTCACTTGAAGCTTACGTCAGGCCAATTAATTGCCGGACATTAGGAGCAGCAACATAAACTTTTTATTGTCAGAAATTAATTGCCGGCAGTGCAAATGTTGTAGGCTGTTACTATTAATAAATACTTTCAGAAACAATTTTGGTGTATAGAAAGTAACGGCTAGTTTTGATTGAATTTTAGGGAGTGATCTAATAGGTGGAAGGTTCTTCCATTTTATTCTTAGAAAGCTTTTTTCAAATTATTGCAGATGCTACAAAAAAACAATCCCATCAAAAGCAGAATTTTATATCAAAACTAATTTTCAACATCTGATATAATTTCTGGATATTTCCTACAAGATCCAATAAAACGCTCGCAAAATGATTATTTTTATCGGCTCACAAAATAAAAGCGGCAAGTCTGATTGGAAAATAGATTTTTAATTAAATCTGTCTGCAGCATGTGCTACAACAAATTATTATATCTAACGATTGCACTGCCTGTTAGTGATGTGCAATTTTATAGCCGAAAGCGAAAACTTTTTGCAGCAATGTTATCTGCTGTATTTGTTAGTAAAGTTGTGATATTTCTGTTATTTGTAGGATTTGTTGAAAAGCTGGAAGGCTTTAAAGATTGTTCATTAGAGCAAAAATGACAATATGACGGAGTTCCTACTGCAGCCAATTGACTAATTAAAATCCTCATTAGAACGGCATCAATCCTTCCTTCCGTTAAACTGCACAAATCTGGCTGAAAAATTGATGATGAATTGGCACAACAAGTATACTCGTGTTTTTATGATTTATAAATTCTTTTCCAGTTGACTACTGAAATGTTACGTAAAGTATCATTGCCTAAAAGAAATTAATCTCTTTGTAATCCGTTACGAAGTCGTTTTTTGTTAATATTGTGGAAACTCGGATAAAGCTCAGTAAAAGCCCGGAAAATTCATAAGAATTATGAGGAAAAAAAAATTAAAACCAAGGAAACTTCTGAAAAACTAGAAAAAGCAAACAGAGCATAAAACTTACGTAAAGCATACATTGCCTAACAAATTTCCTTTTTCGGTTACCAAAGGGAACTACGCTAGATTTATCTTTCGAGCAGAGACACTCTGTGCAAAATGTTTGGTGGTATGTTTGGTGTCGGTTCGGCACATTATTATGTTCCATGGAATTGTTGACATGTCAGCGAAATTGATTAATGTTGCTATCTTTCGGAATATTGGTTTTTAAAAGGCTGATTTTGGGCATCTTTATTTGGGCGCATATGGGAGATTGCATGCAAATCACAATTGATTAGGATTGATTGAACTTATGTGAGTGAAATTGAATTATTTGACTGACAGCTTAGTGAGCGATATATTTTTTATTTTTAACGTATTACATAATTATGTTTTACTCCAATAAAAAGCAATCTCTTCAATCCTTGAAATCCTCAAAAAATTGTTTGCTTCCTGATCTCATAAATCTTCAAATACTTTTCACGCAACTAAAAATGATAAATGACAAGCTGGCAGTCTGAAATGATAAAAGTTTCAACAATAAACCAGCAACTTGCTTATTGTGTTTTCTACAATTTTCTTTAGCTGTTTTGGCTTCAGTTTCAGGCTGTCGAGTTATTGTGGAGCTCTCGTAAAAGGAAATAAATTAAAAATGAGGAACATTCCTCTAGAGTGCCATCCTTGACTTAAATTGTTTGCAATTTTCAAGTTTCTCGTCTGCTGAGAAATTACAAAAAAATATTCACAAATTGTGCTGGTAGTGCAAGGATGTAGGTACTGCTGTGCTGTGGAATATTTATTGCCTGTTTGGATGCTTGGCTGTTGAGGAAACAACAGAAATAAATGAAAACTGCTACACAGCGCTATAACATTACAGTACTAAAATTTTGCAAAAATTGGAAAGGGAAATGCTTTTTGTGGAATTGAATTGGTAATTCGGAGGAAATTGGAAAATTGCATAATTTTTGCAATAAAATATATATTTACCGTGAACTTTTTATAGTTTTCGAATTCCATAAAGTTTATCATATTTTTCAACATTTAAACCGACATAGATAGTAAATATTACATAAGCCATCCATTAGGTAATTTGAAAACTAAAACTTATATTTTACATACAAGAACAGTAACTTGGTTTTGTTTGTGTCTTTTAAGTATAGATGGTCCTTTATAATTAAAGTGAGCCAATTTTCATAATAATTTCAAGAATAGATTTTTACAAATTTGTTCCCTTTATTGAGAAAATATTCCCATACTCTAAATATTATATGTTATCTGTTAAAACACACTCCACTTGAACTTTATACAAACAGTACTCAAACATAAGTCATTCTCCATGAAACGACTCTTCAATCTATAAGCCAGTTGATGCGGAAAAATGTAAGTCGTTTCACTGCCAAAAACTTTGCAATTATGTGCTGAAGCTTTATAAATACATCTTCCATCTTCCATCTCCTCATAGGGCTGAAAAAACAGAAAACACTGAAAATATATACGCAACAAAAATACAAGAACTGAAACAAAAACAACAAGATATGTCAGGAAAAACTTTGTCATTTCAGAGTTTCCAAATTTTCGCTCAAGAACGCAAAATCAAATGAAACTTTGCTGTTTATTTCTTTGCAAAATAGATTCATAAATAATAAATTGAAATTTGTTGTTTGCGAATTGGCAAACTCACTGGCGCACAAATGTTGATAACTTTTTAATGTATTTTTGTGTCGAAATTATTACTAGCGAGCGATCCAATGTCGACAAGGGAGCCGGCAAGGGAGTTAGCTGACATTAAACCTTGAATGTACATTAAAAACATTAGAAAGACAAGTCAACTGAAAATAATACCAAAAACTTGCGAAAAACACAAAAGGCCAAATTTGCTATGTAACCTGATTTAACCTTAAAAGTACTGGGGAAAAGCTTTCAACCAATATTCCGAGCATAAATTAATAAACTTTGCATGCTTTCAAAAATTCCTCTACCGATAATTGAATTTCGATAAAAAATTTAACTACTCGATAAAATCCGTACCATCATGTTCCAGTGATTTTCGGAAAATTAATTTATATCTTCCGGTTCAAATTAATATTGCATGTTCAATTTGATCCAAATCGGTTAACTCGAGTTTAATTATCAACATCTGTTGTTGAGAAAATTTTAAATTGAGAATGGTGTTTTATGAGTTTTCCGATTTTTTCGTGCTTTGTGGAGGAATTGGGTAGCAGGAAACTGATGGTAATCGAAAATCTGACTGATTGTTTGCGTAATTGAGCAAGCTATTTATTGTGAGGGTGTTATTGAACCAATAAGAAATGGATATCTAAAATATACTGCCATGAAATTAATTTATATCTCAAAATTCTTCTGACTAAATTGAAATCGAACATTAATTTTAATTAAAAAACTGAACTGACAAAGCTCAAAGAAACTTTTCGCATAAAAATAATAATTTCATGTGCAGTAACAAAAACTTTCAAATTAAGAATCTCATCATTGTTCAGCACAAAAGAGGAAAAAGTCCATATTCAGCAAAGAATCGAATTTACTTTGCCATTAAGCCCATTGCAAATGTCCAAAAATGCCCAATTTTGCCTTCGCAACTAAACGTCAAACTTGTGCCATTGTGTGTTACTTTCTATTATTTCTATTATTATTACTGCCAGATCCAAAAGTCTAAAGCTCGACATGTCTTTTATTATTTTTTATTGTTGAGAATTGTGGAGCTTTTGCTAGGAAGCAAATTGCGAAATTGTTATCGATCGGTTTATACACATTTGATTGCCATTTTAGTATTGCTGGAGCTATATCAGTTTGTAACTGATGATTTTTTATGGTTCATTTTAGTTTTGCGAAACATAATCTTGCGCAAATTCATCAAAGGCGGGTAATTTGCAGGCAACTCACGTTTCCGGGATTTTTATCAAATGGTTATAGATATGAATCTTGATCAATATGGAACTACGCTTTATGTTTACTTCTTTTTAGGGAGGTGTAGCCCCTGTTTGTTTAGTTTTTTCATAAAGGTCAGTTGTTTGCTATTACAGCTCCTTTTTGTTCGCAAATACTCAAACTATATTTAAAATCCAAAGGTGGAGCCTAAGATCATAATTTATAATTAAGATCATCTGCAATATTCCGAAATATGCGAAAAAACAGACACGAAGGAGGATGTAGCTGAAATCCTATTTATTTGGTGCAAAATTGCCAATCGCTTATAAATTTCGATTAAAGAGTTTGATCAATATATTCGTTTTTTAATAAAGTCACGATTTATTCGCTTTTTTCTGGCACCAACAAATTGTAACAATCACGGAAATCATAGGAAAAAAATTTCATAAATAAATCGATTATAGCGAAAATTCTAAAAATCAGCGAATAAAAAATAAATGAAGCAAATAAAAAATGCAGAAAAAAAGTTGATGCTCAATTGAAAATGATTCAAATATTTCATGCTTTTCTATTTTATTTGAATTTTTAAAAATGTGTCGGAATGAATGATTTTGCATAATAAAAAGTCCAACAAATGTATTTAAATATTCATAGTCGATTTGTATTCAAATAAAAAAATAAAGTTATTGATTTGAAAAATATTCCTGAAAATAATAAAAATTGTGGAAAAACAAGCAACTCCCTCTATTCCACCCAAAATGCCTGAAAATACAAAATGATGAAAATATGTAAACAAAAAGATGTCATTAATTTTTAACTTGCCCTCTGCTGAAACATTAATGCTCCCTTGACAATTCCATTACAAACTTTTATTTAACCAAAGAAAATTAACAATTCAGTAATTTAGCAAGGAAAAAAAATATTCCAGCAACCGCAAACGGCGACATACCCAAAAATATTCAAACAAATTACTAAATTAACAAAATTAGATATCCTTGAAAAATATGGCAAATTCTGGCAAACTCCGGAAAAAAATTCAAATATTGCCTCACAGAAAGTGGAGAATGGAAAATGTAAAAGTCACCGTACAATCACTTCATTAAAATTTTAGCTCGTTTTTAGCTCGTTTGTTGGCCTTCATTTACATACAGAATTTGGGAATTGTTCCCAAGTGAGTTAACCACAATTCAGAGAAATTAAAAAAAAAAATGTATCATGGCTCGTGGTCGCAATTTGAGCTTACTATGGGAGGGTGCTTCAGTTTTATGTATTTTTTGTTGCTGTTATTTTGATGGAAAATGTTTTAGTTAGCGATGACTTTGGGGAGCTTTTTGATTGTGTTTGAGAGGCTTTTGACGTTGGTGTAAATTTGTTGTTTTGAGCTTTTGCCACAAAGAGCTGAAACTTAATTATAGTTTAAATTCATAAATATCGCGTTTAAAATGTAAAACTACTACCATTTCAATTTACACCAATTAAACCTCATCATAATTCTCCAATTTCACCAAATATTTCAAATTTACCAAAAATACAATTCCAAAATAATTTTCTCTCTAAAATGTGGTGACCAATACAATTTATCAACCAAAATGTTCACTAAATCACAAATCATTTCCAAATAACTGATTGTGGTGGAAAATAATCGGAAACACTGTTATGTTAGTATATTGCCATAATTTACTCTCTCCAGATTTTTTGTTAATTATGCTACCTAATGCCCACTAAATGTGCATACTTCCCTACACAAGCTGTAATTACAGTTGTTTCCAGCTTTTTAATGGGCAAAATTACAAAATTTTGCACCGACGTATTCAGAATTTACTGAGCTTAGACACAATGTATTTAATGTTTCGAGTGTATTTAACTATTTATGCGATATTTACAGGTATTTTATGTAAAACAAGGCAAGTTTTAGGAAATATTAAATTACAATGCAAGAGCCATTATTATGCTGGGAACAAACCAAATGCGGTATGCAAATTTACGATAGCTGTATTTTCATGTTCATGTGCACACTTTTGGTTTGGAATGCTTTGGAAAGGTGCTTGATTTAATTTGTATATGGTAGTGGTACTTGTAAAGTATCAGGATTTATTTATTTTATTCATTACTATGGGAAACTGTTTAACAGCTCTTCTGGTTTATTAAGGTGATGAGAAAACTAAAGTTTCAAGTAAATTTGTTCAAATATGGACATACAAGTAATATTACCATTTTTATAGACAACTTGTTCAAATACCAAATGGATCCAATATTTCATAAATTTTGTAAATTAATCAAATTATCAAAACACCACTTTCATATTAAATATTTTTTTCCGAGCTTAAAGTTGTTGTGCAAATAAAAGATTACTTTTAAAATGTTTTAATCGCTTCTTTTAATACTCTAAAAGCTACTACAGCAAAAAACACAGCTAAGAACTTATAAAACGATTTGTTTGCTGAGAAACTGAGAAACTTGTGTAATATAAAAAAAACATTTAGCGATAATGTGTGGAACTTTGTAATAAAAACCATAAAGTAATTACAAAGATAATGCTTTCGGTTTAATTACATGAAAGAAGGAAACTAGACCAGTTTTATGTTTTTGTATTTCTGTTTCAGTGAAGTTTTGTCAAATAAAATTGTTTTGATGATAAAACTAATGATTGTATCGCAAGACGCGATGATAAACAAAACTAATAAAAGTAAAGAAAAACTATCAAATTTGCTACCTAATATAATTCTACTTAGATAAGCAGAAGCAGTTTATGAAACAAAACTTATCAACAATTCTAATCTTGAAGTATATTTTAACAAGATTAAGTTTTACTGTTCGTTTGTTATCAGCTGGTTTTTCCATTAATTATAATTCCTATTCAAAAAATCAAAGATAAACAATATCGTGCACATTTAACAAAAACAGTTCAATTTATTGACTTAATTTATGCGATGGCATTTGCGGTAATCCATGGAATATAGGCGGAATTTCTTTTGAAGACTCCAGTTGGTACTCCAACTGAACCGCAAGGAGACCATCCCCAGGAAACTAAACCAATTGCGATGTTTCCTTGGATCAAAGGAGATCCAGAGTCTCCAGAGCACACAGCACTACCTCCAGTCAATGGTCCAGTGCAGATATTTGTATCATCTAATGGATCACGAATAATTCCAGCGTTGGCAGCAGCATCACGGCAAGTCTGCATGCTAATCAATGGAAGAGCAGCTTTTTGCAATAAATCAGGCATCTGTGGGAACAAATTTCCTCCAGTTTGACCCCATCCAGCAACAGTAGCAGAGCCAGTTGGCACAACATTAGGTTGAGGCAAACCGACTGGCTGAATTGTTGGTCCGAATGGAATGACGGTAGATGATCGGATCAAAGCAATATCGTGAGGTCCAACTTCACCACCTGGAATCCATAATGGATGGATGACGGTTAAATCGATTGTCAAGCGTAATTGACCAGGCTCAGTGATTGCCAAGTTGTGCTTTCCAGCCAATATATCAATGCGACCAAGTGAAGATCCTTCAGTCAAACAATGAGCTGCTGTGATTACCTATAAACAATTTCGACGCTTGTTAGCTTCTACGTTATAAGTGTTTTATATTGAAAAATAGCAACTAACCCATCTTGCATTGATGATAGCACCACCGCAAATATGAGAAGAAACTCCGAAGATAACTCGCTGAAGGGAAACGACATGAGGGAATTCATGAGGAAGAGCGTTCACTCCTCCAACGATGTAAGGTTTGATTTCATTCAAAGGAGCAGCTGAAGCCGCAGCCAGAACCATCGCGAAAACCACCAAAAACTTCATATTGATTTAGGTTTATTTTTGAAACTACTTTAAAAAAATATGAGCAACTGCTTTTATAGTACGGTAAATCGCAGTTTGTTATCAGCTGTGTTTTGTCCAAATGTTCTAGTTTTGGGTTTTTCAGATTTATCATACGATTCACTTATAATCAATGTTTTGTTATCGTACTTGACAAAATTTCCAATGTTTTGCGATGATAAAAAAGAATAACGATGGTTTTCTTGATCTTCGGATAATTCAAAGATTATTTTTCTACATCATTATATTTCACAATGAGTTTGTATACAAAACATTGAGTAAAATCAAATTTCTCAGAAATCTTTGCATTTGCCATTTACAAAGCAAATAATATTTCCATAGACATTTTGCTGCTTGAAGAATTTACGAAATAACATTCAAACAATTATTCGCAACAAGAGTCTCTGAGATGTTCCCATCCAATTAAAAATGGTTTTGAACGAGACAAACGTGTGTCGTTGAGATTTGCCCTGATCTCAAGATTCGGGTATACAACACTCATTTTAGCTTTCTCAAAAGCTTCAATTTTTTAAATTATACCAACAAGAAATCATCAACAAAATGTCTCTGTGATGTTTGCACGTCTTTTCATTTACTTTGGTAATTTAATACTCGACGAGCTACACACCATCTCCAGCACAAAAGAAAAGTGGAATCTCTTTTATTTTTAATTTCTGGTCTCCGAAATGGCAGAAATAATTATAATTAATTGGGTCGGAATAAATGGAGCTTTATCATTTTGGGCTTTGCTATGGTGTACTTGAAGTTTAATTCCGGATGAGTGAACAAAGAAAAGTAATTCAGCTCAACGATTCCGTGTAATTTTGTAGAAAAAGGTCATTTACGAAAGTTTCGCCTATTCTAAATTGTTCTCTGGAGCAAAGTTTGTGGATGGGGAGCAAAGTTAATTGGCGCAGTTGCCAGATTGTTTGAATTCACTGTAAGCAAGTGCTAATAAGAATGAATAGACATTTTTTCTTGTAGAAATGAATGACATTTGCTTAATCTTTGGAAAATCTTATCAGTGTACTGTTTATAAAAATATTTTACCCAAATCACATACTCAATAACATTTTTGATAAAAAGATAAAATGTAAACCTGCTGCCAATTTTTGATATCTAATCAACTTCTTAACTTTTTTGCAAGTTGCCTCCAAAAAACTGATAAATTTGAATTATAAAAGCTGCTTTCTTAGCACTTTTGATTTTAGTTACTTTTTTCCAGTGAAATGAAGTTCTTGGTTGTTTTAGCTTTGATCGTGGCTGCGGCTACAGCTGCTCCTACTGAAGGAATTGAACCTTACAACAAGAACGTTGTTGCAGTTACCGAAGGAATTGAACCTTACAACAAGAACGTTGTTGCAGTCACCGAAGGAATTGAACCTTACGACAAAGATGTAGTTACTGAAGGATTTGAACCAGCAGTGGATATGGAAGATGTGGTTGCTGTTACTGAAGGAATTGAACCTTACATCGTAGGTGGAGTTAACGCTCTTCCTCATGAATTCCCTCATGTTGTTTCTCTTCAATGGGTTATCTTGGGACGGTCCACTCATACTTGCGGTGGTGCTATCATCAATGCAAGATGGGTAAGTCAATCATATATTTCTTAGATTCTAATTTCTATTGTTTAATAATTCATTCATTTACAGGTTCTTACTGCTGCCCATTGCTTGACAGAGATTCCTTCTGCTGGACGTACAGAAATCCTGGCTGGAAAGCACAACTTGGCAATCACTGAGGCTGGCCAACAACGCTTTGCAATCGATTTAACCGTCATCCATCCATTGTGGGTTCCAGGTGGTGAAGTTGGACCTCACGATATTGCTTTGATCCGAACATCTACTGTCATTCCATTCGGACCAACCATCCAACCAATTGGAATTCCTACCGCTGATGTCGTGCCAACTGGCTCTGCTATTATTGCCGGATGGGGTCAAACTGGTGGAAATATCTTACCTCAGATGCCTGATATTCTTCAAAAAGCAACCCTCCCTTTGATCAGCATGCAATCTTGCCGTGATGCTGCTGCTAATGCTGGAATTGTAAACGATCCTCTGGATGAGACCAATATCTGCACTGGACCATTGACTGGAGGTACTGCTGTGTGCTCTGGAGACTCTGGATCTCCTTTGATCCAAGGAAATACTGCTATCGGTATTGTTTCCTGGGGATGGTCTCCTTGCGGTTCAGTTGGAGTACCAACTGGAGTCTTCAAGAGAAATTCAGCATACATCGGCTGGATTAACGCCAATGCCATCGTATAAATTTTTATACCATGGATATTTTTTGTGATCTTAAATAAATATGCTCTAAAAAATTATATCGTCAGGTTTTTGAAGTGTTTTAAAAATAGCTTAATCTATCTTAAAGATTTGAAGTTTTTAATTTATTGTTTTCAATTTCTTATCAAATATTTATCTTGCATCATTTGTTTGACTTTAAACCATTTGATAAGTGCCATAATCTCTTAAAATTATTAAATTTTTTGGGAAAACCATAAATGGCAGGTACGGTCATTATTTCGGTTGAGTGACTTAATTTAATTTAATTTGGAATGTATTTTGATTACTTTTATTTTAATTTTTTTTGATTCAACATAATTCATCAACTCGAAAAATTTTAAGTCGATTTTAGATAAAAAATCAAAACAGTAAGCATCATTACTAACAGATTTACTGAAGATTTTTTTAATGCCTTAGAAGAACAAGGAGAAATTTTGTTGAGCGAAGCAATGACTGAATCAACCATCTCATAGGCTTTTGGTTCGGTACAATTTTCCAAAGAGTTGATAAAACAGCGCAATGTACTGTTTATGGCACCTTGACAATTTTTATTTTCTAATCTGATGTTTTTAAAGTCATCTCTTTTAGCGACGGCTACACAATTGCGTAAAGGCTTTTCTTCCTTTTTAAAGCATTCACCACCTTTTGCATTTAAAAATTCTGAAAAAGCAACAAAAATTTTTTGGAGTGTCAATGTAGTCCAATTTTAATTTACCTTTTATATGCTGGCTATCATTTTTGCAAAGTTCTGTCATGACTGCAGTTACTGCTCTTCCCATTTGATTCACTTCCTTTTGTTCTTTTTCTTTAAAACAAGGTACAGAAATATATGGAGCTAATGTGAGACAAATAGCAGCTTGATTCACAATTTTACAATATCTACAGAATATTTCAAAATGTTTAGTATGCATAAATAGATTTAGCCCCGAACACTGAATTCCAAATTACTTATTAATAAAAATTAATGCACTCTTTTCTTCAGTTGAATTTTTAAGATCCTTTATGACGGCTTCCACATTTATATCAATCTGCTTGCAAATCTGAAATTTGTTAATGTTGCGCTTTAATTATAAAATCAAGATGTATAAATGACATATCTTAAGCATAAAACGACCAAGCACCACTGGACACTGGTGCAACAGTGAAAATGGACGGTGAAAATGGACGGAATTAGGTCGATTTATTATTAAATAAATAAAAAATATTCAACCTACATTAATTCTTTCACGGACGAGACTATCGTTTTTACAATCACTTGAAACTTGAGAAAAGATATTATCTGCATTGAGTGGCACTGGAATAAATAATCGAAATTGACTGATTAAATTCGTATTTAATTTTTGAAGAAAATTCAAGAGTTTTTATAAACTCGCGCTTTCAAACATTTTACACTGGAATTAAAATAAAATTGTCTGCACTACATTCAATTCACAACACAACACTGAATTTAACGTACCAATGCCCAAAATACAAAAAAACAATCCCAAAAGTATCTTCATAGTTTAAATAGTATTTAAAAATATCTTTAAAACTGAGTACTTAAATGATGCAATGATTAAGTTGAACTGAGATCTCCTCAAATTTTTTCTGACTTAAATACTAATTTTGTGTTCTAACCAGAATGCATTTCACAAAAATACGGTACGTTGAAAAAAATAATTACATAAAATACAACTATGAACATGAATCAAAATGACTCTAAGAACGTCACGGAAAAACACTGCTTATCATGAACTTTTCAAATGATTTACATTTATAAAAGAACAGACTTAAATTGCAGATGTGTCATACTGTTTTTAGCAGATTTTATGATTAGAGTGCTTTAGAGAGCTTTTAAGTTTAGTGGAATGGTCGAATCTTTTGGCAAGAATATCAGCTCACTTCTCATTTCAACATGGAAAAGGACTCAACATAGATGATCTCTTATAACAATAAAATAATTATTATGTATTGTTATAAATTTTTTTTTAGCAGTATTTTACCCTAATCAGAAGTATTTTTATCAAAAATTAGCAGTAAAAATTTAAAAATCAGCAGACATTTTTCAGGAATCTACATAATTATTATTACAAATGGAAAAACCATGTATGTATTACGAACATATAATATGTATTTATACAATAAATGTAGGATGATTACGTATTTTTCCTGGTTTTTCTGTAGATTAAAAAATAGAAAAAAAAAGTTTGGGTAAAACCACTTTTTGTTGCCAATGGAAAAATTAACTGTACAAGTCACAAAAATTTTTGAACAATGTTGACGTATGTTAAGGTCATGGCTTTGAAACATTATACCCAAAAGAACAATCTAAACCAATTATATGATACAAAATAATCCTTTTACAATTTCTCAACAATTACATTCCACTGTCCTAATTTTAGTTTTCCTCATTTTTGTTGAGTAAAAATCATAATGAAGTGCAAAAACATGCAAAAATTACAAAGCCCTCCAAAGTAAATTGTGAAATAATTAAAACTGTTTGAAAAAAGAAACTTTAGCAATTATAATTTCGCAAACAAATGGAAAACAGAGAAACTTCTTGCTAAAATCTGGTAAAACTGTAAAAACTAAAATCCGTCAAAAGCATCAAAGGGATTTGATAACTGATTTTTTTCTGTACTATGCAAATGAAATTTCTGCACCAATTAATTCGTAGTTTATTCGAATCTTTGCATTTTTATAATGGCTGAAAAGGTAACATTTATCGCAAAATTTTCTGCTTGAGTGGCTCGAAATGGAATTGTCTGATGACTGAATGGAGGTACAAGGGTGATTAAACATTGGAATAATTTTCCAAAAGCATTTCAAATAATCATTATTTATTCAATATATTTTTAAATGTTTCAAATGTCAAAAATCACCATAAAGTACACTTTTGATCCCACCCTGTGAGCCTCAAACAAAATAGCAAAACTGCAAGAATGAACGCTCTACTATACCGAGATTAATTAAAACAGGAATGTTTGCTCACTGCACAAAAAAGCTGCTCATCAAATGCCTGATGTTGACATTTTAATTTCAAATCACTGCCATAACTGAAATCAGGTCCAATCTGTCTTTTCATCAGCCAAATGCCATCATCAACATGCATTTAACTGAACTGTGATTGTTTCAGCAATTTTCTGCATTTTCTCTCGATTTTTGGCTTTATGTGGAGCTTTTGATTGAAATGTGATTTTGGTGAATCAAAAAAAAATAAAGTCACAGTTTGAGGCATAGGCAAGTTTTAATCAGCTCTACGCATTTATAAAAGCATTCAACAGTATTTAAGGCTAACAAAATCCCAAACTTATAATTTAATTTTGTCGACATTTTGCACCTTTTCGTAAAGCTCGGCAAATAAAACAGATCCTGTGGCATCAAAATGAAATTAGAATAAATTACGTTTTGACACTTTTCTCCCTGCTGTTTTTTGCGCTTTTTGTTCTTGCAAGTATGAATAATGTGGAAAGGTTCAAAAAGTCAATCAAAAAGGATTTTTCAGGCTTTTTTGCTACCAAGAAAAAGCGGTTTCTACATTGCCAAGCAATAAACTATGTGGCTGTTGGCTCGGTTGGATTTTGTGGCATTTCAAGGAGCAAAAAGTGTGACGTAGATAATTAAAAATGTCACCTGGATCTATGGGGATGTTTGGTTTAGTGGTGGGTTTAGGTTTTTGTTGGATTTTCACTTGGGTTTTGTGGATTTAGTAGAATATTTGACTTTTAAGTAAGAATTTTATCATTATTATTTATGTCTGACCTATTTCAAAGCGCTTTTTATGAAATTTTTCTCACAGTTAAAATTCCCTTTGAAGCCAACAACTTGCTGCCAATGATTCATGACAACATTCTAAATAAATATATCAAAGCCCAAGTCACCCTTAATTTATTTTCAAGCATTTTTAATCAAAAGTTTGTCCCTTATTCCAATTCATTAAGAAATCTTCTAAAGAATGTTGTCCATTCAAAGTTTTAGTTTGCCCAGAAACATTGACAAAATTGAAATACTTTTCAAAACTCTTCAAAGAATTTTTTTTCCAAGCAAGGCTGTAAATAGAAATATGTTTGAAACTTTGACAAAAATTTTATGGAAACTATCTAGTATTGTAAAATTCTTCAAGATAAGGACACTGATTATGAATGACTTGTTCATGTACAAATCATAGGGGTTACCTCTAAAAAACCGGAAAACTCCAACAATTGACGTCAATTTCCAAAAAGGACTAAAAATTCTTAAAATGTTGGTATTTTCATTTCAAACTTTACAACCTCGTTGCGGACAATAAATTTGCCTCTTGTTTCAGCATTAAAAGCTGGGAACTGGAACTACATCCAAAAATTTTTCATTATTTTATGTCTCATACTTTCGTTCTTCCATATATTAACAATAAATATATCTGGAAAATATATGTTTATACATTTGTATGTTAGTCGCTAGGGACTGAAGTTTTATGGAAAATTGAGGAAAATTGTGGAAAATTGTAGGAATATCTAGAATTCTCCAAGCCTGCAGTGCCTGGTCTTTTATAAAATGATTTACTTGTTGAACTGAGAAAAAACAATTTCAAGGAAATTATTAATGCCTTGTGTGACCACCTGAGACAACACATAAATAAAATAGAAAAGTTTCATGCATTTTCACAGTTTTTCGCAGATTGTTTGAATGCTCGTGAAATGTTCTCGCAAAAAGTTCTGCCCAGTTTATGGCAACGTACGAGTGTAGCAGTTTTTATCTGCAATTTCCTGGCAAACTATTATAGCCAGCATTTCCTGGAGGACGAGTTTTTATGGACCTTAAATTAGTGCAGCTCCTTGCACGAGTTTTTCATGTTTGTCATGAAATAAAAATGAGTTACTTGCAGATACTTGAGAGTTCTTGAGAGTTCTTGGATTGTGACACAGAAAGTTTTTATGAAGCTTCGATTGCAGCTTATTTTAGAAAAAAAGTTTATGGGATGTTAAACCTTTTTTAAGATTTTATTCGTATGTTTGTTTATTGTTCCGTGTATTAAGTATTTATAAGGTTTGGGCTTCTAAGTTGACAAATTAAAAGTAAAACAAATATTTACTTGTAAACTGGTCACAAAATTAATCAAACTAAAATCATATCTGAAATAAAATAAATATCCTGACGCACCATTCCTAAAGGAAAAACAATTCATTAGCGTTAATGGAGCCTCCAAGAAATCGAATTATGATAATTACTTAAAACTCAGAGCCACGAGGCACTTTTTTAGTACAATATCATAACAAATTATAACCTGCTCATATTTCAGTTCTCGTTTTTAATTTATTAATTTGTAGCACTTATCTACTAATGAAATATCAAATAACAAATTTTCAGAATCAATTAAATTAATTTTTTCTGTAATGTCAGAAAAAACCACCTCACATATCAGTTTTCAGATTTTTCATATATTTCCAATAATTTCAATTTCAGATTTTTCAATTTTGATTTATAAAAAATTTTGTACATTTTGTTGGTTTCACAGTTTCACAGTACATTGATATTGCTATCAGCTCAGAAGCGACATGAATTCCGCTGAAAAATTAATAAGGATTTTTGCCATGTAATATTGTATGTCTCTCGAGTTTCAAAATTTTTTTTACCGATATTCAATATTGCAAGAGGTAAGGATTTCATGAATGAAACACTGA
This sequence comes from Parochlus steinenii, assembly GCA_038502155.1. NCBI lineage: Eukaryota > Metazoa > Arthropoda > Insecta > Diptera > Chironomidae > Parochlus > Parochlus steinenii. Next base: position 1,539,199 of record JAXCIN010000049.1, on the reverse strand, counting down.
ATGTGCAGGAATATTTAGCAGAATCGGATTTTTTTTTAGTATTTGCAAACTTTATAGAGTTTCAATATTTTTCGAGGTGCATGAGGTTTTGAGTATGCTTATGGACTTTAGAGGTTTCCTGATTTCTGAAGAAAATTCTCCAAAATTAAAAAAATATAGAGAACCTGGATTTTCTCGCTGATTGGTATTGAAAATGTAATATTGCATAAAAACTATTATGTATTATAACATGCCATAAAACCTCCAATTAATGAAAATTTTCAAAAACTCAATTTGATATTAATCACACCTGCCAGCTGAATTACTTTGCGGTTGTTTCTAACTCATCCATCAAAAAATTTAATTTCGAGAGTCACTCACTCGTGAATCCAGATTAAAAGTGAGCATTAGATGATTCAGCATTTGAAAATACAATTTTTAAAAAGTTTCTGAACAGTGAAAAATTGGAAAGCATCAAAAATGCCAGCTCACATGTAAAACTTGATAAAATGTAGCTACAGCAAAAAGCGGCAAAAAGTGTAATCAAATTTTGATGCCAGCTCATATGATGCTATGTTGCATGTTTTTGTTGTTGTTGGTACTTTATTGCGACGTTGAAGATGTGAAATAGTAGACATAAGCCATATCAGCATTGCACAGGTTATTAATTTTTATGATTTTACTGTCATTTATTTTTCATTAACTATATGTATGCATAAATTCTCTGCTTTTTTGCAAAAAATTTTGGCTGTAGATTGAGATGTTGTTCTGCAGCAATTTTCATTTACTTTTCATATTTAGGCAACAGAAAATCAAATGTGTTGGATTTTTATTTTTTCTTAAAAAAATTGGCAGTTAAAATCTTTGATTGAATAAATGAATTTTTACAAGGTGACAAATCAATTAAATTCATGAATTTCAATGATTTACAAGGTAGCGATATCAAAGAGGTAGTTTGTCTGCCAAATATATTTATTAGACCAATATAGATAATAATATACAAAATGTTTTCATATTTCTTGTGAAAGCAACATCAATACACAAGTTTAACAAAAGGTTCTCTCTTAATTGGAGGTGCACTGCAAGTACAGAGGCCATTTTCGTCGCAATGCCCAACCAGATTGTATTGTTGGCAGTACGTTGTACATTTGTCTGGAAAGCATTCTCGAAGTTTGGAGCCTTAAATATATGGAAATATTTTATTAATAGTTCAAAACATATAATTATTAATATAAAAATCCAATTATGTTACCAAGTTTCTTCTTTGTTATGAATACTTCAGGCAAAATTGCTGAAACAGGAACTTTTAGAACTGGATAGCAAAAACAAACGCCATTCACACACATCCCAAACTCTGTATAATTAGAGGTTTCAGCACACATCAGTGAACATGAAGTACGGTTACACGTAATTAAAGAATCTATGAAATCGACCGCATTTTCACCGTACTCATCACCATTTTGATTTAATATTGGCGATGCTTGACATGATACCACAATAACAACCAGGAATGAAATTAGAACTTTCAGTGACATTCTGGCGATATTTTAATTTTTAATTCAAAACTGTGAACTGTCTCACTAAATTGTCTGTTCAAGACTGCATTAAACTGCGAAACATCACTTTGATTTATTTAAAAAATACAGTACTTCCACAAATTGTTGATAGTAAATTAAAAGATAAAGACTCTATTGTTATATGTACATTAGAAGATGAAAGCCTTATGTGCTAAAGTCACAGTTGAAATTATCTGTGTATGACTCAAATTATGTATCCGTTTGAGCATTCAAACTCACTGATTACAATTCTGAATCATAACATTTTAGTCTCCTATTTTGTGAGTATATTTTAAGTTTTGCAAGTTGAATTCTAGTTTCATGGTATTAATTTTTGATTGATGACCCAAAACTAAAAAAAATCTGGCTTCGTAGGTTGAAAAAACAATTTCGGTTCCTAAAAAAAAATTTATTGTATTATTTACATTATACACAAAATTCTTCTATGGACTTGAGTCTAAATACTGTGGTTCAGAGTATATGTATAAGCCGGCTTTTATCGGTTATGTATTGTATGTAATGTGATTCAAACCATGAACTGCTTATGTTTTAAAATGTTTTAATTCCAATGAACTTCATTCAACTCACTATAAAAAGGCAGTATTTTTTCTGACAATATTCAGTGACAAACTACTTTTACAACGAAAAAAAAAAAATTATCGAACATAGGAAACATGCGATCTTCAATAATCTTGATGTTTTTGGCTACCATCCTGGTCTATGCTCGAGCCAATCCTGATTATGAAGCGATTCCAGTAGAATACGAAGATTTTCAATTAAAAACTGAATTAATGTTGAGTAAGTAATTCTTAACAGAAATTTATGATTTAATTATAAACTTTATGTATTTACAGAATCAAATGCAGCGTGTGATTGCGTAAAAGTATGTAATAATTGCTTCAAATGCGTTGATGGAGTATGCATGTGTTGCACTAATTCTCCATTGCTTCGATATTTTAAATCTTTCGAGGTTAAAATCCAAAACGACTTTATCATTTAATGTGAATAATTTATCATTTGGGTTTCTATAATGCATTCACACGTCATCTAGCAACAAATAAAAATTGCATGAAGTTTTTCAAAGAAATTAATCACAAATGAGATGTAGTATTAAAATAAAATACAAATACAAATATCAAAGCAAACAAACAATGAATTCTGCTTATTATAATTTTACGAATGAAAATCCTTATAAAAGTTCAAACATAAAAAAAAATTAGTTCAGTTATTTTCCAACTTCAAACAGTCAATTAATTTAAAAATCTTCAAAATGCGTTCTGCTATAATTTTTCTATTTTTGACGATCATTGTGGTTTGCAGTGCACGATTTTTTTCTGGAGAATTCAAAGATGAGAAACAAGACTTCATGAAATTATTGAAAGACATTAAGATGGAGATAGAAGCTGGTTAGTACAATCGATAACAGTTTATTTGCTAGTCTTATCAATTTATTATTATTTAGATTCAATTCGGTATGATGATTGCTCTCGATGGGCCTGCACTATTAAGTGCATGTTGTTGTTAAAACATGGTAACTGCCACGATCATGTATGCATGTGTGAAGATAGTGAAGGAAATTCTTGGTAAAACTGAAACAATAAAATTTTGGCATGTGAAGTGATTTTTGTATTATTCAAAATTATATTTATCTTTAGAGTACTTTGCACAATGTTATCATGTTGTTTTAGTTATTTTTATAAATTTATCACTCATAAATCATCACTTTTGTTTCATAAATGTTATCTTGCATTTTGTGTTATTTAATTTATTCTGCTTATTTAATTTAATGTCAATTGCTCTTTACTTGTTGAATCAGTAAATCATTTACTAAGATTTGAGTCACAGTCAATGAACTTGAAAAAAATTTTAAAACCGTAATTTTAGATTAAATTGCACATTTTCTTAAATGAAATGATAACTATGCTAAATAATGTTTACTCTTAAAGTCTTTGAACTTACAAAGATGATGTTAGCAGATAAAAATAAAATAAATTTACAAAAAGCTTCTTGTTAATTATGTTTTTTGTAAAAGCTGTGAAAATGTATCCCTACACTAAATATTTATGTATGCACACAATGTAACAAGAAGAAAAAATCTAATCACATTATGAATCGAGCTTATTCACAGCTCGCAACTCACAAATTTTTGATCACACCCTGTACAAGATTGCAAGTAAAGATACATCAGGTTCCTCTTTTCCAATTTATCTGCAAACGAGCCAAGCATTTCGAGGAGGTGAGGAAGAAAACCAATTTCCATAATTTGTAATCAGGTACAAACCTTGCTTGATGGTATCGCACCTCAGATGCAAAAAGAGCAAATAACCTCATCAATATTCAGCTTCAACCTGAAATAATCAGATAACCGAATCATTTGCACAAACAGCTCCAGTTTGCCATGGTTTGTGGAATGATCCAGTAATTTTTCATTTGCTGAGGGAACGAGAATATAAATTTAGATTGAAAGATGTCTTGCAAATGGATAAGTGTGACCTTCTTTAATATTGATTTAAAAGGATGTGGCTTGACATGGTCAAAAGTGTAGAGAGAGAATCATTATTTTACGCTTGATGTTTCGTCTGCATTCTGTAAATTCATGACTCATAATATATCTATTCAGAAATGGCTTTCAAATCAAATTTAATAATCAGCTGGATTAGTATATAATTTGATATTCCATTCAGCTTTCAGTTGAAAATATCTCATCTTTCACACATGCAATGCGAAATCGTATTTTTGTTGGCTAAAATATGATTAAAGATTTCAATGCTGATGAATGTTTTGAATAAGGAATGTGACTCTGAAATGATTTTTTTAATAAAATACAAGCGCAGTTAATTCTAAATGAAATCGTATTGCTGTATTAAATTTAAAGCCGAGATCTCTCTATTCGGTCTGCAGAATTTAAAGGATTTTCTCTACAAAAACCAATTTAACCAGACATATTGTTCTTACACATTTATGTTTTTATGCTCTATTGTGCATACAATTCACTAAATCTCTTGCTGCTAAAAAAATGATAAAACATGAAATATTTCTGCGAAAAAATTCTGAACGGCAAAAATGGCTATCAACAGAAAAAAAACAGAAAACATCAAAAATTATTAAAAATCAGAGCAGAAACAAATTGGGAGTTGCAGACAAGGGATGAATCTAAGAAGAGTAAGCATTTTCATTTTTTCCACAATAAATTCATGTTGCATGAAAACAGTCGGGAGATAATTTTGTTGCAAGCTGAAGATTACACTGGGGTTGAAGATTTTTCTTTTGTTAAATGGGAAGTTTAGTAAAAAGCAATAAAGTAACTTTTTGATGGGATGTTTTTCTTGCGTACCCTTTTATTCGTTTATGACATTTATGTGGGATTGAGTGCAGGGGTAGAACCGTTTCCTTATTGAACATATTTAGCCTTCTAGTCTATGCTTCTAGGTTACCCCTATCTTCTCCCCTTTAGATCTCCAATATGCATGTTCTCAAGACTCTCCATGTAACTTTATCAAAATCTGCTCGCATGTTTGTCGATGGCATGAAAATATTATTACAACAAATAAGTTGAGTAACATTCAACCATAAAAAAAAACGAAATTTGACTTTTTTTGTTGGAAATTTGATTATATTTTCTATCTAACCAAATGGCAAAAATTGTGATATTGCGACTTTGCAAAAAAAGCAAAATGGTAAAATGGTAATAAAGTTATTAGAGACTAACAGGATCTGGTACCCTTTGTTGAAAATCTTATCAATGTTAACAAGTTTTCTTGATAAAAATGTAATTTATAATTTAATAAAAATAAAAGGCAAATTGGAGAAGAAGTGAAGAGATAGAAAATATCATATTTTTGTGATTTGAGCTTTCCACTTTGATTCTTGGATACTGCAGAGATATTTTATCTAACCAATTATTTATTATCTTTTTTGAAATTTAACTTTTTTCTTTTTTAAGCTTTCATTTTCATAAACTTTTTCAGTTTAATATCGGTAAAAGTAATTACCTCAAATTCGCATTTTTCACCACTGATTGCAATAAATAGAACAATCAAAAAACTAACTACCCAATTTGTTGAATGGTTTCAAATTTGTAATAATAATTGCTACATTGTTTCATTCCAATTTTTCCCTTATTTTCGTGATTTTCAGATTGGATATTTGTTCTGGTAAAGTTTTTTATCGTTTAAAATGCTTTAACAATATTTTCAATGTTTCAACGGAAATTGTGATTAAAATCCGGCATACCAGCGATATCAGTTTAAAAGCACATCTGGGAATAATTTTAAAATTTTGCTGCCATTCTTTGAATTTATGGCCAACAATTTTACGAATTGGAAAAGTTTACCAGAATTTTCAATCTAAAATTTTTAGACCTAGGTTTTGCTGCTTTTTTGAAAAAATCAGGGTTTTTGGGGAAAGTCAAGAAATGGAGATTTACGACTAAATACTCCTCAAAACTCCTGCCTTTTAAAAAGCAATATCAACCAAAACTTTTTATGTAATTCGAAGAGCTATAAAAGAGATAAATTGTCTGGCATTTGTGGTCGGGAATTTTAATTTTTGATTTGAGGCGGTAAAAAGCAGTCAACCATCAAGACATAACACTTAAAAAATAGGTTAAACAATAACCATCATTTTTCACAATATCACTCGTGTTTTTGAAGCTTTATTTGCGTCACTTGAAAATTATATGCTGTTGAAAAGGTAAGTCTGCCGTTCCTTGAAATTTCAGACTTTTCCGGGGAATTTTATAAAATTTCTTATTCAAAAACAATTTCTTTGTTGTCAAGTATTTTGGTCGCTATCACATCCTTGCTCTTATTGTTCAAGTTTTTGAAGTGCTTGAAATGTTTAAGTTCCACCAGAAACCAAAAATGGAAAAGTCTTGTATTTTTGTTTTTGTGTATTTTAAAATGTTTTTGTGTTTTAAAATTGATGCACATTGTGAGATTAAAAATTTCCAAGGCGGAAGTCGCGTTCTAAATATGGCGAGGCTCGTAAAACTAATTTATTTTATGGCTTTTTCATGTTCTTGGACAGTTTATGCGACTTTTCAACTAGAGATGAACTTTTGCCAGGATTCTTGAGAATTCTGTGTTGGCGTGTTGTTTTGACTTGATGTGGATGTATAAGGTTAATTGAAAGGTTTCTTGAAATTTTTCTTGGAAATTAAAAATTATTTAATTAATGAATTTCATGAAAACAATTTTGGTAAATTTTTTCTTCAATATATTTTGTTCATTTTAATGATTATGAACTTCAAAACGTAAAAGTCCATGGTAAAAGAGTTTCTAATAAAAGTTGAGACTATCATCAAAAAGCTCTTTCATTTCCTGATTTCAATCCAAATGAAATAACACAAATTCCTATTAAATCCTATTTAAATCATCTTGAAATTCTCCAGAAAACATTGCCATTTATATACCATTCCTCGATACTTTTGCTTCTCAATTCCTCTTCAAAAATTGATTCCCGAACAAGACTGATGCATTTTTAATAAACCAACTCAATAAGCTCTTCAAAGCTTCCCAGAAACAGTTCGCAAACAGACTTCTCTGGAAATTGAATCTGAAAATGTAAATCCTGTTATCAAAAAATAAAATTGTTCGAACGATGACGATACAACAAAAAAGCAAAATTAATATTGATGCAATTCCGTATTTTTCCGCTTTTTGTAAGAAGCTATTTAACAAACTGAAAGCTGCTTTCAAAAAAACGTTCCATTATTTACTCAATTTACTTGAGTTTAGCATATTTCACGAGAAATAGTGAATAAAGTTTCGTTCAAAAATTTTCACAATTTTTCAAATATTCGAAAAAGTAGCGAAAACTTTTATTTAATAAAATCAATCAAGCTTTCAATACTTTTACAAAATGTTATATATTCTTATGCGAGAAAGCCAGAAAGTAAGAATGATTCAATATTCTTTAATAAACTGATATTTATGGGAATTTTAAAGAACTTTCGAAAGTTACTTGAATTTTAAGTTCTTGGAGCAGCTGGAAGTTACTGAGGATAGTTTTTAAATTAAATTTTTAATAATGAGAACTTTAAGAATGTTGTGAAAAATTTAGAGAAAGAATGTAGCGAAGAAAAAAATATTTGAAATTGTTTATTTTGTTTTAATAACCATTCTTTACCAAGAAAATACATTTTAAAGCACATTCTTAATCAGTTTGTAGTGGATTGCTTGTTACTCATTCCTAATAACAAAATGAGATGACAAAAAGATCAATAAAAAAACTACAAACGCCAAAGGTTGAAGCTACATAAACCCAATAGAGTAAAATATGATACTCTATGATGATACCTCTACTATGCTCCAAGTAATATGCAATGCAGTGACAAGATGCTCACGGAAGGCGAGGATTTGTGAAGGGATTTGTTGACACAGAAAAAAATGTTCTTCTTCTCAATTTCACCTTCTAAGCAAAAATTGGTGTGCCTTCCGTTCTATCTCTACATTTCCATAATTTAAAATTTCCATATTTCCTTATTTGAAAATGTTTACATTATGAATTTTATGTGAAACATGTATTGAAAATAAATTCAATGGAAACGTGCAAATCTTTTTTAATATTGCCGAGTATCGTTGAGTTTTATTGAGTTTTGCTGGATTTTTCAGACACTTTCGAAGATTTTCATTTGAGTTTTAGAGGATAGAAATCATTGTGTTTGAGAAGGATTTCGTAGAGGATTTTGCAATATTCAGTTTTTGCTGGATTTGGAATAGAAGATGAGGAAATATATTAAAAAGACTGAGTAAAGAAATGTAGAATGATGTAGCTGAAGAACTGGTGACATTTCGTTTTTATTAATTTTGTTTGCATCGTCAGGTTAGATGGAATTTGAAAAAAATATATTAAAAATTGTTAGGCAACGTTAAAAAGTTTTCCTTTAAAAAAAATATTTTAGCAATATTTATGATGGTTTAGGAAGTTGAATGATTTCATCGTTGAAATTTCATAAAGACCATATTTCTCCAACTATATATTTTTATTGCCAATTCTAAAGAATAAGTTTCACAGCTAATGATAATCCAACAAAAAAAACCTTTCCTAACTCAAAAATATCCCACGCAAAAGCAATTTCTAAGAGAATCTAAAAACAGCATAATATGCTATGCAAAAGTACAGTAAACCTCAAAACATGCTCAACATATCAAACTCAACTTTTTGCAAAATATGTTAGAATATCTTTCCACTGAAATTTTTAGAAATTTACCCGAGCAATTTAATTATATCGTCTACAAACACATTAACGAAAATTTTCTGAAAAAAATTTAGAATAGAAGAAAAGTTTTAACATGTTTAACGAGTGTAGAAAATTTACATGAAAAATTATGTTCCAAAAATAAATGCGGTGTAATTTTACATCAGCATATAACATTAGGTGTATTACGAATATTATACTTATAACGTGGAACAAAACTGTAGAACAGGAATATCGTTATTATTATTATTGTGCCATGCTGTCATGTAATATCTAAACATTCTAACAGCTAAAAATCCAAACATTTGAACACACACGATTTGCTTATGTGTTCTATTATGCTTTTCCTCAGCAAACATATTTTATTCGTACCTCCAGGTTGTTGCCACATCAGTTTTGTGAGCTATATTTTCAGTGAATTCAGATTTTTCGAGGGCACTGTTAAAAGTTAAAACTGTTAGTTTCAGACAAAGATTTTCGACTATGAATTGAATTTAAATAAAAGAAGATTTTACCAAAATATTATTTCCACGATTTTCCACAAAAAACCTCACCCACTTCCAACCAACAGTGCTTAATTCCTGGATGTTTGCATGAAAAACATTAAAAACAAGAATATTGTGCTGTGGTTATTTTTATTATTATGAATATTTGTTTTTGCACGAGCAAATTCAACACCAGAAAATGGTAAAGCAGCTCAGAGCACCAAAAAGCAGTAACATAAAACCAACCAACTTCGCATACGATGTTATAGCCTAGCAATCGTAAAGGCGAGAAAATCTTAAATGGCATTTTTCGGCTAGTTATACTAATTTTTAGCATGTTTGTTTGGGTAATGGGTTTTATAGTGTTTGAGATATGAAGTGAACGTTTTTATTTGATGTTTTGCTTCAAATTTTGTGAAAAAAATCGTTAATAAGATGGTTTAAAATTAATTAAATTATAGGTTCTTGAATACCAATTACTTCAAAAATTTTATTTATGAATGTTGGGACCCAAAAACCAAAAATGCGACCCACGAAACCCAATTTTTAAGGATTTTTATTCAAAAAACGAAAGTTCTAAAAATATTATTATGCATGAACCTAGGTTCATGAATAGCAGTACCTCGAAAAAAAATTTTATGGATGTTGGGACCCAAAAACCAAAAATGCGACCCACGAAACCCAATTTTTAAGGATTTTTATTCAAAAAACGAAAGTTCTAAAAATATTATTATGTATGAACCTAGGTTCATGAATAGCAGTACCTCGAAAAAAAATTTTATGGATGTTGGGACCCAAAAACCAAAAATGCGACCCACGAAACCCAATTTTTAAGGATTTTTAGTCAAAAAACGAAAGTTCAAAAAATATTATTATCCATGAACCTAGGTTCCTGAAAAGCAGTACCTCGAAAAAATATTTTATGGATGTTGGGACCCAAAAACCAAAAATGCGACCCACGAAACCCAATTTTTAAGGATTTTTAGTCAAAAAACGAAAGTTCAAAAAATAATATTATCCATGAACCTAGGTTCATGAATAGCAATATTTCGAAAATTCAATTTATGAATGTTGGGACCCAAAAACCAAAAATGCGACCCATGAAACCTAATTTTTAAGAATTTTTGGTCCAAAAACGAAAGTTCAAAAAATAATATTATCCATGAACCTAGGTTCATGAATAGCAATACTTCGAAAATTCAATTTATGAACCTAGGACACTTCTGAATTAAATGGTCAACAGAAATATTTTCAGCAACCACGTGCTCGAATATATCTCGTGTATTGTAAATAAGTTAATGAAAAACCATCTTATTTAAAAGTCTTCCTGCTTCCTGCCCTTACAACTAACAACCTATATAGACAAATTAGACAAAAGATTCCATTTGCAGATTATTTGGTACAGTAATTTGTTTTTATGTCAAATTGCTTTCTGAAAAGTTAATTTAATTATTTTGGTTTCTTCTTTGCCACTTTCCAGGAATCTGCCTGTCCTGTCTTTATCAATTTTCATTTTGCCTGCTAGCAGAAAGTTGCTGTATTCATTGTCTAATTTAATTTATGCTTTTGCGTTGCTTGTGTATACTTCCATTTTGTACGTAATGATGTTAATATGAAACAAATTTTATTAGAGCTATAAATGCTGGAAATTTATACTTTGCTCAGTTTACTTTTGCGGAATAAATGCTCGCTTGCAAGGAAAATGTTACAAAGAAAGTACACAACATTATTTGATCTTCAGTAGAAAATAATTTAATATCTTTTTTGTATATATTAATAATAATTTATTTATGTTTTGCCAATTATAATTTAAATGTTGAAAAGAAATTGAAAAGTTTATTATTATTTCAATTCTCAGCAATGGAATTTTCAGCAATTTCTTTATAATAGTATAGCAGTCAAGTACCCGTTCTTAATGACGGAAATCTAAATATTTTCTCCAAACTGGATAGTTTTTACAATTTTTACTTCTCCGCAATGGAGAAGTATTGTTTTCGTGACAGCATTTTCAGGGTTTTTTAACCTTAAATGATTTTTCCTGACTTCCCCGTAAACAAATCTCAAAAATATTCAGTATTTTTTTTGTCCGTATTGAGTTGAAGAAAATTCCGGTTTTACCCGTGCAATGCGAAAAACTAAGGGCCGGAAAAACGATCGATCTGAAATCCCACCGAACCGATTCCGGATTTTTTTGCCAATCGACTTGGTATCTCTTCCCATCGTGCACCTGATATTTTTGGTGATGGTGACTCCACCGGTTATCACCAGAACCACTTCCGTGATAAAGTCGGGTTTTCCATACAAAAAACATTTTTTGAAAAACTAGAGATACAGCTGTGTTTTTTCAGAAAATGTTTGAGATGATGAGTTGAGTCGGGAAATCGATGTTTGGTCCACTACCTGCTGGGAGTCATCAATAAAAAAAAAGTTAGAATCTCAAATTCAGAAAATAAGAAAAATTAAGTTTTGGAGGATCAGCCTGGTATTACAAATCTCGAGAACGACTAAAGATAGCAAAAAATGCTTTTAAATTATAAGTTCCAAGAATTTTCCATTGGTCTGGGGAATCATCTGGTAGTACCAGACAACTTTTAGAACGACTAGAGATAGCACTTCGAAACAATATTTTATGAAAACACCATTCCATACTAGCGGAGAAGTAATGCTCAGCTCCCAAGCTGCACAACTAGTTATGAACTGTCTCTTGAATGCTAAAACTGCTAAAAAGATTTTCGGTAGCAATAAAAAAAAATTGCACAACAATTGACAATCAAACACACAGTACAATCTATTTATTGGTCCACTTAAAAATTTCCACATTCAGCAAATTCCCAAAAAAACGATCAAAACTAATGACTCTAAATAGGATTATATGAATTATTTCATTATTTAATTTGTTTCCATTATAATATTAAATATTTTACGTTATTTATGTTTTTGTTGCATGTACTTGGTTTGTCGAAATTCTATTAAACTTATATCTCGCATATTTTCAAACATTTTTGAATTGCAAATAAACAAAATGATATTCAAATTAAATTCATCGCGAAAAATTTATCATTTATTTTTTGAGGTATTTTATAATTTCAGAGTTGTCAGATTGATGTGCTTTTAGTTTTTCATTGTTAACAACCATTGTTGATCTTCAGCAACTGTAGTTTTATATTAGTTTAGCTCAAGAGAAAGAAAGTGTGAGCTTACATAAATTATCAGCATATTTTAAAAATTCTCTCAGGTAACTCAAAATCCCGACATAAATATTATTCTCTCGAATATTGGCGAGTTTACAGTCGTTTAGAGGATAAATCACCATAACAAATATCTCTTTGGTCTGTTAAATTCCATACAATTCATTGAAAATAATTTTTGAGGGATTCTATCAGATAATATATTAAAATTTCCACTATGTAACTATGAAATTCCCTGAATTTTGAGCCTGTTTGAACTTTTCTTCAGCTCCTTTGTACACTTGAGTATTCTTTGAACTTTGCAAAAAAATTGTTACAATTCAAAGTTCAATCTTCCAATTTTTTCTTGAAAGTGTACTTAAAACCCTTTCTTATGATTTTTATGGGCATTGCAGTAAAACTGGCAGAAATTTATGAGACCATTAAAATTAAATTTTAATTCTTATACCCTACTCTGTTGGGCGGATCATAAATTCTTGCCAAGAATCACCATGATCCGTAACGGATGCCAGAAATGGGAATTAAAATTTCATCAGCAAAACGCACAATTTATGGCACGAATTTCCATTTTGTCTTTATCATTTGCACATAAAAAATGGAATGATCTTTCAAAATGTAAATTTAATCCACCGAATTGCCAATAAATAACAAAAGCCTCATGGAAAACGCCCAGTTGGCATTTTGGCATCTTATTGGTTTGAAACTGTTCCAAAAATATACAAATTGATGGAATTTTTTTGTTGGGTGGAGAAGCTGAGAATGGTCGGTTTTTGGTATTCTTATAAAAAAATACAATTTAGAGGCAGTTGGGATTTTTCAAGGAAATTGCTGAATTGATGATTTTTACATTTATTTCATATAAAATGATTATTGCATGAGTTTAAGGCATAAATCAGACATTTTTTGGAATGTAAGCTGAATATGGAATTTGCGCTTAATAATAGTCTTTTTAGGCTTCTTGACGTAATAACATAATTTTCTTTCAATGAAATTTAATGATACTTTTCTTCCTTGAAAAATATGACGTGCCACTAACTCTCACTCCATCAAGCAAACCAATAAAATCATGTATAGTGCAAATTTGGCATCCCGATTAACCAGATTTTATTTTTATTCCGTTTTCTCATCAGCAATCACGAGGAAAATTGTTGAGATTCGTTGATATATGCTGCTAATAATCTTATAAACTTCACGATTCTCTGCAAAGTTCTCTCCATTTACCAAATAATAAAATAAAAAGCAAAAGTACCAACATGATATCAAAAGTTTAAATGTGTAACGTTTTAAAGAGAGACTCGGGATTTCCATTTTTTAAGTTATATAATGATTTTAAATTTTTACTGCAGTACTTCATTAATTTTATTATTCATTAGCAGTTAATTTAGAATTACTTTCTGGAACCAAGAGACACTTCTAAAGCACGTTGATTCCCTAAAAGTTTTAAACCGTTTAACGGATTTCAGGGCGGCAAATTTGGATCCAGCTTTACCAACTTGGAAACAAAAAAAAGTCCAAAAACCTGAGGAACGAAACTCAAAATTCTTGCCATATGCACAAAGAATTTATGATAAAAGCGCAAATCTATCAAACGAGCAACACCAAATTTTTATTATTTTGTTTTATGAAGTGAGAGAAATGGGACATTTACATTGACGAAACGCACTGATATCTGCATACCGTTCTCAACGTTTCCATACAAAATAGTTTGCTTATAATCGTGGCCGTGTTAATCGGGATACCATAAAAAATATCCTTTTAGCCGAGACAATAAAAAAGCGTTTACTTCTAATATGACTTGAACAGAGATTTTCCATTTGCGCAGTCTTTAAAAGTTTTATGAGCGTCTTGTTAAATGACCAGGCAAAGGAACAAATGGGCTGGCAACTAAAGAAGGTTTGTTTGAATGCTCTAGTGTTTATAATGAGGTTTTTGGGATATTGTCGCTCTGAACATATTTTCAAAGCCTCTGAGATTTTTACTCATGTAAAAATGAAAAATATCACCAAATTAAATGTTCGACTGAACAGTGAGAATGCAAAATTATTGACATTTTCTGATAAAACTGACTCAAATCTTTTTCACCTGGTTTAATTTAAAAAGAATCCACTCGTTCGAATTATTATATACTTTAATAACTTTTGCAGCTGTTATAAAGTTATTTCAGTTATTTGTTTTTCTATTTATTTATTCGAATATTTTTCGTTGAGTGTACATAAATTTAGTTTTTGCTTGTTTTCATCAGAAAAATACATTGTACATTTATTTCTCACAAATTCATTTTAGATTGTCTTGTTGATGTCTGCCCGGCTCCGAATTCCATCTGATAAACTGGCTTAACTGGGTTGTAATTTATTTTATTCATTTTTTATTGCTGCTTTTTATAGCTGAGCAAAAGAAAATTAGGATGTTAATATTTATGTTTTGTACGCTGCAGTTGTGAATAATGGAGAAAAAATTATACATATTTATTTTGCTCATGTTTTATTCAGCAAATAAATAAGAGAGCTATTTGCACATACAATCTCAACTATTTTATAAAGTTTTTGTTGAGATTTAAGCATCTTTTTGCTATTTTTGGAGATTTGTCAGCGATACATAAAAAACTTCTTCCAAATTTTAGTTGTTTAGAATTCCAATAGATGGCGATGGTGGAGTAATAGTGAGCTCGGGCGGGGCTCTTTCCAATTTGGTATAAATATATTTTAAGGCAAAATCCTAATTTATACCAAAACCAACGAAAATTTTTCAAAAGCATGAAAAATACTAAGAACAATAATTTTCTACAAACAAAATATTTTATGATCTCTCGACCCTAAAACCAACATTATTTTTAATTGCTGCAACACAGAAAATGATGTTGGCAGTTTATTATAAAAAGTGTTGAAAAAACAGTTGCAAAGCATAAAACTTCCCGTGTTGTGCTGTTACTTGTTTATGAATAAACATTACATTGAAATTTTGGATACAACCTTCATTTGCATATAAATTAAAATTACATGTTAGCACAGAAAACCGAAAACTAAAAATAACAGCGCAAAATTTGAAAATTTCTCAGAAAATCAAATATGCGAGAAACGTTCGTTGTTTTTTTGAATGTGCACAAAATAAGAAAATAGGAAAGATTTCATGAAATAACACCCTCACAGTTTCTCGTTTACAAAAAAAAAACACATATCCCTAAATTAAAAAAAACCTTCAATACCTCTCTATCAATCCCTCACCAATTTCCATAAAATAATATTCGACAGTCAATTATGGTTCAATTATTTGCGTCACAAATTAAATTGTTCCTCATCTCTGCGTCGAATTGATGGACAGTTTGGAACCCTCTTCATACCCAAAGCAGATAGAGAATCTGAGGATTTTTATTGAGCTTTCTGGATTGAAATTAATGCTTCATTGTATTTTTACTGATATTACTGATACATAAGGGAGATTTGAACAAATTATTTCCCTGCCTGTTCATTCTTAAGACTGTGAGTGCAATTGATTTTCAGTTTATATGCATGTCAATCATATGTGATCACAGTATCAACTCAATCAAATTAAGGAGTTTCAGGGAAATTAAATGAAATTTATGGTGAAATTCTAAAAACAATGAGTTAATTTCAGTGTTATCGATAAAAAGAATATTTCAAGACAGACTGATACTTTTCCGTTTACTTTCGAATGCGCTTTCAGCCTGAGGTTATTCAAACAATTAATTTTATCTATTTTTTTATGCTTTTATTTAAAAAGATGTTTTATGCTCTTTTTCTGCCTAGAGCCTCGAGAGTATGATAAAATATTAATGTTTTAAATTGAAAATGCACCCTTGCTAAAAGTTGATCATCATATTATATTATATGAAGTGAGGATAAGGATGGACAAGGGTGAATTTATTATGAGGGATTGAAATGGAGAATGAAATTAATGTTGCATGTAGCGAGCTTGAAAATGCAATCAAATTAAAAACAATTTTGCATCAATTTGTATTAATGCTCATATGTAAAGTAAAGGGCAGGAAATAGTCAATTTATTATCTATGAATAAATTTACAGCAAAAAGAAATGTTTTATTATCTAAACTGAGCATTATTAGTTTCCCACCATTAAAATTGACGCGACAATGTCATGTTATAATTACAAAATTCTCCATAATACATTAAATGTAACCAATACACATCATTGATGCCAAACATCAATCATTCAAAGCACTCTTCAAACAATCCTAAATTTCAGTTACAGCAAAATTTATACCATCAATCTAAAATTAAAATCATGAGCGCTTTCAATTATTTTCAAAACTGTGCTGAATAACACATTCAGCTAATTAAAGATTTAATAGACATGTGTCATAAAAATTAATCATTGATCAAGTCGCTTGATGTATTTAAATTAATATATTACTACATAGCTCATTTTATTAACTAATCATGTAAAATAGGGATAATTTACCGTGAAATGATGAATACTAAAATGTATTTGATTTATGGAAACCTCTAAAGGCAGTTGTGATAGAGTTGATTAGGTTCAATGAGTTTTGATCATCAATAATTATTGATTCTGTCGATCAATGTTCTAAATTTAATTCATTTTGCACTCAAATGAATTTGATGGATGATGAACATTAATTTATTTTTAATTAATTTTTGATTGGAACTGCATGATACCTAAAAAATTGATACAACAGTATGTAGAAAACTTGAGAAACCAAAAATTTTTTTGAGGTAAAGACACTGAAATAATTGTTTTGTTTTGTGATGATTCGAGTGAAAGTAAATATGGATACCATATTTATGAATATAACTTACCAGTTTGAAACAAAAGCATCTCAACTAACAAAATATTTTACATAGCAAAAACAATGAATATTATATTTCATTTTACAATAGCAAAGCTGTCTCGAGCATATTTTCTATTATAATTTTATTTAAAATAATCCATTTTCATGTCTGTCGAAAATGTCTAGTAGAACGCAACCTTTTAATGAAAATGCAAGCAAAGAACGCAAATTATATTGAAAGTCAATATTCCTTTAAATTGATGCGGGAAAATTCGTTCACCGGCAAAAAACAAACATCTAAAATATCAAAATATAAACAATAACTAAAACATCAGAAATTAGCCGCGAGTATTTTTGAAATCGATATCAACACAAAATATGCCGAAGCTATAGATAACAGTCTGTATGAATAGATCTTCTTTGTTTTTGCTGCCGGTTTGGCAGTTTGGGAGTGTATGCCGAGCCATAAAACATGTTTAAACTACGCTCTCCATTGACAACATATTAATTTACTGCCTTGCGGATTCCTTTTTTTTATTTCACAAAGGATGGAATTCCTTTGGGATCAATAAACATGCCAACGAATTTTTCATCTATATATTTTGTGTACGGTCGACATGTATATATTCAAGTTTGTTGGGGATGAATTCTATGTGTGTGGGAAATTTTGGTGAGTAAATAACATTTTACGAATATATTAAAAAATTTTGCTTTGACAGGGAATAAATAAATACATTATCAAGAAAGGTTGAGGATAAAAGCTTTAATTATAAGAAAATAATACTGTCTTGGTTTCACAGAAATAATTAAAAGCTCTATCTAAAAATAGAAACCTTTTGAGACAGCTTAATTGCTCTCAAAAAAGTACCTTATCATCAGTTTTACAATATTATCATTTGAAGTAAATAAATACACTCGAAATCTTCCAAGAAATCATTGCTTTCCAAATGCTGTAATTTTTCTATTTTCTTATAATTTCAACAAATTATTCATTTCTCTTTAAATCGACAATATACCCAGCTCATAATCCAAATTACATAATAACATAATAACGAAATAACAATATTAATTCATGATTATATATATCTAAGCACTTTAGAAAATTTTACAAGAAGCACTTAGAGTGAAGCTCAACGTATTCAATAATATATTATATATCTCGTATTTAAAATTTGTGAAGTTTATATGAAACTGAAATATGTATTTTGAAAAGTCGTTGAAAACAATATGAATCTGAATATTGATTAAATAAATAAATTACTTGTAACATAAAACGAGATTTTCCCTCCGTCTAATTTGATGCTTTTTGTTGTTTTGATACATCTTCGACAATATTATAAAAAGACTGTGAAGAAAATTTTGAATCTTAACTCGAGACTTTATGATCCCCTTTCATGAGACGAGGAAAATTCCCGCAACGCAAATACTTAATTTCCATCAATTTACAACAAATTAATTGTATTTTTGGGATTTTTCGAGATTTTTGTATCTTATATGGGTTTTATAAACATTTTTGCATTTTCTTGAGTTTTTGAAAATTGAACCTCTCCGCTAACTGACTGTTATTACAATTAATTAGAAATTTCCACAGCACCCGAAGCTCAACTGATTCTGAATATTATTTTAAATCAGTGTTATGCTCATATAAGATTATGAGGTAATTTCTTATCATCACACTTTCTTCAGTGAAGTATCTGCTCGGAATGCTGTATAAAAACAGTGGAATTATTATCAGGATGTAAGGTAAATTGAAAAATCAATATTACTTGAGATGTTAACAGAGTGCTTTTCAATTTTGGCATTACATCTAGAGATGTTATTTGTGCCCTAAATATTGACACTCTCAATTTCTTCAAGATCTTCATGCTTCTGTGCCTGAAGCCTTTCGCAAAAATGACGAATAATGATTTATCTTCCAAAAGAAAAAGATTGGAGCATTCTATAAAATCGCAGGAAAATCTGAGATGGATCTAAGAATGATATTAATTAGTAATTTATTGAAGTGCTTTAAGTGCTCTTTAAACACCCTTCTACCTGCGGAATAGAGCTTAGGTTTGAGCATCTTTATTATCCGTCCTTTGTTTCGCATCGATGACCTTTACCATAACCTATAAAGTTTAGTTCTTTATTGAGCACTGGAAGTCGTTTGGAAATAATTGATTTTGGCCTCAAAGTGGAATATTCATTTTTATATATATTTTATTTGAACATATCAAATTTTTGTTATTTTTAAGGTGGACATTAAACATTGTTTTGAAAGCATCTAGAGAATTATTTTTTCTTTAATATGGCTTTGAAAAACATTTAATTAAGGTCGAGACCTTTTCAGTATAAATAAATAAAGTATCAAATGACAAGCTTTTTGAATATAAATATTATTCTATTTCTATACGGTACAGGAAATATTGCGTAGGTAACATGCCAAACAAAATTACGTTAAGATCAACAAAACAATTAAGAGTTCAATGACCCAGCGCTATAATAATTGATTCCGTATAACTTTTACAGCAATTCTTACCTGTTAATATAATTACGCACACTATCTTCCCCAATGAATTGTTGAATGGATTCTTTAAAAGCGCATGTACCAAATCACTCCGTGCTTGTATCAAAACATCGAAATAATCAAGTACTGCGCGGAAAACGACCTCTTGGAAAATAACCCAAATCATTCGTGTTTCGTATTTTTCCCTTCAAGTGCACGCGTTTGTTGGATCAACTCTGATTCCGAAAACTTAGCAATTTAATTTTTTGCGCAAGTTAGTGTAAAACAAAATCTGTGGCGAACAGGATACGCTGAAAAATTTATGAGAATCGAAAGAGTTTTAATGAGTTCTGTGGAGCTTTAAATAATTAAATTAAGTGTAGAAGTGATTTGTTTTCTTGTCTTGTGGATTATGAAGTATTTTTAAGCGTTGAAAATGAAACATGGTGATTAAAATCAGATGTGGTTGTACAATTGCTTTGTCCATCAATCATCGCCCATGATTATTATTATAGTTTGCAAAATTATTTGAGCTTTTTTAATTTGGATATAATTTCATTTTTGTTATCAACTTTTCATTAACTGTTTGTGATAATTTTAAAATTAAATTTTAAATTATTTAATTACTTTAACCTAACTTGTGTCCTAAATTAAAAATATGATGAATTAAGGTTAGACATTATGGTTAGACATTAATTGACCACTAACACCATCACAAACTAATACTTATAACAATCTCCTACAAGTATCACATCAAACAAATGAATCGAAAAATATATAAACCCACATACCAGTACCATCAAATTACATCTTCTAACAAGGAAAAACTATTTTGCAATTATCGAAAGTGCTTTTCTCGGTACTAACGCAAAAAAACTCGCCTATAAATCGTTTACCCAGCAATCTCATTGCTTCTAATGTGTGCCATTCAGAGACTTTTCATCAGCATCATCAGATAATCCACCGCAGTCCGCAACAAGTCAAGGTAACAAATGAAACCATTTAGCAAATAAAAGATGGGATATTTGCTTTAATTTGAGCAATTAATTCCAGAAAGAATAAAAGCTCAAATGCTGGGTGAAAGCTTGATTAAACTTTCTGAAAGCATAGAAAATGGTACCGATTGAAATCAATTGCATCCATTGTGTCCGAAAAAAAAATACCTAGAACGACATGAAACTCGCAATAGCACAAAAGCCCAAAAAAAGCAACAAAAACCCTAAAAACGCCATTTACGTTGTGAAACTGTGATGTTGAATGTTCACCCATAGTAATGGGTTTTTTGCACCAAAAGACCCATAAAAAACTGATGGAGGAAAAATCGATCGGAAAATGTGACAGTTTAATGTGCTCCATAAATTTCAAAGTCACGCTGAAAGTCCCCATTTTTCTCACCCAAATCCAATTTTCATGGAGAAGCAACACAATATATACTTGATCCAAGTTTGCATTCCTCTGAATTAAACCTAATTTAATCATTTTGTCTGTAAGGAGAACAAAAGAAGGATCCGGATTTTTTTTTTGCTGCTGGAAATTTGATCCATTATTCTTCATTTAATTTAATTTTGTCATAAAAGTTTTCGGTGTAAATAACACGGAATTTTCTCAAGTCATTTTTCATCAATGAGGAAATTATTTCTTTGGAGCCTTTGATACGGTATTTAATATTTTGTCTATATTTGTGTTATGATGGCGGAATTTTCATTGTGCTTGTTCTTCTTCTGTTGTTTTTTTGAATATTATATTTGGTATGATATTACAAGGTCTTATATTCGATTTAAATATTTTTTCAAATGTTTTTCTTTAACACCCACAACGCAATGATGCTACAGTAAAAACTAACGAAACCCTCCATAAAACACTGAAACCCTCACACTCAATGCATCAACGAGCCTTCATATACTTGGTTTCTGGAGCAGAAAGGCATTAAATGTCCATTAAAACATAAAACAAGTTTGATTAAATCTACATGCAGTGAAAACTAAAGAAATTACAGTTACGCTTGAGGAAAACGGTTAATGTTGGCAAAGTAGTTACAAGATTTAATGACATAATTTTACCGTGACTCAGAAAGGCTTTCAATAAAAATTTAATTGTTTCATGACTCTGGTAAAAAAACTGAGACTGAAAAAATTTTGTTAATGATTATTTGTTCTTACTGAAATTAATTACAATCTGTGTTGATGAGGGTTGACTTTTAGCGCTCAATAATTTTCTAAAGAAAAAAAGAAATTTTTAATTCATATTTAATTTCATAAAGTTTTCAAGAATATTAATGATCATTCATTTTCCTGTAGAGTTTTCTAAGCTGTCACATTCAAGAATTTGCATGAAAATAATGCAAAAAGGAAAACCATTAAAAATAGAGTCGGAAAAATATTTTTCATTAATGCAACATGTTTTTTCAATTAGAGCTACGACATTTTTACACTGCTCAACTGTTACTTACCCTCGTGCCACTCCACAGGGAATTTACAACCGGAGAAAAAGTTTTGCTAAACATTTTGCAGCCAAAGAACAAAACATGAGTTTTGGGTGAAATTGCCAGCATGGAAAAAAATATGCTAAAATGAAATGGAAACACATTTTTGCCATTCAAAATTTGTTTTGTGTATTTTGTGCCCAACTACCCCAACTACCTCAAGTGCTCAAGCATCCAAGTGTTTCAAATGTTTCTCATTTTGAGAAAGCTTCGTCTCACCTTTACTTAGGAATCTTTTTCTATATTCCGTTAGTGCCAGTTCTTCACAACACTCATTTGGAAAATTCAAAATTGTGAACACTTAAATTTGCTCGTTTATATCATTTTGCGTGGATGCTTTGCAATCGATTTATTTTTCAAGGTCAAATTGCCTTGAGCGGTTTTTTTGCTGTTTTTTGTTCATTTTCATATTATTTCTAGGATATTGGGTGAAATTGAATCGAAATTTAATGAAAATGAAGCAAAATGTATGAACTTTAGATGAATCAGCGTTTTTTTCAAAGCATCGATTAAAGATTAGGAATGTTTTGCACACAAAACATTTCAAGCTCAATTTATCGTATGAAAAACCATGAAATTGTTGGCATTCTCACATCATCCTCAATTTCCCAGTTTTGAGTTTTCCACTCATAAATTAAACATTTTTGGCCTTAAACTACAAAAATACAAAATTCATAGAGAAATATTCTCTTGCAGTTTGCAAAATGATTGCCAAGTCAAAATCTGGAAAAACTGAAAACATACCGCATATTATTTTCATATGATGATCACAGCAACCAGCTTTGTGGAAACAATTTCGAAGATTTTTTGCCAGCTCTCATGTTGACCCACATTTAGTGAAACTTGTATGCACCACATAATTTCGTTCCACCGGAAAATTTCTCAAAGAGCATTGGAGATTGCTTGAAGCTAAATTG
The DNA here is from genome assembly GCA_038502155.1 of Parochlus steinenii. Taxonomy (NCBI): domain Eukaryota; kingdom Metazoa; phylum Arthropoda; class Insecta; order Diptera; family Chironomidae; genus Parochlus; species Parochlus steinenii. Next base: position 1,516,142 of record JAXCIN010000049.1, on the reverse strand, counting down.
TAAAATGTGTGTATGATCTAGCATGAAGTATGAAGTATATGGCAAGCATAGAATAACATGGGTTTTCGTATAATACAGAGATGATTGATTATTATGAGTGTTTTAGAGTTTTAATTAATTTCTCGTATCAGGAGCAAATCTGTTCGTGAAAAATGTAAAATTGATTAGAAGTAAACGAAACATCATTATGCATGAATTTTGCCTACAGTCATTCAATCGAGATAACACCATTATACTCAAAAATTATTAATTATGTTTCATGAACCTCATAACATACAATATCAAAATGCAATTAATTAGTTGTGTTCACTGCCTGAGCATGAGCCGTTCATAGTTTACTGGATGATTTAGCAGAATTTCAAGAATGCAAATAGAAACAATACATTGATTTTCTGGTACAATTTGATGTAATTGAAATTGTTGCAGCTTGATCGAGTACAAGCAACATCCTTTTTTTTCTAAACATAATACTTCAAGTTACTTTCAAACCTTTTCTTATATAGCTAAACCACCATAAAATATCGTTTTTTGATGCCTTTTGTATGAATACAAATTTTTAATACACATCAAAATTTATGAGTGTATTTTTTTTAGCAGAAAAAAGGATAATAAAGGAATGTTATGAATTTAGTGAAAATACTCGGAAAATTCAGTGAAAAATTTGTAGTCATTGTATGGAAAACTGATTCAAACTTTTAAATAAAATGTTGGAGTGTTTATTTTGTTTGAATAAAAAGCTTTTGTGCTTTTGTTGATGCTGAACATTAAAATTCACGTATGCATTATCTGAGAGAATGATGTATAATTTATAACGTGCACTGACTTTTAGTGCATGTTCTTAAGTCTGCGAAAAAGTTTCCTAGGCTATTCTTCTTCTATCTGTTTTTGTTAAGCTTGATGCATTCGAAAACAAAAGGTTTGTATTCAGGCATACATTCATTAGGTTCTTGCAGGTGAAATTAAATTTTAAATATATCACAAATCTGTGTAAAGCCTCACAAGATTCTTAATTTGAATAAAATAATTATTCGCTCAAATTCAACCAAATGGAACTAGTAAAACCCAACAGACGACCAATAGAGCTTTCATAAAATCATGAATACTCGATCGGACATTTATAAATGTGCTATAGAAAACACATGTGACACTTTAATATCTGACCTCGAGGCTAGAACTCAATGAAATTGAACATCATGGCAGATATCTGAATAAATTATGGATAATGTTCATATACTCCATATATCCCAAACATATTCCATAAAATAGCTGACTGTTCAACTCCACAAGAGAGCTAGTTTATAAATTATATGGAGAACTGTTCTCTTGTGCTTGAGTTTTCTGATATACCAATTTTCCAGCTAAGCTACAAAAGCTACAAAACTATGAAGAAATAAATTTTATGGGTTTTTGATTGCATGCATTTTTGGAATAGTTTTTGTTGTTTGTAAGGTGAAATTTTTTTTAAATTTTTTTCGATCACTTTATTAGCTTAAGTTGCTGTGCACTTGCATTAGTTTTGTATTTAAATACATTGACCGCTGGATTTACGATGATAGGTAAGGACTAATAATAAAACGTTTTGATATAAATGGAAGCGTCAAATCTAGCCGCAAATATAAAATGAAAACATTTAGTACTGAAAATCAGTCCTAAAAACACTCGAAATTAAGTATTTTTGCGGCTTGTAACAATCTTCCATCGACACTACACAGTAAAACTCATTAAAAATTAATCCGTAGCGGAAACATCAAATTGCGGTTAGCTGATCTTATTAATTCTTTTCCTCCCCTGGAAGAGAAGTCTAATTAAAAATTGATGTGAATGCTCACCAGCCATTCGATTATTGTTTGGTTGACTGGAAACTCGTGCCATAATTGTTATTAAACTTCTTCTTAAGGAATGTATATCACATTATTTTAAAATTTAATCTTCTTCCACAAAATCATAAGAAAATTGATGTTATTTTAGGAGAAATTCTCCCTCAACCCTTCTGCAAATGAGCTTTGAATATTTTAAAATGATGTAATGTTGCCATACGCATTAAAAATTAATGTAATTAAATTATCTCTGCCACAACAGCAGAACGATAACCCCATTCTTTCTTTTAAATTTGCCAACGAAACCAAAAGGGTTTTTGTTGCTTTTTTGTCCGGATTGGGAAATCTATGGAAAAACTGTTTATTCAGGCATCCAATTATTTTTATTGGAGAATATTTATTGATCTATTTTAATTGTTTATTTATCATTTTATGGTATGTAACCGCAGTTTCCGAGATAAAAACAACTTTACGAATAAATCAAAGACTTTAGATGGTTTTGCCTCCAGCTTTTGCTCCAGTCTGGCGCAACAAAGAATCTTAAACTTTTTTCTTTTATTCAAAAAGTCTCAAAACTGGAAACTTTGGTGGAATTCAAGAAATTCAAGGAATGTAGAAAAGTTTGAATTTTATGATTTTGTGTTTTAAAAGCAATTATGAAATTTCAATTGGAACAGGTTTTACTTCTCAAATGGCAGATGTCTGCTCCAAAAACATACTGAGTCAGAAATATCGATTTAAATGATTTCCAGCTGTGTAATTCTGCCAAATAATAATTCAACTGTTCTTTTATCATCGTCTACGCATTTAAATGTTGTGGATTTGTTCGCCAATACATTTAATTTCCTTTTAAAGTATTAAAAGTAATAAATATGTTTTCTTTGCCCCCTTTTGCGTTTCCGTAAGCAAATGCTCAAAAAAGTAAAAATGTATTCATCCATAAATTATTGTTATCATACACAAAATGTTTACGATTTCTTCTTACGTCAGGGTTTTGGATACAGAAGCCATACAAGTTTATGAAATTCCAAGCAAAAAGCAGCAGCTTTAAGACGCGGTTTGGCTTTTATGCGCTACATTGTGTAATAAAGTCTTAATAATATAGAATAGAATACCAAGCAGCAAAAAATATAAATCCTACATTTTAGGGAAAGGCTTTAATTTGCTTTTAAAGATCAAATAACTTTTAGAAAGCTCACAAATCTCCTTCAAAGTGATTTTTTTCCATAAATATATAAGGAGCTTTTTTGTTGACATTTTTGTAAAAGTTTCGTCAGTCAAATTTAAGCTGTTTTTTTTTCAATTTTGTACAAGTCACATCAAAATCATAGGAAGATCAAATTTATATGAAAACTTTTTTGAACATTTAAGCTTCTTTTTTTTTTGAATAATAGAAATAATTTCTTAATAATTTCAGTTACAATAAATATTAAGGTTTTTGAAGATTTTAAGCTTTTAACAAATTTTCAATTGATGTGTTGCTGTTCATATCAACAAAAAATTGCAAAAAAATTCAACCTTTTCAAATATGAAAGCCTGAACCACGTCAAGTTGATATTTATTAAGTCACGCAAACCGTAAAATCATTTAAAACGATATTTATTATTATGAATACAAAGCATTAAACAAGTAGCAACATAATTAATTAAATTTATTGCTCAACAACTAAATGTTTCCTTCATGTCATTTGCATTAATAAAAGTGCCCAATTTTGACCGATATATATGCAACAATAGGACATTATTCATTAGACTTGTCATTTTGTTAATTCGTTATGTTTTTTATTTCTACTGTTTTCGAAGTAGAATAGAAAAGAATCTTCAGGTGATGGTTTTGCAAATTCCTTGGTAGATTGCACAATTTCCACTGTTTTGTGTTGAATCTTGAAAAGAATCTTGAACAAGAAAGCTTGATTACGGTACTGACGAAAGTTATCTCTTCCTATTTTAAGCATAAAAACGTCTCCTTTTTGGAGTGTTATTTTGGAAGTGTATTCTTGTTCAGAATAATATAATAAAACTAAACCGTAGTTTTTGCTGCGCATCCCAATTAAAAGTTTGTTGACATTATTGTAGCTTGGCTTTAATAAAAGGGTGATTTATTTAACTTGAAATCCTTTGACCTTCACAATTCAGCTGTGTTTTTCATCAATCTTTAAGAGTTGTTCTTAAAAAATCTTCCTGAACCATCAAACTACTAAATTGAAACTTTCATTTGGCCCAGACACTTGAGTATATACATTACATATCACATTCAATTTATTATTTCAACGTGCTTCTGCTGGTTGGAACGTGCCTCAAATTTAATTAATTTCAATACTTATTGCATAGTGCAGCCAGAATTACTCCAACAGTTCTCCACGTCGAGCAGTATAAATCATAGCTTGAAATATATATAAATGAGTTTGTATAATTAAAATCAGAATTAAAGCCACAGAAATCTCACAAAATGTTTCAAAAAATTTTTGGGGAGCGTAAAAGCCGGAGAATGTAATTAAATTTCGTTTTAATTATAACTGGTTCCACAGTTTTCCAGTTTTGCAATGGAGAAGCACTGAAGCACTGCTACAGTATTGCGAAACAATTTATCAAATATTTAGCACACAAATCTTTTATTGGACCAAAAATTTTCCCGGTTGCCATTAAACAAAATTGGAATTAATTCGTTTCGTGTGATCTATTCATTAATTCCATTGATTTTTGCCAACAAATAAATCAATTCAATCTGGTTTTAAATTTTCCAACATTCCATGAATTTATATAAAATCATCGACAAACATGCAAATTGTTTCAATTTCTCTTATCGAGTCATTATCCTTGACTGTATCAATTTCACAAATTTCAGTTTTTTCCAATTAAAATAACATTGCAATGTAAATCAATCATTTGCATAATCCTTTAATTTATTTTAATAATGCTGTAATTTCATAATTTTGCTCATTCTGAAAATTTGTAATTCTATGATTAGGCAAAAGACGATAACATAATTTGAAATTGATTTGATTACATTTTGATTTCAGCATTAATATTAGAATGCTCAAAATCATCCACCTTAGACTGGCTGAAGATACCAAGATATGTTAAGATATGGAATATGTTCGAATATAGTAAAATATTGTGTAGAGAAATTGACATGTAACCCTCTTGGAATTATAATGTAATGCTTTAATACGCACTTTATCAGGTTGAAAACAAATGAGAAATTAATTTGAGATATTGAGCTGTCTTTAAGAATAAATTTATGAAATTATGAATACAGAAAGCTAATTTGCTAAATTATTTCAAAATTATAACATATTAGAATTGATCCTACATAAGCTCATTATAATTCAAAATTATTTTATTGAACGACAATCTTTTGAATAAATTTAACCAAAACTTCTGAGCTCCATGTTCAAATAATAAGCCAGCGAAAACAGATCCTTTGCCATTTAACCATCAATATAAAAATATCATCGTTTCCATCCACTTTGGTATATGAAGATGCCTCAAGCAACAGATATCGTGTTTATAGTTTTTTTAAACAGCAAACCAGCATTACTACTTCCTTTGATAATTTTTGGCTGAGTTTCTCTGAAGATTCATGGAGAACGTTTCAATGAAATTTAAGGGATTATTTTCAGAAATTCTAAGGGATTATTTTCAGAAATTTTAGGGTAAAGTCGATAAAGTATTGAAATATTGATTTTCAATCGCAAAATAAACTTCATAAATATTAACACAAAATAGAGATTCCTATCAGTTTAGTGTAGAAACGCTAGTGGTAACCTAAATCAAAATATTTGTTACCCATCTCAATGTCCTGTTCAGTCTACAAACAGTCTAAATAAATAAAAGTCTCAATTCTTCGAAATTGTACAATGTTTGCTGATTAAATTGAAAGATGTACAAAAACTACCAAATTAAATTGAATTTATGTAAATCCTTCGTCAATGAAAGGAAAAATAAATAAATTCAGTTTAAGGATTTTCTATTTTATCGAGCACTTTTATGTTTTACAATTTTACAACGACTTGTACACAAAGTCCCAAAAATCTTCAACATGGTATCTAAATCTAAAAATATTGAGAAATTCTAAAAAATCGACTAAAGTGGTAACAGACACGAAACAAACAAAACTCTCCATTGAAGAGATGAGCAAATAACACGAGCAATCGGCAGTCTTGCTATTCCTCTTTTATCTCTGCTCAATCCTCTAGAAACAGAACATCTTTATAAAGTGCTGTTTTACATTTTCACAATGCACGATACTAGAAAAATCTATTGAAAGTTTTTAAAGTACAGAAAGTGTCTGCTCGTACTCTTGTAGTTGATTTTGTAGCAAAAAACTATTTTTGAATAAAATTTCAACCTAAAGCTGCTCGAGAGAAAATATTTGGAGGCACTTTCTAGTTCATTATTGATTTTTCACTTAGCCTGATCTCATTATATTTAAAATTTCGTTTACTCGAGCTAATGTTGTTATGTTATGATATTATTGTGTTATGCTGCTTTGCCACTTTTAGAGCACAGATTTTAATGCAAAAACACCCCAAACTCATGAAGTATTCAAATGGGAAAATGATATAATTTTTGAAAATAGTGTCAATGAAATTATAAAATATAATTTATTAAATTTATTAAGGCAATTTATGAATGTAAATTATTCGTTTCTGATTATAAAACAACGTTTAGCAAATAAATTTTAATAAATATCGTACAAATTGATTTCAATAAATTCCTGCAAAAATATAATTTCAGGTTTACCATCAATCAGCACCATAGCCACGCTCAATCACACAAAATTGATTTTCAATCAAGGTTTTTTATCATGAAATCGCGTCCAAAAATATAAGCATTTCAATAAAAAATCAACCATTGAAAACAGTTGCAACATCAAAACGTCAGGAGCAGGGATAAAAACGAAGGGAATTGTGAATCTTTGGTTTTGGTACTCAGATTTCAAAAAGTTTAGAGCCGCTGGTACTGAGGTTTATTGCAGTTAATGTTGTAAATTACATCAGTGTTTCATTTTCAGATTCAAAAAACCTTTCTCATCTTGCAAAAAATTTCAGTAATGCACTGACATCTAGGTATAATCATAGAATATTTACGAAAAATTCCCTAGAAGGTAATTTATTTATCTAAGCTCTTTCTGGTGCCTTCAACAATCTTACATCCAAATCAAACATTAGAAAATACCAGAAATTCGTCGCTCAATCCAACAATTTGTAAACAAATCACGTCGCAAAAATATGTACCAACTGCAAATCGTTGCTTTGCATAAAATTACAGGATAAGGATATATTGTGTTTTTTTACTTCGGCAACAAAAAGTTGTGAAGTCTTGGTTTCATCCAAACTTTTTTTTTTTTTTTTTTTCTTATTTTTGCCTAAAACAAAAAAAATTTTGGTCTAGAACCCGAAATTTTGAGTCCTTGCGAAATGTCAGTCCGTGGTTTTGACTTCTTTTTTCATGGTGTGGCCTCTGTAACTATTAAACCGATGCATTGATCCTGCTGAAACTCAGGACTTAAGACTTTTATTTTTCCAGTGCAAAAGTCTCTTATTTTTGGGCTCGATCTGACAGCGCCATCTAGTACCTGTAGTGCAAACAACCATTTTCCCATACAAAATCTTTTTTTTCCTGAGAATATATTGAAACATCTGAATATGCAAAAACCTTGTATTTGACCCAAAATGATCAATTCCTAAAGGTTTTTTGAAAATTTTGTTCCATGACCAAGTTGTCATGCTTATAAATTTTTTTTTTTTTTACCTTCTGTATTCGTAATCTTTGAACCCATCCGACCGATTGGTCTCAAAATTTCAGAATAAGCTTTTTTTAACCATAAGACGGTCGCGTTTGCTAATTCAAGAATATTCGACAGCGCCATCTAGTACCTGTAGTGCAAACTAACATTTTCCCATACAAAATCTTTTTTTTCCTGAGAATATATTGAAACATCTGAATATGCAAAAACCTTGTATTTGACCCAAAATGATCAATTCCTAAAGGTTTTTTGAAAATTTTGTTCCATGACCAAGTTGTCATGCTTATAAATTTTTTTTTTTTTTACCTTCTGTATTCGTAATCTTTGAACCCATCCGACCGATTGGTCTCAAAATTTCAGAATAAGCTTTTTTTAACCATAAGACGGTCGCGTTTGCTAATTCAAGAATATTCGACAGCGCCATCTAGTACCTGTAGTGCAAACTACCATTTTTCCATATAATTTTTTTTTTTTCCTGAGAATATTTTAAAACACCTGAATATGCAAAAACATTGTATTTGTCTCAAAATGATCGAATCCAGAATATTTTGTGGAAATATTGTACCATGAACAAGTTGTCATGATTTAAAAATCCAAAATTCTCAACTCTGGTGAACGGTTTCTCAGACTGCACCAAACCGATTAATTTCATATCTTCGGAATAAGCTTTTTTAAACCATAAGCAGCGACGTACAAAGAGTTTTTGATAATAATACATTCGTTCTGAAGATGAGACGCATTAGTCTTGAAATACGTATAAATAAATAAAAATATTGCTGTGAAACGACTAAGTGAAGTGTATTTTTTACTCCTTAGCATTATTATCGAATAATTTGTATGGATGTAATTAAAAATGTTGCTACAATGAAAATTTCTAGAAATTCTTCGAATATTTGGAAAATTGTAAATTTGAAGTTTACTGATGAATGAAGACAACAAAGTACTTGTAATTGTAGGAACATTCTTGGTAATTTGATATTTGATGCTCTACTGGCTTTTCCTACTAACTGAATTTAATTAATTAGTGATTTCGGATTCTCAGAAAACTCAAATTACCTCAAAGCGTCGCAAACAATAAATACTTTAACGACTTTCTGCTCTGCTCTCATGAATCGTCAACACAAAATCACCAAATAATTAAAAGCTTTCAACCATCACACGCTTGCAGCATATTAATTGCACAAATCAAAACTTAATTCATTGAAATCACATTAACATTAAAGAAACCAGCAAGTTTATTACCTTTCTGATGTTTTCTTAGCTTTGTTGGCTGTTTAGCCTCTAGTCACGCGATTTTCGTTGCATGAGACTTCGTTCCGTGTTAATTGATGATGTGTTTCTTATGTTGCTTTGAGTTTTTTGTTGGCTTTGCAAGCATTCGAAAGAAACATAAGTGATTTTGTTTTTATTCTCAACTAATTGACTATACTTAACAATAGATTTGAGTTGAAAAAAACTGCTGAAAATTCATAAATTTGGGATACAAAGATATATAATTGAGATATATTCTGATATCTGTTTATTTACAGTCGATTCACCTCTCAGCTAACGTGTCGATGAACTCCATAAAAATATATTATTTTAACGATATTCATTTTTATATCATTTCAAAAGTATCGTCAGACGTTTCGAGATATTTTTTTCCAACTACTGCAGGCTAGACTTTTTTTTAATGAGAAAATGTCTCAAGATCATAGACTGAAAGATGTCTCAAATATTTTATAACTTTAGATTTAATGTTCGTGTTGAAATAAATCTGTGTGAGTTGAAGAGGTGACAAAAATTATAATTACTCTCAGCAATTTCTTTAATATTAATTTTCTGTAGGATTTCTTAACAATCATCTTAAATATTTGAAATGAAATAAATTCTCATACAAGAAATTTTGTAGTTTTTTCTCCAAGTAAAAAATTCTTACAACTACTCCCTTTCACCATTAATCATCTTAGTTGTGTGAAAAGCTGCAAGAAATAAGTTTTCCCTTCATTAATTTCATTTTCTTTTGTTTCCGACTATTTCCGTCAGAACGTTGCAAAAATTCGTATAATGTGTCTAAAAGTCCAAGCAGCCAAAGTTAAGCATATATGACTTTTTGGGGATTTCCTGGTTAAATGGATAAACTTATTAAGATATGATGACTTTCGTTTGTGATTGGAATTTTTAAGATTATACTCTATTTTGATTAAACCATCACGGAATGATTATCTTATTTGATGGGGATTAACTTTTTCATATCCTTTTGATGTTTCTTTGATTGCGTAAAGTTTTTTGTGAGCTTTTGATTAGTTCTTGGATTGTAAAAATGTTTTTGTTTGTTTTGTTTTGCTATAGTTAAAAATATTTCTGTATAAGATTTGAGCGTCTTAAATGAAAGATTGTTGAGGTTCTTAGGGTTAGGATTTCTTGAAACTAAGCTTATGGCTATAAAAAATCCATCTTTCATCCAGTTTTAGACAAAAAAAAAAGAAATTTCACCCTCAAATCGTTTATCACTGAACAAGCTCATTAAATTCAACAAGTTTGTCATTTTTACAACATTTTAGTCACTAAGCATAAAATATGGAAAGCAACAAGAAAGTTCATGTCGTGCTCATTATTCTTCATCGGGGATTATCCTCAATAAACCAAATCGATTATTGATCTGTTTTAATGCAGTTTTAATGGATGCTTTATTATATTCTTCAGAGGTTTAAAAAATAATAAGTAAGTTCATCTTCATTGTTTTCTCATCCACATTTAGATTCCGATATCAACGAAACTTTTTATCAAAAGATTATGCAAATTTAATCTTTCTCTTCGGACGATGGCCAACAAAAACAAACTCAATGTGAATTTTTATGTCGAGGATGAGGACATTTGCATAATCAGCTTGTAATGCTGGAATTTATGTTCCGATAATACATTTTCAATTGGTGCTGCCATGAAATGAATTACTGTGGATAGATTGAAGACCAACTGTTGAGGTTGCATGTCTTTGGTTCAATGAGGTTATTTATTCTATATGATATTTATATTTACGAATCTTATTATGGATGAACTTGCCAAAAATTCCAAAAATATTTGTATTTGATTATTTATGCATAGATGTACTTTGACTCTCAAAAACTTCACCCATACAGTCTAAAACTATTATCTACAACTTTCTGTTACAAAATTAGAAATAAAAACTTATTCAAAGAAATCCAATTAAAACTTGATGCCAAATTCAATAATATCGCAATTTTCCATTTTCCTAAAAGTCCAAGAACATTATGAGTCTTCTGCAAAACTTAAATAAATGAAACGGAAAATTAATACTTCAAAAGTTTCTCTAAAAGCTCATTCGAATATTTTTCACAAGTTTTTGAAGAAATTCAAGAAAATAGTTTATCTACCGAGTATTGAGTGCTGTAAACAGAAAGATGGTAAAATAGCTTCGTATCTTGCTATGAAATTTCTTGCAAGTTTATTGGAAACTCTTGAACTTTTGGCAGTGGCCTTAAAAATCGATTGTTAGCTATATGCTGAAATCTAAACCACTAATTAAATTTTTTATTGTTTATGTGTTATTATTTCACTTTAAAATTCATTTGTTAAATATATCGTGCATTGTCTGCCATTCATGGCATAATGTTGAATTGATTTTGAAATATTTAAAAATGAGTTAACATGCAATACTGCAATATTGAATTAAACCGGAGATATAACGTAAATGGAAAATGTGATGACACAAGATGACACGATTTTTTATGACTTGTAAATTATTCATTGGAAATCAATTCAATCGGAAAATCATAGGAATAATTAATATGGAAACATGCACGATTTAATGGATTTTTAATCCATTTTGAAGCAATTTCTTGTTTAATATGCAAGGATTCGTGTTAATATGAATATATTTTAATTCAGATTATCAGGAAAATTCAGGAAATAATTCAGGAATAACAAAAAAAAATATTCTCCGTATTCTCCTATTTGAATCTTCATCATCCATTCCAACAACAAAACTAAAATTATTCATGAACCTATCTACAGATATTAAATCAACAATCCATTTCGAATTTAATTTGCATGCAAACTACCGTATGCGCCCAAATAAAGATCCCAAATCAGCCTTTTAAGAACCAATAACCCAAAAGATAGTAACATAAATCAATTTCGGTGACATGTCAACATTTCCATGGAACATAATAATGTGCTGAACCGACACCAGACACACCACCAAACATTTTGCACAGAGTGTCTCTGCTCGAAAGATAAATGTAGCGTAGTTCCCTTTCGTAACCGAAAAAGGAAATTCGCTAGGCAATGTATGCTTTGTATGCAAAAATGGGTTTGCTTCATAAAAAAACAGCAAAAAATAGCAAAAATAAATGTTTTATGTTTCTCCGCTTTTCCAGTTATTCAAGCTTTCAGATTTTTACATTTTCCGGGATTTTTATGAATTTTCCAGTTTTCTCTGCTATTTTGTTTCTGTAGATTTTTGCAGAGACAATGTGAGACTTGTGCCATATTTATTAAAAGATTCATACAAGCGACTTTATAACGGATGACAAAAGGATTCATTTCTCTTAGAGGATCATACTTTGCGTACCATTTCCTGTTTAAAAAGGATGAAAGCTTCACAAAACAGGTCGCTATTATGTTTTTCATTTATGTAATTTTTCATTGAAATTTTTATGGGTTGATGCTTGTATTTTGAGAATTATTTGAGTGGAGGAAGCTTATTACAGGGTTTGAATGAAACCTAAGAAAGGTATCATTGCTGTGTTTAAAATTGGATTTTTTTTGCCACTCTATGTACTTTAACTATGTACTGTAACAAAGCAACGAATAATACTTACATTGTCAAGCCCTGACTTTTTCTTGACTATTAAAGAATAAATAAATATACATCATAAATTTACTACAAATGTGACAAAATCTAGACTAATTTATTAAAAACCCTAGCAAACTATTATACCCAAAGCCAATCCACAATTTACGATCTCAAAGACATCTGTTCAAGTCATTTGGAAATAAATAATGAACAAGAATTTCACGCTTTTTCTGGCACACTGAAAAAGTAGCCAATTTTTCTATAAACTTAAATGAAAGGGACACAAAAATTGTTAAATGGCTTGTAATAACAAAATAACGGATTGCCTGGTAAGCACAAAAAATCTTTATAGAACCAAATAAATTAGCTGGATCGAGTTCTTTGTCGGGTGGGATTGGAATTTGGTTTGTTGTTTATTAAATCTTTGAACGAATTCTTGAAATTTATTTTGTGACCATTCAGCCAATTTAAAATAAATAAGCATTTCAGCTTTTTATTAAACTTAGACCGAGAATTGAAATTATTCACATTTTTTAATGAAACAAAAATTTTCAGTAGACTTTAAGAATCCATGAAAAAGAATCTTCAAAAAACCTCAGAATATCAAAACGCTCGCATCACCATCAGCATAAAAACAGTAGCAGTGGTGCTGTTACACCAGCCATGAGATGATTGCAGCCTAATACTCAATTACTTCCACAAAGTCTCGACGGAGCTTAGCACACAACACATAGCAATACAGCATCCATACAACACCAACAACAAACAAATTGCGGAATAAATAATGTAATTTTTGTGCTGCGGAATCTCCCTCGGCGATAATACCAAATTTTTTATTTGATTATGTGAAATTGTGAAGTATAAAAATATTAAAGGCAGAGCATGGGTTCAAAGGAGCATTCACGTCCTTTCCTTGTTTGTTGAGTCATTTTTAGGCGAATTTAGTTGAAGTAAACGTTTGTGGGTAAATATATAATTCACCCATCAAGTTTATGAAATTTATGATAAAAAAAGTCTCCGATGAATATTATGATCCAATATCGAATATTTTAGCATCATTATTTATGTGTAAGTTTGATGTTTTTAATAATTATCAGTTTTGTATATACCCATCTCATGCAATGCATAGTAAACTTAAGTGGTATAAGAAAAAATTGATATGTGCCATTTTTTACTTTGTTTGTACGACATAAATGTATTCTTGATAAACAAACAATGTGGTAAAGCGATGTATAAAAGGAAAGAATTTGTGACAGATTTAGGTGTTCAAATTTTTAAGGATATCAAATTTTGAATTCGTAAACAAATAAATTGTTAAAGTAAATGAACTTTTGCAGAAATTTATGAGTGTTTCCTACAAAAAATTCATGTAGTGAATTTTTGATTTTTGAATTCGTGTCTGCCTGCACCACAAAAAGTCAACTCATTTTAAAAATTTTAAAAATTTTATTCTACTGCCGAATTCAAAATAAGGAAAAATATTAATTGAAGGAATTTTTCTTTTCATTGGTACAGAAGTATTTACAAAATTTCGGTACTTTTAATTTCGTATATTTTTTTTCTGGATGCATTTAAATAAAAATTTTTTTGTGACACACTTCAAACTATAAAGATCCACCCTTATGTTTGGATTGCTCCCGAAGTTTTAAATCTGAATAAAACGGTGTGTACCTTCAAAAAAGCATTTGTTTTCACATAAAATTCTTGGATAATAATTAAAATGAAATCTAACATGTTTAATTGTTATAGAACAAGGCTTCGGATATTTACTCTCTAGGATGCTTCATTTACTACATGCAATCAGGGGGAGAATTGCCTACTCAAATTCTCAAAAATATGAATCAGCAATTTGATGAGGAACGTTGTAATGCGATTCAAAACGAATTTTACGAAACTGAAGACGGAACCTTGTGTATGGATTTGATAGCAGAAATGGTTATCACTAAGCCGAAATGTCGAATTGATGCCGATGAGGTGTTGACACATGGTTATTTCTCTGGTTCAACTTCAGTAATGTTTGAAAATCACCAAATACTGTTTCAACAAAACCGTGAACCTAAAAAGGTAAGGTAACGTAATTTTTAATCTACATAACCATTTATTTCAACATTTAGATGCAAACAATGAGATCAATTGGGTTCAATGGACTAAATAGTATGATGGATATATTGGTTCCTGCTGAGACTCCACTGCCATTTACATTTTACAGAGAGTTTGGTACATGGATTGATTATCAAAATGCGTTTGAAGTGAAGTTGTACGATGGCGAAGAAAAGAAGTGTAGTGCTAACAATTTGCTAGGAGTCTTGAGAATTGATGGAATACCACCAAATCTAGAAGATCAAGAAAAATGTTTGATGAAAGGAAGAGGAGACGAAAATGGAAGAATGGTGGTTACACTCACAATTAAAACAAACATAAAAACAAAAACTTTTCATTTACAATCAACTCGAGCTATCCCAATGTTAACTTAGCTGAAACAGCCTCGAACATTAACGAATGACATATAATTGAAATATGTCGAATGAATTACTTACAATTTTGAATGTGTTGCCAAAATAAATATAAATCTTTTTATGCCATCTAGCTAGTCCGATAAAACCAATATTGAAATTTTTTGTTGTTTGATTGATCGTTATTCTAATGTAAAAGCTGAAAATAATTAAGTTTTCAAAAAAATATTACATATGTTTTTTACAGAAAAATCTATCTTTTGCTCCATTTTTATAATTATAAACTTTTAATAGGACTGGCATTTCAAATGGCGATTCTGTAACGCAGATTGGTAACTTTCGTTTATAAATCAGAACTTAAAATCCATGATACTTTCATGTGGACAACTTAATCAAATTCATTCAATTTATCTGGGAGTGTCGATAAAATATAAAATCTTCAAATTTTCTATCCCGCTGATCCACAAAGAACCAAGAGTCCCCAAAAACAGGGGATTTTGACAATTTTTCACTTTGCTCTAAAATATCTCCAGAACCCTAATACTCTATGCTAATAGTTTTATGTGTTTTTAGGTGCCAACATTCATAAATAAAATTTTCGAAGTATTGCTATTCATGAACCTAGGTTCATGGATAATATTATTTTTTGAACTTTCGGTTTTTGGCTAAAAATTCCCAAAAAATTAGGTTTCGTGGGTCGAATTTTAGGTTTTTGGGTCCCAACATTCATAAATTAAATGTTCCAAGCATTGCTATTCATGAACCTAGGTTCATGGATAATATTATTTTTTGAACTTTCGGTTTTTGGCTAAAAATTCCCAAAAAATTAGGTTTCGTGGGTCGAATTTTAGGTTTTTGGGTCCCAACATTCAGAAATAAAATTTTTGAATTTTCAATAAGAACTGAATTTTTTGCATCAGAAACTACTAATAAATCAAATCTAATAGATTTGCTCCTGGATTATAACAGGATGGTTGCACTAGTTTATAAGTTCTCGATTTTTTATTCGTGTTTTATTTTGTATATTTCTGTGTATCATAAATGTTGTATGTATCACCAAATGCATTGAATCTGAATATAATTTCCTGTTGATGTTGAGGCTTTGCAATTTTCACAAAATTACGGTTGGCCGAGATGATGATGGTTCTATACAAATAAAGCCTTTTCATTCAAATCAAACATTTGCCTCAATTTGAACAATGCAGATGTGCAGGTAAATATTTGGTCAATAGTACCTTTGGATGTTTGAAAATTGAATGTGTGATAAGCACATTAGTAACATAAACATTTATGTGACAGAGAGGTTATAGCAGTACAGTAACAGGAGTCTTTTAGTTATTGCTTGAAATGCATCAACTCAATCATTTCCAATCACATCTTAACCAGGTGCTCAAACCTTAATGATATTTTCATCGAACAAAGTCATTTCCACTAGTTTCAGGCAAAAACCAATTAAAATGTTAAAACGCCATTATAAATTATGTCAAGCATGCAGCTTAAATTTCTATTTTTTATTATTTTTCAACATTTAAATTACCATTGTTTAAGCGTGGACTGTATTCTATGTTGAGATTCAATGAAAGGACTATACTTAGAGAGTTTCTTACAAAACAAGTCTTTATTCGACTAATCCTTAAATTCTACTGATTTTTACAGCTATTTCAAACTTCATTGTTGACAACTCAAAACAAGAGACCCGGGTTGACTCGGGACCGGTAATATAAATAAGCCGGTTAAAAATAATAATTAAATGACAATGAAACTTAAACTATAATTATTATCTGGGGCCTGAACAACCATAATTGTAAAGAACATGCAATTTGCAGGTGTATACTTTTAAATTGCTTTCCTGTCACTAATTTGCATACAACGTTGAAGAAAGGCAACGAGGTTGTCATCGAAATTATTCGCGCTTTTAAAATTGTTTTCAACATTTTTATTCAGCAGGAAAACTCCAAGAATCTCAACTTTAAATAAAACTTAAATATATTTTTAATGTGAAGCATTAGCAAACGATTTCGCTTTTATAAATTATATAAAATAATTTTCATATACTTTATTATTTATCGTACATAAAACATCTCAAAATTATACAATCCCAAGCACCCGAACCTCAATAAACAAATTTGAATAAATAGCCATAAGTAATATTTAATATATTTTATTGGCAATTTCATTCGGTGCGACCTTTTTCAATTGAATATAACGATCATAGAAAGATAATTCACTAATAAAGGACCAAGTGCTAATGTGTGTTGAGAAGTCGTAATAAAACTTTATGGCAGATAATGTACCATTTCAATTCATAACTTGCATAAAACTTTTGCCATACACTCATAAATATATTAAACTGATAAGCAAAAAAGGCAAAAACTTCCTGGCAAATATTATTGGCTATAAAAAAAGGTAGAATTTTCCACATTTCCTGAATTGTGTTTTCAATGATTCAATAAGGGAAGGTATAGCTGGTATTGAAAAGGAGATATGTTTTTTATTGAGTTTCCTTATTTCCTTAAGGAAGAAGTAGCGGAGCATCCTTTTGTTTTGAGTTTTTACAATGCAAATTTGGATTTTGTGTTCAATTCAAAGATTGTCCCTGATTTTTAGTTTTTGTAAGATTTTTAAATATTTTTCAGATATTACAATACACAAATAGTATTTTGAATAATAATACAAGAGAAATCTGGTTTGATACTCAGCATAACAAATTAAAAATTACCATATTGTAAATTAATATGCGTCAACATTATAAACATTCCAACAAAAACATTTTTAATTAAAGAAAATGGATGAAAAATACTTAAACACATATAATAAGCACACCATAAAATCCTCAATAAACCATAAAAAAGTATGAAAAATGCTTCAAAGCTTAGCTATGCGTAAAATCCAATTACTTTCCATTAAAAATCTAATTCAATTTCGGTGCTAAAAATTTCTAAAATTAATATTTTTGTCGGCTCCATTATTTCATATTACCATAAACTCAATTTTGCCGACAATATTCCATATTTTTGAATCATGTTCCAACACGAAAACAATTTTCTTCGGTTAGTGGAACCATCAATTCTACTTATTAAAAAAATGTGTGGGAGAATTGATGCAAATTTATGAAGTAAGAAAGAATTAATAAAAGGAAAAGTCCAGAGCTATTTTAATTTAAAAAATACGAGCCTTTTTTTATTCAAGATATTCCGAAAATTTCACCTTTAAACTGAAATGAATTATTCTCCAAGAAATTAATCAAAATCTGTACCCAATTATTCTTCAATTTCAAAAACCAGAAAGCTCCACAAGAACGAATCTCAAAACTTCCCCAATTTTCCAAGATTGATCCATCCAATTTATCAAACATATTGTTGCAAAAGCTTTTTTTACAAGCTCCCACTCTTCCGACTTTCAATTTATTTCCAATTCGGCAAAACGTCTTGAAAATTTGTCAAAATGAATAAGTGACATTTCAAATGTGACAGCTATAAATTACGTTACAAACATTATGTGCGAGTAATCAAATTTTCGAGGAGCACATAAACAAGAAAATCAAATTGATGACTTTTCAAAATTTTCCAATTTGAGAAGGATTTTTTTTGTGAAGAATTTGTGCTTGGAGTGGGAGCAGATGAATGGAAACTTTTCTTTAGATAAATGGCACAATATTGAAGCTTCATTAAAATTACTTGTCATAATCAACTCAAATGTAAGAACCTTTAGAAATATTTTCAAAAAGGATTCCACAAATTTTTGCTTCAAACATAATTTTACCTTTGAATATTTAAAAGTGTAAAGTATCATTAATGCAAATTCCTCCAAAACAAACAAAATGTTAAAACTCAAATAATTCAAATAAATGTATGAAAATCCAAAGAAAATCTTCAAAAAAGCATCTCAAAATCTACAATTATCATGAATATGTAAAGCACTCGACAAATACTTCTTCTCTTTTTAATAAATTATATTGCAAAATTTTCCATTTTCAGCTCGCTGAAAGCTCCACTCCAACGTTCTGTTTTCCCAAGATATAAAATATGTGCCTCCAATGTTGTTGAAGCGTTCTCCATTCTCTCTTTACCTTTTGAATAAAATTGATATGATTTCCATATTAGATTTCCTATTGTTTGCTCACCAAAAATAAATCTTCTGTGCTCCTTCCCCTGGCAAAAGTACAAAGTTTGGATAAGAAATCTCAGATAAAAAACCTTTTTACATTTGTTTGTTGACAGGATTTATGTTGAAAGGAGAATTATGAATGAATAAATTTTCCGCAATATTTACCAAATATAATTCTGTTCATATTGTTGCGCCAATAAAGTGAGCTCGTTTTTCGAATGTTTATTGGTTGGCACACTTACTGCCATTTACATAATTTTCTGGTTTAGGAAAACAACCCACGATGTACATTCTTTCATCGAAGCAAAATTGGTTGAAGAAATTTTAAAATCAATAATTTCAGGTACAAAATTGAAATACCTCGTTTTTTATCGATATTGTGTATTTTATGTGGATTTAAAAAGTTTTCGGACTTTATTGAGTAAAAAAATTTTACCTGGATTTCTGAAATGTTACATGATTTTTCAACACGTGTAATTTAAAGCCACTATGATCTTAGAAAGCAGGTATACATTTTATGTTCCAACGAGAATTTTCACTCCACGTGCCTCCTCAGGGATGTTTAAAATTTTCATGTTCCTTGCAATTTCTCAATGTCAAATTGACGTAAAGTTTAAACTTAAAGTACTTGAAGATGAAAATTCTAGTCACCCCTGCTTCCTGTTTACTATTTACTATTTAGAATATATTAATACTATTTTTAACAAATCGCGGTTGTCGTGCTACATTACGCTAACTGTTTTTCAAAATATTTTGGGATGAAAGCAAGAATAGATTTAAAATGTTTTGGAGCCCCATCAATCTAATTTTTCCTTGATATTTTATGATTATGAACATACAAAGAACAATTTGTGACGAAAAAATCTTAGATAAGTCCTTTTAAAAGTCCTTATTTTATTTTCAGAAATTGAGTAAAAAAAATTCGTTTTTTCGAGTTAGCGTAATGAAGCACGACAGCCGCGAAATATCCTTTTTTCCTGGAAAAATGTGTAAATTTGATTTCGCTCGTGTTGTAGATTTTGCGTAAAACATACATTTAGGGAACAAAATATTAGATGGCGTGTCTGACTTCAATCTTTTCCGTTTCATTCACTTTTCCACACTCTTGATAGTTGATCAAGCTAGCAATACTTTCTTAAATTGGGAAATAATCATAAAAAGATTCTGCTTTTGATTGTTTTATCAGAAATTACCGGTTGTTGAGGATAGTTTATGTAGAATGGTGTTATACCTTGCTGAGTTAAGTGGAAAGTGATTACATTAATGTTTTTGATTTTAACTAAGCAACTTTTCAACCCAAATAGTTTTTATAGAATATTTATTAAACCGGCAAAATGTGTCATTTAAACAAAAG
Source organism: Parochlus steinenii (assembly GCA_038502155.1). Taxonomy (NCBI): domain Eukaryota; kingdom Metazoa; phylum Arthropoda; class Insecta; order Diptera; family Chironomidae; genus Parochlus; species Parochlus steinenii. Next base: position 1,495,862 of record JAXCIN010000049.1, on the reverse strand, counting down.
CACCAATTCGAGCTTTTACCGGGAAATCCCTGAAAAACCAATAAATACATAAAAACCAGGCAAAACCAGGCTAACAGCCGTCTCCAAATTACACAAAGAAAATTTCAAACCGAGCCATAACAAATTTCCTTTGAAATTAAATATCCGTAAAATCAAATCCTCCAGCAATTTTAACGACAAAGGCAAAAAACCTGTAAAATTCTGAAAAACTCTGAAAAATTCAGAAAGCTCTGAAAATTGAGAACATTGAAATTCATTTCAATCCAGAAAGGTATCAGATTGATGAAAGTCTTTATACTTTATCGTGCACAATAAATTGTTCGAAAAAAAAGCGGAAAAACTGAGAAACTTTGTTCGTTAGTCGAAAATCAATAGAACCATCTCCAGGCAAACGAGAAAAAAGGAAAAGGTAAAATTAGAGACGAGAAAGCAGTTAATTTGTGGAGCAAGGCACAAAAAATGGTCTACTTTTCGTTTGAGCAATTTTTCGAATTTATTTGCGACGATTAAATGTTTTCTCTGCCTTTCAATTGAAAACCGATTTCAAAGTGAATTGGAATAAAAAAACATTTTACGGCAATTCTGCAATCAATTATGCAAAGTGGCTTCAATGGGAAAATTATTTATTGCGAGTCGCTTCTTTTTGTGCATGAATAAGTCATCAAACGAAATTTGTGGAGTAGTCGAGCGTTTCGTAGTCAGTTTGCAGGAAGTTTGAAAAATGTTTGTCTTTGATGATCTAATTTTATTTATTGATGATTCAATTTTTGGATGTAACACAAGTCTGGCATGAATTCAAAGATTTTATTATACAATTTATCAATTATATAGGTATTTATTAGGCCCACGAATTCTAAATCACTGAAATCTTGAATTAACAGAAGAATCTTCAAGAAAATTGCTTTGAAGAAGTTAAAACACTCATTCATTTTTGATCAAACAATCTAAAAATTTCACGCTCATTCCACACTTTCCACAGATCCATAAATTTTTATGAATCATCAATATGCGGCTTGCCAGATTGAATTTACATGTTACAGTCAATGTTAAAGGTAATGTAGTCAATCGATCGCTTATTCATGAAAAACCGAATATTTTTGGAAATTCAATGGAAACTGTTTGGGAAATGGTTTGGAGGTGAAACGCAGGCAATAATTTTCCGAGCATAAACTGAATATATTTTCATGGCCCAAACATTGATGTTTTTATTTATTTATATGTCTCCTGGGTGCCGTAAAATGTATATTTAACAGTCAATATTTCACGCACCTCATTCGTTTGGAATCCATTTGGTAAGACGATATTTTCAGAATGATGTCGAGCATGAAGTTGTAATGTTTGATTTTTGGAAGTATAAAGGTTAAAGCTCAAGTTTATTGAAATATCTCTAAAAATGAAATATCAACTATTTTAATCACGTCGTTTTTCTCTAATTAATTTCTCAAACTAGAACTGATGAGTTTCCGGATTTTTCAATTTCAACTCCTGCCCCAAACAAACAAAGAAAAGCAGAAGAAAATATGTTTTCCATCGCAACAGACTAATACACATCAATTACATCATTGACAGGAATATATGGGACATGGAGCTGGAAAGTTAAAGGACCACGTACAGCTGAACATTTTCGAAATTAATTGAAAAAGAGAAACAAACTGAGAGGAACAGAACGTGATTGTGCCTTTTTCTTATGTGACTAATAAATTACTGAAGTTCCTTGCGTAAGTTTTGTTGGGTTTTTAAGTTTTGGGGAGTTTTGTGGGAGGTAGAGGGTGGCCGGACATTCTCTTAAAAGTAATAAAGGTTGCACATTTATTTACTTTGTTATATAAAGGTTTTAAAATTTAATGAAAGTGTTCTTTTTTATAAGAAAGTGGAGGAGAATTCATGTACAAGACTTGAAATTCTATTTTAGGACTTTATCACGTTTGTCCTACTTGTAACTTCAATTTTAATCAAAATTTCTTTAATCTTTGGAATTTCCTTATTTCTTAATTTTGCTGCAAAAACTGGAAAATTGAACAACACAAGATAATATTTTACCTTTTCTTGTTGTTTTTTGCTGCTTTCTTGTTGTTTAGATATTTTGGTTCACTTCTTTGGTTGGGATTTGTAATTCTGTATGCAAAACGATAACTGGGAAAAACATATTTATTATTTAGCAGAAACGTAGCAAGATCATAAACAAGGCAGATATACAATTTGCATACGTGACTCCGTCTTATTGTTTGCAAAATATCAAAAATAACCGAGAAAATAATAAGAAATGGTTAAACTCAGGATAGCTGACTTACGTAAAAAATACTACTGAGAAATTCTTTGAATATTGATACATAATTTAAATATTATCATGTTTACGTCGACAAACTTCACAGAAGGAAAAAAAAAATTAAATACATTTTTGAATGAAATTCTGTAGATCTTAAAGTATAAATTTCCCTCAATTAAAAACCCAATAAACCTTCCAAATTGCTACCAACTCGATTAACCTACCAGGTAAAATTAACTGTTTTAATTACAATTCTCTAATTTTGCTCATAACTTTGCAGCATCAGAGGCATACAATTTGGGAAAAGGTCTATTTGCTCTTTGCATTCAGTTAAGGATTTTACAAAATTTATGAACCGTGACATTCAAAAAGCAAATAATTATGCAGAAAATTCTCCAAGAAATTAGAAACTTGGAAAGTCCGGAAAAAGGATTAACGATCAAATTTGTCGTAAAACTTCTCAAGTTCGTTTTATAACTGGGAAAGGATTTTATGATGCGAAATTTGGTTATTCAGGAAAAAAGATCAAGCTCTTCATTAAAAAGGATAAATTGCCTGAGGGAGAATTTGCTAATGTTCTGGACTTAATTTGTTTTAATTACGATTTTATGGAGATATAGCAACGGTTGTTAATAAATTTCTGATTATTTGCAAGGAAAATGTGTGGAAAAACTTTGAGAAGACGAAAAAATAAATTGAGTGACAATGAGGAAGTATTAAGTGCTCCAGGATATTTTTGGCACCTTCAAGAAGATAATCGTTAGGAAATTGTGTTAAAAATTAAAATAGGAACGAAATTTTAATAAAATATTTCGCAACAAAGTTTCTGTCATGCTATTAAATTCAAAATTTCCAGTAAAACATTAATCGTACAACAAAATGATTTATTAATGATACAAAGCCATTTAAATTCCACTGAAGATTTATGATAGCAATTAAAGCACATAAATATTTGAGGCATTGCACAAACTGAAAACAGTTTGGGATTTACCACAAGACAATGATTTCTACTTATTTGGGTAATCAAAATCAAGACGATAACTTCTGAAATAGTTTGGATAATTTTGGATTCGGAGAATAGAGTCATAAATTATTTTGGATCTTTTGAAGCGAATTTCAGTGTCTAGAGAAATTGGGTTCTGTAGTACGTATCTTAAAGATATTTTGATGTTTTGATGCATTTGTGGTTTAAAGTTGATGTGAAATATTCTTGGGATTCTATTATTGCACAGTATTATAATTTATAATAATTCAGGAATAGTTGGTTTTTAGTAGTACGTTCACATTTTCAGTATTTGCAATCAAAACCAGGGTAATATAATGAAAATATTTTGCTCAATTATCTATTGTTTAAATTTCATTGGAAATATGCAGTAATTTAGAAATCAAGGAAATCTTAACCTTTATGATGTTAAATGAAGTTTCTCTTTATAAATATTTTATTCTAAAAGAAAGCTAGTCAAATTCTGTCAATAGAGTCAGAATTATTTAAATTGAATAATTAACATAAATCCTTTTCATGTTAATCACATTTTCAGATTAAATATTTTTGAGAGAAAACAACTTTTTAAATTAAAAATTTCAAATCCTCGCCAGCAAAGTGGAAAGACTTAGCCGAACTTCATTAACTTTATTATCCTATTAAAAAAAAATGTATTTTAGAATTTGACTCATAAAATCATAACTCATTTCATAAAATTTCACATGATCACAAAATGAGATTTTCTGGTAAAATGTGTTTGGCATGTAAATTTTAGTAGTTTTATGTATGTTTTGAATAATGTTAAGTTTGCATAGAAGCCAAGCAGACAAATTTCATTTTCAAGTGTTAATTTAAATGCATGAGCTATGGAGCCCAAATAAAATAAGGATTTGAAAAAGCCAAGGGCATGTATAGTTCCAAAAATTGATTTAATATTATAATTGGGTTTAAATAATGTAACATGATCCAAAAATATCCAAATCCTCTGTAACATCCTTCCATATCATTCCAAATTAATAAAATCATCTTTCGGAAACTGATAATAAAATGGCTCAGACTTGGTTTGGATTACATCCTGTGTAACTTCCGATTTATATTTTCTACATTTTTGTTCGAATCGGAAGTTTAATTCCAGATGAAGTGAAATATAAATCCAAAGTGGATTTTTCCGAGGGAGAGTTCTTTAATTTTGAAACCAACAAAAACTTTGATTGTAAATTTGACGGAAAATTCGCAATAAGTCAAGTAAAAGCTTTATTATAAAATAGCAAAAAAGAAAACTACACCAAAAAATCTTAAATTTCAGCCACGTCCACTCAAACAAATTCCCTTATTAATAGGGTAGTTTGAGTTTCCTTCTTATTTAACTTTTTGGCTTCTTAATAGTAATTAAAACTTTCTTGTATTTTAGTGTGTCTTGACGAAAATGCAATGAAAATTGGACATTGAGAAGTTGAGCCCAGAAATTATAGAGGAAAGCACACAGGACTTAGAAGTTTTCCATTTCAGCTCAAGTTTTCTCATCACGTAAATAGTTTTTTGTTTGATGGTTGAGAGAAAATTGCTCTTTTCAATCATCAAACAAGCATCAAAGAAAGACGAGGTATGACAAAGTTTTGATGACTTTTGATTGGAAATGGTATAGGGACTCTTTTGGAGCTTTTAGAATATTTATATAATTTGTATTATGTATTTTTTTATTAAAGGAAACTTTAAATTTGTACTTCTAAAACTAAAAAACAATATTATATGATGTATTTTTGACGCACTAAGCCCTGTTATTATTCAAACGTCTTTTGATTAAACATGTTGCTGCAAGCCAACAAAATCAATCAAATAGTATTTCTATATGTGCTGCACTAAACATCCTTTCTATATTTCCTCAGGACTTCTTATCAAAGTATCGAGCAAACTCATCATCATCTGTTCTCGACATATTCAATTAAGAATCCACAAAGTCATTGAGGATCAATCAAACTAAGCTTCATATTTATCTATACAATTCTTTTTCCAAGAAAATAATGTTGTCGAGTACGGAAATAATATGAGTACTTGGATGCACAGTAGAGTATAAGCATAGAGTATAAGCATGATGAATATCATGAAATGAGCAATTTTCTCCAGAATTGAATGGAATTGAATGAGTATAATGCATCAGGTATCACTGCAGATCTCCCTAGTAACAAACAAAGCAGGAGTAAAAGGAATAACAAGAATAATGAATTGGGTTTTATTAAACGAATATTCAGCATCCTTGACTTCGTAAATGAAGGGTAAATGCATTATTTAATCTATTTTTAATCAACGTTCTATGCATAGACTCATCAAAAACACTTGCTTTACTAAATTACTTAATTGTTTAGTTGTCATTCAAACAGTCTTTACTTTTGCAATGAATGCAACAACAACAAATAATGCAGAACTTTCATCTTTTATGCTTTTATAGTTTTTTTGCTTTTCTGCTAATTGCTTGATGTTTGCATTTCATTTAAACTTTTTATAGAATGAAGGAAAACATTCTTCATAGAAATGCTCTATGGAGTGCTAATTATTGTGTTCACAAGAAATCATGACTAGTGACTGCAGAAGCAGAGAATAATTTGCATAAAACTTGGATTCACTTTGATTTGTCAAATGTTTAACATACATATGAATATAGATTATATTCAAATCTAAAAAAGTTCGATAGAATTTTAACATATTTCAAAATAAAATCTCAAATTAATTTTTTGTCAAGATTGATGCAAAAAACTAAATCAAATATTCAAAACACGCGTGATTAAGAGAAAATCTAAATTCTATTCGCGTTTCGCTCATTTTTCCTGAATTTTTAATTAATTTCGAATGTGGACATTTTGAAATCTAATTATTTTCCATTTTTTAGCTGTATAGAAATCGTGACTAAAATATTCATAAAATAATCCGCAATATCGCAAAATATCAATATGGTGGAAATTTTCTATATATGCGACATTCTTATGAGCTTCGATTGTTTCAAAGTGATATGCGTTGCAAAAGTTTAAAGTTTAATATTCATGGGATGTTGTTTAATTTTCTTAGAATATATTTAGTTTGATGATGAAGTTTGGAAGGATTATGTGACGAAATATAATTTAGGGATCAAGAAAATGATTAGAAACTTTGATAGTTATATATTTTTTTCTATTTATTTTGATTTTAGAGCAGAATAAAACAAGTCTGAAATAAACAAAATATTTAAAAAGTTCACTGTTACTCTTTCCCACTTCCATAACTACAATAAAACTTCAAAATAAATTATGCACACTTCAAAATTTCCATCTCAATTTAACTTTTCACAGAAAAACTGTTCAGAGTCTTTAAACTATTTCTAACAAAAAAACTCTCGAGTATCATTTTCTCCCACCAAAAAGTAAAAATTGTGTTAAGCAAACTCCACGGAATAAAGAAAACTTTATCCGAAACAAAATTGTCACTTCTCTACAATTCAATTAATTGTTGTAAACAGTTTATCGAGCAAAAAATACTCAAAAAGTTTGTTGAGCTACAAAAATACAATACTGAAAAGTTCTTCGTGCAAAAAATTGACAATTTATTGTGCAGCAACTTTTTTCATTTTTCTGGAAACAAAGGCAACTAAAGAAGAGTGTAAATGATTGACAAACTTTCTTGAAATTCTGGAAACTCTTGTGCATGACCAAAGAAATTTTCAACTATTTGCAACTCTTCCATAGTTTTATGGAATATATTTCACTGTTACGTTCCATCTTTATTGAAGAGTCGAAAACTTTTTGAATTAAAAATGCTTTGAAAGGAAATATTGCATCAGCCGCAAAAAGCAAAAAGCTCACAAAAAATTGGAAAAATTGATATTTGTATATCTTTTCCGAATCAAATTGAAAATATTTTCATTGCAAACCAAAAAGACATACAATCAGGTTTTCAAGCAAAAAAGACAACATTGGAGGTAAATTTCAATACTCTGTTATTTTTGCATCATTTGGATGTTAGGCAATATGAGGATGTTGTGGTTTCCTTTCAGAAATGGAAAAATATCAATATTACCAAAAGCTAGAAAAAAATATGCCAAACAACAAACCTTGCAGAAATTGAATGAATTGAATGAAGAATATGCCAGGGAAGCTTCATCTCGCTGTTGTATTTTTTGCTAGATTTTGCATTTGCAATAGTCCCACTTCAATTAGCTTAGTTATTTGAGCTTTTTTGCTAGTTTTCAGAATCATTGGAAATATTTGATGTATTTCTTTTATTTGCGGTATTTTTATAGGTTTTGTCGGTTGATATCGACGATACAAACAATGTCTTTGTTTATTTATTCAAACCTTTAGGACATGAGACTTTGTTTGCATTTCTTTGCTGATTTTCCTGTGCGCAATCTACAATGTATCAAAAAGAATATTGCATAAAAACTTCTATCAATTCAAACCTTAGATCATTAAATATGTTTAGCTAAGCCCGCTTGCGAGTGAATAAGCCAAGTCCATCTAGAGTTAATTCAAACCTCCAATAAACGCTTCAAATTCTTTCCAATCTACCGAAACAATCCAATCCACAAAACTATTCTCAAACAAATAACTTCCACTCAATTAAACAAATTAAATTTGTATTTTCTCCGTTTAATCTTTGTGTGCAAAAAGCTCCATATTTACTTTAATTTGCAAATAAGCAAATTGTGTTTGCTCAGCAAACCAGAGGTGTAAAATTTCTCTAGTAAAAGTGTTTATGGTTGCATTGTTACGTTGTACTACCTTTTTCAATTAAAAAGTCTGAAACAATTGCAATGGGGTGGAAAATCGAAATACAAAATAACAAAATAGCAAAATAATTGTCTTGTCAGAATTAATTGATTTTTGGATGTGACTTGATTGTGGGACATGCATGAGGTGAGTAACTGAAAATAAATGTTTTTGATTTCTTTTGTTCGATATTTTACCCGTAAATGATTTCAAATTGATGAAAAATATTTCCTACCGATCAATTTGAGTTATGACTTCCTTTTACAAAAAAAAATGTTGCTTCCAATTTCACAAAGTGCAAAAAGAACAAAATTGTCAGAAAATAATATTTTGTTCAGTTGCGCACCAAGAAATCAATTGTTCAACAAGTTTGAGACTTTGTGGATGAAGTATAATAAATTATTTCATTCCATTATCTTATATTGTGACACCTGATACTTTCATACTTTTGCTTGAGATGCTTGTAATGTTGTGATGTTTTGATGGAAATTGAATAGCAGAGGCAGTAAATTATTTTCACATCCTGTGAAATGACGTGGAATGAAAAATGAGACACCACAAAGACATGCAAAATTTTTTTGGAAATTGTAGGATGTTTTCAATTTTCTTAAAACGTTCAAAATTTTTTTAATTTAGAAAACCTTGGCTTTTATTTCAAAAGTTTTTTAAAATATGTTAAATTTTCTACACATACATGAATAAAATCCAAAAGACTGATGTCACGTCTGTCACGTCAAGCTTGCTAAAACTGGAAGAAGAAATGTCAAAAGCAGCAAAACAAAAGTACAAAAAGTGGAAGACAGAACTGCCATGGAAATTGTTAAATGGTCCGAAATAATGAAATGGCAAACGAGCAGAGTTGAGGCAGAAAAATGTGAGTCAACTAATAAATTATCTGGCTCTTTTTTAATATTCTCCGCTAAATTCAATCCAAGGTTTTTTTTCTACCAAAGAAGCATAAAACATCTAACAAAGTTGACGACTCGGAAATATGGAAAATTGTGAAAACTCTGGAAAAACGAAGATTTTGGGAAATTTAGTCGTCATTACAATTAATGGCGTGTGTGCCAGAAATATCTCAAATGGAGCTTCTTTTGTCTTCTTTGCTGGGTCTTTTGTTGTTCAAAAGTGAATATCATTTCCACAATAAATTGTCAACCAAACAGTTTAGCTGTTTTTTTTACATGACTTGAGAGTTTTAGCTTCTTTTACTCCTAGAGCAAATGAAGAAATGAAGAAATCGCTGGAAGTTAAAATGAATATCAGAAATAATTCACATCGTTTAGCAAAAATTCGTTCGACTTCCATTAACATGTTTTATTCTCTTTTGCGTGAATGAGCGATGAAAAGGCGTTTTCCATCTAATTTCGACGTTTTCAGCAATTTAATGCTAATGTATACAGTTATCAAGGATTTTTATGAATTTGTGTAATTTATGCTTTATTTTAGGAGTGAAAGAAAAAGCTCATCATTCACGGGAGATTTATGGCAGCACTTTGTGGTTCTAGATTCAAGACACTAATTTGGGCGAATTCTTGAAGATCTGTGCTTTAAGCTTTGAAAATATTTTGTATTATTAAAGATTTTCAATTATTGAGCTTCATAAACTTATTTGATCTTCACAATTCTGGGTTAAAATATGCAGGAACTTTTTCCTAAAAAAATTAAGTTCACCTTATGCAAATGAAAAACAAAAGATGCCACGAAAAATCTAACCATCAGACAAATTGAATAAACTGAATAAATTTCCAACCAACAAGATTAACTATTTCTTAAGTGATCTGATATAAACTCAAGACAGCTCAATAATATAAATCAAAGATTCAAAAATCAATTCCACCACCTTAAATGTCAATGACTGCAATTTTTTCTCTCACGATAACACCTTCATATATTTACAAAGAAAGACAATAAGTATAAGAAAAAGCAAAAATTAATCTCGACTGTAAATTTATTCACCCTCTTCAATTTTTGCAAAAAATCCCACAAAAACTCCAAAATAACCAATAGAACGAAAATAAAAACAAGATTTATATCGACGAGTTTTATTGCAATTCAATTGGAAATTTATTGCAATTATTTTTGTTTCAGAGTTTTCCCAGTTTTCTGAGTTCCCCAGAGTTTTTCTTTTTAAAAGACAAAAGAAACTTTTCTTATTAAAGTCAAGTCTCAAGAATACACCAGTAAAAAGTTACTGCAGCTCCTCTGTAATAAAGCAAGTTAATGGCATGAAGGAACAAAAGAATTCAATAGAAATTTGCTCTCTAATTACAATGTAATTTTTTAACAAATGGGAAATATATTTTTTTGAGATGGTTCAACGTGCTCAAGTGGAATTTCTAGTTTCCTTGTCGTTTTGCTGCAATTATTTATTTTCAAGAATTTCTTAAGAACTTTCAACTAAACAATAAAATTTGCAAAACTGCACAACATATTTTCTTTTAATTGTTCGAGATTTTCTCAGCCTTCTTAAGATTGCTCAGCAGTTGTGCTAAATCCAAACTTATATCCTTAATGGCTTTATAGCTACATCACTGAAATCAAAAGAATAATGAAGATGGAACAAAACATATCGTCTTAATGAAGAATGAACAAAATTCCGTGATTCTTATGATTTTGCCTTCTAAACCTTCTATTCCTTATGCTCCTTCTGTTTGATGGAGCGAGATGTGAGAATTTTGGGAATGAACATGAAGATAAATTGTTTGGCGTTTGCTTGACAACATTTCAGCCTGAACTGGCAAGCAAACATCATTTATTTAACTTAAGGAACATAATGCCACAGAATGAGCTTGGCAGTCAAAGTTTCTTTTATTTTCCACGGAGGAACATTTTATGACTAAAGTTTCGAATTTTAAGACAATTTTCTTTAACTGATGTGATGTCTGCTCGAAAGGAGAGGAGTTGGATTTTTTCTTTTAATCAAGTTTTTGTTCACCTGCTGGAAATTATGAATATTCGTGTTTGACAAATGCAGCAATCCTCTCTTATTAGCCTCCAACAAATGAAAAACTCTCCAAACATATTTGCAATAATAATTTGCACTCCTGATGAATTGAGTTCGTTCTGGTTGTAAAACACAACTCTGGATTTAATGGGAACATTCCAGCCAAACAATTGCCTTCATTAGCATGAAACATATCAAATGATTTGCATAATTATGAAGCATATTTCAAGATTATCAAGATTACCATATTTGATTTGCGGTTGCTTATATCGTGCTCACAAACCAACCATCATTTTCATTCCAACATTTACGTTTCCTCCATTTTTCCAGCAATGAATTTGTAAAAATAAAATTCGCTGAATACATCATGAAATCCTCAAATTTTCTCAAATTAATTGAATCAAGTCAGAAGTTAATTGCTTCCATTCCGAGTCGAGAAGTTTTCAAATAAAAATACTCTGAAATTCTAAAGGATCGTGCTTGGCATGTGCTCATATGCTGATGTTCTGAGGTTTCTGTTATTTTTGCTGTTAAATTTTTAAAGCAAACATGAAACCATTGAGCAAAACTTTTGCGGAGCTTGTCTTGGCAAGTATTTTATTAAAAAAGTTTCAGTTCGTGATTTTAGGAACTTTGAGTTTTGAGTTTCTGCAGAAATTTGTCATTCAACTTCTCTTGACTTTCAGTATTTTAAAACTTTTCACCCGGGACTCAAATTATATGAAATCTATGAAATTCACAGAATCTACCTCAACTATAATAATAGAGACACTTTAGAGAAAATACCTCAAATTTCTTTTTAATTTTGCTGAAAGCTGCTCCATAATTAAATTATGTAGTTTCTTGCGAGCAACCACTTGAGCTTTCTTAAGTTTTCTGATGTTTTGTGAAGTTTTCTTATTAAAAGCTGTATTATTAGCAGTATTAAAAATAATTTCTTACACGTAACACAACTTTCATGATGAAAATTTCTAGAATTCATCGAAAAACTTTGCAGTAAAAACGCTCTTTGGATTCCGGCCACGATTATCTTAGCTGATTTAATTATCTCCAAAGTGATGAAATCAACAACTCAATTCTGAACAACAGCTTCTTTTAGTTTTTCAATAGTTTTTGTAGTTTTTATTGTTTATGAAGTTTTCTCGTCGACCCTCTTGAAACTTCTTAACTAATTGAGAACTAGTTAAGATTGAGTGTTTACCTGATTTATAAAACTTTGCCAATAAAACATAATAAAACATGCAGTAAGAAAAGGAATTCCTTGATTGAAGAATTAAAAGTTCTTGAAGTAAATATTTTCTTACTAAATTTATGCACAAAGTCTGCAAAGTGAATTATAAACAGCAAAAAAATATAAGAATGTTTATTAACAAATTAATTCCTCATCACAACTTCCAAGCGCCCATCTGCATTGTCGATATAACAAATTTCCAATAAATAATAATCCCTTATTTAACAGTATCTCAGTTTCTTGGCAAAGCCGTCGAGAGCTTCCTCACCAATACGGTTTCTTATGATAATAAGTGAAGCCGATTATTTTTGTTCGACGAAGTATTAAATTATAAATCCTTTTCCAATTTTCCAATGGTGATTGATTTTCAACAACTACAAGTATTTTGAGCTTGAGCTTTGTGAAGGGTAGTTTGAATTGAGTAAATATGTGCTCAGTTAGTCTAAGCTGATTGCTTGACTGAGTTTTGGATGAACATAAATGTGCAAATAAGTTGATAAGGCTTTTTGAATGAATCGTTGAACTTTTTGAGGGTCAATTTCAGCAATAAAAAGTTCCATCATAACATTGTAAAACTTGAATGCTCTTCATAAAACATCAAGAAACAAAATAAACATAACACACATTTAGCGCGAACTTCTAACTTTCTCAACACGCACTTTCTTCAAGATGTGCCAATAAAAAGCCATGTTTTTCGTTATTAATGGCTTCTACGCTGATATTCTGGGTATTCTTGTACAATAACAATCAGAAAGTCATTAGAAATTCTATGGAAAAAAAGTGGCGAACAGTTTGTTTCCATAATTCTCGTGAAACATGTGAGCAATAAATTTCCCTTTTTCAACAAATTCAAGTGGCCTGTCAAGATTGGCTCGGATAAATAAGGGAGAGTTAACTTTTTGAAAAGTTGATCAATGTATTTTTATTCGGCGGGATGTGTGGGAGGAAGAGGAAATATGAGTGCTCAAAAAATTTGTTATTACTATAAGGATGTTTTAAAATTTTTACAAAAGCTCCTTTAAGAGAGTTTTCGTAAATGTATTCAAGTATAAATTTTATGCTTTACAATTAGCACATTCAATAATTTATTAAAGTTCAAAGCAAATATCAAAAGCTTAAAATTCTTATCCCAAATAAATGCCAATTACACCAAAAATGCAATACAGCTTCAAGCGTGTGTAAAGTTCAAACTATCAGCATCAATAATTTAAATTATAATTAAAGCAAACATCCACCGTCCCCAAGTGCACATATTTCACCAGAACAGGTCAAACAAAGCGAGAATTTGTGGAGCTATATAATAACAGTGCTGCGAACAATTCATGCAACAAATGAGGTCACCGCAACGCCTTTCATGTGTTCAAATGGCACTTACCTAAGTTCGAGGCAATTATAATTATATTGTGTTACAACACACATTTGGGATCCAACATGTTTCATAAATTATGTGCTGATTTTATGGACACAAATTATGAGAAATTCAAGTTTTTATGTAAGGATTTTTTGTTAATGAAATTCTGAATTGTTTGAAGCAGAAATTTCCTGTTTTCTAATATAAAAATGAGAGTGGAAAAATTGGAAAACCAACAAATCAAATGCATTATTAATGAGCTCCAGGATAATTTGATTTCAAATTTTTACAGAGTTGAAAATAATGATACGAGTCGTCTCATATTTTTATTTATTCATCCTTATTAAACCTTTTTTGTTGGAATTTCCAATGTTTGGAACTATTTTGTGACAAAAGCTGGCTTTTCCTTGAAAAATAAAATATTTCATAATTTAAAATGTTTCACTAGCATTTCGAAAGGATCATAAATTTCAACCAAAAAAAATAAATCACATACAAAAGAAGAACATTTAGGAAAATTCAGCCTCAATAAATTTTTATTCCACCAATTTACGCCAGATTAAAGAAACCACCCCGAAAAAGTGGAATGCTAGCACTATAAACATTATTTCTTTGCCCGGTAATAGCATAATAGACAAAAGCAATAGAAAACATTCTAAAATTACATTCAACAATGAGTATATACAATACCTCCAAATTAATGTAACTTTGGCGTGTCCAAACCAATTACTTTGCTCTAGCAATAAATAATTTTGTTTTAAAATGTTTAGCGCTCTTGTTGAAATTAATTAGCTTTTTACCATTTTTGTTGTTTTTCATTTATTTTTATTAGGTTCAGCAACTTTTTTGCTGCTACTTTCGGTAACAGCAGTTTTGCTTGCTACTTTATGCAAATTTCATTTACCCTCAATTATGGTGAACAAACAGTCGAATTATTTTATGTGTCATGCACCGTTTCGCTTAAAATGTGTTAGAAATTAAAGGGACACTTTAATGGATTAAATGTTTATATGGAGAATTGCGGTTAGGTTTTGACAGAATATTTCGGATTTTTGATGGATGCGACAAAATTCACATTTAACATTTTTGATGGAATTTTAAGAAGATTCACTAAATTTTTATTTCAAATGTTCTACTGGAGCATTAAATATTTTACTGTAGAATTAAATACTTTGAATATTTTTAATGATACTCCACTAAAACCTCCAAGCTCTTTGTTTTTAAGTAAACATTTGAATATCTTTCCATATTTATTTAGAACCACTTGGATCCTGCTGATGTTCTTTTCTTGAAATAATTCCGCTTATTGAAATCTTCTATTTATGTTGAATGAAAAGCTCATGTTCGGATATTTACATATCAGAAAATAAAATGGCTTATTTGTATTTACACAGGCCCAAAATAAATAATTTCAAAGTTCATCGCAATTTCTGAGTAGCTGTATATCCAACAAGTCCTTAAACTTTTCATCTGTTTGCTTTTTGTGGCAACTGGTCATTGAATAAGCATCCTGCTGAGCTACAAAAAATATTTTTTCTAGTTTTGGATTTTCTTTCTGCAGAGAAGGAAATTGAAAAGTATAATCTTTTCTATAGCAAAATTTAATTAAATTTGAAATAGTTTATGAAGGAAAAAAAGTTTGAGGAAATATAAAATATGATACTATGAAAGCTTTTTTCGTCATAAATTTGTTGAAAAGAATCTTTATACAGAAAATTCCATTAATTTGAAAAATTCTGAAAACTACCCCGAACGACCGAAAAAACGGAAGAATGATGGACAAAACAAAACGTGAATAATTAAATTTCATATCAAACATCATTCATGGCTATAAAGATAATAATATAATATATTCAATTCAAGACACCATAAATTTCCATCTAAATTATTCAAACGTTGCGTGATTGATAATATAATAATCAGTTGAACCAGCTTATTCGCCTGTTAAATAAATATTGTCTTGATAGTTTGATGGCTGATAGTTTATTGTCACTGTCAATGAAATAAAATTATATAAATGATAAAAAACTAGACCATTTGTCAAGGTAGAACACACCCACCTTAGTCCCCCAACTCAATGCTTTTGTAACTTTTGTAAGTTGACTCTGGATCGAAGCACTAAATATTTAAGGAGTAATTTATCTTTTGTTTATTTTGTAAAAACTCTGAATTTAAGATGATGAATTTTGGAAATGTTTTTAACGGCGAATTGTCTCTTAGTCTTGAAGAATGAGGGAGTAATCTTTTAGAAATTTTAAGGGGTTTTTTTAAAGAGGTAATAATTAATTAAGTTGAACATTTAAAACAGCTTTTAAAGCTTTTTTTCCTTTATTAAGAATTTTCTGCAAACATTCAATAATTTTTTTAAAAATAGAAAAACACATTTCATTTAATGATAATATTTTTTTATTTCAAATATATTTTGTTCTTCTTAGTTTTTCTTTAAATATATAATTTTTTTCTGTTTGTAATAATCTTCTATTTTTGATGTAATGTATGCTTTTATTGTTACAATTTTTTTAATAAGAAGTTTAGCTTGATATTCTTAAGACTTTACAATATTTACAAGATCTTTTCATTTTCTAAATATAAAAGCAATTTCTCATTTTAATTGATTAATTTTTTTTAATTATCTACATTTCTCTTAAAGCAGGGAAAAGAATGTATTTCAAAGGAAATGTGTAAGAAAATTATTTGAATATAGTCGTTGCTTGATCGCTATTTTAACCTAACTCGATAATTTTTTTTTTCAAGTTAAATCAATACAGCAATCAAGCCTCTTTTTTTGATATTGAAAATAGTTTGAAAACATTAAAATTTCACAAAAACTTGTATATAAAGTTTCAGAAAATATTTACTTTTTAGTTTCAATAATTGCTGGATAACTAACTCGACCGAAAAAAACTTGAAATAGAATAATTACGGAATTGAATAAAACATAAAACTAAACTTTATTTCACACGCAATGAGAATAGAACAGACAAAATTGGAAGAAATGTGATTTGTATCAATTTCGCGTAATTAATTGTTGATTCAACTTTCCAGTCTTTTTCTTTAATTTTCATGAACTCTCAATGACCCCAAGCTTGTCAAGGTTACCAAGAGTGGTTGGATCTCCAGGCTGAAGCTTCAAGGCTTGCTTGTAGCTTTGGGCAGCCAGTTGAGTTTTTCCCAGGAGATGTAGTATTGCGCCTAAATTTGTGTGAGCTCGAGCATCATCAGGTCGGAGTTGAACAGCCTAAAAGTAGGTGAGTCAGTATATAAATATAACAATATTTATTTCTCTTTAAAGTACCTGTCGATACCACTTCTCCGCCTCCGTTTTCTTATCCAGCATCCTTAAAGCAGTTGCAGCTGACACCGACAAAGAATAATCGTTTGGGGATAATTCTGCTGCCCGCACTCTACTTTCACAAGCTTCCTCATGTCTGGAGAGAGTACTTAAAAACTCGCCATAATGATGGTGCACACTTGGGTCTAGAGGAGCTAGTCGCAGGGCTCGCTTAAAATATTGTTCCGCCTCCGAAGAACGACTGCTCTACAATTAAAAGAGATGGGAATATAGTTAGTGATTTGTTTAATTAAAGAAAGAACTAAGAATGGATTCAATTTGAAGATAAATCAAATATAAAAATTTTACTAACTCAAAAAGATGACGTCGCAATGTATATATAAAATTAAAATAAAATTAACTATTCAGTAATATTAAAAGAAACCCTGAAAAAATTAAAAAAGTGAAATGAAAAACTTCCTCTTACATTTCTAGCCAGCATCGCTCCATAGGAAATATGCGCTGCAATATGATCCGGCTGCGCTTCTAAGGCTGCTCTCTGAAACCGTTCTGCCTCCGACCATTGCTTCAGTTTAGCAAAAACCTCACCCAAACGATGGTATATGCCCTGGGGGAGAAAAAAGTAAATTTCGATTAAATTTTGTGCGCTTTTTGCTGGCAGAGCCATAAACCATTTCCATGTTCCAGCTCATGCATTATGCAATTTGATACCGCTCTAGCAATTGTTTCGAAAAGGAATTGGAATGAAAATGTTCATCACACCATTATTTGTGAGTAAACATCGTTTTGCACATTTTTACAAATGGATTACATGTGTTTTGCTCATTGCACAAAATTTGTCATTGTCTGTGGAATTTTTGGGGTTGAATGGCAAAATGTAAATGAGATGGAAACTCAGATTCTGATGCAACAATCAACGCAAATTAAACTATAACCAAAAAGGAGCATTACGTATGGTTGTGCAATCTTGGAGAATTTATGTAAATCAGAAATTGCTTGTGCAAAGTAACGAAAGGATATCACTAACACTGTTGGAAAGTCAATTATGAAATTTATTTCATTTGTAAGATAATTTAAAAATGTGATTTCAAAGGTTTTTTAAACATCTTTCTCAATTTCTCTAAGAAATATTACAATTGCATTAAAATTGCAAGACCGCTAAAATAATTTTTAACAGTGCTATATTCTTGGAAATCTGAATATTTCTGAATTGTAGCAAATCTCATTCACCATTCTACCATATCCCAAGCATTTTGCAGCTAGCAGATTTCTAGATTTTATGCTGTACACTCTAGGTTAGCAGATGAATGAGCCAAAAAGCTGTTAATTTGTTTGAAGCGAGATGTTTTTCAGTTTAATTGGTGCTTTGGAAATCAGATAAATTTAGCAGGATACTCTTTGCATTTTGCTTTGAAGGAGGAGAAAAACTGTTGCATTTTTATTGCAGGATTTTGTGGAGTTTTGTTTAATGTGGCTTTATTTAGATTTATTATGAGATTTAAGAAAATTTATGTTTTTATTAATTTGTTTTGAGCTGTTTTTCATAAAGAGGATTTACCCATTTTCAACTTTATTCACGCTCATTTTACTGCAATAATCTATGTATAATATAAAATATTTAAACAGAATATTATAAACTTCAAAGGAATTCAGATCATCCGAAAATAACATTTCAAATTAATTGTCACAAACCATCCTCAAAATGCCAACATATGGAATAAATTGAATAAATAATTTTTTCAATTATTTCATATCGTCCCATTAAAATTGTATCAAACATTCGCAATTCATCAAATTAATAATTAAATTGCTTTTTTCTGACTATAAATAAATTGAAAATCCTTTTCATATGCACTGGAAATCGAATAAAAATCAAATTGACATATCCAATTTAAATGAAAAATGCCGCTTTTGACATATTTCAATTTGAGCTTTTTTTCTCGGCTCACATAATCAATTTACAAAATGTCCGGACCCGATAAAAATATTAATAATAAAATGAATTATTATTTAATGACGCCCATTGATGATTGAATTTATTTGTTAAATTAATTTTGCTCTAAATATTTATGCTTTTTTACATTTTCTATTTAAAGCTTTGTTTGCAGTAAATACATTTAACTAAATTTAAATTTAAATAATTATACTTTGCTAAACAAAGCGTTGATGTTTGATTGGTTGAGTGTATGGAAATTTCGACCACTTCAAACGTTTTCCACTCAAACATTGCAAATAACGCTACCTAATCCTTGTTTAATTGAATAACAATTTTAATGGAATTGGTTTGCCAGTGGTTTTTGTTGGTGGTGTGATCGAAATGACAGGGGCAGCTTGTGGGTGAATTCTAGCCAGTTAGTTACAATCATTTCAGAAGTAAATTCACCCTTCAGATGCCCCTTCACAAATGGGAACAAAATAAATTCATAATCAGCTTATTTTCCCATCTAGCAAGTGTCCTATTACCGTTTCAGTAATTTATGCCGGCTCGTATTCACAAAATAATTTGGAGCGTTGGCTAATTAAAATTCCAAATTAAAAATCATTTCTAATTGGATTGATGCGTACTCAGTGTATAGTCCAAGTATAGTCTTTTTCGAGGGGAGAAATGTCACCTTTGAGGAATGTTGTTCGTCTTCACTGTGTATTTCAGTAAAAGCAACAATTGAGCTCGCAGTTGCGCTTTCATGAATCAATTTATGTGGGATTACAATCTTCCCTTTAAATTTTGTATATCTTTCTGTTTATTATTTTGCCTATCGAAAAAGGAAATTTTGGGGCATTTTTTTTTGTAGAATGAAGAAGGTTTTTGTTATAACATAAGATTTGATTTATTTGATGGATTAGATGAGCTTGGAGATTCAATAGCTTAAGGCTCCATCTTAATGTTATTCATCTTCCTACTCAAAATGCAAAACATCAAAATAATTGAAGCTACATGAAGAAAATACGAAAACTATCTATTTAAATTGAGAAGGCACTATGAGACAGTCAGGAAAGCAACAAACATTACTAACATGACAAAACCATAGCAAAGATGTAATCTGGAGCAAAACTAAAAAAGCAATAAAACCCCAACTATTCCCATTTTGCATATTTTCACATAATTCTTGTGATATGTCCTAGTCCCCTTTTTATTTGCAAACTTATGTGCAAAATCTCTAGGAAAAAGTCAAATCGTAAAACTGGATGGAACTAAAATCTAAAAGCCTTGGAAAAACTAAGAAACCAAGAAATACTGACAAAATCTTGTGAAATCTGAGATAACCAACGAAATCTAAAAGGGACTATCGATTTTTTGCCAGCAAAAAAATTTTAAAGAAGTAAAACACAATTTTAAAGTTGACAATAAAAAAAAGTTTACACTTTTCTGTCGTTCAACCTACAAAACATTGAAAACTTTGAAATCACCGAAAAAAACCTCGAGTACCAGCAAAAAAGCGAAAATTCTTGGAAATTGTCGAAATTTACTCCAAACAGGCAAAAGATCCGTGATAACGTTCAAATTTCCCAGAACAAGGCAAAGACTCGGAAAAGTCTGAACCTCAAAAAAGCTCAAAGAAACTTTTTAAACTGAAAAGAGCAAACATTTATAAAAATGACCGCAGAAGATTTTCATAGAAAGGAACAATTTCAAGATTTAAAGTTTTTCAAAGACTTTTTACAGTTTCCAGTGCTCCTCAGTTTATTTCTAAATTTTCCATAATATATTAAAACTTTAAGGACTTGGACTCTCGGAATCAACGAGCAACTCAACAAACTTGGAAAGCTGCAGCTTTGTGTTTTGTTGTCAGAAAAGTTTTTCCCTTTTATTTCTACATTTTTTATAATTTTTTGTTTTAGTGGTTTTGTCTTTATGGTCACTTTTTCATTAAAATGAAGAAACCAAGACTTTTTGTGTCCTTTGTGTGTTTGTTGGCTTTAAAAGGACATTACAGTGTTTTTGAAGTTTTTAATGATGGCAAAGTTTATTTAGGGAAGGATTGCTGGTAAAAGATTGACAGTGTTTGACTAGGAAAACGAGAATATGAGGGATCTAGTTTTGTATTAAAGTTATTTTTACTTTGAAACCATGGTAAGTCTTGAGTACTTGAAGATCAAGATTTAGCTTCCAACCATCAAATCTCGCGATTTAACGCTCCACATAAAAATCCACATAAAACTAAAAAAGTTCCCCACACAATGCTCGACAAATTTCAAAAGCTCTGCATGAGCTTTGCCAGTTAATCGCTTTAATGTAATCCTTGATGAACTTTTTTATAATCTCATCGCAAGCAAAATGGACGATAATCCATTTATTTTAATTATTATCATCTTCCTTCCCTCTAATTTTATTTTATTTTTTTATTTTCACAGTGAAAAAAAGCACTAGCAAAATACTCCAGCATTAAAACATAAAAGCAACTGAGCCGTGCTATAGAGTAAAACGACTCACAGTAGAAGCGAACCAACTCGAGGCAGACTAAAATGCTAAAATGCTTAATGTCATTGTGAAGATTAAGAAGATTTGTCATTAACACTTAAAACCCCCAAGTATTTAAAAAATAAATACAGCAAGTTGCTGCGCTGGCTGTGTTTAATTAAGAACGAGGCCAAATCCTTGCTAAGCGTATCTTCACATGTCCCATTTACTAGCTCCATTCATCTGGAAAAATTAAATCGTGTATGAAAGAGAATTGTGTATTTAAGACGGCGGAGCAAGCAACTGTGGGGATAAAACATTCAAAGATCCCTTTCATTTATACCAAGGCGTGTGTTTGGAGTGCTTTTGGTGTTTTCGGTGAATTTTCTATATTTTTCTGGTGAATTTGGTATTTTCGGTATTTTCGGTTCAAATTAGGGGGCAATTACTGAGAATTCCCCATCATGCCATTCACTGATTCAGACTGAAACATTTCGAAAGAAAGTTTAATTACCGAGTAAAAGTTGAAAGGAAGATTTCGTTTGGGAGATGGGCAGATTAAGAAATACAGGCAATTATTGCCAGAAGTCGAATTTGTATTATTAATAGTGGTGATATTAGTTATGGAATGATAATCTGCTGTGTATAAAAGGTTTAACAAGGAATGTGTTACACAGGGATTAATTATTCTATACGCAGATTTCTACAACATCTCTTTAAAAAAAACCAAATTCTGATCTACAGAATCTAAAAAAATCTCTATTCAAGATAGCCTCGCAAATTGAACCCGACTTCATTTCTTCCAATTAACAAGTTTTCTAGGATTTAAACATAGGGACAAACATTGAGTCAAGTTTAATCAAAATATTGTGAAAACTAATTTCAACCAATTTGAATCCATTTTCAAGCATTTTAAACCATTTTAAGGTTTGCAAATATTAAAAACTTTCCTAGGAAAAAGTGAAAACTTCTCCCATTTAAAAACAGTTTTACCATTTTTTTTCGCTCAAAAATTTTTATAATTCTTTTTGGGCTGCAGGCGAACAACGAAATAAAACTTTTTGATTAAATTGGATTTTGAATTCAAAAACTCAAATGAAAGTATTAAAATTCAAATATTCTACTGAAACGGATGGGAGCAAAAAAGTGTTTTGGTTGGAGAAAAAATAAAGTATTGAAGGAAATCTCCATCTGCTTAGTTTTTGAGCTTTTTGGGAAGTTGCTATGGGATGAGGGGAGAATTATCTAGTTTAGGAATCTCTGGGGAAGTTTTTTTCGTTTTATTGGTTTAGCTTGGAGATTGGAGACCTTCAAGTGTTATTTAGGGAATTTAGAAAATTGGGACGATTTTGTTGGAAAGTTGAGATAACTTATCAATATAATATTCATTTCTGAAAAACTCTTAAATTTATGAGCTAAGCGATATCATCAAAACAAAAGCTCACCACTTTCCCCCTCAATATTAGCATAGTTTAAATAAAAGTACAGCACATGTTGAAATACCTCGCATATTTCCAAAAACTATTTAACTTTCCTACCATTTAATTTTTCTATCCTTAAAATGCCAAACTTATTTAAATTCAAATTTAAATCCCATTTGATACCAAAAATCCACTTTCCGGCTCATTAATCAAGCCAAAATCGAGTTACCGACACCAAAGTCTGTCGAACGAAAAACTTTTAAAAATTGCAATTAAATCAAATTTAAACTTTTCCAGTTTTTCTCGTGAACTATCGCTTGACTCGCTTTTCATTTCTGATCGCACCGCAATTTCTCGTCTCTATTTAAAATATCCGCCACACAGAAAAGCACTCGCCAAAACTTTTTTTGCTGGTGTTTTGCAAATTATTTATTAATACAGTGCTTCAGTGCTTTGCACTGTATTTTTTGCGCCGGATAATGTGGTTTTTAAACAGTTTTAATGACAAACTTTTCTAGTTTGCTGGCAAGTTTTTGCTAATGCCACGAGTGAGACTATTGGGTGGAAAATTAGGCATATTATTGAAAAATTAGAATCTCCCACAACTGAAAACTGCAAATTCCAATTTAGAGATTTTAATTGATAAAAATTAACACAATGCCTTTTTCAGAAAAAACTCCACCCAACCAAGTTTCCTAATTTAAAGTATCAACTCGTCCAGGACAAACTTTTGCTGCACAGCTCACAACCTGGCATTTGGCAGAACATTATTTGAATTAATTAAACGCAAACATTAAATGGAATTCCCATTTACACGACCCGCTGAACTAAATTATAACACAACAATTCATTAAAGCAGCTTAAGCGCGCATATGAAGCGTTTTGTGCAAGTAATTTATGTAAAAATGTATGTAAAAGTTTTATCCAATTTCCGTTCGCCGCTGCAAAATGTTTATCAAACAATAATGCGAAAGTTGGTTAATACGCGGGGGTGAATTTACCCAAAATAGTTGTAAAATATGTGTTACCTGTGGCGGATAATTGATTGGAATGGTGTGCAATGCTTCTCTGTAAACAGCTAGAGCACGTTGCAGTTTGCCTTGGTCTGCGTATAGGCCACCTAGTTGCAGGAGAGAGCTGATCCTTGCATTTTCATGGGCTGATCGGTCTCTTAAACCATTTCCATCTAGTTGAGTACCTTCTCGAAGGACTGATGCTGCTTCGTGACAACGTCCAAGGGCAATTAATGATGCACCGAGGTTTAGGTAAGCCACTGAAAATAGAATGATGAAATTTGAGGTTAGGTTTTGATTTTTTGAAACTTTTTTGGGTAACGTTTAATTTTTTATAAAAAAGTCCGTTAGAAAAAAGTTTTTTAAACTTTTAAAACTATAAAATATGAACTCCATGGTTGAAGCATGTTGAAGTCTTGTCTCAGCAAATTTTCACTTGAATAAAATCGTTCATTATGCACCGCATTAAAAATTCATACAAAAAATCTACCCAAAAAACTCTCAGCCAGCGCAAAAAGAAACTTAGCTATTTTAAACCCACTCAACTTTACTTTTCCGAGCCACCTCCGCCTATTTTTAGTTTTCACTCATTTTCCTAACCCATAAATAATGCACACATTATAATTTCCATTTCAGTCAAAAAAATAAAAGTTTTTTATTGTAAAGCCCATTCGTTTTCAATTAAAATAATAAACACTCTCGGAACAGTTTTTTGCTTATGCTTCTACTTTTCCTACAGTTTTTTCCGAGTTTCTACATATTTTTTACATTTTTCATGGCATCAACCTCACAATGAGAACGGAAAAAGCTAACATTTCGTATTTTTCGTACAGCGATCCTTGCGGATTCGTTTTTTATTTGTTTTGTGCTTTTTCGCCAAATAAAATTAAAAATTTGTAGCTCGTGCAAATGAAACAAATGGAAGGGCAGAGCAAAAAATTAACAACACCACAGCATTGTTTATAATGCTAGCGAACTAAGCACAGCGAGAAGGAATATGAAACATTTACCAAACATTTTTCATTTCATATGCAAACGGTTAGGTTTTCTTGAGCCAGGGATTAGGATGGAGAGGAGGGAGCTTTTTTGATGATGATGAGGTTTTTTGATTGATGCTGTAATCCTTGATGGTTTAAGGAATTCAAGGAAATGCGAGCCTTTTATGTAAATTAAAAAATTCAGCCTAATTTTGAATGATACTGTTTTGAAGGTTTCGAGCTTTATATTTTAATCAGATATCTTCTAGCAATTACATCTAAACACAAATTACCATTATCCTTCAAGTGTATTGTTGATTTTAAAGCAATCTATTTAAAGCAAAATCATGAATAAAAAATCCCATAAAATCCCTGCCTCACTGAGCACCGTTAAACTTTTTGCACACCAGTTTTCCGGTTTGCAGATGAAAATTGTATATTTCCATCTACTGTGTTTTATGTGCACTAAAAATTAATATTTTTATTTTATTTCAGTCTCTCAGTGTATTCCACATAGTTTTACTGAAGTTTCAGAGCATTTCTGAGTATTCCACCCAACAAACGAGACTTTTCAGCTTTTTTTGTTGTTCCTCTATTTTTCCAAGTACTGCAATTGTTTTCCCACAAAGCTGGTACTTTTTTTGCAACATGACAATGCGAAGCAAAGAGGCTGCTTACTGAACAACTTGAGCTTATGCCTTTGAAGGCGAGTATACTTTATTTTGTTTTCTGCCATGCCACAGCTCTTGAACAACAACGAAAAAAAGTCGTTCATAAATATAATTGTGTTGAACTCGATGTTTCTGTAGGTGATAATTTGTCCTTATACACTCCAGCTCCACTTGAAAGTTGAAGTTAAACAGAATTTGAATCCTGTCATGCAAATAACGTCGCTTTGTACTATTTTGTCGTTTTCGAAGCAAAAACCTCCCATTCAATTTCATTTTCGTATAGCACAAGCGTGAAAGTCAAAGAAAACAATGAATTTAATATTTCTAAAGTGCTCTTGGATAAAATTTAATTAAAAATGCTTCAGCTCATAGTTTAACAGCTTCCGGAGAGCAATCTTTTAGCCATTGTTTGCTCGACAAGCTCTTGAATTTTATCGTTTTGGCCCAAATTTTACTTTCTGGTCCTAAACATTTTGATTGATACTTGAGCAAGAGAGACTGTTAGGATGTTGGAGGAAATGACCCGAGTGACACATTCTTTGTATGTTTAGGTTGAATTCCAAATAAATGTAAAATTCAAAATAGATTTATGAAGATTTTGAACTGTTTGTTATTTACCGAAAAAAGCAAACTTTTGTCTGAATGAATAGAGAAAATATAAAAAGATAGACAAAAACATTCAAAAGTTTAATTTGTGTTAACTGGGTTAAAACTCCTCCATCCTCAAAAATTCCAGCTCTGCCTCCACAGATTTATGTCAAAGTTGTAAATTCTGTAGTGAAACTTTTGTTGAATGTTAGCAACTATGCCGGCAGCCATTTCATGAACCATCAACAGTGCTCAAAAGTGTTTTTGAACTACTCATAAAATCTGATGAACAGTAAAACTTTTCTGTTGAAGTATTCCTTCGGCCCAGATATTTATTTCTGTGCTGTCGTCTATGCCATAAATATGCCTTGCTTGCGCCCATTAATATTCTCTTTAATTTCGTCACTCCTTTGTAATTCAATATTAGCATTCATGAGCCAAGTTGTCTAGCTTTATTTATGACTTGAATAATAAAGTATGTTTATTGCCGCAAATGCTCAAGCTCCATAGCTTGTAAATATAGAAAGATTTTTGAGCGATATAAAATTTTATAAGTTTAGGGACTGCATACTATTTTATGGAGGCAATGGAGTTTTAACAGATGTGTTGGTTTTTGGCTGTAAGTTTTGGGTAGTTTTTTGGAGTTGAAGGATTTATTATTGTGTGGTCATATTCCTTTTTACAGGCAATCAATGAATCTGGCACTAGCTGTGTTTTAGATTCTGTTTTGCTTTAACTAAAATCAAATATGATTTAGTCAGATCCTAATTTGAGTTTCAACTGAATTACAGACAGACAATGAATAGAATTCTAGGAATAAAAATTCAAATCGAGCTTTTTTGATGTTAAAAGCATCATACACTTCCAAAACTTCAATATTTACCTCCACTTTCCAACCTACCCAGTCAATCTAAAACATCCACCTCAATAATCAAAAATAATAGAACCAACCCCAAATAAAAACTCGAAAAATGTCTACTGTATTCAAAAAGCGTTTGATTCGGCAAAAATGAACACCGTACTGAGGTGAACAACTGAACAATCAAATTTCAAGCACAAAACTCGATAAAAATTCGATGAAAAAGTGAATTTTACATCACACGTATAAATCATGCTCGATTTTCTTTCACCATTTTTGCAATTCAATTTTGGAGTATGGAAAATGTATCGAGGATATGAAAGAAAATCTACACACGACAGTACAACAGTATAAAGCTCACAACACTGCACAGCCAATATTCCCAATATTCCGACATTATTCCAACAAAAGCACACAATTCCGATTTTTGCTTGGGTATATTTTTTTATTATTTTTATTGATTCTCCTGTGATTCTCCCTGTATCGAGTCGAAAAAAAAACTCAATATTTTGCTGCGATTGTTCATAAAAATATGAAACACATCATGTAAAATGTAGCACCATGTAACACACGCAGAATCAAGTAGAATGTCGAAACCAGGGTTGTGTCCCGTGATTTACAGTCGCTGTGATTTGTTTGACAACTTTTTGCATACAACATATAACAACAAAAAAAAGTTGTGCCATATTCACAGCGGCAGAAAAATCATGCAGCGAAATAAAAACTGTGGCAGTGAGGTAAGTATTGCAATTTGTGAATGTGGGTTGTATGCACCGTTGCATTCAATTTGGCTATAGCAGATCAATAAATTATTATTGGTAATTTGCGGGGAAAACCAATAGATACATATTAGAATTATTAGAAATCCACAAAACCTGCAATTAAACAGCATATTCCTGAATATTGTGAATATATAATTTGGAATATTACGGGAATTGTGCAAATAAATATCCATTTTATTCAACGGCAATTATTCAATACAATATTTATGATTTTAGGTAATTAAACAAAGAGCATCTATTATTGAATATGTCGATTGTGCATCGGGTGTATATGAATGGATGTGCTGACTGATAAAACTCCAAACACACTTCAAACAATTGGAGCACTCTACAAATTCCAAAAATTTGGAAAATTGGGGAAAATTACGGGAAATTCAATTCATGCAACACACAACTAATATTTGTTATGAAATATTGAAATATTCATAATTACGTAAACATACTACAGCTAGCCATAATACAGCAATAAAAGTAGGCAACTATACGCCATTCAGGCAAACGGCAAATAAATTTGAAATTCATGTTCAAATAATTAATTTAAATTGCATTATCATTTGAATAATGTAGATAAAACAACACACTGTATTTTTCCGTAGTTTTACGTGTATTTTTATAAATTATCGTTAAACACGAAACGAATTATATGGCTATTGTGTTCAAACAAAATTAGGCGCAATCAGGCTGAATGGTTTCTGTCGAACGAATCGATATAAATTGGTGGCTCCACTACGCTCTGAGTATGATAATAAAATATGCCTTCTTTGATATTTCGATTAGCATAGTATTTTTTTTTTGGTGGGGCTGCTCAATACTCTGTTGATTATTATTATTAGTATCGGAAAATTCACAAATTGAACACAACGTGGAACGGGCATCCACACCAAGTAATTATAATAATTCAATTTTTCGGTGTTCTCGGTTTCAAAATTATAGCGCCCGCAATTTTTCCATGGAAATTTTTTTTCTTCCAATTATTTTGAATCAATTTGATTTCATATCTCTTTGAATCAATTTTCGATGTTAAATTATGTGTATTTTGCCTGACCACAATTTACACAATTTCACAAAAGTGGGCTTTGTGGAGCCTTGATGTGGTCAATTATTTTTTTTGTTTCGTTGAGAATCAATATTTATAATTAATTTTTGGTAATGGAAATATTTTTGGAAAAGTATGACAAATTATTTATTACTCGGTCATTTATGATTTTATGATATGCTTTTGAATACATCAATGAATGTAATTACTAAAGCATTAAATTGGTAATTGTGGCGAACAATTCAATTATTAAGATGTATTGTTTGCTTTCAGAACGGAAAAGTTTAATATCAATTACTGAAGAAATCAGTCATATCACCTTACGATTAATTCTTTTTAAGTCATTAATGAAATAACTTTTATTTATAAAATATTCATTTTTATCAAAGTATATTATATCATTCAAAACAGTTTTCCCACAACTTTTCATAAAAAAACTTTTAAAAAATTTGATAAATATATAAAAAAATACTCACGAGCTAACGAAGGTCGAAAATGAATGGCTTTTTGAAAGCTGTCCACAGCAAGTTCATAACTTAGTTGGTTTTGATAAAGTACTCCTCTGAAAGAAAAATAAAAATAGAAATTTTAGTATTTTTGATCATACAATAAAAAGCATTGTTCTATTTTTCATGTTGTAATTCTGTAAGAACAGTGAACATTTGAACAGCAAACGAGCAAACGGTAAACAGTCTGACAGACTCACAGTCTCATAGAAATAAAAACTTCTTTCACTCCGTATTCTATACTTCTAAAGATATTCCATATATTTCCAAGGAAATCCAAAAAAGATCCGAAATGATGGTTTAACTTTGTAATTTTTATTACAGAAGAAATTCCATTGTATGAGAGCACATATTGCATTCATAAAGTGCATCTGGATCTGTTCCAAATTGCATTCATCTCCAGAGAATGCATTTTTTTATCCCTCTTGAGAATAAAATATAAAATAACATTACGAAGCGGGAAACGGAAACTCTTGATGTGAAATTTTGTGGAACTCTGGAACAATTCTGAAATACTGAAATACTGAATGTTCAAGTACATAATAAAATAAAATGCTACGAAAAGCCAGAAAATTGTGGAAAATTGTAAAACTGTGAAATTGAAATTTGGGCAAGAAAAGATGCTTAATGTGCTACATTCAGCTGAAATTATTTTAAATTAAATCAAAATGCCAAAAATGGCGAAACAAACTTCCGGCAAAAAGAAGAAAGCTGGAATGGTGAAATTGGATGAAAATCTACGAATAACTTGGATAGCTGAAAATGACAATTGTGAATTAAACACAAAAATGTTCCAAGCAATGTTAAATATTTTCAAGGATACCCGACAAACTCTTCAGTCGCTGCAATCACATTATGGCATTAAATATTACATCATTATATTATAGAGGATTATTTCACAATTTCATGCAAATTATGCATGCAAACTAAAATAATAATATAATTTGAATAATGCAACTGATTCTGACACATTTTAATCTCATTTGCATAAATAGCGCTCACGGTAACGTAAACATTTAGTTCATCATTGCTCTAGAGGCAGTTTGACGTTTAATTTCATATTATGGCAATAACGGTTATTGCATTAAAGTTTTACAAGGAAGTTTTGTGTAAATATGGTTTATTGTAAGATGGATAGTAAGTAGGTCAATACTTATATGGTTGCAATTTTAATTCAAAGGAGGTCGAGAAAGAGAACGACGAAAAGGGAAATTTGAATAAATAAAAGTGACTTTTCAAGATGTTAAAGCTTCATGGTAAAGTTATTAAAATCAATGGAAGGTTTAAGTTAAAATATATTTATTCCACATTAAGTAGAAATTATGAGCAAAAGAAAAGGACATAAAAATTTCTCCTGCTGACACACCCCTATACAGTATAAAGTAGTTTACAAAGAAATTCCAATACCATAAATCACCAGAATTTATTCCGTTCAGGTGTGAAAAGCCAAAAAACCTTGAAACTTCAATAAAAACCTGCTGAAACGTCCATTAAACGAAACTTTATTAATTACTATAAAAAAGCTTGCCATTAAACCGATATGTTTTTTATGCTCTCTAAAACTAAATACTGCTGAAAAGTTTCATGATGCAAAAACCAAATTCTCTGTGGCATTGACCAAACAGTTTTTCCAACTATTCAGCAGTAAATTAGCAAACATGCCGTACCCTCAAACAAATTCAACCCAATTAAATTAATACCGTTTTATGTATTTGCCGTTGCCGTATTTGCTCGACTGTATTTGCTTGCTAGCACAACGTAGCAAATGTAGAAAATGGAGAAAGCTCATATTCATAAACTCTCATGAAATTGTCAGACGACCCGAACGAAAAAATGCTTTTGGTCCCATAAAAAGATGAAAAATATGTTTATTATGTTCTCGTATTTTAGGCAGCAAAAACCTTTTTCACAGATCTAGCAAATTTGTGTTTTTAGGGACAAAACTACCTATTTATGACATGGAAATATAAAAGGATTCTTTTAAAAAAGGACTTGTTTGATAAAGAGGACATGGATAAAGTATATTTTTGTGATCTCTGTTAATTAAATTCAGGAATGATATCGTTTAACCTTATCATTCTTGACTTTTAAAATTTTCACTTGACATTTCTTTAATACTGTAAAAGATCTAAAAGATTCATTTTAAATAGCAAATTCATTCTATGATTTAAGTTCCTCTCATTTAAAACCAATCAATTTAACTCCTCAACATTTTTTCCTTCTTCAAATCTATTGTTAAGTAGTCAATTAGTTGAGAATAAAAACACAATCACTTATGTTTCTTTCGAATGCTTGCAAAACCAACAAAAAGCTCCAAGCAACATAAGAAACACATCATCAATTAACACGGAACGAAGTTTCATGCAACGGAAATCGCGTGACTAGAGGCTAAACAGCCAACAAAGCTAAGAAAACATCAGAAAGGTAATAAACTTGCTGGTTTCTTTAATGTTAATGTGATTTCAATGAATTAAGTTTTGATTTGTGCAATTAATATGCAAGCATGTGATGAATGAAAGCTTTTAATTATTTGGTGACTTTGTGAATTCGCTTGTGTTTACGATTCTGAGAGCAGAGCAGAAAGTCGTTAAATAGATTGAATTTCGTTTGAGGCGTTTTGAAGTATTTTGAGTTTTCTGAGAATCCAAAGAAACTAATTAATAAAATTTAATTAGAAGAAAACCCAATCGAGTGTCAAATATCAAATTTCCAAGAAACTTTCTGTAATTAAAAATAAATTTTTGTCTTTTGTCTTGCGCTCACACCAGTAATTTCAAAATTATATAGCTTTTTCAAAGAATTTTCAACTAGTTTTATCAATTGAATTTATTTAAATTCATCCACTCAGATTTTCCCAAGCATAGACTTAAAGCTCTATAGGAGAACGAACATTCTGTGTGATTTATTTTATTTTTCGCAGACACCAAAATAAAAACTGCCACTGAAGTTCTCAGTAAATATTAGAATATTTGATTGGAAAAAATAATAAACATTTTTCCACAAAATTGGATTCTCGTTCAGTTGTGAATGAAATACATTCGTGATCGCAAAAAAGCCAAATAATACGAAAAATGCTTTCAGTACATTAAAGATTTATTTTTATAATATTTCAAGCTGAGTTAGAGAATTCTCAGTATCAGAGTCTTACAACAACAATATCACTTGGTATCTTTGTGTATGCTCGATATACTTATTTCTAGTATTTGGAGTATTTGGAGCATTATGTCGAGAAAGAGGAAAACTTGAGCAAAAGCGAGCAAAACAGATTACGGCCATAACAAACAGCAGAAATTCTTTCGATACATAAATGGCATGGAAATATTTTTCATAAATTTTTATGCTTTGGTGGAATGTCGATGCCAAAAATAAATCGCAAAAATATCACGAGAAATTCTCGAAAATTTCGGCTGGAAATATACAGTAAAAATATAAAAATGTAAAAATATACATCGGAATTTATTTACTTTTCTATTCAATTTGTTATATTACTTATTGCGAATTTTATGCTTCGTAAATGTGTTTGGTAAATTAAATAAAAAATTGAGCTGCAAAAAGCTAGGCAATAAGGAAAATACAAGAAAATGTATCAAAATGGTGAAATTGCGAAATCGAGTGCATAGAAAAAGTCTAAAAGATTTATCACGCTCCACTTTTTTCTACCAACTTGCGCGCAACATTTTCATATCACGCCTAAACAATTTGTATCATTGTATCATACGTTTTATATAGAATCACACAATTTACCCGAAAACGTAGTGAAATGTACCACAAACAGCAAAGAATGATTTAATCTGGAAAATTACTTACAGGTTATAATGTACGTCAGCCATGTTGGGACGATGCTTCAATGCTTCTAGCAGAGCTATTCTGGCCTCTTCGAATCGACCTTGTGAACTAAGGACACTTCCCAAATTTCCGAGTGCTGAAAAGAGAAAAACATTATTTTTAGAAATTGCCAAGAAAATTGTGTTTATTGGTCGATGAATAATAAAACACTCGAGCAGTTGAATAGTTGAGTTCGAGAAATCTTTGGAGAAATCGAATTCATAAATCAATTAAATGTTTTTAACAATATTTTGTATCGAGAAATATCAGAACTAGTATATTGCATTTTCTTCTTTTTGCTGGCTCTGCTATATTTTGCAACATTCTACGTAATTTGTTATTCAATACAAACTTCCCACACCAAAAACTACAGTACTACAAATCTATAAAATTATTCCACAAATTGAGAAACTGAGAAACTGAGAAACCCCAGCAAAAGATGTATAATTTAAATTCGTAGAATAATCCTCAATATAGTTCCCTGCAAGTTTAAATTGAGTTCGAAAGCTATTGGCACATCCTCATGCAGCGTTAAAGCTGCTCAAACTTTTCCCTAAAAACTTTTCCTTTCCCAGACCTGATTTTTGGATTTCCAATAGCAAATATTGAATTTCTATGCTGCATGAATTGTGTTCAGGCCCCAGATAATAATTATAGTTTAAGTTTCATTGTCATTTAATTATTATTTTTAACCGGCTTATTTATATTACCGGTCCCGAGTCAACCCGGGTCTCTTGTTTTGAGTTGTCAACAATGAAGTTTGAAATAGCTGTAAAAATCAGTAGAATTTAAGGATTAGTCGAATAAAGACTTGTTTTGTAAGAAACTCTCTAAGTATAGTCCTTTCATTGAATCTCAACATAGAATACAGTCCACGCTTAAACATTTTGGTCCTACAGAGCCCGAAAAACAAGGAATAACAACCAGACGTGAAAAAGTGGAAAAGCAGATTTTCCCTCCAAAACTGTAAAGTAAAGTTTCTGTGCTTAGATCCTTCTAAGACAGCGCAAAAGTGATTCTGTTTGCTAGCCCAGCCTAGAACAGCCGCAACAAGAAAGATTCTGTTTGCCAGCCTAGCCTGGAACAGACGCAACATCAAAATAAATCGTAAAAACGTGGAGGACGCCTTTCCCACAATTGTGCTCCGTCTAAGACAGCAAAGAGCGATACTGTTTGCTAGCCCAGCCTAGAACAGCCGCAACAAGAAAGATTCTGTTTGCCAGCCTAGCCTGGAACAGACGCAACATCGAAATAAATTGAAAAAACGTGGAGGACGCCTTTCCCACAATTGTGCTTAGCTCCGTCTAAGACAGCAAAAAGTGATACTGTTTGCTAGCTCAGCCTAGAACAGTCGCAACAACAAGGATTCTGTTGCCAGCCCAGCCTGGAACAGACGCAACATCAAGATAAATCGTGAAAACGTGGAGGACGCCTTTCCCACAATTGTGCTTAGCTCCGTCTAAGACAGCAAAAAGTGATACTGTTTGCTAGCTCAGCCTAGAACAGTCGCAACAACAAGGATTCTGTTGCCAGCCCAGCCTGGAACAGACGCAACATCAAGATAAATCGTGAAAACGTGGAGGACGCCTTTCCCACAATTGTGCTTAGCTCCGTCTAAGACAGCCCAAAAGAGATACTGTTTGCCAGCCCAGTCTGGAACAGCCGCAAAATCGAAAAGAAAAGCAGAAAAATCGTGAGTAAAGTGAAAGATTGGAAAAAAGTGCTGCTGAATAAGAAAACACGGTCTTGATTAAGGCTCAAAAGTGAATAAAGTCACGAGTATCAGACGCAGAGTGTATCAAGAATTTCTGAAAGGCAAAGACGGTCAAAGCTTGGTGGGTAGCAGATCCCAAGTACCGTAAATAAAAAAGTAGCCCCATCATCCAGCTCACTCACACATACAAAGAACACACAATCATTTTCTCGCAAACGAGGAGCTGTACAAGCAAAACTGACAACGATGAGCAAAGTTTTAGCTCAATATGATCCAACAAATGGATGCACTGATGAAATTAATGGGTATTTATTGAATATTGACGACCTTGAGAAGGAATTTCAAGGTTATCACTACTCTGTGCTGGAATTGATTTACTCAGCCGACGAGGATTATTATGAAGACATTTTTTTTGTGTTCTTCTCGAAGTTGATTGCCACAAGAAGTCATCTAATAAGTCTACGCGGCAAATGTCAATCGAACATGTTGAATTCGCACATGCTAGATGAAGAAACTCGGAGAGCTTGGGAAAAACACATTCCAGCCAAAACCGTCCCAACGGTCAATTTGTTAATGGAATTTCTGGAAGGTCACTTCAACAGTCACGTGTCAATGGAACAGAGACAAGTCTCAACCATCCGAAACTACAAGAGACCGAACTTGGATGAAATGTAGGCGAAAGCATTCAAGACCCTGATCTTGTTTCTTGAAGTAACATTGTCACTTCAAGCGGGGGAGAATGTTCAGGCCCCAGATAATAATTATAGTTTAAGTTTCATTGTCATTTAATTATTATTTTTAACCGGCTTATTTATATTACCGGTCCCGAGTCAACCCGGGTCTCTTGTTTTGAGTTGTCAACAATGAAGTTTGAAATAGCTGTAAAAATCAGTAGAATTTAAGGATTAGTCGAATAAAGACTTGTTTTGTAAGAAACTCTCTAAGTATAGTCCTTTCATTGAATCTCAACATAGAATACAGTCCACGCTTAAACAAATTGCAATACATTTTAATTTTTAAGGCGGATATCTGTTTTTACAAAAGTGTTACGGAGATTCAGGACAACCGGAAAATTATTATTTTGGGTTCTTTATTATTTCGGCAACTTTATTAAACATTGAAAAAAGGAAACTGGGTGAGAACTCAGTAAAAACGATTGAAAACACTCCAAAAAGTGGAAATAGGTCAGGAAAATTATCTACAATAAATTAGACTTTTTTCAATGTTATTTTAGTTTTTTAGTTTTCCAGTTTTTGCCCCTTTTGCTGTGAAAAAACTGTAATTTCTCTATTTTAGAGAAAGCTTTTTATTATCGTCCCAATCGATAACTTTGCTCTAGAATTTTTATTGCCCCCTATATTTTCGCCTATTTTGCATAGCAAATCAATTTAAAGCGCTTTAATTAAATCGTTGTATAATTTGGGATTATAACTCAGCTTTAATAACATGCCTGATAGAATTTAATCATCCACATTTGGTGATTTCATACGTGAAACACGCACAAAATTAAATATGTTTCATTGTGTTCATTGTGTTTCAGTTGAATTCACGTGTTGACAGAGTAGAGAATTTATTTTTAGATTTCGAAGCTCACAATTTCGCTGTTTAGCAATTCAACGATTCATTTAATTTTAGAATGTGCAACAATAATTGCCCAGCGATTTGTTATTTTGTTGTTGGCTCATGATGTCAGAAATGGCGGCAAAATGTTTAATCAATAATTAAATTCGTTCCATTAGCCGATTCTCCAACAAAAAACAAAAAAATATGAAAAATTCCATAAAATCAGAGTTTGCATAAAAGCCAGCTCAGCTTTGCGTGCTTGAATTGATTTTAATTAGTTTTGATATTTTTTTATGATCCAATTTGTTCAATATCCTGACAGGCAAACAAACTTATTTCATAGCCATACATGAAAGTGCTGTAAAATACATCAAATGCAGGCAAAATATAAGCTTAAGACTGCTTAAAGTTTTTGTTCAATCAACCGCACTAAGCTAAAAATAATTCTCTGTGGCGGTGTCAGAACTCATAAATTTGCAACAAAACTTTTGCTGTTTTAATTTGATGCAATTTGCAACATTGAAATACGTCGATGAATATTTAAAAGTGCACTTTTTATTATTTTGTAACTGGAGGCTCTAGGGAGGGAGGATTGTTGGATTGATTTTATCGAAGTTTTTGTTATTTTTCTTTTTAAATCTCTTTAATTCCGTTTTGCAGTAATTGATCATTGAAAATTTTTCCCGTTCATGTAAATACTCTCCAAAAATAGTTCATCAAAAATTCTCTATCGCGTCCTCATTTTTCAAACAGCAAATTTAATTGGCATTAATTTTCATGCAATATTTCTGTGCAAATTCCATTAAATTGAAAATTGATCCTTTTTCATTAAAATTCAATTAGGGCCCGTAAATATTGATAAAGTTTTTGCTCAATATGATTACTTGCTAATTGGAGTTGCACTGAAAATCCTGGATTTTGGGGCTTTGGGCTCCAACTCGCTGTGCTGTGGGTGATCCCAAATATCGAATTTCAATTTTCCAAGCTTTGCATAATTCTCTACGGAATTTGCGTCTCTAAAATATCTAATGGAACTTGTGTTTTTGGGTGCTTTACTGCTATCACCAAAAAAAGGAGCACAAAGTTCGGTCGTTCGGTTGAAGGAACAAACGAGGGAGAGTTCTCGTGCAGCATTTTGCAGTTGGTACATATTTTTGAGACGTGATTTGCTTACAAGTTGGAAGATCAAGCGACATATTTTTGCTGTTTGATTTGTTGGGAAAGGAAGCATGAGCTGCTTCAGATGCAATCTTCTTGATTTCATCTTTCAGAGTTATGGGGTGGAAAAGTTTAAAGGGGTTCAAAGGAATGTCTTTGGAGACATTTTCTGTTAGATGAAAGGGATTTAAATTTTCAAGATAAATATTTTAATTTAATATGATGAGTAGGGAAGATTTTACGACTGTCTGGAAGAAAGTTTTCTTTGGCAATATAAAGACTTAAATCTTTAAAATGTTTTTTGAAGAATATTTATATGGAAAGACTTTGACGTTGAATTAAATTCATGTCTTTAAGTAAAAAAAAAAATATGTTCAGCATTACATTTTAAAAAGAGCCGCAGGGATTGATGTGTTATTTATATAAAGATTATATCAGTGCTCTTACCTTTTGGAGGATTAACCCCAACGGCACTCCTATAAAGGCTCTCCTCATCATGCCAGTCCATATTCCTCCTAACTGTCTTCACACAGAATACACTTATCATCAACACCAGAAAAGCGATGGTTAGCATCGATCTCAAGTCCTTCGATTTCTCTCCTGCACTTTTATGTTTGCTTTTACCACTTTTTTGCACTTTGCCATTTACACTAATTAACTTGCCCAAGCCTAGCCCAATGAGCAGGCAGTATCCAACACTGGGCAAGTATAGGATGCGCTCGGCTACCACAAAACCTACATAAAAGAAGAGATTGGCGGCGGGCAGAAAAGGTAACGTCAGCAGCGTAATTGATATCAAGACAACAGACGCATTGTTCAATTTGGTGGCTTGTGAAGGCTCACCTACGTCCGTGTTGGCAACACAAATTAATTTGGCTTTATGGACACTATGCTTGATGCTTAAATTTAATTCATTAGGGCTATTGTTGGCTAAACTACTGTAATTATTGTTATTCATTGCACTATAATTATTATTGTTATTATCCTTAACCGACTCGTCGTTATTGTTCTGGCCAGGCAGATGACTACTGGTTTTCGTGATATATTGTTTCAAAGGCGATAGTGATATAAATTTGCTGATTAATTGGTTGCAGGAGCATCCGGAAATTAAATCTCCATTGAGCGCTCGACACACGCTTGAGTGACGCAAACCAAATCCCTGTTTACACGCCAAGCAATAACTCGCTTGCACGTCCTCCGGCAACTCGTCCAGTTTCGGGTGGCTTGTAATTCGTTTCCGGTTCATGCTTCGCGCGCTTTTTCTTTTTGGCGGTGCCCACAACTTTTTGCGTAAAAAGGTCAAACATTTCCATACCGTGTGACCCAAGGCGGTGTAGAAGACTAACGAGATGAATGTACGGAATTCAAAAAGGGTAGTTACTCGGGGAATTGCGTCCATGCCCCAATCAAAGCTCATTGTTTGCGGGTATAGTAAGAGCTTGAAGTTAAAGACGGGCAGGTACAAAAAAGTATAGAAACGGGTCATGATTGAGTTAACTTTGGCTGTGGGATTGTCAGCGGTGGAAAACTGAGTTGTTGGTCCTGGTAAAGAGAGGCGAAGGTGCAATATTGTTCCCAAAGCGATCCCTAATATGCCAATGCTTCGCAGTCGTAGCTGGAAATGAAAGAAAAATATTTATTAGTGAAAATTCTGTCAAAATGCGACACAAATAATTAACCAATAATGTTTCATGCATGCAATATTTTCTAAAACCAATAAAACGAAACAAACTGCAATAACATAGTTCCCATAAAATCCATTGAATTCAATCAAAATAATCCTCACAATGCACCACTTGGCGAGCACAAACAATTTGTTATTCGCCCACAAAACCCAATTTTTCAATTAATGTAGCAAATCATTGACAATTTAACCAAAAATTATAGCATATCCCCCGAAAATTAACGATAATGATTTCCCATTCCGTTGAATACTTCATGAGGTTGGGGTGTTTTTGCATTAAAATCTGTGCTTCAAAAGCGGCAAAGCAGCATAACAACATAATATCATAACATCACAACACCAACATTAGCTCGTGTAAACGAAATTTTGAACATAACGAGATCAGGCTAAGTGAAAAATCAATAATGAACTAGAAAATGCCTCCAAATATTTTCTCTCGAGCAGCTTTACGTTGATATTTTATTCAAAAATAGTTTTTTGCTACAAAGTCAACTACAAGAGCACGAGCAGACACTTTCTGTACTTTAAAAACATTCAATAGATTTTTCGTGCATTGTGAAAATGTAAAACAGCACTTTATAAAGATGTTCTGCTTCTAGAGGATTGAGCAGAGATAAAGAGGAATAGCAAGACTGCCGATTGCTCGTGTTATTTGCTCATCTCTTCAATGGAGAGATTTGTTTGTTTCGTGTCTGTTACCACTTTAGTCGATTTTTTAGAATTTCTCAATATTTTTAGATTTAGATACCATGTTGAAGATTTTTGGGACTTTGTGTACAAGTCGTTGTAAAATTGTAAAACATAAAAGAGCTCGATAAAATAGAAAAACCTTAAACTGAATTTATTTATTTTTATTTAATTTGGTAGTTTTTGTACATCTTTCAATTTAATCAGCAAACATTGTACAATTTCGAAGAATTGAGACTTTTATTTATTTAGACTGTTTGTAGACTGAATAGGACATTGAGATGGGTAACAAATTTTTTGATTTAGGTTACCACTAGCGATTCTACACTAAACTGATAGGAATCTCTATTTTGTGTTAATATTTAAGAAGTTTATTTTGCGATTGAAAATCAATATTTCAATACTTTATCGACTTTACCCTAAAATTTCCAAAAATAATCCGCGAAATTTCATTGAAACGTTCTCCATGAATCTTCAGAAAAACTCAACCAAAAATTATCAAAAGAAGTATTAATGCTGTTTTGCTGTTTAAAAAGCTATAAACACGTTATCTGTTGATTGAGGCATCTTCATATACCAAAGTGGATGGAAACGATGATATTTTTATGTTGATGGTAAAATGTTAAAGGATCTGTTTTGACTGGCGTATACACATT
The DNA here is from genome assembly GCA_038502155.1 of Parochlus steinenii. Lineage (NCBI taxonomy): Eukaryota > Metazoa > Arthropoda > Insecta > Diptera > Chironomidae > Parochlus > Parochlus steinenii. Next base: position 1,455,518 of record JAXCIN010000049.1, on the reverse strand, counting down.
ATTTTTACATGAAGCTTCAGAATTTTCAGTGAGTGAAAAGTTTTGCCATTTGAATTTTTGCAGTTGGAGTTCACTGAGGGTATAAGATTTTAAAAAGATTCACTTTTGAGGTTATTTGCTCAAATTTTGTTTAATCTTAATAAAGAGATCTGTTTCCATTGTGAATTCCCCTTCAAATTAAAATATAAAATGTTTTCGGCAAAAACTGAAAAAACTTCCCCAATAAAAATTGCTTCAGTGCCCCACATCGATACAGCAAAATTTCTCTTCCAACAAACAAACAAGCAAATAAAAAAACATATAAACACAACATAAATAGATTAAATAGATAAAATATCGAAGCCCGAAATGGGAAAAACTCTGGAAAGCTTTTTCGATGATTCTGCTGCAATTTTTAGCTTTCTATCAAAGTTTTGTTGCTGTTTGCATAAAGGATTTACCCAAACAAAATGAAAAAACATAAAAACATGCATTTGGGCTTTTTGTTCCGCTTTAAATTTTCGTTATGCAAGCAGAAAGCTCGTTTTTGCTCCTGATAACGGAATGCAGAAATACGAAAAATAAATACAAAACTACCCCAAAAAAGTCGAAAATAATAAAAACTTGAATTTGAATATATTTATGCGCCGGGGAAAAGTGTGCAACAAAAACTATTTTCGATAATAAACTTGACAATTGTACAAATTCTGCACAAAATGTTGCGAGAAAGTTGCTGACTCACCTTATCTCTAGAGTATGCATTCATGCCTTTGATCAAGTCATATATCACGCAGACTACCAAAGCGGTAATGGCAGTTTCCTTGCACAGCACAGCCGCCCCGGCAAACACAATGGCACCACAAATGCCCAGCCATTGCCGCAAATCAGATTTCTCTCTCCAGTAGACATGTTTAATGTACCATAGGAATGTGATCAAGTAGCAGTTGCAGGCTATGAGATCAGCTCGACCTACAATTCCAGCTACAGCTTCTGTGTGAATTGGATGCGAGGCAAACATGAGCCCCGCTATCAGTGGTCCAAATCCTAATGGTAATAAATGCCTAGCTAATTTCACGACCAGCCCAGTGGCTAGACAATGCAGTAACACGTTCACTAAGTGGTAGCCGAGTGGTTTAAATCCACCGACAATGTGGTTGAGCTTGAAACTGAGAACGCACAGTGGTCGATAGGAGCCGTGCGAGCCAGAATCTGCTAAGGGAGTCCCCCAAAAGTCATTGTAGAGTAACTGGTACCACGGCGTTGTGCCGAGCACGTCTGGATTCCCTAGTATTGCCCGCCTGCAATGATAAATAAATGGAAAAAATGAGATAAACATTTTATTGCGATTTTATGAGGTAAATAAAATTATGATCATTTATTTTACTTTTATATCATTCAAATCCGCTCTGGGAAATAAAATAAATATTTTGTATCGTAAAAATGGAATCAAATTTTTCAGACAGTTAACGGATGAATTTGCGTTTAAAGTGTTTTTGATGGTTTGGAATGATTTTGATGAGTGCGAGGATTATCACCTGATTTGGCTAAGAAGTGCAAGTTTTTTTGAGTGGATCAATTGATATAATTTATGTATCATTTTTATGAGTTCCAAAAAACAACATAATTTCATCTACTAAGACCAGTTCACTTTATAATTTCAGTTTTAAAAGATTCTGCAAAATGTTATGGTTTTTTTTTTTTTGTTTGCAGAAATGAATTCAAACAAGTTCATCTTCATATTGCTCCGGTTTAGTGCTTTAAATGGATTCATAGATGCAGGTTTGGTTTAATATTGAATATGAATAGTATGATCTATTATTTTATATAATTCCATCATATTTGCAGCTCTAAATCATTTTGAATCATTATAGGGACCTCGTGGCCCAGATACCTTTTCACTTACAACCCTCTTCGTCTTCACATAATTACTCCAATTGTAGGAAAAAATAAGATCAAAACAATTGATCCAGACAGCTCAATATCTCAAATTAATTTCTCATTTGTCTTCAACCTGATAAAGTGCGTATTAAAGCATTACATTATAATTCCCAGGGGGTTACATTCTCTCTACACAGAATATATATTCTGATTATATTCAAACATATTCCATATCTTAACATATCTTCAAGCCAGTCTAAGGTGGATGATTTGAAGCATTGTGATATTTATGCTGAAATCAAAATGTAATCAAATCAATTTCAAATTTTATCGTCTCTTTGCTTAATAATGGAATTACAAATTTTCAGAATTCTCAAAATTACGAGATTACAGCATTATTGAAATTAATGAATGGATTATGTAAATGATTGATTTAAATTAAAATAATCGCAGAATGTATAGAAAAGAACTGAAAAACAATTTTCTCTTCAAAAATAAATAAATTCGTGAAATTGATACAGTTAAGGATAATGACTCGATAAGAGAAATTGAAACAATTTGCATGTTTGTCGATGATTTTATATAAATTCATGGAATGTTGGAAAATTTAAAACCAGATTGAATTGATTTATTTGTTGGCAAAAATCAATGGAATTAATGAATAGATTACACGAAACGAATTAATTTGACAATTTTGTTTAATGGCAACAGGGGAAATTTTTGCTCCAATAAAAGAATTTGTGTGCTAAATGTTTGATAAATTGTTTCGCAATACCGTAGCAGTGCTTCTCCATTGCAAAACTGGAAAACTGTGGAACCAGTTATAATTAAAACGAAATTTAATTACATTCTCCGGCTTTTGCGCTCCCCGAATAATTTTTGAAACATTTTGTGAGATTTCTGTGGCTTTAATTCTGATTTTAATTATACAAACTCATTTATATATATTTCAAGCTATGATTTATACTGCTCGACGTGGAAAACTGTTGGAGATATTCTGGCTGCACTATGGAGTAAGTATTGAAATTAATTAAATTTGAGGCACGTTCCAAGCAACAGAAGCACGTTGAAATAATAAATTGAATGTGATATGATATGTATATAATCAAGTGTCTGGGCCAAAAGAGAGTTTCAATTTAGTAGTTTAATGGTTTAGGAGGATTTTATAAGAACAACTCTTAAAGATTGACGAAAAACAACTGAATTGTGAAGGTCATGTAGCTTTAAATGCAAATAAATCACCTTAATATTAAAGTCAAGCTAACAATGTTAACAAACTTTTAATTGGGTTGCAGCAGCAACCACTGTGTAGTTTAATCATATTATTCTGAACAAGAATTTAAACTAATAGCTATCAGAGAAGAGTCGTTTTTATACATTAAACAGGAAGAAATAAACTTTCGTCAATACCGTAATCAAACTTTCTTGTTTAAGTTTCTTTTCGAGATTAAACACAAAACAGTGACAATATTGTGCAATCTTTCAAGAACTCTTCAAAATCGTCACCTGAAGTTTCTTCGTTCTTTAATGATTTGTTTGCTCTGTTTAATTAAATTAAATAGACATTTCAAGCAAACTTTTTCAATCTTGATTCACAACATTTCTCGTATAAAATAAAAGTCTTTCAACCAACTTCCTTCATTTTATTGATTAAAAGCTCTCAAGTTCTATGTCCTACATTCAAGGTCCTTCTAGACTGAAATTAAATCAGGAAGTGAAAATAAGGACATCTATTTCAGTCCTTTTGTTAGTTCGTTTGATTTCATTCCACCCTTTATTGTAGACAATCACTTTATAATTAATTCCAGTCCTTTGTTCTTCAGGATATTTATTTTTATTGCATGCGAAGACTTCATTTGAAGAGACGAAGAAATCGATTTTAGTTGAATATAACTTTCGTTTCAATGGATGATTTTAATCTATTTTCTTCCATTCTTGAATAAAGCAGAATTTTCAATGAAACTTGAAATTTTTGTTGAATTTAATTTGAACAGATTTCATTTCAACGATTCCTCGAAATCCAATTATAAATTACAAATTCATTGTAAATAGTTTACAGAGAATACTCAAACTGCCAGATTTATTGAAAAATTTTTGAATATTCAAACTTCTGCGAACGATTATTGATTAAAATTGTAAAGTTTGAATGTTAATCGAAGAGCAGCTTGTTCGACTATCCTTTCGATATTTTATGTAGAATTTGCTTGTATTGTATTCAAATGTTGTAACTGATAACGTTGAAACAGTTTTACAAAATATGTACCAAATATAATCAATAGAATTGATTCTCAGCAAAAGAGCTTATGACTTTGAAATAATTCATAGAATTGCACTCAGATCATAGAATACTTGTTTTTTAGTTCACAACAATGCTATTGTCAATTTGTCTTTTGTTTCAAGCATATGACAGTTGAATTAGCATCAACTTGCACGAAAATGAATGCAGAAATTGAATGAAAAATTTACACAATTTACAGAATTGCACAAATGCAGACATTTCCGTGAAGGTTCATTGAAAGCTGAAAACAAAAAGGGTTTTGCTCTTAATGCTATAAAACTACAAAAGCTCAAACAAATGGTTTGTGTCACACACAGATTTAATATTTATTTAAAAGAGAACTGTTGTTAGATTTGATTTTAGTTTTTGTTCGTGATTTAGCAACATTTTTTTAAACCATTGAAATTTTTCAAAAATTTCATCTCTAAAAATCTAACAAATGAACAAAATTCCTAGCGAACCAAAACTTTCCCAGTGAAAGCTCTTATGAATAATGTTCTTGTTGCATATAAATCGGTTAAATTGGGCACTTTTATTAATGCAAATGACATGAAGGAAACATTTAGTTGTTGGGCAATAAATTTAATTAATTGTTGCTACTTGTTTAATGCTTTGTATTCATAATAATAAATATCGTTTTAAACGATTTTACGGTTTGCGTGACTGAATAAATATCAACTTGACGTAGTTCAGGCTTTCATATTTGCAAGAGTTGAATGTTTTTGCAATTTTTTTTTGAATTGTCGACAAAAGTTTTGTTTGTTGATGCGAACAGCAACACATCAATTACCTTGCGACATGAAATTGTTGGAAGTTTGATAAAAGTTCAAAATCTTGAAAAACTTTGATAATTAAATTGAAATTATTAGGTCGTATTTCGAAGAATAAATGGCCAATTTTTTTTAAACTGTTCAGCACATTTCAATCAAAACCATAAATGTAATCAAAAAAGCTTACAAATACAAAAAATTAAGAAGCTTACATCTACTAAAGAATGCAATGAAAAATTTCCAAAGACTTTTTTTTTTGATGTGACTTAAACAAAAATAAAACCAGCTTGAATTTTATTGCCCCAACTTTTACAAAAAATGTCAACCAAAAAGCTCCTTATACATTTATAACAGAAAAAATCACTTTGAAGGGGATTTGTGAGCTTACTAAAAGTTATTTGATCTTTAAAAGCAAATTGAAGCCTTTTCCTAAATATTAGGTTTTATATTTTTTTTCCTGCTTGGTATTCCAAGACTTTATTACACAATGTAGCGCATAAAAGTCGAACCGCGTCTTAAAGCTGCTGCTTTTTGCTTGGAATTTCATGAATCTGCATGGCTTCTATATCCGAAACCCTGACGCAAGAAGAAATCGTAAACATTTTGTGTATGATAACAATAATTTATGGATGAATACATTTTTACTTTTTTGAGCATTTTCTTACGGAAACGTAAAAGGGGGCGAAAAAAACATTTTTATTACTTCTATTACTTTAAAAGGAAATTAAATGTTTTGGCGAACAAATCCACAACATTTAAATGCGTAGACGATGATAAAAGAACAGTTGAATTATTATTTGGTAGAATTACACAGCTGGAAATCATTTAAATCGATATTTCTGACTCAGGATGTGGAGCAGACATCTGCCATTTGAGAAGCAAAACCTGTTCCACTTGAAATTCTATAATTGCTTTGAAACACAAAATCATAAAATTCAAACTTTTCTACATTCCTTGAATTCCACCAAAGTTTCCAGTTTTGAGACTTTTTGAATAAAAGAAAAAAGTTTAATATTCTTTGTTGCGCCAGACTGGAGCAAAAGCTGGAGGAAAAACCATCTAAAGTCTTTGATTTATTCGTAAAGTTGTTTTTATCTCGGAAACTGCGGTTACATACCATAAAATTATAAATAAACAATTAAAATAGATCAATAAATATTCTCCAATAAAAATGATTGGATGCCTGAATAAACAGTTTTTCCATAGATTTCCCAATCCGGACAAAAAGCAACAAAAACCCTTTTGGTTTCGTTGGCAAATTTAAATGAATGGGGTTATCGTTCTGCTGTTGTGGCAGAGATAATTTGATTACATTAATTTTTAATGCGTATGGCAACATTACATCATTTTAAAAGATTCAAAGCTCATTTGCAGAAGGGTTGAGGGAGAATTTCTCCTAAAATAACATCAATTTTCTTATGATTTCGTGGAAGAAGATTAAATTTTAAATATTCAAATAAACAATATCAACTCAGCGATTCAATTTTTGATAAAAAGCTTTTGAGGCAAAATATCTGTATAAATTGTTAATGTGATAAAAATTGCTTTAGAAGAAGTTGCAAAACAATTATGGCACGAGTTTCCAGTCAACCAAACAATTATCGAATGGCTGATGAGCATTCACATCAATTTTTAATTAGACTTCTCTTCCAGGGGAGGAAAAGAATTAATAAGATCAGCTAACCGCAATTTGATGTTTCCGCTTCGGATTAATTTTTAATGAGGTTTACTGTGTAGTGTCGATGGAAGATTGTTACAAGCCGCAAAAATACTTAATTTCGATTGTTTTTAGGACACATTTTCATTTTCTGTATTAAATGTTTTCATTTTATATTTTTTCGGTTAGATTTGACGCTTCCATTTATATCAAAGCGTTTTATTATGAGTCCTTACCTATCATCGTAAACGAATCCAGCGGTCAATGTATTTAAATACAAAACTAATGCAAGTGCACAGCAACTCAAGCTAACGTAATCCATGCTGGAAGAAAAATAGAAAGTCATATTAGTTAAAGATCAGAACTGTTTGTTCATGGTAAAGTGCTCCAAGAAGCACATTTTTATAAAAATTTCACCACATACACAAAACAACAAAAATTATTCCAAAAATGGCCCAATTTGATTCAGATTCATAAAAAATTGCCAAACTTGCATGCAATCAAAAACCCATAAAATTTATATCTTCATAGTTTTTGTAGCTTTTGTAGCTTAGCTGGAAAATTGGCATATCAGAAAACTCCAGCAGAAGAGAACTGTTCTCCATATAATTTATAAACTAGCTCTCTTGTGGAGTTGAACAGTCAGCTATTTTATGGAATATATTTGGAATATATGGAGTATATGAACATTATCCATAATTTATTCAGATATCTGCCATGATGTTCAATTTCATTGAGTTCTAGCCTCGAGGTCAGATATTAAAGTGTCACATGTGTTTTCTATAGCACATTTATAAATGTCCAATCGAGTATTCATGATTTTATGATGGCTCTATTTGTCGTCTGTTGGGTTTTACTGGTTCTATTTGGTTGTATTTGAACGAACAAATATTTTATTCAAATTAAGAATCTTGTGAGGCTTTAGATAAATTTGTCATATATTTAAATTTAACTTCACCTGGAAGAACCTAATGAATATATGCTTGAATATAAGCCTTTTGTTTTCGAATGCATCAAGCTTAACAAAAACAGATAAAAGAATAATAATGTAGGAAACTTTTTCTACAGACTCTAGAAAATGCACTAAAAGTCAGTGCATATTTAAATTATACATCATTCTCTCAGATAATGCATACGTGAATTTTAATGTTCAGCATCAACAAAAGCACAAAGCTTTTTATTCAAACAAAATAAACACTCCAACATTTTATTTAAAAGTTTGAATCATTTTTCCATACAATGACTACAAATTTTTCACTGAATTTTCCGAGTATTTTCACTAAATTCATAACATTCTTTTATTATCCTTTTTTCTGCTAAAAAAATTACACTCATAAATTTTGATGTGTATTAAAAAAATTGTATGCATATACAAAAGCATCAAAAAACGAGATTTTCTGGTGGTTTAGCTATAAGAAAAGGTTTCAAAGTAACTTGAAGTATTGTGTTTAGAAAAAAAAAGATGTTGCTTGTACTGGATCAAAGTCCAAAAATTTCAATTACATCAAATTGTACCAGAAAATCAATGTATTGTTTCTATTTGCATTCTTGAAATTCTGCTAAATCATCCAGTAAACTATGAACGGCTCATGCTCAGGCAGTGAACACAACTAATTAATTGCATTTTGATATTGTATGTTCTGAGGTTCATGAAATATAATTAATAATTTTTGATTATAATGGTGTTATCTCGATTGAATGACTGTAGGCAAAATTCATGCATAATGTTGTTTCGTTCACTTCTAATCAATTTTACATTTTTCACGAACTGAAATTTGCTTCAGAAATTCCAGAAATTAATTAAAACTCTAAAACACTCATAATAATCAATCATCTCTGTATTATACGAAAACCCATGATATTCTATGCTTGCCATATACTTCATACTTCATGCTAGATCATATACACACATTTTACAATTTAGCTTCAAGCGATCTCCAATGCTCTTTGAGATATTTTCCGGTGGAACAAAATTATGTGGTGCATACAAGTTTCACTAAATGTGGGTCAACATGAGAGCTGGCAAAAAATCTTCGAAATTGTTTCCACAAAGCTGGTTGCTGTGATCATCATATGAAAATAATATGTGGTATGTTTTCAGTTTTTCCAGATTTTGACTTGGCAATCATTTTGCAAACTGCAAGAGAAATTTTCTCTATGAATTTTGTATTTTTGTAGTTTAAGGCCAAAAATGTTTAATTTATGAGTGGAAAACTCAAAACTGGGAAATTGAGGATGATGTGAGAATGCCAACAATTTCATGGTTTTTCATACGATAAATTGAGCTTGAAATGTTTTGTGTGGAAAACATTCCTAATCTTTAATCGATGCTTTAAAAAAACGCTGATTCATCTAAAGTTCATACATTTTGCTTCATTTTCATTAAATTTCGATTCAATTTCACCCAATTTCCTAGAAATAATATGAAAATGAACAAAAAACAGCAAAAAAACAGCTCAAGGCAATTTGACCTTGAAAAATAAATCGATGGCAAAGCATCCACGCAAAATGATATAAACGAGCAAATTTAACTGTTCACGATTTTCCAAATGAGTGTTGTGAAGAACTGGCACTAACGGAATACTGAAAAAAAGTCTTAAGTAAGGGTGAGACGAAGCTTTCTCAAAATGAGAAACATTTGAAACACTTGGATGCTTGAGCACTTGAGGTAGTTGGGGTAGTTGGGCACAAAATACACAAAACAAATTTTAAATGGCAAAAATGTGTTTCCATTTCATTTTAGCATATTTTTTTCCATGCTGGCAATTTCACCCAAAACTCATGTTTTGTTCTTTGGCTGCAAAATGTTTAGCAAAACTTTTTCTCCGGTTGTAAATTCCCTGTGGAGTGGCACGAGGGTAAGTAACAGTTGAGCAGTGTAAAAATGTCGTAGCTCTAATTGAAAAAACATGTTGCATTAATGAAAAATATTTTTCCAATTCTATTTTTAATGGTTTTCCTTTTTGCAAAATTTTAATGCAAACTAAATAAAGTCAGATTTTTAGAAAACTCCATAAGAAAATGATTACATTTATTCCTGGTTGATTTTATTAGCTCATTTCCGAAATTAAATGAATTGAAAATTTCCACCGTGTTTCCTTTTTTCCTTTAGAAAATTATTGAGCGCAAAAAGTCCACCCTTATCAACACAGATTGTAATTAATTTTGGTCGGAACGGAAAATCATTAATTTCTTTTGAATTTTTTAAATTGGAGATGCTTTACATTTAATGGGAATTAATTTAGAAGAGTCTGTACAGTTTTAAATTTTTTTCATGGAGTTTCGGTTTTTGTTCGTCAGTGAATAAATTTTGAGCTTGCAGCTTGAATTTTTACATTATACAACATTTCTGAACAATTTTTGTCAAAATAATTTAATATTCACTTTTAGTCCAATGAAATTTAATTAAATGCGCCTCAAAAGCACTAAAGCCCCTTTCTCAAGCCGGTAATCACCAAACAAGTAAAATTATGGCACTATTGTAATTATTACATGTTTCTCCATTAATAATGTTTCTCTAGCAAAAATAATACAAAGTAGTAATTTCTATAGTTTCCACTGCATGTAGATTTAATCAAACTAATTTATTGTATTAATGGACTTTTAATGCCTTTTTGCTCCAGCTGAATGTGAAGTAAAGAAGTTGAAAAACAAAAAAAAACTGCAAAGTGAAGGGAAAGTTTGTAATGTCGTCCTGACGGTTGTAATTTCCTAAGTTTTTTCATTTCTTCATAAATTCCCTTTTAGTATTTTGAATGTTCCGAATATCACAAAAATCACAAAATTATTAGAAACATCGAAATTCCTTTCAAAATTCTTGGGGAAAATTCAAAGAAAAACATGATAAACCCAAAAAAGCACACAAGAAACATGGAAACAAAACCCAACAATATTCGGAAAAAAAGGACCAAACTTTGTTGATAAATCTTATGCAAACTTTTTTCATCCTAACCATATTTTCATTCAGTAGCGAGCGAGATTATTGGAAGTAGCGCAGAAATGTAATTTAATGTACAAATTTTTCACATTTTTACATTCTTGTCGTTTTTCTCGTTTTTTTTTCTCTGGTAGCTGTTGTTGCTATCAAACACAATTTCGCTTATTTTTATCCTCGAGACGAATCTCAACACTTTTCCCTTTCTTGCTCATTTTTCTTTTTTGAAGGTTTTGTTGTTGGAAAATGTAAATTTTGCGCTAGCAAAAATGTTCCACTCTAATTTTCTAAGCGCACAATTCTGGGAATATTGTGAATACTGTGAAAGTTGAGGAAATTTGTGAAATTGAAAGTCTCGCTGTAAAAATATGGCCCTGAGTTTAAAGAGATTGATTGCCTCTGTGAACACCAACAAATTTTATTTAAAAAATAAATTTCCATTATTCTGTTAAGGATAGAATTCCAACATCGTCTCAAATCTTTGGCGGTTTTTTTAATTAGCTTGATTGTTTTGACGGACTGTCCCAAAAACCATTTTTCGAATAAAATTTTTTGATGTGAGGGTTTTTGATGAAGACTTTTCTTAAAATAGTTTTTTAGAGCAAAAAATCTTACAAACTGTAAATAAAATAACTCCTTAATCTAGATTTAAAATTTTCGTAAAGATTTTATATTATATATTTGAGAAATCACAACATAATCCAAAAATTTCCATGAATCTCCAAACTAATTAATTTCTGCCACTCAAAACCTCCAGAGCACTTTACTAAGACACTTGCTCCGCAACCTCATTTGCCCTTTTCTTCAAAGCAAAACATTTAATAAAATGAAAATAAATTTCATTCAGAATATTAAACACTCCGGAAAAATAATTTTCTTATTGATGAAAAATGACTCAAGTAAAAAATCGGCAGTGTTATTTATACCAAAAACTTCTCGACAAGCCCGGAAAATTCAACAAACTCAACAAACTCAAAAATCTGGAAAAACTCGCGGCAAACTCGAGTAAACTCAAGCAAAACTTTTTTTATTCACTTAAAATGAAGGCAGAAAAAAGAACAAAAATAAAAAAACGATGAAAAATGGATCAAAATTTGCGAAAAATCTGATCCTAATTTCTTTTGTTCTTTAGCTCAGACAAAATGATTAAATTACATTCAATTCAGAGGAATGCAAACTTTGTGTGAGACTTAGGGAGTTTGTTGCTTCCACACGGCTCACAGCTTGGCGAGAGTGGTGGGAGGGATGCTCGATTTGACACTTAAATTTATGGGGCAACATTAAACTGTCACATTTTCCCATCGATTTTCCCTCCATCACTTTTTATGGAGCCTTTTTTGTTAGTGCAAAAACCCCATAAATTCGCTCGCATCGAACATCACGAGCATCACACAGCGAAAATGGCAATGTTTGGTACATTTTCGGAATTTCCACTCACTGAACCAACAAAATATGTATATGAAAAATCAAATACACAAAACAGTATAACACGCACACATGAGTAACCAAATATCCAATAACGAAGGATATCCAACAAAATCTAACAATCCAGGCTTTTAGAATTAATTACGCCAATTAAAGCAATTAAAGCAAATTTCCACTCTTTTAGGCTTTTTATGGTATTTTTGGCTTTTAATGTTGAGTCATTTTTTTGTTATGTATATTTTTTCATGCTTTTAATATTTCCAACTGAATTCATTCATTACCTTGACTTGTTGCGGTGCACCATATTAAATGATTCTAATGGTAACTGATTGCTCGATGAGAATCATCACACCACTGGCTGCGCTGGCTAAACTGGCAATAGCGGCAAGCACAAAACCCACTGGAAATCATAAAAGAAACGATTTGCTCACATTCAATGATTGCAAAACATATTTTATTTGCATTGCCGTTGCAGCAGAATATGTTTGCCCTTTTTTTTTGCTTCGCAATTTATTTTCACACTTTCCTTGGGATTCAATAAATTTCCATTTATTTTCCACTTTTCACTTTCACACTGGTGGAAAACTTCACACCCTTTATTGCTTTATTGGCAACACAACTTTTCATTTATTTTTTACTTTTCCTTATAGAAATTTATTCTTGGCTCGTCACTCGTGAATTGCTCGAGATCATAAATTTGATCAAATTCATAAAGGTGTAAAGCAAACAGACTTTTCTGCTGGCTTTTCTCGCAAATCGGTTTGAATTCTTTTAATTAAAATTAACGACAGTCATTTAGTCGAGCGAGGAATTTTTGTAATACTTTGTAACTCGAGCAAGACTGTAATAACTTTGGCTGTTGGCTGCAGGATTTTTATAATTTTTAATTAAGGAAATGCTTTTCCTTGTGCTCTTACAGCAATTTTTTTCTTATATTTTTACACTTTTCGCCTGTTCGCCTCGTTAGCAAGCAAAAAACGGTGAATTTATTGGAACTTTATTTTTTCATTAATTCTGCTCTTACTCGTTTTACTATTTTTGCAATTTTCTTTTAAAAATTTATGTTTTCTTCTTTTTTGAAATTTTTAACGCTTGAAAATCTTGCCGTACTGATATTTCTAGCAAAGGACTCAAAAACTTGCAAATCTCATAATTCTAGCAAAACTGGAAAGCACAAGACTTTTGCTTTATGCTCGGCATAAAAAAAGCACAGATTACAGTGCACCGAACACACTCAACATATTTTCAGTCACAACTTTTGCCCGACTTGCCAAAAACTGTGCTTTATGGTGTTTGCTCGCCGTAATCCAGAAACACTTGAGTATATCACCACGGGAGTCACCACAGAAACCGGGAAAACCGAGAAAACTTAGAATTTATGCAGTTAGAAAAATCTACCATAGTCTTTTTACAATATTTTCTATCTTCTGTTTTCGTTAGAGCACGGCGAATAGAGTATCTTGTCGGCACGGGCACACAATAAGAACTAGCTCGCGCAACAAAAGGGACCGAAATTTATAACTGGCTGAATGGAACGAGGGTGGCGGGAAGGATTCTCGTGTTTTTCCCTTAAAAGTCTTCCACATTCCATACATTCCATTTTATTCCAAACAATTTTCCAAGCATATAATCGTGATTTTTGATGGAATGGCACGAAGGGATATGATGATATTGCGCGCTATGGGGTGCCATTCAACAATTATCCTTAATTTTGTATTGTTGTATTTTTGTTTTTGGTAATTTGTAATTTGTGTGTGTTTGTGTGTTTGTGAGTTGGTCGGCTTTATTTTGTGGAATTCATGGAATTGTTTGGGAAAACTTTGATATGTTTGTTGTTGATATACTTTCGGAATATATTTGTTAAATGGGAATATGTATGGATAGATAAGGAAATATATCTCATGTATCATTTTGTGCAATAATAATACGTAGTTTTTGTATTGTATAGCTTTTCGGTTTGATCTGTAATTTTGTAGTTTTTTAATTCCACGTTGGTTTCTCTGTTCTTTGTCGCAGGATATTTGGTTTCTTGCTGTGCATTGTAATTAAGGAATGTTCTGATAATAATGATTTTCTTTGAATGCAGGTAGAGCTGGTTAGAGATTAGGGGAGAACGGTTGTTATGGTAGCTTTTTGATGTGTTTTGTGTTTTATGGTACTTTTGTTTAGAAATTAGATGATGATTAATGATTTGCTAGAAATAATTGTAGTATTTTACTTTGAGTCTTTGTAATAAGATGAAGAATGAATATCGTTTTATTCTTCACGATAAATATAAATTCGTACCATATTTTCTGTTTAAATTAAAATTATATTTAATCAAGAACAATAATGAATTTTACCGAAAAAATAGTGAAAATAAATGAAAATAAATACAACAAACATAATTCAACAACTTTTAATCCGAAACCTGAAAAAATCCTGCAAAAATTATTAAATCCCCAATAAAGTATACACAAATCCAACCCAGGCCCGACCAACAATACTTGAGCATACAGCAAACGATAATTGAAATTCAATAATCCCAGTGGAAAATTTGTGTTCGTCATCTGATATTTTTGGGAAAACAATAAAGCCAAATTACGTATTCACAAACACGCACAATTTAATCCCACATGTTTCATTAACGAGCCTATTTTATTCTTCCACATCGACGGATTCTAATTTAATCCGTGATATTTTGTTGAACTTTTAGGTGACATGAAATAAGAGTCTGGTTTCTCTCAATTTTTTTGGAGTTTTGGGGTTTTGGGGTTTCATCAAAAAACTTTGACGAGCAGAGGTCAAAAATCGCAAGTGATAATTGAAATCATGTCTAGGCATTGACTTTAGGGAATTTTCAAGGAGTATTTTTAAGCATGGGAAAATATTGGTCAGATATTTTTTCTTACTTTTTGTTATTTTTGGTTGGCGAAAATCATTTGAACCACAATTGGCCATTCAAATTTTTTTTTAAAGCAAGTCTTCATAAAAATTTAAAAACGTAAAATATTGAAGTAGGAAAATCCACTCAATTAGTAGAATTCACAAATTTAAAAATCAATTTGGAGGAGAATTCCATTTTTTTTTACAAATTTTTTTTGAGAATTTTTACTTGCTCCACATTGTTTGTAATTTTCAGAATTTATCGCAAAAATGAATGAAGCATACTCAGCTCATGAATACAAATTTATACTGAAAATTGCGTTTTAATCATAATTTCGAATAAAAATCTTAGCAATTAAAATTTAATATGGATTTATAATTCATCAAAATCATCTTCCATTCAAACTTTTTCTTATTATTGCATAAAAGCAAATCCTGCCAACTTGCAAAACAGATCATAGCTTCATGCTCGAGCAATCAACAACAAAAATTCTATAGTATATCAGTGTGAGCTTCATAAACTGCACAAATTGATGGAATTAAATAAATTATTCAAATGCTGGGTATTTTCGGTATTTTGGTTGGATTAGTAGAAACTATTATTATCATTGTTGCTTGGTTGGGCTCTAACTCTTCTCCTTGTTCTGGATATTTTGGCATATCATGCCATTATGCAAACTGAATGAACCGAAGGTTCTGAATGCAAATTTGCATTATTAGTTTGGTAATGAAAGTATTAAAAATTCAATTCCAGTTGTAAAGGATTAAGTTTACTGTATAGCAAAATAGCAGGTCATTCAAAATTCTATTATTAGTATTAAGGAGGAGGCTATAGGGATGTGGTTTTGGAAGGAGTTTTGGACATGCATTGTTTTATAATATGGGGATTGGGGATCTGTTACAGTTTTGAATAGATTTTCTTGGAAAATGATTTTTGTAGTTCGGACAGAGAATTTTCAATTTTCTTATAATATTTTTGTAAGAGAATCCTGGAGAAAATCTATTTATTTTATATACTCTTCTTTACACAAAAACACTCAACATCTCAATCACTGCAAAACATTTTCATAAAACATTCCATTTCTCTAAACCCTTTGCGTCATCCAAGCCCAACCTGCCACACTTCATTTCCAAACTACTCCACTATTTAGCAAACATAATAAACCATTTTACGTAAATTTCCTGTAAAGTTTAGCATAAATAAAACGCTCCAGAGACGACGAAATTGGAAAAGTGACTTTTTACTTGGTTAAAAAGTTCCCGCTTTTCAGGGGTTTCTGAGGATTTTGGGGTTTCTTGAGGCGACGAGATAATTTCCAGAATTTTCTATACATCTTCTTAGAAGATCATGAGAATTGAATTTTGGGAAATAATATTTAAATAATACCTTCCCACTAAATTGTAAAATGGTAAAATTGTAAAATTGTGACATTTGAATTTAATTTACCATTCCGCAGAATTTCAGAGGCAATTTGGAGCATTTTGAAGAAGGAAAAGAATATTTTAGGCGAAGGGCAAAAATATGCAAATTGGCGCTCAAGATGCTCAGCACAATAATGGATTCGTAAAAGTTTGCGTTCCACCTCATTAAAATTAAATCGGGGAACGAATTTGAATAAAATATTCGTGAGGCAGTGGGAAACATTAATTGCTCTTCCAGCAGTATTGCACTCGAGCATTTAACATAAATTTAATTATGGCTGGTGAAGGTGCTGATAACTTTTCTAAAGCAGACAATTTTTTGCTTCATAACTTTTTCAAGAAACAGAGGAAATTAATTTTTATTGACCTGAACTTCTTAAAGTTTCCCTCAACATTTTCAAACTCGGCAAATTGTTCAAGTCGCCATAAATAAAGGTTTAATGTGGAAAGGCTGAAGGAGCAATCAATATTGATCTTTGAACGTTGCTCAGGTAAAAAAGGATAATTTGATTGCTCTTTATTAATGCTAATTAATGCCCCATTCAGATTTTCAAGGCTGTCGCTTTATTTTCTTTGCAGGTACAAGCAGTTACTGAGGGGGGCTTTTTCTGGGGGGGAAATTGTTTGCTTTAGAATTTTTTTCCCATTTTTTTTATGTTTCTTACCGGTTTTTCCATGAAAATAAATATTTATTCAAAAAAAATATTCCCATTAAACGAATAATAAAATAAAAAAATATCCACCGATCACACTCATATCGCCTTCATCACCCAAAAAGAACGTTCATAATTCATATCGAGATTTCTCGTACTTGTCGGTATTATTTATTTTCTTTATCGATTTGGCTGTCATGGTTGAACACGGCTCTTATCATGAAAATCAAACCAGTTTTCATAATTTCAGATGTTGGCAAAGGTGTTACGATTATACATCACGCAGGATTAATTTGTAATCAGGTGTTGCGGGTGCGAAAATAACTAATTAATTGCAAAATTGAACGAAAAGGTGAACATCACAGTCGAAGAGAAGTCAAATCCGAATAAGCCGGCATCGTTGTTGTGAATTTGAGAAGATCAGGAAATTGTGATTATTTGGCTGCCGGAAAATTTCACTTCGTGCAAAAGGGGGATCACAAACTCTGGGCTTTGCAAAAGCATTATACATAACTACATAAGTATCTTTATACAGAAAAAGTTGACGGGGAAAATCTTCAAAATGGGAAAATAAGACAGAGGGAAAATTTTCTGTATGATATTCTCATATTTAACTCTCGAAAACCAAAGTACAACAAAGTACTGAATAAAATTCAGAAGGCAGGGATGGATAAGCTTTTTGCTAAGTGCAATTCCTTTATTTTGCTGTTGACCTTGAAAATTATTTTGATCCAAAACTGCGATCTTGATCTAGATTTTGATCTAGAAATTCCATTATTGGTCTTCAAGTACAGTTCATCAACCCCTGCCTTTAAAATATCTAAATACTGAACAAAGAAATATAGCCTGAATATAGGCTTTATTTAATCAATATTAATATTTACATTGTGAGCTCTATACGCTTTCGCATTTTACACATTTTAGAAAGTCTAACAAATTTCCCTACTTTTCCCTACATTTCCCGAAATTTCCTTACCAAGAATATCTGCAAGAAAATACAGCTTTGATTCCTTTTAGAGCAAATTTTTGTTAAGTGCTTATAAAAATAATCTCGTATTATTGTTATTTTGATTATGAGGGTATTATGTTGGCATGGAGAAATGAAAAATGTTCAAAAGGAAACAAGAGAAAGAGGGAGCGAAGGAGAATATTTTATTGCTCGTTAAATCATGAAAAATCGGGGTAAAATTAATTTTAAATTGTAATTTATATCTTTGCATAAAAAATTCGCAGCCATCAAACCATCAAAGTGTTTGTTTTAATAATTTTCACGATTTCTAACGAATTTAAAACATTTTAGATGTTTGCCATGATTTATATTGGGTGCAGAATTATGAATATTAATTTGCTTTTGTTTTGGATGTTTTGAATATTTTCGTTGTGTTTGAGTGTAATGAATGTTTAGCAATAAATTAAAAACATTTTCATTATTAATGTGTGGGAATATAGAACTTTATAGCTTTATAGTTTATCGTGCATGCATTCAGGCTCATCAAATTGAGGATTTACTGAATGGTGAATTTATCAAATTTCCCAAATTTTAGGTTATTTTATTGAGAGCACTTTGACTACATTTTACAAATATTTTGTGATTTATTTGGGTTGGACTAGCATAAAAGTGATAAAGGGACTGCTTTCAAGATTTATTGATCCCAGAGGGAATGCGGGGGGTTCAATTTTAGGTTGTCAACGATAAGTGGCTTTATTCAAGTTTATTGGGCTTGATGAGTCAGTGGACTCGGCTACTAGAATATTGTAATACTCGTAATGGTTGTTTCTAGTTTTAAGGGTCTAATTTGTTTAGTTTATTTTATCAAGTTTTCTGTTGACTTAAATTGAGTTGTAATGAAGTTATTGGACAACTTGTCCGTTGAACTGTTGCTTTGCTGCATGTTTTTGCAAATTTATCATAGAGATGAAAATGGTGGATTTGAGTAAAATATACAATTTCACTTCCTTTTAAATTCCCTTCAATTTTAGAACTTTATGGATATTCCTGGAAATAATTGACCACTAACAGAACAAATGAAAAATAATTATTTACTTGATTGTTTCCAATAATTTCATCAAAAGCCCTACAATCATCGACATTCATTAAAAGTGTCAATTTAGCATCAATTTGCTTGATTAAGGCCTTCGTTACTTTATTTTTCATGTGCAACTTGAGCATGTCCCATATCCATCCCATTGACAATCAACGCCAACCATACAGACAATAAATTTACAAGCTCAACCAAATTCAACTAAACTCAAATAAGCTCAAACGCAAAATGCCTGCTCAAATGTAATTCAATTTGTTCCGAAGCAACTCAATCAAATTACAGTCAATTTCATAAATTACAGCATTTCAGGCTCGCAATTCTCGAGTGTTTGCTATTCAACTGCTCCAGAAATAAAAAAAAACTATATCCAACTTTCATCAACTTGACAATTTGAAAAATTTGGAAAACTTCGAAACTCGGTGAACTGATGAATATTCCGAATAAGAGTTTTTTTTTATTCCCAACCGCAAACTCTATCAATAAAAAAGTTTCACCCGAACAAAAAACTGTCCTCAAAACTGCTTATTATTGATTTTTACCGTTTTTGGTTGACTTCGCTCGAATAAATAGAATAAATAGAGATATTCTTTATGTTATTGCCCAACCAACTTTCATTCGATATATTTGTAAGAAATTGGTGATATTTGAGATATTCGAGCTATTTGAGATATTTTTGCCAGCAAAACTGCGGGATGATGTATTTTTTTCTCATATTTTCGGTAATAAAATTATTAGGATATTTCGATTCAATTTGGCTGATAAGACTTAATGATGCGTTTATGAATTATTAAATCAATATTTGGGAGATGTTTTGCTGCCGCATAAATTAGATGCGATTCTATAGATTTCTGTTGTTTGCCATTTTTCCAATATTTGCAGAGTTCTCCGGAATTCAAGTAGAATTTATTATTATGAATTTGTGGGTTGGATATTTGAAAAATATGGTAAATCTGAAAATCAAAAATTATTGAAATTTGTTTGCCATTTGCATGATTTAAAAGCGGAATGGAAATTTATTTCGTCTAATTAGATTGTTAATCCATTTATTACCAAAATTCGATAAATATTTAAACAGAATTCATGATTATTCAAATATGAGATTTATTTATATACCGTATTTGAAATATTCGAAATTATTTGAATATTCATTTTAAAACCAGTCCGACATAACCGATTGATGATCTCCATGCAATTTATGAAATTCTGCTAAATTTGTTTAAATTGTTTAATTTATTCAAATTCAAATGAAAAATAAATAAATGCAGTCAATCGGAATAAAATAATTTTATTTATCGAGTTACCGTATTGGCAAATATTTAGCAAAATTTCAGAGTATTTTTGTTTTTATGGTAGGAATAGCTAGTGAATCATTTATTAGCTTGGATTCATCGGGAATTTTTAGAAACGGATGAGTTAACAGAATGTGCTGAAATCAACAATTCACTGAAATATTTAAATGATGAGCAGGTTCGAGAGAAATTGCTGAAATGGTTACTAGATAATAAAATTTTATGATACGGGAATTATTCTAACAGTAACCATGAGTTCCCAATCCATATAAAATATCCTCTAAAATATTCAACCCCATTCCTCATCAATTCCAATTAATCCATCAAATCCTCACATCCACCTCACATCCCACAAAAAACTTAAATTCATTAAAAAGTTTCCAAGCCTCTCCTTCAATTGAAGAAACTAACCATACTCCGACTAAATATCAGAACAAATTGATTTTTAATGCTTTTAATCCCACTTGATTGCATAATTTCGTAATTCTACGAGTTTTTCGCTACATAAATAATTTCGGTCCCCCAGCAAAACGTTCAACCCCTGGCCAGCTATCCTCCCTTGTTCATTTGTTCATTCCGGTGTTCGATTAACTTTACTATGGGGTGCATTTTCACCAAACATTTACGCATTGAGCTAAATTATTTTAGAACTGCTACGCAACAACCCAGCAATTCAGCAATAAAATGTCACTGGCAGAAATTTTATGGATATTTAGAAGATTATTTAATGGAGCGGTAAAATTGGTAAAAATACTTGTAACAGTGCAAATAGTCAATACAGCAACACAAATCGTAAAAATTAATGATTGCGTCATTTCTACCAATTCCAGGCAGCAAAGGGGCCAAAACGCATTCAATTTAATAACACAAAAATATGGAAAAGCCTTGGTCTGATGTCTTGAAATGTCATTTATGTCAATAAAAGAAAAAATAAACAATGAAGTCGAGCATGAAACAAAATCCATATTTACTAGAATTTCACCATAAATTCCATATAATTTCCGAGCAACTCCCTAAATTGTGTGAGTCGATTCTGCCAGCACATAATACACATGATACACATGCTAGTAAGTAGAAACAAAGTCAATTGCACCCAAAGACATAAAAAGCTACATGTGGCAGAAATTATGAACAGGCAGGGAAATAATTTGTTTAAATTTCCTTAATATATCAGTAATATCAGTAAAATATCAGGAAAGCCTGAATTTCAGAAAACTCAATCGCCAGCAAATTATCAAAATTCTAGGATTCTATATCTGCCTTGGACATGAAGAGGGTTCCAAACTGTCTATCAATTCGACGCAGAGATGAGGAACAATTTAATTTGTGACGCTTATAATTGAACCATAATTGACTGTCGAATATTATTTTATGGAAATTGGTGAGGGATCGATAGAGAGGTCTTGAAGGTTTTTTTAAATTTAGGGGAATTTGTTTATATTTTTTTTGCAACCGAGAATTGTGAGGGAAATGATTTGTGATGTCTTTCCAATTTTCTTATTTCATGTACATTCAAAAAAATAAAGAACGCTTCTCGCATATTTAATTTTCTTCAAAATATCAAAAATTATTTCTGTTGCTATTTTCCAGTTATGTTATATTTCAGTTTTCCTCAGTTTTTCGGTTGGCTGTGCTAACATGTAATTTTAATTTATATGCAAATGAAGGTTGTATCCAAAATTTCAATGCAATGTTTAATCATAAACAAGGAACAGCACAACAAGGGAAGTTATGCTTTCCAACTGTTTTTTCAACACTTTTTATAATGAACTGCCAGCACCGTTTTATGAGTTGGAGGAATTAAAAGTTATGGCGGTTTTAGCGACGATCGTAAAATGTATATTTTGGGTAATTTTAATACCTTCCAAATATTTTTGTTTGTTCAGTTATAAATTCATGATTTATATCAAAATTCAGAATAAAATTATTATGTCGACATTTTTTATTTATTAAATATTTTGTAATCAAATATTGATAAGAACACGAAGCTCACTACTACGCCACCATCGCCATCTATTGGAATTCTAAACAACTAAACATCTGGAAGATTTCTTGTATCGCTGACAAATCTCTAAAAATAGCAAAAAGATGCTTAAATCTCAACAAAAACTCCATAAAATAGTTTTGATTTTATGTGCAAATAGATAGTTCTTTTTATTTATTTGCTGAATAAAACATGAGCAAAATAAATATGTATAATTTTTTCTCCATTATTCACAACTGCAGCGTACAAAACATAAATATTAACATCCTAATTTTCTTTTGCTCAGCTATAAAAAGCAGCAATAAAAAATGGATAAAATAAATTACAACCCAGTTAAGCCAGTTTATCAGATGGAATTTGGAGCCGGGCAGACATCAACAAGACAATCTAAAATGAATTTGTGAGAAATAAATGTACAAAATATTTTTCTGATGAAAACAAGCAAAAACTAAATTTATGTTTACTGAACGAAAAGTATTCGGATAAATAAATAGAAAAACAAATAACTGAAATAACTTGATAGAAGCTGCAAAAGTTATAAAAGTAACATTTCGAACGTGTGGATTCTTTCTAGATGGTGAACATAATTCAAGCAGGAAAAATAGATTTCAGTCAGTTTTATCTGTGAATCAATCAATTTGTTTCGGCAAATATCATTAATCTTGCATTCTCACAACTCAACCAAAAGTATTGAAGTCTTGAAGTCTTGAAGGTTTCACCATAAAATATAGATTTTTTCAACTTTTCCCATTTTTTTCATGAATTCCTTACAACTTATCCAATTGTCCATACCATCATCTTAAAAAGATTTTTCTGAGATTTCTCGGTATTTACACATCATTATGGACTATGAACTATGGAGGTCAAAATGAAGAAAGACGCCACTTTGATGTTATCTCTCTTGGCATTTCATTTGTTTTTGCAAAAATAACAAGAATCACAAACAAATGAGGGTAGATTTGATAAAGATCTTAATATTTATGTTTTTGTATTATTTTGTATTATAATAAACCAATTTGGCTTTGGATTGTTTTGCATGTCAAGATTTTTGCAAATAATGAGCTAAATCTTTTCGTGATGGCAAAATAACAATAAAAAGTTTGTTTGCTCTATTTTATCCAATTTTATGGCAAATTTATTTAAAATGCTCAGCAATAAAACATTAAATTGATCTGTTTGTTTAATTTTATTCCACTTTTCAGAAAGATGAGCTACATTTCTCTTTCGAAAATGTAGCTCATTCGTGACAATAACTTACTAAGACTCATTTTAATAGAGGACTTTGGGACTTTGCCCTTTTGTTTTGTTGCCTGGTCATTTAACAAGACGATCGTAAAACCTTTAAAGACTGCGCAAATGGAAAATCTCTGTTCGAGTCATTCTAGAAGTAAACGCTTTTTTATTGGCTCGACTAAAAGTGAACTGAAAGTTGCTTGTGATATTTTTTATGACATGTTTTATTGCTAAAGGAAAGTTTCATGAAAGCAAATGAACTAATTTGAAAAAAAGGATGAAATTAAGCACTGATTGGATCTGAAGTTAATTTGGAAATCCAATTTTTGTGGAGCATATGCTTAAAATCGTATTGTTTTCGAATATTCAAAAAAAGTTCACCATTAAAAGCTTATAAATCCTTAAGCTCACAGCAGTGGTGGATCCACTCAGAATTAAAGTTAAAAATCAAATTACTCATCCAAAATCCTCCAAAAACCCTCATTTATTCGTAATGCGTTTTTTATAGAAGCCAACCAAGCCCAATACCATCTAAAAGCTCATCAATTTCTTTTTTGGAACAGTTTCAAACCAATAAGATGCCAAGAAGCCAACTGGGCGTATTCCGTGGAGCAGTTATTTATTGCCAATTCTGTGGATTTAATTTACATTTCAAAGCATTTTGAAGTATTTTGGAGCATTGTGGAGCGGTTTATGGGTAAATAATAAAGACAGAATGCTGAAATTGATGAAATTTGAATTTGACTTGAGAGAATGTTGAATCCTTGATCTCCACTTTATACCAGTATATGTGCATTATCTACATTATCATCGACATGGAAAATTATAAATAAAATGAAAAATGCAGAAGGTTATTTGAATGTGAGCATAATTTTAATGGCCAAACATAAATTTCACTTTATTGTTATTGAAATATACAAAATGTATACAAAATATACTAAAATAAATGTAAGGAGGGCAAAGGGTGTACATAAATTTCCTTTTTATTGATCCCTTGAACTTTCTAGTCAAAAGTAACTTTATTGGCACATAAATAAGGTCGAGTTTGAGATACATTAAGTCGTCATGCTTAATGATACAACTTGCATTTTTTTAAGAGCTATAAATTATGACTCATCAGTTGATTAAAAACACAAGTAATAAGAAAAACATGTTATAGTTCCCAGAGTCGTCATTTTCACCATAAAACAATCAAAATATTTGAAATCAAATTCCCTCAAATAGTCCTCCATAACTCACCAGCTCACATAAAATGAATCATCATGACGTTTAACATTAAATGTGGATTAAATACAATTAAGCCCAAAAATATTTTATTATGTTGCCAGTACCGCATCCTGCTCGCCATAACCTGTACTAATGAGTGCACACTTTCAACACTAACCAAACAGCAAAACAACCGAAAATTTGCAAATTATAAATTGTCAGAATATTTCAGGAATAATTTTGTAAATGATGAAATATTTTATGCCATTTATATTTGAATAAGCAATTTTGAATTATGTTAAATTAAACATATTCCGTTTGTGCTCTGTTTTATTTGAGTTGGCAAAATATTATGGCCGTTCATATTATGTAGTGGCTGTTAGTAGACTGAATTTATTGAAAACAATGATATGAAACATCAATTTTCATAAAATTCTTGTAAATTTAATAGTTTTATCATTAAGGTAATAATGTCATGAGGTAATAATATTTAACCCATCCAGCACCTCTCACAAAACACATTGTTGAGCCGATTTCATTCCCAAACTTTCCAACAATTTTAGCAACAATGGAATCAAGTAATTTATCAAAATTCATATTTCCCTTTTAGTTTCACCAACTTCGTTGTTGAATTTTCTGAATTTTGATGATTACGTTTTGAATGATATCATTTCTGAGGCTTGCTGAAATGTTTTGCCAAATTTATGAGTATTTATGGAGTATATATTTTATAATATCTAGAATTCTCGCAAATTGTTACGTTCGGGGTTTGTAATCAAATTCTAAACAAAACAACTGTCAGTAATTTAAGTTGAAGTGTATGGTAATGTACTGCCTGCTTTTTATGAAGATACAGTCGCTCTAATTAAATTCTTGGGCATGAATTGTGAAGTTGTTTTCTTATGGAAATTGTTTTAATGATTTTAATGCTTCTTCATGTTTTTGAAAGGTAATTTTGTGAGAAGCCCATTATGCGTATTTTACATTAGCTTTCTTTACAATTTGGAAAATTCTTCGAAATTCAAATTAAAATGAAGTTAGGCAAGATTTTTATAATGTTTATAATGTTTTAATGAAATTACTGTTTTTTGGAATTATTATTCTGTAGCACGAATGGTCTTAAGTATTTCTTAATGTAAACTTTTAGAAATTCAGTGAATTATGAATTAAAAGAATATTACAACGAATTTGCTTAGAAACGCATTTTTCATTAAGATTTATGATTTTTTACATAACCCAGAAAAACTCTGAATTTTCAACATTTTTCAAAAAGAAAAAGAAATATGAAAACACATAAAAAAACAAATGGATAAAGGATAAATACCCTTTTATGGCTTAGTAATAAAATTAAAAGTAAATCACGTTGAGAAATTTGTTCAGCAAACTGCTGACAACTTTTCTTCGAGCATAAAAAAAATTATGCAAAATACAAAGCGCAGGAAAACAATATAAAACCACCTCTTCTACGAAAAGTGGAAAATTCCCAACATTTTATGGCTCTATAATTAATAAGCAACGTTTCATATAAAAGCTCCAATTTCGCATTAACATGGCACAAAATATCATTCTAAAGCGCTCCCCGTGTGCCATAAAAATGGAATAACAAAATATCCAAGAAATTAGTATAAATGGCAAAAATAAGCCATTTAAGATTTTTCACTTCTTTAGCGTTTTCATATGGAAAGATTGGCCATAAAAAGGTACGGGCGCGCAAAATTTAATTTTACTGCTTTTGGTGTAGAATTTGCTCGTGCAAAAACAAATATTAATAATAATAAAAATAACCGCACAGCACAATTTTGCTTGCTTTTAATGTTTTCATCCAAACAGCTAAGAGTTCCCAGCAGCTAGCTGAGAAATACTTAAGGAACCAAGAAAAACTGATGTGGCAACAACCTGGAGGTATGAACTAAATTTATTTTCATTTTGTTTTTTCAGCTCTTTCTTTTACATTTTAGGAAGGTATAGGTTACAAACTTACAGAGAAAATATACAAGAATGTCGGCGGGATGGTTGTTGTGTGTTACATTATGTGACTACATGAGGCAACATGGCAAAAATAACAGTGATATCAAATGTTTTACCTGGTTGTACTATAATAAGAGTAATAATATTATAATGTGATATTACAACGCGTTTATTCTTGGATCATTATTCTAAGGTTTTTTGTTTTATATATTCTTCATGTGAGATGCAACGGGAGTTTTAACGGATTTATGAATTTCAAGTGGTTAAAAGTTTAATTTCACAAATATTTTTAAATTAGCATGAGTATTTTATGATCCATGTTTGTTTTTATTGAAATTAATTATGTCGTTAAATTTTTAATCATATTTCTGAAAAAATATTTTAAAACAAAAAGAATTAATTGCTCAATTTAAAATTCCTCAAATTAAATTAACAGCTGCACCACCAACAGTTAAAGGCGCCCTTTAACTGCAAAACAGCGACAAACTCCCCGGCGGGCTTTGACTGAATTGTTTATTGCATACATTTACTGCATACATTTTAGAAATACCGAAAATTAAAATGCCATTTTTGCGAATTTATCGGCTTTAAAATCAGATTTATTACAGCTCTTTTTTGCAGCCATAAATAAATAAATGTATTGGACACATAAATATTGTATCAGTATTCCACAATGATTATGTGCAATTTTTGGGAAATACTTCGGGAATATTGTGAAATATTGTTATATATGGTGTGGTTCAATTTATTTTCGCATAGTCGATGCTTTGTTATACATTTGTTAGTTGGTGTCAAAACACAAAATTTTCAAAATATGCAAAAAAATAAAAATACATCGAAATAGGAATAGATTGCATTTTTATCAAACCACACATTCCAGCAGCCCACAATTTCCATAAATTCTATATATTCTATCAATTCCACAAAACTCCATAAAATATATTTTTTGGTGCATTCCGTAATATCGCGATTTTGCAATTCCCTGTCGGATTTGATAGCATCGGTGGATAGAAATGAAAAATCTCGATAAAAACATAAAAAGCTTCTACCCATCATTCCCAAAAGTATTAAAAAATTACAATGCTATGCAAATCCGTGGATCAAGAGATGTCGTCAGCTTTGCGAACAGAACATCGAATATTTTTATTATATTTTATTATATCTCAACAATTTCACAATTTCATGATTTCTTCCCTCCATTTCGAGTAGGGATATAAAATTCTAGCGAAAAATAAATCCTTATTGAGATTCTCGAAGAATTCGTATCTTCGAGGCACAATATGATCTTCACAAAGATTTTCACGTTCCCATTGAATTGAGTTTCAATACATGCTCTACATAATTTTCATAATGTAAATATTACACTACCAGGTAGTACCATAATACCGTCTTTGGAGCTTTCTCTATTTATACATGACTATTGGAGTCTATGGAAAAAATGTAAAAAATAAAATATAATATATGGAGAGCACATCACCTTTTCTATATTTTTCATAGGTATTTTTCACTTTTTATTATTCTTTACTATGTAGTGCTGTGAAATTGAGAAGAAAGAATAAATTTTCTGTGTCAACAAATCCTTTCACAAATCCTTACCTTCCGAAAGCATTTTATCGCTGCATCAAATTTACTTTTAACGATCAGATTTTTTGCATAAATATAGGGAAGGAAATTTGAGGTGACTGCTAAGAAAACTGCTGCATGAGTTTTGCTAGAAATGTTTTTGAGGCTACATTCTTAACACGTTGGTTGTTAAATTTTAAGATGCATAAAATGTTATAGTTGTTAATTCTTAAAATCATTGAGAAAGTTTTGTTTTTGGTTATTTTATAGATAAAAGAATACTTTCAAAGATTTTCAAATATTTATTGTAAAATCCAATTTCACAAATATTTACAATGCTCAGCAAAACTGAAAATCCATAAATATTCTACAAACTACTACTCAAAAAGCACTCCCATCAGCAAATACTCCATAAAATCCGATAAATTGTATTTTCCCGAGAAGCTTTTAAGATTTGCATGAAAAATTAATTTTAACAATATTTTCCACATCAATTCTATGAAACATCTCTGAACATATTTGATAACAGGATTTACATTTTCAAATTCAATTTATTTCACAGCAACAACAAAACTTTTGCAAAGCTTCAAACTTTGTATTAAAAATGCATTATTCTCATTCAATCAACTTCAAAACCTTTTAGGATTGTTCCGCTATAGTTTGCGAAAATGTTTGCCAGTTTTCGTTCTTCATAAAATAATTTTTTTGAGGTAAAAACAAAGCTTTTGAAGCTTTTGCCTGTAATTCCTTCCGCAAGATGCCATAAGCCTTATAAAGTATGAAAATGAAAACATTTATGCATTTTATGCATTCATGAGCTTTCGACATTTTCCACATTTTCAGCATTTTGTGAGTCAAAAATCATTTTTTGATTTCACATAAAAATATAATGGGAATAAAATTAAAAATGTCTTACATTAAAATAATGGAATTTCTTTTGAGTGATTTTCTTTGCTTTGCATTCGTGTTGTCTGCATACTGCATAGTAACGAGTTTTTCAAGATAAATCTGTTTTTGTGGATGCTTAAATCGGTATGCAAGAAAATAATGTGTTTTTAATTAAAAAGAAAGAGATTCTGCAAGGTTTTTTATAAACTCATTTGGAAATTGTTTTTTCCCAAGCAAACAACAAAAAATCTTTAAAAAAAATAATTTTCTCACCGAACAATCCTCCCAAAAATATTACCAAAATTAAATTCAAAAGTCAAATAAACCGTCCAAGAACATGAAAAAGCCATAAAATAAATTGGTTTTACGAGCCTCGCCATATTCAGATCGTGTCTTCCTTCTTATAATTTTAATCTTATAATGTGCATCAATTGTAGAACATGACATTCCCATTTTCTTTCTTCCTGGTTTTCCACTCCAGAGCAAACAGACCAAACACTCAAAAGCTATAGAGCCTTTAAATATATAGAATAACGAACAACACAAGGAGCAACCAAATTAAAATATCATAGCGACCGAAATATTTGCCAACAAAAATTTGCTTACGGAAAAAAAGAAATTTCTGAAAAGTCAAAATATCAAGGTACAGAAAAACTCACCTTTTAATATAACATACCCTTGCCGCCAAACTATACCCCAGGTATTCTAATAGTATTCCCAATCTATACTTACTTATGGGGTATACCCTCCCAAAAACCTACCCTTTCTTAACTTATGTATACTAATAGTATACTTTTAGCGTTCCCTGGGTATACAACTTCCACACCCTTTAGGGTATACCTGGGTACACCCAGGGTTAAATTTTAGTATAATTTTAAAGTATACCTAATTCCTACTAAAGTATACTAATAGTATACTTTGAGAATTCCCTGGGTATACAACTTCCACACCCTTTTGGGTATATCTTGGGTTTAGTTTTAGTAAATTTTGAAAGTGTACCCTTTCTTAACTAAAGTATACTAATAGTATACTTTGAGAGTACCCTGGGTATACAACTTCCACACCCTTCTGGGTAGATCCTGGGTTTAGTTTTAGTATAATTTTAAAGTGTACTCAATACTTACTAAAGTATACTCATAGTATACTTTGAGAAACCCTTGGGTATACCCCGGGTGCATTAGAATTATGCTGAAATATTAATTATTTTCAAACAACTTATTAAAGAGTTAATTCAAGTAAATTTTATTTTTTTTTATTTTTTACATTTATCGTTGCTATTATAACAGTTCTTCCTCTTATCTTTAATTTCTTAGCCCTACTTTTGTGCTGGAAAAATAATAGTTTGGGTGAATTTTCAGGATCAAAACGTAGTTCAAAAAGCTCCAGATTCTCTTCGATAGTGCCTCTTTAGAATGAAATCAACCTGCTTAAGAATTCAATTTGTTGTATGAGATATTCAATTGAAATTTTTAGACTAAGAAATAATTAGTACAAAATGTGTAGAGTTTTCGTAAAGCATTAGTAAAGCATATAAAAGAGTATCAATTAAGTAAAGCATTCGTAAAGCATTAGTAAAAAAGAGTATCGTTTGAGTAAAGCATTAGTATACTTTTAATAAATTATATATAAATAAACTTAATTATTAATTTTTTATCATTTAACTAAGTTAACTAGACTACAACGTACCTTATGTCAAGACGATTCTGGATTTGGTTGAGAAAAACGCAGGAACTTCGCAGGAATAGTTGCTATAAGAAAACACGTCTCACTTTCACAGTTTTTTTTTTAAATGACAGTCTGTAGCAAAGACGTAGTAAAGTCAGCCCGAGTACCAAAATTAGCCCGAGTAGCAAAATCATAGTGAAGTCAGCCTGAACTTTTCCGTTTTGAATTTTTGCGGGAAATTTATAATAAAATCATTTTAAGTAAATTCAACATATATTTTTACTTTTTTTATATAAATAATTGAAAAGTAGTATTTTATTACTAGCATTTTATTAGTACCATTTTAGTTTCAAAAAAGTATACTTTTGGAGTATAAATTTAGTAGTGAAAATTTCTAGTTCAGTTTAAGTATGATTTTAGTATACTAAAAAAGTAACAAAATAGTTGCAATTTATTTGTACCCTTTTAGTTTCAAAACAGTATACTTTTGGAGTATAAATTTAGTAGTGAAAATTTCTAGTTCAGTTTTAGTATGATTTTAGTATACTAAAAAAGTAACAAAATAGTTGCAATTTATTTGTACCCTTTTAGTTTCAAAACAGTATACTTTTGGAGTATAAATTTAGTAGTGAAAATTTCTAGTTCAGTTTTAGTATGATTTTAGTATACTAAAAAAGTAACAAAATAGTTCCAATTTATTTGTACCCTTTTAGTTTCAAAACAGTATACTTTTGGAGTATATATCTAGAAGAGAAAATTTCTAGTTCAGTTTTAGTATGACTTTAGTATACTTAAAAAGTAACAAAATAGTTGCATTTTATTCGTACCATTTTAGTTACGGAAAAGTATACCTTTGAAGTACAAAATTAGCAGAGAAAATTTTCAGTATGGATTTCGTATGACTTTAGTATACTAAAAAAGTAGGAAAATAGTAGGGTATATAAAAAGTAATGCTAAGTACAAATCGGGTATACTTTTGGGGTATACCCGCCGGGTACATACCCCGTTGGCGGCAAGGGATATGTACGTGTCATAGGTTCGTGTCACATGAGAGCAGAAAAGCAATTTTCAAGTGACGCAAATAAAGCTCCGAAAACACGAGCAACATTGTCAAAAATTATGGTTATTGTTTAACGTATTTTTTAAGTGTTATGTCTTGGTGGTTGACTGCCTTTTACCACCTCAAATCAAAAATTAAAATTCCCGACCACAAAAGCCAGACAATTTATCTGTTTTATAGCTCTTCGAATTACATATAAAGTTTTGGTTGAGATTGCTTTTTGAAAATCGGGAAGGAGCGCTGTGTTGCGAAATGATATTTATTTTTAGATTGAATTTCTTTGTCTTTTAAGAGCTTTTAAGGATTTTGCTTAAAAATTTTATAAAGCACTTTATTTTGAAAAACAAAACAAAATTGATACAGAAATGCTTCTTGACCCCTTTTTTATTAAAATAATATTACTGATATTATTTAATATCAAAGTTTTCAATACTTTAAACCTAAAATACTTTGAAAATACTAAACAGCCTAAACTCAAATAAATATCCAACAATAATATTCTTGAAAACTTTTTCAGCTCGTGAAAATTGTCCGCAATATTTTACTGAAAACAAAATTCCAAATCGCTCCCAGATGTGCTTTTGAACTGATATCGTTGGTATGCCGGATTTTAATCACAATTGCTCTTAAAACAACAAAAACATTGCAATATCTCGGCAATATCATGAAAGTTGTTAAATCGCAATGAAACAATGTAGCAATTATTATTAGAAATCTGAAACCATCCAGCAAATTAGGTAGTTAATTTCACAATTATTCCAATTAATGATGAAATATGCGAATTTTCGGTTCGGCAGCGATAAATATGGAAACTTTTCCTCTCTTCGAAAGTGAACAGCCGAGCAATTAAATCTTTCATAATTCCTCGAAAATCTTGCTGGAGAAATATTTGAACAGAAAGAATTGAGGAAGATAATAATTAGTTGATATAGATTTCCCAAAGGAAAATATCTCTTCAATCTTGCTAAAACTTTGTTTTCATCCATTTCTTCTCCAATTTTCTTTCAATCTTTATTAAATTGTAAATTATATTTTTATCAAGAAAACTTGTTAACATTGATAACATTTTAAAAAAGGGTACCAGATCGTGTAAGTCTCTAATAACTTTATTACCATTTTACAATTTGCTTTTTTCGCAAAGTCGCAATATCAGGATTTTTGCCATTTGGTTGGGGAGCTAATATAATCAAATTTTGTAACAGAAAAACTCAAATTTTATTTTTTTATGGTTGAATGTTACTCATCTTTTTTTGTTGTAATAATATTTTCATGCCATCGACAAACATGCGAGCGGATTTTGATAAAAGTTACATGAAAAGTTTTGATAACATGCATTTTGAAGATTTAAAGGGGAGAAGTTAGGGGTAACTTTTGCAGCTGAATTTTTTTAAATAAGAAAACACATCCATCCCTGCTCTCAATCCCACATAAATGTCATAAACGAATAAAAGGGAACATAAGAAAATTTCCCCATCAAAAAGTTACTTTATTGCTTTTTACTAAACTCCCCATTTAAAAGAAAAATCTTCAACCCCAATGTAATCTTCAACTTGCAACCGAATTATCCTCCGACTGTTTTCATGCAAAATAAATTTGTTGTTGAAAAAAAATGGAATTTTCATTCCATCCTTTGTCTGCAACTCCCAATTTGTTTCTGCTCTGCTTTTTAATAATTTTTATTCAGCCAATTTTGCTGTTCAGTATTTTTTCGCAGAGATATTTCATGCATTATAATTTTTCTAGGAGAAAACAGATTTTATGAATTTTATGCACAATAAAGCATAGTAAGGAGACAATTTAAATGTTACAGAACAATATGTTGATTTGAGCAACTTTGAAAAGAATAACCCCCTTGGAAGTCAGAAGATAGCGAGAGAAGTATCAAAATTTTTGTTCACTTTCATAAAAGAATCCTAATGAATGTTTCTTGGAATATTTTTTCATTTGCCAAGGTTCCGTGAATTTTTATCAAACAAGGTCCAACCTAAGATGCTTCACTTTTTCTGATTTTTCTGTGAATTTGGTGTTTTGGAAGGATTCCTGTTAAACTTAAGATGAACAATGGTTTTAGATTTTCTACCAATTCACAGAAAGGTGATTTTGAATGGATAATGTCACAAAATTTTAAATGCGACTCGAAAACCAGCAGAATTTGTCCTTCACAAAAAAAAATAGCAATAAAAAACAATCCTGCGGCTTTTTGTTCATCAAATTCCAGCAAACTCACAATTCCCATAAAATTTATGAAAAGTTTGCTAAAAATTTGCGATACTGTAGAGAAGCTGGCAGAGTTGACGAGAATGACATGCAAAATGGCTAAACACGCAAAACAACGAATGAAGCTGGAAGACCAACAAAAACCGTCAAATGCAGTAAATGAACAACAAATGGCAGCAAAAACCATAAAAATTAATAACCTGTGCAGTTTGATATGGATTATGAGTACTTTTTCCCATTTCCATCAAGCATCCAGGCATACAAGCAACAACTACCGTATAGTCTCATATGTGCTGGCATCAAAATTTGATTATGCTTTTTGCTGTTGCTGTTTTTTTATATCTGGTTTTACATGTGAGCTGGCAGTTTGATGTTTAGCAATTTTTCAGCGTTACATCAGAATTTTTTAGTTGATGCAAAATAAAATGAAAATTTTTATTTGATTTTCAAATGCTTCTTTTAGACATCTAAATTCACGAATGAATAGATATTCATATTAAAGTAGCTTTTCGACATACATTTAAGTGAATTTTTATTCAGATTTTCAGAAATTCTCATTTTTAAGCACTTTAAAATATTTGTGCTGATGATTTGAAATAAAATTTCAAATATGCTTCACTTATTTAAGGAGATGTCATTTTCAAACATCCAGCTCAAAGCAAATAAATTTTAAAAATCCTACAAAAAGTTTCCGCAATAAAAAACTGCATCATCGAAAACCTGTTCAAATTAATATTCAAAACTCTCTCAAAAGTACGTCAGTACTTCAATTTATGAAACCATTGAGCTATCTCGATACAAATTGCTCTACAAAATACTCTGGCTGCAATAACGATGCACCATACTTTGTTCGATCTGGTCGAAATGCATCGAAAAGTGTAATAAAATACAAAAACCGACTGAAAAAATCTACTTTCCTCATAAATCATGGACTCGTTCCCATGAATATCCAATATTTCTCGGATATCTAGAATTCATCGAAATATTGCAAGTGATATCAACCACTACAGATACTATATAGAGTGCACTCGTTGTTGCAATACATGTAGTCATTATCGCATGCTATATTGATTGTGATATTTTGCAGACATACCAGTTGTACTGCACATGTGGGTATTTGAGGGAAATGAAATATCGTTATTAATTTTTCAGGATTCTTTTTACCGGGAAGCTCCACATCGTTAATAATAACTTTTTTGCATGTCGCATCTGACCCGATAAAAGTATCAATTTACTGTGAAACCAACAAAATGCATATTGCGAAATGGAAAATTGATAGCACGATAGCTGGCAAGTTGTCTTGTTAGCTTTCTGGGAAATTTTCGTTTAAATGATAGAAATTGTCGGAATATTGTCGTTATATCAGAATACTCCATTTATTGTAATTGGATATTTTTCGCAAGTGATTTAATAAATGGGAAATGGGAAATGGAAAATTTATCATCAAGTTTGTGGTGTGGTGTGATGGATCTGGATAGAACTGATGCTTAAGGCAATATTTGCAGGATTTAATTGAAACTTTTAATACTTTCATGTTCAATTAACACT
Organism: Parochlus steinenii; assembly: GCA_038502155.1. Taxonomy (NCBI): domain Eukaryota; kingdom Metazoa; phylum Arthropoda; class Insecta; order Diptera; family Chironomidae; genus Parochlus; species Parochlus steinenii. The sequence continues at coordinate 1,419,994 of JAXCIN010000049.1, read as the reverse complement.
AATTGATTGTTTGTGGTTGTTATTAGAGCTTCAGGACTTTCAACTATATTATTGTAAAATTATAGATAATTTGTATCATGTTATAATCATTTATCAACCTAATTAATTGCTATTAAAGTAAGTTATGAAGAATTTTCTTTAAATTATATATCGTAGTCAATTTAATTGAAAGATTCCATCAAAAATTACTTGGTGCCATCATATTTTATGAAAACAATTACAGAAAAAATAAACCTGATATTTCTAAACGTCAACATTCTGGAATATCTAGATAAACTCGCAATCTGGCAATTGGTTCCCGGAAATAACAGATAAAAAATTCATCCAGAACTTCCAAAAAAACATGTAAAACTTAACCATAAGTAACTCCAATATTATTTATGTATTGTCTCAGGTGGTCTAGTAATGCTTTCATTGGAATTGTTTTTTCCATTCAACAAGTAAATCATTCTTTTGGCGAGGCGGCAGAGAAGGCTCTCCGCAAATTTTACAAATTTTACTAGAAATTTTACAAATTTGCGTTCCCCAGCGAGTCTTATATGACATTAATGAAAAATAGTCTGAATGAAATCTATGAATCCCAGTTTCATAATTTAAATACTAAAAATAGAATCAAACATATTGCCCGCAACGAGTTTTGGATTTTGTAAAGTTGTAATGAAAAATACCAACATTTTGATGAATTTACCATTTCTCGTCCATTTCTGTCCTTTTCACAGAAAATTCCAGTTGATGTCCATAACTTTCAATATTTCTGCGAAACTCAAACTATGGTCATAACTTTGCACATTGGACAAACATACAGAAAATTGTTGTCCCAGTTTTCCATAGAAATAAACGAAGCTAGGTTTTATGGACATTTCAATCATAACCTACAATTCATAAAATTGTATGAAGGTTTTTGAAGTATTTCAATTTCGTTTTAGTGATTAATTGTTGAATTTGGTTGAATAAACTTGAGCTTGAAATTCCAATGGACAACATTCTTCAGATGATTTCCTAATGAATTGAAATTGAGGACAAACTTCTAGTTAAACAATTTTTGGAATTTAATTAAACACAACTTAGGCTTTGATGTATGATTTGAATTTTGTCATGAATCATTTTATAAGGTTTTTCGAGCATCAAAGAGAGAATTTTTGATGAAACTAATTTTTTCATTTCATTTTCCTTTATTCTGAACTATTTTGATGTATTTACAGGTAATTATTCATTTCATGTTTTATTTAATTTAGTTTTTGATTTTAATATTTCAAATAAATCGATTGTGATCGACTTTTTAAACTTTTTGAAATTATTTAATTTTTTCAAGACCAAAAAGAGAGAAAAGTGTCGAAGCATTATTTATTCTAATTTCATTTTTATGCCACATGATCTGTTCTATTTGTTATAATCACTGAAAGAGAAGCTTCAATTTAAACTATCAAAAGCCACGTTTAGTGAACGAATTGCTAACATAACAGAAAATTGCAGCAATATTCACAGCTCAGAAAAGGACATGTTCAATGCTGAATGGCAGATTGACAATGAAAAGACAGATTGAACCTGATTTCACTGTTTCAGTGATTTGAAATTAAAATGTCAACATCAGGTTGTCACAAAGCATTTTTTATAAGAGCCAGTATTGTTGCATATCATTTTAATTAAAACTAGAAAAAATGGATGGAATTCAAATAGGTCTTTCGAGCAGGAATTTATTAGCAGTCACGTGGAAATTGAGGAAACATATGTATCTAATCAATTGTAATTTTGCAGCGTACGAATCTATATCGCTCAAATCTTAAACATAAATTAACACAGTCATAGCACACTTATAAAGCTCAAAGTTGTACCAAACTGCTCAGTGATCGGTGGAGCATACGGATTTTGTGAAGTTCAGTGGAAAATTGTACGATTAAGTGGAAAATTAGCAAAAGTCCAAAGTTCATCAATAAATCATCCAATAAATCTGTTAAATTCATCGCCCAAATTCATCGCACGAACCTCAAAGCAAAACCGACAGAGCAATAAGTGATTTTTAATCAACAAAGCAGTATTTAAGTGAATGCTTGCTAGCAGATTGAACAAATAATGCAATAAATGTGAAAAATACCAAAAAGTTAAAACTCACAGCTACTTCAATCATTTTAAATAAGCTGATTAAATATGGAAACTCAAAAATAAAGATTCTCAAATCTCCATGCCAAAACGACCCAGAATCAACTACCAATCAGATGGCCAACCTGAGAATATCAGCAGGTGACAAATTTGATGATTGATGCATACTTTTCGTGAAAAGAAAGATCCATCAACAGCTGACTTGTACGAGCTAATGCTGAAGTCCATGGATGTTATGACTAGTTTCAAGCAAGAGTTTGGAATTATGGATATGCGGGTGGAGATGTTGGAAGACCGAGCAGGCAGAGCCGATAAAGAAATTCAATCGCTCAAAGACGCCAGTTTCAGAGCTGACGTCAACAAACTTTTCGAAAAAAAACAATGTAACGGCTGACCCATGCATAAAAATTCAGAACAAAGCTAATTGGAACCAAGCTTTCTTTTAGAACAGTTCAAGTTGGATAACGACGTGATTCTTTCGGGTTTTCCCGCAAAACCAAATCTCGATGAGGTGATCAACAAAATTTCTGACCTCTGCGAGCTTCCAACAGTTTCATCTCCTTTGGCTATTTCAAGTTCACTGGAAATTACCCAGTCACCAAACAAGATAACATCGCTGGAGCCACTCTGAATAAATACGAGAAACATTTTGTTGTCATCGTTGAGGAACGCCAGAACTAAAGAAACTTTTTGCGGAAGAAAAAAAGCTCTTGGTCCGATCTTCATGCAGCAACTTACGAATGACAAACTCACCCCGAAGCAAAACGTCATCATCAAATGTTCGAACCGCCTGTCAAAGTTCAATTTGGCCGTCCAACCGTTCCAAAGACAATAACAAAATTCGACTTCAAGTTACACAACAATGTCTTTGTGGTCAAGAACGAAGACACCGCCCCAGTTCCAATCACCACATTTGAAGACCTGGATAAATTTCGCGTGAGCCATGACGCCATGTAACCTACCACCTTTAATTAATTGTAAGTTTAAAATCTCAACTGCTTATTTCCTTGTCTAAAACATTTCAAATATTTAAATAAAATAATTTCAAATACATGGCATTTGTTAATAACCATATAAGTGTGAAAATATACCGGTAGTATCAAAGCTCCATAAGTAAATTTAATAAACTATTAAATTATTTCAAACCAAAAAACCAGAGCTCTGAGATAATAAAAAAAAAAGAGAAAGTCAGCCTTTTTCGCTTATACTTTAACAGTTATATGGTTAGTTGCCTATATTATTATTTTATTGATTTTTGTTTCTTTTATCGAATTTTTTTTTAAAATGTATCTATATTTATAAACTATTTAGATTGTTAAATTTTTTCTGCGTATAGCAAGTATTTGAACAAATTTATTAGAAAAACATCTTTAGTATAACAACAATATTTATTTTACTTATTTTTTTATATGAGATTTCCAAAAAACTTTATTGATGATGATGAAGATTTTTCAAAATTATTGAAACTTGTTGATGATGCAAACTTGAATGTGTTATTTCTGAACATTAACAGATTAATCAACAAAGTGTCACTACTTGAACTTTTTATTGCATCATTGGAACCTGATCTTAGAATTGATATTTTAGTTATTGGGGAAACTTTTTTTTAAAAATCGGGTGACGAAGAATATTAAATGTTAGGGGCTATCAGTCATTTCACTTTCCAAGGAAAAATCGTGAGGGGGGGGGTTTAAGCATATTTGTCAGGCATGGAATAAAATGTGATAAAAAATTTCAAACTTATAACTTAAAGGAAGTACAATTCTTAGTAGTTCATTTGCCTGACCTTCAAATTAATATTGTTGGTCTATATCGCCCACCTACCAGCCGAACCTCTGTAGTGTCGGACTTTATGGAGTTATATGATTTTATTATTCAGAAATACAAAAATGTTATTGGTGGAGGTGATTTTAATTTCAATAGACTTCTTAAAAAAAATAATAATGTAGTAGAGTGCGATACAATAACAAGCTCCAACGGTAACTTTTTTCTAAATAAAAATACGGAGAAATTTGTAACTAGGGATGATTCTGGCACAATAATTGATAGTGCATTTACTGATATGGGGATCATTGATGATTACTTATCACTGATTGGTAATTCGGGACTGGGAGATCACAATTATATATTAATCTCAAAGCGCAATGTTCTTCAAACTACACAAACGTTACAAAAAACTAAATCTTTCACAAATTATTCTAATGTCGCTAAAGATATGAAAATATTACCTTACCAGAAGATTTTTCAACTTATCATAATAGTATAAATAGTCTGGTTACCAAAAATACCTCTTCAAAGCAAATTAAAGTTAAAACAGGCAAAAATCATAAACCATTCTTTAGCTTTGAATTAAAAGAGTTAAAAAAGAAAAAGCTTGTATTTGGTAAACTTAAAAAAAAATTTCCGCACAATTCGTACTTTAAATTACAATTTTATGAGCTGGATAAAATGCTTAGGAAACAAGTAGAAACGGCAAAGAAAGGATATTACTCAAATAAATATGAGGTTGCAAAGAATGACTTGAGAAAAACTTGGATGATCAATAAAGAGTTAATTACAAATAAAAGTACCAACAATTTGTCTAATAAAATTCACTTAAGTGTAAATAATGTTCTTATTACTAACCAAACGCAAGTTGCTAACATATTCAATTCATACTTTGTAACGGTGGGTGAAAAAATGTCCGCAACAACTTCACCATCTTCTTGTGGTGTTGATAGTATTAACCCTTCAATGCCCAACTCAAGTTTTCTAACAAATCATTCTCAACAACCAATTTTACAAATCAACAAGCCAGTTCTTAGTAATTTTAGAGAAACTTCTGAACCAGAAATTATAGAAATAATAAAAACCTTGAAAAATTCTTGCGCGTCTGGTAGGGATAATATTTCTGCTAGCTTTGTTAAAAATGAAACTAAATATTTTGCTCCCATTTTATCTCGCTACATCAATAACTCTTTTTCACAAGGAAAGTATCCAGATAGTTTAAAATTTGCTAGGGTTATTGCTATCTTTAAAAAAGGAGACCAACTAAACAAAAAATGATTACAGACCGATTTCCATTCTTTCGGTGTTCACAAAAATTTTTGAAAAAAGTTGTTAAAAGCAAGAATGCTAGAGTTTTTAAAAACAAATAAAATTCTGAATGATAAAGCAATATGGTTTTAAATAATAGCAGCACAACTTCTGCTGCTGCTTGTTTAGTTGATGAGATTGTAAAAATTTAAATAACAAACGAAAAACCGCGGTATTGTTTATTGATTTAAAAAAGGCGTTTGACTCCTAGACTTTGATTGCTTGAAAATAATATTAAAAAGTGTAGGCGTTGAAGGTTTAGCTCTTGATCTTTTATGTGATTACCTCCAAAATAGATTTCAAGTTGTCGAGTTGATGGCCAAACAGTGGCGACGCTAAGATAACTGTAGGAATTCCACAAGTGATCGTCTTGGGGCCACTTTTATTCCTTAACATCAACGACTTTTTTAAACTCAAGCTCCATGGGAAGCTCAATGTTTTGCTGATGACTCAGCCTTAGTTTATGATGCTCCCGATTACCCTACCCTAAAATTTACATTTCTGATGATGTTCATACCCTAGATTTATTTTTTAGGCAAACGTAACCTCAAATTTAATGTCTCAAAAACGAAAATAATGATCTTTGTTACTAAAAATAGCTCCACCAATAACATTTTCTTCTCAATTCCATATAATGGCAGCCTCATTGAAGTAGTTCACGAATATGAATATCTTGGGCTAATTATTGACTCTTCACTGAGCTGGCATCCCCATGTTGACAAGGTCATTCGTAAAACCGCGCCATTTGTTGGAGTGTTGAGAAGAATTCGTTATTATGTACATAAAAAAAATTTTATATCAACTATATTTCTCTTTTATTCATTCACATTTTATCTATTTGCTTCCAATTTGGTGCCAAGCTTCTAAAGAAAAGCTGCAGTTAGTGCAACGCATCCAAAATAAAGCTATTAAATTCATTAACTTTAAACATTGTCTCACCCCTCTGCGTCACTCTACAACCAACATTTTCTATCTTTTCTCTCACTTTGTGAATATGAATCGATTTTATGTATTCATTCAATTCAGGTATTCTTAAGTCTAGCATGATAATGATAAAAAGCTCCTCAATAACCGAATTCACAGGAGGGTGACTCGCCAAGCTAACCACCTACGCAGGCCTGCATACAATATGGCACTCTCTCAAAACACGATACATTATAGAGGAATCACCTTGTATAATGATTTCATTAAATTTTCAAAATCAAACATTCCAAGTGACCTTAAAAAGTTCAAAGTGATATTAAAAGATTATGAAATACGCCACTAAAAGTTTCATTTAATTCTTATTACACCAGAAACTCCTTAACGTCAAGGTTAGAATTAGACGGGAGTTTCAAGTGATTTTTTTTTTCTAAATATATAAAATGCCTCATCATCATCCAATATTTCATCTTAATCTTAATTTTAATAAATTTCTATTGTTGCTTACACTAATATTATTAGAAGTTAAATATAAATTGTATGTATTATTTCAATTATAATTTTAAGCCAGTTACTAAAGCAGTTGAGATGTTATCTCATAAATCTCTGTAGATTTCCGATAACAATAAAATTATTTAAAAAAAAAAAAATATGCTTGGATATTTTTGAAACAATTTTAGTCCTATTAATGTTTTTAATCCTTTCACATTTATCGTTTCAACAGGAACAAGGTACACCAAGTTTTCCAAAAGCATAATTTTCCGCGATAAATGTTACCTTTCCAGCCAACCATTATAAAAACGTGGAAACTCGAATAAACTGCGAACTAATTGGAGCAGATAGCAGACATTTTAATTTGCATGACAGAGCGATGATATTCCTTTGATGCTTTGACTTTTTGAAAATATTTATCTGCGTTTTAAGCATTTCCTCGCATTTTGCCCCATTGTTTTCATTCTTTTGTGCTGGAAATTATAATTGCAGAACTATTTTCTTCCTTAATTGTTTTAATTAAAGTTTTGAGTTGGAAAGAATCTGCAATTTTCATTTTAATTGCATTGATGAAGATATGAGCTTTGGAAATGTTTTTAATTTCTAGACGGTTGATTTTTGTGGAAGACAAAGAGAAAAAGGTAATGGCAGTTTTGTTCGGTGAATTTTATAGTTGCATTAAAAATACAACTCTTTGAGATCAAAGAAATATTTTCTTTGAACTGGAATTAATTTTTTTTCTGCTGTAAAAACAACTTTCATAGTATCACAATTTCATACATTGAGCTCAAATTAGAATAACAAGAACCTCCATGTTCTTAGAAAGCGAGACATGTTAAAGCACTCGAGAAAAACATAATAACGCTTCTTACTTTCAAGAAAAACATGATAACAAGCTTTGAAATGCTACAAACCAATTAATATCATTCTGAACAAGATTACAATTTTCCCTCGTCTTTGAGGAGTTTTCTAGTGATCTCTTATTTTACTGTTATACTTTGAACTAACAAACCAGTTTTAATTTACATAACATTTCTTTGAGACACAAGGCGCTTGAACGCTTGATGCTATGGGTATGTTTGTGAGTGCTTTTGAATACTGTATATTTTGTAAGAGGAAACAGAACAATTACACGAGTGGATGGAGTGTTTGGTGATGTTTTTACGCCTGTACGGTTTCACTTTGCTAATAACCAGTCGACCGCAAAAAGAGGCCTTTTACTGAACAACTAGAAATTTTAATTGCCGAGCGAATTGAAGATAGATGGAAAAGCATTTTTCTAAGCACAATTAAATTCATTCATGATTCAAGATTCATTTGAAAATCATCATATTCGATGGAAAGCCTTATTTTCTTTTACTGAAAAATCTTTTACTATTCTAGCTAGAATTCCCCTTCAAAGCAAAAACATGGTTTCATTTCAAATAGTTTCAACCAACAACGAGCTACCGAATTTATATAACTCATTAAGCTCATCAAAGGCAAACTTTTAATTGCTATAAATCAACAAACTCGTTAATATTTTATACTAAAAATTCACCTCACGCTTCAGATATTCAGCGAAAAATGTTTGAAATGAATTTAAAAATTCAAATTCCATAAATGTCAGGGAAATACATTTTGTGCAGCTTGATTATACTGTTTCATGAGGAGAATACCGCAAGACGTGCTTGTTTAAAAATAAAAATTGGCTAAACTTTTTTTCAACGTTATAAGTGCTGGAAACATGAATATGCAATTAACAGAAAAGCAATTAAAGTATCTTCAAGGATATACTTCGATTCAACGAGAGCTCAAGCTTTTTTTTACTTTGCGAGAACTTTTCAAGAACCTTGGAATTATTAAATGAGTTTAAACTTTTATGGTAATTACTTTACGATATTTTTTGCTTTGCATTCCTTACAAAGTTGCTGCGGAATTTTAGCTTCATTAAGGTTGTTTTGCTTGCTTTTGCATACTTGAGCCAGGTCGAGCGATACAAGCCCTGTTTAATTTTGATTTTTGGAAGGTTCATGATGAATTTATTACAATCTTTAATTAAGTTTTGGCTGGGAAATTTGCTTTATTAATTAAATTTTTGGTTTTTGACTTGCGAGTTGTCCATTTTAGAAATATATTTTTCTATAAAAAAGATTGAAAACTATGTTGTTTTATTATGTAATTTTTTTTTAAACTTTATTTTTTTAGCTTTTACAAGAAAATAAAGATCAACCAAAGAACAAAAAATTTAATCAATATTTAAAATATTGGTTCTATCGGACAAACTATAGATAAAGCATAAGAATATTTATTTATTTTGGCAACACATTTAAAATTGTAAGAAATTCATTCGACAAATTTTTCTTATATTTTTCATTAATGTCTGCGAGGCTGGTTCAGCTAAGTTAACATTGGGATAGCTCGAGTTGATTTGAATTCAAAAGTTCTTGCTTTTCCATTTGATTTAATTGTGAGTGTAACCACCATTTTTCCGTTTTCGTCTCCTCTTCCTTTCATCAAACATTTTTCTTGATCAGCTAGATTTGGTGGTATTCCATCAATTCTCACGACTCCTAGCAAATTGTTATCACTACACTTTTTTTCTTCGCCATCATACAACATCACTTCAAATGCATTTTGGTTATCCATCCATGTACCAAACTCTCTGTAAAATGTAAATGGTAGTGGAGTTTCAGCAGGAACCAGTATATCCATCATACTATTTAGTCCATTGAAACCAATTGGTTTCATTGTTTGCATCTAAATGTCGAAATAAATGGTTATGTAAAACAATTAAAGGTGTCAAAAGTTTTAGCGTAGGAATTTTTATATATTTCTATAAATATAAATTAAATTTAAATTTTCCTTTCTCTTACCTTTTTAGGTTCACGGTTTTGTTCAAACAGTATTTGGTGATTTCTAAACATTTCTGAAGTTGAACCGGAAAAATAACCATGTGTCAACACCTCTTCGGCATCAATTCGACATTTCGGCTTAGTGATAACCATTTCTGCTATCAAATCCATACACATGGTTCCGTCTTCAGTTTTGTAAAAATCGTTTTGAATCGCATTACTATGTTCCTCATCAAAATTCTGATTCATATTCTTGAGAATTTGAGTAGGCAATTCTCCTCCTGATTGCATGTAGTAAATGAAGCATCCTAGGGAGTAAATATCCGAAGCCTTGCTCTAAAACAATTAAACATGATTTTTAATTAATATCAAAGAATTGTATGTGAAAACAAATGCTTTTTTTAAAGGTACACACCGTTTCATTCTTATTTAAAACTTCAGGAGCAATCCAAACATAAGGATGAATTTTTAGAGTTTGAAGTGTGCTTGATTTACCTGAAGTCAGAATTTTCGAGATCCCAAAATCTGAAATTTTCACTCTCCATCCATCTTCTGTTTTCTTCAACAGTATATTTTGTGGTTTAATATCGCGATGAACTAAAAGCAGGGTTCAGAATGTCTAAAAACTATGTTTTAAACATAAGGTTTTAGACATTTTAGACTGTATGTCAAAAACAGTTTTAAACAAAACGTCTGAAACCCCAACAAACTTGCTAGTGTACATGTTTTTAACATACAAAATTTAATTTATGAATGTTGGGACCCAAAAACCTGAAATTCGACCCACGAAACCTTATTTTTTATAAATTTTTAGTCAAAAAACGAAATTTCAAAAAATATTATTTTCTATGAACCTAGGTTCATGAATAGCAAACTTCGAAAATTTAATTTATGAATGTTGGGACCTGAAAACCTAAAATTCGACCCACGAAACCTCATTCTTTAAGAATTTTTAATCAAAAAAGGAAAGTTCAAAAAATAATATTGCCATGAACAAGCTATTTCATATGTTTTAGAGGTTTTAGACATTTTAGAACGTTTTAAACGTAGTTTTAGAACTTATACTGTCTAAAACCGTTTCGGGCATGCCTTTTCTGAACCCTGAACTAAAAGAAATTAATGTTTATTCAAAATCAAGTATCCTACGAAAATTTACTCACTTATCTGAATTTTGTGCAAAAACGCAATTCCTTCAGAAGTTTGTTTCGAGATTTCCTTAACTTGAAACTCTGCTCTCAACTGTTGAAGAAGTTCAGATGGTTGTGAATCAAATTGTTGTTGAAAATACTTCGAAGAGTCAAAATGACACAACTCCAGAGCAATATAATAATTTTCGTCTGTTTCTTCATGACAAAACAGTTTGATAATATTTTCATGCTGCTTTCCTAGATCCAGCAAAAAAACCTCACGATCCACCATTTCCTTGTAATCCAGATCCATCTTCTTGACGGCCACCATTTGATCATTAAAAATACCCTGGAAAACTTTTGTTCCACTGGATCCTGTACCAAGCCTTTTACTTAAATCATAACTGAGATTTTCAGCAACTTTTTTCATTTTGTGTCAATATAGCTATTCAAATGAAAATTTCATTCCAAAAAAAACATTAAAAATTAAGTTTTCTGTGCAAATGGATAATGAGATATCAGAAATTAAAAAAAATTGAAGAAATAAAGAAATTGTAAGCATAATTTTAGTTATTCAATAAAACTCTTTAATTTTTGTTTTTGAATCTTACTTTGTCGTTTCAAATTTCAAATAGCTTTTATGCGACCTCTAAACGTCCTACAAAAAAATAAAAATTTTTTGTGAAAATTTCTTTTAATCATTTTAAATTGCAATTTGCTAGGTGAACGCGATTTTAAAAACTGTCGCATTATTACTTACCTTAATGTTGCATCTTCAAAGAATAAGAATACTTTCAATTACTATCTCACTGTATTTTATTTCACTTTCACCTCATCTATAATAAGCAGGAAAACTTTTTTAATTAAACGCCACATCAGCAAGTAGGTTTTGACTGCTATTTAAAAATCAATTTTGCAGTACAAAAAGTTTAGGGTATGATAAAATTTGTCATAAATAATAAATATTTTATTACACATTGTTCTGCCTAATCTTCTTATCAAGAATACAAGATAATACATGGTTTCCAGGAAAAATTACACACCTAAATAAAACGCTTGTGGCAAAGTTTAATTAACAGTATTAAAAGCGTAAAATTTCATCTTCTTACAAGTGTAATAACCGTGTAGCAAGTCTATACTACACTTGTGGCAAGCGTAAACTAGGAGTTGCAACTAGCGGATGAATGGTTTAATTTATTTTATATTCACTTTTACATACTCGTATTCAGTGTACAGAAAGTCCATAGATTTTGAGCGACTCAATTCAAAAAGAACATAAAAAGCACACAAAACTTTAGAAAAGACTTTTGTTTATTCATTTCAACCCAAATGTATCCAAATAAATTCTAAACCAAACCCAAATACACTTGGACAGGTGACTAGTTTATCTGTACCAACGAGTCTACCAAAGAATTTACTATTTTATTCAATCCGAACTGTAAAATCCAAAGGTTGGTTACATTTTTTTGTGGTAGTTCATTGAAAACATTGAATGGTGCAATTTTTTCCAGGAAAGTTTGTTTTTGGTGTAGAAAACTTTGAACAAACATGATGGAAGTTCGAAAGAGGATCTTGTTGGTAGGAAAATAATTTGCATTTTATTTTTCCATGAAACTGAAAATATTTGATATATTTCTTTTTTATATTTTGGTTAAAAAAAAAATGATTGCACCTTCCGATGTTCCAACAAAACTATAAAAAAACTCAAAATCACATAACTCGATAAAATTTCGTTCACCCTTTTAATGCAATTCATGTTTTCCGTGAAGCAAAAAAAAAGCTTCAGAGTTTATCTAATTTTTCCATTTTCTAATTTCCCAGCATCCTTTCAATGGACTCTATAGAGTTTCCGCAATCCTCCAGAGTCCACGGCAGTAGCTGCAATCGTTACAAACGCTTCAGGTAATTTATGGCTGAAATAAAATTGAGGTTTTGCTGGGAAAAGGGACATGCGAGAAAACGACTATAAAACAAGGGATTTTAGGAAAAGGAGTATTAATTGACACAGCTCCTCTATCAATTCTTCACTTGTGTGATTGTGTGCTACATTTTTGCCATGAAATAAATTAAATAAAATCAAGTTAGAACCGTAAATGGGGAGAAATCCGTCGTAATGGAGCCAGCAGAAACCTTTTTAATTAAATCTAGCGAATGAATGAAAATAAATGTTATACAAGCATATAATTTTTAATTATGTTGTGACATTCAATTACTTGCATTGTCGACTTTTATTTGGTTTAAAATATATCACTGTACGTGTCTTGCACAAATAGTGTCAGAATCTTATAGCGTTTGCAGTCTCACAAGGTTTCACATGGCATTTATTTCCATTTCAGCAGTGAAATGACTTTGTAAGCTCTTTATTTGATTAAAAAGTTTGTTTTTACTGAAAATCAGAAAAGTGATTTGATGGCTGGGAATACAAGGTGATCAGAAATTTGTCTGCAACTGTCGACTGCTGAATGGTCATTAGGTAAAAATACTGTTTAAATTACTTTAAATTATTTTAGTCTTATTTGCTGGATTCAATGGAACATAATGAAATTAATTAGACATGATCACAGAATTTGTTAAATTCTAACAAATTGAATTAACTGACTGGAACAGACTGTTTGGAATCTCTGCTGCTTTTCTTTTACATTTTGCTTTTCCATGTAATAGAAAAGTATTTTATTTTATATATTATTTCAGTATTTTATGTAGATCTTGTCGGTTTTATTTTAAATCACAATCTTGGAGCAAATTTAGTTACTTTACAATTATTACAACAATAATAAGGAAGATATGATTGTCTAGCTTTAAAAAGGAAACTAATTAGGCGTGACTTGTTGTAAACACCCTATAAGGTTATATATAAGACTTTGTATTGAAAAAGATAAATCATCTTTTTTCACAGGGGTAAACTTTAATCCTGCTTTGATAAGTTCAACTGAGCTGTGATCTATTGAACTGCAAAACAACATACTTTATTTGTAACTTATATTCTCATAGATATACTTTATTCAAACAAGTAATAAATTGGCAGATTTAGCAATCACTTATAAACATTTTTGGCAAACATAAATAACAGAAAAATTTAAAACCTGTCAACTGGCAAACTCCGGAAAACTCTTAAAACTCCAAAAATGTTTCGAATAAACAATATATCAATTGATGACTCCATAGAACAGAGAACATACAGTAACAAACAGTAACAGCATAATATATAGCAGCACCAAAATGATAAAGTATCGCAGTTTTCAGTTGAAGCACGATAAATTGGAATTGCTTCTTAGCTGCTTTGTATGTTTTAAAAATGTATGCATACATGTCTCAAGACAATTCTACTCCAATACTGGATAACTAGAGCTCCTAAAGAATGGAACAAAACATACATAAAATATTCAATATAATTTACTTGATATCTTTGTAATACAGCAGCTTTGGCTTGGTAGAACTGGTAAATTTTTCTTATATTCCTTTATTCAAAATAACTTGAATTCCCCATCAAATTGCAAATGATCAATTTTGAATTTCTAAAGCATAAGATGTATCGAACTGATTGCCCCGATATTTAAGTTTAAGCAATTTCAAAATTTTGCAAGAATTCTTATCAGTTCTTTTGTTTGCTCTTTGAGAATCCATAACAGCAAATATATTCCTTTTGAAATTAAAAGCAATAAGCTCCATTGTCGATGTGTTTCAGTATTTGATGCAAATGTGATTTTTGATTGAAAAACTTCTTGTTTGCTTCTTTGTATGCATCAAAAGACATTCAGATATTTCAGCACAAAATGCATTCATATTAGGAAAAAAAAAACCAAAAAGCATGAATACCATGGAAAATTGAAAAAAGCATTCCTATCCAGCTAAATTGCAAAGAAAATGAGAAAAGTTCCTTTGGCTTCCTTTGAATAAAGTCCTTTGTGAGCAACTGGGAAATGAAAAATTCCCCATTTTCTAGATTTTTGTTTGGTCATTTTTTAAATTTTGTCAAAAGAAATTTTTTGCTGCCATTTCCGTTGGCGTTTCAAAAGGCTTTTGAGTTTTTCATAATATTTAGTTTTATAGTTAGAGTCCCATATTTTCCCAGTCTTGCAGTTTTACAGTTGAATATTTTATTTTGTTATATTTTCCAGCATTTCTGAAATGAAAGTCAACAAAACGGATTTTTTTTGTGAATAGCAAAGTTTCTCGCAATTCTCACAATTCACAGTTTCATGCTGGGCAAAGGAAATGTATTGTTGGATTGGCACACAATAACTCTTTTCTGTAAGATTTCTTAACAACATTATTTTTTTTGTTAAAAGTTATAGAGCATGGAGTGAGGATTTATTGGATGCTTCAACGTGCACGCTGCTTTTCTAGTTAAATTCTCTGAACTGCTCTGAATGCTCTGAATTCTGTGAATGCTGTGGAAAGAGCGGAAATGCAGATACTCATAGACTTTATATTGTGTTGATGAAAAGCGATAAGAATCTTAGCACATTTTTAATGAAGACTATTTTGTGAGCAACACTTTCTTTTCAGCAGACGAGCCAAACTGAAAGTTTTTGCAAAAGAAGAAATTCATAAATTCCACTAAATAATATTTTTCTGCATAAAAAATTCATTCGACATAAAAATGAGCTGAAATAGAATAACTGTAATAAATCTCTTACAGCAACTAATAGGCAGCTCGATTACTCGATCCTTCAAATGTATGAAATTACAATAAAAAATATTCAAAAGTAAACTAGGTTCAATAAAAACGTGATTTACACGACTTTGATACAACCAGATACAACGATACCAAGAAAATTATGATAATAAAACATTTTCTAGCTGTGAATCACAGCATTTCCTTCGATTTAATGATATAGCAAAGTTTTGCTAAAGCGAATCTATCATTTTTATAAAATGTATACAATCATACAATATCGTAAAAATCATAACATTTATCCAATTTATTCGCGATTGTTGTTATGCGAGTTTTATATGAGTTATGACTTTTATAACATATTCGCTTTTTGCGTATTTTCTGAGTGCGCTCCGGAAGAAAAATGAACGAAATCTGAAACATCAAAAATATTGTTCTGCTGAGCCTAATAAAAAATTAAATTGTACATATGAGCACCATAAATTTTTTAACGAGTTTAACAATTTCATATGAGCAAGCACAAATTTTGCTTATCTAACTGCTGGCTTTATTTTAGAAATGTGATGCAAATTTTTTGCTGGTATTTGAGGAGGTGTATGGTTTTTGTGATACATTGGGGGTGAATACCCACTTTGTTATTGAAGGGAATTTCCAGAGATTCCAAGAAAACTCTAAAATTTATACAAAGCGTTAATCGGCTTAAACTAAAAAATAACTAAATTTTGGGAAATTCTGAAGGCCAAATCGATTGTTGTCAAAAATCATTTTATTGGTTCATACATTTTTTTATCAATTGTGAAAAATGTCCGTCATGAAAAGTAGTCTAACTAAAAGGACTGACTATGCCAGTATATATATAAAAATGGATGCTTATAATTATATTCAAACTATTTTATGTTCTCTTATATGATCAAAGTCTCAGTTTGTGTTTTTGTTTTCATGTATAATTGCAAATCCCATAAGTATCTTTTGTAGCCTGAACAGAAGTTATTATAGTTAAACAATAAATCGTACAGCTTGACGAAAAGTTCAACTAAACGATAAAAATCAAATTAAAACTTTGCGAAGAAAACAATTTAATTAGTCTCTCAAAAGAACATAAAACTCATCAATAAACATAGTATTTTGAACTTATCCACTCCTTCTTACTTTCTCATGCACAAGCAGTTCTAATTTGAAATCCAATGACCTTATCAGTATTCATAAAACCATCAAAGAATCTCAAACTTCGCAATAACGATTGAATGTGTTAGCTCGAATTGAAAAGCTTTTCAAAAATAAAAGAATATTGAATTGCAATAATAGTTCATGGAATATGTTGGATGTTGTTATTTTGTTGCCATTATTCCAATTCTCAACAATCTTACATCTCAAGTAGACTTTCTTCGAGTTTCTTCAAGATTTCTTTTTGCACAAGCTCTCGAAAGGATAAAATTGTAAACTAAAGCAATAAGAGCTTGCAGTTTTTGCATTATCTTTTTGTAGTTTTTTGAAGCTGTAGTTCAAGATTGAATATAATATATTCTTGAACTTTTTAATAAAATGTATGTAATATGTAAGATATTATGAGATTTACAGTCAAACTGATACTTGATAATAATTGCTTTGACTGAATTTTGAATTATTATATAATTCTTCGCAGAAATTTTTGTTGATTTTTTATCGATTTTAAAGATATAACATTTTTCAAAAAATATTTAATATTGTGATTTATTTTAAACTTATTATAATTTTACACTATAACATTTACTAAAAAATAATTTTGGCTGCACGAGTCTCATTTCATAACTTGATGACTTAATCCATTATAATCGATGATTAACGAATATTCATCATCTTTAACGAGCTTTTCAAACAATTCTATTTCCCTCAAACCTTTTGGTTTTTTACACTTCGTCAAAGAATTCTCGAAAAATTCTATATTCAATATTGGCACCATGGACAGTAATTTAATTGTTTCCAAACCTTCTAGTCCATCAAGCAAAATTTCAATCATTTCAGCAATTATTTCATCACCATTTTTTATAATATCTTTTGGGGGAAAACCAATAAACTGAATCACGGGGTTCATGTAGTGAATTTCAAAGTTCTTAATGTTTGGATTATTCAAAATGAACGTTTTGAAACCTGGGGCTGATTCGTTGGAAGGGTTCACTGCAACTTTACACGTTTCTAAAGAATGAAGTCTTATGTTTTCAATTTTTAGTTTGGAAGGAATAATGAGTCGCAAGTTTTCGACCACTTTACTGAGGTTGTTCTCTAATAAAACAGCTTCTTTCTGATAGACAAATCCTTGATTGATATCACTACATTCAAAAGATGCTAATTTAGGGAATTGTTTCATGATTGTCTCAAATTGTGTTATATCAAAAAGAACTTCTGAAAACCGCATTTTAAGTGCATTTAAATCATTAAGCGTGCAACCACGAAAGTAGCTAGGAAGGTCATCCTGAATGCCATCAAAAATAAGATGGAGAATCACTACTTTATTGAGAAGTCCAAAGAGTTCTTTCATATGACCTTGTTCAAAGTTCTCTGGAATTGCTAATGACACAGTTTGCAACTGTTTTTGAGTTTTTATAAAAGAAATCATGCTTAGTGGAAGGTCTATTGAGATATCTTTGTCGTATGGTGATTTCAATGACAAATGATTCAATTGAAATGGAAACTTGTGATAAATAAGGGCTTTGGTCATTCCTCCATGACAAATTAAAACCCCGAGATGATTCTGTTGACTTAAAAGCTGTATGAAGTTATTAATATCCAACTGGCTTGCATTCTGTAGATCATAGTCAACATATTCAAGGCTTTTAGTAGATGTTAGTAGCTCAATAAATGAATCACTATTTTCAATTTGTATACTTTTTAAGTAAGAGAATGATTGCTTCACAATATTTGACTGACTGAACGATAACTTATCATCAAATCCAACGTTTTTGAGATGAATTTTGCAGCAAGTTAAAGCTTTCAAAAAACTCAACAAATACTTTAACGACATCTGACGGTTTTCAAACATCAAAGAACTGGATTTTGTGTGCAAAATGTGTTTCATAATGAAATGTTCAGTATCCGATTGTCTAAAGAAAGTCTCACTGTTTCCATATCTTTTTTCATAAGCAGAATTGAAGCTCAAATATTTTGTCTTAAATGGCTCATCTTGGAAATATCTTGATCTGGCTATGCAGACAGCAAAGATCTGCAATAACAATAAGGGAAACTTTTGGGTCCAATATTTCAGGAAACTTGCGCTAGAGTCTCCAAAAATATCTTTAAGCTCTGAACTGGGATCTTTAGCATGTTCACTCTTTTTTTGAATATAATGTATCAAATCTGTTATGCTGTCCAGCTTGAAGTAACGCTTTTTCTTCTCAATATCTTCAAGTAACTTTTCATCCAATAACTTGCTCCAATCAGTACCAATAATCATTTGTGCTTCGAAATTCAGAGTATCTTTGATTTTATCAACATTTTGATTAGTTTTTGAATCAAACATCTTCTTCAGATCTCCCAAAAAATCCAATGTTTTCTGGTCACTCCAAAAATATCCATGCTTTATCACCACATTGGCAGAAATTCTTAAATGTGGGTCGACATCACACATTTCTCTAATCAAATCCAAGCATAATGCTCCTTCGCCTGTTTTGTACAAAGTACTTCTTCTTATATCTTCTCTTTGTGTCTCAAAACTTCCATCGTCTTTTTCCAACAGTGAGAAAGTGTAAACTCCATTAGATTGCATATAGTAGAAGAAACATCCTAGAGAATATATGTCTGAGGATTTGCTCTAAAATTGATTTAAAAGAAAATTAATTTATGTTGTTATATTAAGATTTACAAATATCAAGTACAAACCGTTTTCTTTTCATTTAAAACTTCAGGAGCAATCCAAGAATAAGGCTGGATCTTTAAAGTTTGCACTGTACTAGTTTTATCAAATTCCAACAGCTTTGAAATTCCAAAATCTGAAATTTTTACTTTCCATCCATCGTCTGTTTTCTTAAGTAAAACATTTTGTGGTTTAATATCGCGATGAACTTAAAAAAAGCACTCAATTTAAAAGCTTATCTTATCTTATCTTCTCTTACATACAAATCTAATTGATTTCAAATGACTTTTCTAAAAATAACTCACTTATCTGAATTTTGTGCAAAAACGCAATTCCTTCAGTTGTTTGTCTCAATATTTCTTTCACTTGAAACTCTGCTCTCAGCTGTTTAAGAAGTTCAGATGGTTCTGGATCACCTTTTTGTTCAAAATACTTGGTGCAATCGAAATGACAAATTTCCAGCGCGATGAAATAATATTCGTCATTCACTTGAGTGCAGAAATAATTAACAATATTTCCGTTCATCTCTCCAAGCTTCAGTAAAGAAACCTCACGATCCACCATTTCCAAATTGTCTACATCCATTCTCTTGACAGCCACTCTTTCTTCGTTATATGATCCTTCAAAAACTTTTGTACCAGTGGATCCCTTACCAATCCGCTTTCTATAATCATAGCTGAGTTGTTCTGAAACTTTCTTCATTTTCGCACGATTTAGTATGTGTTTTGGCTGATATCTGGAATCACAATGAATGAAAATATGTTTTTTTAATTTAAAACCTTATCAACAATTGGTGAAAATACTTCAATTTTAATTTAAAATTACGCCAAACATATTTACCAAAATAAGAAGTGAGAAAAGATTTTTGATTGGCAAATACAGAAAGCGATGTTTTTGGAAGTCGAAAATAAATGGAAATTTTTTGAAAGATTGATGTATATTTTTGTGATGAGGTCATCTTAGAGTGCTTCATTGAAGTTCTTTAAAAATTTACTTTTCACAAACTTTACCAGACTTTTAAATCTAAACTTTATTAAACACTAATAACTAACAACTAAACACTAATTTAGCTTTTATATTCAGTTTTTTCTCTTTAGAACTATTACCTCACTCTGAGTTTGCTGCTGATCCAGATCACGATAATTGAACACCAGAGAATTTTTAATGAAGTTTCATTCTCAAACCAAAACTTTCTTGAGCAGTGAAAAAATTGCAATGAGTCAAAATATTTTAAAAATACCATACCGTACACCAACACATCATCA
This sequence comes from Parochlus steinenii, assembly GCA_038502155.1. Lineage (NCBI taxonomy): Eukaryota > Metazoa > Arthropoda > Insecta > Diptera > Chironomidae > Parochlus > Parochlus steinenii. The sequence goes on along the minus strand of JAXCIN010000049.1, from coordinate 1,399,739 downwards.
AACATCCATGATTCACAGAAAAAATAATGCAAACAAAAATTCGCGCTTTTGTGTGAGATTTTTTTGTCGAATATGTAGTGAAAGTATAATTACTTGAGAAAACACTAACAAAATTTAACTAGTATTGTATTTTCGGTGTTTTCCGGTGTATTTAAAAAGATCTAATGAAGCTCTGACCATTCTATGATCTTTTTGTATAACAAATTGCTATAACATCTAAAATAGTGAAGCTCTTGAATGTGATGCCTATTATTTATATTGCAATTCACAGTAGAACCGACTTTCTGGTGGATTTCACTTTAATTCTAAAGAAATGAACGTTTTCTTTAGCATATTGCAGATCTGCTGTCTGCTTTACGTTGAGTTAATTCAAATTCATTTAATTCGTTTAATTCATATAATTCCCTGAAATCATTTTAATTCAATTGCTGCAAGATTTTTGCTGATGAACTTTTCCGCAAGCTTTTTAATGATGCTAGGATTTCAGCTTTTCTCACAAATTATCTTGTTTGCGTTTATACTGCATTGTGAAGCATTTGCTATGGAACACAAATTCCATTTATTCCATTTATAATCGGATATTTTTGCTTGATATTCTAGAAATTCTGCAACGGTTATAGTATTGTAGTGTTCCCGAACTGTAGTATTGTTTACATCTCCATTGTGTGGATTTGAAAAGACGGTTCTGCAATGATAATTGGAAAAATCATAAAAGAAAAGTGTTTTATTTGGTTTTATCATCGCAGCATCGCACAATGGAACAAATAACCAGTTTACAAAACAATGCCGCATAAAAGTCATAGCAATTTATTTGTATCGTCATAAACTTATTAGTATTGCCCACAGGCTTTGTTTGGGATATAGGGAGAGTATCACCATTTTTGAATAAAAGTCTTTGTTCCATTGTTAATTAATGATCCTTACTGAAACCAGCGACCATTATAAGGTTCTGCAGTGAGTTCAGAAATATTCAAATGTAGATCTGAATGAAGTAACAATGCATATCCCATCCATTACATGTATTATGTTTGCGACTTTATCTGATTTTGATTAATGTACTTTATGCTTCTAACTTGCTGGCTATGATATACTGCATTATATAATTGAGTCACAATCCTAATTATAGATTTTATCAAGCTCTGCAATAGCCGAATTTTCCAAGCAAATAACCGTATAGTTCGCAAATAGCTCACAAATAGCACGCAAATAACCAAAATTTCAATCTAATTGTCGTTTGCATGTACGGTTGTAGGAGCTGCAGAAGCCAATAGCACATAATTGCTGCTATTGTCTGTATAAACATTTTATTGACAGACATTGCAAATTCCCAGAAATACTGAAATCGTTTTGGATTCGCAATTGCTTGAAAATTCAATTATAATTCATTCTGCCAAATAACATAAAATAAATAATGTTTTTAAAGCAATTTTGTAAAAATCCTGGATAATCATGAAATAAATGGAAATTGCAAAAGCTCGCGAAGCAAACTCGGTAAAAATAAAAAGAGACATATTTTATTTGGAATAAAATACGATTAAATATGAAAATCTGGTAAAAAACTAGCGTAATAATAAAATAATAAAAATAGCAAAATATAAAATGCAGTAAAGGCAGTTTTATTTAAATTAAAATGAAATCCAATTTAAATCAAATCAGGAGAAAATGTAATTTGCAATTTTGAACAATTTCATGAAACTATTTTGTTAAACATTTCGGGTAAAATCATGAACCATCAATACTATCATTTTTACCGTGAAAATGAATTTGTTGGGATTTTTGTATTAATTTGCGTTGATCAATTAAAATATGATTGACATAAATAATTGGGTGCGTGGTGTCAGAGATTTACTCATCATCTCAGCAACTACACATTTTACAAAAAAGTGCTCAGTGTATCAAAAAGTAATTTGATTGTTCTATGAATATTCCATAAAATCATAACTATAAACTTAATGCAAAGCACATCTCAATATTCCCTTCTTTACCATCAAACACAGTGTCATAAACGAAAATCGATCAAATTTCAACCTGAAAACCAATAAATATTCACGCTCCATTTCATGACAATATTTCCACAACAAATATTAACTCACATAATAGTAATAGGGATATTATTTACTATGCTGTGTAATGTTCCTACTAAAATATCCATATAATATTGGTTTTATACATTTGTTGTGCCGCTCCATGACAAAATAAAGAGAAAAAAAACGGCACTGAATAAAACCAATAAAAGCGCCAACTCACTCTAAATTTAATCAATCTCTACGTGTTCAGTTTACGATATAAGAAATTTTTATATCAATTTATTGGATATTTATTTTGCCATAATAAAAAGAATAAATAAATAAAGGAATCACATACGGTAAAAAGCTATATTGAAATGGCAAACAAAGGATATATCAGTAAAATTCAGCAAATTCAACATTAGAATGTCGAAATTTGTCAATTTGATGGATGACTGGTGTTTGGAAAGTTATAAATATTACGCTATATTTGTGTGCACATAGAAAGAAGCAAAAACATTCCCAGGATTCGTCCATTAAGTCTTCACATTAAATCTCTGATAAAACTTAAAAAATATTTATACCATGTATCTCACTTTCCCTCAAAGTTTATGTGAGTTTATATTGGCAACACGGTTTATGTAAGTGGTTAAGTTAAATGATGCAATAAACAAGTGCAAACCAAACAGAACTGAATCCTTGAATAAAGCATTTAATCGAATAATATCACATTAACGGCAGCAATAAAATTCAGCACATTTCGTTATACTTCAAGCACTCATTAGTCATTAACAACTTCAATACCGGCGATACTGGTGATACAGCTTTGAGACTATATGTGTAATAAAAAGAAACGTAAACCAGACTCCATTTTCATAATTATGGTTAATGTCTCTAGGGATTGTAATACAATATGAACCATACTTTGTGCGAATGTTCCACCATTAATTTTCATTTTTCATCAACCACCAACCAGCTTTACCAACATTTGAGGCTGAAATACAGAAACACAGCAAAATTAAGCGATTGATGGAGAAAAATGCCTTTACGGTCAAAAATTTCCTCATTGTTTGCGTCATTAAAATTAATCACCGTCATAAATAATAATTTTTCATCAAGTGATATAAATAGTATATGGTCTGTTTTTTATACCAAAAAGAAATTTGCAAAACACAGCAAATCTTTTTTTGATTTGAATTAATGGTGAAGATTCAACTAATAATAATATTATATATTTTGTACATTATATCGCTGTATCCGAGCTGTATCGACAATTTTCTGAACTTTAATATATATTTAGGTATTTAATATATATTGTGGGTCTATCCTTTAAAAAGCACAAAAATATGTATCATATTGCGGGTAAAAGCCTGAACCCTTCTTGACAGGAAAGGATTTTCGTGTCAAGTCGCATTTTTATCCTCGTAGCTTATAATATTTATTAATAAGATTTTTATGGCATTTTTCTCAAAGAATCTTTTTACCCGCTATAAATTCATAATGCCTTTTTGAATAATCTTTAGAATTTAAGCTTTCGGTGATGAAGGATTTTAGGAATAAGGTAAAATTATAGTAAATGAGATTTTATTTGATTCTGGTCTAAAGAAATAATTTTCATTACGAAAAAAGTTAATTTGTTTTTTAATTTAAAATATTTTGAGTTTTCTTCAACTTAAAACAAATTTTTTATTTTTTTTCTAAAAAAGCTTAGATTATGTTAAAAATCTCTTGCAAAATCCGTCCAAACAAGGATTAAGCGATGCTTTCACTAGATAATCTATATTCTTTACCATAAAAGTGATATAAATTATGCTTTGGGTATTTTTACCTTAAAATTGCTAATCCAAGTTAAGCCTGAAAAATGTCCCAATGCTACAACTTTCCACTATATTCACTGCAGTTAATATTAATAAGCTCCAACAGATACCAGAATGATCCACTGCGGAGCAAACGTCCCATTTTTTAAATATTAAATCTAATTAAAATTTATTACACAGTTTTACACAGTTTGTATCCTTAAAGCTCGTACAATGAAGTAATACAGCAATGTAGCAGCTCATGAATACAATAATACACGTCGTGGTCATAATTTCCCCAGCCAACTGGTCTCATGCTCTGTTGGATCATGTGAAAATCCTTGGTACAAAATATTATCATCATTTTACAGAAATTTTTCGCACACCCATTTATTAATATTTTTAATTTTTAGGAGTTTCAGAAAAAAGTTGTTGTGGCAATTAAATGGTGAACAAAAACTGGTTCATTAATTTGGTACTTAAAAATTACTCCCCAATGATAATGTGGTTCGTATTTATATAAATTCTAATTATGCACATTTTTTGGAGCAATGCGGTGTAATTTTGTACTTTACATGATGCGGATGGGTGAGCTTTTATGTAGTTAAATTAATGGTTTTTTAAAATTTTGAATGGATATTGGGCCTAATGTTTTCTTACAACTATTAAAATATAAAATATGTCAAATCATTTGCGCCATATTGTTAAATATTTGGAAAATTGTGTAATTTGCAACGAAACAATTTAAGGAAAATGAAAGGAAAGAAAAGTTTACTTGAAACCTCAAAGATCAAGAAATTTCCAGAAAACTCATTGCGCTCAATATCCTCACAAATCCCACCATTGTTTTTTCAACAAAATTCTTTCTTAAATCCTCCTAAATCCACATTATTTTAAATTCAATTTGCAGTTACATTCTAAATTTCCAACCCATAAATATATTTATTCGAGCTGAAATTCCGTTATTCCAAGTTACTGGTAACATTTAAATCCCAGTTTTATCCAGTTTTCCTTTGAAAGGAATTCAAAATTCAAATAAAACTTCATTCGTTACCCAAATCTTTTAAAATCCTTTAAAATTGGTTTTTCTATCGTAAAATTAAAAAATCTTTTGATTGTTTTTATTTTCTTGTAAATTTTTTAGAAGGATTTGATTAAAATTTATGGTGGATTATGTTGGAAAGTTATGATTGCGCAGTAATACAGCTTTTGATTCCATGTTTCAATATAATTTTCATGGTTTTTGCTATAAGAAAATTTATCATTGAATTAAAAGCAAAAACAACATAACATAAGCTACATAAATCGTGATCATTTGATGTATTGCTACGTGAATTGTATTAAATATTAATTCAATTAACAGCGACACACTACACCGTCCAAGGCGTAACTAAAACTGCCACAACTCACTAATTATATTCCAACTGTGTTACAAAATAATTGAACATTACAAATCCACGATAATTATACATTCAACGACATTAAAAATTCATAGTTTTATTCAAGATAATTAAAATACAAATTTCATTAGCAAACCATTGAAATGGTGTTGGAAGTGAATATTCAATATTGACTAGATGTTTTAATAATTAATGGCTCATTTGATTTCTAACATGCCATTTCTAGGAAAATTATCTTTTGCATGGTTTAGTTTCATTTAATTGCATGGTTTTATGTTCAAAGTTTAGTTTGCAGATAATTTCGATGGAAAAAGATCTTATTAATAATTCAATAAGGAATTTTTGGTTGCAACCAATCATGCAGAACTTTTAACGTGTTTAGCTTTTAAATTTATCAGCTATGCATTTTGATTGATTATATTCTATTTGATATGACTTCTAATCGTCTGAAAGCCCGAAATGCTATAATTAATTTACTCCAACTAACTTACTCAATTAAAACAGCAAAATTTCAACAAATTGCTAAACACAATTACATTCTAGACCACCATACATTTCATAATTAATAACAAAACAATAATTGATAAATTCCTCATACATTTCCATTAGCTAATCACGTTCATGGCCTGAAAACACATTAATGATCCAACTTCTCCATTCAGCTCTGATTTGATTTGCTTTGATAAGATTTGCGCAATTAGAAAATGGATTTTTAATGACATCTTTAGAACACTCCATCAGCTTTTTATGTTAATTGAATGGAAATTTAAAAACTTAACACAACACTGCAATATGTAAAGAAAGCTCAAGAAAATCTCCCATAAAACTTTGCCAAAATTGTTGCAAATCTTAAGAAGAATGTTTTTAATGAGCAATTCCAAAATTTTAGAGGACACTTAGCACGTTTAAGGACCGTTCAAAAGTCAAAACTTTCTGCGAAAACTTTTAAAGTATTAAAAAAGGTTTAGAGAGATTTTTGTTGGCTGTTTGTCGGAATTGAGCGAAGCTTTAAAACGGTTTGAAAATATTTTTAATAACAAATTTATGATCCACGCCGTCAGTTTTGACGTTGATGAAATTTTTAGTCTACGTTCTGAATAATATTAAAAATGAAGAATTGATGCTTTGTTGAAAGGGCACAGGGTTGAAGATTCTTTTCAAGAACTTTGTAAGTTCCTTAAGTTAAGTTTTTTAAGTTAAGAAATCTTCGAAATGTAGATTCTGATTTCAAAATAATTCGCTTCCCACCCCTGAAAAAGGTAATAAAATCTTTATTAAATTTTGAATCAAAATAATTCCACGGCAAAGCTCCAAATATCCCGACCAGGTTTCGTCGACAGTATCGCCTTTGTTTTTGCTCATTTTAATTAATTTAAAAAATTGTTTTCAAATAAATTATGCTTGCTGCAAAAAACACATTGTGTTTTTTATCAGTTGGGGCCTTTCGCAATAAAACGAATAAAACGAAATTGCATAAAAATACATTAAAGCCCCAAATTTTTCGGTGGAGCAAAAAACAATCAACAAAAAGCATAAATAATAATTATCATATTTATTAATATAAAGTGGAGCGGAATTAAAATTTGTTCAAGAATGATACAATATGACAAAAAAAAATGTTTTTGCAATTTCACAATTTTATCACAAACAACCCAAAAATGTTTCGTTATTTTAATGAAAAAATTTGAAATACAAAATAAAAGCAAATGAAAACAATTAAACAGAGGACATGTGATTATGTGCAAACATTGCATAAATTATCGTCGAACGTTATCAAAAGCTTTCATTAATTCAATGAGTTGTTTTATTGTTTGTGCATGTGGCTGGCACTGATATGCCAAACAATGTTGTTCTCCAATTATCATTTAATTGCAAAAAAATATATTAATATTTTTTTTGTGGATATAGGAACATTCGAGATGAGAAGTTGATCGACATATTTTTTGGTTTTTAACGAATAAGGATAAAGTTTTGTCAATTTTTCATTTTTTAAGTATCAACTAAATTAAATGGTGAAAATACAGGAGCTTTAATTAAAAACAATTTTTTTTAAAAATTCTACTCTCTTGTCCAAAAACATTCCGAACTCATCCAAAATAAATAAAAAAATTTATTCAAAAACAAAATTATTCTCAATTTTCAATTCAGTAGTTGAAATATTCCCATCAAAACTCCCAACCCCCCAAAAAGTGTCCTGAAACCAAAAACTAGCCACATCACCAGAAATGAAAAATTAATTTGGTCCAATGATCACGTTCTTGCTAAAATTGTTTGCATAAAATCTCTCACAATATTTCCCCAAAAAACTCCAAAGACTCCAACAACTCTTTGTCAGATTGAGGCATTTTGTGCAAACAGTCTCTGAAAACCAGCTGGTAGATAGAACAAACAAACTCCCTTGAAACTTTTGCAACGCAATGAAGCTCATAGAACTCGGTGAGTTGTTGGAAAAGTTGGGGACACTTGTTGGGTTTTACATAAAGTGCGGTTTCATGTTTAAATGACAAATTGTTTGTGCACAATTTTGAGTTTGCTGATTTCACAGGCAAATTGTTGAAGCGATGGGAAAGCGGATATCTTTATGCTCAAATGAGTTCATTAAAATTTGAAGAAATAATTGCCGTTTACCACAGAGAAGTTGTTCAATCGTTAATTTGCCGGTTTAGGTTCGTACATTCAGTTTATTGACTGTGGGTCACAATGGATGAACTTTTCATAGTTTTTCTTTTCAAAATTCAAATTCTAATTGATGGAATGAATACAACATAATTCTTCAGTTTCTTTAAATTTCCATCCAAACAGCCCCCTAAATATTCCTAAAACCCATGTATTTCGATATTTGCATAAAGTTGCCCGTTTACCACAAAATTTGAATTTCATTTAATCCAACGAACAGAAGCCAAGGAACTTCAACGCCCATTTTGCCGTCTTATTGGTTCGAATACTGTTGCCAAAAAAGGTTTTAATTTTGGTTTATGTCTCTGACTTTTTGTGAGCCTCAGATCTTCTAGCACAAGTCGCTTGGGCTGCCAAAACCAACAATTTAATTACAAGCAACCCAGCGCTGTGCTGAATAAATTGCTCGTAAGTTACAGCGCAGAGAATTCAGCAATGAAATTTATGCGCCTTTTTGCCAGCTCTGCATAAATATCTTTATAACATATTTATTTGCGATTGTCTCGTTGATGTCTGAGAAGAATAAATTACGTCTTAGATACTTGCATAAGCTAGGATTAATTTTTTTTGAATACAATTTGATGCAGGATGAATTTATTTGTTTATATGACAATGTTTGGGATACTGGCAAGCTATACTAAGACATTCTACTAAGATCAAGATTTAGCTTTTTAAAAAAATCAAAATTGTTTGAAGCTAGCTCTAATCTTTGGAAAAATACAAAAACATATTCAGGAATTTGTAATAAAAATTCCAAATAATATAAAAAACAATTAAGCTGCAAAGCATCCCAGAGCCTGATTTAATATAAGTTTTTAATTTGACATGATGGAATATTTTAATAAAAATTTCCATGTATTTACAATAAACATTATTGCATTTTTTAAGCGCATTTATTGTTGTGGGAAGGTGACATTGTATACAATACATATTTTAATATTTCAATCCATAATAGATATTAAATTTAATACAAGAATCGAAAAATGGCATGGTATTTGCAATTTCCAAATTGAATGTTTTTGCATTGTTCACAGGGTTTTGTGCAGAATATTCTGGAAATACAAAAAAACTTGATAGTAAATGAATTTAAAAATAGAACCAAATAATCCCTGCCTTCCATAAGCTTATTTAATTAAATTTATGCATCGAGGATTGCAGGGAAAATGTATAAAACATAAAAATGCCATTAAAAGCATAAATAACGATTACCATATTTATTAAAACCCATTTGTATCATTGTTATTTCTACATATTTTATAAAATAAAATACAAATGTATTCTTTCACTATAGAGAAAAAAATATACATATTTTATTTATGAATACGGTGATAAGTACTTTGTTCATCATTTATCAAAGTAAACTTAAAGATGCTTGAACATCATTTTGATTTGATTTAAGCTTCAGAAGAAAGAAAAAACGACACATTAAATTTCTCTCAGCAAATGACACATTAAATATTTTTTTGGCGTTGATGCCATGTACCGACTACCTAAAGAGTGCAAACCTTATCTCTCTAGAGTAAAAAATCACTTTGTTCAGCCTATGAAAACTTTTTAGGCTGCATGAAATAATTAAAATTTCAGAGCAATGCAAATTTGCTGACTTTTTCTATATTTATTTTTAATTCCCCTGTTTCTACCCTCACAAAATGATGTATGTTTACATTTCAGTAAATTATACATTGTTTTTCTAGTTTTAATCAGGTTTTTGTTTGCTAAGTAGATCCTAGTGAGCTTGCTGGAAAACACAAAAGGGCAAACTATAAAATTTTGCTTTTCAGCATTTTTTGTTCAGCATTTTATTCTTAATTTTGCTCTAGGTTCAATTTCAATATTCAACCTTAACAAAAAAAAATAAAATCCGAAATATTCACTAAATATATGCATGATTATTTAACTGTTTAAAACAAGTCAAATTCATCAAAACTTATTTCAAGCATAAAATAATAAAAAATTTTAATAAAATAAATGGAGCTGCAGTATTCAAAAGCACTTTAAGTCTATGCGTCACTCAATTTACCGACAATTTCCACATTTTTACATGGCAATATTGAACAAAATGTACTTTAAGCTCATCTGATGAGCAATATTTGCGTTATTTTTAATATAACCAATATTCCCTTTATATTACTCACACAAAATAATAAAGCTCCATTAAATTTGCATGATGAATGTTTGTTCATTTGGCAATTGAAAATGCTATATAGTAAATTTATGGATTTATGTTCGTTCCATGGATAATCGAGCAGCTTCTGCTGGAATATTGAGCTCCACTCAATCGTTCAGTCTTCATTCATTTATTTATTGATTTAATAATTCACAGACGCACCATTAAGTTTGATCAACAGCGTTGAGCACCAAATTGATTTATTTGTGTTGGATGTTTGGTATCAACTAGAGATTTCGAGATTGCTCAGTTTTTGGATAGTTGAAAGAGTTTTACAATTTTCTATTTAATTAATTTAATTGGAACAAACGAATTTGCAAATATTGCATTTTAATTGCTATTCAAACTAACTCTAAGCCATAAACATCATTACACCAACGAGCATGAGTTTCAACAGTAATTTATGATATGTTCAATGATGTGAGTTTTAGTGGTTAATTACAAATTGTAATTACAGAATATATTGCTGGAATAACAGAATTTTCATTGTAACGTAATTCCAATAAATTTCGCGATTGCATCTATTCCAAACGCGAAGCGATAAAAGATATTATCAAGGAATAACTTGGAAACAAGGAACAAGGAAAAAATTGATGAAGCTTTTATCTCCTGAATCTTTAATTTTGTTAAAACGCTTTTCAATTCAAATGAGCGACACGATAACACAAAAGAAAAAGCATCATAGAACATAGCTGTTAGCTACCCGATTAAAAGTCTGCAGAAAATTATTGTGCCCGAAGGAATTTTCGCAACTGCTAATGCTGAAGCACAATAATCATTTCATTATTATAATATTTATTCTCGTCTTGTTTAAACATCTTGGAGCTTTTTAGTTCTTTTTTTGGGAGTTGGTATAGATATCACATTAAATGGAAATTTTTGCCGGCATTATTTGATTGTGCTAACGATATCCAAATATTTCAGCAAATACTAAAAGTTGGAGCTTTCATTAGAGGCATTTTCTGTTTGACATCAATGAGGCAGGGTTTTATTTAATAATTTCTTTTGTATATAATTTTTAATAGATACTTGATCAAATTGCAACCCCTGCTCCAAAGCATCAAATTTTAGGCGTCTGTTTGATTTGACATAAATGTGTAAATGTGTGCTTTGTCAGAGAGCTGTGTATTTATTCAGAAAATTGTGCAGATTTAAATTAAATGTAAATTGGCATAATTATTGTTTTATCTGTACATGAAAGCATGTGTGAATGTATGAAAGCTCGCAAAGTGCTATCTGATTCATTGTGTGTTTTATCATTCCATGTGAATTGTAAGCGGCGTAAATTTATGTGAAATCTTTCAAGATTTTTGGCATTTTCAGGAAATGCTCAGAAATTCTGTGAAGTTTTCCTGTTAAATGTTGGTGTGAAATGATGTGAAGTAATGTTGAGTTTGGTTAAGTTTTAGAGGTTGTGTCACAATTATAAAACCACAATTCATGCTGAATTGCTCACAATGAACCTATACATGACCACAAACTTGCACATTTATCATCACTCGGATTTTGAAACCGAAAATTGTGTTCATTGTTCTTATTTCTCCTGTGATCTAGTTTATGGAGCTTGCTACCGAGGTGGAAGGGATTTGAAGGTGGAAATTTTATCAAAATTTAAGTAAAACAGTCAGAACGAGCTAAAAAGTTCAAGCAAACCCTGAAAACGAGAAAATTGCTGCATAAACCAAAAATTGTGAAGTCCCTCCATTGCAGTTTTCCTAAACATTTTCGCACATTCATCCTGCAAGCTACCACAAATAAAAACACCAAAACATACTAAAAACACAAAAAGGAATCCCGGGAGATAATTCCAATGGAAAATAATTTACATTTTAACGTATTTGAGACTTTTTAGTATTTCTCGAGCTGTACTACAGCACCACACGCCATGTATAGCTACAAAAGCAATATAAACAAAGTAAAGCAGCTCATAAAATTGGCGCAAAGCGTTTTGTTCGGCATAAAGCACAAATTTCTATTTAAAACGATGTGTAAGGAAGGAGGTGAACAGGCTCCCAAAATGTGGAAAACAGCACATTATACAATAAAACAAAGCACTTTGTACACCTTTTTGCATGAATATACCATGTTGGCTTTACATTTTTATTTGCAAAAGGAAACATACAACAAGCGAGCGGTGCAGGTGTTCAGGATGTAAGGTATTTTGATGAGCGGATTTTGGGAGATCATGTCAAAATTTGTTTGGTTGAGCTGGGTTAAGGTGTTAAATGTGCACGTGAAGGAAAGGGAGCTGCCAGAATTTAAATTTTGGTGGAAAATTTGATTGATTTTGATTGAATTAACAAATCAAGTAGAAAATCTGCTCTTCTGGTCGAATTGTTTTTTTTAAAAAAAGGACCAAAAGCTCCAGTCAAAAGCTCTGCAACTAAAAGCCCACGTCGCCCAATAAACATAACAATAAGTGAGAAAAACACGTGTATCCGAATCGATCATGAAATAATAAAACTTGTGTTTCGATTATCGTCGAAAACTCGCAAATTTCTCGCTATTTTTGCTTTACCTGATATTATCCACAAAATGCTGGAATATTGCAAACATTTCTGACATAGTTGCAACATTTTTAACATTTCACTTGAATTCAGACACATTGAGAGCATCAAAAGCATCAGACTGTATAGGAAATAACCACATAAATCGACTTTGTGCTCACCGCAGCTTTTTAGCTCATTCACAAAATTAATAGTTCGTCAATGTGTAAAATTTCGCACATAATGATTATTTGGGATTATTCAGATTTATGTCAAAAGCAAGGTGGGAAGGTGGAAAAGTTCTATCAACCGTTAAAATTTTCAGAAATGGTTTTGAAAAGAATTTGAGCAATTTTTAGCACAAAAACTGGAAAATTTCGATGAAAGGTCTGAAATCCCCGAAGTAATTTGAGTGTTTTTGCATTTCCTTTTACATGGAACGAATTTCCTGCAACCAACACCCATCTCATGTTGCTTTCCAGGAGAAATCCATTTTGATTGATTATGCAAAAAAGTGTCAAGCAATCAATTTGATGAAGAAACAATGTTGCCTCTAGCGCGGTGGCTTTCCATAATGTTGTCTCATTTAACATAATATTCAAGCCATTAATCTGCAAGCTGAGCTAATTAATCATTCATTAATCATGTTCAGTTTTACTCAATAAAAGACGATTCGCAGAAGAGCTGCCGAGTCGCTTCTGGTGGCACCGAGTGATAATTGCTTTTCTACTTTGTTTGCTGGCTTGCGGAGAAAAGTGGAAAAGTTTTCTTTGATGAATGTAATTAGCATACTTCGTTTTTTCTAGCTTTCTCAGCTATTTTCTTTGAATTGATCGTTAGGAAATTGATGTAATTTTTCTAAAAAATTTGAAGGGATATACTTTTTAGCAGAGCTTCAATGGAATTCATCATTTTTAAAAACATCATAAGTTTCTCTGCAAAATATTTAATTTTAAACACAATTAAAAATTTTACAGAATTTACTAGCAGTATTTACATAACAGAATCTTTTCAACAGAAAATTGAAAAAAAATTCAAAGTAATAAACTTTGAGGAATTATTCAAATAAAATCTTAAATGCTTCTCGCTTGAACTCCTTGAAGAAATCTTTCTTAAACCCAATAAAAAACCACACACAAATTCCACAACCATCCCTCTCCGATCCCAAAAACCGTAATTACATTCACCAAAAAAGCCGCAGTAAATTATTCATTGGAAGTTTTTAAAAATAGATCAAATTTCAATTTCGAATAATTAAAAATCCTCCAGACGATTTCCCGTTCTTTTCTCATCCGCTTTTAATTTGAATTTTAAGTTGTGAATTTTAATTCACAGCATTATTTAAAAGCGAATGACAAAGTATGCAAATTTTTTACGCCCGAGCCGAGAGAGAAATCACAAGTGAGAAATTCATTAAAGTTAGACGAATGAAATGTTGCTAAATTGACTTATAAATATTGATGAGCTGGCGAAAAGTTTACAGCTATCTAGCATTTGATTACTTTGGAGCAAAAGACTCTTCATAAATTTATGCGAAAATATAATTAAAAGCTTTTCTTGGAACTGTAACACACCTTCCAGCAATTGATTTGGATTGCAAAATTTGATATTCATTTTTAATCAGTTTAATCCTTTTAGAATCTCGTTATTTTCTCAGATTGAAAATTTCGCAATTCTGTTACTTTTACTTGTAAAATGTATGGAAAATAGATAAAGTAACTTTGCTAAAGAAAATATCATGAATATTCAATTACTTTTCGGTTTGTTAGTAAGAGTTTTGTATATTTATAAGGAAAATCCAAAGAAATTTCTAAGATATTTCTAAGAAACATAAAATCTGCTATGATCTAGATTTTAATAATTGAATGTGATGAGTTTTTAATCAAATTCCTTTGTGCTGGACATTTTATGATTAGGTAAAGATTAATTCAATTCTTTTGACTCGTCTCATCTATAATTACAATTATATTTTTCATAATAAAAAAATAATTTAAAGCAATTTTACTAGCTAGATACATAAAGAACCATCACAACCCACAACCATCCCAAAGCTTATGTCTACAATTCTACATTAATGTCTAAAGATTTTCAACCAATTGTTTCTCTGAACACAAAAAGATCATCCAGAAAAATTCATTGAAATTTACACATTTTATTACGAACCTCTCTATTGTTCATAAAATTCATAATTTTCCTTTCAATAAAACAGCAAGTAAAAATATCAGAACCTTTGTTTTCCATTGAAAAAGAAAAATTTCTCGTGAAAACATAAAAAGTTTGGTTTAGCTTGGAAATTGAAAGCAATACTGAAAAGTTCTGAAGGAGGGGGTGACGAGCCATCAGAACTTGATCCTCATTTATAAAGCAAAAAAGAACCCTCCAAATCCCTTGCTTAACTGGGATTCTCAAATTCATTGAAAAAACATAATACTTCCTTTGTCTGTGGAACAAAAGCAAATGTTTTCTAAACAAAACGCGAGAAAACGGAATTTTCTTCCAACATATTAAATATCATGACAAAACACTCGCAATTTCCTTTCAGGATTTAATATTATTAACAGATATTACTTGATATAACTGAATAAAATAGAAGAAAAGCAAAACATAACTGAAGCTTTTTTGCTCGGAAGCTCGTCAAAATGTCAGCTATCAAGGATCAAATTCACAGCGAAATGCCAACAACCGCCATTCAGTAGCTTCAGTTAAATTTGGGGAAATGTGATAAATTATTATTTGTTGTGCTTCTCTTTTTTGGCAGTTTTTGGTTGTTTTGGTATTTAGATCCTTGGAGAGAAGTTAATTTATTCAAAACAAAAACCTTAAGTGTCTTTCAGATTGGTTAAGATTAACTGTTTATTTTTAGATAGTGTAAATAAATCTTCCAAGCTCTGCACAATCCAAAGCATCACCTGCTGATAACATCTCATCCATCCCTAAAAATAATTTGATACCATCGCTCATCTTCTTCAATTTCTGATCAATCTCAATTAGGCGATCTCTGAATAACTAGAAAGTCTCAATGTTTAATTTTTTATATTATAACACTCCACTGAAATGTCAAACCTCACTCCGACTCAAACAAACACTCCTGGCACTTCAGACACCTCCTTACTAGGGTTTCTGATTTCCCGGGTATTTCAACTACCCGGGAAACGGGAACTAAAAACAGCTACTTCCCGGGAATTCCCGGGAAAACGGGTAATGGGGAAAATACCACATATTACAATAAGAACTTGAGATATTAGATAGAATAATGATTTTATTTTCATTTTATTATACTTTTTTTTGTCTTCATTCAGAATTTAACTTTTTACAAAGCACAAAGTATTGATAGACTTGTCGGAAACCTTCGAACGGATTTTAGTGACAAATCCACCTGATAGTTTACATATAAAGTTGCTTCATCAAGTTTGAATCCTTTTTGCGTGGATTTAAATTCATCGTTGTTGGAAGACGGAATTTCAAAACACCCTTTGATTGCATTATCCAGTTCATCTTGAAGAGTCTCTACAGTTTCTAATGAAAATGCTCATTTGCGTTTAGGAAAAGTCTCTGAGATAAGTCCTTTGCCAATTTTACAAGCTTATATGTTGACGATGATTTGAAAAAATCGTCAAAATTTTCGGGTGTGCCATTGTTTTGTAGGAATTTGAGGAGAAAAACTACATCGCGTTGTCTTTTTAAGATGTTACGATGATTGAATCTGGTTTTTATTTCAAAAAAATAAGTAAAATCCATTGAAGATACATCTTAATATGCATAAAAAAATTGAAATTGATTTCCCGGGATTCCCGGCCTATTACCCGGGAAATCGGGAAATGAAAAAATGCCCAAATACCCGGGAAATCAGAACCGGGAATTCCCGGTTCAGAAACCCTACTCCTTACCCCACACAACCATTTCAATTTCCAATTACGTCAATTATGCCAATTATTACCGGCCGCTCGTTAATAATTCCATTAAATATTAAAGCAGCTACTCGCTTAATTAAAAAGCACAATCAGCGAGCAAAAAACAATTGCATAATTAAAATCAGTGAATTAGAAAGCAAAAAGAAAAGCTCTCCACAATGTTGCAATTCAATTTAAATTTTAAATGTAGAATTGAAAAGGTGCAAGAGCAGGGAATATACTCAATTTTGCATTATAATGAGGAATTATTCAATTATAATTTTAGTTGCAGGTGCTTTGTGGGAATTATTGGATTGTCCTGATTAAAAACTTCTCATAGAAGTAACCAATTTGAATACTAAATTACTGATAAGTCAGAAATCCTCCAAATAGACTGTTTAGATGAAAATCAACCCTATATATCCCCAATTTTCTAAAAAGGCTTAACTTCACCAATTTCAATTACGCCACTACGTACCAAAACAATTCACCCCGGCGAGCAAAAGCTCGTTTAGCATTTGCACACAGGAAGCTGCATAAATTTACTTTAATTGAATATTTTCGCCACTTTTTTGCCACCGTAGCTAATGGAACGTAAATTCCAGTAAATTCATTCCGTGTTATTTTTGTTTGCCTTCGTGGCAAAGTGTGAAGGTTAATTTGCATATTTTTTGTGCGCCTTCGTTAGGCAGTCGCATGCATTTTGAAATCTTCAAGCAGTTTGCTGCTTTTTGTGCTTCTAGTGCTTTTAATCCAGTGACAAACAGAAACGGTTGAGAGAATGTGCAGGAAATTAAATTTGAATGTGCAAATTTTGGCGTTTAAAATTAAATAAATTGGATGTGGGGACGATTAGACAGGAGGAGCAATGAAGATAGAGGATTTTGTTATAGTAGAGTGGAATGGTTTTGTGCTTAGGCTATAAGACAAGTTATTATTCGTGGATTTTGTTTGAGAAAGATAATTTAGATGAAGTTAAGTCTAAACTTTATCATGATCTTGTCTTACTCAGTTTTTCTTGATTTTCTACATAAACCTCCAATTTTTTTTTTTTTTTTTTCTAATCATAATAGAGTGAGACACTCATTGTGAGTTTGAAATAAACACCAACAATCTCGATTAAAACTACCAAATAAACCACAAACTATTTTCTCGGTCTCTCAACTCTCCTGCTTTAAACTCTTTTTTAATTACAAATCAAATTTGCACATGATTTTTGGTCCAGAAAATCTAAAAGATAAACATTTCAGCCCCAAAATTACCCACTCATAATTTAGCACATAGAAGCCATTGCACAATTTTCATATTGTCCACTATGCGCTATCTTTAAAATGGCATCGTGTACTGTACAATGAATGGGTAGATGGAACGGTTTTCCGTCTGAAATTCGGATATTTTTGTTGTGTGTCGACCAAATTTAATGAAACATTTTTTTGTTAAATGCTGGAATAATTCTACAAATCCTTTTTGCTATTCAGTTGTTCGAGTTTTGTTCAGTTGTTCACCAAAAATATTTTTAATTCCTAACTGATTGCTAGGACACCCTGGTCGAGCTGTGGGGAAATTTTCTACACGAATCCGCTTTGTCGGAATTGTCTGGATTGTTTGATTGTGAGGCAATAATTTTTGGACAAATAATAGATAGAAAGTTGGGAATGTATGGATATTTTTGGAACTGGAGGGATTGTTGTATTTTTTGATGAGAATTTCAAGTCGAAGGCAAATAAAATTCAAAATATTTGGAAGAATAGCCAAGTGTGATTCCTGTCATGCAAATCTTTTTAAATGAACTTTATGTACAATTTCATCTCAAATCGCTCCACATTATACCAAAGATTATCCAAAACAAACGAAATTTCACTGAAATTGAAACAAATTGTCGAAATGTCTGTTTGGCATCCTTCAATCAACGATGTGACAATGATTTGACCATCCCTCAGTAATAATCACTAATCCGTGTATTTGCATATAATTTGTTTAAACTTTTATCAATTAGAGTTTTGATTTGGGACACATTTTATGTTTGCTCATTAGCGTGGATGTTTTTTGACGGATTAACAGGGAAATTGTTGAAAAAAATTTAAAAAGCTCATTTTTGATGGAAGACAGACAAATAGCCGGACATCAAAATAGACAACAAAAACCAATTAATGATGGGATTTGACTCTCATTCAAAAAACCACATAAAATATCTCTATTTCAGAATTTTGATCCATGACAAAACAATTTACCATATAATTTTCACAAAAACTCATTGCAATTAGTGAAATTCAATATTTGTGGTCATGTTGATTTTCAAAATATTTATTCCAATTTATTTGTAATTTATTGAATAATTTCAAATGCATTGATAGAGGTAAAATTGGTCATTGGAAACCCGAAATTACCGAAAATTGCTGAATTGATATTTGTCAAAAACACGCAACATTTTAATCAACATGTTTTGGTGGACAATTTTATGATATTTCCAAAATCTCGCCAAATAATGCGAAAATTGGAAATGATTCAAATTTTGCAAGGAAACCAATAAATCTGGATTTGATTGAAAAGGTTGTATCAACCATAATTATTCAAATCACATTTTAAAATAATGTTTAAAATAACATGTTATTTTGGGTATTTGTGATAAATATAGACTTTATTTTAATAGACGAGTTGTTGATGGAGTTCTGCATTTGATTGATTCCGGCGTTTTTCAGGAAATTAAGATTTTACTGAATTATTTATCAAAATTTGTAAGAAAAATTTAAAGTGGATTCTTGAGGCCTCTTCTATAAAAATTCAAAATATTTGAATATACTCGAATAAATGACACTATCGACGATAACTCCGACAATTTATTCAAAATTACAGAAACCCAAGCTTCATTGTTGCCTTATAATACTCAGCTTAATCACAATCACATAAAAAACAACAACAGGAAATCCAGGCAAATTCATTAAAATACATAAAATACACAAAATATTCAGCTCTAAACAACTTTAATCGACTTTAATCCCTTTGATTGGTTTAAATTACATGCATTTAAATTTATCAAACAATCATAAACGGATATTTCGAACAGAATTTGTGAATTACCGAGCAAGGAGGATTTGCATAATTATTTTGATAATAAAGGTTTTTCCAGGCATAAATGTTTTGGGATGATTAGTTGGGGCATTACATGTTTGGGATTAGTTCGGTATTTCCTGAGTTAATAATGAATTATGCCCAAATATAAAATAGATTAGTTTTTGGGAACTCTAAAAGGGTTTAGCTGGTGAATCTTCAGGATATTTCTTAAACCTCGGATATCCGTAGTTTCATTTCATTAATATGAAAGGTTCATAAAATGAAATTGTTGATATTTTCCACCAGAGGGCAGGTAAAGCAGGAAAATGAGAAAATGTAGTAGCTTTTTCATATATTTTTTAACGGAAAATTATATTTGCAAATATTTGACTCTTTTGGTTGATGTCGAATTGATGTCAAAAATCTTAACCAGATCTATTTTTGAATGACCTAAAAAAAATTGTTGAAAAATTATTGAAGAATCTAAAAAAAATATTAGATTAAAATTTCTTTTTTTTTTAATTTCAGCGACAAAATTTCCTTCCAAACAGCCACTCTAAAATTAAAACAGAATAAATATCACTCTACTTAGAAGTTCCACAGTCATCCCAAATACTCTGCTCTACTAATTACGAGCAAAACTTCAAACTTGCTCCAAAAAATCCAAAACTAAAAAGCTCCAACTTTTAATCTCTTTTTTAATTTCCTCCTAAATTGAAACTCGTGTTTCCTTAACTGCTGCAAGTTGTGCAGATAAAATGTGTACTAGATAAATGGTTACCAGAGAATAATTTGCGATGCCACAATAAAATGTTTTTACAATTGCGAAGCCTGGGAAAAGTTTCTGCTTTCTGATAAAGTACCAAAGAAAAGTTTCAGTGCTGGAATACAAGTTTAGAACATTATTTTACGCCAACTTTGCCTAAACATCATTTAAGTGGTGCAATAAATTGAAAAGCCGCACTTTATGAGGTTTTACTAGAGAGTGTTTTATTTTAAATGCTTTTTGAAAGGATTTTTGCCTGAGTTTCTCGCTTGTAAGCAGCCAATCAAATTCTAACTTTTATGTAGAGTTATTTTCACAATTTTAAATTGAATTAAATCACATAATTTATTAATTTGTATGGTAAGGCTTCTTAGCTATAACAGTGATCAAATTGTATTTAGCTGTCACCTTTTCCTTATCTTCAGAAATCAAATTTTCCCCTGCCATGAAAATCATGAAGTCATCCACAAATTCTTCAGCGACCTTTTCATCCTTCAAATACGTCAAAGGATTCACTGCTCTTACCAAATCTACAAATATATTATAATTAAAGCCTTTCAGTTATTACAAATTGACTCACCCTTAAAACTCTCGAAATCATACAGAAAAGCATCCTCTCGAACTTCTACTTGAAAGTCTTCAAAGCCAATATTCTCCAACATTTTCGAAAGAGCTTTTTCCGTATCATCGACAAAATTGAAGTATGGAACAAGGCGACCAATTTTCTCTTTATAAGCTTCATATTTTGCCAACTTGCTAAGTGCAAAAAATCCATCAAAGAGTGTAAAAGATTTTAATGAAACCAAAAGACATCTCCCGCCTGGTTTCAAATAATCGAATATGTTTTTCATCGCTTTTCTACAATATTTTGTGTAATTTATTTTGTTAGTATAAATATTAGAAAAAATTACTCTTGCTCGTTAACGAAATGCAAACAGAAGAAAGAAGTCAAAACATCGAAATTCCCCATCATATCTGGATAGTTTTCTTTGACATCTTTAGCGATATCCATCAGTTTGAAAATAATCTTATCACTTCCAAATTCTTTTTGTCCATACTCAACCATCGCTGGAGATATATCTGCTCCAACCAGCTGATTAAACTTTGCTGGCATTAAAGGAACGATATAATCTGCAATGATATCTCCTGGTCCAGTACCAAAGTCCAGGACTGACTCAGTTCCATCGTTCTTCCAGTTGAAGATGCTGGCGTGTCTCTCTAATGCACACTTGGCGTCTTTACGCTGCATGGCGTTAATTTTGCGATACAACTCGGGATTTTGCATTTTCCAAACTATTTTGAATGATCAAGTGTTTTGTTCAAGACACCAAAATAAACTGCGAGATTCTCAAAAAAAATCGAATAGATGAACCGGCTTTACACATACCCTCACATTATACTGAATTAACAAGTTGCATACTTCTTGCCGGTTATCAGTTGCGTGTGTTGTTTACGTTTAAAAATGTATTGTATTGTATTTACTCAAATAAAAAAAGGCCGGTCGTTTAATTTATTTTCGTGGTGTTTACTCTACGAGCTCATATATTATTTTACTAATAATAATATTTATTGGGTATTACTATCTAGTATCTACTAATAATTTTAAAATTAAAATTACTCACAATGTTTTTCAGAGTCTTGAAAAGTTTTAGGTAGATTTATTTTTATTTTTCTATTTTCATATAACAAAACATTATACATACACCAACACAATATGCTAGAAAATTAATAGTGAGGTCAACCTGTTGGCTTATAAGCTGTAACAGTGATTAAATTATATTTAGCAGTCGCTGTTTTTTTATCATCCGTAATCAATTTTTCTCCTTCCATAAAAGTTACAAAGTCATCAACAGTCTCTTCAATTATTTTGTCGTCATTTAAATTAACCAATGGATGAACTGATCTGACATGATCTAGAAGCAATTATATTGAGTTCACTTTATCTTATAATTGTCTCAGAGCCTTACCTTTCCAATTCTCCAACTCATAAAAGAAGAAATTTGCATGAACTCCCACTTTAACATCAGTGAATCCAAATTTTTCCAACATTTTAGTGAGTACGATCTCTGTATCTTCAACAAAGTAAAAGTATGGAGTCATGCTTTGGATCTTTTCTTTATGCTCTTCATATTTTTTCAGCTCACTCAAAGCCAAAAAACCATCAAAGAGTGTGAACGTTTTCACACAACTGACCAAACATCTACCACCGGGCTTTAAATATGAAAAAATGTTTTTCCATACTGCTCTGATATTTAATTGAGATATATGTTAATTGAAAATTAATTAATTAGAATTTAAATGTTTAATACTAAATTGATAAAAATATTTAAACTTACTCTTGCTCTTTAATGAAATGAACACAAAAGAATGAAGTGAAAACATCAAAGCGTTCATACATATCTGGGTAGTATTTTTGAACATCCTTGGCTGCATCCATCACTTTGAATTCCAACTTATCAGTTCCAAACTCTCTCTGACTGTATTCGACCATTGTTGAAGAGATATCTGCTCCAACAACTCGATCAAAATTTTTTGGCATAAGTGTTAAGATGTAATCTGAAGTAATATCTCCTGGTCCAGTGCCAAAATCAAGAACAGCCTCAGTTCCATCGTTCTTCCAGTTAAAGATTTTAGGATGCTTGTTCAACACAGCTTTTACTTCAAGACGCTGCATCACGTTGATTTTTTGATACAACTCAGGTTTAAACATTTTTTATTCTTGTTAGGAGACGGTTTTAGATGATCAAGCTACGAAATTTCAAAACGAACTAAATGAACTTTTGAAAAGACTTTGTGATAAACTAGAGGCTGGTTAATTTAATTTTATGTATTTAATCATTTAGCATACATCTTCAAATTTAATCAGTTTATAAATAGATTAAAGATTGGAGGGTCGTTCTTCTATGCTTTTCAAGAAATTTACTCATTTTGTTGCCAAATTCCACTTTTGCATGAAGAAAAAGTTGCAGAAATACCAACAAAATCATTTATGGACGTATCGCTAAATTTTACAATAAATATATTTTGGAAAAATTATATGACTTTCACGCTAAACACCTAAAAAAAAGAAGATCTAACATTTACCTTCCAAAAAAATTGGCGAGCAAAATACTTTCCAAATTTCTCGAAAAACTGCAATAAAGATTTTTAAATATACGCGTCTGATGCTGACAAAATTTAATGAGTCTGAACAGTAAAAATTTACCTACTGAAACAAATCACGTTCTTTTTGACATCGTTAAGATAAAGAGTTGAAACATTCATGCTGATTAACTTACTCAGTGTTTGCTAATTCTATGTTCAAGTGTTTACAGTGCAAGGTTTTTTCGTGAAATGGTTTTAATAATATAAGCTGTGGAAAAAAAATATCTATTACCGACCCTAAAATTACTTTATTATTGTTATATTTTTCAACAGAAATAAAGTTTCAAAAAGTGCTATTCCGTGATCGTTCTATGTTTGGTTCGGCTTCTGAGCTGTCACGGTGATCAAACTGTATTTAGTAGTTGCTGTTCGCCTATCTTCAGACAATATCTTTTTACTCTTAATGAATTTTACAACATCGTCAACAAAAACTTGAGCCTTCTCTTCATTGGTCTCGATATCATAAGGGTTCATAGTTTTTATTAAACCTACAAATATCTTTTCTGATAAATATTCAATAAGTATTTACAAGACTTACCTTTAAAGTTCTCGATCTCGAAAACGTAAGAAAGTGGAGCAATGTCTACTTTATAATCAGTGAATCCAGTTTTATTTAGAATATTGTTTAAAATTTTGTGAGTATCATCACATAAAGTGTAATATGGCATCAATCTTTCAAGCTTCTGCTTTACAGCCTCATGTTTAGGCATTTTTGTCATCTCAAGAAAAGCATTACATGCGTCGAAACTTTTCAAAAAAACCAACAAACATTTTCCACCTGGTTTAAGGTAATTAAAAATGTTCTGGAAGACTTGCCTATGGAATGGATTTACAAGAATAAAATGAATACAGCACAACATCCGTGAACATCACGGAAATATAAAGAATTTTTTTGATTAAAATACTCACTCGTGCTCCAAAACATAATGTAAACAGTAGAATGAAGTAACGACATCAAATTTTTCTTTCATATCTGGATAGTATTCTTGGACATTTTTAACAATATCCATCTCCCTGAACTGAATCTTATCACTTCCATACTTTTTCTGCGCATACTCAACCATCGATGGAGAAATATCTGCTCCAACCAGCTGATTAAATTTTGATGGCATTATAGGAACGATATAGTCCGCTAAAATGTCACCAGGTCCAGTACCAAAGTCCAGAACAGTTTCAGATCCATCGTTCTTCCATTTAAAGATGCTGGCGTATTTTTCAATTGCATATTTTGCATCTCGACGCTGGATAACATTTATTTTGTGGTATAATGAGGGATTGTGGAACATCCTTTCAAATATTATTAGTCTTTACGATAGAAATTTAGCTTCAACTGATGTCAGATATCCAAAATTAACTGAAGTTGCCAAAAGATTTTATGCATTTCATATGATTTAAAAGTTAAGTCTTTATTAATATGTCACGATTATTTTAGATTTTTTTCAAACAGGTTTTTAACAAAAAAACTGATTTGTAGATTTTTGTTTTTTTTTCGTATATTTTTCGCGCTCCTTAAGTACCAATCAATGAACAAAAATTTGTATGCTGAAATGGGGAGAGACAATGTTTCTGAAATGTTTTAAAAAATTCGTTTAAATTTAAATTTAAAAATCAATTAGTTTCATGAATTTAGCATTTTATTTAATTTTTTTATTACATACATTTTAAATCATATTGGTTC
Organism: Parochlus steinenii; assembly: GCA_038502155.1. NCBI lineage: Eukaryota > Metazoa > Arthropoda > Insecta > Diptera > Chironomidae > Parochlus > Parochlus steinenii. Next base: position 1,374,679 of record JAXCIN010000049.1, on the reverse strand, counting down.
AAAATTGAGCCCAATTGAATTAGCACAATCCAAAATGGCTCAAGTCCAAAGTAATTTGTTAACATAAAAATATCCATTAAAAATAAAGTCAATTGAATTTACGGGAGTTTCATGTAATTTTATCTTTTAAGTTGCGTCAATTTTTCAATCCTAAAAATTTGAACATTTTTTAATTTTAATTGGAGGTCAAGTATATTCTTAATTCAACTGAACATTTAAATAATTTGACCGACATTTTAATTTTTTCAAGCAGCTAAAAGCTTTTCAAAGAAGCTTTTATAGAAAAGCTGCCTCCTTTTCTCAATTATCTGTTCATCTGTTTCATTTAAGTTAGTTGCTGTTATTGGAGTAATTTGAATAAAAACAAATAAATAACTTTATTTTTAGAAATTTCGCCTTAAAAACCTAATAAAAAAAGTAGTTGCTGAATGCTTTTAGCCAAAAAGCTTCTCAAAGCACGGATGGCAATATGGCTTATCATTTTGCTCCTTGAAAGTGCCTTTGTTGAGCTGCTTCAAGCAGAATGCGCACACAAAATGCTCAGGGTGGAATTTCCGGAACATAGCGGTGATGCAGCGGCCGGTGATTGGCTTAGAACACCCAGCGCACAATGAACCACGCTTGGCATGGTAATGCGTCTCGCAATATGGCAGACCCTCGTGGTCAAAGAATGAGCCACCGTAGAATGGCTGACGGCAATCCTGGAATATTATATAAATCGTCAGTTTTTTCTCAAATAAAATTAATGATATTTTTTCAATAATTTTGGATATTTCAGGATGATGAGTTATTTTTTTGATGAAAAACAACAATCTAAAAAATAACTTAATTAAGAAAAATAAAGAAAAAGTTCAAATCTTTTGATTAATCTGAAAAAAAAGAGATTCTCCCCACCTCAATCAGTTATGCTTGAGACTGCTAAACCTAAATGTTTATTTATTACATCATCGCAATTAATAAGCTCCATACAAATTAAAAGTTAAAACAACAAAAACACCTAGCATCATACTTTGAAGACTATGTTGATGCTAAATTAAGCTCGCACGTAGATCGACTTGACTTGTTTAATGCTGGATTAAAAAACCATTAAGATGTCAACGTTGAGTACGTTGCGACTAAAATAGTCAAATTAATTTTTAATGACTTTAATGAAAGAAGTGAAGACAAGTTTGTCTGGTAAGCTAATTTTCAGCGCAATTGGCGGACAGTTTACATTTGTTTTTATTATAAACTTTTAATAGGACTAGCATTTCAAATGGCAATTCTGTAACGCAGATTATTAAATTTCGTTTATAAATCAGAACTTAAAATCCATGATACTTTCATGTGGACAACTTAATCAAATTAATTCAAAAATTTATCTGGGAGTGTCGATAAAATTTAAAATTTTCAAGTTTCCTATCCCGCTGATCCACAAAGTACCAAGAGTCCCCAAAAACAGGGGTTTTTGACAATTTTTCCCTTTGCTCTAAAATATCTCCAGAACCCTAATACTCTATGCTAATACTTTTATGTGTTTTTAGGTGCTAACATTCAGAAATAAAATTTTAGTAGTGCTATTCATGGATAATATTATTTTTTGAACTTTCGTTTTTTGACAAAAAATTCTCAAAAATTGGGTTTCGAAGGTCGCATTTTTGGTTTTTGGGTCCCAACATTCAGAAATAAAATTTTCGAGGTATTGCTATTCATGAACCTAGGTTCATGGATAATATTATTTTTTGAACTTTCATTTTTTGACAAAAAATTCTCAAAAATTGGGTTTCGAAGGTCGCATTTTTGGTTTTTGGGTCCCAACATTCAGAAATAAAATTTTCGAGGTATTGCTATTCATGAACCTAGGTTCATGGATAATATTATTTTTTGAACTTTCATTTTTTGACAAAAAATTCCCAAAAATTGTTGGTTTCGTGGGTCGCATTTTTGGTTTTTGGGTCCCAACATTCATGAATAAAATTTATGGAATATAAAATTTATTATAACAGGATGGTTGCACTAGTTTATAAGTTTTGTATTGCATCAAATAAATAAACAAAATTACTAACTCATCCACAACTTTCAAGTGCAAAATACTCCAAACAAGTATTATTTATTTAACCAGAAACCATTTTATTATCAGTTATTACAAAGTGACCGCAATTCTCACAACCTTATCATATCCTCTTTATCATCTTATCACAACTTATCAACAATTTGTGGTATTTTTTCTTTTTAAAAGCTGTAAATCGACATTGACTCCAAATTAGGAGCAGAAAACTGACTGAAAACAAATAAAACAACTAAAACATAAAAGAGAAGTAATTTAGTCGTAGCTTGAAGGTATTTAGAATCCAATCAAACGCCGATAAAGGAGGAGATAGCGGATATCAGCTGATATAGACAAAACAACAATTAGCACGAATCTTAAACTTGAGCCGATAAAATATTTGAACATTTGAGCTATTAAGTCATTTTTGTGAATTTTTATTTTTAGCTTTGAATACAAACTAAGTTACCAAAAATGGAACTTTAAAGGTGAGAGTTGATAAATATTGGAGGTGTTGCAGTTAATGAATATTTATGATCATTTTATATGCATCGTAATTAATTTATTAATCAGCTAAATCTTGAATTCTCTAATAAACTTCAAATAAAAAGGCGCCAATCATAAACAACATAATAATTACGACTTTTTTAATCGTTTGCAATATTATCTCTGAATGAAAGATTTGTCACTAAATGCTGACTTTTCAAAACCAAGTTGAAGATTGTGCTGACCAATCAGTAATAAAATAAAATATAAAAACTTATTCCACGCGATCCCACAATAAATATAAAAATTTCTTGCGATAGAAACTAATTAAGTCCGACATAAATTTAATTAGATAAAGAGTTAATTAGAAAAAACTAAATTCAACATTTCAATCGAGAGTCTACTAAAAATAGGCTCGACTCTTTTATCGTATTTATTTCTTCAATTGTGAAAAGTATTTAAATTGCTTAAAATATTCAGACTTATCAAGATCACAGTGTGAACAATACACAAAACATTCAAAATGAAGTGTAAACAAAAGCGTAACGGGTCGTATTTAAATATTGTGACGTCATTATGTAATCATGACGTCACGCGCAAAATTCATTGAAAAAACCACTGTGTGCTACAAAACGTAACACACAATACGACGAGTACGCTCAATGTAGGTGAGCCAAGTTTTTGATATTTTGTTTTGGTTTTTTTTTGTTGTTTTTTTTTGTTTTTTTTTTATTTACTTTTTTATAAAATATAAAATGTTTGAATCTGGATTCAAATTTGATAAATTTTTATAAGTTTTCTTAATTTCTGGAAGAGAGATTGGGATCCAGATTTAGACATTTCTTCAACAATTCACAAAAGTTCTTACAAATTACGTTAATAAGTTACAAATCGACGAAAGAAAATTTTTCCTGTAAAATAAAATATTGTTTAAAGGGCATAACATTCAGGGTTTCAAGTTTGTTTAAGAGTTTTAAGGGGCATAGTCATCATATGGCTGGTTCATCAAAGTTAATCATAAAAATGGTACGTAAAGTACTTTAAGTACATCCAGTAGAAAGGCAGAGAAGATTAATCTTCATCTTCCACTCCAACACAAGAGGGACAAACTGGCTTACCCTCCATTGAGTAAAATGATTTCCCGCTCACCGGGTTTTTGCAGTCCTATAAAAATATACAAAGTTATGTTTTAAGTTCCCTCATTATCCTCACTTCATCCCAAAGTATCCAAAAATATCCAAAATCTATGAAATATTATCCATAAGTTCAACTCACCCTGCAAACAAAGCAGTCGGGATGCCACTGACTATTTAATGCTGAAATATAGTTTTCCATAATGGCGCGATTGCAGCCAGTGCACTTTGGTGCAAACATGTCAAAGTAATCGTTGCGACAATATGGCTTTCCTTCACGCTCATGGAACCCGTCTTCACCAAACTGCTGGCCACACTGGGCGCAGAAAAAGTGCTCTGTATGCCATGTCTTGTCCAAAGCAGTGACGCATTTCTAAGGGGGATGAGAAAAATGTTTTAAATAATGTAAGAAGTCTTTTAGATTTTGTTAATGGATGTGAATCCTTTAACAAGATCTTAAGAACCATGTAATTACATCCAAAATGGGTCCATTGCAGTAAGCACATCTGGGACTGAACAAATTATGGTAATCAGCCTCGCAATAAGGATGTCCATCCCTCTCGAAGAAGTTGCGTGTTCCCAACTCCTGATTGCAATGATTGCACGTAAAATGCTCGGGATGCCATGTCTTTCCCAGGGCCGTGATCACCTGACCCACAATGGGTTTTTCACAGGCGCTGCAGCAACCTTTGTTGGCTGTGTTCACTCCCTGCCGGTTCATGTCTGCTTGCAAGCTGCCCAACATAAAGTCCAGTTGGTCTCTACCCGCCTCTATTCCGCTGTCTGATGAACGATCCACGTGAGTGGTTACAACAGTTTCTTCAGTTGTTTGATAGTGCTGGAGTCCTTGATGAGGTTTTGCGTAGTCCGTCACCGATTGTTGCTGTTGCTGTTGCTGTGCGTTGATCTAAAATTAGGCGGGAGAAGATGAAGTGGAATAATTAGAAGTTTATTTATTTTATTGTGATGTAGAATTATTTTCTCAAGCAACTCTCGGACATCTGCTATTAAAATGATTATTTGTATACTTTTACAGCATTTTCCGAAAAGTATAAATTTCGATAATTTTTATTTGGCATCTAAATTTAAACCGAGAGGAAAAGCATTTAAAAAGCGGTAAAGTCGGCTGCCGATTGCGGCGAGAGCCTCCTCTGCGTTTTCCGTTGGAAAACTCTGGTCTGCCCAGAGTGTGGGATTCATAAAATAACAATAATTAAACTCGCCGAGGCAATTGCGTGTATTTTCTTGAGAAATTTTGAAGATCCGAAAATATTTTCGTTTCTTGATGACTTATTTTTTTTTTCGAAGAATTAGAAGAATTATGTGATTTTGGTGGATTTGTGAGGGAATTGTTTATGGACGAGTTGAGAGTGGGTTTAGCTTGAGAGAGACTTTGGGGATTTTCTTTAGGTTGATGAATTGCTTTCTTTGGATGGTTTCAGCTTATGGAGGAACTATTTAATTGACTTTACATACAAAAACTAAGATTTCTTTTAAATTTTTAAATAACCTTTTTTGGATCTCCAAAAACTTAAAGGAAAGTTGATAGTAATTATTTTTTTGAGATTTTAATAAATATCTACACAAAAACTACTAAAACGTGTCCCCAAGGAATGCACCATTGATAAAATCACCAAGGCAATTTTCTTGAATATTTCGCGCTAATTACTTAATTTCGTAATTTTTGCGTCAAAACAAATAAACAAAACTTTGAAAACTTTGAAAATTACCGAAATAAATTCTCAAATTCTTCGTCAAAGATAAAAAATATTTAACGGTTCGTTTTTTTCTGAAATTTGAAGAAAATTCAAAGTAATTCAAAGAAGTCTCGAAGAAATTTCAAAGAAACCGAATTAATTAACCCGCAAAAATGATACCGGATTACATAAAGCTTGTTCAACGCCCTTGTCTAACACAATTTCTATCTGAACAGTTGAGAAATGGCTACGACACGAAAGTTTTGAAAAGCTCATTAATTTGAGCTACAAAGTACCATGCGACTTTACTAATTAATTTATGTTAAGCATTAATTTTTGTTCGCCAGAAAACTACCGCAGTTGTTCGTTAGGAATAAGGAAATTATGGAAAAATTCACTTAGAATTTTAAAATTAATTTTCTGCTTGAAGAGGTTTTGAAGAAATGCAACTTTACAATGAAATCCCATCAAAAAGTATCAAAAAATTTGTAAACTTTTTATGTTGCAAAAATTTTTCTAATTAAAAAATTGAGTTTTTTAAGCTTTTTGGTGCTGGCGGCCGTTGAATGATTTATCGAGTGATCGAGAGACTTCAAAGCTGATTTATGGGTTTTTCAAAAAATTATCTGGATTAAATCAGCGAATTGAGAATTTATCTAAATTATTTTTTATAATTTGTGGGCGAATGGCGTGAAAGTTATTTTTAATTGAATATCCAAATAATTTATTTTTAGATCGACTTTTGGAGGAAATTTGAGACATTTCTTTGGAAATTTTGGATTTTGAATCTTTACGCGGTTTGCCAAAGGATTTTTTAGGAAAATATATGAAAATATTTTCAATTCTTGAAGTCTTCTAAATAGTTCCGAATAATTTAAGTTCTGAAGAAATCCACCGAGATTCCCTTAAAAATCTTCCGTTTAAAATATTTCGAGTTAAAAAATTACTTTTATGTCAACTGTTCGACGTTCCGATCGCCTTAAATATGTGTATGAGCTCCAAAAGCGCGCTCCAACCCGTTCGAATTTCAAAAAATAACTGACTCAAGTAACTTTTCAATTAACAATTTCAAGAATTCTACAAACATATTTTCAGTTCTTCACACAATTCACACAATTTACACAGTTTTTCCGTATATCAAGTATGAAAAGTGTATCAAGTCGATCACACACATAACGATAGATTACTGTTTGTAAGTGAATTCTTGTAGACAACAAGATGGTGTAAATGTGAGGAAAACTGCCTCAGTATGCGCTCTTAATCGTTATTAATAAATTTTTTCGAATCGTTGCGCCTTTCTGCCACTTTTTCATTTTCCTAAGATTTTGTCTATTTTTCTTGAGATCTTCACAATTTCACACAAGAAAATAAATAAGAAAAACTACAAGTGTTTTCTCGCTTAATTTTCACACTTTAAAATGCGGAATGGCGAGAAATGCAAAAAATTGTTTGATTAGTTTTAGACTGTCTTTTAGATTTTTTAGGAATAAAAGAAAATTTGAAGGACAAAAAAATTTTAAATTAATATGAAAATATCTTAATTTTTAATTTAAATAATTTCTAATAGTTTTCAAGCTTCCATGAAAACTGAAATTTTCCGGACTCAGTCCCAACTCGTCAACAACATATTATTTTTTTCCATTTGTTTGTTGGAAAATTTTGCTAATAATTTGTTGTAAAAATTCTGTGCCGTGAGCGTCGGTCGCAAGCAACAAATTAAAAATAAACGATATAAGAAAACATTTATTAAAAAGATAATCATTTGGAACCAATAAAGGCCACGCGATCAGATAAATAGTTCCCAGCATCAATCCTATCACTCGCATCATCAAGCTTTTCAAGTTTTTTAGTGAAAATCAGTAAAAAGCAGAGAAAATAATAAAAGTGTGCGGAAAAATAAATATATAAAAATTTAAATTTTTTCTATGAATTTAATTTTCTTGGAGCCTTGGCCAACAAAATCATTTTTAATTCAAGAAAAATGGAAATTTGAATAAATTTGAGTGAAGCAAAGAAAATGACGATATGTCAGCCGCAGTTTTACTTTTAGAATTATTAATTGCAATTTTTTGCAATATAAATTTTTGCTTAATTTTACTTAATTTGCGTTTGCAGCGAGACGTGTAAAACTCAGACCGTGTGCAATTCTGCAGGTTGTACGAGTTTTTTGTAATTTTCGAAAGTCAGTGGAACATATTGAGAGATTTTTGAGTTTTCTTCAAATTCAATCTAATTTTGCAATGTAAGGGATGGGACTGTAAAGTTAGATTTTCAAAATTTGTAAACTGATCTCACCAAACCCTGATTAGAAAAAAAACACTTGGCATTTTCCGAGAATTTTCTTTCAAGTTATTATTTAATTTAAAAGTAAATGCTAGAATATTTCACACTTTAATTTGATTTAATCTGCTTCAATTTTATTTAATTTGATCGAGTGTTTTTGAGTTTCTTGAGTTTATTTGATCGAATAATTAGAATTTGAGGAGATTTTCAAGAAACTAGTTCAAAATAATTTACGCAAATCATCTGCGAATATGTTGCAAGTAATAAGACAGGTGATGAAGAAATTCTGATTTATTCTCGCTAACTACGTGATGACCGGCTTCTTATTAAAATTAATTTAAAAAGGTTGATCAAGAGTTTGATTTATGTTTTCCTTATGAGTTTAATCGTCTAGTCTGGTTTAGTCGCTTAGTAAATTTGAAAGATATGAATGATATTCTAGCAATTCAGCGGTTATAATAAAGCTTCTGATGAATTCTTTAATTAAAGATGTTTTAAAACATGCCATCATGATAAATGATAATTTGTAAAAGAAAGTTTGTCTCCGTTAATCTCAATAAATGTGTCACAATAAACTTTTTATTTTATTTTTGAGAGAACTTATGAAGCTTGGGAAATTTATACATTGTTTGTTTTTAATGCTTGTTAAGAAATTGGTGCCTTTATGTTTACTTTGGCAAAAATTTACAAATTTTTGGAAAAAATTACATATATATATTTTTGTACCTATAACATACAATATTACACAACTTAGCAACAAACAAATTCATAATAAATGAAAGTATATTTATCTCACAAATCCCTCAGCTAATTGTCCAAATTCCCAAATGAATATGAATAGATAAAAATTTGCAATTTTCCCATCCAAAAATTCCTAAAAATAATTCCATTCTGTCACACTCCCAAATGAAGACACTGAGCGAAATATCTCAAGCAGAGGAACTGAAATCGCAATTAACGACCAACACAGAGCCAACAATTTTTTATCATCCATGCAATTTATTGCATTTTTAACAAAATTCTCATTAAATCTTCTTACAATATACAGACAGTATCGCAAAAACAAGTCGCTCAAGTGTTCAAGTGCTTCCAATATAGTAGCACGTGAACAAAGTAAACGATTTTTGAAAGCACAAACACAGTTGAGTAGCAAGTTTTCAAACAAATTGGCGATCCAAGCTGCTGCAACTCCTGCCAATTTTGCGGCTTTTCGAAAAACTTTTCAGTTTGACATTGTAATTTATGGATTAATATTGTGCATTTCCATGTGCAACGAACTATTAGAGATTTGTTTAACAAACAACAAGTGAAAAATGAAGCAAAATGAGGGTAGCAGGTGGTGGTCCCGATAAATTGTTTTAAATTATGAGGAATATTAATTTAATTAGATCTTGAACTACATATTTTCCAGATGATCTTAGATTTTTAGCTCGCGATCATCAAAAACAAACTTGATCTTCGATTTCAACACAGAACCATCCTTTTGCCAGTAATCTTTAGATTTCCAATAAAACTATTTCAATTTTCAAAAATAAATATAAAATCGATAAAACTATGGATTGAAAAACAGATGAAACTTTTAAGTTTTAAAAGTCGCTTCAATGTCATTTCGGAATTATTAGACTTGCAACATTTTCCCTGACTTTCTTCCAAATGTTCCGACGTTTCGCACCAATATATTTAGTCTGAATAAAAGCATTAAAATTAATTATAAAAAAAGACAAAAATGCTGGGCGCGTGGGTCTTTTTATATTCACGGTTTAAAAGTCGTAAACTTCAACTCTTTAGCGGTTTATTTGGTGGAAAACACTGTTGGAAAATTTATTTCAAAGGAAATTAAAATTTACAATATTTTTTAAATTCACCAATTTTAAAACAAATTCAGTTTAGTCAGTGAACAATTTCCAAACATTTCAATACATTTTATCCACGCTCCCTCACTTATATAACATCGCTAAAAATATCCCTGAAAGAAGCTAAAATAAGACATGAACCGCATGCATCTGCAAAATTTATCGACTTCAAGCTTCCATAATAAATTAAATTATAAACAAATAAAAACCATTTTCCAACATAAAATTGAGGAAAAATTTGCTAATTGACAAATATAGCGATTCTTAATACATTGGAGGTTTTCAAACGTTTTTGAGAAAATTCGTTCAGAATTATTTTGCTGCCATTGAATTGGCAATAAATACGATTTTGTGATACTTTCGCATAATTTGTAGAATGTCGTTAAAATTTAAAGTCTAGGATAATATTGACAATTTGATGGCCGATGGACAACACTTTGATACTTTTTAAATGTTGCCGGAAAAATTGAAAATATAATTGGAAAATGTTTGAAGGGTGGGTTTATATAGCTAGGTCGGTCAAGATAAAAAAGAAAATGAGCAAAGGTGCAAATGATCTTAAAGTTTGAAGAAATCTAATTAAATGCACCCGAGTCAAAAAAACTAAATTTGAAAAACAACATACTCAAATCGAGCTAAGGAAACTCTCTCCGCATAATATTTACAAATTCGCGTATTTTCGAAAAAATCAAAGTTTCACCTATTTTTAAACGTGGGTCAGGTCGTGGGCTAATTTTCTACTTTTCACAGTTTCTCGTGGCAAACAAAAAAGCAACAAACAACAACAATAATGTATTTTTAATTTTTCAAATAACTTGAAATATCTACTGTCCTTGAAAGTTTCCCAAAAGAAGTTCAAAATATAAAAGAAAAATAAATTCAAAATAATCTAAACAAAATTTTCATGGAGAATCGTGAAGAGTTTTTATGATCTCCGGAAGAACGATTCACCAATTTATCGCTGAGCTGAACAAATAAATAAGTATTTTATTTTAGATCAAACAGATTGGCAGGCAGACACAAATTTGAGCATTCAAAATAAAATTTTACGATTCAGGATTTTTGCAGTTATTTCAAATTCACAATATTTCAAACATTTTTAATATTTTGTGTAAAATTGTGTAGCATCGGTAATTATTATTAAAATTGACTGAAATCAATTATTTTTCGTTTAAATTAGTTCAATCGTGTTAAATTGGTTTAAATCGCCAGTAAAATAAAGATGTAAATGAAGCTTTTCAAGCTTTTCATTTCTCTCAGCATTTTCCGCCATGCCAAAATCAATTATAATCCAAATTAAATCGTTGGAAATGCTCTAAATGCTCCAATTTAAATACTTAAATCTTCTTAATCCAATCTCAATAAACTTCCAATTTTATTATTATCAACAATGTAATTTCATTGTTTCGACTACTTTTAACTACTTTAGTCTTTCCGAGCAATTTCAACGAATTACTGAAATTATTACTGACTTTTAACAATTCAGCAACTTTAACGAACTCTGCAAATTTTAGCTGACTCGCCAGTTAAATTAAATTAAGTTTCAGTTCCAATGTTTTGAAAGATTTTGAACAATTTTGTACAATTTACAGAATTTAATTAAGTTACGTGATTTAATGTGCTTTTAATCCGAACAAATTAGGAGTTCAGCCATTCATCAAGATACTTACAAAATACAAAGAATCTAATTTAATTGATTGAGCTACAAAAGTTTTTTACGAGTTATTTGAAAGCTTCTGTATTAACGAAGAGTTATATAATTGTAAAATCTCTGAAGGACTTTGGGATTATTTGATTTAGCTTAGTTTCAGCGAATTTTTGTTAGGGCCACTAATCTGTTATGATTTTTGTATAAAGTACTTCGAAAATTCATAAAATCAAGAATTTTCTTGGAAATAGCATATTCTTAACAATGGCATTGACCTGATAAAATATAAACCAGTTAAAAATAATTTATATTTTTTCAATTTGATAAAAAAATTTTTTCTTATCTTCTCTGATCTTTTTAATGCTTGGCAGGAAATCCAGCTTTTCACTATATCAAAAAATATCAAATATATGCAATCCCTTAAAAAATATAACATCTGATATCTCAAATATCTCGTTAGAAACAATGGAAATAAATTTAAACAAATCAATTAAGATATTGATACAAAAGCAAAACAAGAAGAAGAAGTTCAATTATGAAATCTTATCGGAGATTTTTTTTTGAAATAGAAACATTAATAAATGTTATCTGATCATTTTCCTTACAATGTATGAATTTGCCATATAAGAAAACGAACTTTTGAAAATTGACCAGTAGTAGCTAAACCATTGTCAACATGTTTGCTAAAACAATACTTAAAGCTTCTTTGCTTTTATGCTTGGTGCATTTGAGTGTGCAGCAATGCAACTTCAATATCAACGTTCACATCTCAGAGCCATCTCCAGTGATGATTGATCCCAGAATAAACAACTTCATCCGAACTGCAGACACTAGCGGAAACGTGGCAATGACTACTGGCCAACAACTTCGATTTGCTTGCGTTGGGACCGGAAATTTCATTAGAGTTAGAGGAACAGGAGCTCAAGAGAGAGTAGCAACATGTGTAAGCGGTCAAACCTTCTTAATGGACGGAATCCAATACCCCTTGAATCAATTGAACTGTCAAGTTTGGCCAGCTAGTCAACATTCTACCGTTGGAACTTGTTTGGGCTCTAGATCTCTAATTAACGTTGGATTTAACATATCTATTGGATTCATTCCTGTATTTCAAGTCTGTCATGATTCTTTGACTCACCGCACTCATTACACACAGTTCACTATGCTTAGAGACGTGGCTTCTAGACAATGGGCTAGTCAGAGAGTTGATTGGGCACAAGGTCCTAGTCATCTTTTCACGTGAGTAACTTTGAGTTTATTGTGAAATGGTCATTTATTTTATATATTTTACCAGCGGTATCAATGTCAACTCTGTTTATACGAGAAATAACCAACGTGTAACAATCAGTACTTTACTAGGATCAACTGCTTTAGGGGACCAATTTGTCCACGCAACTAACGATTTCTTCATGGCAAGGTGATTGTTTGTTGAATATCCATTTTGTTTTCAAGTAATAGTTGTTTTTCAGGGGTCACATGGTTGCATTCGGAGATCATCCTTTTGCTGTTCAACAGCAAGCTACTATGGTCTTTGTAAACGCTGCCCCACAATGGCAAACTTTCAATGCTGGAAACTGGGTTTCATTAGAGATAAACATCAGATCTCTGGCTGGAAGATTGAACAGAGACTTGATCGTTTATACTGGGAACTGGGTTAGCATATTGTTTTCTCACTCTAAGAGTTAGTACAAGAAATTAATCGATCGGAAATAATTATAGGGAAATGTTACTCTTCCGAATACAAACAACACACAAACTCCAATTTCTTTGGTAATAAATGGACCTCGTCATCAAATTCCTGCTCCAAGATTTTACTGGAAAGTAGTGAGAGATCCATCAACCAACCTTGCAACTGCTTTCATCGGAACAAACAATCCCTACCTCACAACGGTTGTGGCACAAGCTGGAATGTTCTGCAGAGATATCAGTAGCACAATCTCTTGGCTGTCTTGGAGACAATTTGATGTTGTTTTGGGATATTCTTTCTCTTGTGAAGTCGATGATTTCAGGAGGACAGTAACTGACTTGCCATCTTTCTTAACCTTAGGAGTTTTGAGATAAACGAACGTAACTTTTGATATGATTGAAGAATGATGGATCATTATTTTTTTTTTCAATAAAAATTCCCCAATGCTTTATTTGTTTGATGATATAATTTTTAATAAAAACAGATATAATTTTTCAAAAATTCATTCAATCTATCTATCTTTTCTCTCTTTTTCTCAAAAATAACTAAACAAGCAACATTTTCAGCAAAAACATCAGACTAGACAACACAGTAAGTGAAGTATTTTGAATGTAAACTGCTAAGATGTTTCAAAGTACGGTTGAGATTAATTTTAAATGAAATAAGATGTAGCAATAATGTTCTCAAGACTTCATTCTTAATATTTTTCAAACAGAAAATTAATTTGTAAAAAGTTGGAAAATGTTTGAAAAATCATGAAAGTCTAGAAAGCGAGGGAGTAAAACATTTTTACGAGTTTTCTTAAATTTTCTTGAGTTTTCCGACATAAAAATTATGAAAATTATTAAAAACTCAAAATTGGCAGCAATTTTCTACTAGTTTTTGTAATTATTTGTAAATTTTTGTAACTCGATGAACTCATTTAAGTCAAGAAGTGAGCCAATAAAAATATAAACAAATTAATTTTGACTGTGTCGTAAATTATAGTTCTTTTGGATTTATTTGGGGCTTTGGTCGCCACGAAGCAATTTTTATGACGTGCAATATTTTCATGAAACTAAAAAAATAGTTTTTGACATTGATCTTGAAAAGTTGCCATCGGTTTTTTAGCTTTGGACTTGGAAAACAAAAAGTGGCAACAAATTATGAAATTATGATGTCGGTAGTTTATAACTTTTGAGCTAAAATATTTTATAGTCGATTTTCATGTTTATGTCAATAATTTATGTCTTTTGAGTCTCAAAATTGATATTTAGAACAAGTTTTTTGGATATGATGATCCAAATTGATTGAAATCTTAAATTTTGGCGCCAAACTTGAGTTTTTGATATTTTCTCAAGTTTTATTCAAAATTTTTGTATTTTCACTGATTATCACAATATAATCGTAAATTCAGATCGTGTCCAATTAACTACCTAAACTTAATTAGGTGGGATTTTCATATTTTCAGTAGAAAACTTGAAAATGCTAAAAACTATAAAACAAAACTGAAAATTAATTTTTTCTCTAATAAAACTTACTATTTTGAATACCGAAAACAAACCAATAAATCAAATCCCAAAACCAACAAAATAAACTAATTTTTAAACATCCCATTAAAAATCTGTTGTACTGTGCTAATTTATTTAGTTCCTGTGTTGAAAAAGTATTTGGCATCTTTTTCAGCAATCCACTCTCAAATCACCAGAAATATTTAAGTTTTCTCAATTAAAAAGGCGGTAATTACTTTCAATATTAATTCAAATAACTCATGTGTCCACATTCGTTATTTCCCCAATTAATTTCAACTTTGCTAAATCAGTTAAACTTAGCTAAATTATTGAAATTAGTGAAATTAGTGAAATAGCAGAAAAACTTAGCCGAAAGTGTCCATAAATTGGTTGGCATTTGACAATCACACTTGATGAATGCTCGCCGAGCAAAAATTGAATAAAAATCACGAAATCACAAGCAAAGCCCTTTCCGTCAAATCTCAGAGATTTATCTCGTAATTATTTAATTATGTTAGTTTGAAAGCCAACTGACAGGTGGATATTTAAATATTTAAACTGTTTAGTTTCTTCCCCAACAGTTTGAAACTTTTGAAGCAAAAATGTATCAAAATCTGAATTTCACAATTTTACTTGAATCTGCCTAAATTTTCTAAAATTCTAAAATTTCTAAAATACAGAAATGTCGAGAGCAGTTTGAGTTTCATTTATTATTTGTGAAGATTATTCAAGCCGAAAATTTATTTCATAGAAAATTAAGAGTTTGTCGGATTCAATGAATGTGGAATGAATTATTAGGATTTTTATGGTGAGCTATGTGTTTAGATTTTTATACTATGGTAGTTGGATATTTTGCTAGTTTTCCGTAATTGGGGTTGGATAAGAAGGAAAAGCAAGAGCAGAGTGGCGCAGTGGAAGCGTGCTGGGCCCATAACCCAGAGGTCCGTAGATCGAAACTACGCTCTGCTATGCAATTGAGGCAAATTCTCCTTTTTGATCTTTTTTGCTGTTTTATTACTAAAATGATGATGTTCAGTTTTTCCTTCACTTAGATATTTAAAAAAATTTAAGTTTAATTAAATTTATCACATAATCATGTGTGAGGAAAATATCTTCTTAGTTCCTTGGATAACATAAAAATGTTCTGTTTTATTGAAGAAAAATTCAATTAGTTCAGAATAAAAGCTTGAAAAATTCGAACAACTTAAAAAACATTAAAAACAATTTAAAAAAAATCGGAAAAGCTGAAGCTTTAGCAGGCACTTCGGCAACATAATACCTATGCTTCATTAGAATAATTCATTTGAATGAAGCAATAAAATTCTAGGAAATTCAAAAATATGTAACCAAAATATAAATATTCGATCAGAGCGCCGAGCGGGAATATTGTGCATTATTGCTGATAATTCTGTTGAATTCAATCTTACCACTTTCTGATCGACTTGAGTTGGTAGTTTCTTAACGAAAAACACGTAAAACTTGCTTTCATATAAAACTCAAAAAAAATATATATATTTTTTCCAACAGTTTTTTAGATTCTTTGAAAAAACACAAGATATATAAAATATAAATTTTTGCACTACAGGTACTAGATGGCGCTGTATTATTATCAAAAACTCTTCGTACGTCGCTGCTTATAGTTAAAAAAAGCTTATTTTGAAAATTTTAGATCAATCGGTCCGATGGGTTCTGAGATTACGTCAACAGAAGTTTTTTTTCCAAAATTTTTGTAAGCATGACAACTTTGTCATGGTACAATATTTCTATAAAATCTTCTGGAATCCATCATTTAGGGCTAAATACAAGGTTTTTGCATATTCAAATGTTTTAAAATATTCTCAGGAAAAAAAAAAATTTGTATGGCAAAATGGTAGTTTGCACTACAGGTACTAGATCGCGCTGTATTATTATCAAAAACTCTTCGTACGTCGCTGCTTATGGTTTAAAAAAGCTTATTTTGAAAATTTTACATCAATCGGTCCGATGGGTTCTGAGATTACGTCAACAGAAGTTTTTTTTCCAAAATTTTTGTAAGCATGACAACTTGGTCATGGTACAATATTTCCATAAAATCTTCTGGAATCGATCATTTTGGGCCAAATACAAGGTTTTTGCATATTCGGATATTTCAATATAATCTCAGGAAAAAAAAAATTTTGTATGGCAAAATGGTAGTTTGCACTACAGGTACTAGATGGCGCTGTATTATTATCAAAAACTCTTCGTACGTCACTGCTTATGGTTTAAAAAAGCTTATTTTGAAAATTTTACATCAATCGGTCCGATGGGTTCTGAGATTACGTCAACAGAAGTTTTTTTTCCAAAATTTTTGTAAGCATGACAACTTGGTCATGGTACAATATTTCCATAAAATCTTCTGGAATCGATCATTTTGGGCCAAATACAAGGTTTTTGCATATTCGGATTTTTCAATATAATCTCAGGAAAAAAAAATTTTGTATGGTAAAATGGTATTTTGTACTACAGGTACTAGATGGCGCTGTAGGATTTTCTTGAATCAGCAAACGCGACCGTCTTATGGTTAAAAAAAGCTTATTCTGAAATTTTGAGACTAATCGGTCGGATGGGTTCAAAGATTACGAATACAGAAGTTCAGAAGTCAAAACCACGGACAGACATTTCGCAAGGACCCAAAATTTCGGGTTCTAGACCAAAATTTTTTTTGTTTTAGGAAAAAAAAAAAAAAAAAAAAAAAAAAAAAGTTTGGATGAAATCAAGACTTCACAACTTTTTGTTGCCGAAGTAAAAATAGCTCGATCGGCCATGAATGAATCGAGTTCAAGTCATGAATGAAAAAACTTTGTCAACAACGTTATTATCAGAAATTTTTACATTTAGTTTAATTCCACCTTAAACAACTTAAACAACAACTCAAAGAACTCAAAAAATAAATAAACTTTGTAAGTTGTCCCCAAAAAATAGATTCATTGTCATGTCATCATCGTACAAATTTACGTACAAATTTCACTGCTTAGAGTTATCACATCAATTACCGTAAATTAGCGGGTATTAATTGGCTCTTATTAAACATTTTATTTCTGATTGTAATTCGTGTAAATTGTGTTTGCTTGTTTTGCAAGAAAGTCGTTCAGACAAAGAGCAGAAATTAAAATTTTATCTCATTTTTAAGTTTTCTTAAAAAATATCTACAAGATCTTCAAGAAATGAAATCTCGATTAAAAATTTAATAAAAAGTGTTGGCTCATAAATAAGTTTGCCGAGTTTTTGTGAGTATTTCCGAAAATTTTCTAAAGTTTTCTTGGGAAAATTTATCTTGAAGGAAAGGCGCCGCAAGACACTTTCTGATATATTTTCATTTTTACCATTTTCTAGACACTATTGAATTTCTCAACTGATAATAATACAAAGTTTCAATTCCCCGAAGAGTTCAGACAAGATTTATGATCTTGAGGAGATAGCTATCCGTTGCAGATGCTCGAGTTTCTAACGAAAATATTTGGCAGTTAGTACACCAATTAATGATGTACCAAAATAGATTTCTTTTTATAACTTTTTTGAGATTTAGAGAGACTCACCTTGAAATCGGATAAAGAGGCCATTAAGTCGTCCAGCTCCTTGGTGGCGGATGACGCATGCTGCGATGAGTTGCTCAGGGAGCTGTGTGATCGCGTTGCTTGTTGTTGATCTAAAATTAATTGAAGAGAATTTATTAATTTTTTGGGGAATCCTGAATGTTATGCAATCAGTGTTGCATGAAAAAATATTTTTTAATGGAGGGATGGACGTTTGGAGATATTTTACAATTAAATATGAATAATTACTAAATATAGTAGATAATTAATTCAATCAATATTTTAAGAAGCACACACTAATTGAATTATTTATATAAATATTACTAGGAATCTTAAGATTTTAAAGAAATAAACTCAAGAAATATTTATCATCATTATATTTGAATCTTACAAGTGCTCAACTACTTGATCTCAAGTATTTTTTTTGGTTCGATAAATATTGTGGGTTTGCTTGATTATTATATAGTGCAATGTCAAGATCAAATAAAACTAAATTGTATTCTGTTAGCAAAACTTTGAGCCCCTATACTCACTCAATAAATGTGGACTAGGTTGACCGGCGATGCGCTCGGTTGTGGTCTCTCTGACTGTAATTGTAACATGTCGCCCAGCTTTAGGTGTTTTACCATCTGGCGTTGCCACTCTAAAATACAAAACTTTTATTAGAAATTTCATTCAAGACTACAAACAAGAGGGAGGACATACTCATGGGGAACTGCATAAACGGGACTAATGCTACGGGCATTGCTCAACTCATCAAGCAAACTATCCACAGATGGTCGCTGAATTGTTTCATGCAGAATGTGCTGGTGCTGGGAAGACGGACTAGATGCACCATTCATTGAGTTGTTTTGATTAATGTCTAAAATATAAGGGATTTGATTAGTTTCTTGCTTTCTTATAAATTTTATTGATTTGGGATCTTAATCTTAGATATTGTGGCGTCATTGTGTACCAGGTTTTTTTTTACATTTCATGACAATTTTAATCTTCCAAAGTAAACAATTCAAATTATATCAAAATGTCTTAATTTTTATAATTTTTAATTTTAAACAATCTTGAGCACAGAAGATTTATGTGACAAGATTAATAATATCTTAGCACATGACAACGCCACAACTCTTTTTCTGCAATATCAGTAAACTCACACTTCTTCTCAATTCCACCCCCGTATCTAGCATTGCTTAAGTCCTGCAGCAAAGAGTCCAACTCTGACATGTTGCCGCCGTTTGTGTAAAGCGGCGAGGCCGCTTGTTTGTGCGGGGTACTTGATCGTGGCAACGAATTAAAGGTGGGTGATCCAGTACCATTGCTATAGCTGCCGTTCAACACAGGTGATGTGGTCTGCTTTATTGTTGTGGTTTCAAATGTGGTCTAGAATTTGAAGAGAATAACATAGTTTAGATTTTTATTTGACTATTAAATTCTTTATGTTTTGATTAATAAAGCTATCATTGTATTATATGAAACCGACATAAGATAATGAGTATCTAATTTAATAAAATGAGGGGTTCGATTCCCAAAATTTCATTCGCGTATGAAGTTTTGTTTTTTTTTTAAATATTTAAAAGAAAAACCTGCAATGATAACTTTTTGCCAAAATATTTTATAAGATGCTAAATTAAATCAGTCGCCTCCTAACATAAATATAAACGTAAAAAACAAAATTCAAAAATAGGCGAAACAACATAATCACTTGCTAAAAATAGACAACATAACTTCAGCTGATGTTGTAATGACTATAAATAAATTACGCCTATATGTGCACACCGAAGCAAGAAACCATTCATTTTTGTTTACATACGTAAATATGTTCACACAACAAGCCACCGAAGCTCCTTCTTCACAGCAACACCCGAAATTCTTGACCGAGATTCCGCTTGGAAGCAAAAAAGTACGAAAAAATACAACAAACTCAAAGAAAATAGAAGAAAAATTCAAAAAAGTGCGCGCGAATTAAAATTTTCTTAAAGAAAAATACACGAGGAATATTTGGGCAAGTGCCAGCTTAGCATTTGGAAAAGTTGTAACGTGTGCAAATTGCTTTTCCACGTTCATCTGATTACTCTGAATGCGCAGACGGCAAATTTTTCACTACTTTGTTATTTTTATAAAAATTCAATCACTTGTTGATGGACAAAATGTAAGATTTGACTTTTTGAGAGTCGAGAGGTGTTTTCTTTTTTGAACAAAGTTGTTTAGGTTTTTCTGGTTCTAAGTTTTTCAGGTGTTGAGCGAATTATTTAGAAGGAAAAAAAATAGTTGGGTGTTTTACAGTTTTTAATTTTAATTTGAAGATGTTTGTCTTAGGTTTTAAAGATTAAAATTAAAATAATCGTTTGGGTTGGACATGTTTGTTTTTTCAACAACAATAAATTATTTATGATGACGACATAAAGTCAATGTGTTGGAAAAATGGTTTTCTTTCAAAAAATTGTGTCAAGAAATAATTTAATGCAAGTAGACAAAACAAATTTACCTTTAAAAATTGTACATGAGAATAATTTGTTTTTTTATTAGATCAAGAAAATAATAATTCTGTAGAAATTTTTGAAAATTGTAAAAAATATTATTTATTTACAACACAAAAAAGAACGGGTTACAAAACGAATTTGATCATGGGAATTAAACCATTACCTATCAAAATGAATTTATGTAGCCATTTTAAATTGGCATTCTTTTTTTTCATAACTTCAAAGTAATCTACACAAACTAATTCATTCGTATCATATTTAGGCAAATTCAAATACTAACCACTTGTGGCTCTTTCCTGCGTGCCCCCTTCAAACATCCATAACCAGGTGTACCGTTTTGCTGCCCATTGCTGCCATTTTGTCCCGGCACTGTATTCTGTAAGTCAGCTAACAAAGCATCTGCAACAAAGTAAATAAATGGGAAATTTAGTAAACATTTTATTCATTTAAATGAATTTGAAATACAAATGGATTTTGAGAAGAAAACAAATATGAGCTAATTTTTCAAGAATGTCGGCCGTTAGGGGGATAAGAGTCAAACACACATGCTTTGGATCAGAGAAAGAATAAAGAAATTCTTTGCAAAAGAAATGCTGGGGAAATTCTGGTGATTAATCTTGCAAGAAAAACTTATGGTTAATTAAAGGAGAATTTAAGATTATTTGAGATCTTTGTAAGATTAATAAGATTTCTTGAAGATTTTTGAAGATTTATGAATAAAAAACGTATTTGTTTATGTTTTTCGAATGATTCATTCAACTTCTGAAAACTTCAATTCTCGATAACTAATTGAAGTTATTAGTCTTAAACTAATTTAAGCAGAGTAAATTCGTTTTAAACCGCCTTGACCCATTAAAATCCAAATAATTTCACAAATCACGACCATTTTACTGACAAAACAAATTGGCTCTTCGCTGATTTCGTTCATTAATCATCAAGTGAGGATATGTGAATTTTGTCATTAACTCGATTTCTTAAAAAAAACATGAATAATATTCTGGTGTTTCTCGTTGGAAGTCAGGTGAGACATTATTGTCAAAATTCTAGGATTTGCTAGAAAAGCCAATCAATTCAAAATTGCGATCTTCATGTCAACAACTAAATTTTTTCCACTATCATAATTCCTCTAATTATAATATCTTATCATTTTCTACACATAGCCTTAAGCTTCACAACAAATTCACCTAGATAAGAGTTGATATCATTTGCAACACTTTCGTACGACAATTTCTCGTTCTGTTCAGCCATGCTTTATGGCTAATTGGAACTAATTTCAAACTAGTGCTCACAAACTTGAAATTAACACTGTAATTGTTTAATCCGTTGGAATTCCAGTTAATCTTGTATAAATCTGGGAAGTGTGCTTTGAGTATTTCAAGTATTACGAGTATTTTGAGTAAATCTCGAGTAAGTCTCAAGAAAATCTCATAAGCTCCACAATTTCTTTCAAATACTCCTATAAATCGAGTAACAAGCACTTCAGTTCACTGCAACTTCAATTCGCCAACTAATTCAGTTAAACAGCGCAAAATTATTGAGCATTAAAACTCAATACTTTCATTGCAAATTGCATTGAATTGCAAACAAAACAAAAACCGCAGATACAAATACTGCAAAATCCCTCGGATTATTCTGTCCATTCACTGGCACTTTGAATACTTTTTGCATATATTTGCAAATCTTCTTAAAACTACTTAAAGAAGATCACAGGAAATTACATGGAAGAGTCTTCAAATATTTTGCAATGATTCACGTCTCGGTGTCACATTTCGCAAAAGCATAAACCTTTTGTTGAATGTCTCAATTTCACTTTCAACTAACTCTCCCGACTCAACTACACCGACAATCGACGCGCTTGCATAGGAAATTGAAGATATACTGAGCTGGAATTGAGCAGCTTGAGTTTCGCGTTCAAGTACAACTTGAGTAGAATTAAAAGTGATTCATTGTGCTCATGTTGAGTTTGTTGAAATGTGGAATTGAGCGAGATAAGGCAAACGATGTAACGATGTTGGAATCGAAAGCTTTGTTGTGGTTAAAATTATTTAATTAATTAGTTTACTACTTATTTTGTAGCTATAAATAGTAATAGAGTTTATTGCAAACTCTTGAAATATTCAGACATAGGTTCAATGCTTCTAACTCTGATGTGTAAATTTAAAATTGCCTCTTTAAAATAAATGATATTTTTTTTCATTTTTTTTTTAAATATCTGTTTTTTTTAATCCCTGTTTTTTTTTTCACTACAAAACTGTAAAAGACAAATCATCACAGCAAGAAAAATTCTTTAAATTTAAAATCAACAATTGAATGTATTTTGAGAAATTCACATGTTTGCAAATTCACCTAAAAGGCTATAATCTTATCATTCCAAGAATAGATTACGAAACCACGCTGCTATTTTAACGACAAACAAATTTTTCTTGAAATGCTAGCGTAAAACGTGGAAAACTGATGATAAGTGATAGTAAGTGTTACATCTTGCTTTATTCGATTCTTGGTGAAAGACTTTAGGTTTAAGTTACTTAGTTCTTTAATTAATCATTTATTACAAGATGCGACTGATCGCTTATAAATTATATTACGACTGACTTATGTGTGTGTGTATATCTGACAGGGGGGATAATATTAATAATACTGATTGATGATACTCGAGGGTCGTCTATTTGGGCTCAGTAGCTGGCGTATTCCCAACAGTAAGAGTCATCAATTATGCATTGAGTAGTTTGCTTACTTGTTTGATTACATGTGGGAAATATCGAGCATGGAGGTAAATGTACTAATTTATGGTTTGGATTAATTCAAGCAGGATGCGCTAATTAATGAGGCAAACTTTAAAGAGTTCATCAATTATGAAGATTTATTGTAAACAGAAGCTGTCGGAAGTTTTTATGAATCATTGTCTTTTGATAAAACAGATCAATTTGTTAATTTACAATAATTAGCTATAAAAAAATATTGTATGAAGGAAATCTCCTCTATAAAGCATATCCAAATGCAACAATGACGTCATCAAAGCCCCGATAAATTTGTTTAGAGGCTTCAATGTCAAGAAACTCCATAAAACTAAAGAATTTAAATTAAAATCACTTGAACGAGCCAACTTTTAAATTTTAATCCATATAGATAGTTTTGATCTCAATTAGTATTGACCTCTAGATTGTCGATGCAATTTCAGCGAATAAAAATGCAAATCAGCATGAAAAGAAGATCTATTGCTTTTAGAGTCTTTTGACTGTGCAAAAAATATAATTGTGATTAAAACAATTTGCACTTGAACGTCAGGAACAATTAGCAAGACTCTAAAAGTCGATTAAAATCCAGAAAAGTCTAAAAACATAGAAAATTGCTAACATTATATAAATTTAAATCTTTTGTAAACAACTTTTAATAATTTATGGATTTTTACAGTTTTCTCAGTTATTCGCAATTTAAAAATGTTTCATCCAAGCGAGTGCACAGAGTGGCAATTTATTTAATTGATAGCGACTATTAAACTGTAATTAACACATACGGAATGTTTGTTCAATCTAAAAATTGCAATAAAAATTTATAAAATTAATGAAATGTAACATAAGCGCTATTAAGTCGTCGAGATTGTGGGGATTGTGGCTATTCTGTGTGATATCAACAGAAATTTGTGTTTGCTATAGAAACTACAAAGTATTTGCCAAAGAAATAAAATTCTGCAACTTTGTAGCAAAATATCTAAAAGATTTTACATTGTGAAACATGTAAAGTAAAGTCAAAAGGTGAGTTTAACCATGAAATATAATCTTTTGCATAATAACTTAAGAGGCCATTAAAAATTTCATACAAATTCGAACTTTTCTGTTTATTGAGCTTAAGAGCTTGGAAAGTATTAATATCTTACCAACTAGCTCAAATAACTCAAATACCACAAAAAGCTAAAATAAGATAGAGTCAATAATTCCAAAAAATGTCAATTTTAACACTTTTGACTAATTGTATTGGTTAAGCAGCTTACGTTGGTTATTTCAGACTTATTTCAGTTGAATTGTCGGATATTATCGAGCATTATGCAAATTTATCCAAAAATAACAAATATTTTCGAATAACACAACTTTTGAATTTTAAAATACTAAACGAATGATATATTGTGTGCCTACATTCAAATCGATTTAGAGACATGACCTTGACTTCAAGATACTAACCGTTTTTTGTCGGTTTTATGAATGAAATTTTTAGAAGAAAAATAAATTTGTTTAAATTGAAGATTAAGATAGTTTTTTGATTTTTTTTGGCAAAAAATAACATTCTGCTTACAATATAGGAATGTTGGTTGACGAATGAGCCATAAAGGAATCGAACCCAATCGTTGGCATTTCAATGAATTAAGTTAATTATATATTAGTTTATACATTGCGAAATATTATTTCTATAGTAAAATAAAATATTTTTATAATTTGTGAGAAAAACAGATCTTCCCACAACTTTTCCACAACCAGCACTTAGTTGCCAATTTTCCACCTCACAACCACATAATGCACCCAATCTACCTAATTTTCAATTTCATTCATCATCACACCATCATGACTCACATTTTAGTATACACATTTAAAACATTTAATTTTAATTAATTCGTTCGCCTTTAATCTTACACGATGGCAATAAGATTCGCCGCAGCCAGTAACAGCAGTCTTAGCAATTTGCAGAGCAATTTCTGTAAATTTCATCACAAGATGCTTTAGCTACTTGGCGCACGGCCAGTAAGAAATTCAGAGTGTTTTCAGATCCAAGTTCCGAGATCTCGCTTTTTTCAAAATAAACAACGAACTTTTAAATTACCAAAAAATCTTATTATTATTTTAGTATTTTATCCGTAAGCCGTGGCGCTTAATTGATTCTCTGCTTGAATACAAAATAAGATGTTTGAGAATCTGGAGCAGATTTTCGGTAATTTGCTTGATGGGTTTGTTTGTTTTTACAGAAAAAATTTGATTTTCCAGTTAAATGGCAGATACATTAATTTAATTTTTATTTTGATGGGATTTTCTTTTAAAATTGAATTTAATACTTTGATTTTCTATCATCGATGGAAAATAGAAAAATTACAATAATTTGCCATGCAATCCCCACCCTACTTATCCTTTCAATTTTCTCCCAATTTCTACAAATTTAATTTAATATTATCTTCTCTTAAATTAATGTCTTGCAATAACAAAAATGTTCTGAGTATACAAATATTTTTGCCAGCGCAATTCTCATGAATTACCCATCTCGAAGGAACAAAATAACTTACCGAGATAATTTTCGAATTGCCCGCTTTGCGCTTTTTTTGTTGACGCCATGAATTTGTTTTTATTATTTTTTAACTTTTTTAATTGGCTTGAATTTTAGCTTGACACTTTTTCTTGAAGAATTTATTTCAGTAGATTCTGGATCGTCAATTTCTGTTAATTAAAATTGGTTTGTTGATTTATTTTGCAAGAAGAATTTAGACCGCAAATATTTTAGGTCGAATTTTCAATTATTTAAATTATTCTGTGAAGATTCTGGGAAGAACGTGAACATTTTTTATTTCCATGTTTATGTTGACTTGTTGTTTTGCTGGGTCAATCTTCCAGAAACTTTCAAACTTTTCAAAAACTAATTTATTCTGTAGAGCAAATCTCATAAATTAAACTAATTAAAACTGCGCTATTGAGAGTGTGAGCTAATTTGTCTAACTTTCCGTTAATTTGTCTAAATTCGATGCAGTCTGATGTGAAAGAATGTTTTACAATTAATGAAACTGTTGAATCATCGTCTATTAGATTTATTTTGAAGATTTTATGTAAGATCAACAACAAATTAGTTGCAGTTCATTAAACCGGCGCGATTTCAATTGTCATCGATCATTAGCTTTGAGGGGGAGTTACATGAATCGTCGATCAATTTCAGTGGGATCTGAGTTTTGATCGCAAGGTTGTCTTATGATTTGTTGTTGTGGAATTTACTAGAAATAGTTTTCAAGCGATCATTTTATCAATCATGTGACACCTCCTCATACTAATCATAATTACTCAAATTAGCACACACCCTTCAAACCTCAAAAAAACATATTTTCCACATAACAAAATTATTGTTCTTGAAGATACTGAGCTATTCAGCTAAAACAACACAATATTCAAATTAACTCAACGAACTGAAACTGAGTAATAAATCTCTCGGTTGCTCTGCGTTCTACAGAACTCTCCTATTATATTATTTCATTGCTTAAAACCCGAAAACCCCGAAAGTTGAACAAAAAAACGCGACTGAGCATAAAAGTCAAAAGATTTTTCATAAATTAAATAAACCACAAAACGCAGAAATAATCATCCTTGAAATTTTGAAATATTCTTTGATGTTTTAATGTTTAAATTTACGAGGAAGTTGACTTTCAGCTTTTTAAGCAGATTTTTGTTTCACTTTGTGTCGGATTGATGACGTCACTTTGGTTAATCTTTCAAAAATCTCCACAAAACTACAATTTGTAGTTGAACAAAATATCAGAAAAATCGTAATAAATTGAGATTCATGAAAATTGCGATAATTTAAGATGATCGATTTCACGAAAAACCGACAAAAACAAAAATTAGAACGATGCAAACTGATTTAAATAATTTTTTAGTTAATTGGCACATTTCCTGCACTTTTGCACTAATTTACATTGACACTTATTTTTGTTTCTTGGGATATAGCTTTTGGTTTATTTTTTATTTCTCATTGTTTTTTATGATTCATTTACAAAAAAATCTTAAATTGTTTTCTCAGAATCTTAAGAAAATTATCTGAATTTTTTTTAAAACTTCAGTTAATTATTGTTTTTCTTTGTGTTTTCTTCAAGATCAAATTTTCTTAAACATTCATGTTATGCACAAAAAACACAATTCACCTTGAAAAACTACTTGTCACAGTTCCTTTAACAATTTTTAATAATCTACAACAAACCGCGTCCACTCGATAACCCCTTAATCTTAAAACTGAAGAAACTACTGCAATTGAAGCAAAAAAAATCTCTTCACTACACCAATTCAACTAAATTCAGTAGTTTCCTCTCTTTCTTAATTGAAAAGAATTGAAAGAATTAAAACAAGAAAACAAGAGAAGCAATTTCAAACAATTTCGCTACTTTACTGTAACCGAACAAATAAAAACTAAAACTGTTTTACTTTTTCCGCGAGAAAAAACACAGCAGAGCTCTGCTCAACAATCAGACGGAAAATTAGCGGGAACTTGGAGAGATGGATCCGTTCTTTGAATGTTCATTATTGGGTGGTCTACTTGGCTTAAGTTGTCTACATTATTATTTTTACAGTAACAAAGTAGATCTACTTAAACTCTATCATTCATTTTAAATTATTCCAAAGATCATAAATTAAATATTTAGTGAATCATTTCGACCAAAAGAAACATAGAAACAGAAAAACATAATTTGTCACCTTGAAGTACACAAGTAACAAACTCCCATTTTAATGATTCAAATATTCAATATGAAAACTAATTAAGTAATGAATCATCTTGGATCGCTCCACCGCCAAATACCAACTACATCCTCAATTAGGGTCACTTTGCGGACGTTGTCAACTTGTCAAGAACTGAAAATTCGTAAAGAAAATTGTCGTCTGCCGATGTCTCTTGAGATTGGTCGCAAGAGAAGTGTCTTAAAAATACACGAAAACTCGTCAAGTTTGATATTTCTACACCGCTCGATATTGCTCAGGTGTGCATAGAAGTTTATTGCGTGCTTAAAGGTGGTCAAAACTTGAAAGCGACAAAAACATTATTAAAAGCATCAAGCTGTCTACATGCACCTAATAATAAATCTGAGCGGTTGAGCGACTTCGCAACTGAATTACCGCAAAACCTCCGCTTCAATGGAATATTTATGTGATTTGTTTTAAGATGGGATTTTATGTGGAGTCTTTCTTTTAGCGCGTAGTTGAGTAAGAAGTAGTTTCTACAAACAAAGTTCTTTACAGAGAAAGTTGCATGTCTTAGAAACACAGTGTCGTTTTTTCAATTTAAGACCTTAAATAGAAAGTAACGTCAAACGCCCACAAACAAAATTCTAAACATTATATTTAAATCTCATCTTCCAAAATACTATAATTAAAAACATTTCTCATAAAGTCATAAGTACAACTCATCTCACAAGACATCTCGCAAATCAAATATTATTGAATGAAAACTGAAGACTCGGAAAAACTCGGTAAAATCTAAAAACGCTAGAAATCACGCCACAACCTTGATTGATTGAATATGGTGAATTGGCACTTAAAGAAACTAGTTTGCATCTAAAGGTCCAAAGTAAGTGATAACGTGATAATTACTGAGAAAATTCAAGAAATTCCTTTTCAGGTGTGTGCTAATTTTATAATTTATTAATTTTTATCAAGTATTTTGTAAGAAAGTCGATGAAAATTGAAAAAAATGTTGAAAGCATATAAATTGAGTTTCTTTATAATTTTAAAGTTTTTATGTTTTATTGAAAATGACGTCACAGAATGACATCATATCCCGTGTGTTTACTTTGTTTTAGTGTATTTGATGTTTTACATACTCGATCAAGTTTTATTTTCTTGAAATTTGTGCGTTGGATTATTTTTTCAATGAGTTTTACAACATAATTCACCTTGCTCATGAATCGATCGACAAACTAGCTAATAGACACTATTACTAGATATTACTATAGCTTGACTAAAAAGCTAAAGAATTGACGACATTTTTATGCAACCAACGCAATTCTACATTCTTGCGGTTTTTCTAACATGGTGCTAACAACACGTTGATGAAGAAATTATACGAAACCAAAAGAATTCCAAAAAAGCTACAAAAAACAAAGAATTTCAAAAAAAAATTAAATAATCTTAAAATCTGAGAAAACACAGCCGAATCAAATCAATTAAACCGGATTGAGTATTTATTGTATTTATTGTGTTTTAAAAACTTTATTGAGAATCTCAGGCAGTGGTTGGCAGCAAATTTCCGAAAATAAAATCATTTGTGCATTAAATTTGCTAAATATGGAACAAAACGATCTACAAGCTGCTTCAAGCTGAGAGTTGGAATATAAAACAGCGATAACTCTGAATTTTTAGATTGCGCTAATATAATTTAAGATGTTTTAACCGAGTAAGTTTACTCAAATTTCTTTGATTGGTATTAATAGGTTAAATTCCTAATTTATAGACCATCTATAAAGTATTGGAAGTAATTTTTTTTTTTCCTATTCGTCAGCATGTTCTTTTTCAAACCAAACACAAGAAAAAGCATTCAATTAAGCAACAGGTTGACAAACCCTTCATAACATTTGATTAAAATCACTTTTACTCTTTAAAAATTTTAATTTCTAGTTATCTTCATTTTTGTTTCTCAAAAAAAAATGAAAAGATTACAACAAACTGGAAACCCAGTATAAATTCCATACTGAAAATGCAAAAGCGGCAATGCAAGCAAATCTCGCATACCGAACAAAATCAATTGGGTCACCTCTGCAATTGCGATTGCTCAATCGTCTTCAACATTCAAAAGCGAGCAGCAAAAAAAAATGCGAGAAATAACCGAGAAAACATTCAATATCTTAAAAACAACTAAGATTTTAAAATTTTATATAGAAAATCCATTAAATCTATTTTTATCGCCACAACGTATTTTTTTTGTCGAGGGAAAAGCTCGTAAATTCTCTGTGAATTCTTCAGAAATAGATCGCGCACTTGAATTTTGCCAAGCTGGGGCAAAAGCCATCTAAACATCCAAATGATCGGGAAGACGGTGAAATGTCTGAGACTCACCAGGCAATTTTTTCATCATCTTGAGGTCGGAGGTGAAGTATCCTTTAACTAACTTGAAATCCTTGCAAGAAATGCGTAAAAATTCGCTTGTTTTTGGTCACTTTTCTTATAACTCGATAGATAATCTTATCTAAATATCACTCAAATCACTAATTTTCCGACTTTCTCTGCCACAAGTGCACCATTTGGCGCTTCACCTTTCTGGCCGTGCAAAACTTATACCTCCTAAACCAACTTAAGCGATCGATTTCAGCGCAAACGGCAAACACGAAAATTGTTTCCAAACTGGCAAGCAGATACTTTTTACGATATTTTTGTTCAGTTTGGATTTTTTCGAAAATGGAAACAACAAAAAAGCGCTGAATGTGTGTGATTGAATGGCGAACAGCGAGTTTTGCCTTTTGATTATAGTTGCGCGGCTGGAAAAGGTTCTACAATGAGCGTTTTATGGTTTGACGGCACTGAGGAAAGTGTTCATTGAATAATTTTAAATCAAAAATAAACATCAGGCAAAAAAAAATAAAAAGGATACAATCTAGACCTGATAGTTTCACAAGGATTCTATCCTCTTATCTCAGAACATTATAGTGCATGTTATATTTTGATAAAATTCTTTTACTAAAACTTTTGTTAAATTGAACCAAAATAATTCAATCCAAATAAAATAAATTCCACCAGTGTACCGTATGGACACCAAAAATTCCAAAAATGACGTCACCGCACGTTCGCGGAGCCAACAAAAAGCAGCAAGACAACAAATCACAAACACCATCAACCACTCGCTATTATTTACATAAAAATCGTGGAAATATGAATGAACAGCATTATTCAAGCATTTAAATTTTTCTGTATTTTTTAAGTATTTTAAAGCAATTCTAGCAATCAATGTTCAGCTTGTGTGTGCCTCGAAATTGGTTCTATGGGTTTACATCATTTTGCAATCATATCAACAAGTCGACGAAGCTTATGGCTGGCTGGCTATGCATATGAGTTGCACCTTCTGGAGGTGGATTTGCTTTGATGATATTGTTTTGACGTTTTATAGTTCATTAAATCAAATTTGTTATTTGGTTCATTATAAAATTCAACACTAATAATATTTTATTAATTTTGTAGTATAACTATAAGGTCCACCCACGCTTGTAACGTGCCAATTCAAATGAAGTTGCTTCATTCAATGTTTTTTTTCTTTCCTTACAAAATGCTTACAGATGCTTACAGATGCATCTTGTCGGTGCATATGATTCATGAAAAAATACAAACATCAACAAAATGTTGCACACATTGATAAATTCGATGGAGATAAGTTCTAGTAGAATGTAGATGGCGTCACTATCGCTAGTGTTGCTAGTGCCCTGCGAATTTTCGAAATTCAATTTGTTGTCGAAAATTTCACTAAATCACAAAACGAACAGCGCCATCCATATTCAAGTAGATAAAGTTTTCTTTTTTTTGCATTTTGTTTGATAATATTTTAACATTTTTAAGATTACGGGGAATACAAGCAAAAACCGGGTACATGGAACTTTATCTATTTTTGATGTATTTGCTTTGTTAATCAGGATATTCACTCTGCAAACTCGTTAAGTATTTTAATTATTCTTATAAAATGACTTACATCCTGGAGCGAATCCTTTTTCCTTCAAGGCACATCTGTAAGGCTGCCTTGCACAAGGATCTATCATTCCATATTGTGTTCTATCCATGGCGGAATATTATTTGTACTGCACTTTTCTTTAATTGTGAGAGACTACTTAAAATTTTCTCAATTCAAGATTTAGATTTCTTGGGTCACTGTTTTGTTTGATTTATTATCACATTTTCTCTGCTTTTATTTTTTATATCTACTATATTCTTTTGTTCTATTTTTTTAGGTCTCTAAAGAACTTCAATTAAAATATTAACAATTCCTCGGAATCATAATTCTTGAACTAATCTTATCACTTCAAACCACAAATTGAAACTGAAAAGTGGCTCAAGAAAATTCAGTTTCATGTAAAACAGTTGTAAAATTGCAATTTCATTGAGTTTATCGAGTGTAATGCTTTTTCTGCTTAATGCTGAATATTACCAATAATACCAATAATATATGCTGTGTGGAAGTAGTCGGCACGGTCAGTTAATCAGTAGGACGAACAACTTTTACAAAATGACATAATTATAATTTTATGAAATAATTGTCTTTAAGACACTCGGTGACTCAAGCACAAGAACCATTCAGTTATTTTGCTGACAAAAACTAACAAAATTACACAAAACATGATAATGAAAATTTGTGAATTAATTTGTAAATTTTTCCCACACCAAAACTCCGCGTAACAAATAAATCTAATTTAATTTATTTGAACATTCTAGTTTCTAGAAACGTTCGAAGCTTCCAACTAAAATGTCTGAAGTGATGAATTGCCGTGCTTAACGAGCTAACTGCATTTTCTGATTGATTCGGTGGCAAATCCTTCGCGAGCACGATATTTCAACCACTCCCTTTTCATTTAGCTAAACTACCTTCGGCTGTTAAATGTTAATCCAATTATTTTTTGTAGAGAGGTGGAGGTACATCGCAAAGGTTTTTTTGACAATAATAAAAAACTATAATAATATCTTACATTTAATATTTAATTTTGAAGAATATGCTGAGAGTTATTTTGAATAATTCATGAAAATGAAGATTTTTTTAGTTTATTCCATGTGAATCCGTCTTCCAATCAGTAAATGTTGCCTAAGAAAAATTCACTTCATAATAAATTTTTAATCATTAGCTAAACGTTTTCTTATTTAATTGGAATATTCACTGGGCAAGAAATTAATTCTTCTTACGTTCAAACTTCAAGAACTTTAATTAAACAAATCCAGTGATTTGAACTTCCCTCTTCATCCATACCTAACCTCAAATTTTGCTATGAATATTTTGAAATATTTAACTTCTTCAACTTCTTCGATTCATTTGAGTTTATTTAGTAATTTTCTTATTTTATAAGATGTAAACTGTCGCACCGCTTGTCATATTTTCATGTTTTAGGAAATTATGTTTTCTGTTCCATTAGTGGAGGAATTGACGGAAATTAATAAGGTTTGACAATTTTACAGCAATTTACATGGATTCTTCGAGATATAAGAGATTTTAGAGATTTTTAACAGACATGAAACAGTGTTTTGGAATTTATTTGTGAGATGGTTGTCAGTGATTTTAAAGTTTTTCGTGAAAATTTCCTAGGATCGCTTTGGAGCTTCAAAGTTATCTCTATTTTAATAATGCTACAAAATATTCTAAGCTGAACGTGTTATTTTACAGGTAATTAACTTTAACGAGCAAAAATCACCTCAAAAATTCATTCAAACTTTAAAATAAATCTTCATAAATCATGAACCTAAATATATATTTCTATTTTTATTGAAATTTCATCGTCCTTGTATACATTGTAAAGAATTCGCCACTAAATTTTTATAAATTGCAAAAAACCTGAACAACCTGAATAACTGAACAAATTTTTGTTTAAACAAAACAAACAAGCTTGAATCTCCAATAAATTAGAACAAGTGTTTTTATTTTAAAACAGCGAAATTTGAGGCGTAAAACTAATAAAGAAAATTTATGGGAAAATCACAGGAAAAGCCGAGTAAACTGAGGAGAAGCAGAAACTTAAAATGATTTACTAAACTTGATATTGTCGAATAAAACCACAGAAATCTTAGAATATATTTCACAAACTTGTAAGAAAAATGTAAGAAGAAAAGTGTCTACTTGCGTAAAGATCTTATTGATTTGTCACAAGCCATTGAATTGGCTACACCTGACATTTAACGGGTTGGTGCCCTAGAAACTTGTTGTTGGAGTTATACATTGGTTTCAAGTAGAAGGAGGCTCCAAGACAACTTTATTGCTTTCTGCTTGTCTGAGAAGTTTCACGCCACAATTATTAAATTTTTAAAGAATTTTTAGCTGACATTTTACACTAAACTATAAAGTATTGAAAATACAAGAAAATCCGGGCAAATTAAAGGAAATTGGAAAATCAGTGTAAAAAACCGTTTTTTAAAGTTTCTACCTTAATTTGTGTTCCGTTACACTTTTTTGGATTTTCGTAGTTTCATCGAATTTTCATGCCAATTAATCATAATTTTCCGGACAACTTAGTTTTCCTAGCTTTTACAATTTTCCATGCTTTTCTGTTTTATTCCAACATTCTCGCGTTATAGCAAAATATAGTTTTTCAGTAAAGTAAAATTTAATGAAATGGAATTAATCTCAATTAAAAAATGGTTTGCAGAATTATAAAAAATGAAAATGGAAATTAGAAAAACTAAAAAATCTCACGGGAAATTATAAAAATATATGTTATACTTGTCTAGCTTGCTCGTGGCTCATTAGTTTATATTTCAAGTTGCTGAATCACTGAATCAGTGGGAATCAGGAGGATGTCAAAAATCATGTATTTAATTAATTAATCATAATTTACTTTAAAAATTGGATTTGGAGTGGAACGCTGAATAAACTTGAATAGTTTTTTATTTGAATTGCGAGAAAATGTAGTTTCCTTGGGAATAATTCACAAATGTGTAGATAACTTGAAGTTTTCTGAAAATGATATTTTCCGGCGTTTTCATTCCTCCGAGATCAACCTCCATCAATTCCAATTAAATAAATTTACAGGAGTGTCACCAATTTTCCAGCTTGATGGCATCAAAGGCAAGCCGTATCCCTTTATTTTCTTTTTGATGGAATACCTTCCTAATTGAGATAATAAATTCTTTGAGTTTTTCAAAAAACCCAACTATAAACTGTCTCAAATGTCTCAAGAATTAGATAGTATTTTTAAACTGACGCAGAGTTTCTAATAAAACTATCTAATTTATTTTGAGAACTCAAGAGTTAAATCACATGCTTCAATGTTTGTGATGCTTTTCGAGTTTCTTTTTCTGGGAAAATTTTAATTTTCAAGTTTTGTGAAATGAAATGCAAACAGACCATAGAAACTGGCAGAACAAAAAATTGCTAAATTGAAGTGGATTTTCAGTTTCTAAATCAAATCAAATTAGTTGTTCATGAGCATTTCAATTATAAATTATATATTTTAAATTATAAATGTAAGTAAATGTGTATAAATGTGCAAAGAGAGGACGATAACATTAATTCAATTTATTAAGTAGATTGTTTGGATGCAAACTAACTAAAGAAGTAAATTAAAGTGGAACTGGGGGCCTTGTGTCTGTTTTTTTTAATATGCTCCATTTAATTGAGACCCAAAAACCACAAATGCGACCCGCAAAAACTAATTTTTTGAGAATTTTTAGTCAAAAAACGAAAGTTCCAAAAATAATATTATCCATGAATCTATAGGTTCATGAATAGCAATACATCGAAAATTTAATTTATGAATGTTGAGACCCAAAAACCAAAAATGCGACCTACGAAACCTGTTTTTTAAGAATTTTCAGTCAAAAAACGAAAGTTCCAAAAATAATATTATTCATGAATCTATAGGTTCATGAATAGCAATACTTCGAAAATTTAATTTATGAATGTTGGGACCCAAAAACCAAAAATGCGACCCACGAAACCTAATTTTTTGAGAATTTTTTGTCAAAAAACGAAAGTTCTAAAAATAATATTATCCATGAGTACCAATACAAAAATTAAGTTTATGCAAAACCTTAATAGCAAAACCTTCACAAACTTCTTAAATATTAAAACATATTGTTCCTGCAAAAAACATCATTATACCGCTATAATTTTTTCTACTTTTCCGAGCATATAATCTGAGAGAGAAAGTGTATCTTGAAGCCAAAAACTTTTCTTGCTGCGTTTTCAGTTCTCAAACTTTTCAATATTTCACTCAAAGTGCCTCGAAGCATATTTCGCAGTTTTCTCATTTTTCACACATCAAGGCATCAAGGCAGCCCAAGTCTTGAAGATTGTGAGACATTAGAAGTTGCTTGCACACTAGACAAAGGGAAGCGCTTGAAAGTGAATAAGTGTCTAACAATAACCAACAGCAAAAAGTGCAAAAAAATAGACGAGTAGCACGTTTGTTGTTTGCCGGCAGCTTTTTGTTCAGTGATTTATGGCTAAAGTGCAAGGAACTTTCTTGATTGAAAATTATAACTATTTTTTGCAATTCTCAGTTTTTTGTTTTGAAAACTTGAAAGCCACTTTACTACTCCCCCACTCATCGCGATCTAATCTCCACCAATCTTGTATTTTTCTTATAAATGAGCCAACATGTGTTCCGCGTTATTTGAAGTTTTTGAGATTCTCCGCGCTAATTGAGTCAATTCTGAGTTGATTCATTATGCAATACAAAGGCATAGATCCCATAGCAAAACGGCTTAATACCAGCCAAATACGGAACTAGAGCCAATTTAGAAGACAAATAAGATAATGAATGAGAATTCCACACTTTTTGGAATTTCATTGATGTTTTCTTGAAATTTTGAAGTCTATTGTTATTTGGCGCGTAGAATTAGATTTGTTATTGTTGGAATATTTTGAGAAGGGGCTAACAGATATTTTTTGAATTTCGTGGTTTCAATCTATGAGATCTGCTGAAAGTTTCAATAAAAGTAATTCAAACACATTTTATGATCCAATTAATGTCCACAACATGACCCTGCGTGCAAATATTACATAATTAAATAAACATGATGCAGACAAGCAATAACAATTAATTGACGTATAATAAAAGACTTTTCTTCAAGAACGTCCCAAGAACTTTACAATACAACATTGAATTCAATTATGTCCAAAAAAGGAATAAAGTTTCTCAATGAAAATTGTAGAAAAAGACTTCCAGTATCTGAGACGGCCTTCAAGCATCAAATTATTTCACGAAATTCACGAAATAACAAAGTAATATAATCTCTGTTTCTTGATTATTTTTCCTTTTAGTTCTGTTTATGGAATTTAAGCTGAATTCATCGAAATAATTTGGCAAGATTGGCCAGTTTTTAATCTTACAAATATGATTTGCATGCTAATTCGCAAGCAGCAAAATTTATGGACTTCATTAAAACAAGACATTCTTTCTTTTCAACAATTTCAGTATCTTTTAGTGTTTTTAATTTAACTGCGAGGAAGTTGGACAATCTGTTCCAGTGTTGCATAAATAATATTTAAACAGAATTGTGCAATAAAGATAAACAACCGTCAGTTGTCATCAAGCAGTTAATTTGTTTGCAAGATGCACTCAAGTCAGCAACTTTACATAATAATCTTAATGACCTTTCGACGATGTGATTTCAATTTTTAAAATTTTTCTCCAGAAAACTTCTCAAAATTGTGAAATTTGTAAACTGCTATATAAATGTCAGAATATTTAATTATTCATGTTTATTAATGTCTATTCTTGGCTATTTGTGTCAAACGCCCGCGAAAAATAGGAAAAAACTGGAAAATGGTAATTATAGTTACATTCCAGAAAAGAACCATTTGTTTGAGTTGAACAATCTTACTTGTTTATTCAACATTAACGAGTGCTTAAAGCATCAAACTATTTTTCAACGGGTGGGTTTGTTGTTCTTTAAAACATTTTAACTATTAATTTCACCATTTCACTGAGGCTTTGTAATGTATGTGATGAAAAACTAATAAATTACAATTGCACTGAAATTCTCGGCAATACTGCACTTTGATTGAAATGAATTAAATTATAATGAATTTGAATTCATGTGCGCGCACATCACTTAATTGAATACAACTGAACCTTCACATTGATTTGCGTAAGTTACAACAACGAAATTTTGTGATGAACTATGTGAGTATTTATATCGAATTGTGTGGGGAAATGGTCAATTCGAAATTTTAATTTTGTGTGATTGTAATTTTAATCTTTTAATTATTTCTAACATTAAAATATATTTCAAGTAAAATTTGTTCCTCATAGTTGTGTGGAATGCAAAATTTATAGTAATGCGCCTAAGTTCGATTCTTATAATTACATCGTAAGGAAATCTGGAACTATTTTTTGCTTTTTTTAAATCCCGACTTCGAATCGATCCTCAAAGATATATAAAAATAGATGAATTGGTTCATTTGGCGATCTCAGCACATGTTCCAATGTTGTTTGAATCGATTTAATTGTTTCATCTGTTTCAATGTTCGGCTTTATTGTTATTTGTTTCAGTTTAATGATTCTGAACGAGAAATTTTTATTCATTTAAAATTAGAAATGCATGTATGTGAATATTTTTAAATGTTACAAATATTCAACAACAGAAAAAAGCTTAATAAACTCATTGGAAGCTTTTATGGTCAGCTAATGAATTATGATTTGTTTACAAACTCTGTAATGTTTCTCTGTTATTGCTGTGGAATTTAAAATATTTTCATTGCAATAAAAATCAATAATATGCATTTGGAACAATAAAATCAGCATTGTCTCCGAATTAAAATCAATTGATTGGTTTTCATTGAGTTCGCCTCATTGTCAACTGACACATGTTTCCATCCAAATCTATTCAAACCATCAAGATGCCAAATTGGAGCTCGTTAATATCATTCCAATTTATTACAAGTGTCCCAAGTGTAAAAAACGGTCTGCATTTCTACATGCATTAAAATATCAAATAAACAAACACGACCAAATCTCTTAAATTCTCGAGCACAGCGATGTGGCAATGTTCAAAGAAAAAATAGCTTTGATGAAAAATTTGGAAGAAAGCTGAGAGAAAATGCAATAAATCTCTTGGCGCTATTTGCTAGGCTTGACTTTTATCAAGATCTTGTAAAAAGTGATGACAAAATCATTGTTTGTTTATCTTTGTAGATCGTTTTGTTTCTTTTTAAATAATTTCAGGGCATTTATTTTTGGTTGATGGAGCTAACTTGAGGATAGTTTTAATTGTTTTCTTAAAAGTTAAGACTAAAAATCTAAAATTTGATTAAAGACATTAATTTAAATTTCTCATGAAACTTAAAGGGTTTCCTGAATTGAATAAAAAACTCGTTTTAATCTTAATTATTATTTGAAAATTTTTTTGATTGCTAAAAGTTTAATTATAAGTTGCTGATAATACTTTTGGGACATTATTACTGGATTACTACCAATTATAACAAAACATGCATCGTCAACAACAATAAATGTTTATTCGTTTTATTGCTTTTTTAATTAATTTCAATTAAAACTTCAATAATCATCAGTGTGGAATAAAATATATTTTAGTCACTCCTTTTATACTCTGATAAAATCTTTACATACTCTTCCAAATTAAAAGACTATAGCAGCAAAAACAAATTTTCATCAATAAATCTTCCAAAAAAACCTGTTAAGCAAAAAAATCAAACAAACATCTTACTCTATTTACTCAACAAAACCAAGTCCCCTTAATTTCCCAAATGAATCATCAACTTCCAAAGTGCATCAAATATCTCAAACCATCAAAATTAATTATCTCAAATTCTTTCTCTATTTCTCACTTGTCGCAGGGAAAATGATTATCTGGAAATTTTAGAAAAGTCTTAAGAAAACTCAAAAAACTGCCGCCAAAGAAAACCTCGTTAATAGCCACCTTTTTGTTTTTTTATTATTTCAGTCATATTTCAAAATGTTCTACGGCTTTTCCGCGGCATTTTAATTTTTAAAATTTTTGAGTTTTCCAAATTTTCATCTCCAGGCAAATAAATCGCTCCACATTCTTAAGTTCCCAGAAAAATCCGGTGAAACAAAAAAATCTTAATGTCTCCATCCACAATGTGACATACGATATTAAATTTATACTTTATGATTTACCCAAGAAGCGATTTCCATCTAGATCTAAAGTTTCTAATGTTATGAGAATTTATGGTTAAATTCGCGCCTACAAATCAAAAAGCCATGTGAGTGAGATTGAAAAATGGAAAAACTATTAACAGATTTATTTAACATGATTTCACGCATTTTTACCTGGATGATATCGATAAACATATTTGTTCAACTAGTCACATATTGTGGACTAAAAATAATCATCTGCCGGAACTGAGTCAAGGTAAAACCTCCACAATCCTTCACCTTATGCTTGGACATGAAAATAGATATTGCGAATTTTCTCATTAAATGTATAGAATACTGAATTGTATGGAAAATTTTATAAAATTGTATAAACTACAGAAATGCCGGAAAATTGCTTGGAAAATCTAGCAAAGCAATAAATGTTGATGGTTATGGTTAGGCCATTGAGGTGTGTTCGATCAACATCAGTTTCCAAGAATATCAAATTTATTTTACGATTCCACGCTCACTAACGAAGCACTACGTCTGTTTTTCCTCTACATTTCACTCTCTATTTGTCTTATGGTCTTTTTATAGCCAATATAGTTTTTATAGTAATTTTTTGCACTACGGAAATCTTTGAACTTTCACGCCCAACTTGCCCTTTTGATGGTGGAATCGCGGGTTAATTTGGATTATTGAAGATTGGTGTCATTGCTTGGGGAAAGGCGTCATCGCTTAGATAGTTTTTGGTTATTGAAGTGGTTTGAGGACGTCTAGGATATTGAATAGATAGGAAATTTGCTCTTTTGGCAAGTCATTCGGGTGGTTTTGTTCTTTTCTGAATATTTTCTTTATTTTATAGACCTTAACTAAGACCTTTGAACCCCTGACTTGACATCGCTTAAATAAAAATAAAGAAGCCAACAAATATTCGAATCTATTTTCATTTCTTATCCAATTTCCCAATGACGTCACCCTTCCAAAAATCAATTCTCTCGTGAAATTCCATGGCAAAATCACCGCAAAAAGCTGCACCAGAAAATCAAACTGAAATTTTCTCACATTTTATTGCTCGATTTCATGCAGCGG
This sequence comes from Parochlus steinenii, assembly GCA_038502155.1. Taxonomy (NCBI): domain Eukaryota; kingdom Metazoa; phylum Arthropoda; class Insecta; order Diptera; family Chironomidae; genus Parochlus; species Parochlus steinenii. The sequence continues at coordinate 1,333,797 of JAXCIN010000049.1, read as the reverse complement.
CTTTTTAACGGCAAGTAAAACCAACATGTGGTTGCTCTACAGCCTGCATTGACAGTGAATAACCAACGCTGAATACATTGCTCGCAAAATTAAACGATCACAGAATCACCGAATCTCAACTAAAATATAAAATTAAAATATAAATCATCTTAAAAATAGATAAAATAGACAAATAATGAATTTTCACTTGACTTTGATCCTCAGCCTCGGTGTAACAGAGTGTAATTGTGTGAAGCAGGGACTTTGATGAAGTTTGCCTCAACTTTACTGAATATTGACGAAACGATGCGCGATAATTATTTTTTGTGTTTTTCGTGATGAAAAATTGAATGGGAAGCAGCTAGCAAGCGTCAAAAGTTAAAAACACGATAATTACACAAATATATTACCCAATATTTATTTTTACGTACATCTTGTGTGTCTTTTGGATCTTTCAGAGATTCTCTGTGTATTTCAGTGTACTCGGCGTTTTCAAATGAAAACTGTTTGTAAAATAAACAAAACACCTAACCGATTAGAAAAGCGTAAAGTAATCACATGGCGATTATGAGTTTTCCACCGCTCAACCTTCGTCATATCTGAGTCACCGTCTGGATCCAATATTCACATTTTTCCGACATTTTTCATGGTTTTTAAATATTTACGATTTTTCAAATTTACCGATTTTCAATCATCGATATTTTTATGATCTTTTGGATGTTTCAGATATTTTTGGATTCTTGAATGAACTCACTTTCAATTGGTTTGAATTATTTGATTGACTTGGAAGTTTTAGAAGTTTTTAATGAGTGGACTGTCGGATCGTTTCATGTTTCTATTTATTAATGAAAAGTGGTCCAATATGCGCTTGAATGAATGAATTAATGAAAAGTGGCAATTAAAAAACATATCGACACATTATTCAATTTATTTCTTCCAGTTTTCCACCATATGTCGCTTAAATTTCAGTGTATGGATCAACTCGACTAATGCTATAGCTAATAAATTATCATGTTATCTTTTTTTCCACATTATAATTTATTTTATGTTTTTTATGCTGCGCTTATTATGTGGTTTACTACATTTACTTTATAAAGCTCTATGGGACTCCAATATCTAATAGATAAGTTGTAAGTGTGTATCAGTGTTTCAGTATTTTACTGCTTCACAGGAAATTGGTTTTTATTGAGTTTTATGGACATTGGATCAATTAGCAATAATATTACAACAACGTCATAATTTTGGCATTGAGGAATTTGCTGCTGTTAATTGGATGTGAATTAAATAATTAATGCATGTTCATTATATGAGTTTTTAGTGAGCAAATTTGTATTTTTAGATTTTTTGTCTTTATTCGGCTGAGATTTGAACGGTTGGAGGATATTGTATTTTGGATAATAACACGTACAACAAATCATGTATTCAAATACGAAGTCATTCTGAAAATTTTTATCGATTCTTTATCAGGATATACATTTTTAAAATAAGCTAAGTAGTTTTTTATTTGAAAAGCAGTGAAGAGATAAAGAGATATAGTGGTTTTCATGTTTTTAAATTAGTTCCATAGTATGGAACGTAAATTTTCCGAAACATACTAATTAAGTGTTTTAAAGAAAACCATTAATTACACAATAAGGAAATGAATATCATATCCATACATTTCCCTTGAATCACTCATAAATGCCCTTAAAGCATTTAAAACAATTTCCATATGCACAATTTTGCAATACAGAGAATATTTTCAAGATCACCATCAATCATAAAGTTTACTGCGTTAACATACATAATATAAATGAAATGTCAAAATGTCGATTTATCATAATTTAAATGTTTGTTTATGATACACTAAATAATGTAGTTTTGGCATCAATATATCTCTCAATGGTTTGAATATGCTAATAGATTTATGATAGGTCGAATTACTTTAATTTTTACAAGATTATGGTCTTCCTATCATAAAAGTGATGGAGATATAATTCAAGTCAAATCTCCATAAACAGTATGAGCAATATTTAACTGCCTCAACATATTATCAAACATTATTTTTTTAACAGCCAAATTATCTCAATATCTCAAAAATAATGTCTTCTTTATTATAATTTTTTTCCTCCACATTTTAGTCAAATTAAAATATTTAAATTTGCAATAAATAAATACACACCACTACACATTTTAATCAGTGTCTGAAATTTATGCCATTTATTTTCGCTGAGCAACAAAACAACAAATTTCAGAACTTATCACACATCTCTCTCTATAATCTCGACAAAAACCCCGAAAGCCCGAAGCAAAGCCGCTTTTTGATCATTAAAATTTGTAATCAGTTCCTCTACAAACTCTAAACTCTCTTTTTACTATACTTGAGGTTTTAAGACGTTCACGAGTTGTTGTTCCCACAATCAAAAAGAATATGAAAGAAAATGCAGCATCTGTAGCATATCTATCATTTCCAGCATATCAGCTTACAGAATAGCAGCTTATTACACTCGATCTCTACTTTTCAATGAAATCTTATTTTCCATCAACAACAGTTTTCCAAGAATCCACAAATCTTTGGAATTTTCGCCGCCCGAACTACGAAAATAAATATTTTCTTGCAATTTTCCACAACAACACAGAAAAACAGCAAAACACTTCTTTCATCAAGAAAACATTTTTTTCCATTGAATCTTTTTTTAAATTAAAAATTTTTAAAAATAGACGAAATAGACGATAAATTTGAAGAATCTCTTTTTTTTTGATATTTTCGTGTGATTTTACATCTTTATTTATTTTTATTTTTATTTATTTTTATTTACTTTTTTTTTGCTGCCTGATTCGACAAACTAGAACTCGCGAACGAACATTTCAATGCGACACCAAGCATTCAACTGATTCAGCAGACAAAAAATTAAATTTATACAATTTTTCATTCGTCGTCAAACAGGCATTGGAAGCGCGGCCAACAACAAAATTTGTATTTCTCTTCAGTCTTTTGTGAAAGAAAATCAGCGCTTTTTTGATTCCAACTATACGGTGAGCTGTGTGGTAGGAATATTCCTGAAATATACTGAAATATATGCTGAAAAACTAATGTGTGGACTTTTCGCGTTTATTTCTCTCTATTTTGTCAGAATTTCCTTTAGATTTATTTTTAGTCGGTTAGATAGTTTATATTGCTTTGGATCGTCGTTGCGGGATGACTCAAGTGGAAACAATTGTTCGTGTGTTTGGCGAAGATTGCAGGGCAGAAGATGATTTTTAAATGAAATATCGATTCGTCTGATTTTTTGGGCCAAACAAAAACAAACTTTATATTAATTTAATGAAAAAATTAAACTTTATATCAATTTCCAACTCTCCACTAAAAACCCCTCGACAAGATCCAATCATGGCTCAAAAACTCAAAATGATCTTTCAAACAGCACTTCAAAAGCTACTTGTAGTAAATTTCATTTATATTCTATACTCAGCTTCTATGATGCTGCCCGAATCCAATTCAAGCACGGTTCAAGTGCAACTCAAGAACAATTCAAGACAGTCCACGAACGAATTATCCAAGAAATTGTTCATGCAACAATGGAAGAATAAAGAGTTAACCTGACAAGCTTGACGTTCCGAACAAGTAGTTTATGCCAGCTAACAATTTTCTGGGAAGTTGTATGCAGTATGCATCTCTTTATAGCTCTACAAATCTACAAACAAGTGGAATTAAATCCACACAGATTAAAATATTCTGGATATTCTTGGATTTTTTAGAATTTGGAATTTTGAGCATCCAAAGATAAAGTGAATAATGCTTTAAATGTTTTATTACCAGAAAACACAAATCCGGCATGTTTTCTCTGTAGCTTTAAATGCAACTCTAATAGTTTAAAGATCTTTGCGACTCGTAAGCGGCTTAAGAAAGTCACTCTAATCTAATCAATTCTCTGACGGATTCAAACAACCATAAAAATATTGAATTTTTATGGTTTTCAAATGTTTCTTTCTAAATTTCTAATAATATGTTTGTTGTTTAGTTTTCTTCGGAGTTTTCTGACTTTTTATTAGTTTTCACATATTTTCTTGATTTAGAAGAAAAACACGAGTAAAGAGAGTAAAAATCATAATTTGATATTTTTATGGTTCGAAAATAATCATAAAAACCATTAAAATATTCATAAAAACGAATAAAAAGCATGTAAACAATGTGGCAATCGCTTTTAGATGCTTTGGTTGACTTGCAGGAGTTTAGCTGTAAGTTATCTCAAATGTTGAAAGATTTTCTTAAATTAAATATAATATATTTCAAAGATCCCAAATCCCTGCAAACCGTTCATATTACATTTTTAGTGATTGAATGCACTTCACAAGCATTTTAAACTAAAAACTGAAAAAGCAATTTTCTAGAAATTTTTCCACTTTAACGATTTGTTTATTGGCGGATTAAGTTTTCCTGTTGTTAATACTTTTTTTATGATAAATCTTGGCTCGCAATAATGGCTTGCAATAATGACTTCAAAGTAAATAAAGACATAACTCGACATAACTCGGACATAACTGAATAATCCGAGAATAGATTCCCATAGAAAGCTTTGTCCAAATTAATTTAGCATTTTAGCTGTGTCCAAGTCGTCAGCCACGACCAAACCATTCGAATAATCCAAGTAATGTTGGAATAATGTTGAAATAATGCAAAACAAATAGAAATATGACTTTCATTTGCTTTTGGACCTAACATTTTTATTAAATTTCGCTTCCTTATATGGACTCACTATTCAATAATATTCAAATGTTTTTAATTTTTCAAACATTCGATTCCATTTTTTTCAATTTTCTTCCAATTTGGTGAATTTTGGCTCGATTGCTTCCAATAAAAAATTAAAAGATAGTTAATGTAGTCAACAGCTTGGGAATAATATGTTTTGCATTCCATTAGACTATTGGAGTATATTTTGGAGCTGCATGAATGAAAAGTGTAAAATATAAATGTGTAATCTATTAATTTTAGTTTTCGTTGTTAAAAAGCTTTCAATATAATGACGTATTTTTAACGGTTAGTTTTAGTGGATGAATTTGGTGTGGCGAGACTTTATTCAGTTATGTAGCTTTTAACACTCACATTTTTTAGTTTATGGTACTAGAGCACGCTAATCCCAATTTAATCTATTTATCTGTAAGTTTGTTTGATGGGCAGATTATCTTTGAATTATGACACAAATGCGTGCTATATGGCAGACCATAATTTATAAATTATTTCAGAGATAAAATTACAAACATTACTTTCCAATTTTCTTGAAATCATTTTAATTTAGCAAAAAATGAGTTTCAATGATCAATAAATAAAATTGCAGTTACAGGGGTTTTTTTTTAATTTTTTGCTAATTTACTGCACAAAAAACATAATCATAAAAACCATCATCAAATCAATTTCTTGTGCAAAAACAAATTTATCACAAAAGATTTCATTAAAGAAAACTTCAAAATATCAACGACCTGCTGACAATAATCCAAAAAAAAATCTCAAGACGCCAAGTGTATTATCCAAATTTGAACAGAATAAAAACCAAAAAGTCATCACCCAGCTCATCAATCATTCAAATGATCCAACCAACAAGTCGAAATATCAAAAATTTCAAAAATCTCACAAAAATCTAAATTTGCAAGAAAAGTGAAAAAATTTAAAAAAGTAAACAGAGACTCACAAACATCTCCTGAGAGTCGATTATGTAAATAATCTCTCTCATCGCTATAGATCGCAATATATCATTTACTGCACAATATTCCAAAATAACATAAAATCGCTGAAGTTGGACCATTAATCATCATTATTGGATAATCAAATAATCGCCTTCAAAATATAATTCAATTTAGTCGTTTTTACATTTTACAGTTTATTTTAAGCTTTTCATAGTTTTCGGATAATTTGCTCATCGATTCTGCCGGTGGTGTGAGTGCGAAGACGCAGCGCAAGTTCATTGTGTCTCTGAGTCAAGGCCTGCCGAATGATCTTTAAATGTTTTTGAACGAAATATATAACGTCAATGCCATTCACGATACGGCTTTTATGTGTTTGCTGGTCAATAGGGAGACTTTTCGGTTCTATTGGCGTTTATCAATTATCACGTGGAAACAATTTTGTTTGTTGACATTTGGATGGTATTTTGGATGTGTGACCACTATAACGATTTAATGTCAGCAAACAAGTGGTTGGAAGTTGGAACATCAATAATTCTCGATAATTTATTTGCTTTTCAAAAATTAACAAACCGAGGAAATTTTATGTTTTTGGAATCTCGATGGCAAAGCAAACAAATAAATCAATCTGTTTACTTAAAGTTGAGAAATTTTCCCATGCTACACAAGATTTGGTTATTAGCTGCTGATTTTATTATTATAGGTCAAAATATTTATACCATATCCCTGTTCAATAAGCTCAAAGATCAATATTCTCAAAGTTCTCAATTTTCTCAATATGGCTGGTGGTTAAATAAATATTATCGAGCAAGCTTATAGAATAAGAAAAAAGTTGGACAGCGTAAGATGAAGTTTTGTTGTTTTTAATGTGTTGTTTTAAAGTCCCAATGGTTTTTTCATTAAATTTGTTTAGCCTTTGTGAGAGCAAATTTAAAAAAACTGTCATCGTTTCGAACTTAAATTTGTTTATGCTATATATGGCGTTGGACTTTTTAACTAAAGTGTGTTTGAAAAAGTTCAGGGTTTTGGTAGTTGATATTTTAAAATATTTCTTAAGAGAATTAAGAGAAATGTAAAATTTTCCGCATCTCTCAATATAAAGGTGTTTTATTAAAATTTATTTAAAAAATCCTCAATATTTAAAAATTTAAAATTCAATTTAATTGCTTTCTAATTTAAATTTAGCAGGAACCTGTTTTTAATATACTTTTAACAAAGTTGATCCTTTCACCAAAAATGTCAAAAATGTCATGGACGTCAAGAGTTAAGTATATGAACTTATTAGTCTTACACAAACTATCTCCAAAGCTCCATCAAAACGTAAAATATGTAAAGAGTAAGAGAAAGAGGTAAGACCAGTAATAATATTATGCCTGACATTCGAATGATAATTCAGAATACCTGCAAATTAATTAAACTAATCAAAATGATTGAAATAATCCATTAAAGCTGCTCAATCATAATTTATGGTTTTCTACTAAAGAACCATCCACTACATCGTGTAATAAAATATTTCACACAACTATACATCAAAGCCGGTAATTTTCTCATTGAAAACAACAAATTTGCTAAGTTCTTACACCAATCCTATCTAGTCTTGAGCCCGTATCTTCAAAATTATTTGAAAACCTCTTTTTCTTTGATTGTACACGGATCTAATTTATTTAATTCTTCAGCTAGAGATTACTGGTCACATTAAATATCTAATAAATATTCAAGAGCACATAAAAGTCAGTTCAAATAATCCTAATAAATACAATAAATACATTTTATAGATTAGAGATATACAAATTCAGAGCTAGACGAGTTACGAGTTGGCTACAAATTTTCTCACACACTAGAGTCCCTACATCATGAAAATACTCCACCAGTAAACAATTCTGGAATGCGGGCGATATTATCTTTTGAAACTCGTCTTATCTCGAACATTTTCGTTGCAGACTTTTTTCTGTATTTTCCAAGTACTTTTCTGTACGTTTCTATATTTTCTGGGTGTTGGTCGAATCTTCAAATCAGGTTTTTCCTGTCATACTGCTTGATTTATTGCATATTGAAGCGAACTCTTAAGGACATCTTGTCTTTTAATAGTAAAAACGTCTTAAGTATGTTAGAAAATAATGAAACTTACCCAAGTCGTCCATCTCGATATAATCCAAAAGTTGTGTATCCAAAAGTTATGAATTTTTGCACTGAAAAACACTTTTAATGACTCCTTAACGGCACAAGTTTCAAAATATTCCACTAATCGTGAATAAAACAAACTAAATACCCGGATTTTTTACTTTTTCGCGGCCCAGACTCTCTGTTTACAAAATAATACTATTTGATTGAAAAAAGATTGTCGAGTTAATGTGGGGTGCATCATTTTGTTTGAAAATACGAGGAAGAGGACGGCGTTCGAGTTTTGAGGAGGGATCAGGTACACATTTTGTGTTTTCTGCTCTCTCAGTGGTTCTTTGGTCGTTCCGGAGTGGAATTATTCCAAATAAAGTTTGAAATTTGAGCGTTATTTAACAGACGTTCAAAAAAATTTTTATTACTTTAGGTGCTTTTCTTTTTATGAGGTTTTGTCAAGGAAAAATATTCTGTGTTTACTGTTTTCCAGAGAAATGAAATAAAATGTACAAAATTGATGTACTGAGGAGAGAGAGCTAATGTATAAATTTTAATTAAAGAAAAAGGACGTTTAGAATTCGTTTAACTCTGAAAAGAATAAGTCAATAATTAATAATTATTTAACATAAAAAATAAAACAGGAACAAGCAATTATCCTACAAGCTATTACTTTTTTATTTCAATTAATCAAAATACATTAATATATCTTTACATCCTCAAATTTTCAGATACACTTTAGCGTTTTTTTTTAATAAACTGTTTTGATATTACCATCTTAAATATAACACAAATAATGTTTGCAGTCTATGAAATAAGTTAAATATTTGGACGTTTTCTTGTGTAAAGTAACAATAGTCGAACGATAGTCTCATTTGAAAGAATGAATGTTCCAAAAATGATTATCCCGTGATGACATAAAGATGACATTACATCGAAAACTGTTTTTTGAACGCATAAGTAATACTATATTTTTATCAAAATAGCTACAGTATAATCATTTATTGTATTTCTTTTTGTAAGATTTGAGACAGAAATTCTTAGGGGGAGATTCACTAAATAAAAACTGAAAGCCCAAACGCTTCTACTCTCTGATCTAAATGACATTTCATCTTCAAACTTTGATAACTGGCTGCAAATGACAAACATAAAGCCTACAGCAAAAACGATTACAGCTTAAAATTCTACATGAACAATGCTTCAAAATCTACTCCCAATGCTCGCAAATGTCCCCTTGATATAAATTTACTTTAATCATTTTTCTTTTCCATTGAGAAATCAGTGCGATTTAAGTTCGAATATATATCATTTAATATAAATTGTTCTTCTTCACGTTTGCGAAATACTAGCGCAAATATTTCTGAATGGGTTTTTCTTTTTTTTTTAATTCAACAAACAAAACTGTATTTTGGTCGTTGCTCCTTAAACTACACACGGAAAATAACTTGTAATTCTTTTTTAGTAGAGAAACTGTGAATGTGATTGAGTGAGATGAGTGATTTAAACGGTCTCGTAGTTTTCCTTGAAGGCGCGAGACAAGCAGCAGGCGAACACAACGCCGAGCAACTAAAATGGATACAAAAAGTTTTAGTTTAGATTTTAAAACAGTAAAACAACAAATTACCTGAATAATAGCGATTCCAATAGCAACTCCGCCCAACAACAGTGATTTAGCATCGAGAAGACTCAACAATTTGGGCATACATCCGGCCTTAGAAGAGTACTGAGTGGAGCAGGTGTTGACGTTCGACGGCAAGGCTGGGCAGCAAGAGCTAGGCAAGATGTCAGTGTTGTTAAAGATATGTCTCCAGTCACTTGAGTCCTTGACCTGAGAGAATTGCACAATTTAATTATAAAGGTGTACAAGAATTTCCAATTTCGTGATAAATAAAAATATATTGTATTAAAGCGTTATGTGCAATGTCTTGGAAATTCCAAGATGTTGTTTCGAGTATTTTACTTTTATTTTAAGTGTCTTTTCGTCTGTTCAGGATTTCAATGAAATGAAGCTTTTGTAATATTTTCTTGTTGATACAGCTTTTGTGTTTTCTTACAAATATTCTTATTTATTATAAAATAATGTATAAATTGAGGCTGAGATAAATTCGAAAGAATATTCAGTGCAACGATATTACTGAAAAATCATTTTATTTGTGCCCGACTCGCTTCAGTACGGAGGAAATTTAAAGAATTTCCAAGAAAAGATGAAAATATTGAAAGTTTATTTGTCTGGAATATAAATATTTTACTCACTCCACAGCACGACAATTCATTCTGCATCAACGACCAGGCATGCTGTGCTTCTATGCTTGAAGTGTAGTCATCCAGAGTCTTATTGAATCCCTTTTCCAACAATCCGGGAAGCTCTCCATGCTTCAAATAACCAGCAATGCCAATGCCAATTTCCGTCAAGAAGATCAATACCAAGAACACGGAGAACTGCAAAAAACATAAAATTTTATCAATCATAAACATCCGCTATCAATAAACAACATCAACACAGTTGAGAATGTCTAGCAAAAAGCTTACCGTCAAGATCATGCACGATGACTCCTTGATAGCACCGCAGCAACCGATGAAGGAAATCACGACTGTAATGAAAATGTTTTCGATGAAATTTTGCTAAACTTTGATAAATTTAGGTATAATGAGCTTTGTGTAATGTTTGCCTGCTCAGTTGACTTTGCAGTTATTTCAGAAAGTTGCTCCGTTATTTGGTGTTTCTAATGATAAAGTTTTGAAAGCACTTGACAAGCTTAAAACATCAATTGTTCTATAGATATGTGATAAAAAGCTTTTAGGTATTTATTGAGCTCGATGAGTGACATCTGAATATATATTTATTTGTGGAATGGGGGAGTAATTCTAGTCATTCAAGTTGTACATTTCAGGATACGAAGGAAATTCAGGAAATTAAAGATTTTTGGGGTCGGGTCGAAAATATATAAAACAACATTCAAGACAAAACGTTTGAAGTTCGGCAGTGTTTTAAGATTATCTTTGCCACAACAAGCTCGTGGAAGCTGTAATTTATGTTAATTTGTATTTTTATTTTTTAAGCTCCCGCTAGGCGAAGTTAATGAGCAAAATAATTAGAAAATGTGTTAGGAATTATTTCTGAACAAGAATTTAAATTGTTTAAAGATCTCATTTAAAACCCTGAAGTTCCCATGACAACTGACAACATTTGGCTACGAATTGCATCCATGCATTTCAATGAACATTCATAACAAATAATATCAATATAAATTGTTTAAACTGGAAATATTCAATATATTCTAGAAATTCAGTAAATGTGCAATAAATAAACTTGTTATACTTACAGATGATGCTGCCAATAACAATCATTAGAATTGGAGCTGTCCAGAAACTTTCACCTGAAAAAGAGAGAAATCGATCAATAAACATTTAAAAAATCTTAAAAACATCTGGCATCTTAAAACCCTTCAAAGAAAACAAATACTTCCAGTAATTTCTTGGCAAATTCAAAAAGTTCAACAGTTTTCCTAGAAAAAAGCTTTCGAGAACGTAAAGAAACAAAAGATTCAAATCTGAGAAAAGTTAATTGAATGGCAAACAAATGTTTGCAAAACATTTGGCAAACATTTGCTTGCGAGCTTTCCCAGGGCACTTGCTGCCACATCTTTTAGCTGCTACCTAGATGTAAGTACACTTCATACACGCCATTCCAGACACGCCACACACGATTTGCCATTTGTTTGCTGTTGCTCATCCAACCGGAAAGTATCAGTAACAAATCGATTCGGTGAAAATCTCAAATCTTACATAAGGATCTTGTATTCTATGTTGCAGGATTTCTGCTATGAATTATTAATATTAGAAATGTTGGGGCAACTTGAATGTACAGTTGGACAGCAAATCTAATAAAAACATGCGAATTTATCGAATAAAGGAGAAAGAAATTGTACTCATTGGGGGCCCTCTTATCCTTCAATCAATCAATGTGGCTCTGGTGTACTGTTGTTGTTTTAGTTTATGCCTCGGTGAAATTGCAGGTGAAATGGAATTGCTGATTTACTGATTGATACAGTGCATGGAAAAAGCTTTACGGTATATTTCGGGAATCTATTGGATTTGTTGAACAAATATATTTTAAGCAAAGTTGTTTAATTTGTGGAGTTACTGGTTGTTTTATGACTTAACGAGTATTTTTTTGGAGAAAGTTTTTGTATGTAACTTTGTGCTTTATGGGTAAACTTTTAAGGGAAATCGATTCCTCAGTAAAAATAGACTTGGATCAAAAATGAAAATTTTATAGAAATTTTGGAACATCTTGAGGCTGTCAACACTGAAGTTTTTAAAAATAGCTTTGTCATGATTCTTTTAAAAGAATGTTTTTACAACACAAATAAATCAATAAAACTTTTTACAAAAATAAAACAAAACTTTTGCCCATCATTGTATTTATTTTACTTCTTACCACACACATACCTATTATTGCTTTGCACTGAATTCCTAGGAAAATTCAATTACGCTAACAAAAAACAGGCCCACAAATTCCCACCTGACTTTTAGAATGCTTGGCATCGTTAACCCACATTTCGATTTCCCCTAGGAGTATAAATTATTCATAATTATCGTACAAACTCTACCCAACTTCCTCGTCCTTAATTCACATTTCACGCGATCTTTTTGTTAGTACTTTCATTCCTGGCTTTATCATCAAAAGACAATCATTGAGTACTAGATATATATAGTGCTTCATGGTAATATCAACTCATAAAGAATGCAAGTACGGGCAATTATTATGGAGGGAAAAAGAACAAGTGGTCGCTTTATGCTGGCAAAAATGCAATTTGTTATTGAACATGTCACGATTTATAAACTTTTTCCGGAAACTCTATATTCTATAGTAAACTGCAAAAACACCAGACTTTAGGGCTATCGACTTTGTTTAACAGTAAATTGACGGGACGGCGTGTAAACCATAACTTTAAATACTTTTAATCTCTTTGGAAATTTATGTTGCATAGGGGTGGACATTCATGCTACCAAATAATTTTGAAAAATATTTGAATTAATAATTGGAAATTCAGTAAGTAAGTGATTGTAACACAGAATAATCGACCCTTCATTAAAACACACCAAGAACCTACTACTTACAGCCGACAATGATTAAAAATATAAATTTTGCTTTTTGCGTAGACAAACACGTTTTTTCGTACAAGTTCACAGAATTTACACAAATTAAACCTGTTAATGTTGTGCAAAATTCATAAATAAATTCAGTAATTTGATCCAATTTGGCAAGCAAGGTTTTACACAAGCTGTACAGTGTACACACAACGAAGGGAATTATCAGGTATCCATTTACTAAAGAAGTTAAGGGGTTGTCTATGAATTGCGTCTGAATACGTTTAAATGAGCTTTTGATACAATTTATTTAGAATGCCTGAATAAACAGGCGTATTAAAATTTAAAGTTATTCAAAAATCTACTATCAAATTTAAGAATTTCTTAAATTTTCCTATGCAAAGAACATTCTTGACATAATCATCATTTATCCCCATTTACTTAATACTTAATACATAATAGAAAATAATACCTAATACCCAAAGTAATACTTAATACCAGTTAATGTATTTGTGGTTCAACTTGTCCCACGGAATAAATCATTCGCATTAAAAACATTGGCATATTACTCACCCACGAAGTTGCTGTAGTGCTGATAACTTGACTGAATGAGGACACCAATTGAAAGAATCAGAATTCCTGTCAGCTGAAAGAAAGAAGAGCATTTGTTAGAACAATCAAGAACAAATCGAATTTGAATAATTTTGAATAATTCAATAAGTGTTTCTTTTCGCTTTTGGCAATTGAAAGACATTACAGGCATTAGAGATGATAAATTATGATGAGAAAGATATTGGTTGAAGAAGCATAACTTAAATTTTTATGGGTTTTATGCTATATTTATTCTGTTTTCCGTATATTTAAGATGCTTGTAAAATGATTTCGATACCATGGAATAATTTGAAATCACTAGAAAAACAATTTGCTCGATCATCAAATTTCGCTAGAATCTGCTTGATTTTATTATACCCAGCAGCTTTTTTCAAGTTTTACTTCAAGGGAATTCTACAAATTTGATAGAAAACATGTTGGGTTCATGCTTAACACATTCAAGTTGCTTTCAAGATTGAACTTTTTGAAATTGAATTTTGTTCAACAAGTTTTCTTTGAATTGAATTTAATATTTTGGCGTTTGAGATTTTTTGCTGATTTGCATAGAGTTGTAAGGCTTTTTGAGAATTAGCAGTGTGTTGTCACACTTTTTATTTAATTTATGTTCTCAGTCACGATTTTGTTAGTTTTTATATGTAAAGTTTATCTACATAACCTCAATAAAAACAGAATGTAGTTTTAGCATGTTTTAGTATGGCAGAGTATGTGAAAGTTCCCTATTTTCAGGAATCAAGAATATATGGAGAATTTTATTTATTCAATCAAATTTTCTTTCCAAATTGTTTTTAACTTTTTGACATAAACGTATGCTTTCATTAGATTCAAAATCAAGGATTTTGTAGAAACATTGCAATATTGTTTTAAACATATTCTATAAAGAAGAAGTTATCCTTGCTTTCTAGTAAAACTGTTTTCTAGTATTTTTCTAGACTTTTCTGGAGCATTAATCAAATTAACTAAGATAAATCACATTTTAACATTTTCTGCTATTTTATTTTTAATATCAAGGAGAATTTCTGGAGCTCCTCGAAAGTTTTTAGTTTTTCCATAAATTATAATTTTCCTATAAACAGCAAATTATTAGATAATTTAATTCACAAAGTATCATGAAAAAAATGATTAATGTCCTTTTAAGTAGACGTCTATAACTTTCACCATTAAACCTAATTACACGCTAATGATCACATATAAATAATGGTAAAAAACTTATATTTCAACATGATCTTGATTTATTTTTTGTCCATATCTCGAAAAGAGTTTTAAATGTATTAAATGACTCAATTATTCAGCAACAAAATTAAATCAATTTCCCAATTTGTAAACGCTTCAAAAGCCATCAAAAAAGCTTGCAAAAATTCTTGAAGAAATCTGATAAAGAAATCCAAACATCAATTTCATACGCAATTTCATAATTCGCTGAATTTTTTTCTGTTTCGTTTCGTATGCACAATAAAAATCTCAGCTCATTGAAAATTCCGCACATGTATCCAAGTTATATAATACTCAGTAAATATCCACTGTATTTATGAGTTTGTCTACAAGCACAGCCTAATCAATGTCTCATTAGAAGCAAAAAAAATTCTAAATGGAATTAAATCAAGCGACAAACAATTTCCGACAAAGCATTTCCCAAATGGAGAGGTTTTGGTATTCATATCCGATGTTTTGAAATTTTACGAATTTTTCGGCGACTTTTACTGTAAGTTATGGCGAGCTTCGTGAATTTTACGATATACAAAATCTCTGTAGACTTTTGGGGCTTTTGGGGTTTTGTAAACTTGTAGACGATTCCAGACAATAATTATCGGTTTTACTTGATTTACCATATTGTGAGGATAAGACACAATTGCGGCTATGGATCGATGACTTGGCTCTGTTTTGGATGGCACCTGGTACAGTTGTATATATTGACTTCGTTTTAGCGGGTGGATGATGATGTACCTCATTTTTTGTTTCTTATTTAGGATTTGTTCAAATTAACAGAGACGTTAAAAAGCTAAACTTTTTTTAATTTAATATTTTAAGGGGGTTGACCTCAATTGACCTCAGATATACTTTTAATTGTTGCCCCTAGTAAGCCACACTTCCAATTACTCATCAAATCTCCATAAACCTTAAGTAAGCCCAAAAACTGACAATTTTATCCCAAAAAACAGAAATTGACACAAATTTTCTTCATTGCACGAACTGCGGTTGCCTTTTAAATTGGTTTTTGATCGAAAACAATAAATAAATCGATTTTCCAAATATTTTATTTTCACACAAAATTTCACAAGCTACACTTCAAATTACTGCAATTTATATTATATTGTGAAATATTGGAATTTATTGGAAAATGAGGATAAATCTCATAAAATAATGAAAACACTGGGATCGATTTTAAAATAATAAACTCTGAACATTTATTGCTTTTCCTTGTTTTGCAAGCTTTACAGTTTATGAGCTTTTTGGACTTTATTCGTCATATAAAATCTACAACTTTAATGTTCAAGTCTGAGCTAACAACCTAGCGACACGTCCAACAAAACTGAAATTCAATACTTTAATGCTCATTCAATAATGTGAAGCATTTTATCAACCCAATAAAAAAAGTTCTCAAACAACAATGATGTCGCCCATATACTGCTTACTTTATTAATCTCCCAAATCAACAAGTGGAAGCTGATCCGCAAGCAATAAGCTCCATATATTAAATATACTCTAATAGCTCTTCTGTTCAAACATATTTATGGATGATACTAAAAGCAAATAAAAATAGAACATCAAATTCGGATCATGTGAAACAAGGCAGAGAATCCATAACTTTTGAGTGATAACCTTATCAGAATAAAAAATAACAATAATGTCGGAAATACTGAAATGTTTGCAACAAGTCGTAAGGGCAACATGTATCGTGTCGACATACAGTTTTGGAATTTTTTTTGCCGGATGATAAACTGTTGCACTTTTACATTTTACCGTAAAATATAAACATTTTGTATTTTTGGTTGAGGGGTCTCTAGGGGTGGATAGTTTTGATAAATGTGAGTTGTTAAAGCAAATTGTTAGGAGACTCTTTCGTTGACTGTCATTATTTTTTGATATTTTTATGATAGCCAACAGAGAAAGTAAGAACATGGAAAAGGAAATAACAATAAAAGTTTTATAGCAGAAGCTACACGGAATTTAACGTAACATTTATTTTTGTAATAATTTTTTATCCATTAGTCCATTTGATTGACACCCTGAACCAATGCCAACACATTGTATGAAAATGAATTAATTATGCATTATAATAATGGAGGAAACGATCGATAGTTCGTTTATTAAAATATTTATGACATAAATTACTCAATAGCAAACTTTTTATTACAAAGTGACATAACATTTTAATGGATTTTTCAAATAATTAGTTATTTAATGTTTCAATACATTTCTGGACGTTTTGTAAAATTTGGTCAGTTAGCAAAAAACTCGACCTTGATTTTCATTTGATTTGAAAAGTACTAAACATAGTGGACCACTGTAAAGCTCCACCGAAAGCTGCGAGATGAACGAACTTGAAATTTTATTTATTGAGAGCCAAACATGATAAAAAGATTACGATATCTCAACTTCCACCCTATTGAAACCAATTAAAAAAACAATTATGATGTTAATGTCACCAAAAACAAATAACAAAAATCAAAAGCCACAGATTACTTTACTTCATCCGTGCTCAATTATTCAATTTACAACAAATTAATCTGATAAATCCTTTAATTCTTTTAATTACAACGATTATAAGTTCAAAAGTCGTTAATTTTTTGTGAGCTTTAAAGAATCCTTAAACAGTTCAAAACAACATTTTGCAACCACTTTCTAAGTAAACATCGCTAAATACAAAATATATTAGAAGAAGTATAATCGTTGAGAAAATCCCTCTTTCGTTGATAATTCTATATTTTTGGATTTTTGGAATATTCTCTGAATTCTTCATAATTGTTGTTGGGATCTCGAGATACTCGGAATTTTGTGTAACAATGCAACCAATTCATTAAATTCATTAACTGACTCTATATCGTACAAATTATTATCAAATTGAAATTTATCTCAATTTGCGACGAAGACTCGAGACATTTATCTTTTTTATTGCTGAAGAATTTCTTTTCATCTTCAATTAATTGAATTAGTCAGTTTATTTAGAAGTTGACTTGTTGATAACGAAGTTTTCATGGGATTGGAGTTTTGATGTTTTTTTAAATTTATGTATTTAAATCAACAAAATTGCAAGTTTGTGCAAAACTAACAAAACACGAATTACGACATTTCAGTAAATCTTCCTAAAGTCCTGTATACCTAGTAATTCCTTTAAAAATTATTCTTACAAAAGTGCAACATTGCACCAAGATTGTTCCAATTTAGACTTAATATTATTATATCCTTTTATAAGAAATTTTAAGCTGAACAAGTTTTCTTCAACAAAATGAAAACAAAACTTAAAAAACTTTTCAATTCAATTAAAAGCAGAGTATCTTATTTTCTTGTAGGTAGATTGTTGTATTTTATATAGTTCTTGCATAAACTTCTATTTTGTTTGTAAATATAATGAAGTCTTTAATTAACTTGTCGTTTTACGAAAAATACATAGAAAAATTGGAAAAAGTTTAAGCAATACTTGATGTGCGACTATGCGATTCTTACTCTTGAATTTCCAACCACTTTTAATTTCATTGTAGTTCTTGCTAAATTTCTTGTAATATCAACTAATTAGATGATAAGTGGTTCGTTGCTGCCACGAAGTTTTGTTAAGTGGTTTAATATTTTCGAGAGCGAAAATAAATGTCATTTGATATAGCTTGAGAAGAAAATTTAATTGGATTCAGTTTTTCAAGAATCTCTTGGAGCAAAAAAGAAGAAGAAATAATATAAAATGCGGATATTTTCATTTCTCCAGGACTTTTGTGGGTGTTTGATAGAAAACTTTTCTAAAAGAGAAAGTTGCAGAATAGTTTCGAGAAGTTGAAAAAGACACGTGCCACATTTTGACAGATACATCAAGTCGCCAATCTACTGTCAAAAAAAGAATATTCAACGATTTCAAGGACATTTTGCAAAGTATTCACGTTTTTTAGTTCACTTATTAAAAGATTATGGAACGTAAACTAGAAAATACTCAAAATGGTTAGTTTGTTACATGAGCATGAATTTGTTACATTTGCTGAATAATTTTCTACTCGAAGAGTTTGTCAAATTTTTTTGATTTACTGCAAAATTAACTCCAACTAAATATTCATTAGTTCCTTCCATTCTGATTTCATGAATCATAAATTCACTACTTGTTGGAAAACTCACGCGAACTTTCAACTAAATGTTCAGTTTCACTTTGTAACTGCTGTCACTGAAGAACATATTTTAATCAATTTGAATAAATCTTGTTTCATTTACAAAACGAGGGGAAGTATTACGTGACAAACAGTCATAATTGTTTTTAAAATGGCCAAACATTGTGCTTCCTTCTTTATTCACCCGAACAACGCAAAGTGAAAAAAATTGACACTAAAAAACTGCAAACCGAGCTCAAATTGAACTTATTTTTCAACAAGTATACTCCATTAATTTTATTATCACGAAAAAGTATTAAAGCACTCCAGTATTTTACTTTGGAAAATAATGATTTATGATGTTTATTTGATCCATAGAAACTCCCTCAAATATTGAAAATTCTGCAAATATTATGAAACGTGCCTGTTTGAATAAAAGTTGAATTAATCGAATCCCCAAATGAATAGGTTGAAAGCTTTGGCTTGAGCTTTAGTGCTTAAAATTTTTATTATTATTTAGCGATGTTCTCGAGGCTTTTGCAGGATAAATTATTTTGAGAAAAAATAGAAAAATTCCAAACTTTGGGACCCTATCTCCTGCCACATGCAATAAATTGTGTTCAGCATTTCAATAACGGAAATCGAAATAATTAACTGAGCTTATATCTCTGTGAGATTATTAAATTCATTGAATCAATGAATTAAATGAATTTACGACAAATAAATTTGCCCAATGCCAATACATGACAGCTCTACAGGACAACCAGCAAAATGCTCATTAAACATTTATTCTTTTCATTTTATGTGGTCTTTGATAATAACAATAATCCAGTTAATTCATTTTAGATTGGGGGATTAATATGTCAAGTTCGTGGTAAAAGCTTAACTGCGGAATTAATTAATGAAACGAAACCGTTGCTACGATATATGATATGATATTAGCCTTTTATGCAAATCACTGGATGTTAAAACAAAACACTCGAGAGAATAAATATAACAAATGGACTAAATAGCCTGAATATACTGAGTACACAGTGAATAGACGCTTTACGCACGAGAAGCACATTATTCTATTATTCTTCCCTTATGCTCTGGTTGGTCATAAGCACACGAGCTCCATTTCATCCTAATGAAAATTATTCTGAACAGCAAGTGTGCAGAAAAGTGGGAATATTATGTAAATTTATTGTGCAGCGTTTAGGTTAAATAATGTGATGTACTGCTGTGGGATCTGCACTCTGTTGGAAATTCGAAAAAGTTTGGTTTTTAAAGTTACTCAACATAAATATTTATTATATTTTAAATATTGTTGCAAACGACCATTATTCCGAAATTATTCAGAAAATTACATGTTTTGTTGTTCAAAGGATTTTAAATAAAACTTCCGTTTACCATTACATAAAATAACATTATTCAAAAAATCAGAATAACTTTAAATTGATTTCCATTTCCAGCAGAAATCTGCTAAAAATGCAATTTTCTAGAGCAACAAAAACACAAACAATTCCCGGTTTTTGTAGCAATTTTCCGTGAAATTGGTTCACATTATAGATTTTTTGTATGTAGGAGCTTTTTCGTTTGTATGGCCGCAGAACTTCTACACCTGACGGTAAATGCTTTTAATAATTTAAGATTTAATGGAGATTAAAAACAATTACGCTTTTTATACATTTTACGGAAAGCGAAAAAGCCTTATGTTCTTTAAATAAATAATTTTCCATTTTTCCAGGTAACATGGCAATTGCAAGCAGTTCACAAAATTGCATGAGCAGCAGGTTATTGCAAATTCCTGTTTTCTATAAATAAATTATAATATTTCATGGAATTGGGTTAGATTTTCCCCTATTTCGACACAACTTCATAAGTATGTACTTTTAAAGCATTCAGAGCAGTACACTCGAACAACTGAATCCATGGTGATAACAAAAAATTTTATACCGAGTAAAATTATTCATTAATTCATTAGATCGCAGTTGGATGGTAATTTATTCTCTACTATAGCTCATTCCCAGTTCACCAAACAAACAAACGAGAAAAAATACAAAACAAATGAAATAGCAATTAATAATAGAAGCTGATAAATTGTACGACTGCCAACAAGTTTTACTGTCTTTTCTAGCGCCATTCGACGTAGTTTTGCTATCTTGTTGTATTGAATGTGTGGTGAGCGCGGTTTTATCTGCACTTGATTGGACAAAAAGGACAAAAGACTTTTCATCATATCCTGTCACATGTACGTACTTGATTAAAATAATCAATTTTATTAAAATGATTAATTGCTTAGTCTCAGGAACAGAGATGAGTAAGCTTTTAGATGCTTTTGTGCTTATTCTTAAGATTTGATTGATGAATTGGAATTAAAGCGAACAGATGATAAATTCGTGCAAAGAGTTCTTTTTGAGACACAAAATGAACACTACATAGAACGACGCGATTAAATGGAGAATTCCTGAATTTTATCCTAATGTAATTTATTAAAATCACAAAACTGACCTTTAAAACTAAAATTAGAACGTAATCATTTCAGTAATCCAAACCACTATTAAGAGTACAGTCTGTTTAGTGTTATAGTGTGTACATTATACATTTTTGAACTACTGTACAATGTAAACTGAACTGTGCAAATTTGCAACGAAAACAACTCCGCAAATTTACAATCTATTAGCGTGTGGTTGTGATTACAAGATGATGAATAATTTGCGGCTATAAACAGTTTATTTATTGACTAATTGCAAACAGCTAGAACACAATTGAATTTTATAGTACTTCCAATTTAACTTTGCAGTAAAAAGAAACCTTTCAAAGTTGAACACAAAAAAAAAATCAGGAAAGTGTGTATAGCATTTGATAAGGGTTCGGTTTTGGCTTGAAGAGTGTTTCTTTTTCTTTCATAAAGGGTACACACTTGAAAAGCTTGGACAATCTTGATTCATATGGTAAGCGTGCAGCTTTGGGCTGTGGATAAGCTTTCTTAAAGTTCTTGAGACTTGTTGGGTGTAAACACGATCGGACCTGATTTTTTGGGTTTTAAAGGGTTCAAGAGATGTTGGTAATGAATACTTATCGGAAATTGATTGTAAATTTATTTACGGATTTTACACTAATTTGAAGATTTCTGATATATTTTTTTAAAACTTGAATTTTAACAAGAATGACGTCAGGATCCTAAGTCCTTTTCTAAACCACATCAAAATATTATTAAAAATTAATTAAATTCTGTCCCAAAAAAGCATAATTTATAAAGATTCCTCGCTCCTTCACAAAATATAATAAAAGCTCATAACAAAAGCTTCTTACACCGATTTTCCAGCTTTCCGACATAAATTTGCTGCCACTCCATTCATGTCACTTTGTTAAATTCATGCAAAATGATTTATTCCTTACAATTTCCAAAAATTACAAGAAATTCTTGAAGCCACGAAGATTTTCTACCAAATCGAGCATACACAATGAATTTAACAAAACTTTTGATGTAATACTTACAGCGAACAGAAAGTTGAAGATGAAGACCAAATACTTGACGCAATTGACGCCGCAACCCATTTTCGCTTTATTTATTTGGCAAAAATCGACGAATAAATAACGATAACACGTTCGACTTGATTGCTTCCAATTAAAGTGCTCTTACTAACTGCTTTCGGTGTTTCCTGTTTGCTATTCCGCCAAGCAGTTCAAACAATTCAGCCAAATCGATATTTATTGTTGCTTGAGCTACCCGAAAAGTAAAGCCTCAGTATGAAATCTGAAAATGAAAGCAAATGGGGTTTTTATTAGTTTCGTATACTACTCGGGAATGTGTGCTTGTTTGGTCGTTCGTTCAGTTTTTTGGGGGAAGAAATTTTAATATTGAATATTTTTTTGGCGCAAATTTGGGGCAAACTGGCAACTAGGCAGATTGGGAAGATGAAAAGCTTTAAACCAAACCTTTTGAATAAATTTAATTATTTCATTACAAGTTGAAAGCTGTTTATAAAGGATTATTATAATTTCTACTGTTGTCTTAGGAATATTTTTGGATTGAAAAAGCTTTTGGATGAAATCATATAAAAGATCAAGATGTTTAAAAACCCTTTACAGGGATCAAATGATCTTTTTCAAAGATTTGATTTTTTAGTTTTAACTAATATCTGATCCCTAGTATAACGTTATCAAGATATCATAGGGACCAACCTTTCGAAATTAATAAAATTAAGTAGCTCAAATCCTTATGTATTAAGATTCTCCGAAAAAGTGTGTATTTATGGTATTTTGTGGGTTGCGGAAGCAATAATTCCATAAACAACCCAATAAAAGCTCCGGGTGGAATCTGAGCGTTTTTTGCGGCTTGATTTATTTAATGAGATATTTAATATGTTTTAATTTGATTCAATTTATTTTGGGATTAATGTGTCGTTGATCTACACAAAGATTATGAAACGCTTTAGCAATACTATTATTTGGTTTGGTAATCTACAAAAAGGTTTAGAATTACAAATTCACACAGAATTAGAATAGTATGGTTTTGAATAAAGTATAACTGGCGAAAGTTTTTCATGACGTTGATTACATTACAATATTAATTAATTCATCAAACCCTCCGATGTCCATAGTTTCAAAATATAAACATTATACAAAAGTTTTCTTTTGCCACACTCGCATATTTCCTTCTTTAATGTCAAAAATAATTACGGCCTTTGTACAATCATTTTATACTTTTTATACATTTTTCCCCCATAAAGAACCAAAAAAAGGCATAATAAAAGTATCAAAGTATGAAAAGCTTCTGCTTCTTTTATTCGCTTTTTGTACAGCAGTGTACATAGAATTATGCTTCAATTTATGCTTGGCAGAACAAAAATGAAGAAATGTAAAAATGTTGAAATTGCGGGAAATAAAGAAATACAAGAGTCAAATGAATGAAATGAATGATATGATGAAGTAAATAAATTGAAGCAAAGCACGAACAGTTTTCCTTTAAATATCGAGAATATTTATGAAAATACAGAAATTACACGGAAAACACTCAGAATAGACTAATAATGCCAGAAACACACAAAAAGCTCACAAATGAAAATCAAGCTTCCTTTTATTACTTCCTCAACGTTCTCACGGCTTCAATACGTTTCAATATTGAAGGATTCAAATCTGACATTTTTAATACATTTCTTGCTTTTTGTTCATATTTTTGCCATACTCGGCATTTTTCACGTACACCCCTTGAAAAGCTCTCAGGTGGTGCTTTCACTCCAAAAATAAAGTGAAATTAATACAGAAAATATGCTCAGCATCTGTTACCCTCTTCAGTTCTCAACTATTGCTGCATGCTTTTGACTTTGCTTTATCCGGTTAAGAGTTTTTCGGATTTTGGAGCAATAACAACAAAAAGGCACTAAAAGCTTTTCAATCTCATTCAGCCTACAACCAATAAATAAATCATGATCGGCAATATATTTTGGGTTAGTTTAGATTTACAGGGATTTTGATAGTTTTCTGAGAAGGATTATTGGTGGATTTTTTCTTGCTGGAAGGTTTTTGGAGTAAGACACGTTAATGTTATGAAATATATTATATCTAGTAAAGAGACAGAAAAATCATAATAAAAGAATTAAATAATAATATTTTAAGTCATAAACTTCAGTAAATTCATAGCTCCTAGAATTTTCACCTCTCACGTTACTTGAGAACTTCTATGATCTTAAAATATTATGTTGAAAGCTTATTTTAACACCTACTGAAATTTTTTATGGAAACTGTTCCATATTTGATAACTCCGACAGCAAATTTCAATTCTTGACTTTAAAACAAAATTTGATATATTAAATGTTGATAATTCCAACCAAGGAAACTGAAGAAATTTTCAGGAAGTCAGCGAACTGAAAATGGTCAGACTTTTTGTCAAAAACTATAAGAAGGATTTTCCATTTAAATAACATTTTGATGTCGTTAAAAATTAAACAGTAATCCCTGCAGACTTCAGATAAAGCTTCAAAAGCTAGGCAAACTAGGAAAACTATCGAAATTCATGCTTCCTTAAAGGCACTGTCATTATACGCTTCATAACTTGTAACATGAAACTCTAAATTGCTTTTTCCATGGAAAACAGACGACACAAAAAACTGCCAGACTTGTTTTCAAATTCAATTATTTACAAACATTCAGCTAAATTCTAGTAACTTCAAAAAATTCAATATTCAAGTTTTTACCTCCCTCCCAAACATTTCAACTCAGATTTCAATTATTTACACTCAAAAACACAAAGAATCAAAGAATAAAAACAAATTTTTTGAGGCAAAACTTTTCTGTAGAACCAGCTAAACCAGCAAATCTAAAAGTTTTCTGCTGTGGGATCGTTCATTAAAAACTTATGCTTCTGAGACTTTCACAACTTTACAAGCTTTTAGGTTATCTTCGAAAAAAATCCACAATTTAAAATAATTTCAATAAACCTAAAAATATTGCAAGATTCCCAAGAATTTGAAATAGTCCTAAACAATCATGAAATTCTATGAAAATTATAATTAAAAATATTTAGGCAAAACTCAACGCAATTCAGAAAAAATGAAGCTGCCTAAAGTAAAAGTTGGCAACTCAACAAGTTCCCCAGTCAGCAAGATTATTATTTTTTAAGTCGAGCATGCTTTGATTATGGCTTGTACGCAGTTAATGTTCTGAAACTTCCCAGGAATTCAATTTATTTTTATCGAATTTGGAGTTTGGAGCACTCAGAGAGTTATCTCCAATATTTTAGGGGTGATGTCTAATATTCAATAAAATTGAGTACACTGTGCTTGAAGTAAGATAAATCTAAAAAATAATTATATATAATATAAGATATATTCAATGATAACGGTACTGTAAGGATTATCTGAGTTTGTAAATCAGCCCAATAGAATAGAATTCATTCAAAAGTTTAAAAAAGATTTATTTAAAAATCATTCAAAAAAAATAATCTTCCTCTGAATCAAATATCCTCCAAAACATTCAGAATAATCCATGAATTGAATTCCAATTTAATCCAATATCCATATTATTCCCTTTGATCAACAAAAAAAATCGATGACACGCTTGATTATTTCTTTTTTACTACGATATGGCGATGGAAAATATGGAAGAGCCTATAAATCATGCATTTTGTCATGGCAACTGGAAACTCAACAACAAATGACTCAGGGAACAAAAAATAAAAACTTTTGACGAGATTGTGATTTTTCACGGATGTAATTAGTCGAGTTTTGTGGGATTTTGACCAGAGTACATCATAAAACATAAACCACCACTAATCT
This sequence comes from Parochlus steinenii, assembly GCA_038502155.1. Classification (NCBI taxonomy): domain Eukaryota; kingdom Metazoa; phylum Arthropoda; class Insecta; order Diptera; family Chironomidae; genus Parochlus; species Parochlus steinenii. Next base: position 1,307,798 of record JAXCIN010000049.1, on the reverse strand, counting down.
AAATGTCCAAAACATAAAATGTTTGCAAGGGGCTGGGAGGAGATGATTTTGCATTGATATGTTTTTTCAAAAATCAACATAAATTAAAAAACTGTCATATAGTTCAGTTTTCTAGTGAATTTTTTATTAATTTTACTAAAATTAACATAAGCGACATAAAAACTACACAACCCTCAATAAAACAGATAAAACTCTGCTGGTCTGGCTGTTGGTTGACATGGCGATGGTTAGGAATAATAATTAAATTCATCATAAAACCTGATCTCCATACTAAAACCCACCTCAAGTGAGGCTAGAGTATATTTATTTGAAAATATTTTTTCCAAACAACTCAGCTATCAAAATAGAAATGGAGTTTTTAATTAAAAATTTCAAAAACATTCTAGCATCGCAATATGAGCTCACACCATCAGAACCAAACATCATTCACAGCCAGGGTTCAATAGGGTTTGCTGGAATACGAGCAAATATGTGGATATGGGAGCGTAAATTGTTTTTTCATAGCTTCACAGTCTCAACCCCATTTGGCTCGTAATTATTTTGTTTGCATGTAATTATAAAGTAGTCTTATTTTTTAATTAGGTTTTCTTACGTATGGAGAATTGAAGTTTTTTCTGTGCTTTGTAATTTATGTAGTTTTTTGAACCAATCTCTTTGAAAGGAAAATTTCATGAAAACTTTGTTTGAACTATTTGTGTTAAAGGAGCAAAGTAGCAATTTCGTTATTATGTGAATAAAATTATTCCTTAAACCTCATTTACAATTTTCCACTTGAACCACTTTCAGCAATCTAACAATTTTCATATTTTCCAGACTCAAAGTCAATTTTATGTTTTCATGAAATTTTGAAGTAGTGATATTATTTTCTAATTTATATTATTTTGCAATATTTTGTGATGCTTTGCAATTTTTTCTGATTTTGTTCAGATTTACCTAGAATCACTCGTGTAATAGAACCAATCTAAAAAGGTCTTTCTTTTTACACAATTTTCAATGTAGAATAAAAAATTTATTGAAGATCAGAGTTTTCTCTAACTTTCTTCAGAACTCATCTTACTAATTTCATGGCCTTTAAAAAATATCCAAAAACATGAATATTTATTTACAAGGAAAGCTTCGGTGTAAATTTGAAGGAACCTTTAAATTTTTGGAAATTAATTTATTTTATGTATTCTTTTTTATGATTAAGAAAACAAGACCTTCATTTCAAAACATTGTTTTTCTTTTGAAATTTCTTTTCTTGTTAAATGTTTGCAGACATATAAATTTTATCGACAATGTTTTTCTGTGGAAATTTGTTTCTCAACTTGTTAACATTAATATCACTTTAATATGCAAGCATTTCTCAACATGGTTTCTAAATTCATTAAAATGTTATAGAATTTTATTCAAAATATTCAGGAATCATTGTATGCTTTGTTCTGCATGTAAATTCATATGAAACTTTTAGAAACTTCAATCAGGTTTGATGTTCCTTCAAAATTTCTTTATAACACAATTTATTTGTCGTGGAAGTTTTGCCTTCTCAAACTATCTTCAAAGTCCTCCCGCACCTATAAAACAAATTGAATTTTCTCTTCATCAATTTATTTTCAATTTCCCATTTTCCCATCGATATCTCCGTTGATACCTCACCATACTGTGCAATGTGTCGAAGCCAGATTTATTTGCCATTTCGTGCACAAACATAAAAAAAGAGTGTCATTAGAAAATTACAAATAAAACAAACAATAACATAAAGCATTTGCACACATATCACTGCCAAGCACACTAACCAGTATAGACAAACAACCCGGCAATATGGCAATATAGTAACGTCTAGCAATGTAGCACCACAATGTCATTGCCAACAAAAAAGCTGTGCACTAAAAGTTGTGTCTTGCTGGGAACAAAACAATTGCCAATGTTAGACGACGCGAGCAAACTGCCATCAATTTTTCGCAACAAACTTTTGATTGTTGCTTTGTGCTGTTGTGATATTTTATGGATGCTTTGTTAGGTATGCGAAATTTCAGGTATTGACCAATCTAGATTAAGGAGAAAGGTATCTTATCAAGTTGTTTGCTTCAATCTTTTTGTTGGGGCATGTTTAGCCAACCGTGAAGAATCACAAGAATGTGCTCAGTTCAAACTTTGGTAGTAAATAAGCCCAGGGGATGATTCTCTAGAATTTTTTTTGGGTCAGTTTAAAGAAGATGAATTTTTGAATTGGGGGAGTTTGAGGTAAAAAGGGCAAAGAAATTTTATTTAATATTTGGGTATGTTTTGTGGCAATTTCTATGAATTGCATTAAATTAGGATAATGTGTGTATGATTTGGAATTGATATATTGGTTCTTAATTTGATTCGATTTTTTACTCCAAAACTTTACTAAAGACATTTCAGTCATTGTTTATTTATTACTTTAAAAGCAACAAAAAATAATTTTTTTTATTTAGTAAATTTTTTAACCTAAAACTAATTTTAGGGCTTATCGAACAATTTTTGAATAAAACATAAAACATAAATAATAACCAAGCTTCAACAAACCACTTATAAATATTTAAGCCGCTTTAAACTTTAATTGTAATAAAAGGTACCATACCCTTTAAATATTTTCCATAAGTTTTCTATTACACCGGGTAAAATCCCTAAATGGTAAGCTGAAAGCTGGCAAATGTTTGCCATAAAAATTATTTAATTAACATTAGCTTCCGGAGCAGAAAATGGACAAAACCTATTGTGTTTTTATCTAGCTATGCAAACTCATCCACTGAATTCATAAATTGTAGAAATGGGCAAATGGAAAAAAGTGTAGAGAAAGAATTAATAATAAAAGGCAGAATTTCATGGGGGAAAAGTGAAGTTTAATTTAAAAATCATAAAAAAAGAAATTGAAGAATAGAAAAATTTAAAGTTTTAAAAGGGAAATTAAAGAAACATTCCTATCATAGAGCTTCTCGGTCCAATGCCAAACGTTCAAGTGCTTGTTGCTTTATAGAAATACGTAAGCTCGTTCAGTGCGCTCACAATCTCACAATGCATAAATTAAAGAATATTATTACCACTTGTTGGCTTCTTCCACTTGTGTAGATGTTTATAATTCTATAGGGAAACTTTATCGCTATGAAAAGCTAAGCTAGTAGTAAACGCTAGTAGAATATCGCTGTGTGCACTGTCTCGTGTAATTAAAGGTCGACGAACCATGAACTAACGAAAATTGAGAGCTTTTTTATTAATTTCTTTAATTTCTTTTTCACTTCTTTTAATTTGTTCAACGTGAATTAAGCGAATCAACCAATTATTGATGCTCGAGATAGTTTCGTTATGAGTTTATGGATTTTTGAACATTGTCGGAATGTTCATATAATGTGAGAATTTAGTAATTTTGATGGAATTTAGACAGTGAGGAAAGAAATTTTTGTCTAAAACTCAGAGCAACAAATTCCATGGAGACGTGAGAAGCTGAGAAACCGGGAAGCTGTGAAGCTTCATAAATTCAATCAAGATTTTAGATCTGCTTAATATTCCACAGCTTCTTTACAGCATATTCGTAGAGCACACAGATAAAGGATGAAAATCAATTTAAAAGGCAGTAAGACTTGTTCCACTGTTTTAAGTTTCACTTTAAATTCATATAATGAGCCACAAAGCTTGGAATAGTCTATAAATGCTTGCAAAGATACTGGGAACAGTCTCATTATTTACCGATCCAATGGTAAAGTGGCATAAAAACTGCAAGAACTGAAGAACAATTGGAAACCTTTTCTTAATCTGATCCGCTTTGATGACTTTTGTTTGCTCATCGATTCATTTGCTCATTTATTCATTCGCCCTTTTTAGTCGATTGAAGAAAAAAAACGTTCAGATTAATTTTGTTTCCATTTAGATATAGAAGAGTTGCATGTTCTCTCGCCTCTGATTATAGAGTGCAAAAGTGAAATGGTTATGGTGTAGCTTGGGGCTGTATTGAAAGGTTCAGCAAAATCAGAAGTGATAATGAAAGTGTTTTGGGGAATCGATCAATCATTCAAAACCAGTCAATTTCGGGTCAATTTTTTTGATCCATACAAAAAACGCTAAAAGCTGACATTTTTGTGATTTATTCAAATTGAATCTGATAAATTTGATGAGCTCTTTGCATTTTGTGTAATTAAATGAATTAGAGCTATAATATGATATCAAATAATGCACTGAAAGTTCAACTATTTTATAACAAGAAACTTTTCCACATCAAATTCCATAAATCTCAGCTAATAAAAACTCAAAGTGCATGCAAATGAATAAAATAAGCAAATTATTACGATGCAAAATTATTTTAAGTTTTCTCCTCGTTTCAAAAGTTTTCTACAAAAATTTGAAGTTTTGCAAATATTTAAAGAATTTGATACACCAAAGTTTCTCTGGTTTTAATGAAAATAAATGAATAAAATTGAATATAAATGAGTTTAATGATAAGAAATAAATGTTTGAAAGTGCTTTTCTGTGATTCATCGCTTTTTCATGGCAATTTGAGATGTTGCTGAGAATGCTGATGTAAACATTATGCTTTAGTATGCAATCTGTTGAAAGATTTCATGGTTCCCATTAAAAAGTACATTAATTTGCATAACAGATCCTTTTACACTTCCTTTAAGAATCGAGTAAATCTTTGTCTTCCGATTGAAATTTGACGATTTATTGTTCAAAAACTCCAGACAAAATAATTTGATTCATGAGAATTATGATAATGCTCGAATATCATTAACGGACGGAAAATATCAAAATTATCGCGATTATTATTTATTTAAATACAGATTTATGGGCCACATTTCGGCAAATTAAGTGAGCAAGGCATTCACCCACAAAAAAGCTCTTATAAACTCCAATTTCACAAAAGATCCTAAATTTTGATTATTTTTAATTGGGGTGTTCAGGCCCCAGACGTCTTATCCAGCCCCACATAAACCAAATTAAATTCGGTATAAACGAACATTCATTTTATTTCACAAGATACACATAAAATCCCCACAAAATACTCACAATTCCGTAATATCAGACAAAATACTCACAAAGTACAAGCAAAATAGGCAAATATAAACAAATTTCAAATCTACTACCGTACCCAAAAGACGCAAATAAGAATAAACGAATACAAAAGCTCGAGTATATTTGCTAAAGCTTTACAAATTCTACATTTTCCTGCCCGTGTTTGCATTTGGAAAGATTTGTAATTGAGGCGGATTCACACTTTTATGGATTTTCACCGTTGGTAATATTTGTATTTATTTGGTAACATAGTTTACAGCCATGAAGTTTGGTTGAATTTTGTTATTTTTAGCATATTTATCTCAACATAATTTCTGACAATTTTATTAAAAACACCATGGTTCAAAAAAAAATGTAAATCCTCCTTTAATATATTTACTCTCCTACTATCCTTGTACTTTGCTCACATTTCAAACATTTCCCTACGCAAAAAAAACACGAGACTTGGCAAGTGTTCGAAATTAAATTACTGCCAAGCTTAGCAAATCGTGAGTTTCCTTCAGAAAGATATGACGAGACAATACTGCGAGAAAAGGCAAAAAGTATCTTTTAATTTGGTACTGCAATAACATCGTCACAAAGTTACAACGATAAAGAGATAGAAAAAAAATCTAGAGAAACTTGGGATTCTGAGAAAATAAGGAAATATATCTAGCGGAAGTTGAAAACAAGAAAAGCACATGCAAAAAGTTTTGTAAAAGAAAAAAGCTGCGAACATGAGTTCAGATAAAAGGTAAGGATTTCCTGAGATTGAAATTACCCGAAAACTGAATAGACAGAAAAAGTGTTATAACAAGGACGTACAATTAAATCAGCAGCCGTAGAAATTAATGTTCCACTTGGAAAAGTGTCAAAATGCCGCTAAAAGTAATTTATATTATGCCAAGTAATGTTAGAACTTTTCTGCGGGCTTTTTATTTGTGTTTCTATTTCCAATTTTTACGAGTTTTCTCAATACTTTTCCAAGAATGTAGAAAAAATAAAAATACTCTGAATTATCCAACTTTCATTCATCCAATCGTATTCCATCAAAATCCGCAAATTTTACCCAAACGTCTAACAATTTCTATCAAAGTTTTTTTCCAATTTCTTTCAATTTTTCATTCAAGTCTTTAGGGGAAAGGATCTGATTACAAGTAAAATCAAGTAAATAAGTAAATATTTGGAATTTCAACAAACGTTTCCGAGTTTTCGGCACTTTTGTGAGTTTTCTCGAACCTACTGAAAATATCGATCGCAAAAATGTGATGAAAATGGAAAAATATGAAATTGAAAATTCCGACATCATCATTATGAAAAAATTTGCTACATTGTTGTTCGGATTATTTTTTTCAAGAAAAACATTTTATTAGTAAATAATTCGGCTTTGTATCGGAAATATTTTTAATATCGTTGGGGCTTCAGTTTATTGGTAGAGACAAGGGTTTAAAAAAGATTAAGAGAAATTGGTTTTATGAATGGAAAAAGAGAAGTGTTGGTGAGGAAATTTAAATATTGTATAGATTTGATTTGGGTAACTTTGTTTTGATTTAGCTGTTTTATGATTTAAATCATTCATATGCTTTGATTTTTGGTTAGGTTCTGTGTTTACACTCGTAAGTGAATTTTTGTAGTAAATGATTAAGTATGATTCATTCATATATTTACGTCAAGTGAACGAATTTTGTGTATGCGGTTGTGGTAAACTTTGAAATTAAGAATAAATTCAATTTATTTTTAATAAACTTTTTAATAATAATCTCTTTAAGATTAAAATATACTTTCAAACAATGTTCCGACCCCATCAAGACAATTCTCAGCTAACAACCATAATATTACTCGAACAAGAACAATCGCATAATTGTTTTTGGTTTGCTTGTACCAAGTATTTACAATAGCAATGATTATAAAAAATGTTTTATCGTTTATTGTAAAGTACGTTCAAGACAAATATAATTTTACTCGAACATTACTAGAAAATTACAGAAATTACAGAAATCACAAAAATAACACAAAATGTTCAGAACCCAAAAACTCTGAAATTCTCGCGCAAAGTGCTCAGTGCTCACAAAAAGCAGAAATTGTTATGAAGTTGGAAAACAATCAAGCAACATAAGCCAGACTACACAATAGTATTTTCTTGCTTCACCAGAACAATTTCGATAATAGAATTGCTTTGAAGACAAAATAACGACAAGATACAGAATAGCAGAATGTCAGCTCACAGCTTTTTACCTCGATTTCCCAATTTTTCACGCAATGCTGAACCTCATGCTTTCAATTATGTGCTGAAGTTCAAGCTGTTGTCATCATAATAATTGTAAAATGAAAGCTTTATTTTAGTCGTTTTTTTACCTGGCGAGTTCAGGACGAACATTATCTACATTTTTTGAATGTTCAGGAAGAGGTACTGGATTAAAAAGGTTTGATAAGGGTGATTTTGAACACGATGGTAATTATTACTTAGGGGAGCATTTGCTGGCAAACCAGTGGGTTAACATTTCACATTTTTTAATGATTGTTGGGGACACTGTAGGAAGTTGTTGATATTTTCAGTTCTTTTAGACTCCATAGGTCATTTGAAAATATTGTACACTAAAGATTGTCTGTGACTGTTCAATTAGAAAAAACTTAAGTCTAAGTATTCTATCAAAAACTCGTTAAAATGTGAATAAAGTCTAAAAAATTTGAACATTAGCCACACTCAACTGATTTCGCCTCAAGCAAACCAAAATGCACGCGGGACTTGATACAACCACAATCACCACAATCTGTAATTTAATTTTTTTTCTACTGAGCTAAAACTATTAGAGAATATTTTTAATTGGCAGTTCCTGGTGCTGTTTGCTGAATTACTGGATTATCGTCATGGAATTAAAATAATTGGGGACATAGGGATTTAATCGTATTATTTCCATTTTCAATAAAATTATTTTTCAAGCTCGTTAATCTATTTGTTCGAATAGTGTGCAATACTGGGCAACTGCTGTGATTCATCAAAATCATAACACGATGCTTATATTGCATTTTCTGCATAAAATCGGGAATGATTGATATGTAGATTGAATTGAAATGCAATTAAAAATGAATAATGCATGTGCGTATAAATAATTAATAAGTAATGGATAATATTGGTAGTTTTATTCATAAAAAGCAATTTCATTCAATCGTGAAATCTAAATTGGATATTATTGAATTTGAAATGAGCGAAATTGTAGCGATGAATATAAACTCTATCAGCCAAACGGATCTAAATTTTTCAATATTTGGCGCAACATGAAAAAAGATTAGTGGAGTTATCAAATTCAATTTCACTCTTTCACATTTCAAAATCTGAAACTACACAATAATCAACAGCTTATAGCTTTTTGTTCCAGCAAACTGAATTTCAGTGAGTCACTGAAATAAAACAAATAATGGTATATAAGGCCAAAAAACTCTAGCTTACTATCGCACACTGCACAATCAAATTTTTAGTTATTTATACTTTCGCAAAGAGTTGTTACAGTGGAATATCACAAAACTCATAATTATCAAATCCATTTCAAATAATATAAAGAATTACAAGAATTTTTGTGACGTCCCACTACAACGACATTTCATCAAAAATTATTATAAACAATCACAGTAATTCAAACTGCATCATTTAAACAAAAATATTGATCTGCAGCATGAGCGAGGTCAAATATCAAAAAGATAACAAAAAAGGTTTATAGAAAAACTTCATAAACAAAAATGAAATGAATAATTTTGCTCTCTAAAGCATATCAGAAATCTGTCGCAAAATATTATATTGCATAAACCTAATAGTATCTAACTTAATTCAAATCCAGATGAAAAATTCGAAAGAAGCTCTTGAAACTGGAAAAACAAGAAAGGTTTGCAGATTTTCTGCTGAACGTAAATGATTTGCTGAATTATTCAAACTTTTCGTTCTAGACTTTAGCACTCGAGCATTCATTGATATTGAATTTCATTAAAGTTTCACGTAAGAAATTTACAAACAAAAATTTTGAAAGATGGAAAATTGTACACAGAATTCAGTATAGAAATTTGTTTGCTTCGTTGCTCACTTTACAACCCATTATTCACATATTTAATTGCTTGCAAACATTGCCCAAGTCACATTGCTATCTCGAAATTACTTGAGCCAGCCCGGCGGAATCGTTGACAATGAAAATTTAAAAAATATTCTGAACGAACGAGCAGTTTGACAGCTTTTGCTGGAAAATTAAGATAAGTCCCTGTGAAATCTGGACAAAAAATGACATTGTTGGAATTTTCACAATTTCAGTTTAAAATACAAGAAATTCTTCTGCAGATCGATTCTCTAATGCTCTCTATTTAACCAACAAGAGTTTTATCAACACATTTTATTCAATTTATCGTACCCCTTCATTCGCCAACAATTCTTTTATCAATAATATCATCTTAAAGCTCTCATCATAATATGCGTGTCTCCGCAACAGATTTGCGCAATCAACACAAAAAGACAACCTTCTAGCTCCCCAAACACTTTCCTTCGAAAGTATCTGCTTTGAAGGGTACTTTGAGCACAATCTGGATGGATTTAACTGTGGCCTGGCAACGCTGTATCGATTTTTTTTTTCGTTATTTCTTACCGGGAAGAACGGTTTGGTAATTTTCCCGCCAGTCTTCAAACAATGACGGAATTGAAGGAAATGAGGGAAATGTGGAATAAGTGAGTTGGGTAGAGTCTCAAGAGATCGAGAATAATTAATTATTGCGCTATCAATTTGCAGATAAAGCCTTAACGATTGTAATTAACAATTCATTAATTAATGGCACGAACGGCTTGGGCATCTAGGGAAGCTGTAACTGTGTTGTGGAAAAAATAATAGCGTATTAACAAATAGTGTCAGCTCCCCTAGGCCCCCTTCTATAAGCAGAACATAAAAAGTGAATTATTCAGATTTTATGGCGAGTTTGTCACGTTACGAACGAATGAAATACTGGGGTAACGAAATATAGGCCAAGCTAGCAAAGTTAAGGTAAAAGTGTGAATACCCTCAAATTCATTTAATCACAGCAATTAATCTTATCATTACGGTAGTACTAAAAATGTTGGTGTAACAAATTGTAACAAAGTCTATCAATGCGTAGAAAACTGCTTTTTTATTAATCCAAACAACAAATTTCTAGATGTTTAAGCATTAAAGAACAGGGAGAATTGGTAAACCAAGCATATCCATAAATAATGACTAGAATGGCTGGATAGCTGTTGTTAAGAGAAGGTTAAATTGTCATTATTGCAGAATAGAAAAGTGAATCCATTTTAAAATTAATTCAGTTGTCAGTAATATGCCATGATGTCACAAAAGTGACATGAATAAATGTGAACTAAAATGTGCACCTACCTTTTGTCTGAATGCTGAAATTAATATCCTTCTAATTACTTGCACAGAAAAATATCTCAATAAATTCTCTTTATTTAGTTTCACACTTTTGCCACTTTAAACTTTGATGATACCTAGACAACGGATGAGGAGAGAAATACTGTCTTTACGACTGTACCGAACCGATGCACAAACAATACTGAAGAAAAATTAAAATACAAAGCAAATAACTGTAATTTTGTGTTGAAATGTTTTGTATGAAGAAGGACAGAACAACGATTGGAAATGAATCGGGTAGCATTTTATGTTGTTTTACAATACGCAGTTGGTATCAGTGTGGCTTTTACCCCTCAGTCTTAATTTGAATTTTAAACTGCGAAAGTAAATAATTTAATTAAAAAAGGATTAAGATTATAATTACAAATACAAAATACAAAATTTTCTGATTAAATATTATCTTTTAACTTTTTCCACAGAAAATACATCGTACAGCATTTTTAAAAATTCTAGTTCGTTAAATCTTCAACTGATCATATGTTAATTGGATCTTCTCAAATTTTTCGCGAATAGTTTTGAAGGTTTCAAGTTCTAAATTGTTGGTTATACCCTCTGAATCAAATATTTCCTGTTCATCATCTTTAACTTCATAAGGAGTGTATGCATTTGAACGCTGAGATACTTTTCTCCTAAATCTATAGGACTTCCATCGATTTCTTAATTTTTTTCGTAGAATTCGTGGCAGCTTTTGCAAATTCTTCATTGCTAATCTTATGCAATCATTGATAATGATCATTATAATTCCTATTCCTTCAACTGATACACAAATGATCCCTGAGTAGTACATAACCTTTATCGTTAATGTTTCTATTATGCTCTTTTCATTGTATTTTGTAGTGTCATCAGTATCTGCTACAAATTCATAGGCGGTCTCACAAGCTGAAAGATTGTCTAACATTCAAACAATTTCTTGCCAATTAATAAAAAAAAATACCTTTTTTGATAAAGTCATTGTTGATGATTGCTCCAAATAAAATTAATGTAACTCCAATAAACTGTAAAATATTCGAATAAATATTTCAAAAGCAATAAGTTCATTATTATTGCTTACTAATACAGCGAAGTGAGACATCACTTGTAATACCATAATTTGAATATGCTCTTTGAAAAGTTTGATGAATACTAAAGCTAAAATCAATTATTGCGCAAATTTAAACAAACTATAAACAAATATTTTTTCCTCATAACAAATGATTAAATTAAAAACATGAATTTATAACAAATAAATATCTTAAATACAAGTCATATAAATTTCCTGTCGAAAAATATATGATAGCGAATTGAGAATTATTAATTCAATTACGGGTATGTTTTCTCTAAGACAAAACTCTTTATGGCGTTATCCTCTCGCGTAAAAATTTCTATGTTTCATATGCTTTCACATTCTCTTCTATGAATACTTCAAAATCACCTGAAGTTTACACCCTTAAAGTGCTTTTGAAGTAAAAGCATCAAAAGTTACAAGAACCATTCATTAAAAGTTCTCTGAAAACACCTCAATCCACTCGTTTGATACATTTAATACACATGATAGAAGGTTGAATAAAGTTGCAAAGATTCATGGCAATTTGAGGATTAAACTCAAACATATAAGCTTTAAAAGTTATATTTTATTACACATAACATCTTGATATATAATTTTAAAAGGTTAATTGCAATACATATTTAGAGTTTTTTTGTAAGATATTTGAGGCATTGGCTCAGAGCTCAAAAAGGCCCATCAAAAGGAAGTGGGCACAATTATATGTGTCAAGTGATTGTTGATAATAAGAAATGCAACACAATATCCAAAAATCAGGAGGAATTCATTATTCATAGTTCTGTGTGTGGATAAAAAGCATATTACTTTTGATAATGGTTATCCGTGGCTTAATTGTAGTGTTTGAAACATGTTTGTAAAATATATTTAAGAGTCATCAAAAAAACCTAGAAAACACTCAAATAAATTTTTGATGGAAAATGAAGTGGAGGATAAAAATGTTAACCCATCAATGAAATTTTTGATCAAAAGTTGTAAATATATTTAAGAGTCATCAAAAAAACTTTATCTCAACTTTTTAAAATTTATATTGAAAAACTTAGAAAACACTCAAATAAATTTTTGAAGGAAAATAAAGTGGAGGATGAAAATGTTAACCCATCAATGAAATTTTTGAACAAAAGTTGTAAATATATTTAAGAGTCATCAAAAAAACCCTATCTCAACTTTTTAAAATTTATATTGAAAAACTTAGAAAACACTCAAATAAATTTTTGACGGAAAATAAAGTGGAGGATGAAAATGTTAACCCATCAATGAAATTTTTGAACAAAAGTTGTAAATATATTTAAGAGTCATCAAAAAAACCCTATCTCAACTTTTTAAAATTTATATTGAAAAACTTAGAAAACACTCAAATAAATTTTTGAAGGAAAATAAAGTGGAGGATGAAAATGTTAACCCATCAATGAAATTTTTGAACAAAAGTTGTAAATATATTTAAGAGTCATCAAAAAAACCCTATCTCAACTTTTTTAAATTTATATTGAAAAACTTAGAAAACACTCAAATAAATTTTTGAAGGAAAATAAAGTGGAGGATGAAAATGTTAACCCATCAATGAAATTTTTGATCAAAAGTTGTAAATATATTTAAGAGTCATCAAAAAAACCCTATCTCAACTTTTTAAAATTTATATTGAAAAACTTAGAAAACACTCAAATAAATTTTTGACGGAAAATAAAGTGGAGGATAAAAATGTTAACCCATCAATGAAATTTTTGATCAAAAGTTGTAAATATATTTAAGAGTCATCAAAAAAACCCTATCTCAACTTTTTAAAATTTATATTGAAAAACTTAGAAAACACTCAAATAAATTTTTGACGGAAAATAAAGTGGAGGATAAAAATGTTAACCCATCAATGAAATTTTTGAACAAAAGTTGTAAATATATTTAAGAGTCATCAAAAAAACCCTATCTGAACTTTTTAAAATTTACATTTAAAATTTTTGAGAGCGTCCTAATTAAGTTTGCTTAACATAATATCTAGCATAATATCTAGCATAATATCTCATCAAATATTATATAATTTACACGAAAATCTAGAATTTATTACAAAAATTTGAACAAAAGTTTTAAATTGCATTCATTTGCCTTTTTAATTTCTTTATTTTCAATTTCATGAAATATATGGAAATTACGTTCAAATTACTTAGAATTGTATTTTAAAAATTTCAAAAAAATTACTTAAAAAAAAAAATTAATAAATAAAACGCCAAAGTTCATCAATTATTCCAACTTAACCGCAATTCCCAGAAATAAATAATGTATACCGTTTGGGACAAAAAAAGGTCTGACTTGAATTACTTTCAGGGAATTCGTCCCAAAATCATCCAATAAAGCAAAAGGAAAATCTTCCCAGCAAAACTAATTTGTCTTCTCCAGAAACCGAAAACTGCGTCGACTTGCTGAAACTGGGCAATAAATTATTCATATAAAGCAACTAAAAATATGCGTCGAAAATAAATTAACATGAATAATAGCTGGCAATGACAATGATGGAAGCAAACACGGACAGTGTTTGATGGTGGCCTCCAATTATTCCAAATCATCTGAGAATAAATATTGTCGTTAATTGCCAAAGCGGTTGGAGAAAGAAACTCAAAGAAGCAAAACGATTTTTCATTTTTTAGGGAAATTTTTGAGTGAAAGTTGAGCTATGAAACAAGACTTGTTTTGTGAGGACTAAGGAAATAGTCATTTTACTTTTGTTATCATTTTTTATTCTTGATGGAAAACGTTTCAGTTTTTGATTTTTCAGTCTGTCTGTCCACCTAAAAACTCCAAGACAAATTTTCCAAAATCGTCCCTACTAGAACTTATTTCCGCTTGTAATTAGTACGGGTATGCTTTCTCTATGTCAAAACTCTTTATCGCGTAAAAAATTTCAATCCCAAAAATTTCCTTGCAAAAAGTTCTCCCTGTCGCAACATTCTCTTTATGGCGTCGAAACCTTTATGGCGTTTGGATTTTCCCATACAAATAGTACTCTCTATCTCAAAATCCCTTTTTTGACAAGATTGCTGCGATTTTTGTTTAGATTTTTCAAAGAATTGAGGTTTCGAAATTTTCGAAATGTTAAAAGTTGATTGTCGAAATTCTGAATAGTGTCAGATTCGCATCAAGGTTGCTGAAAATAATTTTTGAAAATTCCATTTCACGTTGTTCTCTCTATCACAACATTTTTTTGCGGTCCCAACCATCAACGCCATAGAGAAAACATACCCGTATTATAAATTCGAAAGTTTCCTCAATTGTTTTTACAGTTCAATTTTGTCTCTCATCTCTTCCGAACCATCGTCTTCCTCATCCAACATATCATCTCCGGTATCTTCAATGTTGAATTCCATCACAATACCAGGAGGTGAGGCCACAGACATTTTTCTGAGTTTCTTTCGTAGCATCCTTGGAAGCTTATGCAATTCTTTTAAGGATTTTTTTATACAGTCGGTTACAATAATCATCAAAAATCCAAAAGTTTCAATTAGAAAGCAAACGGTACCGAGCCAAACCATCACTTCTTTTGTGAATACTTCAACTGCGTCTTCACCATTGTACTCAGATACGTGCCAATTGAAAGTTTTCGCTGCTGTTCTATACAACATCCTAATGACTGCAATTATTTCTTTAATTGTGGGATCATTAATTTTTCCAAAAAAAATCAGCGTGACTCCAATAAGCTGAGAAATATTTTAAATTTTAAAGATTTATTGCAAGATCGCTGGAAATACTAACAAAAGAAGCACTGTGCAACAATAGCTGAAGTCCCATTTTTTAAAGGATCTTTATTCAAGCTTCACAATGATACTGAAGATTTACGTTTATGAAGCATCATTATATATATTTTTCATTGAATTGAATACTGATCGAATATTTTAACAATTACATTAATAAGCGTTATTCATTAAAAGTCATAACATTTTCTGCAGAATAATAATTATATTATTCTTTTCTCTACAATTCAATAATGAAATTTCAGAAGAACTACGAAGGAATAGCTATGTGAATAAATGCTGATATAATATATGATTCAATGTAATTTTTGTTGCGAAGAATTATCAGTATTTTCATACTCTGAGTAGTCCTCTTCTAAAGGCTTAATAGTTTTCAGTTGAATAGAACATTTACGTTCCTCCACATACGATTTTTCTTCCATGCCTGATGGGACAGCAATAGATTTCTTCCTCTCTTGAGCATACAGTTTGTTGCGACTGACAATCTTCTTACGAACGATCTTTGGAATTTTGTGGAGATCCTTTAATGCATCTGATGTGCAATCCATTATATAAATAATCAAAAATCCAAATACTTCCAAGAGAAAACAAACCATTCCTAGGTAAGGCATTGCATCTTTTGTCAGTTTTTGAACTTTATGTTCACCGGAATATGGAGCGGGGTCAATATTTAGGAGTTCGAGGATGGGATCCATGAAATAATCAAATCCTAAAATAGCTAAACATAGAAAGAGTCTTAGTCACAAATATTATTTGTAAAAACCTCTGACAAAATCTTTAACAACATTTAGGTTAATAATTCCAAACAGGATAAG